>JAMLFY010000003.1:8815851-11215851 GCA_030441495.1 Dalbergia oliveri | reverse complement strand
TGTACGTTTAGGCCTACTGCAAGATTGATGGAGTGCCAACAGATGTTCTCATTAGTGGAATTCCAGCCCAGAATAGAGCTGTAAGTCTGGGATTCTTATCATACATTCCACTTTAGGTGTATGTTTGCTAGCAGGGCATGTTCATGGATAACTAAGTACCCAGAAAGTTAATGTGGGGGCAAAATGTTTGAGAATAAAACTAACACATTGTTACTGATGTAAATTATTTTATATTATCGTCTAATCACATATTATTTTAACATCAAAGGAACTTAACCTCTATGATAATTAATTAATTAATTATATTAAGCGCACAGGGAGAACAATAAAGTTATGAAATACATGAAGATACTATAAGTATATATTAACATTAAGTATATTATATTCATCATTAAGGTTTTATTATTTTTCTTGTGTGTTGATTTATTTCTATAAAAATGTGATTATCTTATTACATATGCCTGATTATCATCACTGTTTTCTGGCATGTATATGATTTTCCCTTTAGGTTGGGAATCAGAATGAAATTCTTTTTGCTTTTTGGCAGTTATGGTTTTTTCTTTCTTTTTTATTTATTTATTTATTTTTCTTGGGTGCTTGTTGTAAAGAGGTGCTGTAGATTTTCTCTCATCAACAATGAAATATTTCATTTATAATATTAGATGGAGCTGCAGTGCTTCTTTCTTAGTTGATGCAGTAACAAAAAATGTGCCTCGTTGTGTCTTGTACATATAGCTGGAGGATGTTTCTGCTGATTGTCCTGTCCTGTGTAGGTGGAAGGTGACATTGTAGCAGTTAAAATAGATCCTTTCTCATTGTGGACGAAAATGAAAGGATCTAACAGAACTTGCAACAATAATGCAACACTGGATGATTGTAACCTTCTTACAGAAGATGATGAAGTGTCTGGTAGCATCTATAAAGGAAAAGGTGAGATAAATACCAGTGATGAGTCTGCCCATTGCAGAAGCTGTCCTGATCAAAACCAGAAGGATACTGATCACAATCCCAACCCGTCTAGAAGTTGTCATTTTTCTGAAAAGAAATACTTCTATGGGGACAATGATTCACTGGGTCCAATATCCCATTTAGATCCACTTGGACCTGCCAATGATAGTTTTGATGGACAGCACTGTGCTGCTTTTGAATCCTTGCATATCAGTTCTTGCAGTGAACAGAGTGAAGTAAATAATGCAGTGGAAAAGATGTGTTTCTTAGTTAATTCTTTTCCTTCTAAAAGACCAACCGGCAGGGTGGTTGCTATAATTGAGAGGTCTCTGCGTCGAGAGCGTATTGTTGGTCATCTCAATGTGAAGCAGTGGATTTCTATCAGGGGCCTAAGCAGAAAGGATGCAAAGAAGAATAAGAATCTGGTTTTTGAGCATGAGGACATCCAGCTGACTCCAACTGATCCAAGGTTTCCTAAAATGATGCTTTTTGTTAGAGATTTGCCAGAGTTCATTAAGAAAAAGATGCAAAGTGGGGATGTGACAATTGAAATGAATCTGGTGGCAGCACGAATTGATGAATGGGTGGAAGACAGTCTTTTTCCCAAGCTCACATATTGCATGTTTTTGGACGAGCTAGTGAAGTTCAAACACAATTAGATGCAATTTTGTTTCAGAATGCAATTTGTGTGTCTGAATTTTCACCTGTAGCTCTTTCTTGCCTACCATGTTTTCCGTGGGAGGTGCCACCAAAGGAATTGCAAAGTAGAATGGATCTAAGAAATTTGTGCGTATTTACCATTGATCCTTCAACCACCACGGACCTGGATGATGCGCTATCAATTGAGAAGTTGCCTAATGGAAATTGTAGAGTAGGTGTTCACATTGCTGATGTATCATACTTTGTTTTACCAGACACAGCGTTGGACAATGAGGCTCAGTTTAGGTCAGCAAGTGTCTATATGCTGCAAAAAAAGTTACCAATGTTACCTGCATCATTTTCGGAGAATATAGGTTCACTTAGTCCTGGAGTGGATCGACTTGCAATTTCTATGCTTCTGGATATTAATCTCGCTGGGGATGTGGTAAACCGATGGATTGGTCGTACTGTTATCCATTCTTGTTGTAAGCTTTCATATGAACACACTCAGGACATTATTGATGGGGCTGTTGGTTTTGAAAGTTCAAACATCTTAGGAGATAGCTACCCACGTGCATGGCCATTTTGAATGGGCTGATGTTATTACATCTGTGAAGAGCCTGTATGAAGTTTCAAATGTTTTGAAGCATAAGAGGTTTGAAGATGGGGCTCTAAGGCTTGACAACCCCAAAGTTGTTTTCCTGTTTAATGAGGATGGAATTCCTTATGACAGTAAACTTTCTGAAGGGAAAGAATCAAATTTTCTTGTCGAAGAATTTATGCTTTTGGCCAATACAACAGCTGCTGAAGTCATATGTAGAGCTTATCCTGATAATGCATTATTGAGAAGGCATCCTGAACCTAATATTCGAAAACTGAGAGAGTTTGTGGCATTTTGTCATAAACATGGTCTAAAATTGGACACATCTTCATCTGGCCAGTTCCATCGCTCATTAGAGCAGATCAAGGAAAAGCTCAAGGATGATTCTGTGCTTTTTGAAATTATTATCTCCTATGCTACAAGACCAATGCAGTTGGCATCTTACTTTTGTAGTGGAGAATTAAAGGAAAAGGAGCATGAGTGGCGTCACTATGCATTGGCCGTCCCCTTTTACACTCATTTTACATCACCTCTACGACGGTACCCTGATATTGTTGTTCATCGGACACTACTTGCTGCTTTGGAGGCTGAGGAATTATATCTTAAGCATCTGAAGGCATTGCCAGTTAACAAGGACGAGGAATTGCAAAGGTGTTTCACGGGTATCAACTTCGATAAAAATGCTGCAGAATCAGTGGAAGGTAGGGAAGCGCTATCGGCTGCAGCTCTGAAGCATGGAGTTCTGTGCATGGAAATACTTGCTGATGTGACTGCTTATTGCAATGAGAGAAAGCTAGCTTGTAGAAATGTTAAGGATGCATGTGATAAAATTTACATGTGGTATCTCTTGAAGAAGGGGGTATGTCTGTTTCTGAATCATCTTCTAATTCTTCTGTCCTTGTTATTTCTTGAAATTCTAGATTATTTGATCATTTTTTTATTACTATATGAAGCTTGTTGCAACTGAGAACCAGATTTATTGCTTGCTAATTTTGGAATGATTAGGACTCCAGATCTGAATATTGCTTTCTGCATTATTCTGTTTTTGTCTTTTTTATAGTGACATTTAATTGGTATTCAGCATTCTTTTGAATTTCACGTTCTTTCTTTTTGTGCTGGTGAAAAAAGGCATTTTTGTAGTTTTAATTTGTCTTTGAATTTGGGATCTAAAGTAACATGGGAATGAATTATGAGTGCCTTTTTTATTATATAGAGATTGTGACTAGCTAATATCAAGAAGTGGAATGGGATTGCTGTACAGTTCTTAGATGGTGTGGTCCTAACCAGGGTTTTAATGTCATTTATGATTTATGATATGTTCAAGATTTCTCATTATGATAAGATGTTTTTAGATATATTTCTTTCCACACATGATATACACTAACATGTTATTGGCGAAGAAAGTCACATCTGTTATGTTTGAAACTGTTGTTTGTAATATTGAGAAGCTTTTCAGTGTTCATGCTCTGTTTTATGCCTAGGCTTGGTTCTTAAATATTTTCTTTTGTACTACAAGCAAGCTTATCTTCTATTCTGCAGGTGTTATTCTCAGAAGCAAGAGTACTGGGACTAGGCCCAAGATTCATGTCAATTTATATTCAAAAGCTAGCTGTAAGTAACTTGCTTCTGTATTCATTTTTAGATTGCACAAGGCCAATAAAAATGTTTATTGAGGTGGAACAGCTTTCAGATCATCTCTGGGATAACTGGAGGCATTATACTTAGTTAGTGTGTTTGCTTGTTAAAGATGAACAATTTTTCCCTTAGCAGCCAACAATTGCATAGGATTTTCATTTTTTTGTAATTCTAAGAGGTTGGTTGTATAAGTAACTACTAGTTGAATGCATTTCCAGTTTGCCCAAAAAGAGTAGAGGCATCAAAGTATTTTTTTTTTTATGTGAACAACTACTGGCACTTTACTTGAATAAGAGAGCTTTTTATGTGAGTGTTTGATGTCCATGATTGTTTATGCAATTTTTTTTTTCCCTTTGTTGATGATAACATAGTAACTTTTTGCATTGGTTGTAATTTGATGATATTTATCATGCTTTGTAATGGGAAAAAAAA
Organism: Dalbergia oliveri; assembly: GCA_030441495.1. Lineage (NCBI taxonomy): Eukaryota > Viridiplantae > Streptophyta > Magnoliopsida > Fabales > Fabaceae > Dalbergia > Dalbergia oliveri. The sequence goes on along the minus strand of JAMLFY010000003.1, from coordinate 11,211,596 downwards.
TTTCTGATTTCTGAGATAGTATTTTATTTTGAGACAGTTGGTAAAAGTACCTCAAGTTATTAATTTAATTGGGGAACACATATCATATCCTAGAAGAATTTATTGATTGTAGGAACATTATGATCTAATTATTTAACCTAGATTCTTGACATGCATGTCCTTTTTTCCATTTGAAAATACAAATGAAATGTTTGTCTTTGGAGACACCTAAGAGACCAATAGCATGGTCTGGGATATATTGATGTGGACTTAGATAATGCCTTAGACACCAGACTTAGAATTTGCATGTTCTAAATTTTGTCCATGAATTTCATTTTTCAAAAGAAGAATAGTTAATGCTACAAGTATATTCTCTCTAGGAGTTCTTGTATGAATTATTCAATTGAAGATAGAAGTTGGTGCTATTCTGTTGCATATACTTGGATTCTTATGTGTACCTCTTTCATATTCAGATTGAGCAACGCATCTATTATGATGAAGTTGAAGGATTGTGTGTGGAGTGGCTTGAAGCAACGTCATCGTTGGTGCTTAGCATGCCTACAACTAATAGGCGTGCATTTAGGAGGGGTAGCCCTAATAAATGGAGGGCATTTGAAGAAGTTGCTTTGCTCTCTTGTCCCTGTGACCTGAAAGTTGCAGTGGGCAGTTCTAATGGATGTGACACAGTGCATGTGGGAGATTGTATACCTCCTAGTAACAGCGAGCCTAATTCAGAGACCAAAATCCACCCTGCAGTTTTCCCTCTCACAGTGCGTCTTCTTTCAACAATTCCAGTGGCACTTCATGCTGTTGGTGGTGATGATGGACCCCTTGATATTGGGGTGAGGCTGTACATGAGCTCCTATTTTGCATAACTTGGTATTTCTGAAGTGGCAGATCCAGTTTGCAACAGAAGATTTCGATGGATGAAGTTGTGAGATATTTGTTTAATGGACTTGACTCCACTGTAGATAAGTAGCTTATAGTTTGACTTAGGCGGCGCAATGACACGGTCTAAACTTTCTACTGCTTATGCTTAAAACCTCACACCAAAGATGGGGGGATTTGTTGTTAGCTTCTGCCTTGGTGTCTGTTTCTAACAAAAAAGCTTGCTGGAATTGGCCTTTGTTTTTTGTTGGCCTGTTCCATATACTCTTATTTACTTTAGTATGTGCCCGCATTTGGTTCTCTCTCTATGCCTTTGTGGAGGCTGAGAGCCTAATTCATACCCTCTTTCTCTCTTGACTTGTTATGACTGCAGCCCAATAATTTTTTTTGATTTTGGGTGGGCCACTCATGTACTAGTCATTCTGGTTGAGACATCTCTGTATGACTGTATCTTTGTTCCTGATATTTGTGGCTGAAGCGACTCTCAAATGGAATAATGTATTCTTGTTTAAGACTTTACCACGAGTTGATTTATTGTTATTGTTGCCTTTCATGGTCATTCTTGTCTCCTGCGGGTTAAATTCTTTTACTCAGTTCAAGCAATTTATACAATTTTTTTTTATTAAAGGTGCAATTTATATAATAGATATTCATAATTGAACTGGTCAGTTTGGACCGGAAATTAGTGAATTAGTTAGGTAGCTAGTTTAGTTCTCTTGTTGGATCGAATTTGCAATTGATTGACCGGGTTAAATTGGCCAGGTTTGCCTTGAATCGGGTCATCATACCGAATCGATTTATAAGGAGAATTTATATTTTCACAAAAATGGTTATTGTGGGGATAAAACTTGATATCCATAGGAAGGAAAGCATTCTCCTCCACCACTAGATCACTTATGTTTTTGTTTTATTGTGTGTAAATAATAATATATATTAGATAATTATTTAAACTATATTATTATATTATATTTTTATATATTTATTTAATTAATTTAGTTAATCTTTAATGTTAATACCTTGGTAAAGTATTTGGTAGTTATGAAAACTATGTATAAGAGTTGAAAGTTATTTAGTTTTTATAAAATAATTTTTTTTAATGTATTGTATAATAGGATATGATTGCATGATTGTAAACATTTGAGAGTCTCAAACTATTCTCAAATTATCTACAAAAAAAAAAAAAACTATTCTCAAATACAAATACACATGAATAGCCAAATCAAATATATGTGAGGTCGTTTTCTTATTTTTATATAGGTGGTCATTATTTAATCTCTCATTTTTCTTTCTCCCTTAATATCCAGTCTTAAATTTCTTCTTCCTGTTTGCTTCCAAATATGGAGGATCTAAATTCGGTGTGGATTAGGATAATTCTAATGTAGGAACTTAATTGAAAACTTAGTGAAATTACAAGGTCCTAGAACATAAACCAACTATTAAATATAAAGATATCTCATGAAAGAAGACGATGGATGTGAACAAGCTAGCCACCATTTTCTCTCCCATCTTTGGGATGTTCCCATTTGCTTCATTTTCTACAAACAATTTGATTGCCTGATGGAAGGAAAGAACACCTAAATGATGCTTCGATTTTATAAACAATAATAAAAAACACTTGAATTCTTTTCAAGTTCAAATATAATAATTGTTGATTCTTTCCCATTAAACAAGACAATTAAGTAGTTCTCACAACCTCTTACGTGGTTTCTTAACCCTTTTAATAATATAGGACTCCGATTATGTATTCGAATCAATAACACCATTAGACTTCAGTTTTAATTTAGTTTCGATATAAAAAGTAATATGTTTTACTCCATCCATTAAAAAAAAAACACATATACTAAGAAGACAATAAAATCAATCTTGGTTATAGTAGAAAATTGTATAGAAGGACAAGATTGTCCCCATTGGAAAACAAAAATAAGTAAATACAATTAGTTACATTAAGGAGAGAATTGATAGAAAAAATTAATATTTCCTTAATATAACAAATCGACAAATATTTTGAAAAGAAAAAAATCTAAAAAAATTGAGAGATGGAGTTAAACGAAGACTCGGAGAGAGTATTGCACATTGGATACTCTGGGTTATTTTTTACATTGATATTGCTAAGTGCTAGTACGTATTAGCAATGTATAGAGACAGGCCATCAACGACACGTTTCTCCTTTTATAAGGATAGAAAGATATGTTACCAAGGTCATTAACTATGAAAAACTGTCAAATATATAACCCTAAATATAAAATGAAAATTTATTTATGACAAATGACCTCACTCCCTGAGAACTTAAGTAAAATTATTAGAAGCAAGCAAGACACTTTGCTCCTCAAATTACAACGCGCCATTTTGATATTAAGTTGTGACTTGTATAATTGTGTTCTCCCAGCTGCAAAGCAAATTGTCAAACAAGAGAATTGAATAAGAATGAAGAACTGAATACGTGCAAAAACCATTAAAGTACATGTTTCGAAACTTTTCCAAGCATATATGTGACTCTGATCTGCCAGTTGTTTCACGAACAATGCCAAGAAATTCTTATAATCTATAAAAATTGAGTATAATTTCTATGAATTGTGGGTATAAATTTTTTTTTACTGTATCTATCAAATCATCTCATTTGCATAATTTTTTAATAAGTGGGTGTGAGACTTAGTCATTTTTATATATAATTATATGACAGTATACAAAAATTTTATCCTATTGGTGCAAAGAAATTAAACTAATATATATATATATATTGAATTTTTTTTGGTTACATATATATATTGAATTGAATAAATAGCTAAAATTATATGATATATTTTAAGTGATTAACAAAGTTGAATAAATGATTAATGAATTTATTGTGTTATGTGAATAAGTGATTAATTTAGTTTATCAACTAGTTAATAATGTAGGCTACCTAACCCTAACTATGACTCTACCTGCTATTTCGAAATTTTAAAATGGGTAATTTAACTCATATAATTAATATAGAGTAACAACAAATTATAATTACATGTTAAATAGATATTTATATTTTATTTTAGCATCTCATTTCATATCACATTTTTCTTTTATAAAAAAGGTTTGATTTTGATATAATAACAATATAAAAACTTTTACATCATCATTCAATCAAATTTTTATATTTTCATTACAATTCAAATAATAGGTATAAGAGTCATCTATATTTACTGATGTGATTACATGACATTTTAATGAATGGATATGATAATGAGCCATGTTTGTTGTTGATGTATGTGTTATACACACTAGACCTTGTTTAACTTTCAGCAATATTTATTAATAAAAGTATTGTTAACATATTTTAGTAATATTTAAAAGATATTGCTAAAAATTTGAAGATTATTGTTGTTAAGAATCTTTAGTAATATTTTTACAAGTATAATATATAGTTTATATTACTAAAGAGTTTTACCAACACTTTTATATTATTTTTAAATGTTACTAAATCCCACTTTTGTTGTTGTAGTAGTAGCATGCAATACATAATTGACAGAATATAATTTATTTTTTCATCGTTAATGCATCAAAACTGAATCCTTAAAAAATTAAGCTATTAACTTCTCATTGCATAATAACTATAAAATATAGTTTCATTATTAATTAGTTCAAAGAATTTTTACTAAAAAACATTTGGAAAAATAAATATAACATCAAACTAAGATACATTTAATTTAATTTTATTTTTATAGTTAATAACTCACCCACAGTGGGGTGAAATACACAAGTCTTGGTTGAAGAAACCAAAAACTACACAGAGGCGAAAACAGAACCACACAATGAAAGGCCAAATAGGTATACGTGGTTACACCTTTATAGTTTTGTATTTCATAACAAAAATACATTCTATTACTTTAACTAAATGATCAATAAAACAATACTAAACGCAATTAGTGTATAAATAAATTTAAGCATGCATGATCAAGAAATAGTGTCTAGCTACATGATTTGATAATCAAATACCCACTATTATTAGCATCTCGGTGGCAAAAACATGCTGTTATGTGATAGCACATATCAACTTGGACCTAGGTATAGGTATGGCGGGTACGTGAACGTGAGTCATGCTTTGCCACCTCCAATCTGGTATCTAGCTTGAGTTTATTGTTTACACATGGTTACTGTTGCTGTTGAGTGATTAGTACACAGCAACCTATCCTAAAGAAATTAGAAATGGGTAACTATCTGTGCTTTAAATATAAATCAAGGGCATGATTAAGAAATAGTACCTAAATGATTTAAGAATTAACAATTACCTTAGAAATCGACAACAGAAACATCAAACATGTGGTAGTTTGTACACTAATTGTCACGGTGGGTGGGTCAAGATTTGCTTCCTCTTAGCTAGTAGCTTGTGCAGGATATATTCCCCACTACAGTGTTAAGTGATTTGCTTGGAATCGCACTTGCAGTGCAAATCACTGTTTGTACTAAAAATAATAAGGCAATCTTGGCTCTTTGCAATAGACAAAGAATCTCTATAGCTTACTAGGTATATACTAAATCATATATAATATAGCAAAAGAGTTGACGAAAACATTTTGTTCAGAAACTGATTGGATGATCTCTTGCAATTTTTTTCCTAAAAAAATTACTCTTGTTCAACTGTGCCAACTATACTGCTTTTTTTTTTTTGTGTGGTGTTTTTTTTTTTGGGATGTTGCAAGTAGTGTGTATTCATTCCATTCCATAACAATAATCACTTTCAGAAAAATTTAAATATATTGAAAAGTTAATGTATTTTACTATATTATAACTAAACATATTAACTTTTTAATATATTAAAATTGTACAATTTTTTAAAAGTGACTATTAATGGGAAATAAAGGGAGTATTATTTATACATTTTAAAAAATCAGTCTATTGGGAGCCACTTTAATACCATTGGATTTGATATAATAGTAGGATATGTGAGATTTACCATTATTTCTAAATATTTTAAAGTGAGTATCTCAATAGACACCTATTTTTTTATATTTGAATAATATTTTTGTTACAAGTAAGTCTTTTTGACTTGGATGATGAATATTTCTATTCCCTATGCTTTCATCATCATTAATGTCCACTTATGTTCGCTGAGCGATAATCAATATCTATATTTAAATCCCAATTGCATTATAATTTGTTTGTCTTATTCCATGACAATCCTGTTGTATAAAACTAAATGTAGTGTCTTTAACATGCGGTTTGGCTCCAATGAAGTCAAGGGAAAGATAAAAGAAAACAAGCATCGACCAGTATATTATTCACCTACGCTATTATTATGCATCCAGTCATTAGGGCTAGCATGGCTAGCTACAACTTGTTTTTTCATCAGTACAGGGTAACAAAGATTTAATACTGGACTTACCTCTTTTAGGTTGGAGCTTGACTTAGGATGACCTGTTTCATGTGTCCTAAATGCCTCCCACTAACGTTAAGGAATAAATAAACATGGCTCTAAACTCCAACCACTGAGGAGCCAAGAAGCTAAGGGAGCAGCATACATATAGTCAAAAACAACAAAAGAAAAACAACAGCGAACATAAGTTACAACCCAATAAATCACCCATAACAGCATGGCTCCTATCACCTGTTCCCCACTCTAAAATTACATATTAAGGCAATCATCCCGGCATATTCAAGCATTGTTGATCACCTTATGGCTCCACCATCTTGCAGCAGATAGGGCTAGATGAAAACCTCATTTGAAAATCTCAAAAACATGATTCTGCCAGAAGCTACACAATAATATACTTTGGAGCTTTTGTCAACCACGATTTTGGAGTTTCAAACAAGAAGCCAGACATTGGAAAATGAAATAATTAAAGTGGGAAACCGGAACCCCAAATGAACTTTACTTATAATGTTGCAAAGTTTGAACCCCTTAATGCTACAGACTGTTACGTCAATTACAATTGTACTGGCCACTTCATTTTATGGATGCTCAATCGTTGAATAGCCCTTCCTTAATGGGCTCCATGGCCATGAATAGAGTTAGAGTGATCGTATTCTAACACCAAAATAGGTGTCTAATTAGAACACCTATTACATTATTATTGAATAGTTGATGAGTGAAAATTGTGATGACCACCAACACATTGAATGATAATAGAGTGGGTTATAGGTGTTGAAGTAATTTTTTTTTATGAATTGCATTCTAACACTAAAGTCTGGAATTAGACACTTCTATTACCATTAGATGATGTGATGGATAAGTGAAGAAGTTGAAACCATCACATCATTCAATAGTGATGTGAGTGTAATTAGACATCCACTTTTGCAAATAGCATTTTTGATTTTTTATAGTTATATATTATATGGGGAATAGCTATTGCCACTCCAATATGCCTATTGTCACTCTTACTTTACTATCATTTATTGTGTTCTTTCTAAAATTCCCTTCCTTTCATTTTTTTGTTTTATCAACATAGTAATATAACATTGAATTATTATCAATTATATTTCTATCCAGATTTATAAATTTTTCAATTAAAAATAATTTATTTTATATTTGATATTATCATATTTTATTTTCATATACATCAATTAATTTATTTAAAAAAAATTATGTGAATTTAAGTATTAGATTATTTTTAAATTTTTTCTTAATATAGTAATTATATAAACATTAAAACAATAGGTATTCAAGAAAATACTAAATGAATGAGCAATACAGGCAAATTAGTATGATGTAATTTATCATCATATATCCAATGTTTTATTTGAATTTAATATTTTTAATACCAAAAAACTTCTTTTAGTGTTTCATTATTTTTGCCTTCATAATCTATTTTATAATTTCATAAAAAAATTTATCCTACATTTTTTTCATAAAACATGCAAAATTTTTTATTAAAAAATGATAAAATTTGCAATTGCAACTGAAATAAAAACTTGTTGCTTTATATATAAAAAAATAGTTTTCGTTAAGGATTATTTAAAAAATAAAAGAATAGATCATAAGATAAAAACAATAAAATTAAAATATGCTTGATATAAGCCTTTGTAGTATTAAAAATATTAATTTAAAATGACATATTGGATATATGATTGATAATTTATATTATACTAATTTTTTTATGAATACTTTTTGTTTATTGTTATTGATTTACCTTTTTCAAAAAAATACTTTCTGATTTATGATTTAGATAGTTACGATATTAAGGAAAACTATAAAAATTTGAAATTTAAATTCAAATTATTTTTTATATAAATTAACTGTATAGGAATATAAAATTTGATAATATCAAATTTTAAAAAATTATATTCTAATTACAATAAAAATTATAAATTTGAATAATATAATTGATAATAATTATTTAATGTTATATTATTATGTTGATAAAAATAAAATATGAAAGGAAGGGTATTTTAGAATGAACACAATAAATTATAGTAAAGTGGAAGTGACAATAGCCACTCATGGATCCCACATGCATTTATGTTTATCTTTGCTTATATACTACTATGCACAATATATATGTGTGTGAATTTCATGAGAGGAGTGATTTATTATAAGAGTGAGAACAATAAATTTGGGCCATACAACTTTATATTAATGATCAAGATCAAAATTTAATTAATGATAATTAGCACTCATGTATTTATTTTAAAAAACTAAATAAATTTTTATTTACTTTAATCATTCATATAAGATCTAGCATTCAAAACTTAACCATATCATTCTCTTAATAAATCACCACTATCATATGAGTCATATATATATATATATAGGATTGCTAACTCACACACCATGGAGATTAGCAAGGTTTACATTTTGTGTTGAACATACACGCCCCTCTCTCTCTTATGATTCAATTTGAAATTTGGATAGTATTATAATTTTATTTTATTCACATTTATGACTATTTTTTTAACTTTTCTCTCAACTAATTAATATTCACTTTTCACTATTTATCTCTATATGAATTACTATTTTTTAAATTATATTATATTATTATATGCAGGATAAATATGTTTTAATATTATTTGATAATTTTTTAAAAAATATAAAATAATTAACTTATGTATTCGCACCAGCAAAAATGAACATGATAAATTTTTTAAGATATTTACAAAGCTACCAAATTTAATCAAAAAGCCCCTTAAAAAAATTAATTAGAAAAAGCCGAGAAATTTAAGAATTCGAACTTTTTTCGATATATAGAATTGAAACTTATATAAAATACATTAGTCGTTGTGTTTTATACCATTTACCGTTAATTCATGCATAATTAGTTAATATTTTAGATTTTATTAAAATATTTCCGTGAGGTTAACACAATGAAAAAATCTTTTGGCAAATTAATTATCCATGACGTTAATTATTTATGGTTTTTAAGATTATTAAAGCAATAATTTATCATATAATTTTTATTAGAATATATATATATATATATATAAGCATATAATACTATCCAAAATAATAATCAATTACATATATATGTAATATTCAAGTAAAAGAAAGTTTTTAATTTATTTAAAAAATAGTTATTCATATAAGATAAATAATGGAGAGTGAATATTAATTAGGTAAGAGAAAAGTTAGAGAAGTAGTTACAAATATGAGTGAAAAAAATTACAATACTACCCAAAATTTCAAATTGAATCATAAAAAAGAAAGAGCAAGGTTTATGTCCAAAACAAAATGTGGACCCTGCTAATCTCCATATGAAGGTGTGATTATTAATCCTCTCTCTCTCTCTCTCTCTCTCTCACACACACATATATATATATAGAGCTTGGGCATTGAAGTTGCTTTGGTAACACCTTTATGAGATTTAAGAAGACCCTCCTCTAACGCTCAAGAAGATTAGAGTTAATTAGGGTCTTTAAACGAGCTGATTTAAGTTTTAGGTGGTACTTGGTACATTACCTATAAGATTATTGGTAATCCAGATTACCATTCAGAAAGATTATCACTTATTAAATTGCTAGTAATCAATGTTTTAAATTGTGGTTGCAGTCATTCAATTGTGAAAAATGTTATAGTTGTAGAAAATGCGACGTCACAACATGCATCGCAATTGATGTGGTGTGAAATTTCTACATGTTGCAAATTGAAAAGGATCATATTGCAGCTCGATGGGGTCCATTGCGGCTTGTTGCGATTCGATGCGATTACATTACAATTACATGCTATCAATTTATGTGAAAATGCGTTACACCTCGATTGTAATTCAATGCGATTGCCTTGATTGCAACCAATATTAAGCGTATGTTACATTGCAATCTAAAACCCTGCCAATAATGTTACATTACAGTGTTTGGTATGTACAAGGAATCAAACCTGCAATTCCTATTATCTGGTTTGGAGTAGCATAAGGATATGATTGTCATTTAATATATTTCTTTCACTAAAATGTCCTTTCCAGTGGCATACCTGAGAAGAATGTTAAAACTGTTTTCAATCTTTTTTTCTTTTATGGGGAAAAATCAATCTTCCTAATATTGTTTTCAATCGTAATAAAATTATAGTAACTAAAAAATGAGATTAAAAAGCATTTTTCCCCTTTTTTTTTTTTGGCGAACCAGAATCATCACCTATGCATTTGTTTTCAATGATAGAATCTGGTACCTTATCATGGAACAAACTAAAATAGAATGCAAGAGGTACATAACAATGTCTGCTTCTTTATAGGCCATTTAGCATTTCCCAAGCAAACTAAGCAACGTTGTTATAGAGTAGAAACCAACAAACACACGAGGATATTGGTGTTTAGCGTGAGGCGCTGTAAAGGATAATGATGAAGACTTGCAGTGGAAGTGCCTGAGATCTGCTTGGAGGATGCTTGAGAGTCAGATTACATCAGGACATTTGTGTAAATAAAAAAATTATAAGATTACCGTTGGCTAGGTAGACACCCTCCTTAGAATGAGGTTGTCCAAGACTTATAAAAACTATCTAATTAGGCCTTATATGCAGGTACAATGACTTAGAGTGTGAAATTTGCTTAACTAAACATATTTGAGATGGCCCAACCACAACTATAGGATAGGCTTTAATGCCATTGTGGATTGTGGAATTGAGTGAGTCTAACTCAACCCTTAATGCTAGTTCAAGAGGTGATAGTTGCCTAAGATTTATAAAGGTGATGTGGTGGGATTTTAATATCAACCCTATAATAAGTGTTAAGTTAATATTATATTGTTCTCATCCATTTAAGTCTAGCTCATGGATCAAAATGGATTGGTCAGAAACATATTATATATTGAATTACATATATTACAAACTAAATATCAAAATCCAAATTCAAAGCCCCTAACACATTACACAATCAAACTTATATGTGTTCAAATTTTAAGAGTTCAAGTTCAACACATTACAAATCAAATTTCACAAATTTAAAACAAACTAAACATTAAAATCCAAATTTAAAATCTTAAGTGTGCATGACATAGTCAAACTTTTTAATCATATTTTTGTAGAGCAAATAAATAAATAAACAAACCACTCCCTCTACTGGACGACTAACCCATTTAAACTCATGTATTAAACGAGTCATATCGAAAATTTATTTATAAATTAAGCAGGTCAATAATTTTAAACTCAACCCATCCAATTTTAGCCGATAAACGAATGAGCTCGACGAATTTGGTATATATATAGTTAGGGTGCTAACCTTATAATTGAAACTGAAAAAAAGTTGAGATGAGTTATATATATATATACACGATTGCTGTTGACAATAATATAGTGACAATTTTACAAACTGTGACTAATGGCAAGTGATTTTATTTGCCGCCCAAATGGGATTATGACTCGTAAGGGGGAGCTTGCCTCGAACAAATGAGACTGCCTCCTTGCCTGGTTCTGAGGAACATGCCGGCCATTGGACTGAGTACCTCTTTCATTGCAGTTATGGCTAGGATAACATCCCACGCATGACCCCAAAAAAGAGAGAGAGAGAGAGATTACATCCCACGTATGATTAGACGAACGTATCAGGTCAACCGTTGACTTTATTGGTCCACTAGGCACTAGCACATTAGGGGCTACTCATTTAGCTAGTTATAGCACTCTATTAGTTGTGACTTGTGGTCAATTATTTAATGGCGTGCGCATGGCCATGTATGACAAATGGGTTACAAACTTTTGTTGAACCCAAGAAATCAGTGTCTTTTTCATAAATTGCTTCATTTTTTTAAAATATTTATCTATTTTTAAATAATTTTATATTTTAATATAATATTTCTTTTTTTAATAGTATCTTTAAATAATTTCACTTATTAATTATTAATTTTTAAAAATATTTTATTTAATAGAAATATATTAATTCATTCATAATATTTTATTTTATTCTTAACACATTTATTATTTTTTTTAATATTTGTGTTTATTTAAAAGTGATAAATATTTTAAAAGTGATGGGTACTTTGTAAACGAGTAGCATAATTTACGGGCTTCCTTTGTCTCCCAATTCACAATTTCACTTGTTTGCCGCCTGATACACGGGAAACATAATATCTCGAGGAGTTACTAAATTGTTATAGTAATTAATCAAATATTTTCTTTTGGTGAAAAATTGTAATTACATAATTAGTTGAGCTTGAAATGCCTAAAATATTTTAACTTTAACTTGCTCTATAAAATTCTATACGCCTAACATTTTACGCAAATTCCTTTGTGTAAAATTTTAGATATCGATCGTTTTCTTTTGTTAAGTAAGTTTTACTTCTTCTGTAAGTTTTGTCCTAGCATTTTTTGGGTCTGAAGGCAGCTCCACATATACGTAGATACATATAAAGTTCTTGCTTATGAATTTGTGTCTAATGTGTATATGTGTTTTTTCATTTAAATCTTTTTTTTTCTCTTTAATTTATTTTATTATAAACTGCTCAATGCTCAGTTGTTAAGGTGCTCTTTTGGATGTTTATTATTTAATTTTAATATATGACATATTCTAAAAGCCGTATGAGTGGTTCGATGATCATATATATCCTTACACCTATTATCATAAGTTGCAACTTGCAAACGTGAATTACCTGTCGGTTAAATTGTCGCATATCAGTTTCTAAAATTCAATTAAATCTTTTTAGTCCCTGAAATAAATGGGTTTTGGTGACAACTTAATACAGTATATATTATGAAAAATTGGATTGAAAAATTGAGGAGCATTAATAGTTTATACTCCAATATAATAGGGTAAAATAAGTTTTATCTCCTTAACTTTAGATTATGTATAGTTTCCATCATAATTTTTTCAAAGGTACATCACAACACTGTCTTTTTAAATAGTGCAAATTAAAATACCTTTGGGTTAAGTTGACATATATTTTTATCATTAAGAAGTCATGCGTATGTCACATATGCACAATTAAATGGATAAAAATATCATTATTTTTAATCAAATTTTCCAATCATAAACCCTCCACTCAAAAATGGATAAAATACCCTTCAGATGCTAGAGTTCAATTATAATAAAAGAGTATTTTTGTCCATTTTTGAGTGGAGAAAATTTAGTATTGGAAAATTTGATTAAAATGAATGATATTTTTGTCCATTTAATTGTGCACATAACATACACATGACTATATAATGGTGAAAATGGATGTCAACTTAACAAAATGCGGCATTTTACTTTTGGAAAGTTTAGGTTGCAATACACGTTTTGAAAGTTAGAAACCAAATTGTATATGATCTAAAATTAAGGAGAGTAAAATATATTTTACCCTATAATATATATATCTTCCCTTTCTTCCTTTGCGAATGGGAAAATCAATCTTAAATCCTTCTATATTTACTGCAATTGATACTTTCGGATAAATATGAATTAGTAAGACGGCTACAAGAAACAACCCATATACTTGAGATTGTATGAACATATTATATTCTGTAGCAAAACCGACCCATAATATATGCAGCAAATCAAAATTAGTCTTTTTACATTGGCATACGTATAACTACATCTACAATCCAATAGTTTGAACTTAGACTTGCATATTATTGGCAGTATATAGCAAGTATTGTAACTTTTAGCATTGTAGAAAGGCAATGTACATCATGCAAAACCTCATTAAAGTGTAAATCAGCATGATTCACGCGGAGCGTGCAGAGCTACTTACGTCCATTCACAATACTATTGCAAGATGATGAGTTGTGTCTTTGATATAAACACAATCTGTAATTAATTAAATGAAAGTAGTTTCCGAATCTAGCTATGACAGCTTGACTCATAATGTCTATTCGCGGCTTTGATTATTTATTCTATGTGTGAAACATGCATACAATGAATCACCTCTGAGCGTGGGTGATAATTTTAATTAAATCCCAAAATTAGGATTTGAATACGTTATCAAAAATATGTGCCCTAAGAGGTAGACACAATTAAATATGTTTTCAACAGAAGAACTAAACCTATGGTTATTGGTCTAGTGACAGTGATGAATCTTTAAACATATAACTTTATTAGCGAGGGGTCATTCTAATTGATTCACCTTCATTTAACAACTAGAGCTGTGCCTATCAACAACAGCACCTATAACTAACACAGCTCTTCGTTGAATTAAAACGCATATTTTAAAGAAAAATCTGTACAGGAACGGTCATCTCAATTAGGGTAAAGAGTGAACAATCATTCAAGTTGATTATTCGAATTTGCTCAAATAAAATCATTTTCGAACCCAAGTGTATGTCCAATTTTATTCTTCAGTTAAAATAGCGATGATGGACACTGTTGTTTCACGACGCCTAGCTCCAATACAAAAGCCATGAACCCATAAACGGAAACAGTATCTTCCATGTTGTGTGGATCCCCATGTCCACGTGGACCAATTGTGTAGAAGTAGGCATTCCAGAGGCAATGGCATGGGACCAAGACTCAGCCAACAATGGGAGGGTGCCGGGTACTATAGCGAGGGTTAACATGACGTGGCACAAACAAATCGTACAATGACAATAAATATGGCTAATGTTATTTCAACACTTATTTTTAATACACATTTTATTATTATTAAATGAGATTATGATCTACACTTATCTCCACTCATTCATTTTATTCAATAATGATAGAGAATTGTTTGGATGAGATACTCAAATATAAGTGTTGAAAACCATATATAATGCAGTGGGATATGCCCGACAGGTTTAACGTTTTTTTTAACATTTCCCTTTGTGATATGAGACAGTAATGTTTACTGTCATTTGTGCATGTCTTTTTCGTGATGTTTATCGTATGAGGTTAAAACTAAACTTTGGAACAAATTAAATTAAACTGGGCTTTCATTTTGATGGTTTCTATGTGATGCTTGAGAAGACAAACGTATTCCTCGACGTAACTTTCTACATTCCCCATCCCGCTACAACTTTTTTCTCTTTCTTCTGGTTGCATTTTTGCTCTTGTTTTTCAAAATTATGCTCGTTGATGTCACGCACTTCTGAAATAGTCTATCATGCCCCCTTATCTTTGATTATTGGTTCCTGATTGTGTAGGGCCCAGCCAGTGGGCCCCACCATGTGAAATGAAAGGAAAAAACGAAGGGAGATAAGAGAATTTTAAACGCAAGAACCGTAAAAATTCCGCGTGAAAAATTTAGAAATGTGAGACACGCAAACAAAATTTTCTAAGTCTAATAACGGTGGCGTTTACACTACAAGAGACCTCTATAAATAGAGGGAATGATGCAGTTGAAGAACACAAAGGCGGATATATAAGAGCTGCTAGTGAGAGAGATATACAAATAATGTATTATTCTCCGAGAAGTGAAATAGAAAAATAAGAGTGTGAGTAAATCCAAAATAATATAGGGTGTGGTATATATATTTAGAATATTTTGGATTCATCTCTATCACTTCTTTATACTACAAAAGTATAGTATTTGAATAAGAGAGGTTCTTTATTTGAAAAATTATATATTTACCTTTTTGTTTTGAGAGTGTGAAAATGATTATTTTATAATTATCTTGAGATATAGCGGAATATTTTTGAGAGTTTGATCATGGTTTTTCCTAGGATTTGGGGGTTTCCACATTAAAAATTCTGTTTATAATTTTTGATCTATTTTGGAGCGTGAATAGTGACATAGGCCCTCTCAGAATAGTAAACGATCATACTATTCATAGTATTAGATGTGGTTGATTGTTAGGTATTGTCCACCATGAATAGTGACAAGCGTCCCACGTGAATTACTATTCACCCTTATATTTATTTTCACCACTAATTAGTAAATTTAATTTTATCAATTTATTTTGGTGTCATTGATCATACATTACCATCATTTAATTACACTCTGAATCAGCTTTACCCAGAACAAGTGGTATCGAAGCTCAAGTTGACCTTAGGATTGTGCGTGTAAATTAAATGTAATAGAATATGGATACATGATCAAGTTGATACAGCAAATTACTCCAAGTAGAAGCCAAAAATAGAGAATATACTTTTCTATAAGGATTTGTATGATCCTGGAAGAGAAGGAGAAATGCAAAGTTTAAGATGTGACGTGAGAATTTGAAAAAGATGTACGGAAGGCCATTAGGTTAATTAGGCTGGGTGGATATTAGCTATTCCACCATGTGGCCACTGGACAAATGTCCATACTCTGTGAAGAATTTACAAGATCTTTATGAGAGAAAGACAGGATAAAACTTTCACAATTATGTAGCTAGTGAATCTCAAGAGAGATGAAAGGTCTTTACTCACTTGAGTGACTTCTAAGATATGGTGAATCAATTAAGCACCATGGGATAGTGCTAGATGATGAGTCACTATTACTTTTGAGTTCTTTGCTGGGAGACCTTGGTGGTGTCACCAAGCAACTCTACTTCAAGTGGAAGGCTGTCTTTAGTCCAAGTCAAAGAGGCATGTTCCATAAAGAAACCAAAGGAAAGACTTGGTGAGAATAGATAATTTTCAAGCCCTTGTCATGGAGAATAGGGGAGAAGCAAAAGCGAGGCCGGTAGAAAGTCTAAGGATCGATTGCAGTCCCAAGTTAAGAAGAAGGTTCAAGTGTTACCATTATGGCGAGGAATGACACATCAAAAGGAATTGTAAAGATTGGAAGAACAAAGATAATAAAAATCGAGAAGTCAGGATGCCGATGATGAAAATCCTGGACCCATGACAAATGGGAAATTAGTGTTGCTCTCTTTTGTAGATGAAGAGTGTCATGTTGTAGATTCATGCGTAGAATGAGTTGTTTACTAGCGGCTTCTTATCATGCTACTCCCAACAAGGAATTCTTTACTGTACAAAGTAAGAGACTTTGGCAAAATAAAGATGGGTAATAAAATTAATTTTGACATTGTAGGAGTTGTTGATATGTGCATTCAAACAAATATAGGATGTGCATTGACATTGAAGAATGTGCAACATGTGCCGAATGTACTCCTGAATTGATCTCCTTGCATGCTCTGGATTAGCCGATACCAGTAACTTTGGTGATGGCAAGTAGAAGCTTTCCAAAGGTTCGATAGTGGTTGCCAAAGGAATATTGTACAATACTTTGTACAAGACTCAAGTTAAGCAGATTGGAGGGTTGAATGTAGTAGAAGATGATGCTTCGCCAAATTTGTGACATAAAAGATTGGCTTATATGAGTGAAAAAAGATTGTAGATTTTGGCTAGGAAATCCCTCATTCCTTATGCCAAAGGTACAAAGTTAAATTCTTGTGATCATTGTTTATTTGGCAAGCATCATAAAGTGTCTTTCAGCAAATATTGAAGCTGAAAAAGAATATTTTGGATATGTTTTACTCTAATGTATGCGATCCCATAGAGGTGGACACTGGGTGGTAACAGATATTTTGTGACGTTCATTGATGATGCTTCACGAAAGTGTGGGTTTATTTCCTAAGAAGGAAGGATCAGGTGTTTCAATACTTCAAGAGGTTTCATGCCATGGTGGAGAGAACTGGAAAATCTTTGAAGTGTCTTTGCAATGACAATAGGGGAGAGTACATTTCCCATGAATTCAAGAACTATTGTTCTGAACATGGCATCAGGCATGAGAAGATTTCCTAGCACCCTACAACATAATGGTGTGGCCAAAAGAATCAACAAAATGATTATAGAGAAAGTAAAATGTATGTTGAGAATGGTTAAGTTGCCTAAGCCATTCTGGGTAAAGCTATTCAAACGCGTGCTACCTGATTAATAGATCTCTGTTTGTTCCTTTGGGCTTTGACATTCCTAGAGAGTATAATCTAAACATGATGTTTGTTACTCTCATTTGAAGGTGTTTGGATGCAAAGCCTTTGCTCACATAAATAAGGAGAGAGAGAAGCTTAATGATAGAGTCATTCCTTGCATATTTATGGGGTATAGAGATGAGGAATTTGGCTACAGGCTATAGGATCCAAAAAAGAGGATTATAAGCAGATACATAGTGTTTCATGAGCAAGAAACTATGTCAGATTCTGCTATTCAGAAAAACTGATGAATCTGGTAAGATTGATTTTACACTAGTCTCTTTTTCAAAGAAAATGCCACAAAAGGGGGAGAGGTTCAAGACCATGGGATTGATGATGAGCCAGTAATTGATGATGCTGGAGATAGAGGAGGTGTTGAGCAAGGGGAGCAAATTCATACACCACAACTCAGAAGATGTAATAGAATGCGATATCCATATAGCAAGTACCCCAGATCGGAGTATGTCTTTCTCACTGATGAAGGGGAGCTAGAAAGTTTTAGAAGTTCAGACTCATAAGGATAAAATTCAATGGATCAAAGCATGCAAGAAGAGATGGATTCCTTGCATAAAAACGATACTTATGAGTTGGTAAAACTCCTTAAGTCAAGAAAGCCTTGAAGAATAAATGGGTGTTCAAGCTTAAGAAAGATGGCAACAAGCTAGTGAAGTATAGGGCTCGCTTGTAAAAGGCTTTGGTCAAAAGTAAGGATAGATTTTGAAGAGATTTTCTCTCAGTTGTCAAAATGAGTTCTATTGAGTTATACTCGATTGACAGCTAGCTTGGATTTGGAGCCTAAGCAGTTAGATGTGAAGACTGCATTTCTCCATGATGATTTGGAGGAAGAGATCTATATGGATCAACCAGATGGATTTGAGGAGACTGGAAAGGAGAACATGGTTTGTAGATTGAAGAAGAGCTTGTAATTAAAGCAATCTCCTAGACAATGATACAAGAAGTTTGACTCATTCATGATGGGTCATGGATATACAGGACAGATGCATATCACTGTGTATATGTCAAAACATTTCCAGGTGATAAGTTTATCATCCTTCTATTGCATGTAAATGATATGTTGATAGTAGGACGATGCAAAGATGATTGGTGATTTGAAAAAGGAGCTATCAAAGTCCTTTGATATGAAAGATCTAGGCCCTGCAAAGCAAATTCTGGGTATGTAGATTTTGCGAGACTAGATGGCTACAAAGCTTTGGTTGTCATAGGAAAAATATGTGGAGCGGGTTCTAGGCAGATTCAATATGAAGAATGCTGAAAGTTAGCACATTGTTGGCCAATCATTTTAAACTGAGCAAAAAGAGTTGTGCCACTATGATGAAGAAAAGAAAGCTATGGCTGACATTCCTTTCTCCTCTAGGTTAGGAGTTTGATGTATGCTATGGTTTGTACTCGACCAGATATTGCTCATGCGGTGGAATTGTTAGCAGGTTTCTTTCCAATCTTGGTAAAGACCATTGGGAAGCTGTTAAGTGGATCTTGAGATATCTAAAGTGTAGTTCGAGAATGTGCTTGTGCTTTAGAGGACCAGAATCAGTTTTGGAAGGCTATGCAGATTCTGATATGATAGGTGATCTGGATAGTAGGAAATCTACTTCTGATTCGTGTTTACTTTTGCAGGTGGAGCTATGTCTTGGAGTCAAAATTGCAAAGTGTGTTACCTTGTCCACTACTGAGGTAGAATATGTTGCTATGACTGAAGCTGGAAAGAAATGCTTTGGTTGAAAAGATTCCTTGAACAATTAGGAATGAAGTAGAATAAGTCGTTATCCATTGCGCAGCAAAAGTGCTTTGGATTTGAGCAAGAATGCGATGTATCACTCGCGAACGAAACACATTGATGTCAGATATCATTGACTGCATCAAGCAGTAGAAAAAAAGCAATTCAAGTTGGAAAATATTCACACTGATGAAAACCATGCTAATATGATGATGAAAGTTATAGTGTGGGATAAGCTTCAACTTTGTGCCAGTTGATCGGCATGAATTCCAGATAATTGTCTCCAGATTATTTCCCCATTGGCTGGAGGGGAGAATTGTGGGATCCAGCCGGTGGGCCCCATCATGTGAAATGAAAGAAAAAAATGAAGGGAGATAAGAGAATTTTCAACGCATGAACAGTAAAAATTTCTATGCATACGTGAAGGATTTCGATGTTAGACACGCGAATGAAATTTTCTCATGCTTGTAATAGATCACATTTACACTCAGGAGGCCTCTATAAATAGAGGGAATGATGCAGTTGAAGAAGTACAACAAGCAAGGATAAATATAGGAGCTGCTAGTGCGAGAGATACACAAAGAGTATATTATTCTTGAGAGTGAGAGAAAAATAAAAAGTGAGTAAATCCCAAAGAGTGTAGGGTATGGGTATATACACCGGAATATTTTTGGGTATCATCTCTATTACTCCTTGGTATTACAAAAGTGTAGTATTTGAATAGGAGAGTTCTTTCCTGAAATAGTATATTTACCTCTTGAGTTAGAAAGTGTGCAAAGATATTTTGTAATTATCCTGAATATAGTGAATATTTTCAGAGTTTGTCTCATGGTTTTTCCTTCGTATTTGAGGGTTTCCACATTAAAAATTCGATGTATAATTTCTTGATCTATTTTGGTGGCGTGAATAGTGACATGGATCCCACTCTATGAATAGTGACAGAATCATACTATTCATGATATTAGTGATGTGGTTCTGATTGTTGATCCTGTCCACGTAAATAGTGACAAGCGGGTCCCACCATAAATTACCATTCACCCTGATATTTATTTTCGTATGCTTGCCAATTGGTATATTTAATTTTATCAGATTTATTTTAGTGTTTATTGCCACACATTGGCATCATTTAATTATATTATGAATTACCTAAGTCCAACAAATTGCTCATGTTTCCTCCTTTTGATAGATTATAATTGGGAGCAATTGCCTTGTTAATGATATTGGCACATGCAAGTGCAGTTGTTGTGCTTATGTTTTGTTTATATAATTAATTTAAAGCCTATATGTATATAGAATTTAATTTCTATACCTTCATCCAATTAAATTTTATAAATTTTTAAATTATAAATATAAAATTTAACCACTTATAATGTAATAATACATAATTAAATAATAGTCTAAAAATAAGGATGGCCTTGCCTCATATATCTACACCAGACTTATCATTTGTATTGATTCATACTGACACATCTTAAATAGGTTTGCCCATAGTTTTTTTTTTTCAAAATTTTAAACAAAGCAAATGATTTTTAATTTTTTTTTTTTTTATCTTCTATTTTCATCGGTGTCCTGTAATGTGTGTCGACCAGGGTTTAAATGGTTTTTCCTATCTACACTCATTTGTTATTGCTAAATATTATTGTTTCAAATGGTTACTTACACGGGACATTATTTGTTTTATATGCATACATAATTAAGAATAAAAAGTCATTAAATAAATTTAACTAATATTAACTTCATTTGATGGAATTAACCGTATTGAAATGGTTGAAATTCATTATCACTCCATAATTTTCTCTCACTTATCCTTATTTTGTACAGGACAACATTAAACAACTGTTTTTGTTACTTTTTATTTTTCCGAGTGACAGATCAAAAAGATGACGGCAACCTATTGTAGCCACTAGGCACTAGCCACGTTGATTTCTTTTTCTTCTTTTGTTTATTTTGGGAAAGTTTATTTAAAAAGTATTGCCTAAGTAACATTTAAGACAGAAAATACTTGTACACAGACGGCAACCACCATTAATTTAGTTGGTTTTAATTTGAATATCTCAAAAAATAATAAATTAAATATACTGTACGGGTAGTGCTCAACCACACAAGGACTTGGCAAAGCTTACCACCCTGGATTTATTTTGAATTCAAATGGCAAATGATTGCACGTACCATTGGCATTGAGGTATCCATTCAGAGTTGGTCGAGAATTTTGTTTGGACAAGACTCATATAAGATTTTTTATATCCATTAATTTAACCAATTCTTTTTTTAGTAATTTAAATTTAACCAATTCTAAAATCAAATAATAGCACCTATATCTAAAATTTTCTTATAATGAGTAATTTAAAAATAATATATACCATTTTCGAAAAAATATCTGATCTACTTGTCATTTTTTAATTTGAGGATTGGATGTATTGACTTTTTTTTTTATAACAAAGATTTGCTCAAGCCAATAAAAAAGTAGACCAGCCCACAAAGAAACTCAACATATTACAAAATGGTATAAAACAGGAAATGCATAAAAAGAATCATGATGATAGGAAACAAAAAAGGAAAAGAAATAGGTAAATAGAAACTTAATCACCCACAACTCTTTTCCATTGGATAAGATAGATGAGTGGTGTTGGATGAAATATCCAAAATGGGCGTTAAAATAATATTATTATATTACTATCAAGGTTAAGAATAGAGATCCCAAAATATTGATGCTTAATACAAAGCACTCCATTGTACCCTTGTTTGCGACAATGTCATCAACTTTTAGAAAAGTCTTTACTGCTTGACATTTCATTTGTAAATGCAGATGATGTACACCGCACCCTTGAGAACAAAGAACACATGTCCAACAAAAAAGAAAGAAAACATAAACCACAAACAAGAAATGAACATCGACATCCAAACAGAATGAAACTTGAAACATGCTAACTTGGGCTTGGAGAAAAGACCATTGTCGCATGAGTCGATTTAAAAAAGGTTATAAAAACAAGATGCATATCCAAGCCATATGCTGTAAGCATAAGAAATCAACCGTGCTACGCCCTTACTTGTTCCAAATTCTGCAAAAGAAAATGAGGTTTGAAAGGAAAATCTTCATACCACCCTTTAGCCCATTAACCCAACAAACCTCAGCATAATATCTTGCATCTTAGGGTGTATTTGTGATTTGGATTTTAGAGAGTAAGGAAGAGGAAGTAGGGAAGGACTTATAATGTAAAATTATATTATAAGTCTTTCATTTTCCTTCCTTCTCCTTCAAAATTTAAACTTACAACATACCCTTAAATTCTCAAATTGATTTGAACCTTTTAAATACCATCTCAATCTTTATCCACCAAATAGATCAACATACCACATATAGTAAAGATACCAAAAGCTTTCTATCAAAACCATTAAGATGGTCACCACATCAGGCATTATGAAAACATAAAGGATTAGTACGAAGACAAGAATTTTGATCTAAGTTTTTTCCGTTTTGTTTTTACTTCATTACTTTCTTAATATATTAGGCATTTTTGCAAATTTAATTTATTCAAACGATCGGACTTATAAAATTAATTTTATTCAACCATGAGAACATAAATATTCAACCAAAACTATTGAAGCTTTGAATACAAGTTATCAAATAGGTATGCTGAAGCTTTGGCAAGATGCATGAAAAGAGTTTAAGTGCAACTCTAATGACTTAAAAATAGAGTTTCATTTGTTTTGCGAGTCTCAAAAATTAAATTTGAGGCAATCTCACACTATTGCGGCAAGAAATGGAATTGGGACTAGTTCCAACAAGTTGGAACCGATCTCACTTTTGCTCTCAACTAGTAAAAATGTGACATTTCACCAAAAAAATGTGACATTAATCTAATCTAATATTTTTGGTTACTAGCGCTTAAGTTGCTTTGGAAGAACGGCTACCTTAGTTAGTACCAGGCTATCAGCAACTGCAGCCAATTTTGTTTATAAATTATTTTCATTGCACCCAAATAATATTTTATTTTTAGATAATAACTACTAAAGTAAAGAAAATATATAATCCATTCATGTCTTTCTATCTTCATTTTTCCCAAACCAAAAATATGAAAAGAGATGCAAGCATTATATGGTTGAAATAATAACGACACGGTTTATGAAAGAAATTTCTTTCTCAAATTAAAGATGCGTCAATATCATGAATCTTGGGCCTTTAAGTGAGATTATCTGTAATTTTTTTTTAAATAGAGCTTATTTACCCTTCATTCAATATATTAAAGTGTGTATAAGTTATATCAAATAATCAAAAGATGAAAATTTTTTACTTTTTTAGTTTATAAGAAATCGCACTTTAGATAATTTAGATCTCAATATCATATCAAACATATGCTAATAAAGTAAATATTGAAATACAAGCATGTAGAAAAAAATAAACAACAATAGTATATAATTCAAATAATGTAATCAGAATTATTGACAAAAATATAGTTGATAGTTAAATTAAATATAGTGCTAAAATTTCACGTAATTATTCATTCAAAAATTATCAATTATATCACATCATTATAATACTTATTTTCCTGAGAATATTCTCAATGGAGCTATTTTTAATAAACATATTATATACTTACAGGAATAAGACGTTATATTTAAAGCGAATTATAAAGAAGAGAAACTTTATGAAAAACGGTAGGAATAATTGTTAGTGATAAACAAATTAGTCTCTCAATCATAAGCCCACACAGCATTTTCACTCCCAATCAGTTCTTGGACTTCCTCTGTTTCTTGCTCCGACTCTTTCTTCTTCCATTTTCAACTCCCAAACCCCTTTATAAATCTCTCACTCACTCTTCACCCATTCCTAACCCACACACATCCTATTACTACTTCCACAAACCATTTCCTTCACTTTTCAGTTCTCTTTTCACCTCTCTCTCTCTCTCATGACGAGTCTACTCACATCAGCTATGCCCATAACAGTGGACATGGACATAAACATAGACATGCATAACAACCTCGACTTCTCCGGATACAGCAGCACCACCACAAACACCAACACTCCCTCTTCCGACGACGACCCTGCACCCTGCAACTGGAACCACTGGTCCCCCGTCGTCAACTGGGACGCCTTCGCCGCTCCCCACGACGACTTCCATCACCTCATCGACTCCATGATGGACGTCGACGCCACCCCCTCCACCTCAGCCCTGACGCCTCCACTTCCCCTCGACAACCGGCGAGGACGACGAGGACGCAACCACCACCACCACGACAACCGCAGACGCCGACGAACCAGCACAACCGCCAGCACCAGCAGCAAAAAGCGTCGACGCAGACGACACGAAGGGCCTGAGGCTGGTGCACCTGCTGATGGCGGCGGCGGAGGCCTCACCGGCCCCATCAAGAGCCGCGACCTGGCTCGAGTGATATTGCTTCGACTCAAGGAGTTGGTCCCCCTCGCCACCACCACCGCCGCCACCCACGCCTCAAACATGGAAAGGCTCGCGGCGCATTTTACCCACGCCCTCCATGCCTTGCTAGAAGGCGCAGGGGGTGCGCACAATAACAACAACATCAACCACAAACAGTACAACACCCCCGTCAGCAGCACGAGTGGGTCCGATCAAACGGACACGGTCGCAGCGTTCCAACTGCTTCAGGACATGTCCCCTTACGTCAAGTTCGCCCACTTCACTGCCAATCAAGCCATCGTTGAGGCCGTGGCCCACCACAGACGGGTCCACATCGTCGACTACGACATCATGGAAGGGATCCAGTGGGCCTCCCTCATGCAGGCCCTCGCCTCCAACAAAACCGGCCCACCTGGCCCACACCTCCGCATCACCGCATTGTCAAGGACCGGCACTGGACGGAGATCCATCTCCTCCGTTCAAGAGACCGGACGGAGGCTGACGGCGTTTGCTGCCTCTTTGGGCCAGCCCTTCTCCTTTCACCAGAGCAGGCTGGACCCCGACGAAACGTTTAGGCCCAACTCCTTGAAGCTTGTTCGCGGAGAGGCCTTGGTCTTCAACTGCATGCTGAACCTTCCGCACCTAAATTACCGCGCGCCCGGTTCCGTTGCGTCGTTTTTGAATGGCGCGAAATCGCTGAGGCCCACGCTGGTGACGCTGGTGGAAGAGGAGGATGGGCCTCATGGAGGGGACGCTGGGTTTGTGGGCCGGTTCATGGACTCGCTGCACCATTACTCGGCGTTTTATGACTCGCTGGAGGCTGGGTTCCCTATGCAGGGCCGGGCCCGGGCTTTGGTGGAGAGGGTTTTTCTTGGGCCGAGGATAGCGGGGTCGTTGGCGCGAATATACCGAACGAGTGGGGAGGATGTGGAGAGAGGGCCGTGGGGGAATGGTTGGGTGCGGCTGGGTTCGGGGAGTTCCCGTGAGCTTCGCCAATCACTTGCAAGCGAAGCTGCTTCTGAGCCTCTTCAACGACGGGTATGGGGTGGAGGAATCGGGTGCGAACAAGTTGGTGTTGGGTTGGAGATCACGGCGTTTGCTTTCTGCGTCCGTTTGGACTTGTTCTTCCCATTCTGAGTGAATAGTAGTAGAGTAGTAGCTGCTATTGGCATAGCTAATCATTCATGATTCATGTCATGTGCCTTCCTTAGTAGTTTGTTTGTTGACCTTCCAAAATGGGAACATATATAGTTGTTCTAGAGCTACCTTTTATCTATTTTTACTTTCTGTTATACTGCCGTCGTTAAAAACACAAAGTATTCAAATTGCTCATATTGTAGATGTAGGGGAATACAGCACTTATTATCCTGCACTAAATACAACTTTAATAATTATGGTGTACCTACATGAATATATGTTTATGTTCTACAATTAAAGAGATCTTCTGCGGCATCATTCTGCTGCATATGTAGAGACGGTTTGATATCGGTCTTAAGCTCAAGTTTGTTTATCAATGACAGGCATCACACAATGTCATATACTGATATGTAAAATTAAAATGTAATCGCTCTACATATAGTACAAAAGTACAAATTTTATCTTGGATCAGTCAACAACATGAAGGCATCAACCTTTTTATTCTGTTTTTGGGATCAAATCAACATGAATGAGACTTTTGTTCTCACAAGATATTTTGGTACAGTATGTGGAAGTTATTTATATACCATGAGGTTGTATGCTTCTAAATTTTGATAGTGATACCTTTATTTTAGCCAAAATATAAAGTGTCAATACAAGTATATATATCTGTCAGGGACAAAAAGAGTAGAGGTAGATCAGAAGTTTGATACTCGACAGAGAGTCACAGGTTCCGGCATCAACCTTAGGTAGTAACCTCACATATGACGTTGATTTAGATGGTAGCCTGATTGAGGTGACCCCCCTTCACCAAAATTGTAAAATTAAAGTTAGTTGTTAATTACACTAGTGTATGCCTTTTCTTGACCACGAAGTTCCAAATTATAAATTTATTGTTGAAGTAGCAAAAATGTATTTATACTAGATCGGGTCCAAGAGGCAGCTTCAATAATTAATCACAAGTGATTTTGGTCTTTTTTTTTATTTCTAGTTTAAATAGTGACGATGAGTCTACAGAAAAACTTTCTTCGTTTCTGTGAAAAGAAAATGGGAGACAAAAATATAACATTATGACATGAGAGGTTTATAAAACAAATAGTTACATTTATCATATGCAATAGTAAGGCCGTGTAGATCTTTACGCAATTATAATTATAATTTTTATTTTTTTAATAGTGTTAATAGTTACTAAATCCATCAGGAGATGAGTCAAGAATTCTGACCCACTTTTTTATGTTTTTGTAATTCCACCCTTCTAAAACAAAAGGAACGATTTGCAAGTGGTCTGGTTGAGTTATAAAAGCCCATAGAAAACAAAGACTAGGCCGAAGCCTAAAGCAGCCCAAGCGAACCGTAAAGGAGTAGAACCAATATTCAGAGCACAAGACATAACTGGATAAGAAACGACCCAGAGAAAATAGATAAAACAGAGCCCAGCTCTGGCGTGCAAGACCGTCGTCCAGAAGAAAGCCCAAAACCTAAAACCTGCTTCAGTTTCCGTTTGAGCAAAAGATAAAAAAACATAACTTCCTTCTGAACATAGCAAAGGGTCCTGACCAAAAACATTAAAAATAAGCAAAAGGAACGTATCAAAGGGTGAATGTCCCGCAACCACGAGTTTGTGATTGTTGGGTTTCAAAAGATTTTTTGAAGATGAAGTGTGATCTAACTCTTTTTCAACAAAGGTAGTGTGACCCATTTAGAATGTTTGGGCTACGTCCATCCAATGATTCTGCACAACTTCGGTTTGTCGTAAGCCCAATGATTCAGACGTATTAAACTCTAACAATCGATTAGCTTGTTGATCAAAAGAAAAACAATTGATTAGCTTTAAACCGTAATTACTCGCGAATTAATATATTACTACTACTACTAATTCTGCTTCCCCTTCTCTCGGCGAAAAAAGGGTAAGCTCTTTATTAATAAATTATTGTTGAATTTATTTATTTAATTTAATTCTTACAGAAGAAAAGCAGCATGAAACCACCTTGCGGGGAGTGTAGGGACCACGTGGTTCACGCTATGATTTCCTGATAGGTCAGCTCAAGAATGAACGGTGGAAGCATGTGCGAGTTGGCTCCGAAGCAAGGGCATCATCAGCGTCCACTATGCAAACCTAGTTACCACATAAATTGACTCGCTGCAAATAACATGCTGTTCTGTTCTGTTGTGTTCCCGGCCCACTAAAATAGGTGAGTAATATTGGTTTATAATTTTTTACACAATAAATTATAATTTTTAATTTGATATAAGTATAATGGTGAATGTGTATCACTCCTCATAACTAAAAGAAAAATGATAAATAATTATCACTATATTTACACCAAACACTTATATCAA
The DNA here is from genome assembly GCA_030441495.1 of Dalbergia oliveri. Taxonomy (NCBI): domain Eukaryota; kingdom Viridiplantae; phylum Streptophyta; class Magnoliopsida; order Fabales; family Fabaceae; genus Dalbergia; species Dalbergia oliveri. Next base: position 11,183,026 of record JAMLFY010000003.1, on the reverse strand, counting down.
GTTAAAAATTATAAATCAACATATAAAAAGATATAAATCAAGTATATCTTTTTATAATTTTTTATATATTAATTTATAATTTTTAAATTGATATAAGGTAAATATAGTGGTGTATGTGTAAAAAGCCACGTTTATGATATCATGTCCTTCCCTCACTCTCACTAAGCAGCCATTAGTCAACAGGAAAGAATCAAATTCCATTGAATTCAATTGATATGCAGCAGGTTCATTGTACCTCCAGGCACCCACTCATGCGATTCACGCCTTCCTCCAAATTCCTCGGCTTTTCCAAGCATTTCCACTCTGTTTTCTCTCCCTCTTATTCTTCTTCTTCTTCTTCTTCTTCCTCCCCAAAGCTCCCATCTTTCGTTGCTGCCACCATGTCCACCACTGCTGTTTCCACCGAGAATGACACCACCTCCCACAGAACCCAACATCCTTTGCAGGTTCATGCTTCTCCTCATTCACTCTTCGTTTCAATTACGCTTCTTAGTTGCTTTCACTTCTTTAGATCCCTTTATTATTTGTTATTACCATTGTTTTGCACATGGTTTCATTTCTTTTTCTTTTTCTTTTTTTTTTCCTCTCATTTGTGGCCCTATGAAATTGTTCCTGTCCCAATTATTCAGTATTGGATTTCATTGCTGCACTTCTATTGCTATTTGTTAAACCCTCTTTTAAAGACCGTGATGATGTCTTCACTGCGATTAAAGTTTGTGGCTCTCGTTAGTTTTATCTAATTAAGATTTGGATTTTAATGTTTGTTGCAAAATCACGTGTCTGAATGTTATCATTTGTCCGTGTTGTGCTTCAATTGCAACATATTTCTGTTTACCTTAGGTTCTATCCTTCTAATTAGCAATTTCTTTGTATTCACATCATGACGCGGCGTTCTGTTTATTTTCATTTTGCTTTTATTCACTTATTTTTCTGATTTACTTAGTTGCATGGTGAAGGACGTATTTGCTACAATTTAGTATATTTGAGGATGGTAGCCTTTTTAGCTCATGAAACCTTCCTAGTCAGTGCATGGGCCTAGGAATTAGAATCATATCAAGCCTAACTGAGAGGAGGGTTTGTGAAAGCAAGGAAGTTTGGTTCTATTTTGTACACTACCTGGTATCTATGGACCAGGAAACAAAAATGCAAAGAATATGAGATGAACAAGTTATAGTTATAATCATCATGTGTGCCGGTATGTGATTCTTGCTGATTGTCATTTGTTTGTCAGGTTGCAAAGCGCTTAGAGAAGTTCAAAACAACAATCTTCACCCAAATGAGTATGCTTGCAGTCAAACATGGAGCCATAAACCTTGGTCAAGGCTTTCCCAACTTCGATGGTCCAGATTTTGTGAAGGAAGCAGCAATTCGGGCAATCAGGGATGGGAAAAATCAGTATGCCAGGGGTTTTGGAGTTCCAGACCTGAACCTCGCCATTGCTGAAAGATTTAAGAAAGATACAGGACTTGTGGTGGACCCTGAAAAGGAAGTTACTGTTACAAGTGGGTGCACAGAAGCAATTGCTGCAACTATATTAGGATTGATAAATCCTGGTGATGAGGTTATCCTGTTTGCTCCTTTTTATGATTCTTATGAAGCCACTTTATCCATGGCTGGTGCAAAGATAAAAAGCATCACTTTGTGGCCTCCAGATTTTGCAGTCCCAATTGAAGAACTGAAGTCCACCATCTCAAAGAATACCCGTGCCATTCTTATGAATACTCCTCACAACCCTACTGGAAAGATGTTCACTCGAGAGGAACTCAACACCATTGCATCTCTTTGCATTGAGAATGATGTTCTGCTTTTCAGTGATGAAGTTTATGATAAGCTAGCATTTGATATGGAGCATATTTCGCGGCCTCTTTGCCTGGCATGTTTGAAAGGACTGTGACAATGAACTCCTTGGGGAAGACATTCTCCTTAACAGGATGGAAGATTGGTTGGGCCATAGCACCCCCACACTTAACATGGGGTGTGCGACAGGCACACTCTTTCCTGACTTTTGCAACCTCCACTCCTATGCAGTGGGCAACTGCAGAAGCTCTTAGAGCACCAGATTCTTACTTTGTGGAGCTAAAGAGGGATTACATGGCAAAGAGAGCTATTTTGGTGGAAGGATTGAATGCCGTCGGCTTTAAGGTATTCCCATCCAGTGGAACCTACTTTGTGGTTGTAGATCACACACCTTTTGGACTGGAAAATGATGTTGCATTTTGTGAATATCTAATTAAGGAGGTGGGAGTTGTGGCAATCCCCACCAGTGTATTTTACTTGAATCCAGAAGAGGGAAAGAATCTTGTCAGATTTACTTTCTGCAAGGATGAGGATACTCTTAGGGCTGCTGTTAAGAGGATGAAGGAGAAGCTTAGAAAATGATCCTAACATGTGATCAAGTCATGCAATATGCATTAGATTGAAGTCATTTTCCTTCCTAGAAACCTAAATGCTGGATTATAGTTACTTCTGGTGGATTGAATCATATGCCTGGCAGTCTAGTCACTGGCATGTGCTTACTGCAATTCTTGTAATGTAGTTGTCCACCCTCTGGTTATTTTCCTTCCCCTGAATCTCAATGCTTTTATGGGTATCTTCTGGTTAATGTTATTCATCTGATGGGTATCTACAATCACCAGAAATTATGACTATCAGCTGGTGATTCATGTTATTCAGAGTTCATTTAACTTTTCAGTTACAAATCGTGTATCCATGATCATGTTTCTATGAAATCTTCCCCCCTTCCCTAGCCATTTTCCCTTTGTTTTGGATGTATGGATTATGGAATCAATAATAAAGCCTCCTATGACGCCTTTTTTCGCTTTAAGCTTTTGAGTGTGTTTTGTATTATTCTATAGGCGGATAGAATTCATGCTTCCCGTATCTTAAGGCAGCAATTGAGATGTAAGTTTACGTTTTTCTATCTTACAATTCAATAACAGTCACTGATTTGGATTTTTTTTCCCTCCATATTTGGATCCCTAATCTCAATGAAGGTTTGATAAATTCTCTGGGCAATGCCTAACCCCTTTCAATCACTCAATGGAGGAAAATTGAGTCCATTTTAAATTGTTTTATCATGTGGTACACTGAATGATTTTGATATAATGTGTTTGATTGTGTTAGAATTTTCATTAGGGTGGGTGAGATGAAGCTTGTAGATGTTTTGAACTTTAAAGTGCAGCAAACTTCCTTACTGGTGAACTTTTGTAACGAGAGGTGGCCAAAAACCCCTAATTCAGAAACTGTAATAGTTGAAATTTTGTGGTGTCATTAAATTTTGTTCTAATGCATTTGACCTTTGTTTAATATGATTGTCTTCCAGACTTCTATTATCAATAGAGTTGATTCACCTGGTCTACTTTCTGTTTATGTTATGACTTGGGTTCCATATTCTTTTGTTGGATCATAAATTTGTAAGCTTTGATGCATGTCATGATCTTGGTTTTCCTCTCAACTTGTATTCCCCAATGAACCCAAAAAAATGTCTTGCTAGAATTTTATCTTTGAAAAGAGACTATTAATATTCTAATCTCAAAAGTTTCATAAACAAAAAGTTTCCTTAAACAGAAATTAACAGTCAAATAAAAGATTTAAATCCTGGACATGAAATGCTATGGATCGATCTTGGCTGATATAAGCCACTCACACACTCGGAGGTGGAATACATGTACTAGTCAATAGTTATGCATTGCGCGAAGCCAACTATAGTGCCAATGCTATGCCCTGTCAAAGATGGGAGCTATCTACTCATCTCATCCTAGACTGTCTTGGGCTGATTTCGCTGCCTAGTTCTTTTTTCCATGTTTTATTTTCACAACCCCTCTCCCAGAAAATTAGAAAAAACAAAAAAAATTCTGCACATGAAGTATGAATTATTATTGCCAACTTTCTTCCATTAGTTGAGTCAGAAATTGCATTGGAAGAGTTATGCGTTCATATTTTATTTTACATAGTCGTATCATTCTTATTTAATTTGTGTGTAATTTTTAATTTGATTTACCTAACATGACTTATATATTATAAAAATAGGACATTTCTAGTTTTTTCATATTAGGACATATTTCAAGTTTGTTAGTTTTTCTATTTTATTTATGCAAAAAATCCATGTGTTCATACTCTCAATTAGCATGATCCCTTTAACTTCGCCTTGCATTATTTGGGAAAAATTCATTGTTTATTTTAAATAATTATTTGAAAGTTTTTTTTTTGGTAGAGAATATTTTGAAAGTATAATTTCAGCTTCAAAATTTTCGTTTATTTTTCTTAAAAATATGGAATTTGTTGAATTGAGATATGGGGAAATGTATAACTTTAAAATCATATGAAGTTGATATTAGCTAATTCTGAAACTGTAGAGTAATGGTATAATCATAGTACACCTGCAAATATTGCTGAGAAGTAGAGGGTAGTATTATTAGGCTAAGCAAGACATTGCAAAGAATTGATTCATCTAGCAAGCAATTTTAACTTTTTAGGAGGAGGATGTGAATTAAAATTTTACGACAATAATTTTCATGAGGACATTGCATAATCCTTAACTTATTATAGTTAATTGAGGATAGGTTTTATACTTAGTTCAAATAAACCTCATCTGTAATCTATAATTATATCTAAATCTTAATTCCTTAATCCTTTTGGCTGTTTTTTTTTGGTCGATAAGTCAATTCCTAGATGTACCCCTTTTTCTTTGGGTCGATTCCTCGATGTACCTTTTGTTTTTTTGGTCTGGATAGATGTACCTTGTAAATCTAAAAGAAGTGAACCCGTTGGGCCCATTCGGAAAACAAAGTGATGAATATTGTGCTATGATTTCAGCCTTAGGCCTAGTTCGATTTGAACAACGGGAGCGGGCTGGCAAAGGGATCAAGTTTTGGTATCTGAATATTATCTTTTGTTTTGGTATAACTATTTTTAAAGGTAAATCTTATTTCAACACCGTAAAATATATGTTCAATTGGAACACCCATTCTATCAATATTGAATGTGATAGTGAGCACTTTTTTATCAATCTATCATATCTAATGGTGATGAAGTGGATGTCAATTTTACATCCATTTCAAATATTGAAATAACAATGTTGATGTTTTAAATTGTTTTGGTTGTAGCCATTCCTATGTTAAATGTTGAGCTGATTTGTCACGTCAAGCCTGAATTATCTTGGGCTGTACTTGGTATGGGAGGACAGGATGACTGGATGAGCCTGTTTAAAACTTACAAGCTAGTATGGCCCCGTTGTACTCTATTACAACCATTGATTAATATTGTTTATTTATCTTTTCCTTGGATCATTGATGCCTTGGTATACCACTTTGGATTTAAATATTTTAAAGTAAGGATTTTACTTTAAAAAATAAAGTGATGAGTTTTATCAGTAGATCAATAAAATGAAATAACCCTCTTTCTATTTCTAATTTAATTAATCTAAAAATAAAATTATTTTATTTTATTTTCTAAAACGAGATCTTACTTTAAAAAATCAATAACCTAGAACTCCCACTTACTCCGTTTCCTTGTTTTTGCTGATAACATGATAAAATGTCCGTGTCGTATTATTAAAATGATTTAGGCCCACACGCATCAGTTTCATAATGAGGCATACTCATTTGCGGCTTGGGGCTGGCCCACTGTAACTTCGGGATGAAAGAGTAGAAGCAACCAGAGAGAAAAGGCAAGAGCAATAAGCGATCCACACATGACTTCATCATCATTTACATTTGCACATGCTATATCAACTGAGTTTAATTAGAGATAAACCCATTTAATATTTGTTTTCAGTCAGATGAAATTTTGTAAAATAGAGAGCAAACAGGGATGAATATAAAAATTTTTATACGGTGGCTCATGGCTATATAATATGAGAAAAACGTTATAAAAAATTGACCAAAAAATAAAATCGAAATAAAAATAATTTGTGGTTTGTAGCTATCCTCTCTATTTGCTACGCATAACTGGACAATGAGTGATAATTATAGTTAACCTGGAGCCACTTGCAAACTTCTGTTTGGTGATATACTACTTGATAACATTTATTTTTGTGCTACTAAACAGATTGTACTTCACCAAGAAGCTCGTTCACCTTTCGTAATCATTGTTCACTCTCACCTACAACTAGGGGTATAAACATACAGGTTGCGTTTACAACGCATGGTAAGAAAAGGTGGAGGGAGTCTAAGGTGAGAACGAATTGAAGTTGGAGTTCCATGATCTCATTAAGGCATTAAGTAACTGGTTTCATTATTTTATTGATCTAAAATTCAAGAAAAATATAAACAGAGTGTATTCTCTTAAAGGGCAAAAATAAAGATTCAGGGGAGGAGCGGATACAGCGGTCAAGGCACCCATGAATGGTGAAGGTAAAAATTGAATATCGAGGGGAGGAGTGCTCAAATACAATGGATAAGAATGTAAGGTCATTGATTATGAAGGCGGCTTTGTGGCTTTCGGGATTAAGGGTCGACCATGAAGTTGGGAATGGATCAAATCTTCAAAGGAATGAAGTAGCTTGGTTGCAGTTATTGTCACCGTCCATGGTTAGAGTTTGATGGAGGACATGGAATTGGGAGTGAGTTCTGCGACTCTGCCATTGTTGTCGAGGAAGAGCTGTTGGTCAAGGAGGGAGAGAGGTGGGGTTGGTAATGGTGATGTTGGTCATGTTCCACCAACATGCCAGACATGGCTTCTTCAAAAATTTGATGACGAATGGGACCTCTTCACCAAGTTTTATTCTTGCTTTTTATTTTTTATTCTTGCTTCTCTTATGCTCACAGATTTAATGAGAGGGTTACCCAGACATTTCAAACTTTAAATAAAAGATGTGCTTGCTTGATTGATGACATCTATGAAACGTTCTAAAATTCTTTAAATTAATTGGAACTAATGATTGGACTCTTATGATTCAAATTCAATTTTTTTTAGTTGAGCTGCAAAATAAATGAGCTATTGCTAAAAAGTTTGAAGTCTGAAGACAGTTGTTCATGTGTAGCAGAGACAGAAACGAAACTATAGATTGAAAATAAGATTATAAGAAAGGGTTAAAATAGTCTTTTTATTTTAAACAATAAAAGTATAAAAGTTTAAAAAAAAAAAAAACCTGCTACCACCTGTACTATTATCTAAACATCGAATGTTCTGTTCTTTGGATGAACATTGTAGAGCTACCGAACATCTATATATGTTAGTTGTAACTTGTAAGAAAATAGTTCAAAAAAAAAAAGAAAAATCAAGAATGTAACTTAATTTCGAGAAAAAAATGTTTGCATGGTGATTTCTAATTATGCTTCGTAATAGCGAAAATCAGTATGGACTATGGAGTTCAGTTACATCTCGAGCAATCACAAAATAAATTGTGCTGCCATTTTCATTCGTCTTTCATCCCCCTTACTAGGCCAATGTATATTGTCAAGCATATATATATATATATATATATATATATATATATATATATAATATATATATACAATTAAATATATATCATTTATGTCAAATTTCATAAAATTTGAACATCAATAATAATGCAATCATGTCTTATTTGTGTGTGTGTGTGAAAATTATTGAAACAATCCCAAGTCTATGAAAGGAGCAACGCGTATCATATGCTTTGTTAGAACCAATATCGTCGTTATAAACACTTGAACTTCCTTCTGTTTTGACTTTTGAGTTAGTTTTAGAGGTGGAATCAAAGGCGTATCTTAAAATGATATTAGAGCATTTATGTAATAAGCCTTATCTAAATTTTTAGAGGATTATGAGACAAAATTTTCTTTTAAAGATACATGCATAATGTAGCTGATTTTCATCGTTGAATGAAAATTAGTTCCTCATATTTATAGTGGGTGATCTTTATCATTGAATGAAATCATATTCCAAACATATTTTTTACTAGTCATTTCAAAAAAAAAAAACTAAAATCTCAAATTAATTCCTCGTATTTATAGTAGAAGATAAATTAGTCCCTCATATTTGAAAAATTTCATATTAGTCCTTTAAATTTCATAAAAGAGGACAAATTAGTTCTGTAAAATTATCATTTAAGTTGTATCTTGTTAACCTACTTATGTGTCCTGTTAACTTTTATGGTGGATTTCTAACTTGCCTCACTCCTCTAAAAAGTCATTTAGACATTTTTCTTCATATGCTATTTTACTATAACTCTCTTAAAAAAGATTTTGACTTTAAGTTGGCATTTATTCTATCAGAAAGAAGTGAGACAAGTTATAACTCAATGTGAAAATTAACGGTACAAGTAAACAAGTTAACAGAATACGTGAAAATTTTTGTTAAAGTTTAAGGTAATAATTTGATGGAGGGACTAACTTGTCTTTTTTTATAAAATTTAAGGAATTAATATGAGATTTTCAAAACCTAAAGGATTAATTTATCCCCCACTATAAATATGTGGGACTAACTTGAGATTTTAGTAAAATAATAATAATAATAATAATAATAAAATGCAATCGTTTACCAGGAAAACGGATCCCATCAAGGATTGAAGGAACATGCCATTAAGATTTTTTTGGTTTAGATAATACATGTCTAAAATAAATCATGACAAGAAAAAAGCGGCATTTGCAGTCCTTGAAGGAATGCTGGTAACGTCTTTTCAGAAGTTTGGCTGCTGCATAGAGGAGGTGAACTTTCCCGAATGATTTGGCCCTTTGGGTTTATGTCATTGCTTAGCAAAATTGGTCTGGCAACAATTTTTTTTGGTTGGCTGAAAATAAAGAAAATGATTAATAATGATAAATTAGTCATATACAACAATTGATTGACCAAGTGACGACACTTCATTTTTTAGTTTTTTTCCAATGCTCAAACGGCAAATCCTCCTCGCAGATTCAAAAGTGAAAGGGGCTATATACCCCGCAGGAAATGGTCAATAAATAATGTACATTGGACGGGAAGAATCAAACATTCACCTTGTTTGCTTGACGTCAATTGATTGACATTAATTTAGTTTAATTTAATTAGCAGGTCCTAATTGCACCATCTCAGATGTGGGAACCAAAAATTCATTTACTTACAATGCTGAAAAGAGGGAGTAAAACAACTAGCCAACTATACACGGATTACAAATATTTAGTCATGTTCAGTGTACCCACGTATATGTTGTGAACGTTAAGCCATAGCTTTCTACCTTTACCTTGGTTGAATACAACTGTAGAAAAATGGAATTCATCAGTAGCGACACCGGTCAAATTTCAAAACCGGGAATCAGATTAAAAGTAGAAATACATATTACATAAATAAATGAAGAATCCATTTGGCTTGTACATAAAAAAAAAAGGCTTGAATACATGTAAGTTGGTACCTCTCTTATATGTCTCTCGTTATTGTTTTGTCTTATATCTAATTTGTCTATACCTCTAACGTTAGAAACTATAATATTGTAGTTATTATTACTTCAGTGAGGGTTTTTCTTAATCACCTCTCACAATTTAAAATGGTGTGAGCAATTTTTAGGGGGAACAAAAAACTGTTCTGTTCAAAGACGTAATCATCAATTTGTATATCTGACAAAATTCATGAAAAAGAAAGATGATAATTAAGATCTAAAGAAGGGTAATGCTCATGTCTAAGTACAACGAGTTGACCAGTACCTAAAATATACACCAGTGATAAGAATGAAGTTGAATGTTGTATGCTAGAGTGAAAATGTTCCTCATATAGCTTGGAATGTGCTTATATAGTGTTCTAATTAAAGAACAATTTCTGGTAGAGTTTTGTAATATTCTCCTAATACATCTTCTAATCTTCCTTCTACTTGTTAAACAAGCAAAATAGTGAATAGTTTTTATGTTCCAAAGATATTAAGTTAAATTAAATGTATTTACAAAGGAGTATTTCTATATATCCTCTTATTAATCAACTTATTAAATTCTCATTCACAATACTGTATGAAATATAATGATAATTTGCATACAATTTAAAGATTATGTAATAATGGATGTGAGTAAAATATTAAATTAAGAAAATTGTGGATACATCAATTAAGATAATTTTATATTTTTATTTACAAAATAACGTTAGATATAATTTTTCCAATCAAAAGTTATTAAGAGGATATGGAATTATTCATTCCAATAAGTCAATCACTCATTTGAGTGACCTGTAAATGACTGAAAATGATCGGTGATGAATTTGAGCGGCACATTAATATTACTTATTAAGGCAATGAAGAGCTAGTCAAACTATGAGGTTTTAAGAACTTAAATGAGTATTGGACCGGTCCAAATAAATTCTAATGAAGGAAATCAATTTGCTATTTGATCCTCGTTTGCCACGAATACGAAAATAAATTGATCATTTACGGGTGGTTAAAAAAATGTAGCAAAAAGAGAGAAGAAAGTATAACAAAATTAAGGGAAAAAAAGATTGAATCAGCCACACGACATTAATAATTAAACCATGCTCAACATACTTGCACACATACTTCTTTCAATAAATTCACAATTATTTTCAACACATAGTTTGTGATTAACTTAATTGGATACACTTACATACATCTAAAGTCACGAATGGGATAAAATTACATATGTCAGAAGTAGCACCGCTTATAATGTTATTTGGAATCCTCTGTGTTTTCTTTTTAAAAGCATAGTTTTTAAGGATTAAAATAGACATATTTATTAATCTAAATTACATGCACATATATAAATAAATAATAGAGTAAATAAATTAGACCAGCTTGCGAAGCATGTCCATTTTACATCCCTAACTCCAACCCATGCAAATGACACAGATGGAGTTCAACCCATGCAAATGATTCTCAAGCCTAAGAAGTCCCCTTCATTTGTTTCGGATGAACCATGATGATGATGAAGGGATCGGAGGGTGATTAAACCATGGGCTAAAATTAACTTGAGGCGAACGAGTCGCATGGTAAAATAATAATATATTAATATTATTTCCTCCCTCCCCACCCAAACCAAAATATACTCCAATATATTAAAAACTGTGACGGCACGTGCCGGCCTGCTACAGTAAAGCGAAAGGCACGGCATCGAATCAATCTAGATCCGACGACCACATCTTCCCGTCAGGACCGGGAAACAAAAAAAACCAACCTCATCATCTAGGGTCCCCGAAATCCAACAGCCACAAACCCATCCCCAAATCATCACCATCCAACGGTCCATGTTGAATCGAACTCCCTCTTCACCCCATCGCTCCATAAATAACACCAAACCCGGCACCCACGCCCCCTTCATTTTAACCTTCCCATCTCTCGAAAGTCGTAACCTTCACTTCCAACTTCGAACAACCCAATTTCCCTTCTTTTTTTTTTAAATAAAAAGAAATCAAAATAGAAAGGTTCCTAATTTCTATTTCCATTCGAATTTCATATTCCTACGTTACTTACTCACCGAGGAGTGTTGTGTGCTTTCTCTGTCCTTTTTCGTTTTGTCTCTGACAGAAAGAGAAACAAGTTCAGTTGCGGATTCTGCTACGGTGTGTGTGTGTGCGTTGAAGGTGCGCCGCCCTGAGATGTTGACGGCGGCAGAGGAAAGACCAATCGTGATAAGAATATCCCGGTACCGGGGGGTAACTAAAGAAGATCCAACGGCGGATATTGAACTGTGGAGTGGGACCCAGCAAAGAATGGAAGCACCGCAGAAGAGCCAGGCGAAGCTCACCCGAACCCAGTCCTCGCTCCTCCGCTCCTCGCCCACAATCCGATCCTCCATCCACAGCCTCTCCTCCGTCAACGAGGAAGACCTCGTCCTCATCAACGTCCAAGAACACGACGACGACGACGACAAGAGCAAGAACAAGATCAAGAAGCCCAACAGGCCCAGGCCCAGGCCCAGTTCGACGCCGCGGGCGGCGGGCCCGATCCTGGCGGTGGCGTCGCTGGTGTTCTTCGGCGCGTGCTCCCTTTTCCTCTACCTGTTCTACTTCTTCTACGAGATCCCAACCTCAGAGAACGTGCTCCTCGCTCTGATCTTCGTCGCCGTGGCTCTCTACTTGGCTTCGAAGAACAAGTCCCTCATAAACAGGTCCCTCTCGGGGCTGAAGCATTCCTGGACGAGAACGTGAAGCGGTTCGGGTTTCGAAAACCCAGGGCTCGAAGCCGGTTCAGTGGTTCATAGGGGAAACGGGGAAGGTTGAAAGAGAGGAACAGCAAGAAGAAGAAGATAGTGAGGGAAGGGGTGGAGTTCTACAGCAATGGTGATTTCTACGAAGGGGAGTTCACATGGGGAAGTGCAATGGAGTGGGGTTTACAACTACTTTGTGAATGGGAGGTATGAGGGGATTGGGTGGATGGGAGGTACGATGGGTACGGGATTGAGAGCTGGGCTGGGGGAGCCGTTACAGGGGGAAGTATAGGCAGGGGTTGAGGCATGGGTATGGGGTTTATAGGTTCTACACTGGGGATTCTTATGCTGGGGAGTGGTGTAATGGACAGAGCCATGGTGTTGGAGTTCAGACTTGCTCCGATGGTAGCTCTTATGTTGGCGAGTTTAACTATGGCGTAAGCACGGTCTTGGTTGTTACCATTTTAGGTCTGTTTTTTCTTTCTTTTTGGCTCGTTTTCTTGTTTATGTGTTGTGTGGATTTTCAATGGGAGAGATATCAGGGGGTGCAGGGGGTGCAGAGTTTCCCAATTCTAATTGTGTATTGAGAATCGAGGTTTTTTTCTTTTACTGTGTTAATTTTTCAGTGGTTATTGTGTTTTTTCACCAAGTATGTGTGCTGGGTTTTGTAGTTTAGGAAATGGGTTGCGTTTTTAGTGCTGTGATTGGTTTCTTGGATGGTTTCAGATGTTGCGTGATTGAATCTTTGCTGCTGGGTTTGCCCCCCTGTGGTTAGATTTCTTTTAAAGATCCGACTTTTGCTTTGATTTTCTTGGGATGGACCTAGTGACCTTGATATTTTAGATTTCTTTTCTTGCATAGCTTCATAGAACTTGAAAGTACCAAGTTCCAGTTGTTTTCTTTCTCATCTGCTCTGTCTTTTGATAAGATCAGTTATGCATTGACTTTTTTGTTTTTTCCTCTCAAATTAGGGTGTCCTAGTTGCTGAATTCACTGATATGTCTAACACTGATCTATGTCTCTTGATCAATTATATTACTTGGCCTGACAGTCAATTGAATTTTTCCTGATAATTCATAGGAGGCTGTGGTAGTAGACTACATGAGGTTCTTGAGTTCTTCTGTTTTAACTCATTGCTTGTTCTGTTTTTCTGCAGAAATGGGGATCGGTATGCTGGAGAGTATTTTGGCGACAAAATACATGGATTTGGGGTCTACTACTTTGCCAACGGCCACTGCTACGAAGGAGCGTGGCATGAGGGCCGTAGGCAAGGTATTGGCATGTATACTTTTCGAAATGGTGACAGAAGATGTGGTGAATGGGATGCTGGCAACCTCAAGCACCCTCTACCACCACAATCTGACGCTGTCCTTCGAGCTGTTGAGGTATTTGTTATTGACATTCACTGATTACCTACAATGGTTGCCAGGTCTTGTTATATTATTCCCTTTGCAAATGTTGGTGCTTTCTCTCACACATATATGTTCTCTTTTGATGGGTTAAAATTGCAGGCTGCGAGGAAAACAGCAGAGAATGCTATAAACATTAGGCGCGTGGATGACCAGGTGAACAAGGCAGTAATCGCTGCTAACAGGGCAGCCACAGCTGCTAGAGTTGCTGCTGTGAAAGCTGTTCAGAACAGGATGGATGGAAAATTTTGCGATACTGATGTCTAAGAATTAGATGTTAGCTAGCTTTTGTTTGGAATTGTACATTTTTACTAATTCTGAGTACTTGGAAGGTGTCACCCGGTGAGCAAAAAGCTCACTGGAGGTTGAAGAGAGTATGTTTTTTTTATGCTTGTTTCACCACACTGTAACATGTACATAAACCATGTAAATCAATGAAAGATGAATTTTCGAAAGATCTCTATATCTTGAGTCTTGATAAATTTTTCTTTTGAAAAAAATAATAGTAATTATTGACATGCTATTTGTCCTATCTTCTCTTGTTTGGTCTTCAGAATATTTGTATTGGCTGTGAGTTGCATTCTAAATTTGTTCAGCTCGAAGATTGGCCCATTTTATTTTTGGCAATTATCCCTGCTTTATGTTAAAAAGTCCAAGTACCCACATTGGGGGGCGTTTCTCGGAAGTTTCACTATTCAACCTACGCAAGATACATAACCAGAGAGATGATCATGAGTTTAAGATTAGTGTATGACGCTTTTATTGTTAATGGCACAGGAAATTGTGATTATGTAAACAAACAGATGGTGTAAGATTGACCCAATGGCGGTGCCCATACTCCAGTAACACCCAAGTTGTTGACACGAATAAACACGAGGAGCTGTGAGGGTGCTAATGAGCACGATGAGACTCACCAATTTGGCCAACTACTCCCTATGAAGGGTCAAAACCACCCATCACCAAAACTCCTGCCTGCTTGTTTTTATGTAAGCCGTTTGTATGCTGTTCAAATATAATAGTAGATACTATTGGAGAACCGCCATTACTTAGATCGAACAAAATTACAAGAGTTAGGAAACAAATGCATGACATTATAATAGCCTTTTATTTGTAATCAGAATCCATGTGACGCTCTCCTCATGTAGGACAATGACAGGAATTCTCTTTCCATTATTATTATTCTTATTATTATTATTAGCATTTTGTTTAAACTGTAGGCACATGATGTTGTGGTGGGTAAGATCTTTATCCCTTTTCTCAAAGAATAAAAGGAAAAAAGAGTATGGCTTTTCTAGCATGCTGGATCTACAATCTGAGTTTCACTCATTCTACATAAAGCATATAAAAATTTACATCTTTTTTCCTCCTTTACTTCTTTTTAAGGGTTCATTACTTTACTAAGATGTGTGAGATTCTTTTTAATGGCTAGAGGTGTAAGTGGATCAATCTATCCTATGAATTCCAACTCGCACCAACTAATTAAATCGATTTGGGTTGGTTTGACATTAAATTACATCATATAAACTAATAAACCTGATATAATTGGTTTAGTTATTGGATTTCATAAATTTCAATTCAATGAACCTTATCATATATATTATAATATATAATTTTTTTTATATATAATGTATTTAGTAAATAAGTCATATTTTAATTATGTTTATTGATATTATTAAGCTATATATGTATATGAAATTAATAAAACTTCAAAAATTTAAAGTTTGTAATTATTTTAAAAAGTGTTGTGATTTTTTTTCATTTTGATTAATTAAATATAAAATAATCATAATCGGATAATTGATCACCCAAACCAAACCAACTCAATTTAATTGGTTCCTTTATTCGATTTGTAAAAAAATCTATGAATCCAAACCAATCAAAATTAAATGGTTAAGATTCATTTTCCATCAGAACCAGCTAACCCGACACGATTACATCTCTATTCTTGGCAGTAGTTTGACTTCTATTTTATCTAATCCTAGATTCAAATCTCGTGTTTAAACTTTTTTGTTCAACGATTCCACACGCAACTCGGAAAAGTCCAACAAGGAAAAGAGATCATGGTTGTTGTTATGCAGTAAGGGATCAATACCATACTGAGATGAACACTTATATCTTGATTTTCTATGTAAGGGGTTTTGGATGGCTCCAATAATTAAATCCCAAGAACTGGTCCTTATTGGTGGTCTCGTTCCCACAACCAACAGTGCTTAACCCCAGAAGGAAAAATAAAGTGGGGAAAGAACTCTCTTATGCAGCACTGCACATGAATTAAAATCTTGGGCATGACACTATCATCTAGGACCACAATTACAACCAAATTAGCTACATCATTGGATGATGAACTCTGGTTTAATTGCTAATTTTATTGGTTTGGTCGCCTAGGGAGGGGTCAGTTTCTGACCAGTACCCAAACTACACCAATAAATAAGATTTTAAGGCTTTTGTTTTCTTTCTCATACATGAACCCTTTAGCCGGTCAAAGTTTCTTGAAGAATCCCCATAAACATATACCTGCTGAGAAACGAGGCAACGGTAATTGAGAATAGAATCCAGTTAGAACGAAAAAAAAATAAAAAATGCATGAGGTGAAAATTTAAATTTGATTATTCTAGCACATGACACAGCACAATTGATGGGATTATATATTACTTCTGGTGGTGGACATATACCCTTGTTTCACATGAAAATTTGATGATTCAAAGTTGTTTAGATGGATTTTTTTAATATTTTTTTATGAGTTTAATTTTGATAATTGCAGTGTAAAATTATTTTATAATAATTAAAATATTTACTTTAGATGACTTTTCAAATAATGAGTATAAAAGTCAACTATTATGATTTATATGATATGATTAGATGATATATAAAGTTGTTATATTATGCATGAAAATTAAATCCTTTTTTTATTAGAAATTCACAGCCATCTTTTGAAATTATTCGATATATTTATGAAAGTAGTTTCCTAAAAAGCCATACATATTTTTTGGATCCCCCTTAGATTTATCAATAAACCCTTGGCTTTCGTATCAGAATCAACTAATCCATTTTTTTATTTCTGTTTTCTTAAATCCATTGCGCCTTCTGTGCGCCCCCGTTTGTTTATGGCATCTGAGCTCAAAGTTTTGAAGAGCTTCATGTGAGAAAAAAAAAATCGTATTATTACTTCCTTTACACGATCTTGCAAATAATAGTTGACCAAGATTTGCATGTTTGTTCCTTTTTTTTAGACTATGGTATCTACGAGATTACCGATAATGTCATTACGTGAATTAAGAAAGGGGAGGGTGGTTCATCCAACTGTCGCCAGAGCGTATTCTTTTGAAAAACTTTTTGACTCCATATTAATCTCAAATCTAAAATTAAACCTTCCCTATCCTGTGTTTATTATACAAATCTTCATAGAGTCAGTCTCAAATTCAAGGAGAGTTGTATCAGACACTTGATAGCCAACATAAAATCTTGTTGAATCATCATGTGCGTAGATAAACAATGTGATTCTTGCCGTTATTAATCTGAAATTAAAATAAAAAAACGTTTAGTGTCTGTTTTCTGCATTGCACAATAATAACTACTCCCTGATTCAAAATAACAATTTTATATAATACAAGAGCTCTGAGCGGGGAAGCATGTCTGGCTCTTGCATTCATTATGCATTATCACTTCAACGTTTCCCCGGTGTCGATGTCCCCACCATTAATATATCCACTGTCTCTCCATTTTTTTTTTTTTTGAAAATTATTGGAGGTGTACCTCTGACCCAAGAACAAAATTATTGCAAGTACATTTTTTAATACACAAATGCAGATCAAATTTATAATCATGCAACCGTGCTTGGATATTAGTAACCCACTACTTTTGGAACGGATAAGTCAATCACTTAATTGATTGTTCCTTTTTTAGTTCCGTTACACAATATAACGTGTTTATTATATTGGTGTGTTTTCCCATATACCCATATATATAGTACTAATTAACGAAGCGAAAGAAATAATTCTCTTCTCCTTCTTAATTATTTTCTTCTTTGGCCAAGCATCAATGTCCATGTGTCATGCTATGATTGCCGCAGGATGTTCATCGTAAGGACTGTAAAGATAACATAGTTGTAGAAGAAACCAATCCTTTTGGATTCTTTTACTTTGCTTGCGATTTAATCAAAACCAATTATCATAATGTAAACAGGACCTTTATTTGTGTCTTTGATATTGGACACTTGATACTTGTGATGTTCTGATTGTGTTCCTCCCTAGTCAAGAGAGTTTTGAGCCTTCTTGTTGAAGTTAACTATCGAAAAATAATTTTAAAAAATGATAAATTAATAATGGAGTGGCCCAATTGATGGGTAGGTCCAATCCTGAATAGGGTAAGTAGTTTCTTTTTGTTTTTGTTTTTTTTTTTGGTTTGAGTTCTAAATGAATTGTATGATGTTAAATTGAGCTTATGGCACTAGCATTAGTGCAGTACTATTTCTATGGACAGCCAAATGCCGAAGCGATTCTCGCAAACCTTTTTTGTTTAAACTGATCGAGGAAGTGAAGCTTTTGAAGATGCGTTAGGTGGCCAGTTTGAAGTGTTGAGAACTTTGAATTGAAGTTGCATGTGAAAGGATTCTCTTGTCTTGTCCTTACCATATGTTGTTATTTCCTTGTGTTCTTTCTCTAATTCCCCATCCCATTTCACAGGCACTAATAAATTTTTGTTTGTTTCTTCCCTGATCAGGAGAAAGTGAAGGGTAGCTTTGAGAGTCACCGAAAGGTAGTTTTAAGAAAGTGGTAGTTAATTAAAAGTCGAATAGACATCCAGGCAAAGCCCTTGAGAAACTGCACAACGTATGCCTTTCTTTTGCATTAGCGTATTACACTGTTTATGCGAATAAATAAAGACAGACCTGTCGTTTTATGTAGTTCGAGAAATGCTATTTGATGACACATGACATGCATGATTCTTTTTTATATATTTTTTTAAGGAAATTATAGTGACGACCCCCTCTATGTGCTTTTAGAGTATGTATATATTTTGCCAAAAACTTATATTATTGGGATGGAATTATGCATATTGGATGTCCTACAATACTTGTCATTTTCAATCATTATTTTCCAAATCTGATATATATGCGAGTACTCATTTGGATGGTCCCTATCAAACTAATTTCAAAAGAAAATAAAATAAAACAGCTAGCTAGGATTTTAGTTCGAAATTGGAATTATTGAACCCCAATACTCCAAAATGGAAGCAGCATTCTATTTGATATACCTGCCCAAAACTGAAAAATTGGAAAAATCAACAACATGTTCAATCCAGCTCAAATTCCACAGAGTGATGTAGGTGTGGCTTAGCTTTCAATGTTAATGAAATGATGCATGATTTTGCTCTAGCCCAAAAGTAGTCATTAATAATTAATAGCGAAATAAATGACAGAGAAAAATATACAACCCTATATGGTTATGTTCACTTGAAAATGGGAAGTTGTCTGCTTTGACCTGCTAGTGCTAGTGCTAATGGAGATTTAATAATAGGCAACTAAAAAAAGTATTACACATGACGTTTGAACCTTTGAAACTGAAATAGAACAAAGATCAAAGCCTTGTCCTTAGTTCAAAGTAGCTGGGCGGGATGACAAAAATCAGATGTAAACTCAAAACCTTAAAGTCGTGATGCTGTGAACCTTATTATACTTATGTCTTTCTCCTATACTACAATATAATTTTGGGTCCTTTTCCTAGCAACAGTGCTAATCACATTCATCAATGTGGTAAAAGCATGAACCACTTGGGGGTTGTGAGTGGGTGGGTCAATTCACCTAATCCTATCGTCTTCCTTGACTTTCATACAATCAGATATGTATCTCGTCCGTATGTCTTTGTAGCTAATTAAATGTTGTCATCAGGTTTAGTCCATGTTTGCGGATAATTAAATTACCAGTTTACATTTTGAAAACTTAGCTTAATTATATTTGACCATTAAAGAAAAGGCTTTCATTACTCGTACATCGTATCATTGCACCACCACATGACATCCACACTTGTACATTACGAAAACACCAAAGGATTCATCCTCCACTTGTCATTTTACTCGGTTTCTTTTATCACTGCCTCTCCTTTTAATTCTTTAAATCATTCATTAGCTGCGTGGACCGGCATTCGACCCATAATTCAAAATCAGCAGACGAATCAACTACAGAGCACAAGTAGTTTTAGCTCTTAAAGATTTTATGCAGATCGTCTTCATGTTAATCTTTCATCATTTGATCATAAATGTTTTGATATTTTGTTAAAAATCATTAATTCAGCTAAAAGTCTGAGTTGTTGATTCATTAATAATTTTTATATAGTACATTTGACTTTTCGGGTGCCACAGAAAGAATGGTAGTATGTACACTGAATACCAGATTTTGTCGAACCCAAAAAACAAAAAATTTTCCCAGTCTATTTTATTATATAAAAAAGTCTTAAGCCCATTTCTTTTTTTATTTTTTTTATTATTGTTTGATTGTTATTGTAACACCCACTTTTGTCCTCTTAACAAAAATCCAAAATTTGCATAGTTTATTATATCTAATTTCTCTTGAAAATAAATGTGAAAAAAAGAAGTTTTGTGTTGATTTTTTTATTTATCTCCAAAAATTAAAACAAAAGCAAAAATTCAGTTGATTCCCAAATTTTTTTGGACTTGCGATGTTTTGTCCATTCCGTTTCAACCCAATCCAATCATTTTTTTTTTTTGTAACAAGCCCAGCTATGTTTGCTTCCCAAATTATTGTTTAAAGCCCATGTTTCTTTTAATTCCTGTAAAATAAAATAAAAATAAATAATAAAAAGAGGAATTGAGGAGTCATTGTCTTACACGTGAGTCAACATTAAATGGGGATAGCAAACACAAATGATGAGATTCCTCTCCATTTGTTTGCAAATGATGTTGTTCCTCCTACTTTCTGGATGAGCTGTATCTCTACAATATTCAACAAAAGGACAGAGGGAGCGGGGTCATGGGAGGTTCAAGGCATGAACAAAGGGGAGTTGACCACTTCAAAATGACCCTGGGGGAATAATCCTGATCATCATAAAACTAAACCTTGAACCCTCCATTTTCATGATCACTTACAAAATTATTATCATCATCATAAACCCAGAAAAAAACAATTCCACATGGCCTCACCACCACACTAACTCCACCCCCATCAACAACCAAACCCCCTTTTCCTAATTCTAGATGATCACTACAACCAACAAATTCAAACCAAAAACCAAACCACAGCTTTAACCCATCACAGCCATCACTACTATCTTGGACCTAACACCTCTTTGCCAAATTCCAGCCCCATCACAAAGCCAAACCACATCCCCTTAGCAATCCAGAAAGTCAATCACAGCTAAAAATCCAACATTCTAAGCCAAACACAAATAAAATTAAATCCCAGAATTACAATCCAAAGCTCATCAACAATCCAATTTTACAACAAAAGTCTCAATTAAACATAGATCCCAAGTCAAAAATAAAAAAGAAAGCAACAAAGGAAAAGGAAGAGAAGAGAAAAAGGGGGCTCACCTCCAACCACCGTGGTTCGCTCCTCTCGCGCCCGGTGATCACAAGCCAGCCACACCGCGAACAACGCCGCTTGCAACCCGCGAAGCCACGCAAAGCCTCTCGCCGCCATCGCCACTCCCCTCTCCCTCACCGCCGCGCGGCCGTCATTCTTCTGAGCTTCCTCGCGAACCGCGCCGTGACACCTCTCCCTCGCTGCGCCTTGGAACCACCGCGAGCAGAACCCGCAGCATCGCCGCATTTCTCACTTTCGCGTGCCGTCAACACCAACGTCCACCACCGCTGCTCGAACCTCAAAGTCCAGCCAGAATCACCGCCCGAAATCATCATCACAGCCTCTCCTTGTTCCGACCAACCCCTTTGCTCTTTGGCCGCTCCCTTTCCTCTCGCGGTTGCTCTCCCCTCTCTCTCACACACCTCCCGATTCCCTCCCGCTTCTTCTTTCTTGTTTGCTTATCTCCCTCTTCCTTGTTTCTAATTTCAACCCCTGCCCTTTTTGTGTGTATATGAGTGTGAGAGAGAGATTATTGTTTTATATGGGTGTGTGAGTCTGGGTTAGAGAAAGAGAGAGATATGAGTGTGGGTGAGTAGTTAGTGAGTGGGGTGTGCGTGTGTCTCTATGGTTAGTGGGATGGAATTGAGTAAAATAAATAAAATAAAATATATGAATTTATGAGGTTTGTTGTATTATTTTATTTTAGTTAGTATTATTTCTTAGATTTCGGTTTTATTGGGTTTATTTGTTTGATTATTTTTTTTTATTTTAGCTTTTAGGCTTGTTTGCTCTGGTTCTGGGCGTATGTTTGTGTGTTTAAGTCTGAGTTGTATGGTTGAGTTTAGTTTATGAGGGTATGGGTGCATTAGTGTTAGTGAGTAGGAGTATTAATGTGTGCGTGTGTAAAAAAAAAGAATAGAGAGAAAGCTATGTATTAGTGTATGTGAGTCTAATTAGGGAGCGTTGTTTGTTAATATTATTATTATTGTTTTGGTTAGACTTGTTTTTATTTTATTGCATCAGAAATTGGGTTTGGATTTATTTATATGGTTGGTGTTTATTTTATTTTTAGTTTGGAATTTGTTTGATTGGAGTTTGAGTTATTGTGTTTGGTTTAAAATAAATACTTAAATATCTTAATTTATTGAAAGAAAAGAATTTTAGATATGTTTTCCTAGCAATTATTTTAAATTATCTGAGTGAGATTAAATAAATTGGTTTAGGCATGATCTAATTATTTACTAAATATTTGATGAATCTTGTATTAAAAAGCTTTCAAAAATAAAATAAAATATGTTAATTAGGACTCTCGTTTTAGTTTGATTATTTTGTACGTCTATATGTTATTTAAATTAATTGTGTGTTTGTTACGTGTTTATGAATTAACTTTATCAGTTTTTAACTTTATCAGTTTCTTAAGTTAGAATTTTTTGTTAAAAAAAAAGGGGTTTTATTAATCTTAGGTTTAAAATAAATACTTGGATATTTTGTTTTACTAAAAAAGGGTATTCGAGTTAATTGGTAAAATTATAATTTTAAATGGGAAAAGCTAGCCGCTACCCTTGTTAATCCTATACTTCCTAATATTTTAGTTGTGACAACTTGATATTCTGAAGTTTTTAAAAATAAAATTAATCAACTCACAAAATAGTTTAACAGAACTACGTGACTTTGAATTCCCCATTGCATCTAGGAATACGTAGTAGTAATTTTTAATCCCTGTCAAGTCAAAATTAAATTTTTGTAATTTTTTGTCTTATTTGTAAAATTTTTTATGAGATATTTTATTTAATGTAAATAATCATTTATTTAGGAAATATTTTATTTCAAATAAAAAGTTAATTTAGCCCTACGACTTAACTCTATATTTTGGACATTGAAGTTTGAAATTTATGTTCCAAATTTCCTTTAAAAGCATGTTCTCTTTTATATTTTATTTTATTTTTGTAAAAAATATCAAAATAAATTTTTATCTTATTTTGTAAATATTTATAATTCATAAGAAATTTTCATTTTCATATATTTAGTTTAAATTTGTTACTTATTTGTGAAATGTGGTATTTTGAATAAAAATGTTAATTTAACCTTACCCGTTAACACAGGATTTTGAACACTTAGCTGTGACAACTTTGTGCCTTAATTTATTTTTTTAATTTTGTTGTAAAAATATAAAAAAATGAATATTTTGAAAGGTTATTAATAATTTGCACATATCAATTAAGGTACGTTAAAACGTGTATTAGGGTGCGTAGACTAAAATCTTACCTTTCCCTATGCATAACCGACTCCAAGCTCAAATCTTGTTTCAAAGACAAATTTTTAATAAAATGGGTTTTTCCATGTTTTCCCAATTTAAATAAACTTGCGACTCCAATTTTAACAGAAACTAATTTTTCGCGCCCGTGCGATCCCGTGCGACAGCCATTGTACAAAAAGAACAAGCTCATTGTTGTTGAAAAAAATAGGGGAAGCCCGTTTATTATTATTTTTTAGTTATAAAAAATAAAAGAAAAAAGGATTCAACCCGTTTTTATTTTATTTTATTTTGTTTTATTTCAGTTTGAGTTTTTTTTAAAAATAAAAATAAAAAATAAAAAAGGTTGCTTGTTTTCGTTGTTTTTCTACATCGTTCCCATTTTTGTCTTCTTTGAAAACATGATGAAAAATGAGGCACGCTTGTCCTAGAATGCATGCCTATGAAAAAAGAAATGACAAATGGAGTTGCAAATTGAGACCATGGAAGAGTCAAATACGCCCACAAGTCATTAAAGAGACAAAGAGAAAGCATGCGTGATTGATAAAGCAATTAAGTCATATCCCATGAAATCCATAAATCCTAAAATAGCTAATCAGATAGAGAAATTTCTAACCAAATCTGGCAAATGATCGATTTTGTTGTATAAATGGGGTCAATAATTTACACGTAGAAGGAGGAGGATTCTTTATAAAAAAAAAATAATACTTCCAATAGACAACAAAAAAGAGAACACATCAGGGGTTAATTTCAGCAAGGCATACAAGGAAGATACAGAGAAATTAGCAACAAATATATGCAACAGGTCTAGCAAATTCAATCCAGCAAGTAGAAAAAAGGTAAACAACAAAAGCGGTGGTATCATCATTATCATCTAAAAATAAAAAAAAGGGGGAAGGGAGGAGGCCGCCCTTCTCCTCCACCAGCGACCTCACATCATCATCATCCTTACAAGCTCATTCTCTTCCTCATCATCATCATACACCCTTCCACCATGTACTACCACTTGGAAACTATTACTAAACTCAACCATTACCTTCATCCTCTAATCTAAATCTACCATCAAGAACCATCACTTTCACCATTGACAATTGCGAGCTCTCCCATCTGCGGGTTTCACCGTGCCGCGCTCCCCCACTCATCGGCACGCCTTGCTCCATCCCTGCGCTATTGCCGCTATGAAAGCCAATGCTTTACGACGCTCCACCGCCGCATCCTCCTGGCGGATCTCCGACTCCTGCACCGCATCCGACCCGTTTCCTTTCCCCCGCAAGCACGAGCCAACACCGCCTGAGAGTCACCAGCCCGAGCCGACTCGCCCGTTTTCCTCCCTTCGTTTTGTTTTTCCCATCGTGGCCTGAGCTGAGCTTTAAGCACCGCGCCCCTCCATGCGAAGCTCCGCCCTTCTTCCCGTTCACGCGGCCTCAGCCAATGTTTCCCCTTGGCCGCCTGTCATCTCTCTCCCCTTCTCGGATTCTTTCTCCCTCTCCCTCTCATTTTTCTCACTGTCACTCTTTCTCTCATCTCTCTCTGTCCCTTCTTTCATATTTCTTTCTTTCCTTTGTTAAATTGGTGTTGGTGAGAATGTGAGGAGTGTTAGTGTGTGTAGGTGAGAATTCAGTGAATGGGTGTGTGTGCGTGTGAGAGAGGAGTCGTGTGTGAATGTGAGTGAGTGTGTGTGAGCGTGTAAGAGAGAGAGATGTTTTTTTTTTTAAGTTATTTTTTGTTTTTGGCCTAAAATACTTGAGCTTCGTTTTTTTGTTTGGATTCATTTTTTTTCTTCTTGTGTGTTTTGCTTTGAGTAAAGAAAAAGTGAAAGTGTCTCTAAAAATAAAAGATTTTTTTTAATTTAAATTTTAACAAAGTGGATCAATGGTTTTCTTTTTCTAATGATAGATTTAATTTAATCGTGACCCTTTTAACTTAATATTTCGGACATTTTAGCTAGAGCTTAATGATCCAAAAATTTCTCTGAAAATTTATTTTTCCCTTTTATAAAAAAGATATTAAAAATATTTCATTTATCTTGTTTGTAAATAATTCATAAAATTTTCTATTATATTCAATTTAAATTGGTCATTTATTTGTTAAAATTTTTTATTTAAAATAAAATGTTAATTTAGCTGTACGTGTTAACTCTTATTCTAGACATTAAGCCTTACAGTTTGATGTTCCAAATTTTCTTTAAATTTTCTTTTATTATTTTATGTTTTATTTTCTTTTCATAGAAAGTATCAAAATAAATTTTTATCTTATTTATAAATATTTATAATTCATAAGAGAGTTTTATTTTCATATGTTTAAA
The DNA here is from genome assembly GCA_030441495.1 of Dalbergia oliveri. Lineage (NCBI taxonomy): Eukaryota > Viridiplantae > Streptophyta > Magnoliopsida > Fabales > Fabaceae > Dalbergia > Dalbergia oliveri. Next base: position 11,157,486 of record JAMLFY010000003.1, on the reverse strand, counting down.
TTTAAATTTCTTACTTTATTTCAAATAAGGATGTTGATTTACTCTTACCTTTGACTCAATATTTTAACATTTGAATTATGACGATTTAATGTTTCAGAATTTTTCTTAAGAAATTTTTTTTTGATATCCTTGTAAATAAATAATGACATAAATATTTTGAAAGGTTATTAATAATTTGCACAATTAATAAGTACCGTCTAAGGACCGTATGCCTGTTAAAATTACCTTCTTCTACGCATAACTCTTTAACTCTAATCCTTGCAAAGACCTTTCTTTAAAAATAAATGATTTTTCCATGTTTTCCATTTAATAAACTGCTTAACTCTAATTTTAAACAATTCTTTTCCGTTCGCCTTTCAGTTGCGACAGTACATTTTATTAAATCACGTTTGACAGTTTAAGGAACTAAAACGGTTTTGGTTTGCAACTTCGGTTGATGATGGTTTGGACTTTGGACCTGATCAACCTTGTGGCTTATATTGAAAAGAATGTGACCCATCAATCTTGATGACTCAGTTTCATATGTAATTCACACCTTCATTTAAGAAGTTTGTCTTCAGGTCAAAATATGCAGACAGGGGTCGGTGAGTTCGAAATGGTGCTTTGGCATTTCCTTTTCTTCAGAAAGCAGATAATTGAATGCTGCCGCGACCGGCTCAATTCAACAATAATGCTTTACAAGGTGCAAGATTTTATATATTTATTTATTTTGTTGGGGGAGGAGAATATAACAAGTTCAGGGTTAGAGGATATTCTTAAGATTAAAATTGATTAATTAATTTATGAAGAATTTATAATAATATTACGTACATTTTATTAATAAATAATTTTTAAATTATTCAAAACTTAATTATATTGTTATCATATACCCAAAAAGTACTAGTATGATCTTCGACAAAATTTACCTCCAATGACCGGAGTTCAAACTTTAAAATCATCATTTATAACTGATCACCATGTCCAACCGAAAATTATACCAACAATTATTTAGACAGAAAAGATTGTATTCTCGCCATGACAAGCACAATTTTTTTTTAATATTTTTGGTACAAAGTTGAATAAATTAAACAATGCCATTAAAAAAGGAGAAAGTATTTGAAGTACTCAAGGTTGTCCATAGCAGTATTTCCTTTCTGTTGGTTATTGTATTCCATATGGTACGACTGTGTACGGGTAGCATACGAAATAACGTACCAATGAAGAAATTGTTGACCGGAAAAGTATTGTTGAGTGTGCTACAATGTCCATGATCTACCACCAATAAGAAACCATGACTATTTGCAAAATTTATAAATACATTTTTTCGCTATTGAGTATTTCTCATCAAACCTAGAAAAGGGATGGCCATACCTAAACCCTGCTAAGCAAAAGGGTCCTTGATCTTTAGTATGAGAGAATGCGATACATCGATGATGATCACTATGGTGTCACAGTCACACGGATCAATCATCATTGTGTGTTCAGGATTTTGGGTTGGAAAACGCTATCAACAGTAACAGCACAAAGTTGCCCACTGAGAGCAATGGGCTAATGTATGTCACAAAAGAGCGTAGTCCATATCCAAAATGTTTCACTTGATTTTGAACTATTGACTACAAGAAAAGGCCTTCGTGGACCACATGAGCATCTTAATTAGTTTCTATATTTGTCCTCTTACGTTGTGTGGATAAATTGGTTCACAACAAAGTTCAATGTCGATAGATTCAGTCCAAACAAATTAGTAGATAGTTTAATTAACAAGGAAGAACAAGAAAGTGAGATGACATAGCAATATCATTCCACTAATGATCATGTATTTTATATTTTTCACTTTTCCTTTTCATTTGTTCCATTTTCTCCATGGTTGATAAAGGGAAAAACTTACCGATTAAGGAGCAAATGGACATGAAATAAAAAATGTGGATATATACAAACACTTCGGCAATTTAAATAATTTGACACTTATTTTTTCTTAAGTATTATTTTGACTTCCAATTTTTATGAATAATAACATGAGCATTGAGAAATTTGATTCTGATAATAAATCAATGCAGCTCAATTTAAATTAGCGGGCTCAAAATGTGTGGGCCATGCGTTATGTGACGTCGCATTTAACATTGCAAGGGACTTTATATTTTTGATAGGTTGGTTTATTATTATTTGTTCTGTTTGGGCATTGTAGTGCCGTTTCACTCAGGCAAAATCGAAGGCCTCTTTTGTTTGTGGTCAATAAAATTGACATGTGGACGTGCTATGGGACATTTAAGCCGAGCCTCCCATGAACATTACCCAGGCCTGAGCTGAGCCTAGCTTTTTTTCGTTCAGCGTTTATGTCTAGTAGATTTAACTTTAAGTCTAAACAGAATTAAACTTTGACCAAAGCTACATCAAAATGACAACCCAGCCCATTGAGTAAACCCCTATTGATCCAGCCAAGGAAGGTCATGTACAAGCCTAAATGGATACCAACAATTAGGCCCATAATTGACCAAAAACAAAAAAAAAAAAGCAAAGGTATTCTGTTCTGAAAGTTTTTCCCTCTTCTTCTTCTTCTTCTTCTTCCCGGAGAAGCTGTTGACACTCCTCCCCGCCAACACTCATCCTTTTCCCACCCTTTCAAGGAACAGTGCCAACCTACATACTGCAAACAAATAAACCTCGCTCGAAGCCTCAAAACCTATTCTATCTATCTACGATACGCTATGACAGTTGCTTTGTTTGAACACAAACCCAACCCAACCAACACACCTCTAGCTAGCTAAGAACAGAATCACTTCATGCAAACTCCATAAGACATCCTTTCCTCAATTGATCACCTCATGAGACATCCTCCTTCCTCATATATATTCTTCCTTCCTTCCCCTTCATGTCTAAACCCCATACTAATTGATTTCTCAAAATATCTATCAGCAGCTCATCAGCTCTGAAAACCAACCAACCATATATATCCATCATGTCTCTGAGCCCTCCAAGAGAGAGAAGGAATGGGGAAGCGAGGACGTTCCAGCTATGCTGGTGCTTCCAGTGCAACCGCATGGTCCGCGTGGCACCCGATAACCCCACCTCCATCACGTGCCCGCGCTGCTTCGGCCAATTCCTCGTCGAAATAGACATGCCAACTCCTAGGCTCTTCCTCGACTTCACCAACCACGACCCTTCCCCAGAAGCCCGTTTGCTCGAAGCACTTACCCTCATCCTCGAACCCCCCATCCGCCGCATCCCCTCTCGCCACGACGACCACCGTCCCCAAGGCTCGGAACCCGAACCTGCAGGGGCCCAGCCCCGTCCCCGAACCTGGATCATTCTCCAACCCATCGGCGGCGACCCTTCCTCCAACCCCTTGGTTCCGCGGCGAGAGGGTCCAGTCCCAATCCCACGTGGCGTGGACCCTCGGGACTACTTCTTGGGGCCTGTGCTTAGCGATCTGATCGAGCAGCTGACGGAGAATGACAGGACGGGGCCGGCGCCGGCGCCGGAGAGGGCCATCAACGGGATACCGACTGTGAAGGTCGAGAGCGGTCACTTGAAGGAGAATTCGCAGTGTCCGGTTTGTCAGGAGGAGTTTGAGGTTGGTGGAGAAGCCAGGGAGCTTCCATGCAAGCACGTGTACCATTCCGATTGCATTGTTCCATGGCTCAGGCTTCATAATTCTTGCCCTATTTGCCGCCTCGAGGTGCCAGTTTCGGAGGAGGATGAGGAAGATGGGCGTACTGAAGAAGAAGGTGGTGGTAGGTTTCGGAGGTGTTTGAGGTGGACGTCACACGGAATCGCTTCTCTTTGGCCTTTCCATGGAAGGTATCGACGTGTTCATGCTGAAGATCGTGCAGGGAGAGGGACTAACAATGTTTCTGCCGCTTCTTCTTCTTCTTCTTCAAGGGGTGATGATTAAATTATATTGAATATATTTAATAATAATCGTTCATATTCATCACTATATGCTGAATTACTGATAACTTTACATATAGTAGGCTGCATTCTTGTCTAGTTTTCTAGTCATGAGTTACCCTATGTTACCCTTTCATTTCTCTGTTACAATCGATCACTAGTGCTTGCATGAATACTATATCTTCATTAAGATAGTAGGCATGGCATGTCTGGCCATTATTTAAGGCAAAATTTGTTTTTTGTACATTAATCTAAATCTTAGAGACCTTTAATTTGGTCAGATCAATACCAGATTGAGTTCAAACTGCATGTTCATGAATTCACTCCATGTACTGAAATATCTTTGTACTCGATTTTCAGCAGCTAACTCAAGTCAACGCTCTTGCTGCATTCTTTAGCTCTTTAATTACTACATTCCAGCTTGAGGTTCGGGTGATGGCTGGATAGGATTGTTACTTGCAAGTCTGTGATCGCAGTATAGACAACATGCCGTGCTCTTCCTAAGTAAGTTAAGATGATATTTTGAGGCAACGATTGTTTGCTTGCTTTGCCAACTTTTGTCAATTATTGTTATTATTATTATTATTTTATTCTCTTTGAAAAGGTAAAGCCACATGCCTAATATACTGTCTGGTTCTAAATAAAGCTTGTGTTGTGTGGCATGAATGCATTTCACAGTAGCAACATGAACTTGTCATACAAACAAACTAAAATGGCATCGGGTTTCCATCAAGTGACAAATGGAATTCATCTACAAATGCTTCATAATTGCCGAACCGTGTAATACCTTCTTCTGCCGTGGTATAAAGGGCACTTCTTTCGCATTCCATAGGTGTTGCATTGATTTGCTTTCTTATCATGTAAATGTAGATAGTTAAATTATCTTTAAATATATAAAGACTGGCTAAATAAGATACCATGCCATAAAGTGTTATTTAGACAACGCGTTATATCAATTTGTATACTACATCCATAACTATTCTTTGTTATTAACAATGACAATCGTCACGAAGGACGATACAATCCGAACACTTTTTTTTCGTGTCAGAAATGGCGGACACTTGTGATGTGTAATTGTGTATGCTGGGCTGTTTTATTGGCGAATTTATCCTCACGAAAAAAATACACAAAATTTACTCTGCGTGCATACAGTGATGAAATTGTTAATGACGATATTGTCTGTCTGAAGGCCTAAACATAAAAAGTCATGGATAATCAGGAAACATTATGCGAAAGAAAAAACAGTTGTGTAACGTAATTTTGTGTTTTAATTTTTAATATACTACAAATTCAAATTGCGCAGAAAATTTCCAACTACATAACTTAGGCCCTACAATTGTATGTGGTAAACCTGAAATATTCAATGATTAACATAACTCGTTTTTGACCCGCTTCATGTGCCTTTTTCTATCATCAAATTAGTGTCTAAATCCTCCCTTCAGTACCAAATGTATTTCCCCGTGTGAATGATTCAATCAATGCATGGTGCTGTCATAAACGGAAAATTGAACTAAAGTTAAAATTTTGGTCCCTCTCAAACTTTAATAGCAGCAAATCTTACATCGCCATGAGCTTCACAGGCGCCTGGGCAGATGGTGAGTACCAGCATGGAACCCTTCTGTGTACGCGGTGTTCTTGAATATCATCTGCAATTAACAATAATCTAGTGATTGGAACCACGATTTCACATAAATAAAGGAATTTTACCTATTGTAACTGCAAGGAACTCATGCCTTAATCTTGTTGCTTTGATTTTCAGAAAAGGGTTAAGGCTTTTAAATTGAGTGGCATCACCAAATACTTACAGCAAGGTTTTTAAAATCTGAGCTCAAGCTTTTCTGCAAATTGTCAGATACCATGTTACCCAGCTGCTCTCCGTGTTGCTTTATAGTTTGTTCATTGATCTGCATGATTGCATGATCAATATTGTTGATGCATGAAATAAACCATAAATTTGATATTGAAATAAAGCATACAATTGTTTTACCTGTGAAAGCAATAACTGTGATGTTTTATGCAATATTTCCTCAACGAATTGCCCAACATCTGCAAAGGAGCTTGATGAATGAACATTTTTGACCGTGTCCCTTTTGCATTTTTCTCACTGCCAGATGGCTTGACAGCTTTGGCTGCATTAGAAAGATTCACTTCGTCATTAACCAATTTAAGCCACAAACGGGGTTCTCCCACCCTCACAAAATTGATTAGCAAACTGTGCTGAGCTTTTGTGAGCTCCAGTTAGTTCATAATTCATATGCAACCAAAAAAAAAAAAATCCAGCACAAGTTACTGCTAGAGATCGTAGTTGTAGTAAATGAGATAAGAATCTTAATTCTTAAATAATGCAACAGCAGGTAGTACAGTAGCTTCATCTAAAGTAGAGGCACAAAAGCAAACAAAATTTCCTTTGTCTTAAATTAATAACTGATATGCTTGTTAAATTTGCAAACCGCCTCAGAAGCAAAGACAAGAATTGACAACAGGGTAAATGGTAGGTCCTCCTGCACTTCTAGGCTCCCACGGTATCAAATTCAATTTTAAGCAATCCTCTTGTAATGATGCTTTTTGAAAGATTAATAAAAGAGAAAATAAGTGAAAAAAATGAAAATCACAAATGAAAATTTCCAAGTGTATTCAATTCATTTCTTTGTGAAATAATTTGATACTCCTGAAGACATTTGTCTACGTACCAGTTTTATAGCGTATTAGGTTCTGCTTTTGTAGAATTGATTTTTGATAGAATTAATTTGTTATAATTGATTCTGTTATAATTGATTTAAAGGTAAAGTGTTTTATATTTGGTAAATTTTTCTGGAAGTGATTTTGATAAAATTGATAATGTTTGGATAGTAGTGGTCGAAATTGCTTTAAGTGTATAATTACCAAAAAGGACTTTATTAGTGGAAAGTGAAAAACGTGAACGTAAGGTTACTGAATACTGATTGATGGAGCTTAGGACAAAAAATAAATAAATTCCACTGGTGGATAAATTAAATTCTCACATAGATGGTGTAAGCCACTGTGAAAGTGAGAATTTTTCACTTGTAGATGGAATTGATTCTAAGGCCAAAATCGATTTTGGTTTTATGCATACCATGGAAACCAGACATTTTTTTTTCCTCGTGAAATCAATTCTGATGCATAGAATCGATTATAACCATGTGCCAACGTAGATCCAAACATGCTATTAGTTATAGTGCAGTTACTCTAGTTTGTACCTGAAACTGTCTTGGAAATTTTATCCACGGAAACATTGTTTCCATCCTTAGGAACTTGTAAAGGTTGTTTTTCTGGTTGATCAGGCAAAGTTATTGAACCGGATGGAACTAGTGCAGCAAGATCAGGTGGTTGATCCTTCCCCACTGTAGGATTGGCCTGCAAGGGGATACAGCACACATATATGAGTATCAATGAATAATAAGGCAATTTATTTGAAAAAAACTACAAGAGGTGCCTTAAATTAACTAACCTCCAAATCAACATATGAGGGATTTCTTCCTATTGATTTAAGAAATTTGTCAAGATCATGTGCATTTAGAGCTGCCATTTTAAAGGATCAGACCAGTTAATTTATTGACTAATGCACTGCATCAAAGCACAATGGATCCAACAATTGACCTATTACTTTCTGCCTTGCATCAAATTAGATGAGCTAAAAGATATCATTGGGATACAAAATACTATATAAATCTTTAATTTCCAAGATTTTCAAATGGTAAGTAGACATGAAAAGAAGTCCCATTTGGACTTCAGAAAACAATTAGTAGACCCAGGGTAATGGATAGATGCAACCAAAAGAGTTCCCTAAGGAAAAAAAGAAGAGGAGAAAGAGAGGGGGGTAGTACATCTGACGAATTTTCATCAACCTCATGCAACTAGTTTTAACTTTTCCTTTCCTTTTCATAAGAGAGACTACTCACTTACATATGGACATGTCATTTGACAGTGGATGGAAGAAGCAGTGCTCCTGTGTCTTGAATCCTTGATCCAATAAAAGTGAAACATCTCTTCAGAAAGGATAAGACAACATAAAAGAGGAAGAAATTAGTTCCTTAGAGATAGACTAGCTAAGTGGGTCAGAAAAATGTTTTCATAAACGCCACTCACTAGTAAGCTTTTTCTTGAAAAAAAAGAAAAGAAGAAGAAACTTTGGAAGGAGACTAATAGTAGAAAGGAAAGTAGAAAGACTAAACAGAGAAAGCTACATGGGAATACTGTTACCAATGGATTTCAAAGTCAACTATCTTCATACTGTTAAAGGGAAAAACATTTTTCTCACTAACATACATAAATAGCAATTAAACTTATGTATGCTAGCAAGCAATGCTAAGAAAAAGAAAAAGACCAGATATCCCATAAGTAAGCAAACATAATAAAAATTAAAAGCATACCTTGCTGATTCATTCCCTAATGCAAATGGAGTGACACAACCCAGGGGCACCTTGCAAGATAAAGGGAAAAAATGTCATCAGAAAAGACAATAATTTCAACCATGTCATTTTAACAAAGTTAATTGTCTTCTTAAATTATTTAATTATCAACTTGTTCTTAGCATTACATTAATAATCATTGTATGATTGAAACTTATAATATCGACAATATCAATGTATAAACTAAAAACTAAAAGAACATTTAACAATAGCCAGGTTCTGAGTCTAATTCATCCTGAAAAAATATTAACTAAGCTTCTAATAACAAAGATTGGATAAATCCTTTGAACGGATTAACTGTATTTACCAATTTAACCCACCAGTTCAATCAGTGAATGCATCAACATGAATTGGTTTCCTACTGCACTATATAACGCATAGCAATAAGCAAGACAACTTGCCTACTGTTGCAATTTATATGCTGAAAACATCATAAATATCTTTTATGCAATGACCGAGTTTGTGAAGAAACCAAGACAAATAAAATACCATAACGGACACAGCTTCTTAAACAAGGTGAAATACAGAGAAAATGGAATGAAGGTTGGAAAAACAAAAATGATAGACAAACCTGAAGAATTTCACCTAAGGCCTCTTCAGGTGCCATTCTCAGACCGCCTTTTCCTAAACCAAGCCTCTGAGATAACACTGCTCAGCTTTGAAGCAACAGGTAAGTCTCAATAGTATCCACCAAAGTAAGGAAAAACCAAGCAAGTGAACAAATTCCTATCGGGCTCACAGAATTATACATACCTTTTAGATCTACTTTGGTATCAGCTAAAGCAGAAACAATATAAAACCTGTTTTTCTTGTCCTGTACAAAAAGTGAATTAATTGGCGCTGGGCATATATGCATGCATTAAAAATACAAGGAGCAACAAAAACACAGTTTCTTGTTCTCTTAAACTCTAATCATAGCGTACCTTCAAAAATAAATTTTTACTCAGCCCACCCCCCAAGTTTCCAACATATTTCGCCTGAAAGAAAATGGATACAGAATCAGAAAAAATAAAAATGGAAAAAAGATCACAGTATATATATACACAAGACAGCGTATATTGTTGAAACTTGAAAGGGTTTGACCTGAGCCTCAACAGTCAAGACAACGGGATGCTCATACTGGGAAAACTGAATCTGAAGCTCCTGAGGAAACCATAACAGAAACATACATACAACAATTAGTCCCAGGCAGGAACAGTACAGAAGAACATGCATCACAAATGTCTATGACTTGTACTAATGTAGAGAGGTAGTAATTAAAGTTCCAACTGCAAAAACTGTAAGCCAATGTTTGAGTCATCATCCATTGATATGGAAAGAAGAATTGATAGAGACAAAAAATAAATAAAAAGTGAACGAACAGGGAAAAGGAAGCATTGGGCAGTGAGCAGATAAAAATGAAGCGTGAGGAGAGAGAGAGAGAGAACCTGTAAGCGCGCAAGAAGGTTGTCCCTTGAAAGACCCATTGAGCGGCGAAAGGGGAATTTGGAGAAAGAAGCGTTAGCAGATTGCAGCCGATGAGAGGAGTGGAGACGACAGACAACATCAAATTCAGTCAGACCGTGTTTGTGTTTATGGGTCCGGTTGTTGGATCTGTTTGTGTGGCCCAACTCATACTCTCTTCCAACAATTTGTCACAGCCCACTAATGACCTTGGGCCAATACTGCTGTGTGGTGTTACCCCAAAGTAAAATAATAATAATAATAACAATACCAATGGAGGACAAGTACAAGAATAAATGAAAAATAAAAACAAAAAGGACAACGATAAATAATATAAATAATGATAAGAAATATATAACATAAAAATTAAAAAGTTTTGAAAGTATAACTTAACAAGGAAAATTTCACTTGCCTTCAAACTTCTATGCAAATCAAACACGTTATCTTTCCATGGCAACCCAAAAAGAAAAAGTTTTCTTCGTAAAAAGTTCCCTGAAAAAATATAAGCCTCTCTTCAACTCTCAACCAAACATGGGAACTGTATACTCTTCATTAAATGGATTGCCTTTATTTATTTAGCCATAAATTTTGTTAGTGCTGTTTATCCTCACGTAGGTGTACTTTTGTCAATTTGTGTCTTCCATGTAGGTTTAAATAACATTCATCCAGTGCTTAATAATCTAGTTAGGATTCAATTTCTACTAAGCAATATGTATGAAAAATGTCTCATGATAGAGAGATTTATCCTTTCGACAAGCTTCGTATCTCAAAGAAATTAATCACTACTGGTAAATGTTTAGTTTGAGGAACCAAAAAAAATAACACTTTTTCAACCATGCAAGGAATCGCATGCTCGTGACTTGGATCCTAGTTTGAAGTTTATTTTATAGATCCTAAAGTTTATTATTTTGAATGTGTCCCAAAATTTAATTTTAAATTTCATTGGAGAGAGTAAAATGGGATTTTAGAAAGAGTACATTCTATTGATTTAATTATTAAATTTTCCAATAAAAATTATAATATAAAATATTGTTTATATATATCATTTATATAAAGAAAAAAAATATGATATTATCAAGAGTGTTTAACATAACCAACCACTATTATAAAAGTCCAACAAATAAGAACACCTAATTTAATATCAACAGTAAAAAAAATTACATTATTAATATATCCAAATTAATATCATGATATAATTTTAAAAGTGTGTCCTTCTGGTTGAGTGGTGACTACTCTTTCCATTTCATAATATCAATAGTTGAGAATATTAGTAGAAAAAAAATACAAAAATATTTTTCATTTTATTAAAATAAGTATATTTAATTAAGTCATCCTTTCCAATTCCATTTATTAATAGAAATAGTCAAAGATAAAAATAAATTTAAAACTAGTATCTTCTTAACTTCTTGAACTGACAGATAAAATAAAAATAAATTTCTTACTCCGAACCATTAATGTTATGAGTGTTTTGATATCGAGATTTTTTAATGCATTTATTGGAAAAGAAAAAAACAGTGTTACATGAGAAGTAAGATTTTCAACTATTAATGTATTAAATTAAAATAAATATTTCAAGAAATTATAGTAGTGGTTGAGAGCTGTCAATATCTATCGAAAACAAAAATTGCCCGTAAACAATTTGTTAACGAAATTCATATTATTATAAAAGAAAAGGAATAATGACATTATATACACAACGTTATTCAGGCGTCTCGAAACAAAAGGCCTTAGGGTTGGTAAATTCCAGGTGCCAAGGGACGACCGTAGTGTCAACAGACAATAGTTTCAAACTTTCAGTTTCACACGTTTTAGACCAAATTCTGGTAATATTTTGGAGTACTGGACAGTGAAGAGCACTATTGTTTGTGTGTCTACCTATACTACATTCACTTCATATATGCAAAATTTTGTGCATCTAAAAAATTGATTCAATTTGTCTTTTTGCAAGGGAGCCATGCGAAATAAATCAAATAATTAAGGCCCGAAAAGCAGTTACTGTTAATCTTGGGAACATATAATAAACGTTTCCTTGATTGATATCTTGGCCCATTATTGATTAATCACACCTTCTCTAAATTATGTCCTAATAAGGCCAAGCATGAATAATTAAGCTCATGCTTAATTTTGGATCTCGACCTCCCTACCACTGCCTTTCTTTTGTAGTGGGCAATTATTCTTTGGCACAATCATTGTATGAGAAACCAGAAATGAGTGATCTCCCATGAAATATCAAATACAATAGTTTCTACTTTTGTGTATGGCTTCTTTATATGAGACCCATAATCACTACACCAAATGCCATTGAAACATGTAATTAATATAAAAGTAGTAATGATAACCCTAATTAATAATTATGACTTTGTTCAATTCTATAGTTTATATGTTACTTGTATAAGCATATAATGGTATGCTCACCTAATTAACTATTGCAATCATTCCAAAGGGGACTGATCTGCACAAAATGCCAGAAATTTGTTTGGGCACTGCATTAAGCAAGGCAATCGCTTGTTAATATCAAACAAAACACCAATAAATTATTAAATACTAGTGTCATACCCATGCTATGCACGGTGGTATCAATCAAGATTTGTTTGAAAATTAAAGTATTTAATATGTATAAAAGTAATTTATATATTTTATATTTAAACTGTTTTAAAAAAAATTGATAATGGTGGTTTGAGGGCAATCACGCAATCGATTTGCACTATCAAGAATCCTAACAGTGATAATTCTTTTTTGCCATGATATTGACCAAAAAGTTGCTTTTAATCATATTGAAATAATAAAATATTTATTGATTAAAGTCATAGTTTTCTGTCTTAAGCAAAGAAACACAAACATACATAATTGGTGAGTTTGAAAATATAAAATGGTAAACAAGTTGATCTAAGTGCATGTTATCTTTATCTACACCGAAAAATCATGACCTATCAGTTTTTTTTTTCACACACGCTAATCAAAAGCTAGCCAACTGCTTTGGACCATTAATTATTACCAAGATAAATTGATCATGCCTGGTTAAAATTGTTAGCTTTGCATAAATTTTTCCACCCACTCCCAAGCTTAAGCCGATCCTTTTGTGAGTTCAAAAGCTTGCATGAGTAGTGTTCAAATTTTGATCCCTTTTTAACCATAATGTTCCATATTCCCTTGTTACAAAACTTCAACATCTCTCTTGAAAAGACATTAGATAATGTTTGGAACACACATTTGAGGGAAAAACATATCAAAAAATCATATCATAACTTAATTTTATTTAATTGACTTGTAAATAAATAATTACATAAGGATATAAAATTTGATATACCAGTTGGTTTTTAGTGACTTCATAGTGAGACAAAACTTTCGTAAATTGTTGGTTCCTGTCAACGAACCCAGGGTGTTGCGACAAAAATAACAACCAATTTTAAAAGATGAAAATGAAAATCGCCACCAATTTTAATTTTGGCAAAAATTGGAAAACCTTTTTATTTTTAAACTGGTCTTTTAAAAAAATTTGAGGTTGGGGAGTTTGATTATGATTACGAAAGAGAAACTTAATTCCACCGCACCCCTAATACATCCATATAAATATGGTTACCTAAAGCTGATTATACAAATTAATTATAATTTTAATAATATTTATTTTTTCCCCAAAACTCATAATAATTATACAAGCATAAAGTAAAAAAAAATTAAATGAAAAGAGAATAAAATTTAAAGAAAATTTAATTTTGGCTAAATAGTTGTTGCTACGCGATATATATGCAATAAGAAACTCAAAATTGTAACATCCTAATAATTAACCCAATACAATAGACCTATTCTTAATTACTAGACTTTACTCTTTGCTTCAGTTCCTTAATCATGCTTTGAAAATACTTAGTGAAATTACGAGCCATTTTTTTTTAAACATAATTGAAAACGTGAGCGCTAACGTGAATGATTTAGCAAAATTTAAAAGACACATAGGAATTTACAAACATCACATCATAATATATTGGCTCCATCATCCAGCATCCATAATTACATATCATATAGATATTTTGCCTACCAACAGAATAAGACTAAGTGTAGGCAATCTAATAAAACATAAATAATATATGGATGGAAGGACATCCATTAATGGCACCTAGTAATAACACTCCAGGGATAGGGATAGATATCTGAAATATACGAGTGAAACTAGCAGGATTCAAGTTCAGCCAACATTCACGAAATTCCTTCTCCTGAAGACGAGATGGAAAAAAAAATAGAGGGAGTGAGAAATAAAAAAAGAATCCAGGGTACTCACCTCATGATGCATTGTGTCATCATCATCGTCCCAGGAACCTCGGGTTATTATGAAATAGTGAGCATGCTAAGATTGATTTATTAAGTTCGAAAATATACTTTACCGAGGTTCGTCGGTTTTAATCATGCGTCTTATAATGCATCATAAACTTAGCATGTCATGTTTATAATGAACTTTTCCTTTCATATATAATAACATAGTTATGCATAAAATCACATCATATTTCTCATCATCATCTCATAAATACTATGCATAGCAGAACATCATATTCACATAATGCATTTACTTAGTTTCTTAGGTGACTTAAAGTTACTTTCATCATCATTTTCCTGGGCCACCCTATACTCCACCCTTTTGGGAGTAATCTAGGTTATGAGCTCATACCTTGCTAGTCGTCACCAGCATACTTATCCCTTTTGATAAGTAAAAATTCCGTCTCTACCCTTTTGAGAGAACAGACTAGGGGGCAAGAATCACCTTTTCACCGCCTATAGTTTGACGGGTCCAAAGGATCATTTTCTCATATATTTTGAGTCACCTTTAAGTCTTTGCATGTTATATCATAATACAATTCTTCATTCATAATCATCATAACATTTTCTCATTTATAGTCTTATGCCGAAATAATATATACCAACTGTAATCATGCATCTGGAGATTCCAGGAAAGAGAGGTGGGTCACAATGGACACGCTTAAATACCAAATCTTTCCTTAGCCAGAATCTTTCCAAATTGCACTCTTACATAATACACTTTCTTCCAGGTAAATATGTCTTTATTTCATGCATAAGTTTTCATTGTTTGCAACAACAACTATAACATACAAACCATGGAAGCAATCAATGACACCAAATTCTTAATAAGCATCAAATCACATTTTAAGTACACATAAATTACTAGCTTCCCATAAAATTCTTACAAAGTTTTAAAACTCTTTTAAAACTAATTCCTTTTGTTAAACTTGAAAGAAGTCATAGGACTTTAGGCCTAAATTAACCATGGGACCGATTTATAACTTGAAAGAATGTTCATAATTAAATCTTTCACTTAAGATAAAAGGAGCAAGTCTTGAGCTTTAGAGATTTAGGTGACATCTTTGAATTATTACCATGCTATGCAACCTTATTTTAATCTTATCTTTATAAGGTGATAGCTTGGAATTATAAACATGATATGCAATTCCATTTCTTTATCTTTAAGATTTAAGGTGATAACTTGAAAATTAAACATGATGCAAGAACTTGTAATATAAACATGATGCAAGAAATTGGAGCGGGTAATCCATAGGACCGGTAGAAGGAGAAGAGAATCTTAAGCAACGAAGGCGGAGTCCGCATAGGATGAGGGAGATGAGAATTACATTTTTTTAAGCTCCAATTCTCAAGACTTCTTAAAGAATAAATTCTTTAACTCCAATTATCTCATTTCTTCGCTTATGATTCATAAGCAAGTCTTTGAGCTCTAGGATTTTTAGGTGATGACATAAAATAAACATGCCATGCATTGACTCTTTTAGCCATTATAAAATAAAGTGAGAGCATAAAATAAACATGAGATGCAACTTCTTTATTATCTTTAGAGATTAAGTGACAACTTGAAATTTAAACATGAAATGCAAGCTTGAAATTTAAACATGAGATATGCAAGTTCATTTATTTATTCTTGAGAATTTAGTTATGACATAAAATAAATATGGTTGTGCAAGGCATAAACTTAAACGTGGATGCAAGTTCACTTGATCTCTTTACTAGAGCTCCTTCAAGACTTTAAGAGAATTATGTTTTCAACCCAATATATGTATCTTAGCAAGACAAAGTAAAAATACATATTTCATATTCAAACCTCAAGATAAAAATATTCTTTAAAGTTTTGCATTAAATGGAATGTTCAAGCTTTAGAGGTCTAACTTGTGATGGATTTACAACCCGTATTCAAGGTCCTCATCATCAAGCCATCATTTCATTCCTTCCTAGGCCATTTGGCCGAAACCATGAAAGGAAAATAAGGAAAGAAAAACTGAAATTTTAGAAGCTTTGGAAACTAGTGAAACCTTCAAGTTTTAGAGATCTAACTTGTGAAAGCTTTGCAACCAACACTCAAGAATCTCATCATCAAACCATGGTCTCATCATAAGCTAGGCCATATGGCCAAAATACTTTAAAAAGAAAGGAAGAAGAAATTGAAAATGAAAACTTAAAAGAAAGCTCATGAAAACATCATTTTGAGCTAGAAACATAACTTGTCTTAGCATAAAATGAACTTAGAAACACCTCCCTACCTAATTTGATTTGAAAGAAAGGAAGAGAACTTGGTTTCCTTGAGTGAAATGAAGCAAAATATCCTTGAAAAGCTGAAGGGAGAATTCAACCAAGAGAAGAAAGAAAGAAAGCTTTTGGTGCTCCTAAAACTAGAATTTGTGTAAGTTATGAACTAAGCATCTAAACTATCTTCAAGCATGCCTATTTATAGAGATTTTGCAGCTCATAAATGGACAAAGGAAGGAAAGAAATCTGACCAAAAATTAGAGGAAAAAAAATAAGGAAGAAAAATCATTTTGTTTGGTGGCTTAAAACATGGAATCATGTTTCCATGTTTTCATGATTCTTTGTTTTCATTCTTTGGATTTTTGTGTAATAATTTTCTGACTTATTACTCAATAATTTCGTGCATTACAGCCTTGTGGAAGAGGATTTTGTGTGTTCCATGTATTTTTTAGGTGTAGGCAAGGTATTCATGCAATTTAGAATTTACGGTTAAGGGTTTAAGTGAATTACTAAGCAATTTGGGTGTTTTAAGCAATTTTAGGTTCTAATCAATCTAAATAAATAATTTTGACTCTAGATTAGTAATTAGAATTTAATAAGCTTTAATTTGAGCCTAATATTGCTTAGGTTTCGATAGACAATCAAAAATCTCAAAATTTGTAAAACACAAAGACGGGGCAAAACGGTCATTTTACTTAAAAATTGCCCGAGACCACCCGAGCTTAACCAATGGTTAATCATGGCTTAAAAACACCTTTTAACACATTTTAGTGAGGTTCGGGCTCAGTCGGCACGCAATCGAAGTTAAAACGGGTAAGGGCGTTTTGGTCATTTCGCGTCGAAGCTCAAAATTAGGATTCTTCTCCTCTATTAACACACATAACACAAACAATCCCTTATTAACATCAAAACATCCCCTTGAGGATGGGTGGGGCCCACGATCTTCATTTTCTGAGTAAAATAACCTCAGGGGCATTTTGGTCATTTTACACGTACAGAAAATTGGGTTTGCAATACTTGCACGAATTGCTCCTAACTTCTCTTCTAACGTTATATTCCTTTATTAAGGATTGTTTGGTCTCAAATTTTATATAATATTTACCTACGGAATTCGGTAATTCCTAATGATAGTAAAAATTACAGTAAAATTGGGCGTTACATTACTCCCCTCCTTAAAAAGAATTTCGCCCTCGAAATTCGTTACTGAGAATAGCTCTGGATCCTGTGCTTGCATATTTTAGCTTAATGTAACTTCTTCGGTTCATCTTGTCCCCATGCTTTTGACTAGGGTACAACCTTGTTCCTTAACCCTAACTTCGAATTCCGTGGGTGGTAAGTTAAACGTTAGGTCATCTCTTAATTGTACATGTTCTGGCTCTAGTACATGACTTGGGTAGAATGATATTTCCTTAACTGGGAGACATGGAAAACATCATGAAGGTTGGAGACTCGGGGGTAGGGCTATACGGAGGCTACATATCCTATTTGCTAAGGATTTCAAACGGACCAAGAAATCTGGGTTCAATTTCTTTACTTTATTGCTCGGCCTATGCCTGTGGTGGGGTGATTCTTAGGAACACATGGTCCCCTTCTTGAAAATCTAGCGGTTTTCGCTGTCTGCATAGTTTTCTGCGACTTTGAGCAGTAAGAATTTTATCCCTAATTTTTTAATTTGTTCCGTTGTTTCCTCACAATATCAGGTTCAGAGTAGACTTTGCTCTCGGGCTCATACCAACATAAAGGTGATTGACACTTCCGTCCATAGAGGGCCTCGTATGGTGCCATACGATACTTGCATGATAACTGTTGTTATATGCAAACTGAATAATGGTACTTATCCCAACTCTCTCTTTGATCTAAAACACAAGCCCTCAACATGTCCTCCAAAGTTTGGATAGTTCTTTCAGATTGACCGTCCGTTTGGGGTGATAGGTGCTCAAACAGCTTTGAACCAAACGCCTTCTGAAAGGCTCCCCAAAACCGTGACGTGAATCGCGGATCTGATCGAGATTATCGACGTCTTTGTGTAACCTTACTATCTCCTGAATATATATTGCTAACCTATCCAAGGAATAAGTCACCTTAATAGGTAAAAAGTGGGCTGACTTCATCAACGATCCACTATTACCCAAATGGCGTCATGATTCGCTTGGGTCCTCGGAGTCCAGTTACAAAATCCATGGAGATACTATCCACTTCCACTCGGGGATTGATAGGGGTTGCAACATCCAGAGGGTCTTTGGTGCTCAATCTTCACCTTTTGACATACCAAGCATTTATTCACCCATGTGCACACATCCTTTTCAATCCAGGCCACAGAACATCTTCCTCAAATCTTGATACATCTTGGTGGCACCAGGATGGAGGGTGAAATGACTCTTATGGGCTTCCTCCAAAATATCCTTTCGGAGGTCACCACAGGTACACATATACGACCTTCAAACCTCCATAAACTATCATTCCCTTGGGTAAAACCTTTCAACTTATCAGCTCTTCCTCCTCTAAGGTCTCTTGAAATTCTGTATCTTTCCTTTGGGCTTGAGCAATTCTTTCCTTGAATTCACTTGTCACACTAAGGTGACAAGCTCTTATGCCCTTAGTGGTCAAGGTCATTCCTAGGTTGAGGTCTCTAAATTGCTCAATTAACTCAATCTCTTTCACCATCAACGGGACACTTGTAAGGATTTCCTACTTAGGGCATCAGCTACAACATTAGCTTTACCTGGATGATAGTTTAACCCGAAATCATAATCTTTTAAAAACTCCATCCACCTTCTTTGCCTCATGTTTAGCTCTTTTTGATCAAAGAGATATTTCAAACTCTTGTGATCAGAAAACACCTCAAACCTCACTCCGTATAAATAGTGTCTCCAAATCTTTAGAGCAAACACGAGACGGCTAACTCAAGGTCATGGGTGGGGTAATTTGCCTCATGTGGCTTGAGTTGCCTCGATGCATAGGCCACCACTTGCCTATCCTGATCAGTACACAACCCAAACCCTTCCTCAAGCATCACAGTACACTTCGAAAGGCACATTGGGGTCGGGTAACACTAAAACGGGGTTGAGGTTAGCTTGTGTTTCAGCTCTTGAAAGCTCTTTTCACACTCCGGGTCCATGAAAAAGAGGTGTTTTTCCTAGTTAGCTTAGTCAGAGGAAGGGAAATCTGGGAAAATCCCTTGATAAACCGACGGTAATAACCAGCTAAACCTAAGAAGCTCCTTACTTCAGTTACGTGGTTGGTCTTTCCAGTTACAACCGTTTCCACCTTACTAGGATCTACAGCAATTCCTTTCTTAGATACTACATGCCCTAAAAATTTCACCTCATCCAACCAGAATTCACACTTAGAAAGCTTGGCATATAGTTTCTTTTCCTTCAGGATTTCCAGGACTATAGTTAGGTGGCGTTCATGCTCCTCGTGGGTCTTAGAGTAGATGAGAATGTCATCTATAAAGACAACCACAAACTGATCTAAATAGGGTCTAAAGATCCTATTCATGTAATCCATAAAAATTGCCGAGCATTGGTTAATCCAAAGGACATTACTCCAAACTCAAAATGGCCGTATGGGTACGAAAGGCCGTTTTTTGTATATCTTCATCTCTCACCCTAATCTGGTGGTAACCTGACCTCAAATCAATCTTAGAAAACACTGTTGCCCTTTAAGCTGGTCCATCAAGTCATCTATCCTAGGCAAAGGGTATTTGTTCTTCACTGTCACTTTATTCAATTGCCTATAGTCAACACACATCCTCATACTCCCATCCTTTTTCTTCACAAACAACACAGGGGCTCCCCAAGGTGACGCACTAGGTCTGACAAACTTTTTCTCCAATAAATCCTCCAATTGAGCTTTCAACTCGGTCAACTCTAATGGGGACATCCTGTATGGGGCTATGGATATGGGACCTGCACCCGAAGCAATTCTATGGAAAACTCTATCTCTCTCTTGGGGAAACTCTGTATCTCAGCTGGAAATACTTCGGGATAATTTCTTACTATCGGTATCTCATCGATACTTTGCTCAAAGTCTACATCACTCAGGCTAAGAAAATATAACCTTTACTCTCACCCTTACCAGTCCATTTCTAGCGTTATGTAAAGACTTATGGGTTTCTTAGGTCTAATGGGAACAGGAAGAAAAGTAATGGTTTTCTCATAGGTTAACAGGTACACGGTTGGCTTCAAGCCAATCCATGCCAAGAATCACATCTAAACCTTGCATGGGTAAGCAAATGAGATCTAAAACAAATGATCTATTCTCAATAACAAAATGGCAATCTAAACAACATTTACAAGTCCTAACGGGTTTTCCAGGAGGGTAGAAACAATAAGGTCAAAAGGAAGCTCAGTTATATGCAAGTTAAGGGTTTTAACACACGAGTGGGAGATAAAAGAATGAGAAGCGCAGAATCATACAGTACAATTAAGTTTCTACCATACATATTACACTTACCTTCCACGAGATTTCGTGACTTTGTCGTTTCTTCACATTAACGGTGAATACCCTTCCTTGGTATTCCTGGCTTGGGATTGGGGGTTGGCGGGTTCCTTTCTGTGCATTCTCGGGAGTAATGACCTGGTTTTCCACACGGTAGCACACGTTTGTTCCGGCTCGACATGGCATGCTCCCATGATTCTTGCCGCACTTGGGACATTCCATGGATGGCACGGGTCGTGAAGGTCCTGGACCTCTTTGTGGTGCTTTCCCTTTATTGTTATTATTGTTGTTGTTACGATTGTTGCTAGGATTATTATAGCGGTTGTTGTTGTTGTTCGGTCTTCCTTGATGAAAGTTCCTTTGTGGCACTTGTGATCTTGATTGATGTGGAAATGGAGGTCGATTTTGCCTCTTGAACTTGACCTTGAGGTGTCAGCTTTTGATGATATTCTCAAACTTTGAAGTACCCAGCTTCTCCCCTTCTTCAATGATGCGGCATTTGTTGATTAAGGTAGAGAAATCCCTAATTCCAAGTGCGCAATCCACATTAAGTTCTGCCTTAACCCTGACTCGTATTTAATGCATTTCCAATACTCATCAGGGTTACCTTGGTACATCCTTGAGAACTTAATGAGTTCCTCAAATCTGGCAGTATACTGAGCCACATTCATATTCCCCTGGACAAGTTGCATGAATTCAATGTCCTTAGCATTTCTAACGACTCGGAAAGTACTTCTCGTAAAAATGGACCTTGAATAATTCCCAATCAATGTCCACTTCGGTTGCCTCCAGGAGTCTTCGAACACCGTCCACCAGAAGGGCATCACCCTCAAGCATGTGGGTGGCAAAAGTGACCTTCTGCTCCTCGGAACATGGAACTACAGCAAAGACCTTCTCAATATTCCGAATCCATTCATCTGCTACATTAGGATTTAGGGTCCCCTTGAAACGGTGGATTCGCCTTACGAAATTCCCGAAATGAGCATGTTCGGGAATTTCATGTCCTTGATTTATATTAGCTTGACGATTTGATCCATCCGTTCCATCATCATTCTCATGGTCCTTGCTACGTCGCGAAGTGCTTCAGCGGTCTCATTATCTTGGTTATTCTGTGCCGCGCTCCTAGTCTGTTGTCGTCGTGTCATTGGTCCCTATACACACAAAACGCAACACTAAGGTGATCAAGCCCAATATTCCATGCAAAGTGAGCAAGTTACCATGGCACTTTCAACATCCAGAGTCATGTATTTCTAATCCTCAAGCTCATCCTAATGATAAACATCTACACATGACATTACTAACGTATTATGCTTTAGAAGCATAGTCGGTCCAATCCTAAGGCTAGAAGGAAACCTCTGATACCAAAATGTAACACCCTAATAATTAACCCAATACACCTAGGTATGATTAATTACTAGACTTTACTCTTTGCTTCAGTTCCTTAATCATGCTTTGAAAATACTTAGTGAAATTACGAGCCATTTTTTTTTTTAAACATAATTGAAAACGTGAGCCGCGCTTAACGTGAATGATTTAGCAAAATTTAAAAGACACATAGGAATTTACAAACATCACATCATAATATATTGGCTCCATCATACAGCATCCATAATTACATATCATATAGATATTTTGCCTACCAACAGAATAAGACTAAGTGTAGGCAATCTAATAAAACATAAATAATATATGGATGGAAGGACATCCATTAATGGCACCTAGTAATAACACTCAGGGATAGGGATAGATATCTGAAATATACGAGTGAAACTAGCAGGATTCAAGTTCACTACCGGTGACAGCCTCAATGTGATTCACGAACGCTTCCTTCTATTTTGAAGACGAGATGGAAAGAAAAATAGAGGGAGTGAGAAACTTATAAAGAATCTCAGTAGGGTACTCACCTCATGATGCATTGTGTCATCATCATCGTCCCCAGGAACCTCGGGTTATTATGAAATAGTGAGCATGCTAAGATTGATTTATTAAGTTCGAAAATATACTTTACCGAGGTTCGTCGTTTTAATCATGCGTCTTATAATGCATCATAAACTTAGCATGTCATGTTTATAATGAACTTTTCCTTTCATATATAATAACATAGTTATGCATAAAATCACATCATATTCCTCATCATCATTTCATAATACTATGCATAGCAGAATATCATATTTCTCATCATCATCTCATAAATACTATGCATAGCAGAACATCATATTCACATAATGCATTTACTTAGTTTCTTAGGTGACTTAAAGTTACTTTCATCATCATTTTCCTGGGCCACCCTATACTCCACCCTTTTGGGAGTAATCTAGGTTATGAGCTCATACCTTGCTAGTCGTCACCAGCACATACTTATCCCTTTTGATAAGTAAAAATTCCGTCTCTACCCTTTTGAGAGAACAGACTAGGGGCAAGAATCACCTTTTCACCGCCTATAGTTTGACGGGTCCAAAGGATCATTTTCTCATATATTTTGAGTCACCTTTAAGTTTTTGCATGTTATATCATAATACAATTCTTCATTCATAATCATCATAACATTTTCTCATTTATAGTCTTATGCCGAAATAATATATACCAACTGTAATCATGCATCTGGAGATTCCAGGAAAGAGAGGTGGGTCACAATGGACACGCTTAAATACCAAATCTTTCCTTAGCCAGAATCTTTCCAAATTGCACTCTTAAGTAATACACTTTCTTCCAGGAACAGAATATGTCTTTATTTCATGCATAAGTTTTCATTGTTTGCAACAACAACTATAACATACAAACCAGGGAAGCAATCAATGACACCAAATTCTTAATAAGCATCAAATCACATTTTAAGTACACATAAATTACTAGCTTCCCATAAAATTCTTACAAAGTTTTAAAACTCTTTTAAAACTAATTCCTTTTGTTAAACTTGAAAGAAGTCATAGGACTTTAGGCCTAAATTAACCATGGGACCGATTTATAACTTGAAAGAATGTTCATAATTAAATCTTTCACTTAAGATAAAAGGAGCAAGTCTTGAGCTTTAGAGATTTAGGTGACATCTTTGAATTATTACCATGCTATGCAACCTTATTTTAATCTTATCTTTATAAGGTGATAGCTTGGAATTATAAACATGATATGCAATTCCATTTCTTTATCTTTAAGATTTAAGGTGATAACTTGAAAATTAAACATGATGCAAGAACTTGTAATATAAACATGATGCAAGAAACTGAAGGCGGTAACCAGTAGAGGGAGAAGAATCTTAAGCAAAGAGCGGTAGTCCGCAGGGGTGAGGGAGATGAGAATTACATTTTTTAAGCTCCAATTCTCAAGACTTCTTAAAGAATAAATTCTTTAACTCCAATTATCTCATTTCTTCGCTTATGATTCATAAGCAAGTCTTTGAGCTCTAGGATTTTTAGGTGATGACATAAAATAAACATGCCATGCATTGACTCTTTTAGCCATTATAAAATAAAGTGAGAGCATAAAATAAACATGAGATGCAACTTCTTTATTATCTTTAGAGATTAAGTGACAACTTGAAATTTAAACATGAAATGCAAGCTTGAAATTTAAACATGAGATATGCAAGTTCATTTATTTATTCTTGAGAATTTAGTTATGACATAAAATAAATATGGTTGTGCAAGGCATAAACTTAAACGTGGATGCAAGTTCACTTGATCTCTTTACTAGAGCTCCTTCAAGACTTTAAGAGAATTATGTTTTCAACCCAATATATGTATCTTAGCAAGACAAAGTAAAAATACATATTTCATATTCAAACCTCAAGATAAAAATATTATTCTTTAAAGTTTTGCATTAAATGGAATGTTCAAGCTTTAGAGGCCTAACTTGTGATGGATTTACAACCCATATTCAAGGTCCTCATCATCAAGCCATCATTTCATTCCTTCCTAGGCCATTTGGCCGAAACCATGAAAGGAAAATAAGGAAAGAAAAACTGAAATTTTAGAAGCTTTGGAAACTAGTGAAACCTTCAAGTTTTAGAGATCTAACTTGTGAAAGCTTTGCAACCAACACTCAAGAATCTCATCATCAAACCATGGTCTCATCATAAGCTAGGCCATATGGCCAAAATACTTTAAAAAGAAAGGAAGAAGAAACTGAAAATGAAAACTTAAAAGAAAGCTCATGAAAACATCATTTTTGAGCTAGAAACATAACTTGTCTTAGCATAAAATGAACTTAGAAACACCTCCCTACCTAATTTGATTTGAAAGAAAGGAAGAGAACTTGGTTTCCTTGAGTGAAATGAAGCAAAATATCCTTGAAAAGCTGAAGGGAGAATTCAACCAAGAGAAAGAAAGAAAGAAAGCTTTTGGTGCTCCTAAGACTAGAATTTGTGTAAGTTATGAACTAAGCATCTAAACTATCTTCAAGCATGCCTATTTATAGAGATTTTGCAGCTCATAAATGGACAAAGGAAGGAAAGAAATCTGACCAAAAATTAGAGGAAAAAAAATAAGGAAGAAAAATCATTTTGTTTGGTGGCTTAAAACATGGAATCATGTTTCCATGTTTTCATGATTCTTTATTTTCATTCTTTGAATTTTTGTGTAATAATTTTCTGACTTATTACTCAATAATTTCGTGCATTACAGCCTTGTGGAAGAGGATTTTGTGTGTTCCATGTATTTTTTAGGTGTAGGCAAGGTATTCATGCAATTTAGAGAATTTACGGTTAAGGGTTTAAGTGAATTACTAAGCAATTTGGGTGTTTTAAGCAATTTTAGGTTCTAATCAATCTAAATAAATAATTTTGACTCTAGATTAGTAATTAGAATTTAATAAGCTTTAATTTGAGCCTAATATTGCTTAGGTTTCGATAGACAAATCAAAAATCTCAAAATTTGTAAAACTACACAAAGACGGGGCAAAACGGTCATTTTACTTAAAAATTGCCCGAGACCACCCGAGCTTAACCAATGGTTAATCATGGCTTAAAAACACCTTTTAACACATTTTAGTGAGGTTCGGGCTAAGTCGGCACACAAATCGAAGTTAAAACGGGTAAGGGCGTTTTGGTCATTTCGCGTTGCTCAAAATTAGGATTCTTCTCCTCTATTAACACACATAACACAAACAATCCCTTATTAACATCAAAACATCCCCTTGAGGATGGGTGGGGCCCACGATCCTCATTTTCTGAGTAAAATAACCTCAGGGGCATTTTGGTCATTTTACACGTACAGAAAATTGGGTTTGCAATACTTGTACGAATTGCTCCTAACTTCTCTTCTAACGTTATATTCCTTTATTAAGGATTGTTTGGTCTCAAATTTTATATAATATTTACCTACGGTAATTCGGTAATTCCTAATGATAGTAAAAATTACAGTAAAAATTGGGGCATTACAAAAGTCATGTCATTCTTGTAGAAAATGATTGTGGGTTGATTGATTTTATTGTTGAAAAGAGAATTTAAACTGTCAATCTTCAGTTAAAATATTTAGAACATATAATTAATAAGTCATCACGGCTTGGTTAACCTATTTTAAAATGCAATGTATCGATTAATTAACTAAAATCTTTTTTTTAGAGAGCAAAATACACAAGTATTTATTTTAAACCCAAAGTGCATAGAATATATATATTTTTTATTTTAGACCCAAACTAACCCAAACCCAAACAAATAAAACCAAAAATAAAACAACACTAACCCAAAAACATAAATAAATAAATAAAATAAAAATCCCTAATTCATTAACCTAATTTTACCCCCTACACACACATACACACACAAAACACACTGAGAGAGGGAGCAAGAGAGAGAGAAGTGAGAGATAGAGAGCGGAGAAAGGGAGGAAATGAGATATAGAGCATGAATCCATCAGTTGCTTCCCACACACTTTTACTCATGTAGTTATTGATAGCACAAATGTAATTAAAAAAAACAAGCTATTCAACTATCACCATCTCACACAGCCTCATTCACAAAAAATATCAACAGCACAAAAATCACAGCAAGCAACCCAATCTTCATCCAACCAAAACCATAGTCACAACCACAAAACAAAAAAGAGATAAAAAGAAAAGGAGAAGGGAGGCCATTTTCGCGTTAAGTCCGCTTCTACCTGGTGCCACCTCGTCTTGATCAGCAACTCCGGCCCAAATCGCGAAGTCAAGGCTTCAACCTCTATGATCACTGGGACTTCTAGAGAGTTAAGCCTACTAGAATTAATTATGCAAATACTTATAACTTTATAATATATATGTTTCCTTATCATAACCCTTTTTTTGTTTTATTTTTGTAAATAATTGTTTACCTTATTTGTAATTATCTGTTACTTAAACCTTAGAAAAGGTTTGTATGCTCCCTACACACACTATCACTGTCTTCACACACTATTTGAGTTCTATACCCAGCCTTGGAAAACCACAGGGCAAGAAGGGGTTTTGACATTATTATTGTGAGGCTTATGCTTCCCTAATAGTTGTTCACTCACCTGGTTGTTACTAAACTATGGGTTGCCGTATTGTGACTTCATGTTCCTGGTTTAACTCATGGACTAGGTCTTTATCTTATTGATAAGGGCAACTGGGGCCATAACTTTTAGGGTAACTAGAATGACCTTAATTGACTACCTTAAATAGGGTTTGACCTTAGAACCATCAAACATTAGGTCCCACCCCACTAGGACACAAGGGAGCATACTTCTTATTTTATCATACATCATGCATCCTTGGTATCATGTAACATTTATTATAAGCATTACAACATGCATGATTAGTTTTTGTCCTTCTCTGCATAAATAATTCATATTTCCATCATGCATAAGATCTGTATTTTTTCTCCTTAAGCATGTTTACTTTAAAGCATAAAAAAAACAACCATATTTTAATTGCATTCACTTAGCCATATCACATGCATTCTCTTCATGTTGCACGCATATTTATTTTATTTATGATATCATTCATTTTTGTTGTGATCCCCTACATTGGCGTTCTTTTGTTTGAGCAAAAAGATAAGGTTTTGAGGAAGAGAAAGCTTGGACACAATTGGATAAAGGGGTTGCATTGTCAGAGGGTGAGATAAAGTTATTTAAGATTTGATTGGGCCACAGAGGTATGCTCATGGACCGTTGATTTGTAAGGTCTAGTAAGTGTTTGTTTTCATTGTTGTGATCATTATTGAAGTATATAATGGACCAAAAAGTCAATATTTTTTTGGATTGTTAAGTTCACAAATAGTATGTATTTACTTACGTTGATTGATTCCTTACTCTTTCATATTACATATTAAATTTAATTTCGCATATTAAAATAAAAATGTAATAATATTATAAATATAATCTCATATTAAAAATAAGTATACAACATGATTAAATATGTATACTGAGGGAAAAAAAATCAATAATCTATCGATGGCATAGCTATTTACATTGGAAAATAAAATATTATATGTTATATAAAATAGAGAAATAAAAAAAAATATTGTTATAATAAAAGAAGTCATGTGGCATTATCATTTTACGACATATTAAATTTTAATATTAGAAATAAAATTTAATATTTATAGTAACTGAATAATAAAAAATTTGAAAATTTATACTAAGTACAAAAATCACAAAAAGAAATATAATGGTATAAAAAAATGAGTAAATGATATTTGTAAGGAAAAAATTGGTGGCCGCAATATTTTTGCGTCTTGGGTTAATATAACAGATTAATATAATATTATTGGTTCCGAAAAGTATTATTTTGAAGTGCGTTTTTTTTAAGTTAAATTGATACAGATATTTCAATCTGTCTAAGCAGAGCGTTATCAAAACAACCTTCTTTAAAATAAAATCAACACTTGTTAAAGATTGGGACATGAATCCTAACATTTACTAATAATTGGTAAAAAGAACTAAACCATTAGTGTGTTAAAGATAACATATATAATAAGTAGACAGAGTCATAGTAATATGAAAATATTAAAGGCAGTAAAGGTTGAATACTAAATATGAATGCATCATTGTCTATCTCAGATAAAATAGTACGATAATAAACATATTTGTTATTGTACCCAAAGTTTTGAAAACATAGGATAATAATCACTAATGTTTCATGCTTTAAAAATAAATATCAGCCAATCGATTTGCACCATCAACAATCTTAATAGTTAATTCATCATTTCTTTTTAGATTGTTTGCTCTGCATAATTCCTTCCATCCTGTTCCAAATTTGGCTTAATTGTTTCTTAACTTCGATAGTTTACAAATAAATTGTTGAGTATGCTGCCCATTGTGAACTACAAGAGTCCAGCTTCCCATAGTACAAAATTTCAACGATTCTCTCGACAAATCTGCACCTAAAATCTAAAAAAAAAATGAGATAAATGTTAATATATCAATTAATGAAATGATATTATCAATGAATAGATTTTGTAGGCAGAATAATATGATATGATTGTTATCAATTGTAATTACCACTTGATTTTCAGTAGTTTCATAATGTGTCAAACGTGTAGTAAATTTCCTGTTTAGATAGATGATGTTATAGATTTGTTGAAGTTGAGAAAATTTGTTAAATAAATAATAGTACATAATCATATAATGGATTTACCTAACGTTTGATGTAGTTGTTTGGTTGACAGTTAGGTTTAAGGAGTTGCAGGCTTGAAGAATAAATGAAAAGTTAAAACTCATGTTTTGCATTATTTATAAAATGATTGGTAATCAGTTAAAGTGTTACATGACCTTTGTGGATAATCATTATTGTTAGTTTGAGAATTATTATTATCAATGTGACGAATGATGCTATATGAAATTCAAAAAGAGTTACCGATGAAAATATTGTTTTAGTTAACTAATGTATAAACTTCCAAAATATGATCTGACCTATTTGAGTTTCCACCATGGTCAATATTAGGTGGATTTGGGAGAGAACTATGTCTACAAAAAATAATGTACTATTATTTGCATTTAGTTTCACTATAAAAATTAAATATAAAAAATAGTATATACCTTTCGACATGAATGGCATTTTGATTATAATGAGGATCAATATCCTCATCTGAAGATGATGAATCCGAAATGGAAACTTCACCTCCCACAATATTCCTGTAATCTTGTTTTATAATATGATATAATCTTTTTAAGAGTATTTTTTTTATGTATCTACAAGGATTAGCTCTAAAAAGTAAAGGATACTGTGTGTGATCAACGATATCCAAATAAAACATATCATGATACACATAGTACAATTTTAGACCATATTGATGATGCAGATTGTAAAATCGTTTCAATTCAGATAACTCATTGCTTATATATGTTTTTGTTCATCCTTAACTGATTTTCAATTGAAAGCATTGAAAACAGTTGTCTCTAAGGTCAATTGTGTAGATCATGTAATCAAATTTATGACCTTGAGCTTCTATAAAGCTTAATGAGAGGTCTGCAACATTCTAAATGAGTTTAAACATAAATTAGTAATTATTGATGAAATAGTTGTCAATAACGCAATCTCTGTAATTAACAAAATAAAGTAAATTACTAGATTGCCTGTATTCTTCATAAGATTATGAAGAATGTTGCAAACCTCTCATTAATTGCTAATTTATGTTTATACTCATTTAGAATATAGTAGACCTCCCATTAAGCATTATAAAAGCTCATGGTCATGAATTTAATGACATGATCTACACAATTTACCGTAAAGACAATTGTTTTCAATTGAAAATCAGTAAAGGATGAACAAAAGCATATCCAAGCAAGGGATTATCTGAATTGAAACGATTTTACAATCTGCATTATTAATATGGTCTAAAATTATATTATTTGTATCATGGTATGTTTTATTTAAATATCGTTTATCACATACAGTATCATTTACGTTTTAGAGTTTATCCTTCTAGACACATCAAAAAAATATTCCCAAAAAGACTATATCATGTCATAAAACAAGATTACAAGAATATCGTGGGAGGTGAAGTTTTCACTTCAGATTCATCATCTTCAGATGAGGATATTGATCCCTAATGTAATCAAAATGTCATCCCTACCAAAAGTTACATATTATTTTTCATATTTGATTTTTATAGTGGAACTAACTGCAAATAATAGTACATTCTCTTTTGCAGACATGGTTCTCTCACATCCACCTAATATTTTGACCATGGTGAAAGCTCAAATAGGTCAAATAATATTTCAAAAGTTTATATATTATTTAACTAAAACAATATATTCATCAATAACTCTTTTCTAATTATTTAACTATATTATTTAACTAAGATTGTTGATAATATAAATCAATTGACTGATATTTATTTTAAAAACATATAAAACCTTGGTGGTTATTATTCTATATTTTCAAGACTCTGGGTACAACAGCAAATATGTTTGTTATCATACTATTTTATCTTATATAGACAATGATACATTCATGTTTAGTATTTAAACTTCACTGCCTTTAATATTTTCATATTGCTATTATTCTGTCTACTTACTATATCTGTTGTCTTTAACATACCAATGGTTTAAATTCCTTTTATAAATTATTAGTAAATGTTAGGCTTCATATATCAATTTTTAACAAGTGTTGATTTTATTTTAAAGAAGGTTATTTTGATAACGTAGTGCATAGACACATAACTTCAAAGAAATTATGCACTCCAAAACAATGCTTTTTCGGAACCAATAACATTATATTAATCTATTATATTAATCCAAGATGCAAAAATACTACGTCTACCAATTTTTTTTCCCTTACAAATATCATTTACTCATTTTTTTATACCGTTACATTTTTTTGTGATTTTTTTAGTTTGTTTGAATTTCAACTTTTTGATCATTTAGTTACAATAAGTATTAAATGTTATTTCTAATATTAAAATAAAAATTTTAATATGTCATAAAATGATAACGCCACATAACTCTTTTATTATAATTTTTTTTCTATTTGATACAACATATAATATGTTATTCTTTTTTATTCTGCTATTTTATTTTCCAATGCAAATAGAATAGATTATTGATTTTTTTTCCTTCAGTATACATATTTAATCGAGTTATATACTTATTTTTAATATGGGATTATTTTTATAAGATTATTATATTTTTATTTTAATGTGAGAAATTAAATTTAAAATGTAATATAAAAGAGTGAGGAAAAATTACAATTTTTTTATAAAGTAAAAACAAATCACAAACAAATGTTATAGCATATTGAAAAAATATTTTAAAAGGTTGATAATAGTGAGGTTTATTAAAATTAAAAGTGACAACAAATAATATTTGAACTATCAAACATAATAAAAAGGCATTATAGGTAAACTAAACAAAAGTTAAATGAGTGTGAATGACGATAGATGAATGAGAGTGGCAATAGCCGCTCTTGAAATTTTGCATCACCATAACTTCACACAAATATGCACTCCAAAACTTTGAATCTTCGCAAATAATAATATTATTTTTTTAAACTGTTATATTAACTGAAGACTCTAAATTACTCAATCAACCTTTTGTTTTTCTTTTTATTTTTCCTTACAAATTATGGCCACTAGCCCAAAACGAACAAACCACTTAATCAACTAAACTCATGGTGCCCAAGTACCCCACAATTATCATCCCTCCACACTCAAACAAGCTAACCAGGACCAACGCCCAAAATATGAGGTTTGAAATTAATTAATGGCCCATCACAAAAAAATTAATATTTTTTCAACCAACGTAAGTAAATACATACTACTTTTGTATTTAATCCAAAAAAAATTGACTTTTTGGCCCATCATATATTGCAATAATGACCACAACAATAAAAATAAAAACCTACCAAGCCATACAAATCAACGGTCCATGAGCATATCTCCGCTACCCAATCAGGTCCTAAATAACCTTATGTCACCCTCTGACAATGCAATCCCCTTACCCAATCGCGTCCAAACTTACTCATCCTCACAAACTTATCTTCTTGCCCAAACAAAAGAACGCCAGTGTAGGGGACCGCAACAAGACACAATTTAGCACGTGAAAATTACTTTTCAAACCAAACACCAAAACCCTTCTAGAATACTTTCACATATCATTCCCTCTAGTACTCCAATCGCTTTCACTTTCCCACCTGTATCAACTTCTATTTTCCTCGACAAGTAAAAACAATATTACCCATTCAAGTGTTTGTGATTGACTTACTTTTTAATGTTTTGTGTTGTTGTGTACTTCCTTTTGTAGAATTCTTATTCCAAACTAACTTACATACTCTTATTTTATGCACGTGTTCTGAAATCACATGCTTTCGAAAGACATGTTCAAGGCACTTTCAAGTTCATGGAAGCGTGATGGGGACAGAGCACACCTCACACGTATATATTTTGACAAGATATTTTTAATATTGTTTATGTCAAAATTCATTTTCACCAATTGCATTCTCCTTTATTATTACCACTAAATCAGATATATTTCCTACAAAGACCAAGTTTTTATTTTTAATAAAAGTGTTATATCACCCAAAAGTCTTATGAATCATGCACTTCTTTTATTTATTTATTTTTTTATGTTTGACTGTCAAACATAATTTTGGTTGTTTTTTAATGGTTTGTATCAAAAACCAAAGCCAAAATCAAGTTGAGTATCAAAATTGGGTGTTAACAAAGACTCCATATGATATTAAGAAAATAAGGGAAGTGCAGTTTTTTGTCGTATTTTCAATTATTTTGTAACATTTTCAATTATTTTCAATAATATGACATGTAAATGTAATTTTACAATCTCTTATTTTCAAATCTCTTACTTCACACAAACCACACCTCCCTAACACCTAATTGTATTGAATAAGTGATCTTATTGTTAATTCGTGTAATATTGCATTATTAATATATTAAATTAGGTATGTCCATATCCTGGTATAGCTTATAATTGATATGATCAAAATACTAATTTACCAATTACATTACTTCATCAAATTTTATTATGATTGATTTTTAAATATTTGTATTTCAATTCATTTTAGAATGTAGTACAGCTACCTTTGACCTTTGTTCAAGCTCATGGTCATGAGTTTAATGACACCGTGTATATAATTGATAGGAAAGATAATTGCTTTTAATTACAAATCAGACAAGGTGGAAAAAAATCATATCTGACCAATGGTTTATGCAAATTAAAGCGGTTTTACAATCTTCAACACAACTTTGGAGTTGTATTATGTTTATCATGGTATTTGTTATCTTAAAATATGTGATTATGTGAATTATGATTTGAATTTTCGAGTTGACCCATCTAGGAACATCAAAAAGGTTACAAGACAATGATGCAGAAAATCAATCCCAATTCTGATTCTTCAGCATCAAATCAACATTATGACCATCCTTCCCCTAATCAAATTCCTAACCCTGCACCAAGGTACATACAATTTTTGTATACTTGCTATTTATAAAAGGTCATGTAACATACACTCAATAGGAGTTGTGTCTTGTAGATTTCATACCCCACCAAATCCACTGGTTGTTTAGCAAGTCGGGAACTTTTATAGGTCAGACCAATTAAATTATTTGACATCATTATGTACTCTTTGTTTTCATTTGACACAATTTTATTAGACCATATTACAGGAACCAACAATTTACAAAAGTTTTGTCTCACTATGAAGTCACTAAAAGCCAATTGGTATATCAAATTTTATATCCTTATGTAATTATTTATTTACAAGTCAATCAAATGAAATTAACTTATGATATAATTTTTTGATATGTTTTCCCTCAAATGTATGTTCCAGGCATTATCTAATGCCTTTTCAAGAGAGATGTTGAAGTTTGGTAACAAGGGAACATGGAACATTATGGTTCAAAAGGGATTAGAATTTGAACACTACTCATGCAAGCTTTCGAACTGACAAAAGGATGGGTTAAGCTTGGGAGTGGGTGGAAAAATTCATGCAAAGCTAACAATCTTAAACAACATGATCAATGCACCTTAATAATAATTGATAGTCCAAAGCAGTTGGCTCAGCTGTTGATTCAGTGTGTGAAAAAAGAACTGATAGGTGATGATTTTTTGGTATAGATAACATGCACTTAGATCACCATGTTTACCATTTGGTTCTACTTTTGTAGAATTGATTTTGTTGTAGTTGATTCTGCTATAATTGATTTTAAGATAAAGTGATTTATGTTTGGTAAATTTTTTTGGAAGTGATTTTAATAAAATTGATAATGTTTGGATAATAGTGATCAAAATTGCTATAAGTGTATAATTACAAAAAAGGACTCTACTAGTGGAAAGTGAAAAACATGAATGTAAGGTTAGTGATTGATGGAGCTTAGGACAAAAATATAAATTCCACTAGTGGATAAATTAAACTCTCACACAGATGATGTAAGCCACTGTGAAAGTGAGAAATTTTCACTTGTAGATGGAATTGATTCTATATCGATTTTGGTTTTATGCACACCATGGACACCAAACATATTTTTTTCCTAGTGAAATCAATTCTGACACATAGAATCGATTATAACCATGTGCTGATGTAGATCCAAACATGCTATTAGTTATTAGTTATCAATTATGAGCACATTCAATAGCGCAGTTACTCTAATTTGTACCTGAAACTGTCCTGGAACTGTTACCAACGGAAACATTGTTTCCATCCTTAGCAACTTGTGAAGGTTGTTTTTCTGGTTGATCAGGCAAAGTTATTGAACCGGTGGGACTAGTGCAGCAAGATTTCCCCACTGTAGGATTCGCCTGCAAGGGGATACGGCACATGTATATGATTATCAATGAATAATAAGTGAATTTATTTAAAAAAACTACAAGAGGCGCCCTTAAATTAACTAACCTCCAAATCAACATGAGGGATTTCTTCCTATTGATTTAAGACATTTGTCAAGATCACGTGCATTTAGAGCTGCCATTTTAAAGGATCAGACTATTTAATTTATTGACTAATGTACTGAATCAAAGCACAATGGATCCAACAATTGACCTATTAACTTCTGCCTTACATCAAATTAGATGAGCTAAAAGATATCATTGGGATACAAAATACTATATAAATATTTAATTTCCATGATTTTCAAATGGTAAGTAGACATGGAAATAAGTCCTATTTGGACTTCAGAAAATAATTAGTAGACCCAGCGTAATGGATAGATACAAGCAAAAGAGTTCCTTAAGGAAAAAAAGAAAGAGGAGAGGAGGGGGGCAGGTTACGTCTGACGAATTTTCATCAACCTCATGCAACAAGTTTTAACTTTTCCTTTCCTTTTCATAAGAGAGACTACTCACTTACATATGGACATGTCATTTGACAGTGGATGGAAGAAGCAGTGCTCCTGTGTCTTGAATCCTTGATCCAATAAAAGTGAAACATCTCTTCAGAAAGGATAAGACAACATAAAAGAGGAAGAAATTAGTTCCTTAGAGATAGAATAGCTAAGTGGGTCAGAAAAATGTTTTCATAAACGCCACTAACTAGTAAGCTTTTTCTTGAAAAAAAAAAAAAAGGAAGAAACTTTGAAAGGAGACTAATAGTAGACAGCAAAGTATAAAGACTAAACAGAGAAAGCTACATGGGAATACTGTTACCAATGGGTTTCAAAGCCAACTATCTTCATACTGTAGGGAAAAACATTTTTCTCACTAACATACATAAGTAGCAATTAAACTTATGTTTGCTAGGAAGCAATGCTAAGTAAAAGACCAGATAGCACATAAGTAAGCAAACATAATAAAAATTAAAAGCATACCTTGCTGATTCATTCACTAATGCAAATGGAGTGACACAACCCAAGGGCACCTTGCAAGAGAAGGGGAAAAAATGTCATCAGAAAAGACAATAATTTCAACCATGTCATTTTAACAAAGTTAATTGTCTTCTTAAATTATTTAATTATCAACTTTTTCTTAGCATTACAATAATAATCATTGTATGATTGAAACTTATAATAACGACAATATCAATGTATAAACTAAAAACTAAAAAGAACATTTAACAATAACCAGGTTCTGAGTCTAATTCATCCTGAAAAAATATTAACTAAGTTTCTAATAACAAAGATTGGATAAATCCTTTGAACGGATTAACTGTATTTACCAATTTAACCCACCAGTTCAATCAGTGAATGCATCAATATGAATTGGTTTCCTACTGCACTATATAACGCATAGCAATAAGCAAGACAACTTGCCTACTGTTACAATTTATATGCTGAAAACATCATAAATATCTTTTATGCAATGACCGAGTCTGTGAAGAAACCAAGACAAATAAAATACCATGACGGACACAGCTTCTTAAACAAGGTAAAATACAGAGAAAATGGAATGAAGGTCGGAAAAACAAAAATGATAGACAAACCTGAAGAATTTCACCTAAGGCCTCTTCAGGTGCCATTCTCAGACCGCCTTTTCCTAAACCAAGCCGCTGAGATAACACTGCTCAGCTTTGAAGCAACAGGTAAGTCTCGTTAGTATCCACCAAAGTAAGGCAAAACCAAGCAAGTGAACAAACTCCTTTCGGGCTCACAGAATTATACATACCTTTTAGATCTACTTTGGCATCAGCTAAAGCAGAAACAATATAAAACCTGTTTTTCTTGTCCAGTATAAAAAGTGAATTAATTGGCGCTGGGCATATATGCATGCATTAAAAATAGGAGGAGCAACAAAAACACAGAGTTTCTTTTTCTCTCAAACTCTAAAGATAGCATACCTTCAAAAAAAAAAATTTACTCAGCCCACCCCCCAAATTTCCAACATACTTTGCCTGAAAGAAAATGGATACAGAATCAGAAAAAATAAAAATGGAAAAAAAGATCACAATATATATACATAAGACAGCGTATATTGTTGAAACTTGAAAGGGTTTGACCTGAGCCTCAACAGTCAAAACAACGGGATGCTCATACTGGGAAAACTGAATCTGAAGTTCCTGAGAAAACCATAACAGAAACATACATACAACAATTAGTCCCAGGCAGGAAGAGTACAGAAGAACATGCATCACAAATGTCTATACTTGTATTAATGTAGGGAGGTAGTAATTAAAGTTCTAACTGCAAAAACTGAAAGCCAGTGTTTGAGTCATCATCCATTGATACGGAAAGAAGAATTGATTGAGACAAAAAATAAATAAAAAGTGAACGAACAAGGAAAAGGAAGCATTGGGCAGTGAGCAGATCAAAATGAAGCGTGAAGAGAGAGAGAGAGAGAGAGAGAGAGAGAGAGAGAGACCTGTAAGCGCGCAAGAAGGTTGTCCCTTGAAAGACCCATTGAGCGGCGAAAGGGGAATACGGAGAAAGAGGCGCTCACAGATTGCGGCTGGTGAGAGGAGTGGAGAGGAGAGAACAGGACAGACAACATCAAATTAAAATCATACTCAAATCGCGTAGGAATTGAATTTTAATCAATAAAAATATCAAAATATTTTTATTTTAATATAATATTTTATTTTTAATCTATTAATAAATAATAAAATAAATTTATTTTTATATCCAATTAAATGCAATTTTTTAATTTACTAATTTATTTTAAACATAATAATTTAATTCTACCCCATTAAAAATTTTTAAATACGTTAAGTCGGTCCTAGTACTACTGATTGCCGAGCCTAGGATAGAATGAGTGCACCGTGTTTGTGTTTATGGGTCTGGTGGTTGGATCTGTTATGTGTGGCCCAACTTCAACCAATGTCCACTCATGCTCTCTTCCAACAATTTGCCACAGCCCACTAAATGACCTTGGGCCAGTACTGCAGTGTGGTTTTACCCAAAAGTAAAATAATAATAATAATAACAATAACACCAGTCGAGGACAAGAACAAGAATAGATGAAAAACAAAAACAAAAGGACATCGATAAATAATAATAATAAGAAGAAGAAGAAGAAGAAATATATAACATAAAAATCAAAAAGTTTTGAAAGTGTTTAAAAGTTCTGAAAACTGAAATAAAAACTGAAAATTTAACCAAACATACTGTATCCTCTCTTCAACTCTCTACCAAACATAGGACTGTATACTCATCATTAAATGGATCGTCTTTATTTCTTTATCCATGAATTTTGTTAGTGCTATTTATCCTCACTTAGGTGTACTTTTGTCAATTTGTGTCTTCCATGTAGGCTTAAATAACGCTCATCCAATGCTTAAGAATCTAGTTGGGATGCAATTTCTAGTAATGTGTATGAAAAACATCTCATAATAAAATAGATTAATCCTTTTAGAGAAGTTTCATATCTCAAAGAAATTAGTTACTACCACTAACAGTGATTAGTTTGAAGAACCAAAAACATAACACTCTTCCAACCATACAAGGAATTGCATGCTCGTGACCTGGATCCTAGTTTGAGGTTTATTTTATAGACCCTAAAGTTTATTATTTTGAATGTGTCCCAAAATTTAATTTTAAATTTCATTGGAGAGAGTAAAATGGGATTTTAGAAAGAGTACATGCTATTGATTTAATTATTAAATTTGTCAATAAAAATTATAATATAAAATATTATTCATATATATCATTTGTATCAAGAAAAAAATCATACCAACATTTAATCATATACTATCATATTATCAAGAGTGTTTAACATAACCAACCACTATTATAAAAGCCCTACAAATAAGAGCACCTAATTTAATATCAATGTAAAAAAATTACATTATTAATATATCAAAATAAATATCATAATATAATTTTAAAAGTTTGTATGTCTGGTTTAGTGGTAACTACTCTTTCTATTTCATAATATCAATAGTTGAGAATATTAGTAGAAAAAAATACAAAAATATTTTTTATTTTATTAAAATAAGTATATTTAATTAAGTTATCCTTTCCAATTCCATTTATTAATAGAAATAGTAAAAGATAAAAATAAATTTAAAATTAGTATCTTAACTTGTTAAACTGACAGATAAAATAAAAATAAATTTCTTACTCCGAAACCATTAATGTTATGAGTGTTTTGTTATCGAGATTTTTTTAATGCATTTATTGGAAAAGAAAAAAATAGTGTTACAATATGAGAAGTAAAACTTTCAACTATTAATGTATTAAATTAAATTAAATATTTCAAGAAATTATTCCATCTATTGTTTTGTGTTGAATGTGTGGAATACTGTTGTTTTTATGAGTTCCCCCCCCTCCTCTGCTTCTCTCAATTTGAGAGTTGAGAGCTGTCAATATCTATCGAAAATAAAAATTGCCCTTAAACAATTTGTTAACGAAATTCATATTATTATAAAAGAAAAGGAATAATGACATTATATACACTACGTTATTCAGGCGTCTCGAAACAAAAGGCCCTAGGGTTGGTAAATTCTAGGTGCCGAGGGACGACCGTAGTGTCAACAGACAGTAGTTTCAAACTTCCAGCCACGTTTTAGACCAAATTCTGGCAATATTTTGGAGTACTGGACAGTGAAGGGAAGCAAAGCACTATCGTTTCTTCGTCTGCCTATGCTACATTCACTTCATATATGCAAATTTTTGTGCATCTAAAAAATTGATTCAATTTGTCGTTTTGCAAGGGCGCCATGTGAAATAAATCAAATAATTAAGGCCCGAAAAGCAGTCAGTGTTAATCTTGGGAACATATAATAAACGTTTCCTTGATTGATATCTTGGCCCAATATTGATTAATCACACCTTCTCTAAATTATGTCTTAATAAGGCCAAGCATGAATAATTAAGCTCATGCTTAATGTTGGATCTCGACCTCCCTACCATTGCCTTTCTTTTTACTGGGCAATTATTCTTTGTCACAATCATTGTATGAGAAACCAGAAATGAGTGATCTCACATGAAACACCAAATACAGTAGTTTCTACTTTTATGTATGGCTTCTTTATATGAGACACATAATCACTACACTAAATGTCATTGAAACATGTAATTAATAGGTAAAATTAGTAATGATAACCCTAATTAATAATTATGACTTAGTTCAATTCTATAGTTTATATGTTACTTGTGTGTAAGCATATAATGGTATGCCCAGCTAATTAACTATTGCAATCATTCCAAAGGGGACTGATCTGCACAAAACGCCAGAAATTTGTTTGGGCACTGCATTAAGCAAGGCAATCGCTTGTTAATATCAAACAAAATACCAATAAATTATTAAATATATCATAATCCCCCATTGATTGACACTTTGAACTCACATGCTGATGGCCTAAACAGGAACAGTCACATGCTATGTCTCAAAACGCTACATTACTACAAGAAATTTATGCTTAAAATAACACTTAATTTTAGATATACATAAAACGTGTTACTTATGCACACATAGGCAACATATTTTTTAAATGTGTTGCTTTTAATATAGCAAAAGTTACACTTTTTAAGGTAATGCATCACTTTTGAAGAGTTATATCATATATGGAATTGTCAAAAGACAATATTTTTTAACAAAATGATACATTTGTAAGCTAATACATCACTTTTTATAGTGTTGCTATAGCAAGTGTGACTAATTATTTAAGGCAACACTTTTGAGTAAAGAAGATAACATTTTTTAGATATCAAAGGCAACACATTTAAAAAAAGTATTGTCTATAAGTATAAAAAGCAACACTTTTTATATGTTCCAAAAAAACAAGTGTTGTTTTAGGTCAAATTTCTTGTAGTGCATTTAAATTGTCATTTAGTTATATCATTTTCATGTGCATAAAATTGAGAAGCTAAACTAAATTGATGTTGTAGGGACATATAATAATTCTATGTTGGTCTAAGATCACCTCCATATGCACACCAGCAAAGGTCCTATGATTGTATTGCCAAAAGGATCAGAAGGGGGAGTTCCTCTGCCCTTCTTCATGAAGAAATGTTTTTTGTATCTGTTTGTTAGGCATTATTATGGGCATACCATGATCTATAAAATAGGTAGCTTCTTACTTTTATGTGTCTTTTTCATCTATCTCATATTCGTGGAATATATATAAAATCATTCATGTTCATCTTGTTAGAATAGTTTTGTAGACAAACATAAATCAATGATGAATTTAATTTTGAGCCCAAATTAATTGGATATCAAATAATTAAAATTTATTGTTTAAGCATAATGAATTTGTGATCACTATTGTTATTAGACTAATTATTGTTAAGTGCTATTTATTATGGATATGTTTATTAGCCCTTGTGGATGGATTTTACTATGATGGGTGGCCTAGTCAATCACCCATCACTGTACTAATAAAAGGAAAAACCCTTCTCCTAGCTATATATATAGGATGCTTGGTTGCCTCATTGATGCCATGACAAAGAGTATCTAATATGGAACAAGAGGAGTAAATCTCCTAAGATCGTTTTATTGGAATGCTCTCTATTTTTTTTTTTTTATCTATTAGGTATATATGACTAAGGAATAAGGATTAATTTTTATCCTCCATCATTCCAAGTAACTTTAATCCAATTCTCTAATTATTATTGTACATGTCATATCTAGGATTAAAGTGATCATTGAGATGTAGAAATT
Source organism: Dalbergia oliveri (assembly GCA_030441495.1). NCBI lineage: Eukaryota > Viridiplantae > Streptophyta > Magnoliopsida > Fabales > Fabaceae > Dalbergia > Dalbergia oliveri. The sequence goes on along the minus strand of JAMLFY010000003.1, from coordinate 11,115,356 downwards.
TTATCTGTTGTTTATATCATATGATATTCTGAAATTCTTACACACCTGCTTAATAGTTGAAACTTTTGAAAAAGATGGTTTCATAACATGATATTAGAGTCACCATAACTAAAAGATCAATGTTTCAATCACTATTATTCCTCATTATGAAAAAGAAAGGTCCACATGCACTTCAAGTCTAAAAGATGCATTTGTGTGAGAGGGTGTATTGGAATATAAAATTATTCATATGCCTCAAACCAATAACTTATATTTTTTGAATAGATGATTTCATGATATGTACCAATATCTTTATTTAATGTTCACATAATGTGTGACTCTTTTTACGGCATATCTATGAATATGAACAAATAATACCAAAAGCAAAAGCTGTCCAATTGTGATAAAGCATAGCCCGTGGAAGGAACCTTGCCCTTTGAGAGACTAGCTAGATGCAATGTAAAAGGAACAAGTGAGAATGGCATCCCATGCCTTGGCCCATTTCACAAGAGATCGAGGACAGGTCATGTGTGCTAATTGGCTCGACCTATCTTTGGTTTGGACACATGATCAGGTTCAAAAGTTGGCCAAAAGCGTCAAAGTTTGTCTAGCGTTCTTACTATGTAAAGAGGACGATCTTGCATATAAATATTCCCAACACGTTATCTTAGCATGAATCACAAAAGAAAGATGAGTTGCTTGCATCAAAAGTCATGACTAGAAATGTTCTTTTTTCGCTTGATACATATGCTACTAAAGGCAAACCAAAGGAAGCCTAACTGAAGAACAAAGAAATCTTAGAAATCATTATACAATCAAATCATCTTTGATATTAATTAATTATATATATTACTTCGGCCTTAAATAACTTAATAACATTCACTAACCTAAAACTGTGGGAGAGTATCCAATCTATTTTTGCACAAAATGTTAACTAGCCAGGATTTATTCCTTCTAAGTTTCTAAGGTACAGAATACCAAACTTAATTAAACATCGAAACAAGTACACGCTCTTTGTTGTTTGAGCACGCTGGAGAGCAGACAGTGCTTACAAAAGACACAGTTTTCAATGGTTTCAAGTTACCACGTTCTGCACTTGGTTCCCTCTACTCAGTGAATTGGAAACATTAACAGGCATCTCTGACACCTTCCCATGCAATAAAGGGTTTCCCAAAGATCCTCACATAGCAGCAAAAGTTTTCTCCCATAGTTACATATAGTGAAAGGAATGACTTACAACTGAGGATATTGATGATGACCATATGTGTTTCTTTTCCTCCCTTTGTTCCATAACACATGGAAAACCATTCATGGCATTGACATAATAACAAGGCAATTAACAATGTTTGCATCAATGATACAGAACTTCAAAATGTAGAAATTCACATCAGAGAGGCCAAAAATTGTCTTATCTCTATATGAATTTCTTCTAAATGCATTATATGTAGCATAGGGTGTACAAATTTTTATTTTTCTTTTTTGTCACAGTCGGTAATATCTTCAAGTTGTACCACTGAAGACAAACGAATAGAATTTGTGAGAAAAAAATAAACGAAAAAGAATTTGAGTTGGCTTAAATTTCCCTCAGCAGAAGCTCCACAATCGAATGTCACCTTCTTCATATAGATCACCAAGCAGCTGGGACGAATCAAGATCAAAGAAAGCACCACTCAGCATCTGATCAACATACTTTGGAGATTGTAGACCATCAAAACTGTACCAAGGCTCCATCATAGCCATTGATTCAGTTGCTTGATCACAGCTAGTGGTAGTGTAGGCCCCAAAAGGTGACATCAGTGAAACATCATCATCGGTTTGATCAGAGGGAGAATATGCCATTGATGGGGAGGATACAGAAGATGATGATGATGGGGTTGAAGAAGGTGGAGGGGAAGGTGGGGTGCTGCCATTATTGATGTCAACAAAGCTATTAGCAGCAGCTGCAGCAAGTCTTTGGATTGATTTTGGGGACATGACGGTGTCTTGAGGAATGTTTATGTATTGTGAAGAATTATTCGAAGGGAAATTGAGATTTGCTGAGGAGCCTTTGAGGCATAGAAGTGCAGCATCATAGGCTCTTGCAGCTGCTTCTGCGGTTGAATAAGACCCTAGCCATATTCTTGTCTTCTGGTTTGGTGCTCTAATCTCTGATACCCATGATCCCCAGCTCCTCATTCTCACTCCCTTGTACTTTTTCTTCTTGATATCTGATCCTGATGATGATGAGGATGAGGATAAAGGTCTCATTGGCTTTGATGGTTCTGTGTGGATCTTGTTCTCTGTCTTAACCATGATAGATTGCTGCAAGTGTAAAGACAGTTATTCGGTGAACTTCTGACTGGTTGGAGAAGGTAGAAAGGGTGTTCAAGAAGCTCTTTTTTATTGTGTAACTCTTGTGTGTTTTTCTCTTCTTGCTGTTGTGAAAGGAGGGGGAAAGAATAAGATAGGGGCTCAATGTGGGGGAGTAGAGTCCACTATTTATAGATAGAGGCTTGAGTCTCAAGCTAGCAAAATCCTGCAGTCAAGATAGGAGATTGTTGCCAGATGAGTTTAGTTATTTGAATTTAATGCAGACAGCTTGTCTTGAAATGACTTCTTTGTCCTTTTATGTGATCGAAGCTTCCTTCACATAAGTAAAAGGTAATTACCGCTTACCAATAGGCTATAATGAAAAATAGTCCAATAATGAACAAATAAAATATCACAACAAACTAATTCATAAATACTGAATTAACCCCATATTGCAATTTTCCTGTCTCGAGTCTAGACTATCATCCACTTTTTTTGCAAGAAATGGTTCATTCTTCTAATAAGATAATCATTCAGTAAGACGGTAATATGTAGAAATGTATCTTTATCCGCCTTGTTCTTTAGGCACATTTTGATCACTTGTTACTAGTGCAGTAAAAATTGAAGAGATATTTTTTTTTTCCGGGGGAGTTTTGACTTTTGATTTAGTCACACGCAGAATGTTAGCTTAAAAACATGTTAGCTGTGGTCATTTGTCAACATGGGCCATTGTGGGATGCTCAAGTTCACGGGGTAGTTACTCTGTGACGGCAGGAAATAATAATGTGGTACGACTTTTTAGTTGGGAACTTTGCAGGATTGTTAATATCTCAGATGACTATAAGACTCAGGACAGCCTCCAAGTGAAGAAAATTTCAAACAACAACATTGTAAGTTGAAGGTGGAAATCCATGGATGCATTAGGCTTTGGCTTGAACCCTATGAACCAACAAGGGACAAGTAAATAAACCACATTAATTACTTGTCTGTTTTAGGTCTGACTTATGCATAGGCCTCATATTGAACTGAAAAATTGTGGCAAATTTGTATCTTCAGATCTAAATATATATAATTTTTCTTTGATGTTGACACATTAATATTGCTATATGTCATCTTAAGTTGTGAGTGTTAGCAGAAGGCGACATTTTATATTGGTTTATACAATAACGTATGTAGAGAGAGAAACATAGGATTCTTTATGAGGCAGCTTCCAGGATCCGCAGGTGCCTTTGGGGTAAGCTGTTATGCACAAAAAAGTTGCAAGAAGGTAAAATAAATATATTGATAGACACGATAGTCGACACGCGCAGTCTAACAGTGAATAATCACAATTGCTTATGCAAATTGCAATCACACACAGCTGTTGCCTCTCTGTACTCAGTTCCAAAACCGCGTTATGGACCCTCCTTTGCCCATGCAACTGTGCCTTGCCCTTATGTCTCTCTTTACCCTTTTCTCTCTCTCTCTCTCTCTAACAATTTTTTTAATAATAGATCAAAGCCTCACATCTCAACGGTATCATAACAATGCTTAGTTGCTAACGCCTGCGTAACTTGACTTTTGCACTCTTTCTTTGTCCCTCTTATTTGTATTATTATTATGTTTAAGGTTTTGAATGGAATCAATATTGGCATGGCTCAAAGCCAAATTGTTTGCTTTTTACTTTGGGAAAATTGCCAGCTCATTCACATGCTGATGCTGGAGGATAAACAAAGCATTTTTAATTTGGGTCAAGGTTGATTTTTCACTGGTTCAAAGGGCTTCCTCTTGCTCTGTTAAGGTCTTTTTTTTTTATTGTTTCTGTGCATTAAATTTAGCCTCTTACGTTTGAGATTGACAATCTCTAAGTATGAAATGAACTATATGAATATAAAATCATTTTTAACAAGCAAATGTTTTTTTTTTTAATTTTATTTCGAGTTTATACAGTAGGCAAACGTAAGTGTGAGATTTGTCAAGTTTACAGCCAAGGCTTTCTACTTGTCCGCAAGCATTAGCAATGACCTTCCAATGTCCATGGATTGCAAAATAACAATGCTTTGCTTCAAGTTTGTACATGGATTGCAAAATGTCCTATGAGCAACCTTTTAAACATGGATTTTAAGTATTACCTGCGCACTTTTGCTTCAAGTTTGTGTATTTAGCACTATGCATTTACAATAACCATTATGGATAAAACAATCAAAGATAAACTTTTAGATGGGTGTGCCTTTATTTTGAATTGAGAATAAAATATGGGAGTGATTAATAATAGCAAATTAATTAACAGTCACATTAATGCACATTTGCACAGTCCAATGATAACGCATGTGTGAATAGAAATATAGAATAGTGTTGTCGTCAATCCGTACGAGTCCTCTTCCTTCTCCCCTCCTTCCTGCTTCCTTCCGCTGTTGTGTTTTGACACACTTGAGACAAGGGAGGAACAAATGAAATATTGAACAAATTTTAAGGCATCCCTCTCCTTGAAAACATGGCCATGTTTTGAATTAACAACCCAATTAGAACCGAAATTGACGATGGGTTCATAATTGAGTGGCAACTAAGGGTACGGTCTTTGACATGTTGCCTATAGTTATATTAATGATTCTATTCTCACATGTTCTTGCCACATTCAATTTGGTTTAGGATTTCGTAAATCCGTCATGAGATATTCTGACTTCTGAGAGGAAGCAATAGCCCGTTGTTGGAAGTTTGAAGGAAACTTCATTTGCAAACGGGTTTTATCCATTTCCTGCAGCTGGATTATGATCTTCCTTCTCCTTCTGGAATTTGGTGTACTTAACTCGTTAATGTTACCTGCTCTATATGTGAACATGATCAGGGTGCCACTTCTTAGACTTAAGAAATACCAGTTTGAATTCTGAGAAAGTGAGAATTGAAACGTGGGGTAATATATATATTCGGCAAAATTCTAAATTAAAATCGGTGTGCTGTATATATAAGACAGCAGTCATTAACTTATTATTTAATTTAATGTCCCACATTAGGCTTTGTGATCTGAGTGACGCGTTTTTAAGTACTTTGTAAAATTTGTATAGTGCATTAATTAAGTATTAATCTTGAAAAATAGGTTAAAATCAGGATCCAAAATGAATCACCCATTAAAGATGCTGTTAACTCAAAACCTTTAGATATTAGCTGCATAACTCTTTTTTTTTTTATTGTCGAAATTACATAACTATTTATATACTTAAATTTCCAACATAGTCAAAATAACGAAACCTTCCCTGTTTGGGCCTCGGCCCCGTTGTCCGACAAGGAAAAAAAAAAAGTTGTACCTTGCCGAACTGCAGCTACTTTGACCATAAATGTAGATGCATGCATTGCTTGAGCAAATTTGTACCCCATCTGTACTCTAGTCTGTCCTAACTGGCCGTACCTACTATAGGTTCATCCGTACTCCTAAGACAACGAGAAAGCGACAACCATATAATGTAGCCACTGGCCATTGTAGGGCCAATTAGAATGGATAGCATGTACCGCAAATGCAAAGATGAGGGAAAACGAATTGGTCCTTTTTTTCTTAGGTTTATTCTCTTATTTCGTTTAAAAAATATACTTTAAAATCAGTAGTATCAAGAGTTATATACAATATTAAAATTTTCGTTACATCTTTTTTTTTCATGCTATATTACCCTCTCTTTTATATGTTTTTTTCCCCATTCATGTGTTGTATATTATCTATTTCTTTCTCTTACAGCAAATAATTGGCTCATATTATATTATATATAAAAAGATAGTATGATACAACAATTTTTTGGAGGTTTTAGTGAAGTGATCGCCATCAATTGAATGATGTTGTTGTTGTACCAAAATGGATGAATTAATCAATTGGTTCAGAGACTTTTTTTCTCTTTTTGGTCATTTTGAGACTTGAGAGTTGAGTCCAGCTAGACTAGAGTCGTACTTATTTTATTAGACTAAATATTGAGTTAGGAAATAGTACTCGGGAGGAATGGGCGTAAATGAAGGCAAGGATTTCAAATTTGGAAGCTTGTTGGGGGATGAAGAGGCAGGATCCATGTGGGAGTGGCGAGGGCATATTAGAATTATCGGAATGAAATCAAATCCACTGTATTTTTCCAAATTTTAAGAGAAAAAAATAAGATATAGTGAAACTTCCTAGAAAATGTATGTGGTGCGAGTGGGCATCGTCATGTCAACAACCATATCCTTATTGAGTGTTTGATAGCTGTTTTTAACTTTTTATATTATCCATGCAATAATATAATTTATACTATATCTGAAGGGCCAACACCAACTTCTTGATCCACTGAGCACAAAAAGGATGGAACGACCCTTATGTAAGCTAGATCTTACTTCTCATCACCCTTTTTTTTTTCGTTTTGAAAAAATTAATATAGTAATATCCCATTTTTTCTTGCCACTCTACTGAATATTAATGAATGACTAGACTCATTCCAACTCTCTCTTGACATTTTAATAGGTTGAAACGAAAATTTAATTTATTGTACATTAATTTATGTTCCATTTTATAAATTAAATAAGGAAATTTATCTATATCCTATAAAATTTATGATAATTGGTATCTTTTGGATAACTTGTACTGAAAATTTATCACATGTCCTAACTAAATTAATTAATATTTTAAATACTAATGATTAAATTACAATATTTAGATTCAAAAGAATACTAGTACTTTAAAGCACCAAAATAAAAATCATTAAATAAAGATATATAAGGAAAAAGACCTATGGAGTCCTATTCTAGAAAATAGGAAGTATGTTCCATTTTTAAAATATAAATAATAAAAAAATATGATCTATTTAGTTTGAGTTTTCAATTTTTAGTTTTCATTTTCAGTTTAGGATTTTCAGAAATGAAAATTAAAAGCTTAAACTAAACATACCCTAAATTTTTAACATCAGAAGAATTCCACAGTGACTAGATGATTGCTATTAAAACTAGCAATGTCAGCCAAAAACTCAACAGAGATACAGGCCGGAAGTCCACAAGAAAAAGGACATGCCTAACGGTAGTTTATATTCTTCCTTAGCTAACTTATCAGCACACCTATTAGTTTCACAGAATATATGCATGATTTCAATATTACAAGTTTTACACAATAAATCCTTAATAGCAATAATAAGAGCATTGTGGCTATGAAAAAAATGTTTCAACATAGGAAGGGTGTTCCCCCTTTTTAATGATAAACATGAAAATCATCATAATCTAAAATTATAGACATGATAAACTATGCAAAATACAAATCATCGATCATAGACAAAGCAGGCCTAGGCTCGAAAAAACTGTACCAGATCGTTGCAAGTGTAGGCAGAGGCCCACATGCATGTTTTTCTAGGAGATGTTTTACCCCAAAGCAGGCCTAGGCCCAAAAATATGGAAGAGCTAAAGACAAATAAAAATCATGGGTGGAAAAAATAATTTATCCTGGGTTTCGACCCAAAACAGTAAATAAATATATAACATGGTGTGTGTGGAGGCCCTCACTAAATCTGCATGAGCAAGCGCATTAGGATGCCTTGAGGATCTGTGCCCCCGGAAAAATGATCCTAGGTGGATTGCACATCTCTTTAGATTACCAACTGCACTATATTTGCTGAACAGAAAAAAAATTAAAACTGCACTAGATTTGCATCTAAGAGTATGGACAAAATAAATATTTTATCAGCTTTGGGTGTTTGCACTTCGAACTCAACTTGGTGGTAATAATTTGCTTAATTATAAAGTTCAACGGATGACTTTCACATTTCCCATAATCTAATATAAAAATACAAGCCTATGTTAGATTAAGTGAGTTTATAAATTACCAAACAATATATATTAATTAATATGTTGCATGTAACTTTTTTTCAGGAAGTACACACATCTTGCTTTATCGTTAGAAATTGCATTTCCTCTTCCAAAATCTAGTCGGTAGAACATGTATTCTATGGCCCAGAAAAAAAAATTATTCTCATTATATCATAATTAGTTCATCACATCACTGATAATACACCGTTACTAAGTTTGTGTATAAAATTTAAAGAAATTGGTTAAATGTGACTTTTTTAATATATCCTTGCTCTAGAAAAAAAATGTAAAAGCTCAATTTATTTTTTTATTGAATATATTTTAATTAAAAATATAATCATTAAAAATAAATTAATAACTTCTCTTTTGAAAAATATCACTTACATAACTATTTTTTTTCTTCTTTTAACAGGTTGAAATGAATATTTTTAAATAAAATATTATAAGAAGATTACATCGAAAAATTTTCTTCCTTAATTTTGAAACACACTTGATACATCCCACTCCACTTCGGAATCATAATTTGAATTATTGTAGAAAAATCAGATTAATATATAACAACCTTTGTAATCAACATGCTTATGTAAGGTACCAAAGTATGCTTATGCAAGATATCTTGATGATTGTAAGTGAGTTCATAGTTTAGTAATAGATTTTTATATGTTCAATGAACTATGAAAATAAAGTTTTACTTTATTCTCATCCTCTATCCTCAATTATCTTAATTTTTTTAAAAAAAAGATATCTTGATGACTATAATTGTCAGAATTTATGAATAAATTGGAATGAGAACACATATCAGCACTAAAACAAACACATAAATGCATGGATATGTGTAAAAAGCTAGCTTGTAAAAGAACACTGTGTTTTTGTGCTACCTTATGTTGGATGGATACATTTACGGGGTACAAAAATTTTGAAAAAAATGAAGTATATGTGCGTGTATATATATATATATATATTAAAATTTTATAAATTTCATATGATAAAATCTAAAATTTTAACATAAAACTTATTAAAATTATTCAATATTAAATTTCAAAGTTTTTTCAAAAAACTAAATTTGGGTAGAGGAAATATTAGGGCTCAATGGAATTAAAAAATGGAATGATTAGAAAGAAAGAAAAAAATATATAAATAAATATAAAAATTTATTGACGTGGCATATCCAAATATATCTTGCCATATCCAAAAAATTTTTTCTCAAAAATAAAGTTATCAAACACATATATAGGCATATCCAGGCATATCACACATGTCCATATTCAGAAATTATATGATACAGGTACTTTTATAAAAAAAATAAAAATGATAAACAACCATCACCAAATTTGCATCATATATTTTCATCAAGTTAAAAGTTGTAAATTAATATATAAAAAATTATAAATTAATATATAAAAAGTTATAAACTAATATATAAAAAATTTATGCATACTGATTTACAATTTTTTAAATATAATTTATAATTTTTTACACACTAATTTATAACTTTTAACTTTATATAAATATATAATGTAAATGTATGTATCACTCCTCTTTATAAGAATGGAGTGATCATGCTTGATCGGTGGTACCTTTACTAGGGAGGGCCATGATTGTGATTGGATAATGGCTTGCCACGTAGCAAGTAGATGCATCGGCACCGTTCCCTACCCCTATCGTCCGCGCACTTGTTCGCTGAGACAAATGTTACATTAACCACTGCAAGAAGAAAGAAGGAAACCAAACAACGGCAGAGTCACAGAAAGAGAAATAGTCAGCTTTCTCATATCTCAACTCAACTCAACCAACTCAGACTAACTTGGAATAAATACCTAACCATTATTATTATCACTAATTGTCTCTCTTTTCTTCTTCATCTTTTCCTTGATCTGGGATAATTGAGAAATTTAGATCTGAGTGAGCATCTGATTGGAATAAGGTCAACCTCGATTGGCTAATGGGCAAGGACATCAACTACCTAAGATCTGGAACTGGAATTATCGCTCTGCTCTTATTATTATGCTTCAACACTTTTGTGTTCCCTCAAGCTCAGGCCCTCTGGTTAACCATCCCCAGTTCCGGAACCAAGTGCGTCTCCGAGGAAATCCAGTCACACGTCGTCGTTTTAGCCGATTACTATGTTGTTGCCGATGATGTTCATGCTCCCCACCTCAACACTATTTCTGTCAAGGTATTGTTTCACTTCACATCCTTTCTTTCTCTTTTCTTTTATTTAGCTTGTTGATTTAGATTTACTGGTCCTTTTTTTTTTTCTTCCTGCCTAGGCACGGAATATGGTTGGCAAATTAGATATATAGTAGACAAGGTTTTGCTTATTTAAATCCAGAACTTTTTGTAGAAAGATAAGAAATTAAAAAGTTTAATGATCGATGATGATTGGGATAATATATATCTTTTTGCAGATCATTAATTAATTAGCAAATTACGATTAGATTTCTTTCCCATTCATAATTAATCTCTGATGCTGTGATATAAATATAACGCTATTGATCAATGTGCTAGTGTAAGACTAAATTTCATATTGACCTGCAACTCTTTTTTTTAAAAAAAATATTATTTGTACCATTATATGTAAGAGATACCGTGCAACTCACACCTACGCATCGGGTGTGGACTCTTCTTATAACAACTCCTTTTTTAATGTATGTACTTACTCCTGCCTTATCCATCCCTCCCTCGCAGGTGACATCTCCTTATGGAAATAACCTTCATCAGAAAGAGAATGTTACCCATGGCCAATTTGCATTTACAACCACTGAGAGTGGGAACTACGTGGCATGCTTTTGGTTGGACAGTAAACATGAAGGAAGCGCCACTGTCAGCCTTGAATGGAAAACTGGCATTACTGCCAAAGATTGGGACTCTGTTGCAAGGAAAGAAAAGATTGAGGGCGTTGAACTCGAGTTAAGGAAACTTGAAGGAGCTGTCGAAGCCATCCATGATAATCTAATTTATTTGAAGAGAAGGTAATTATCTCTTGCTTTCATTCATCTTGATGTTTTATTTAATCAGGATGCATTCTTTCTGTTGGTGAGGCTTTTATGAAGTTAATTAGTTAGATTCTTTTAACTGCTTAAATATGTATTAATTATGGTGATCATTGGGCTATATATATATAACTGTTGATCATTCATTCTGCTTTGATTAATTGATGCATTTTGAAACTTCTTTTCTTGGACATTGATTGATATAGGGAAGCAGAGATGAGGGAGGTTAGTGAAGCAACGAATGCCAGAGTCGCTTGGTTCAGTATCATGTCTCTTGGTGTTTGCATTTTGGTTTCGGCGTTGCAGTTGTGGTATCTGAAGCGCTTCTTTCGGAAGAAGAAGCTCATATAGATATTGCTTTATTTCTTAATTCTTGTAACACTTCCCACCAACACCTGATTGTTTCTTCCTCAAGTTTTGGAGAGTCTAGGATTTGTCCAACATTGTATATAGTTGTTCTTCTTGTGGATCTATTCATGTATATCATTGAGGATTAGCCAGTTACCCTGGCGTGGGCTTTACGTTACATAATGTGTAGAATTGGGGAGTTCTGTAATTTGTGTTACTTGCTTGAGGCCAAACGAAGGATGGTGATTGCTTATTTGGTTTTGATAATTGGCCAACTATGCTATACATGTGAATTCCTTTTTCATGTTGCTTAGAAAATATCATTCATAATTCAAAATGTTTGTTGCAACAATGATCTCCCATGACCCGAAACTGACATGCCCTGTCCAAAAGAAGGCATAGAGTAAAATTTAGTATAATGTTTGAAGAGCAATGTTCACATTAAGAATAACAAGAAACGACAACTGTAAGGAGCTATGGATTACATGTGTATGTGTAAAATGTTTGATGTGATGTCGTGCAAAATATAAAGATAACTTGCTCACGCTTCAAAATTGTGCAACTAGTTTTTTTTTTTTATGTTGAAAAAATATAAAAATAATTTAGTTGTACAGAAATAAGTGACATAGGATGGAATGGGATTGCTTGAATCTTCCATGTCAGGCATTAACTTAGCCTAGGATTCGTCTAATTTTATTAGGACATCGCTAACCGGTGATGGTTGGTTTTTTCAGAAAATATTTAATATTTTATACCATATATTTTTAGAGTAGGAGACTAATTTCTTCAAATATAAGATAACACAATGAAGAACTGAATGAAGTCCATTTTATAAATGTCCGGTTAGGTGTTTGTTAATTAAAATACAAGCAATTTAAAGCAAGCAAAATCCGAATCCTTTGATTGACTCATTCACAAGAGATTTCTTTCAGGAATGGCGCTTGCAAGTGCAGCGGCGGCGGCGGCGAGGCCCACCCCAGTGGTAGTTTTGTTGCGAAATGGAGAAAGGGCGAGGACGTTGAAGTGGGCTTTCGTCTCTTGTTATTCTTCTTCTCCTTCTTCACCAACGTCAACGTCGTCATCCTCTGCTTCTAGAAAGCTGGTGCTTTACTCCAAACCCGGTTGCTGTTTGTGCGATGGCCTCAAAGAGAAGCTCCAAGCTGCCTTCTTGCTCTCTGGCCCTCATTCCCTTCACGACGTCCATCTCCAGGTAGCTCTCTCTCTCTCTCTCTCATTCCTTCTTATCTGTATTCTTTCTACGACTTCACCATCAATATGAGATGAGATTTGTGATGATTCAGTAATGATGTTGGGTTGGTGTTTTTTGTCAGATAAGGGATATAACAACCAATCCGCAATGGGAGAGAGCTTACCAGTATGAGATACCTGTGTTGGCGAAAGTACTCCCTGATGGTACCGAGGTATATATGTTTCATACTTTCGTGTTCATTCTTGTTTAAGTTAGCCCACACTTATCTGTCATGCTGAATTTGGAGCTCTATGATCAAGTACATTCTTGATTTGGGGTGGGGAGTTGTCTTGTGCCATTGAGATGACTAGATAATTTTGAAGAGTGGGTAAAATGCTGGAATAACGGGTGGATTTCATCAATTGGAAAGGGGGGCAATCCTTAAAATGTTACCCATAATAATTATGGTGAAAATAAAAATGTTTACGGGTGGTTACAGTTACAACCCTTATTGGGGAGCAGGATCTTAGGATGAATTGTTGTTCTGCATCTGTTTTTTTTTTTTAACATTGGTTAAGGTAAGGGCTACACCCTGCAAGTTAGGCAATGCTTAATTTCTCTGTATTATGTTTATGACTTAGCAGGGAATCAGGTTTCTTTGCACTAGTGTCTGACTACCACGTTTTATTCCTTAGTTTCCTTTATTCCCTTTCAATAATTTTAGTTTGATGCTTGAAAGTTGAAAGATATTGGCATGTGTGTTTTTCTTGCCCTTGTCCTGTTATGGGACCTGCCGTCTGATGCTTGTAGGCAAACTGGCAATCATTAGTTGGAAGAATTTTGGTGGTGATTAAAATACAATCCGTTGATGGATGATTATCAAGGACTCGGGTTTCTGTGCAGAAGTGCATGGCCACCTTGTGTTATTCCTGACTTTTCTTTAGCCCCTTTCAATAATTTTAGTTTCATGCTTGAAAAATATTGACATGTCTGTTATGAGACCAAGCGTATGATGCTTGAAAATATTATGCCCTGGTCCCATTATGGGACTAGCATATGATGCTTGTACGCAAAGCAGCAATCAGTATTAGTAAGTCAGGCAATAGTACATTATTACTCTTGCAATGTTTTTGGTTGTAATACTTACTTAGGTTTTCTAGTTTTCCTGGCCGTATAAGATCTCTCCTCTCTAGTGGTGCTTGCTGACCATTTATCACCTAGAGAAATGCTGGTATGGATGAAAAAGCGATAGCACAAAACTGATACAAAAAACAATATAGTCCATAATCCTGTTGTTATAACTTGTATTTGTATATAATTCAGAACTCATAGATGACACTGAAACACTTAAACCCTTAATAAATTTTCCAATGACAAAATAATGTCAGTACGTCTTACTTAAGTTTCTCATTACTGACAGTCTGGAACATGTTTTAAAAACTATATATGACAATACTTTTTGCATAATATACAATATATGGTATCTGAGCAAGCAGGGAGTGCCATTTTGTTGGAGTCATCTATTTGATTCCAGAACTTAAATTCCTTGTTATCTAGAGTGTTGTCTTTAAGTTGTCTGTGTGAACTAATGACGGGGGCTCTGTGCAAAAACAATATTACTGCAAAAGACAGGCGGAGAGACAGAAAGAGTACTTGGATATAGGCTGCTGGAAATGGTGGCTCTTTGGCCAGAGCATACTCATGTTGTGTTCTTCCTGCTATAAGATGAGATATGTTAAATTTTGGCCTATATTTTTAGGGTGGATTTCTGCCATTCCCAAATGTCCACATTGCATGCACAAACTGGTCAATATGAAACAATGAAATCAAGAGAGGTTTTATTGCCCCAGACCCCATTGCCGTGGGCAATGAGCAACTGTGTGGGCAGTTGTAGGTAATTAATAACTATGATTCATAATTTCAAATGAACTCAGTCCTCTATGAATTATGAACGTATCTAGTAACTAAGATTGGTGGAGTGAAGATGATTTAAAATTGATTTAAAATTTCAAATGAAATCAGTCCTTTATGAGTTGCGAACTTATCTAGTAGCTCAGATTTTAGGAGTGAAGATGCTTGAAAATTCATATGGATGTTTACTTTTTGACATTTGTTGATGTACAGTTCCTAGCCCAATAGTTGATGGAAAAAGGTTGATTAAGAAAGTCTGGTGAAGTCTTCAAAATAATTTCTCTGCAAGTTGTAAGAGTTCAGAATCTTCATTTTTCATGGGAAAAAAGGTCCCAAGCTGTTTGTTTGTAAATTGTTTGGTGTAGTTGCTTGTAATACACTAAGTTACAGTCTGACTCCGGTCGGAGCCTTCAACATTGGCAGTGTAGATAGGGGTAGCTAAGGATACTTATTGATAAGCACCATAACTTATTTTATTCACTTTCAGTTTGGATATTATGAAATTTTTGGGTTAATTCTCATTTTACTTCATTTTCTTGCATGCCAGAATTGTTTGGAAGTCTCTGTAGACATGGGCTTTTTGCTAGAGTGAAACCTAGCCATTCATGTCATTCATTCTGCATCATCCAAAGGGTTTTGTCTACCTTTATGTAGGATTAAATGGACCAGGGGTTGAATGGGATGGAGTTTCAAGTGCTGTAGTTGAACATATTGGTTGCAGTCTGTTCAGGACCAAAGCTTTGTTCAGGCTTTGGTACAGGTTGTTAATTTAATGGCCAATGGCTCCAGAATCGTTGGATTTTTTTGCTTTTTTTTGAGTTCGTCGACAAAGATCTTGACTTACGGATGCACCAAGGAGAAATTTATGGGCCTATTATTTGACTGATAATCTATGTAGAAAATAATGGCACAAACATGCACATCACAATCTGCCACATGCAGACCTAATCAGCCACATTTGACTAATGGAACCGTCTTTTCAACATAAGCATTAGATTCTAGCTAGGTATTTTTATTTTTTTCCAGGGTCATAAGAGGCATCCTTCATAGACAAAATCATTTATTTTTTTTGGTTGAAAGACAAAATCATTTGTGCGTTGTCTTATCAAAGGGTGGCCTTTGGTTTGGTCATTTGTTCTTCCTAGCCCAAAAATTATCCCCAGCTGTACTTGGGCCACAGTGCATGGTGCAGGCCCAGCCTCCGATTGCACTAAGTTGAACTTTGGTCACCACAGTTAAAAATACCATATAAGTTTTATACTGTTTGTTGACCCCAAAAATATTGTAATGCTTTCTTTGTGAAAGTGCTCAGCAAGTACTCTGCCAACTGTATGAAGGTGCAGCTCATGGATGGGAAGGGAACCAGTTCATTAGAAGCTGCTTGTCCTATTAGTTGTTTAGTTTAGGTTCCAACTATGAATTGCTTGATTGTTGTCTGTTCTCCCTGTTTAGTTTCTGAGTGCTCATTTTGTTTGTTGATTCTCCCATCTTGTAGCATTTATTCAAGGATTTCTTTAGGTTTATACTTTCATGATCTCGAAATAAAATGAATGAAAATAAAAGGAAAAAGACTCTGAAAACTAAAGAGAAAAAAAAATCTGTATCTTATGTGAACACTGCCCTGTTTTCCAGGAAATTCTGCCGCGATTGTCTCCCCGTCTAGGAGTGGAGCTTGTCCAGAAGAAGATAGCTGCTGCTCTAAAAGAACAATAGATCCCTGTAAGTTTTTGAAATTTGGAAAAAAGTTGATGTAATTTTGTCATATCTGAGGTATGCCCATTTTAATTTGCTCTGCTAATTTGTACCTGATATTTCTAGCATTTGGCTATTTTCTGTGCAGGCAGTATTTGATTTCTGTTGCGGCGTGTGTATTTTGTGGAAGAATCTCTGCATGTCCACGTGCATGTGATGCGTTGGATCTCTTTTTGGGTCAAACGTTTATAATTACAAAGAGAACCTGGCCAAATGTTTAAAGTTTGATCTGTAGCAAGTTGGGAATTTTTTGTGAAAATGCATGAAAGCAAATGAGGCACGCAAAATTGTGAAATATGTAGTTTGGCCAGTCGCCTACATTGAACATAAACTGAAAGACCAATGACCGAGTTAGGCTGAGATGGCCATCGCTTTCTTAGAACATGATGGATTTATGCTTTTTCATTTTTCCCATGTTAAAATGATGGTTGCAATAATTGCATGGTCAAGTTCTACACGAGTTTGTAACATAATAATGCAAGTCACTGATGGGCGACACATTTTTTTCTGGCAAATTTAAACACTCAACTTTGTCCTGAATTTATCATTCAAATATCAAACGTGCTTCTCTCTATATTTTATAAGGAGTATATACATGTAAAGGGAAAGGATCATACGAGAGAAATGTGGTTTACGGCAAGAGTGGGAGAGGAAAATTTTATTTTTTAAATATAATTTTTTAACTATATTTGTTTCTCTCACTTTTGGTATAAAAATATCCATGTCTTTTTAGGTGGTGAAAAGGTTAAGTTGAGAGGAAAATTTGTCCTAATTCAAGGTTGGGAAAAACTTGATAATTGAAGTGATGTATGAGCAAAAAATTGATCAAGTGAGTTAATCCTTGTTTGTAACATTTATTTTAATAATAAGTCTTGATATATTTATATCGTTTAATTACTTTTGATATATTTTGTCTTTATTATTATTTTTTAATGTATATTTTTTTACTTTGTCTTTTTGTTATATATTTTTTTTGGGGTTTCTCAAGTATCTTTGAATTCCTACCTCTTAATTATTTATGGTTAAGAATGAGTTATGTCTTCTAATTCAAGTATTTTAAAGTTTATCAAATCATAATAGTTGATTGCATATACAAAGTATATTGATATCCCATAGGTATTGAAACAAAAACTATTATTTTTATACAACTTTTGAGACAACCATGGTGAGAGTCACGCTTTGTTATATATGTTTGCATGTAGTTCTCCGTATATGTGTTTTATAATTAATCGAGTGAATGGAAAAAGAAAATATTATTCATTGAACAATAAGATTCACCATTATTTTCTTTTTGAAAAATGAAATTCAATATTTTGAATTGATTATGCATCAATTCATAATTTTAAAAAGCATTTTTAAATTTTATCTTAAAATTTTATGTAAACTTTTCTTGCAATTTTATTTTCTAAAAAAATTATCATGCAAGGTTTTTTTTTTTTTTTTAATCTCTTTAGGTTTTCCGCCGTAAGTGAGTATAAGAGGGGAATTGGGAGACAACATGTTCTTTGGGTTTTCTTGATTAACATTTGCGCATCTTATAAAGTAAAATTTACTTCTCACTTTTATTCAAAATAATATAAGAATAATCCATTTTCTTTTGGATGTGCTAGTTTAGTTCGTTTCCTCTGATTTTAACTATTGAACGTAAATGGTTTAAGTGTTTGATTTTCATACGATGTCAATATGCAAATTCTTCATTAGTAATTAATTGTATATTACTTTGTATATCGACATAATTATTGTAAGAGTCAAATATTTATAGTCACTTAAAAATACATGATGAATATTATAATAGTGTAAAACACTTTCATGTTGATATATCGTAAATGTAAAGGATTTTACACAACTACTAATCATGTATTGCCATTTAAAAGCGACTCTAACAAAAAATTACTTCAAAAATTATACATAATCGTAATATCTTATTAGTAGACAGGGTAAACTATTGTACAGCAATATATTCAACTTAATTTTTTTTTACAGTAATAGAGCAATAAATTATTTCTATTCTTTTATATTTATGATTTGATTGCATGGTGATTTGATATACCAAACATACAAGTAGAAACATAATTTTCATTGCATTTCATTTCAAGGATAGGTAAATAACACAATTGTACTTCCTTCTATTCATTTTGATTGTCAATTTAGGGGAAAAAATGGCTTATAATCCTTGTCATTCTCATATATATAATAACTTATTGTTAACTTTTCAATTTTATCCTTCACAATTTTTAATTAATTGAAAATTATAGTGTGGCATTGATAGAATGATGTAATTAAATGTTGAAAATTAAAGATATTTTAGTGAAAAAATGTTCATATATCTTTATTTTAAATTTCTTAATTTTCATGTATCTTGCTAGAGTTATAACTTATAAGTGCGTTTGAATAAGCTTAAAAAAAATTCATATATTTCTCCTTAATTTTTTTTAGTAAAGCTTCATTTGAAAAAAATTTTATTTTGTACTTGCATCAGCTATTTAATAGATACTTTTAGTGGATTTTTAATAAAAATAGTTTTGTTTCTATTTTTTTTTACCTTTTCTAGAAATTAAGTATCATGCATTAAAAAGTGATAAATTAACTTTTTTTTTATAAGTGAATTTTTTTAAAAAAAAATTGTATCTAAACACACTCAAAATTTTTTTATTTTTTGGTCCTCTCATAATATTCACTGTTGGACATAATAATTGAACCATCAATACATTAATTAAGAAATAAAAGAGCCTTTACCATCTCACTTAAGCCCCATGGTTACACTCAAAATTATATTAAAAAACACTTTTTTTAAGAATGCACTCTGAAAACATTAAATCCAAAGGTACTTAATTTAATTAAAATTTTTTCCTAAAAAAGGAAAAGGAAAAAGAAGAAAACGATTTCATTGTCAAACTATTTGATTCTCGTTCTTATTTTGCAAATGTTTCCGTATATCAGATTTGTTCCTAGAGAAATAGTTGGTGATAGATATGTGAGTGGTAGAGCTTCCTCTCCAATCTATCAACAGAAGTTGTTATGCTAAAGATTTCTTGTATAGCTAGGTTTCTAGTCCCAAAAGATGGTTTGATTCTTGATCGATTTTATAAAAGCAAACCACTTTAATTAGCAAAAAAAGTGTTAATTAGTAATGGCCTTTTCTTTTGCCAAGGTGTCCGCATTTTTCAATTAGTTATTCTCGCACATCCCTCCATTGGATGTGGATGAGTTACCGGTAGTGCTCACTAGTGATAGCTTGTTTTTTGTATATTTCTTCCTCACTCTCGTGCTCCAATTTTTTTTATAGCTTTTCCCTTCTATGGTATTTCTTTGTGGGCATTTTTTGTTTCTTTTTCCTCTCCATCTCTCCTTGTCCATTCTATGGCTGAGTTGTGCCACTCTCTTTTCTCAACCTGATCACAATTATAGTAGACCACTTTTTCTATTTGAACTAAGTGCATGAGCATTATTCTACCGCACGTCGTTTCCATAACTTAGTTAAAGGCGAAAATCTAAGTCTACTAACTTTTACTAACCAAGTTAATTAAAGTTGGTAGGATATTTCAATTTCCATATATCAGATTTTGGTTATACTTTTATTTTATTAAAAAAATTGGCCGTTGTAAATGCTTTAGAAAATACAGGGAAGAAAGTTGCTTTTAAAACATCCCCATGATATTTTTTAGATAAGTGTGTTTTTATATATATATATATATGCAGATTATTTTTGATGTGTTGACACTATTATTCAATCACATATTTCTATTTGTAAGATTTTTAATTTAGTGAGTGATTAAGTCAAATATTTTTATTAAGTTGGCAATATATGATTGGTTATTTATCTTACACTGAAAAAATATTTAAATTAATTTAAATTCATAAAAATAAACATGGTTCCTCCCTTATGGTGTCAATATTATAACATTTTGATAAAAAAAAAGGATAAAGCGAAAAAGGATTGTCTCATCCACAAATTAATTAGGACACAAGCCACATGCCTTAAGACTCCTCTGAAAGACAATACTTACTAATTAATAACTTTCAATTAAGAACTACATATCAGCTCATCATATATTAACCTAATAGTTTATCTTGTGACTGTTATCAATTTAGGTTTTAATATTGCCATCGGTATTATTCAACTAATTACTAGATAATGTGTGCACACATATACATATATTAAGTTCAAGTTACACCGATATCACTTTAAATATAATTATACCACTTATAACTTTCTATGAAATAATTTGTGTTGATCCAATCATTTAACTACAATTACATATTATAAAGATTATTTATTCTAAATTTCATAAGATTTGAACATTAATAGCAATATAATTATGTAATTCTTATTCTTATTTATTTTAAGCATATATATTATGTTGATTTTGATGTATATAAAAATTATATCAAATAATTTTAAATTAATTTAAAATTTTATAGACAAGATTCATATGATACGAGCTTCTAATCCAATAATGGATTTTATAAAAAATTATATAATTAAAAAGTTATTTAATGATATAACATTTGTTTAAAATTATACCAGAATATCTTGATGTTAACCCATATATGTATATATATATTTGGGTGCAACATTACAACATATTACATATAGTTTATGACATGAACTAATTTTTGCAGTTAAGATTATTATCCACGGTTTTTTCAGAAAACTTCTGTGACAATAAAATTGCTGGTTATCCATTTCCGTGATTTTCATTTTAAGTGAAAAGATTTAACATATACTCTCACCAAAAAGGGGCTTTGACATATTCAGCGGATTTTACAGTAACTCGCCTCAGACAAATTATGAAGGGACGGATTCAATAATTAACTAAAGAGGGGTCCCTGCTTTAGAAAAGGTATTTATATAAATATTTTAGTGAAATATATTATATGAACTTAATTTTAATATATTGAATAAATTTTTTTTACATAATTTTTTAATCATATAATGTCACGTCAGTAAATATAATTAAGCATTCTCATTATTTAAAAAGTCATGTAAAATAAGATATTTAATTGGATGATACTATAAAACTTTTTTATATTATCAGTATATCAAAATGAAACTCATATTATATTTGATGGACTAAAATAAATTATTTTTTGTAATTATCTATCTATAGTTTTATTAAATTTAAATATTATACTCTTTTATGATATATAATATTTTAAAGATAACTATTATTGAGTTTCGAAATCATTTTGTTTTTAGTATATATAAGTGATTAAAATTATTTAAGAGCATTAAGCACTTCCATATAAAGGAGAGGGAAAGGGAGAGGAAAAGGGTGGGCGCTGCAATGGCCCTAATTTAGGGAGACTCAGAGAGAACGAAAACGGAGTTTGTGGTATGTGGCCTGCGACGCAGTTAGTGTCAGGGTTATGGATAAGTTATGTTTCATTTTAATTAAAAAAATGTAATAATAAAATTAATATATCAAAAAACTACTAATTAAAATAGCATATTTTATATCTATTATATATACTGTCATGGAAGGGACAAAAATGTCATTTGACTCAAGTTAAAGGATATAGTCTCCATTCTCACTCTCATTTTCTCAGCATGGGGACTTTTATCTCCATCCCAATTCTTATGGGGAAAAAATCCTGAAAAATGAAAATCCCCACGGATATTATGGTTCTCTATTGTCATCTTTAATTATCAATTAATATAATAACAAAACTCCGATTATATAATAAGTTTGTTGCCATAAAATATTAATTATGCAAAACAAGGCCTAAAATGAATTTATCATCATTAAAGGATATAAGATTAATTATAACAAAATAGGATTTTCTGAAGTGATGAGCTTGAAACTCTACCGAACCGGGCAGTAAATTTGGCACCCTTTCCCACTCAGATCGATTGAGAGCATTAAGCTAAAGAAAGGAAAGATAATCAGATAGAAGAAAAGGAAAGGCACTCGTTTTCAGGACCCATCATCATCAAGCATGCAATGCAGACATGCATGCTGATGAACTGGAAACAACTATGGTATATGAATATACACATATATACAGATGTTAAGAAAACGAACATTAGCCTTTACAGGAGAAAAAGGACATCCAAATTTAAAATTAGTCATCTGGAAGAAATTAGCTTCATGTAACAAATGAAAATTGGACGAATATCTATATAGTACTCATTTTTAATTAACTACTTATCCTCAACAATTATCGAAAAAGTATATATGACTATGATCCAATTTGTCCCCCCTATGCAGATCGGCCAAAGATTCCTCCTCTCTTGTTATAGCTTAGTGACATGGAAAAAGTATGTAATGCTGCGGTATCTGGGTTTCTCTCTCTCTCTCTCCAATCTTTCACTGAATACGATCATTATCCACAAATTTAAAAGACTCATTTTATACATACATATATATGATGAGGTCATGAAATCCTGGTCTGAACTCAGTTACTTATGCGAAAAACCATATTCAGCTGCAAATGACCACTCCACTCACATTAAAGAAACTAGGTACAAGGTTTATACACTTCTAGTTTGCTGCCTAACCTGACTTTTTCTTTCTTGAAATCTCTTTACTTTTTGCTGTTCAATATTTAAATCTCTTTAATTATTGAATAACATGGCTGATTCTATTTACTATTAACGCCATAAAAGTCGCGATTGATGATAGTATGCCATCCGTATCTTCTATGATTAAGTGTTGTAAATCGTGACGGACTTATTCTATATAGTGCATATAATTTAAAACATACTAAAATGACTTTGTGACCAAAAACAGATTATTCTAGTGCCACGCCTGCAGGGGTCAGTCAAATTTCTCTTCCATCAATTATACATTTCCTTCTTTAATTTTCTAGAAAAAAGAGAAAAGAATGCACATATACTTCCAAAATTAAGAAAGGAGATCGAGAAAACGTAACTCAAAAAAAGTTTTTTCCTACCTCTTTACGGGCAAGAAATATTATTATTAATAGTCTCACTTTTAACCGACACTATTTAAATTGCAATGTTGTTATTTGGGGTACCTTTAATTGGGGAGTAAAAATGAGGGTAAAGAATTGGGTATGTTCTAGAACTCAATCAAGAAAAATTTATCCTCATTTTTATCTTCCAACCAAACATACCCTTATACATACACATTTTTTTTAGATAAGAAAGCAAAAGCTCAACTAAAAACAGTGGAGCAACAAAATCAAAGTACCAACGGAAGAGACTACGTCATATGATAGCTAAGATATCTAAAAGGAAAAGAAGAAACCAAGTAGAACCCATGGCATGTATACCCTCCTCAAAGTTCGTGTGTCCTGCAGCAAGTGACTTATTCCACATTATTCAACTAAACATCAGTATCAGTTACACCCACCAACATCAAGATTATGGCCAGGTTTCTTCAAACTTTTGATATATACTTTCCTTGCTATACTCATATAACGCCCTTTTTTAAATGACAGTCAAGATAAAGATATACCTGATAGGAGTGGACAACAACATGAAAACCACCATCCATATCTAAGAAACCACCAACAAAACTATCATTCCACAACATCCGTGCTAAATACCGCATCACCTCAAAACACCAATATCTAAAGACGTAAAATAATGGGATTTAGGAAGCAGACAAAAGATCTCTTGGAAGTTTGCTCCCTTCTAGGCATGAAAGATAACCTAAACCTTATACATACACATATTATTAGGTAAGAGTGATTATAATGAAAGTAAACCATACCTCAAGCAAATCGTTACATACAATGTAAAATGTTCGGATCTCTTGAGAACCCCCCAAAAAAAAAAAACACATACACGCACACAAAAACAACAGAAAGAAAAATTGAAAAGGAAATGTGTAAGCTAAAAAAATATTATACATAAATTTCAGAGTCTTTTTTCTTTTAAAAAATAATATATACTTGCCAAATATTTTTCAATTGTTTTAGTCATAACGTCTAATTCAACTTGATAATTATGAGTTTGATCAGGTTTACTAGTTCAGACACGTAAAAAAAAAGGCTACTAGTTCAAAACTTGTTGAAGACATGCACTTTAATTTGCGATGGAAAAAAAAATCATTTTTTGGGTTCTTAAAGCAAGTTTAGCTATAAAAGTTATTTGCAAGTCAAAAAAAGATATTAGTAACAGCTGTTACCCATTTACTCTTTTTTTTTTCGGTCTGGAACCCATTTTCTTTTCGTAAATATCAATTTGTGGTGGAAAGTGGACATTTAATTAATTGCGCTCATAGCAAAAGGCAGAAACTGTAGTTACGTGGCTGCAGTCTTCTCTTTTCACTTTTTAGGCCCAAGTTCAGCCTAAACGAGGTCTTATGTTCTGCGGTGGGTTTTATGATGATAATTGATTGATACTTAGATAATGTTTTGGTCACAATTGTTGACAATTGAACGGATCACTTTATTAAAAAAATGTTATAAACTTTGCGCCTAAACTAAAAACATTGGTACGTGCTACCGTTGCCAGAACTTAAATAGATATGTGTTAGTGCCTTAGTGGCATTTCTATTATAGTACTTACGTTTAGCTTTTTCATGTATAAAAAGGAAGACCACCATCTCAGGAGTTGTCACAAGTTGTGTTCATAACAAACCACAACATTTCTCTTCACTCTTGTCTCTTCCATTTTGCTACTCAATCACCATGATGAGATCACAAAATCTTCTTGGAAAATTAGGCGTTTTATTTTCTAATGCAAAGCCATTCCTGTTAATGATTGGCTTGCAATTTGGCATGGCCGGCAATTACATCTTCGGCAAGGATATTCTTAACCATGGGATGAGCCGTTTTGTATTCATTGTCTACCGTAACGCCATGGCTACAGCTGCACTTGCCCCTTTGGCCTTCATTTTTGAAAGGTGTCATTGCTTGCATGCGTCCGTCAGTAGTCGTTTTGCATATTTTCTATGTCTTCCTTAATACTACTATCTAATTCAAAAATGTAAGTTCTTTCCATGTATCCATCAGGGTCTCAAATAAAGATGGTTGAGCCAATTGCACATTCCATTCCGTAATTTTCTTTCACTATATATCTTTTTTTCAGGAAAAGTAGGCCCAAAATGACACTCCCGACATTTCTGAAGATAATGGTCTTGGGATTTCTTGAGTAATGATCTAAGACCTTACTTATCTACATATGACAAGTTATATGCAAGCATGCATTTGGAAGAATATATACAAACTCATATTTAGTTATAGTTTATGCATGCTCATTAGTGAAGAAATATCTTCCTTTTAGGACAATATTAACCTTGCTAATTAATTACATGGTTAATTTTTTACAGGCCAGTTTTTAATCAGAGCTTCACTTACTTGGGGATGAAGTACACTTCGGCTTCATTCACATCTGCTATTATGAATGCCGTGCCTTCGATCACCTTCGTGCTAGCAGTCTTTACCCGGTAATTGATTACCATCGGTATATACTTTCATTCCCGCGAATACTACATTAATATATAGGCCAGGTATAATGAATAATTTCTTTATTGACTGAAATATAATATATTAATTAATATAATATGTATTACGTGGTCCTGTGAAATATGGATTAATTATTGCTAGATAATACTTTTGTTTTTGGACAGGTTGGAGCGTGTAAAATTAAGGGAGGTTCGAAGTCAAGCCAAAGTGATTGGAACATTAGTAACCTTTGGAGGCGCAGTGGTAATGGCTCTTTACAAAGGTCCTGGATTCAACCTTTTTCATTCTGGAGCAGCCCAGCACAAGCAAGTGGGCCCCTCCTCACACAACAACCAAAGTGCTGGAGCTCTTTATGTATTCATGGGTGGAGTGGCCTTGTCTTCTTTCTACATTTTACAAGTGAGCCACACAACTATATAAATAGTGATGATAACTTTTGTGTCTTCTAATGAATGCACTAATTGTTATAGTTAAATTCAGTGAAGTGCAGAAGAATAAAGTTTTGTTTCTTACTTGGAACTGTAATTTTGTGGGGATATTCAGTCCATAACGGTGAAGAACTACCCAGCGGAGTTATCATTGGCGACCTGGATATGCATGGCGGGAACAGCAGAAGGTGTTGCGGTGGCACTTGTGGCTGAGCGTCACTTGCGCGCTTGGTCCATTGGTTGGGACTATAGACTCTATGCTCCTCTTTACACGGTTTGTACAAATTCAACACTATACTCTTTCTATTCTCTTCAAATTCCTCTACAGGACCATTTTTTAGGATATTCCATGTTGAAAAGAAAAAGCCCGTACAAATGACACCACAACTAAAACAATAAAATTAAAAGAGTAATGATATTTTGACACAAAAATAGGTGTCCTATTTAGACCCACTTTATAACCATTGGATGTGATAGATGTTAAGAATAAGTGAACCATTATCACATCCAATAATACTTTTGGGTGTCAAAATATCATTACCAAATTAAAATCCATTTTGAGTGGAATGGTTTTTTCTTCACATGCAATCCATCTAATTATCACTTCCTGATGATTCACACAGCATTAATTGCTGGTTGATAATTGTTTCCATTTAGAACTGAATTGGGATACGCTTAAATATATTTCTTGTTCCGAAAAATCAATAAATTTGGGTTTTAATCATTAAAAAAATTATTTGCTTAATTTTTGGTTAAAATACTTTTAAAATTGTTTGGTTTTGATCTCTATTATAATATTATGTAAAACTGCTAGCTATCATGTAGAATTTAATGATTTAACCCTATGATAGTATTTCAACATTTAACATAAACAGTTTAACAAAAAAAAAGGGCCAAAAACATTTAGAAATTTTTGAATCAAGATAAAAAAAGAAGAAGAAAGAAACCAAAACAAAAGTTTACTTATTTTTAAGGACAAAAGAATATTTAAATTTTGGGTCATTTATAGAAAAATCTCAATAAAGGTCATCAATATTGTTTCTTAAATTTTTTTAGGGAGTGGTTAGTTCAGCTATTGCATACTATGTTCAAGGAGTGGTGTTGAAAATGAGGGGTCCCGTATTTACAACAGCCTTCAATCCCCTTTGTATGATCATTGTTGCTGCTTTAGCCTCCCTCATATTAGGAGAACGGCTTTATCTTGGAAGGTATTACTTCATTTTACTTGGTCCATCCTAGTTCATTAATTTATTCTTCCATATAGTTTATATATATATATATTTGTGTGGGATGGAAAAAAATAATTTTTTGTGAATTGTATTTTCTACTTATTTATTTCCTGATAAAAAAAAAGATTCATTTACTTATTGAAATTTGGTTTTCTTTACCAACAAAATCTTCAGTTAGAAAATGCATAAATTTTATATGACATTTTTTTAAGAGATTACTCAAAAGGCAATAACCCATTAATTCCAAAAAAAAGGTAATAACCTATCACTCGATATTTTGGCACAATTTAATTGTAAATACCACACATGAGACATGATATATATGACACAACACGAGAAGAAAAAAATGATATGAATCCAGTGAAACTAGAACAATTAATGGAACGACTTTGACTTTTCTTGAAAATTTAGAAAGGGATTATGAGACTTTGGATACAACTAATTAAATTCCCTGTATAGACGTAAATATAATATTTATTTATGGATGACAGTATTATTGGAAGCATCATCATCACACTAGGCCTTTACTCAGTTGTGTGGGGCAAAGCCAAGGACTATAAAATCACAAACGACCCCAAATTACCATCAGCAACAGCAGCAGGGGATACAAAGTCACTGCCAATTACTGCAGCCGATGATTCAAAACTTGATATTGCTGTGAATTTGGAAATCCAACCATCCATGGAGCATAAATTAGAGGAGAGAGAAACAGAAATAAACAAATTATGAACACGCGTATACGTGGAAACAACTAGGCATATGCAATGCCTCGTGTCGAATTTCAGTGTGCCAATAGTTAAGAGCCTAGGCAATTGCGGGGATATTAGCCATATGTATATTGTAATCAATGTTGAAAAGCGAGTAGGCATGTTCTATATATTACGGTAGATGCTGTACTTCAGTAACCTATGTAGATGACGTAGTAGGGATTAGCATCCATATTATCTTTTAAGTAGTGTTGGGTGTGTAATAAAATAATATAATAAAATTATAACAACACTCATAATGTTATTTTATTTTTTAGTGAGAGTGAATATTGATACACTAAAAGATAATTAACATTATGAATATTATTATATAATTTTATTATACACCAAATATTATTCTTATCTTATATGTAATACCCATGATGATCACCACAAAATTAAGCTGAATTTTGTAGACTATGCAATTCGTAGGTGAACGTAGATGCCTTATCTATTAGTGATGGTTTGGTTTAAACTTTTGGACTATCAATTTTGTCTTATCCGCACGATCATTTTGACACATAGAATGCTCGTTGATAGAAATCTCTGTGAAACTTGTGAATATCATCTTTAACATATATTCGTGCATAAATTTTTCATTTTGTGTTTCCGGTATTAAAGTGTAATATTATCCAAAATAATTATACATGATTAATTATAACACCATACATAAGTCTGTCTTGCGTTGTTTCTTTATAGATCCCAAGTTCTGTGAGTTATTATCAAAACCAACTAGTACTTTTGGCTTTTCTGGCAGAAAATTAAGGAGGAACCAATTGTAGTTGCAATTCGTAGTAGCTGATCTTCTCAGTTAAAACTAAATGTTGGGATGTATTCAATAATTGCAACTGCTAGTAGAATCTCTTGATTTGATCAAGCATTGCCATCACGCAACTTAAAAGAACTATAGGCAGGTGCAGAGTATTGAGCGAGCAGAGAAAACAGAGAATACCGGAGAGACAAAATGGTCACACTGAAACTGAGAAATCTGTATGGAGATTGATACATGGCTTTGAGCTATTTATACAAGTTTGTCATACACGCATCTCATACTCGCACAATATTTACAAGCACTAAACACGTGCTGATAATCCTCTAGCAATTCCTAACAGAATGCTGAACAACCTAATGGCTAGTACGTAGCTAACAACTTCATGGCAGCTTCACTACTAACTCGCACCCACAAACTCACCGAGACCGAGTCCTCCATTTTTTCTGTCTCCATGGACAGCTCATGATTTTATTAGGAAAAAACGGAAAATCTATCATTTGAAACCTTGCTGATATGCAAGTAGTCAAATTTTCATTCAAAACGGATCCCATGTTAATTGGAGCATACCTACTCTACCTCTAATGGACAGCTTTGACAAAAGAGAAAAGATTTACGGTACGAAACGAAATTCCGACATGGATTTGCTAACAACCTGATTGGTGAAGATCCATCGTATCATTTATGCCTTCACACTATGTGTCTCTTCTTTCTTTATTTCCACAACGTTTTTTATTGGTCAAATACATCATCAGTCGCACAATTTACACGAGAAACTGTTCGTACCTTAGTACGTGACAAAATGATAATGGCATATATAATATTCTTCATCCATTATTTCAATGTTTTTTTTTTTTTTAAAAAAAGAGTATTGCTAATTCTTTTTTTTTTTATTGGTTACAAAAGTATTGCTGTTCAGTTGCATGAAATGCGAGTGCAAGATATAAAATAAAATAAAGATAACATCATAATTCATTCATTTTGGGTGCATACATGTAGATCAACACAAAAGAGATCACCTTGTAGGTATCAGAGATCAAGCTGATAAAGGAAATAGAAATAGAGATGAAGAGAAGGAAGGAATTGAATTGCTAAAGTATTGAGAAAACTGATCAAGTGTGTTGTTGAATTATCATTGCTTATGCTTTATATAGCATAGCTTACATACAGCTTAGGATATAGTTCCTTAACTACTTGTAACTAATAACTGTTATGAGCTATTAGTTCTAACAGAAAATTAATCAGTTACAACTGAATTATTCCTATAGCCTATCATCCCCCCTCAAACTTATGAGTGATGAGGAAGGAAGAACTCTGAGTTTGCTTGGAATTTGAGAAAAGGAGCAGATGGGGACTTTGTGGGGACATCTGCTACTTGTTCTGGAGGGAAGATGAGAGACACAAACTTGCTTCTGAATGACTTTGTCTCGCACAAAGTGAAGGTCTAACTCAAAATGTTTGGACCTGATGAAGGATGGGGTTGGCAGACATGAAGCACTTAAGTTGTCACGGAAATGGTGGGTGGCACGGACAAGGGACTTTCAGTTCAGGAGAGTCTTAATCCAAACAGGTCTATTTGTCAGACTTCAGACTTTCTACCTCTGTGCTTGATCTAGAAACCACTGCTTGCTTCTTACTTGACCAGGAAATTAGATTGGGACCTAGGAAGATCAGAACCGAAGTTGATTTTCTATCATCAACATCAGATCCCTAATCTAAATCACAGAAGGCAAGCAATCTCAGTTCCTTGCAAGGATGGAAAACCAGGCCATGATCAAGTGTCCTGCTAGATAACGAAGAATCCTCTTCCAGCCTTCCAATGAACCTCAAGTGGATTGTGCATAAATTGACTGACCTTGTTGACAGCAAAGGATAAGTCAGGTCTTATATATTATGGTTGCATATTGGAGTCCTCCGACAATAGAACTGGAGAGATGGATCAGGAGGGTGTCTCCATTGAGAGCTTTTGGCCAGTTAGCATGGGAGTAGGCATGGGTTTAGCATCCTTCATTCCTGCCTTAATGAGTAGATCTTTGACATATTTAGTTTGGGTGAGTTGCATTACTTGGCAGTGGGAGATCCTGAACTTCAATGCCCAAAAAGAAGCTCATTTGACCAAGGTCCTTGAGAGCAAACACATTATTCAGCTGGGATACGAGTGCTGCAACTTCATTGGATCGAACCAGTGACAAGTATGTCATCAACATATACAAGCAGACTACGCTAAGGTTGCAGTGAATCTGATGAAGAGTGATGCATCTGATTTGGCATTTGTGAAACCAAATTTAATGAGAGTGAAGCTGAGTTTCATGAACCAAGCCCGGGTGCTTGCTTGAGGCCATACAAGGCCTTAGTGAGTTTGCAAACACTGCGGTAGGAGCTTGGATAAAGCCTTCAGGTTGTGACATGAAAACTTCTTCTTCTAGATCCCCATTTAGGAATGCATTATTGAAATCAAATTGCTTGATATTCCAGGCTTTGGAGAGTGCAATAGACAATACAACTCTAATTTGGAGGGTTTGATGGGCTAAAACTTCAGCATAATCAAAACCTTCTTTGATGAAAACCCTTTGCTACTAGCCTTGCGTTATACTTTTGTACACTTCCATCAGGGTTTCTTTTTACTCTAAACACCCACTTGCACCCTATAGGCTTCACATTAGTAGGGGGTGTAGTGAGATGCCAAGTGTTATTAGCCATTAGTGCCTTGTACTAATGGCCATTAATAGGCCTATTTTGCCACATAGCTGGCATTAGGGTTTTTGGATATCCTCCACCCATTCTTCCTCCTCTATTTGAACCTCACAACCTCTTCTTCCTCCATTGCCTCTGCCAAAGCTCCTGGTTGATATGGTTTTTGTTCTTTCAGATTCATTTTTGCAACATTAGCTTGCACCAGGATTGACATCTTTCTTGAATCTTTCAAGAATATCCTCCTGAACCATCAATAGAGCTTCAAGTTCATCAATAGAAAAAGGGTCAGCTTTGAGATTACCATGGTGATGAATGAGCTGTATTTAATCATTCAGCCCTTCCAAGATTACTTCAATGTGCTCTTCTGTTGTTACAGAGGCTCCCACGGATGCAAGTGAATCTACCACTTTCTTTATTTTGAGAAGATAATCTGAAGCATTATCTCCTTGCTTCTTGATGGACTTTGTAACATCCTAGTTTTCTTCAGATATTAATTGAGGAAAACTTAATAGGAATATTAGAATTCTGGCAAACGTGGTTATGATGAGCAGGCTCCATGAGCGAGTACAAAAAAAAAATTTGAATAGTACTTCACGGGCCAGGCCCACTGGGCCATCAAACTGGAGAGTTTGGGACCCAAAGGTGCCCCAAAGTTAGGAAACATGAAAATAAGGTTAGACATGTGTGGAAATGATAATGTTATGCTTGGAATTGCTTTACGGGTAATATTGGGTAGTCAGTACGGTGTTTGCCCGCTGGTGAGATTTCGTGTGCGGTTTTTAACACGAAAGATACTTTCATCACTACAACTAAATAATATCTACCTAATCAAGACAAGTGGAAGGCCAAGATCTAATCTTGGAATCCAAGATCAAATCCTAGCCATCCATCATAGCCTAGTCATCAAAACTCATCATGATCTTGGATAAATATCTTGGCTTGTATTTATTACAAGCCTAGTCACCAATCTTCCTCCCAAAGCCAAGCATCATTCGGCCATTCAGGGAGAAATCAGAAGTTGGAAGTCCTCCATAGCCAAGAGCTTCACCTTGTGTTCATCTCACAAAAACCCTAGCTTAGAATCATCAAAACCCAAATCTTCCTTCACAAAAATTGATCTACACTTCCACCTCTACAATTATAACCGATTAGAATTTCAAAAACCTCATCTTTATTGCACATCCATCATTGATCAGAGGAGGGTTTGAAGTTGTGTGGGGAGTTTTGGTTGTGAAGAAATCCCACCTTGAAGCAAGCTAGAGATAGAAACTTGTTGAACCTTCAAGAGTAGGGTTTTCTACTTCCTTTTTGTGAAATTTTTCAATTCTATTTTATCTTGCCCTAATTCTGAAAATTTTGATGATATTGATGAGTAACATATTGATATTGATGTATGAATTTTTGTGTTGTGTTTGGATGGTTTTAAAAAGGGTTTTTTCAAGTGAAATTGGAACTAGGTTGCTGGACAGATTTCTTCTATAATCAAACTTTTCACGAATTTTCTGGAAATTTTGTGGGTGGTTTCATGAGCCATGAAAATTATATGTTGTAGTTAACCTCTTAAACTAAACACACGAATTTTCTTAGGGGTTAATTTAAGGTTTGATGCCTCAAAAAAATTAGGAACCGAATTATAACCTCTCTGAATTGTTGAGCTGAAGTAATAAACTTGCCCGAATTTTTCATCATAGCAATTGATTGAGATAGCTCCTGAAATTTTTACACAAGACTAATAACATGTTAAAATACCTCTGTGAATTTTCTTGTACCATGATTCCATCGAATTCTAGGGCTAAATATTTTGAGAACACAAGTCTGGACTATGAATTTATGGCTTCTGACCACTAGATTTTCCTATTTTATTGAAGTGGTTATGTAACTCTGATTGCCCTAAAATTTTTACAAGTTGTTTTAGACACATTGAAGTATCATGTGAAATTTTCCTTAAGGTTGGAATGGTTGTTTGGTGTGGTAACAAATTGTTGTGCCTGGAATATCAATTCTGCCAGGATAATGAGATGTAGAAATGACTGAAATTCTATGATAATATGTACATATCTTACTGCATGTTTGAAACATATGGGAAAAGCAGAAACAAGGCTTAGAAAGAATTGAGAGGGAAGGCAAAAAGAAGGACTTCCCTAGAAAAGTTATGAGTCGATAGACGCATCGGCTAAGCATAGACTTGTGAGTGATTCGGAAATGAAAAAAAATGAAGTTCGATGATCTGGAATAGGAATGAGCTCATGTCCTAGGTCTATGGTCCTCTGTGAAATTGTGGAGTGTGAATGTATCTCTCTGAGAATAAGCCTTCCCTATGTTGAGAAAATTGAGAAAGATATGAGGAATGGAGTTTCTGATTGTACATATTATTACTCGATCGATTATTATGATATTATCCTTAGTTTCCCCCGGGTTTTCAAGATTTCTGTGTATGATTTTGTATGAATATTGTATATACATGAATTGCTTATGCCTCCTGTGTATAGTATATAGGGGAACTACCCTCCTAGAATTTTATAATATTCTCACCCTTGAGTTGTATGTATTATATTGTTCAATTCGCAGATGTCGTCCCTGTGTTTTTGTGATTCGCCACAATGGGTGTGGCAATATGATCCGACATTGGACTGTATGTACGTTGGTTATTCCCAGGTTCCGGATCTACATGTTCTTTGATCGCTCTTCAGACTCGGTATTTGCCTTACTTCAACCCCTTTTCCCTTATGACGGTGTGCCCCTTCACATGGCCCATCCTGGAGCGTTTGAGATCCCCTCGCTCCTCGTTTGAGATCCCTCTGAGAACCCAGTGCCCGGCGGAGGTGAGGTCATCGCCCGATGGCCAACGTTTTATATGAGGAGTAGAGATCTCCAGAAGACGGATGCATTGTACATAGTAATAGGATAGTCTTAGGACCTCCTGGCTGCGCTGACGTATTATTAGTCTTCTTTTGCTACGTTGCATCTATGTTATCTTGCAGGTTGGGTTTTCGGTAGGAGGAACTCTTGTTCACTCAGGAGATTTTGACTAGTTAGGGGTTGTTCTGTGTTACCTCTTATGATAATGTACATCCTGGAACTAAGATAGGTCTATATATATCTATCTGATTTTGGCTACGACTATATATGTAGTACACTTCTTTATTCCTATGTTACGACTAGTGTATATTCAAACATTAGTAATACCCGCTAATTACCATGTTAGTACTCGAGGAGAATGTAGAAGTTGGGTGTTAGACTTTAATTGCATTTTCAATTGCTTCACCTTTGCACGAGTCTTGAAGGCAAAGAACACCTCCACTTTGTTCCACACTTGATATGCAAAATCGAAACCTACCATTCCTTTGTGAAGCTCCTGTCCATGGAAGCTAGCAACCACGTGCCAAATGGTGATCTTCCTTCCCACTCCATGTACTCTATGGTTTCTAGTTCTACTTCTACATCTTGCTCAGAAGCATACTTCTTTGGCACCTTTTCTTTGTCAAGATGCTTCTGCAACTTGTTGGCCTTGATAGTGAATAAGGCTTGATGCTTCCATGTGAGGTAGTTTTCCTCATCAAGCTTGATCGAGATCGGACTTGTGAAGGTCTTTGGCACAAAGGTTGAAGTGCTTGCAGACACTATGCTTGTGGAAGAAATGTTTTAAGGGCTATGGATCAGTTGAAGCTTGATACCATGTAGCTACCAAGATCAAGATGATAAAGGAAATAGAAAGAGAGATGAAGAAAGGAAGAAATTGAATTGCTAAAGTATTGAGAAAACTGATCAAGTGTGTTGTTGAATTATCATTGCTTATGCTTTATATAGCATAGCTTACATACAGCTTAGGATAGAGTTCCTTAACTACTTGTAACTAATAACTGTTATGAGCTATTAGTTCTAACAGAAATTAATTAGTTACAACTGAATTATTCCTATAGCCTATCACACCTATCATTAAATTTAATCGAAATGCATGGAATTATAAGACAACGATTTTTAACAAATATAGTAAAGAGACAAGACATATCTATATTCTCTTAGTCATATGTTTGATTAAAGAATAAAAATGGGTAAAATGTTCCCCCTTCGCAAATACATGACTATTAAATCATAGTAGATTGATTTTGGTTTGAAAGATATATACTTTGTTTTATGCATATCACTATTTGTTGTGATACAAAATTTTTTATGATGAACACTTTTATTTTTTAACAAAGGAATTGAGACTAAGAATTATTTCTAGAAGGGATAGGAGAAGGGAGTGGGAATGGGAATGAACACAGACACCCACTCAAGACAAGACAACTACAACGTAACCAGTGACTATTGCCACTCCCATCTACATTAATTATTCTTTAGTTTTATCAAATTATCTCTTTTCTATTTTAACTAAAAACATATCTAACATAAGATAATTCATAATACTATTAAAAATTAGTTTAACTACATAAAAATATTTATTATTTATCTTATTTTTAATATTCACGTAATTACTAGATATTATAAGTATTAATAATTTATTTATTATAATGATTTAATTCAAATATTAAATTGCTTTAAATTTTGCATACACAATATCTAAATAATATAATGTTGAATATTTTTAAGAAAATAATAAATAAAAATGAATATTAACAAAGATATGATAATAAATTATGGTATATAATTATTTACATATTTTATAACATCCAGCGTTTATATAAATAAAATAATAATAATAAAAATAAAATGATAGCTTAGTTTATTTGTATTTTGATTGGCAGTTAATTTTTATTATAGTTTTTATTTATTCATATTATTAAAAATTGAGGTAATTTTATAGGTTAAATTAATTAATTATTTGCATCAAAAAAGGTTTAAAGGGTTAATTTTTTTGATAGTGTGAATAATATAAAGGCTATAGTATTTATTTTCTATTAGATAACATATATATATATATATATATATAATTTACTTTTTAAAATAAATTTCAAAATAAAAACTAAAAAACTAGAGAAGGACAAATATATATGTTTCTTTAAGCCATTAAAAGTAAGTGATTGTAATTTTTTTTAATATAATAAGTTTATTTAATATTTTTCAAATTATATAAACATTGGACGTTAAAATTAAATAATAGCATGTGCATTGTATAGTTTGATTCAGTATTTATCTTTTTTATTACTCATTATTCATTATTTTTATTTTTTATAAAATATTTAGGTAATTATTACCTTAAAAAAGTTTTAAAGGAAATAATTCAATATATAAAATATTAATTATTACATCAAATAAGTAATGTAAAATACTTGTAACTAAACTAATGAAAATAATATTAAATATTTTAATAATTAAATTATTTTTAATAAAATTAACAATAATAAATTGTCATATCATTATAATGACTAATAAACAATAAATATCAATTATGTATTAGTTTTATTTGATTATTTTCTTTAAGTAATGAGAGGGAAAAAAAAACCAAATTAGATAGAGGTTTGTGCTCATATTCTATGGTGTAAATATGTTTATCATGCCATGGTAATAATATTTAGAACTAGACATTATATTATAATCATTACATATATTAGTTTTATTTGATTAAAATAGAAGAAGGATAATTTAGTGAAACTAAATAACAATTAATGCAAGTGGGGGTGACAATAGCTATTTAGGAATGGCAAAAACCACTCCCCTAACCACTAGATTGTAGGTTCAATCATTTTATAATGATGAACACTTCTCTTTAAATTAAAATGTATATATGATAGTTGCTAAATATTATTATTTATTAATCAACGTGTCTGGTTCAATTGACAAATTGAGTTTGTATAGAAATAGTTGAAAGCTTATTCAAAGCACATTGTGATCATGGTCAAATTCATGCCTTATCGGCAGAATTAGTTCAACACTCAACTACTGAGAAATTAAAATCCTTTGAAACCAAAAATATTTTTCTTTTTCTACATTTATTTTAAATAAAGTTTACCGATAAAAAAAAATTTAGTTTTTGGCAAGTCAAAAATCGATCTCAGTAACAGCTATTTCCGATCTTCTTGAATACCAATTTGTGGCGGAAATAGGAATTTGACTCTCATTTATAGTAAAAAGGACAGAAACTATAGTTACCTGGCCAAGCTCTTCTCTTTCTTTGGCCAAGTTCAGTATAAACTAAGTTTTATGTCCTGTAGTGGGTTTCCTAATGATAATTGATACTTGGATGATGTTTTGCTCACTATTGTATGCAATTGATACGAATAGATTACTCTAAAAAAAAAAT
The DNA here is from genome assembly GCA_030441495.1 of Dalbergia oliveri. Lineage (NCBI taxonomy): Eukaryota > Viridiplantae > Streptophyta > Magnoliopsida > Fabales > Fabaceae > Dalbergia > Dalbergia oliveri. Next base: position 11,077,629 of record JAMLFY010000003.1, on the reverse strand, counting down.
TATAAAATGAACCAACTAAACTAAAACAGTCATGCGTGCTGTTGCCAATTGTAACTTAAATAGATGTGTGAGTGGCATTGCTTACAATCATAGTACTGACGCCTTGCTTTTTCATGTATAAAAGGAAGACTAATCATCTCAGGAATTGTTGCAAACTGTGTTTATAACAAACCACATCATTTCTCTTCACTCATGTCTCTTCCATTTGCTACTCGATCACTCACCATGACGAGTTCACAAAATACGCTCAGCAAATTAGGCACTTTATTTACTAACGCAAAGCCGTACCTATTAATGATTGGCCTGCAATTTGGCATGGCCGGCAATTACATATTCGGAAAGGATGTTCTTAATCATGGGATGAGTCGTTTTGTGTTCATTGTCTATCGCAATGCCATGGCTGCTGCTGCCCTTGCTCCTTTTGCCTTCATTATTGAAAGGTGTTATTATGTCCGTCGCTACTTTTTCATATTCATTCTATGTCGAAAGTCCTTCATATTACTATGATACTAAGCTATCTAATTAAAAATGTAAGTTCCAACATCCATGTCTCCATCTGAGTCCTTCATCAAGATGGTTGAGTCAATTTCACATTACATTCCCTAACTTTTTTATTATAATTGTTTTTGTAGGAAAAGTAGGCCCAAAATGACACTCCGAGTTTTTCTGCAGATAATGATTCTGGGATTTCTTGAGTAATGATCTATAACCTTACTTATACAAATGCATATTTAGTTAAAGTTTGTGCGCGCCCAATAGGGAAGAAAAATTGTCTCCTTACACTAACCTTGTTAATCACGTGGTTAATTTTCAACAGGCCAGTTTTTAATCAAAGCTTCACTTACTTGGGGATGAAGTACACATCGGCTTCATTCACATCTGCTATTATGAATGCTGCGCCCTCCATCACTTTTGTGCTTGCAGTCCTTGCCCGGTAATTTGATTACTACCACTGTACTTTCATTTCCATATATATATATATATATATATATATATATATATATATAATGGGAAATTAATGCGTATATGTAGTCCATGTAAAATATGGATTAATCATTGCTGTATACTCTTTTGTTTTTGGCCAGGTTGGAGCGTGTAAGATTAAGAGAGGTCCGGAGTCAAGCCAAAGTGATTGGTACATTAGTAACCTTTGGGGGCGCAGTGCTAATGGCAATTTACAAAGGTCCTGGGCTCAACCCTTTTCACACAAAAGCAGCCCAACCCGAAGCTGTAGGCCCCACCTCACACGAACACCAAACCGCTGGAGCTCTTTATATAATCATGGGTTGTGTGGCATTGTCTTCTTTCTACATTTTACAGGTGAATTAACCCCACAATTAAATGTATATGCACAGTTATGACTACTGTTTCACTTACATAAAGGTTTTTTTTTTTCAATTAAGCTCAAATATTTCAGAAACAAATCGCATTAATTAACTTTTGTGTTTGTTTCCTAACGAGTTTACTAATTTGCTATATTTAAATCTAGTGCAGTATATATGCATGGGAGAAAAAAGCCTTGATGTTTCTCACTTGGAATGGTAATTTTGTGGGAACTTGCAGAGCATAACAATAAAGAACTACCCAGCGGAGCTATCATTGGCGACATGGATATGCATGGCGGGAACAGCGCAAACTAGTGTAGTGGCACTTGTGGCTGAGCGTCACTCTCGCGCTTGGGCTGTTGGTTTTGACTTAAGGCTCTACGCTCCTCTTTACACGGTTGGTTTGTACAAATTCAATGCAATACTCTTTCTATTCTCTTCTAATTCCCTTATAGTTCGAGTTCAACATCAATTTTTAAGTGATATTTAGAACACACCATGACCATATTCAACAAAAAAAGAATATATATATATTCCACGACTATAATATATGATGGTGGATGTTGAGTTCATAACATGAATAAAAGTAAATAAATATTTTCGATTACAAGTGTTAGTTGTTTGGAAAATTCTCAATGGAGGCTTTAAATATTTTTTTCTTAATTAATCATTTTAGGGAGTGGTTAGTTCAGCAATTGCATACTACGTTCAAGGGGTGGTGATGAATATGAGAGGCCCTGTATTTACAACAGCCTTCAATCCTCTTTGCATGATCATTGTTGCTGCTTTGGGCTCCTTCATATTAGGAGAACGACTCTATCTTGGAAGGTATATTTTTATTTCATTTTCCTTCCACATTCTCCTGTTTTGGGATTTGATATGATCACTCCAATGAAACTTAAAAAAAAAAAACTCACAGAACTTCTTTGAAATTTCTGGAACTATATTCGCTACACTGACGTAAAATAATATTTATATGTGTGGATCATAGTATTATTGGAAGCATCATCATCACATTGGGCCTTTACTCGGTTGTGTGGGGCAAAGCCAAGGACTACACAGAGGACCCCAAATTACCATCGTCAGCGGCAGGGGAGACAAAGTCACTGTCAATTACGGCAACTGATGATTCTTCTAAAATTGGTATTACAACTGGTAATTTGGCAAATCAGCCATCAACTGAGCACCAATCAAAGGAGCCCAACAATGCAAGGAAAGACACAGAGCTAGATATTTTATGAATGTTGAACAAATAAGTGGCGGTCTTTGTTCATCAACCACATTTAATTTGGGGGAATTGAATACGGGGTTTCCACCCAGTTTAGTCTTAGCCTAGGCAACTGCAACGTTATTAGGCATATACTGTAATCAGTGCTGACAAGCGAGTAGGGATGTTTTGTATGTTAATACAGTAGATAATATGGTTCAGTAGCCTGTGTAAATTAGGTAGTGAGGATTAACATGCATATTTTCCCAGTAAGGCTGTAGTACTCATGTTCACCACATACAAAAGCTGAATTTTGTAATGTTAACTATGTTTAGTAGTTGAATACATCAGAAAGATGACTTGTCTACAAGTGATCCTGCCCAATTATGTGAGAAGTGACAATAAAGATTTCAGCCATTGGATCAAATTGTGTGGATCAGATTATATCATGTATCAATTAACAAAAATCACTTATCGATATCTTTGTATTACCTTTCCCCTTCTCTTCCCCTCTTCTCCCAATGCCATTCCAATTGCAGCACCATATATAGCTCCTGTCCGCTGGTAATCCTCACTCCATCTGGATTAACCGTATTATCGCCCGTAGTCCATGTCAAAAACAAATGGGTGTTTCCGTTTTGACGATGAGTTATGCTGTGGAGATTGGATTTGTCTCAATCTTTGATTATTATGTATTTTATTGTTTACCTCACCATGGAGGAATCGACAATCTTTTTTGGATTTTAGCAATGGGGAAAAGTGAGAAACATATATTCCTTATTAACAGTGGAATTGATGCAAGAAGGTTTTGGCTGTGCAGAGTGCAACTCTTGCATCGGTAGAGGACTAGACGTTGATCATAAAAAGAAGAAGGTAGACGTTGGCGGGGGTGGACAATAGAGAACGATGAAACTATGGAAGAGAGAAGAGGGGAAGCCTGTAGGGACGAGACTCACATTAATTAGTAACCTAACCTTTGGGGCGCAGTGCTAAAGGCAATGTACAAAGGTCCTGGATTCAACCTTTTTCACACAAAAGTAGCCCAACCGAAGCTGTAGGCCCCACCTCACTCGAACACCAAACCGCAGTAGCTCTTTATAAGTTTATATACTCATGAGTTGTGTGGCCTTGTCCTCTTTCTACATTTTGCAGGTTAGCCCCACAATTAAATGTATGCATATGTATACCGTTATGATCACCACTACTGTTTTACTCACATGCAGGTTTTTGTTTTTATAAGCTCAAATATTTCAGAAACAAATCGTATTAACTAACTTTTGTGTTTGTTTCCTAATGAGTGAACTAATTTGTTATATTTAAATCTAGTGCAGTATATATGTGAGAAGTTTCTCATGTGGAAATGTAATTTTGTGAGAACTGGCAGAGCATAACAATAAAGAAATACTCAGCGGAGCTATCATTAATTAGCAACATGGATATGCACGGCGGGAACACGCAAACTAGTGTAGTTCTCGTGCTTGGGCTGTTGGTTTTGACTTAAGGCTCTACGCTCCTCTTTACACGGTTTGTTTGTACAAATTCAGTGCAATATACTCTTTCTATTCTCTTCTAATTCCTTTATATTACTACCAATTCTTTTAATTTCACGGTAAAAGTTTTTTGAACCAATTCTTAAGTCAAGTTATATGTAGACCATGACTTGGACAGACCAAAGCAAATGTGGCATAACGATGATGATGATGATATTGTATTAATTCACAACATTAAAATTAAATAAATATTTCAATTTACAAGTGTTATTAGCAGTTGGATTAATTGTTTAGGAAAATCTCAAGAGAAAGGATTTTAATATTGTTTCTTGATATTTTTTTTTTAGGGAGTGGCTAGTTCAGCAATTGCATACTATATATGTTCAAGGGTTGGTGATGAACGAATATGAGAGGCCCAGTACTTACAACAGCTTTCAACCCACCCTCTTTGCATGCATGATCATGGTCGCTGCTTTGGGCTCCCTCATATCAGGAGAGCAATTCTATCTCAGAAGGTGTATTTTATTTTTATTTCGTTTTCCTTGGTCAATCCTATCCTATGGATTTATGCTTCCCAATATATAGTTTAATCTTATTTTTTGTTTCGACTAAATAAAAATGGTTTTATGTTTATGGATGACAGTATTATTGGAAGCATTACAATCACACGGGGGCTTTACTCGTTTCGTTGTGTGGGGCAAAGCGAAGGACTACACAGACAGACAACCCCGAATTAGTGTCAGAGGCAGCCTGGGAGACAAAAACACTGCCAAATACTGCAGCAACCAATGATTCAAAAATTGGTTGTTTTTGGGAATGTGGAAAACAGCCATCAGCCGTGCACAAATTAGAGGATATATCCCAACAAAGCGGGTAAAGACACAGAGCTGGACATATTATGAAATCTTGAACAAGCGATGATCAGTGTAGTGACTCTTCATTCTTCCACGATGTTGAATTTGAGGAAATCGACACGCATCCGATCCGATGGAACAACTAGCTAGGTGTTTTAGAGTGAAGTATAAAAGATTGTGTTTTAGAGTGAAATCAAGGAGATTGACATTTGATATAACGTGATAAGATGTTGGAGGAAAAAGGAAGTTTCCTCTGCCAGGAAGCATGGCCCCCCTTCCCTGACATAGCAGGGGTTGTCTATAAAAAGGAACAAGAACAGAGGGTAAATGGGGGATTTTGGAGGCCTAGAAGGCTCTCTTCCCTCCTTTCTCTTCAGACCCTCCTCCTTCTTCCTCATTATAGATTTCCCTATATCCTCTCTTGTCTCGTAGTGAAAAATTGGACAACTCCAAAACATTTGGTGTGACTCCACTGGGGAGGCAAGAGAGCATCACAAAAAAACAGTCTGACACACTCCCCAAGGCCGACATCGAGGAACACAAAAATGACTTCAACGAGGAAGAAGAAGACAAAGAAAAAGGCGATGGCAACGAAGATGAAAATGATGTCATTTCAGCGATCCCCATTGTCGCGCTGTGCGGCAGTGGTTCAAACGAAGACCCTGCGTAGCGACTGTCGTCGAGCTAGTCCTAATTAGAGTTTACGACGTGGTGATTCGCGACGACGAAAGATGAAGGACTGGGTGGTCGAAGCTGAGTTGAAAGGGACCAAGGACACAACCACCATGCAAGATCTGATTCGATTCCACTAATCTCCGCCTCGAGTCCGGACGCAGGGCTTCAGAGTGATATGATTTCTGTCCACATCACGGGGCTCGGAATCTTCAATTCCACTAATCTCCACCTCGAGTCCGAACCACCAAGGCTTCAGAGTGATATGATTTCTGTCCATATCACAGGGCTCGGAATCTTCAATTCCACTAACCTCCGCCTCGAGCCCAGGCCGCAGATCTCCTTCGCACCGCCAACATCGTCGTTGACGTTCTCGAGGCGGCCAACAAGGTTTTAAAGGATGACGTGGAGGAGCCACTAATAGCTCGCTTCACTTTCAAGGATGATCTTCAGCCAATCCAATAAGCCAACGCTTTGGTCAATGACAGCGCCTGAAGGATATCTGTTTTGAGCATAGCCATTCTAACATGTCTCCTATTCTGAAGACAACAAATCCATGGTACATCATAAAGAGTATTTTTCCTAGGCATTTTCCTAATAGGCTAATCAAGCCAGTGCTTTCATGGCTGAGGTGAGTAAACAAACACTCTATCTCTATTTCATATTAGAGAGATTGATTAGTTAATTAATTTTGATGCATAGTGTATTTAAATGTTTGATTATATGCATGTGTGATCCCTATGCTCCTTGAATCTTGGTGATACTTATTTCCACCCACGTGTGCCTGTGCGTCGCGTTGTGTGCTAGGCTATTCCACCACATGGTGATACCACCTTCTTAGGTGATGATTTATCCACCTGGAGCTTTCCGATGCCGCGTAGACAAGTGAGGCTATACCACTGCATGGTGATACCACTTTTTTAGGTGATGATTTATCCGCTCGCGCGAGCTTTTCGACGCCGCGTGGGCAGGCGAGGCTATACCACCGCATGGTGATACCGCCTTATGAGGTGATGATCTTTATCCGCCCGCGCGAGCTTCTTACCGCGTAGTCAGGTGAGGCTATACCACCGCATGGTGATACCATCTTACTAGGTGATGATCTTTATCCGCCCACACGAGCTTCTTATACCACGTAGTCAGGCGAGGCTATACCACCGCATAGTAATGCCACCTTCCAAGGTGATGATTCTTATATCCGCCCATGCGAGCTTCTTACACGCGTAGTCGAGGTGAGGCTATACCACCGCATGGTGATACCACCTTTCGAGGTGATGACTTATTTCCGCCCGCACGTGCCTCTCCGCGCATTGTGTGCTAGACTATACCACCACATGGTGATACCACCTTCTTAGGTGATGATTTATCCCCAGCGCGAGCTTGGCGACGCGTGGGCAGGTGAGGCTATACCACCGCATGGTGATACCACCTTCCGAGGAGATGATTCTTATATCCGCCCGCGAGCCATCATGCCGCGTAGTGTGCAAAGCTTTACCACCTTATGGTGCATATTTATCCGCCCGCGCGAGCTATCGCGCTGCATAGTCAGGTGAGGCCATACCACCGCTTGGTGATGCCATCGCTTAGGTGATGAACAAATTTTCACCCACGCTTGCCTCTCCTCCGCGTTGTGTGTGAGGTTATACCACTGCTCAATGATATCACCTTCTAAGGTAATGATTGATTTCCGCCCGTGCGTGCTTTTGCCGCCGCGTTGTGTGTGAGGCTATACCACCATGAAAAATCTCTTCCACCCGCACGAGCTCTCACGGTATCGGCTCTCATGACCACGTGAGCTCTCATTTGGGGGCTTAAGATTTGATCAACCCTAAGAGAATCATGACAAGAGGAAATGTAAACTAAATAGAAATTATAGTAAAGTCCACAATGGTATAGAAATGGCTTACAAATGCTCAATGAGGACCTGCACCTCCTCATTAAGCGGGGGCTAATATTGGGAGAATCTCAGAAAAAACCCCGCGGACCCTTTAGGTGGGATTCCTCGAGAGACCCGCGGTGATTGCTCAGCCCTAAGCGGTGACCCCTCAACAGAGACCTTAGCAGTGAAGACTCACCCTCAAGCGTGACCCCTTAGCAGAGACCCTGGTGGTGACGACTCACCCCTAAGCGGTAGCTCCTCGGAGAGACCTCGCGGTGATGGCTCACCCCAAGCGGTGAACCCAGTGGACACCCTTAGGTGGGATTCCTGGTAGAGACCTTACAATGATGGCTCACCCCAGGCGGTGATAGCTCACGCCCAAGTGGTGAACCCTCGGCAAGAACCCTCCGGGGATGCCCAAGTGGAAATCCTGTAATGGCCCAACCGCCACCCTTGGGCAGAGAAGCCATAGGCAAGGGACCTCAGGAAAGGATGGCTTGAGCACCTAAGTGGAAGCCGCTAGACAAAAATATTTTGAAAAAATCCTATTACAAATACAATTGCGGTTTAGGCATACTTTCAAGAAAACAAGCAAGGCTAGACAGGGCCTACTCCAAATTGCATGGTGAAAAGACCCTCTGACGGGTCATGACCAAACCAGGTAGAATAAGGTTGGGGGCTAAGTGAAGCCAAATCCAATAAAGAATATATAGGAATGAAAACTTACAAAACGTGAAATGCCCTTACATTGACTTGGATCAAACAATAAAAGACAACGCAAGTCGAGAAAGAAATGGAAAATGCTCAACAAAGAGGCATACTTCTTAGTTGAGCAGGGGGCTAATGTTTTAGAGTGAAATATAAAAGATTGTGTTTTAGAGTGAAATCAAGGAGATTGACATTTGATGTAATGTGATGGGACGTTGGAGGAAAAAGGAAGTTTCCTCTGCTAGGAAGCATGGCCCCCCTTCCTTGACACAACGGGGGTTGTCTATAAAAGGAACAAGAACAGAGGGCAAAGGGGGGATTTTCAAAGACCTAGGAGGCTCTCTTCCCTCTTTCCTCTTTAGACCCTCCTCCTTCTTCCTCATTCTAGATTTCCCTATTACCTCTCTTGCCTCGTTGTGAAAAATCGGACCACTCCAAAACACTAGGCATGCAAGGCCCCGTGTCAAATCTCAATGTTCCAAGCCCAAGAGTAAGTCTTAGGCTAGGTAGGCAACTGGATATAATTAGCAATATACTACTATAAAACAAGCGGTGACAACGAAGTAGGGATGTCCTGTATTATAGTAGATAATTTGGTTCAGCAGCCAATGTAAATGGGGTAGATCCTGGGATTAGCATGCATAAATATCATCCCGTCATATTCATCCGCCAAAGCTAAATTTTGTAAAGTTTAACTATGCTTTGTAGTTGAATCCAAAGAAATTAAGAAAGATGCCTTATCTTATTTGTAAAGTTAGCAAGCTACAATCTCCCCTCGCCCCTCCAAAAAAAAAAAAAAAAACAATAAAACCCATTTTCTTGTGGAAGTTAGTGGATTGCATATTTTCTTTCATGAGATAAATGTAAATTTTTCTATAAGTGTTCTCTAAATTTAAAGGCTTTCTCTGTCTTAGATTGAAACATTATCCTTTCATGCATATCAAGTCTAGCCCCTTTTCACAGTAAATGACAAGCAAACAGCCGTGGTCTCCATCAAAATTTCACTACTCAGAAAGTTGGTTTGTAAGCTCCACATCCCATGCATATTCATAACTTCATATGATCTCATATACTCAATTGATTGAAGGTTATTATCAATAGTGGATTGCAGCGGATAAGAATGATGCGTATGATCAGTCCAGAACCTGAAAAGGAATTCCACCCAGCATACGTGATATGTCATACTTTGTCACTTACACCATGCATCCCCAAGCTTTTCTTTCCTATTTTTATTTTATTTCCACAAACTTTTCCCCTTTGTTTAGACTCAATGCTCCAGTTTTAGAAAGCAGGATATATCAATCATTAAGAACGCAAAATTATTGAAATTTATATTAATCAACCAAGATATTTTGTCTATCAAGTGTCCATTAATTATTAGGCTAAAATTTATAAAGTTGTTAATTAGCGTGTAACTCGATCTTTTTATTCAAGGCTATTATTAAATTTCGTAGTCCAATTTGACTGTAATACGCATCTAACCCTTGTGAAGGTAAGATGTTCATCCACAATCAACAATCTCTCAATACATGTAGGCAGTTTCGCTGCAAAAATGAATATTTTTAATAATTAATAACATTAAAAATATCAATAAAAGTATTGAGTATTTTTTATATTTAATAATTATCAATAAAAATTTATAAGTATTTTTAATGATCACTTTATGTTAAAATTATTTTTCTTGATAATATTTTTATTAACAGTTTCAATATTATTAATCGTAGAAAATACTCATTTATTTTTAGTGCTTGTTTCTTTTTCATTAATCAAACTCGTGATCTTAACTCTACCATTGTTGATTTGCGTTTATCATTGGGTTTAAAACTACATTTATTTAGGGTAAAACACTTTTGCTTGAAAATATATTATCAAGTGGCAAGTGCTATAATACTCCATCTGAGCCTAGGATAATGATTTACATCCAACACATATAATTGATTGGGACCTATTTGGTAAACGAGATGATTCTATTTGCAGAAAAAAATGTTTATTTTAGAGGTTTCTTCAGACGTATGGACAAGACTAATTAAAGCAAATAACTTTAATGAGCTAAAAAGAGCCAATAATGGTATTTCGATCCTTGACCATGTGTTGACCACAATAACGCAAGGGGTTAGTTACTTTCATGTAGTATCTTTTTAGCAGATAAAAATGATTGTCGTTTGAATGGTACGTACCCAGACACCTATTTGCATAATTGCATGTTTGTTAGTCAGCAACTCCAATGGGTGGTTGGAGCGTCCCAACTTCCATATGCAACTTAAAAGGGCTGTCCTCTCACTTGTCCTTAGCACCGGAGCAGAAATAATTTTTAGGATCGATTTCTTTTATAAGGATAGTCCTAAAATAAGTCAATATGCTAAAAAATTAATATTTTATTATAAAATTATCTAAAAATATAATATTTTAGATATATAAAAAAACATATGAAATTAAAAATGGGATTAAAGTTGAAACTTTTTATTGAAGTAAAAAATCTTAAGTTTAATTTTTTTCTTTATTTTTATGACGTATTATAAATGTGACAAGTGATAAAATTAAAATTGAGATCCAATTTAGATACCAATATTGGAGGTGCTATAAGAATCCTAATCATCTTCCCTTTACTACAGAATTGTACGTCCTCCTCTCTTTTTTTTCTTTTCTTTTCTTAAATTTTAATTTTGTTCCCTGGTTTTTCTCCCTCTGATCTTAATTATTGCTGAGAGTGTTGAATAGGCCACTTTATATATTCCGGTACGTACGTCTTCTCTGTAGCTGATGCAAATCGACACATTAATGTTGACAAGTTCAGCAAGGTAAGGCTTTCATGTTATTCTCAAGGTAAGCCTAATTGGTCTAGCTATTGTATTTGATAATGCAAGTTTGAGGAAGTAGCGAATTATTTGCTGGTATTTTCTTCTCCTCTTTTCTTTTTCATTTTATAAATCGCATGAAGGGAACTAAGCTTCAACAGAACGATACTGCCCTGATTTTACTTATTAGTTATTATCTTAAGGCTGCATCAGTGGAGCTAGCTAGTGCTTCCTCATTACAACAAATGAAGAAAAGATTTAAGGTTTAACTTTTATGCATTAACAGTGCCAAATACTATTAAAATTATAAGACAAGATGTAATAAAAGATCAAAAGTTGGATAACACATAAATTAGTTATAATAAAATTTTGGATCAATAGATGGCTTCTGCTAGTGATATCGTTTTCTGTTGTATCTTAATTGATTAGAAGCATATAATAAGCACCGCGGGATAGAGCATATATACCAAATAATTAGCCATGGTTTCACTGCTATATACGATAAACACTCATATTCGGCACATAGGTTTTGTCAAGAGATTGCATTCCACTTGATGTGATATTGGATTTGGAATTATGCTTCCAGAGTTACAGAGCATTAAGGCAAAAAGCAAATCGTTATAGAGTAAAGAGGATAGAAATAATTACAGTTTAGGATTCGGTGCTACATGATGCATGCTGAATAAGAAGCAACTCGACATAATTTAGAGATTCCTAAACCCAATAATTTGAGTTGCCAAGAAAAGTAACTTGTAAGGCGGATTATTGTATGGAGTTGTCGATCCATGTCTATGCTGCAGTTGTCAGAGGTGGCCAATGGAAAATGGACATGTGGTGGTGTGGCACGGATTGACGTGTTAATGAAACGGTCACAAAAGTTTGAAGTATAAGGGTAAAATAAACCAAAGCCATGAGTTTAAAAAGTTATCTAAATTTTTAAATATCTAAAATAATAAAATCAGCAAACTAAATGTATAATTATTGAGGAAATTTAATGTGAAATGAGCCACAAGAGCTTTGTGAAAGCGTGAATGAATTAGTAGCTATGTTAATCTATTTTTATTTTTTTTATTTTTTTTAATTAAGTGAATGAATTAGCAGTTATGTTAATGTATTTTTCATTTTTTTATTTTTCCATAATTCATTAGTCCGAATTCAATTCAATGAACAGTGTTTTTTTTTTTCAATTTTTTTATTTTTTTTAGATTTTGGTTAGTTTGAATTCAATGCAATGAACAATTTTTTTTTCAATATTTTATTTTTTTATTTTCTTATTTTTTACTTTTTACTTTTTATTTTTATTTATTTATTTTTCAGAGTTTGGTTAGTTCAAATTCAGTGTAATGAACAGTTTTTTTCTTTTATTTATTCATTTATTTATGTATGTTATTTGTTTTATTTTTATTTTTATTATTTTTTCAGAATTCTGTTAGTTCAAAATCAATTCAATAAACTGTATTTTTTTCCTTTTTAAACTTCTTTTTTCTCATTGCCTTTTTTTTTTTTTCAATTCAATGAACAATATTTTTATTTTTATAAAATATCTAAATTACCTTTCATAAATTATAAACTGATTTTACAAATAACTAATCAATCATAACACTAGTTAATTAAACCGTCACATGTCATTCTGTTAGCCATACATATCTCATTTATATGGTAGGTATTGACTAGCATATACGTGGGGAGTGGCACCAACTTGTAATGACTAAGCTGACAGTGACACGCTCCTCGGTATGCGGGATCTTCATCTTTATTCACTCTTATCTTTAAATTTAACTGATTCCGCTATCAGGGGGTTTATAAGTTTCATTATTCTGCGTGCTTGACCTTGATTTCCTCTCACATAATGGAGCCAAGAAAATGAAGTTTCAGTGACTCCATATCCTCCAATCTTCTGCGCGCACTGCATCTTAATGATAAATTAATAAAGCTCCCGAGAGGTAGTGGAGCATGAGATACAAAAGCTGAACCCAAATAATGAGGCACAAGGCAAATTGATAGGAGTAGTTAGATATAAAACTATTCATGTGTTCTTACTCATCATCTTAAATTTTGGAAGAGATTATTTTATAATATTATATTAAAATTTTATGATTAAGTGGGCTAAGGCTCAATCCATCTTATCCCCATTATTGAAAAAAAAAGGTCCACATTCAAGCTGAAAAATAACATTTGCTCAAGAGACTTTACCTTTTAACTTAAACTTTTGAAAGAGGTAGCTTTCATAATGTATAATTAATATAGAAGAATAGGCCAAAGTTAGCAAAAAGGAATTGATTTTTCCATACAAAAGTCTTGATCTGATTATAATATTAGTTTTTTTTTGTATTTATGGAATTATATTAATCGCTATTGTGTTTGAATCTAAAATCCCATATATACTATTCAAATCTCTCACTATTAGACTAATTATAGTGGCTTCGATTATAATATTAGTTAAATAAGTGTGAGAACTTTATAATAGTACTGAATATATAAAAATTAAATCCGGCAACTAATCACATAAAATGAAGCATTAGAGGTGAATCTGCTCCCATTATCTTTAGTTTAATTATGGGCAATTACGTTAGTGTATGACATGAAATCAAGCATTAAGGTTTAATTTGGTATCTGTTACCCCACTCCATATATAGACAGATAATTTTCACTATTTTTCCGATTTCTTCTTATGTACCTTCAATATTATCATAATTTGCATACCTTCTGTATTTAGGATGAACAAACGGATGACGATTCCATGCGGGTACTATACCATATTACTTTAACTCTATTCGTTTCTCCTCTTAGAATTTGTTGACACGTGTAGGAGAATTAAAAATGTTCATGAAGAATATGATAAGATTTCTTTTTCTTTTTGAGGAGATCGAACAAAAAGTCGTTATTTTATGAAGAGAAAATACTATATGCTGGCAAAGTGTATTCTGACTCACACAGGTAGATCAATTAATTAAGCGGAGGCAAAGGTGGTCGCAGGGTACTCCACTAAATAACACCTTTTATTTGAGAATGACCAAAGCATAGAACTTTAAACGGGCCTAGCTAGGAGTGCAACCCTTATCCTCTTATTGCTCTGCCTCGTGTGTTTTGTCTTCTTAATCATCGCTAGTTCTCGGTGTGTGTTTATAAGGAAGGCCATCTCGAACACTTGAGAACATATCCTAAGTGTTTTTTTTTTATTAACTAACAGCAGCAATAATTTTGATATTGGTCTCAAAACACAATATTAAGGATGGGAGAAACACGTGGTGCTAATTTTGGCAAGACATTCACCAAGGCTAAGCCTTATTTGTTAACGGTGGGGCTGCAGTTTGGGCTAGCAGGAACGTACCTCTTCTCCATGGCCAGTCTAAACCATGGAATGAGTCGTTATGTCTTCGTTGTCTATCGCAATATCATTGCTGCACTTTCCCTCGCTCCCTTTGCATTAATTTTTGAAAGGTGCTATAGTGCTATGCAATTCTTTCTTTCTATATATTCTTGGGAGCTAGCTCTAGCTAGCGTGCATGGGGCTATTAGAAGAATGAGATGGATAACTAAGGGATCCAAATTAATAAAGATGTCTTCAAATTAAATAAATAAATAAAACTATGCTCAATTTTATTTATAGTATGTCATTATTATTTATTAATTAAGTATACTACATATTGTACCACACATGATCAGATGTGTTATATTGTGAATGCAATACAACACTATTTTTTTTTTCGTTTTTTGAGCATTTAAAAATTTCACCTCATACTCTTTGTCTTTTATAAACAAATGTAATTAGCGCTATTCTATCAAAGGGATAGTCAATAACCATAATAATAGTTTTCGGGTGAAGTGACTTTTACTCTAATATATAAAGTAACATACACTGCTTACAATTTTGCAGGAAAATTAGGCCAAAGATGACCATCCTTGTCTTCATACAGATTCTGGCTCTCGGATTTTTGGAGTAATAATCTTTAAACTTTTCTATAGCTTTCAGTACTTGTATATGACATGTGACATGCTGGGGTTGAAGCTCTTTAGGTTTGACGCATTATTAAATATTTCACCAAGACAGCAAATTTTAGTCGTTACAATCACACACGACAATAATCTTACCACGTAAACGTAAAGTGTAATGCTTTACTTGTACAATGATTTTTAAGGGCTCGTTTGACACATGAAATAGGATAGTAGTGAAATTTTAATATTATATAATATTTAGTATGTTATTATATAAAATACTATATTTACATAAGATGATATTATCTTTTTCACTATTATAGATAATTATAATAAAAACAAGTTTATAAGATTATTATCAATTATAGCCACCCTTTGATATTTTGTGCGATCAACACATAGTACAAATTACGATGTAAGATCTTTAATTTAGAGAATTCAAATCTTGACTAATCAATTGTTAAATTGATAATAATAAGAAATGTGACTGCAGAAATTAAATAGTTGAAACGATGCCTTTGTCATATTAGCAATTTAAAAATAATGGTGTTTTAACGGCTGATTACACATGCAAAAGGTATTATGACTTATATTTGGGAGAAAATGAATTTTAAACATTCTTATTTAAAATCATTAAATGAAGTCAATGACGGAATACATACTCTTGTCAGACTAGTAAGAATTTTTATTTTGGTACACATGGCAATTTTAAGCACAAACTTTAGGTTTTTGCAAAGAAAAAGTTGATAATAATGTTAATGTATCCGGCCCATTTGATATTTTAGGCCAGTGATTGACCAAGGTTTCACCTTCTTGGGGATGCAATATACTTCGGCTTCATTTGCATCAGCTATCATGAATGCCATGCCATCCGTCACCTTTGTGCTAGCAGTAATTCTCAGGTAAGGTTCAGTTTATGCAAGAGAAAGTGATCCATGCATGTAAAATTTCTAATATTGACACTTGTGCTTATCTACGTAGGACTCGTGTTGATAATGACCGAGAGAAAAATTATACTACAAAAATAATGCAACTTTTAATGCAAAAATTGATACACCACTTGCATATGTGATTAACGTTTATCAGGTTAGAGCATGTAAAGATGAATGAGGTACGCAGCCTAGCGAAGGTGATCGGGACGTTGGTAACATTTGGAGGCGCTTTGGTGATGATAGTTTACAAAGGCCCTCTAATCCACCTATTTGATTCTCCAAACACAACTCATCACCACCAAGATGGAACTCACTCATCCCTCAGAGCCTCAAACACTGGGTCTCAGGGACGCTCTTTATCCTTCTCGGTTGTGTTGCTTGGTCATCTTTCATCGTTTTACAGGCAATCATATATATGAGTAAATTTATTAATTTTTTATTTAATTTCTTCATCATATATATTGTTCTAATAATTTGATTTTTGTAAGTATATATATATATATTAATTATGCCTAAATTGTGATGAATAATGTATATAATTGCAGTCCATAACGTTGAAAAGTTACCCGGCGGAACTGTCACTGTCGTCCTTGATATGCTTAGCGGGTGCTTTGCAAGCTTCGGTGGTGGCGCTGGTGGCGGAGCATCACTCTGGCTCTAAACCCTGGGTTATCGGTTGGGACTTCAGGCTCTTTGGTCCTCTTTATTCGGTCGGTAATCACTAGTCACTATAGTCTGTAATTTTATCTACACATTTAATTACGGGTCTAGCTTAATTAATGAGCTTAATAAAATTGTTTTACAGCATAATGATCCAATCAAATCATTTCATTTGCATATATTTTTAAATAGTGGAAATAAGACTTAATTATTTTTATTAATATTATAATACATGATTGAATAATAGTGTAAAAAAAAGTTTATACTATTAGTGTATAGAAATTAAACTTTTAATTAATTATTATAATATTAATTAATAAAATTTAATTTATATGTATCGTCAATATAAAACTATTTTATACTAATATCTAATCAAGTTGTACCACATAAATAAAAATAATTATTTTACATTTACATCTAATCAGATGATACCACGTTAGATTAAATGTTAGCAAAAAATTTTACACTCATAGTGCAAAAAAAATCTCATTAATAAATGAAAAGTATTATATCATTGTAAATAATTAAGATTTTTACCTATAACAAAATTGTGTAAAGAATTGATAAACATATATATGATCGACCTAAACTGAAATTTTTTATTCACAATAAATTTACAGGGTGTAGTTAGCTCAGCAATTGCTTATTATGTGCAAGGGTTGGTATTGCAAAGCAAAGGGCCAGTATTTTTAACGGCGTTCAATCCCCTTTGCATGGTCATCGTTTCCGCTTTGGGCTCCTTCCTGCTATCCGAAAATCTCCACATGGGCAGGTATCTCTCAGTTTTGCTGCTTTCGCATGCAATGCATACTAACAATAAGTGTCTTCAAAAGTCTCGTAAATATATCTAAATATATAATTTAATTTTGATTTAGCATCATTGTAAAAGTATTCTTCAGCGATCAAGTCATATATTATTACACCGATAAAAATTTCAATTTTCACACTTATTATTTTCAAAATTTCATATAGTGTGACATATAATTGAATAATAATATAATAATTTTTACACTAATTGTCTGTTAAAATTGATCTACCTCTAAAGTCTCTCATATGTGTGCGAGTGAGGATTCATTTATATCTAGTGTAAGTCTTGATATACTTAACAGTAAATTATGAAAACCCATGATATTTAGGTCATTTGAGGGAATAAAAGAGTCATTTTTTTCCTTACTCCAATAACATATAGCTAGATTTTTTTAATTCATTTTATTAAATGATTAGAGAAATATTAAATATGGTATGCAGTTATTTCCTAAAATGCAATACAAATTACAAGAAGTAAGAAATGTTGTTGCGTTTTGCTCTCATATCCATTTTTCTCTTTTAATTCCATGCCCTAAACCTCCTGTGATTGGTTATTGTGGCATTCATGCCAATGTTAGGAAAAATCTCTCGTACTTAATAGCACTTCTGCAAATCAGTAATATCACAATTTTTCGAAAGGTCTCTTTTCTTTCTGAAGGGTTCAAAAGGTGTTGACACTGTCCACTTTGACCCACTATATATCTATAACTTTGTGATATGACGACATAGATAAATATGCTATCCTAAGTTATCCGCAGGATGCCACACTTAATTGTCTGCACACTGATTCCATGGTGATTATTAAGGGTATGTTTGGTTTGGATAAATGTAAAGGTAAAAATTACATTCAAAATTTTTGTGTTATTTTATATATAAAATTTATCTATACATGTAAATTCTATCTTAATTTTTACTTTCAATCAAACATGTCTTTAGAATATTGATATAATCTCAATAATCAACTTAACAATCTTTTTAATTTAAAATTTTAATTTTATCCAAGTATTATTTAATAAATAAATATGAAATTTTGAATTAAGAAAATTATTAGACATACACTTTGGATGATCGATACATGATATACATCATCTCTATCTTTTATTATTTCTCCTCTGTTAAGGTTCTGAATCATGTTGTTTCTGTGTATTATGGATCCCAGTATCATTGGGGCCATCATTATCGCAGTGGGTCTTTACTCTGTGGTGTGGGGTAAAGGCAAAGACTATTCAGACCCAACACCAGCATCAGCAACTGCAAAGCAAGCAGAGATACAACAACTGCCAATTACATCATCCGATATCTAAGACTGCCAAAGGGAGGAGCAAAGAAAAAAAATAGCATCTTAATTTATGTTCGGGGAGTTGACAATCAAATAATTGAGCGATTATTGAATAGTGTGCTTTTGTTTCCACAAATCATCTGCAATAGCCTTGTATATTGTTTCATGTTTGCGGTTTGCACATCATGATGGGATAGTATTAGACATAGCTAACGCAGGCAGTCTCCATTGACTATTACATATCAAACAGAAAGAAAATATTTGTACCTTTGTAAAGCTATGCTATGCTTGTTTATAGCTTTGTAAAGCTATACTTTTCATGTAGACATGGTTGCTTCGGATCAGTTTGATGAAGCAATGGCTCCAATCTGATTTGTGTCTTGGTGTGTTTGATCTTTTGGATATGTGATTTTGGTGTTTTGCTGCAATATTTCTGATCTCTCGGGTTTTAGTTTCCATTTGTTTTTACTTAAATCCTCAGTTTCTGATTTGAGGCAATTTGACCATGAAGCTTTAGTTTTGGTTAAGTTTTGTGAGTCGGTTGTTTTGTGTTTCGGGATCACCTTACCTGATTGGCTATTTTTGCGCTTTGGTCTTTTGACACCTTTGTTTGCGGTCGGTTTTCAGTCTTGTACTTTTGTTATCATTGTTGTTGGTGCGATCTTCATGGAGATTTAGGCTTTCTCAATATACTTTTCGCTATTGAGATTCATGTCCCAACTGAATGTCATATTTTGTGTTTGAGTATGACATTTCGATTTATTAAATATCGTGTAAGTACACTTTTTCATATTTTTGGATGATAGGTTTTGTTATGCCTTGAATTGTGAAAAATTTCCATTGTTTGTGTTACTTTAAGAGCTTGATGTACTCGTTTTGCTTCTTTCCCAAAAGAGTTGCATCTTTCTTAATTATTGAAAACCAAATAGGGATGATATGTCCCGAGAAAAACAAAAATAGGGTGATTAGCGGTGTGGATAAATTTGATACAACCACCAAATCCAATCCAAATCAATTAATGAATTAGCTTGATTGAAGTTATTGCGATACAGATAAAAATTCATTAAAATGGTATGGATTAATTTGGCCAGTAGGTTTAAGTTAACAATTGGAATTACTTTATGACCAAATTAATTCACCCAGATTTCATCCTTTTGCTTTTTGTTTTGATATTTATTGGAAAAAGATTGTTGGCTTGAAAATATTGACATAAAAATCAACAAATATGAGCCACAATGATTTGTTTCCAAAATTGTTTTCCTCTAACCCCATCTGTGACTGCTCATTGATCAAATCTAACGGTTACTAATAATTTGTTAAATCGTCCTACAACTTTTCAATCCATTCAGCAATATTCATTTATTTATGGTCTATGTTGCACATGTACGAAAATGCAACATCAAATAATACAGATTCCTAGTATGCACGTTTTCTTTCTTTTCTTCTTTTTTTAAAAAGATATGTATGTACATACAAAATTTAACGCGTGATGAGTGACGTACGCTTAGCAAAACTAAATTTAGGTCAAATGATATTTAGCTTAGCCAAACTAATTTAATTTTCTCCTTTTATTTTTTCTCATCCAAACAACGCACCATACAGTATCATGACCATTTTTTTTCTTTTTACGGTAAAATTATTTTTGAATCAAAATTTAGGTCAAATAATATTTAGATCCAATGCATTAGCGACTTATATTGAACCAAAGACCAAAAAAAATGTATACATGACTTAGATAAATGAAAGCAAATGCGGTATACACAAAATAATAATAAGAGTTTAATTTTGATAATTATACTTGTTATTCAATCAACTTTTCTTTCACTCATAGGGACGAGACTGATTAAAGCAAACAACTTTAATCGACTGAAAAGAGTCGTCAATAATGGTACTTCCCTTGACCAGATGTCTTGATCGATCACAATAACGCAAGGGGTTAGTTATTTCTTACTCTCATAACAGATTAAGTGTAGATTGTTGTGTGGGTGGTAACCAGACTCCTATTTGCGCGTTTCTTGGTCTAATTAATGGTCCTCGTCATCTTTCCGACAGTGATTTAACTATAATCAAAAGTTATACGCTTGCGGATATGTGGGTCTTAATCTTTCTTCAATCTTTTTGTGTTTCGTTGAGATAAAAATGAAGTTTAAGTTTTTATGGATAAATTTCATATGTAAATTTATATTTGAAATTTATACCTTATTTTTTATCCCTTAACTATACACATATTGTCCTTAAATTTTACCTCTACTAGGGGGTTTTCCATACCTTTTGCCAGACCCTGCTTCCTGAAGATGGTTGCCAATAATATTTTGTTTCAATGACTCCATACCCTCCAATCTTAACGTGCCTGCATCTTGATCATTGTTTAAAAAGGGTTTCTGATTTCATAGGGCAAGACTGATTAAACAAACAACTTTGTCCTTAGACCCAAAATGGTACCCCTTGACCAGATGGGATCGGCACCATAAAAAGGGGTTAAACCTTTCTTTTTCATAAAAAATTGTAAAATTGCATTATTTTGGGTTTTTTTTTAAAAAAAACTTAAAATCTAATATTTCCTAATTTTTCTTTTCTTTTCTAATATGAGAAGTAGTAGCTTGAGATTTTTATCCATATGGATATGTTTATTTTAACTAAGAATAAATGTTATATTATAAGGGTTTTATTGTTGTAATTTAATTTTTAGTTATTTATTCATATATTTTATTTTTTATTTTTATATATTTATATAAATATATATTTTATTATATACCAGTTATATTTTTTTCCATTTTCAATTCTGCCAGAACCTTGGTCCAATATTAAGTTTCAATTCCTTCCAATTTTGCGCGCCCTGCATCTTAATCACAAATTAATAAAGCTCCCAAAAGGTAGAGGATGACATGCTGCATGCGGACTTGGGCTCCTCTGGCTTGGCTCCAAACCGAAGGAAGGAGTTGGATGAGGCCCAACTTGTAAGTTGGATCTGCATGCAATTGGGCCTTAATAAGGCCGGGATAAATCTGTTTGGCGCTTAGACGAGAATGCTTAGATGTTGGGCCTACTCCCATGTTTCTGATGGAGAAGGCCAGCTTGTTGATGTCCCTGGTGGCCTTACAGAGGCACGTCGCACGTGGGAGCTGGGGAAGAGTCTTGGCTTATTCTCAATTGGGGAGGATGATGTTGGTAGAGCCTTGGCAAACACTCAGATTTCTGCTCTGGGTGTGCGTTGGTTGTCATCGGTGATGGGTTATCGTTTTGTCTTTTTGGTCTCTCTGGAGGTGGCTCTTAAAGCATCTCATTGTTTTCGGTTTAGCATAGTTTGCTGATCATGTAGCGTTGTCTTTGTTTTGGTAGTGTTTTCTATGTTTTGGTATTTGTTTCATGCACTTCTTGCTTCTTTCTCAGAGAGATAAGTGCTTTCTAATTATCGAAAAAAGAGGATGAGATGAAAAAACATGACAGAAAACTGAAGCCCGATAATGAGACACAGGGCAAAATCATACTTGGCTAAAATTAATAGAGGTTTAAGCTAAAATTTCTTGGAAAATTTGATCTCCTGCAGAATAAGAAAAACAGAAAAGAGCTTTAATTTGTTAGATTGAGGCATGCAGTGCATTGTCCTTAAGATTATTCTATCACAATACAAAAATTTCCCAAAATACAACAGCCTGGTATTAATCAAGTAAAAACCTGTGTGTTACCATGAACCCATGTTTTTATATATATGCCAAAACAAAGACTTTTTCAATGTAAAATGATGCCCAACGATTTTCTAATAATTAGGTTGCAATAATGCTAGTAATTAAGGAGAAGAAAGGCAAGACAATATCAACGGCTTTGTCTTAAAGTATATTCAAGATATTGAAATTAAAAGCAATCAAAACACATGATCAGTTTTGGGTTTAAAAAAGGAATTAACCAAGGAAAGATAGCATTAAATATATTGCTATTAAAATTAATTCATTGTCATAATTAAAAGATTTCATACTACTAAAGTAATTTGATCTTGAAAATAAAAGGTACTGAATTCATTTAATAGAAATGATGGAGATGATAATATTTTGACTCATTCTCAATTTCAAAAGATGTTTCTAAAGTTCCAATATTAATTCAAATAATTAATAAAAAAATATAACTAATTAAATCTTTTGAAATATACATAAATTTTCAAAATAAAACAGAGACAAGTGTTGTAAGAGTTTGCCCTTTTCCTCTTCAATACCCAAATAACAAAGTGACCTCTCATTATCCACTCCTCTCCTCGTCTCTCCTCTCTACTCCATTAATTACCCTTTCATTTCACCCTCTTTAATCATCCAAACATAGCCTTTAGGTACTTTCAATATATATATATATATATTCTTATGCTCTCCATCATAAATTTGCATACCTTCTAAATTTATGAGCAAACGAGATGATTCCAAGCGGCTAATATACAATTTATTCACCGTACTCTGTCCCCTATCCGCTTCTCCGCTGAAAAGTTCTTGAAACTGCAATAGAGAATTTAAATTAGCGACAAAGAAACAATACTAGTCTTTGCGAAGATATTTGATATAAATGCAGCATTCAAAGTGGTTTTGAAAAAAAAAAAAAAAAAAAGAAGAAGAAGACCTAGGTGCTGGCAAAGTGTATTCTGACTCACAGCTACATCAATTCAACGGGGATGAGGGGTAGCCGCAGGGTACTCCACTAAACAATGCTTTTTACTTGAAATGACCAAAGCAGAACTTATCTTCATATCACTCTGCTTGGTGTATTTTGTCCTAATCATCTCCCTTGGTGTTTATAAGGAAGGCCACTAGCTTCATACACTTGAGAGAATATCTTCAAGTTTTTTTAACATATATAAAACACTAATTTTCACATTGAGTCTCAAACACAAAGGATGGGAGAAGCAAGTGGCCGGTGCCATCTTTTGGCAAAACATGCATTCACCAAGGCTAAGCCGTATTCGTTAACTTTGGGGGCTGCATCGGTTTAGCTCTGTGTGCAGTAACATACATCGTGTTCATGGCCACTCGATCTCAACCATTGAGTGAGTCGTTTTGTGCTCGATGTCTTTCATAATCTCATTGTGCAGTTTCCCTCGCTCCTTTTGCATTATTTTTTCTAAAGGTGCGGCTGCTAACCATAATTTTAGTTTTGTTATTGGGAGTTGCTGGGATTGATTTTGATATACATTGATTGTTGTTATACTATCATCCAATTATACATGCTTGTGTTGATGGTAAGATTTTTAAGAAAATAAATAATTAAGTTAAACAATTTTACTGATATAGTAATCATAATTGAATGTTTGTGTAATTTTTCTTTATGCTTATTATGCATATAAATTAAATTCAAATATCATTTATACCTACTATGTCAATACTTTTCACTTTGCTATCTCCTCATGTTTTCACCCTCTCCCTTTTGCCTTACATCTCGTCTGTTACTATTTTGTTTTTATTAGCCAAAACCCCTTTTCTTACTATGCGCGTGCGCGTGACAAATAGCATTGCTGTAAATTTATTTGGCCAGCATTAGCCTTAAAATTTAGCCCTTAAAATTCAAGGGATTTAACTTCGTACCAATAGTGCATGTAATGAGTGCATTCTTAATGATAGGCCAAAAGATGATAATCTCTGTCTTCATAAGGATATTGGCGCTCGGATTTGTGGAGTAATGATCTTGAACTTATAGTTATCAGTATATTCATGTAACATGCTGGGATTGAAATTGTAACTCATTAAGGAGTAATGTTATTTCAATACCTAAAGTGAGTGTCTAAGCATAACATTTATTCTATCACCATTGAATGTGATATACTCCTCCTTATTTCCACCAATTTATCATATCCAATAATAATAGAGTAGGTGTTTCACTTACACAACTACTTTTAGGTGTTGAAATAATATTTTTTTTATTATTTTATGAGAGTAGAGGCGGCACACAGGATTACACATTTTTCTTTCGAACTCAAATCTAGCCACATGACATGTTATGCCACAACAATTATCTGGCATCTATGAAATACAAGCACTGACATATACACAGGACACTACATGACACAGACATTAGGAATACATCAAAGTTAAAAAATTACAGAACACGAACATGACATATATATAATTAAAAATTTAAAGAAAATAATACATTGTTCAAATTATTATTTATATAAGATTCATTTATGTTTTATTTTCTCATAAACTCAAAAATTTATATATTATTTCTTTTTTATAACCTTGTTTATATTGTATTTTTTTATGTTAGAGTAAGAAAAAATAAATTTTAAATCAAATATATACAAAACATGTGTTATTGATATGTTATGCAAGATCCAACATTAATAAGTGTCCAACATGTACACACGGCACTTAAATGCTGTCTGTGCTTTATAGTCTAGTATAAACTAAGCTTTCAACATTAACTACAATAATATATTCATGACTTAAATATATTTTTTATCCATGAGAAAATAAATGAATTTTTGTTTTGATTCCTAAAAAAATTTGTTTAATTTTAGTCTAAATTTATAAAACCACTTAGTTTTAATCTCTATCAAACCGTCTATGGGAAATGCTGATAGAAGATCAGGTCATTCAATCATATATGATAATCAGGAATGATACGTAATAGGAACTAAAAACAGGCAATTTTAGAAATGTTTGAATTAAAACTAAACAAAAAGGAAAAAAAATTCAAGGATCAAAACCAAAATTCACTTCAAATTAGTATTTTCAAAAATTTAATTTAGATTAATTGTCAATATAAAAGTATTTTATACAAAACATCCAATTATATATTATCAAATCAACAAACATATACTCTCATACTTACTATCTTAAAAGATTCATATATAATAGCATGTGATTGAATAACAATGTAAAAGAGTTTATACAATGTGCATAAAAATTAATATTTTTTATTATGTGTTTATATAAGTGATTTTATTAAAACTTTTCAAATACTTATATAATGATTTAATCACTTATTCTTGATATAAGATATATGAAGGGTAAGTGATTCTTTTTTAGGCGTGTTAATGTTCTTTTTCTCCCCTCCTAAAAGTGTTAGATGTACAATGCAAGGGCAAGTGATGTAATTTAAGCATTTTCCTAGACTGATCGAAATGGGCTCACCCAACTTGACAACATGCTCTACTAATATGAAGGGAAAGAACAATTGTCTGAGTCCCACAAGGCAGGGGTAAGAGGGCTTGTTTCGCCAATTTGACTTGGGTACTTTTTGTTTTGGCATACTTAATGCGACTTTAGGTCCTCGTACTGACTAGTATTGCAGTGTAATAGATACGAGAATCCTTTATATCATTGGCCATTAATCTGACTAAAAGAGAGTCATGGGCTATTAAGCACTAGTCTAAGATTGGTTTACGCCCAAATTGTGTATGCACTCCATCATTATTATATTTAGGGCTTCCAGACCAAAAAGAGAGAATTTATTTTTACAGACAAATAAAAACACTCGGTCATAAACTTAAAAGAGCTTTTAAGACAAACTATTTATCATGGGCCACTAAGCATTAGTCCAAGTTTGGTTTAAGGCCAAACTGTATATGGACTCCATTAATATATAATTAGGAGTTTATTTTTTTTTCAGACAAATAAAAAGAACTTTCTGACTATCCAAGACAAAAAAATATAGTTTATATGTGCCTTTTACATTATTAATAAATGAAGAGTATTATATTATTTTGATAATTAAGAATTTTACTTATAGTGGACACTACACTATATTAAATATTTAACATTTATAGATTAAAAGTAATGTTAAAACCTATAAGTAATATTTTTAAAAAATATTATTAAAAATATAAAAAAAATGTTAATTTTCAATAATATTTTTATTAATGGAATATATTATAATTTATATTGCTAAGAGTTTTAGTTGCACTTTTATATAATTCTTCAAGTCTTGGCATTGTTTAAAGAGTTGCATGCTACGCCTGTTTTGGTCATAATTATATATGGTTCATCTTCTCTGGTCAAAATCAGATCGTCCACTTAAATTGTAATATGTTTTTCTTCACAATAAATTTCAATATCACAGGGAGTAGTTAGCTCAGCAATTTCGTACGATGTGCAGGGTTTGGTATTGCAAAGCAGAGATCCAGTATTTTTAACGGCATTTAATCCCTTTTGCATGATCATCGTTGCTATTTTGGGATGCTTATTTCTATCAGAGAATCTCCACATGGGCAGGTATCATTTAGTTTAGAGTTTTGTTATATTACATTAAAATATTTGCTTAATTATTCTTTTAATTGTTAAATTAAAATATTAAACATTTATATGTTTTAAGATGTTAAATATTACATTTATAAATATTTATTAATATATTTTTAAAATTATAGAATTATTGCAAAAGTCATCAATAATATATAATTAAAATTACTCTTTTATTTTACTGCATTTCGGACCCAGTCAAGTCAAGTGCTACTACTTTTTATTTGATATTCTGTTTTTCTAACAGTTTGTTTGCTCAAATAATAATAAAAGACGAAGCTTATTCACTACTATAACGCTCAACTAAATTCACTACTATAAACCTAAACCCTGTATATATATATATACATTGTTGACACCAAAACAATAAATTAAAAGCACATCATAGGTTATATCATGTATTGTTTGGGATGCTTAGAGAATTTTTTTTTTCCCAAAAGCTGTTTTGAAAATATCAATGATTGTTGGTACGGATCTTGAAATAGATTATAATACTTAGAAGTTGATAATTTTAAGTTGAAAAACAGCGTATAGTCATAAGCATTTTGAACTTTTGATAATAAGCAAAGTCTTATTATTTTAGAATCAAAATATTTTTTTTATCAAATTAACCCTAAATATCAATATTATATAATATAAATATTTTCATACCGTAGTTATTTATCATATAAAGTAATTTTTTATACAATCTAAACAAAAAAATATTATTAAAATACCTTTTAGCTAAAATATCTAAATATAAATTGATTCTCACATTTTTTTAACTAAGATAGTTAAAGGATGGGAATAAGAATCAAATTCGTAACTTACCTTAGGGGTGTTTATACGATGTATTAGGCATGATAATATAAACTAATATTATACGTTATATCTTTATCCGTTGTTTGCAGACAACGTATTGTATAACCTTATATGTCATAATCCTCTTATGTATCAAAATGCTATAACTCAATACGTCAAAATGTTGTATAACCTTATATGCAAGGTTCTAGAACCAGATTTTACATGAACCCTTAGGCATTCAATTGGGGTTCAACCGAATATAACGATATATAATAAACCTATTTATTTAAATATATAAAAATATAAATAAAATATATCATAAAATAACTAAAAATTAAATTAAGTATCAACAAAACCCATAGAATATAACATAATTCATCCCTTAATCAAAATAAATATTATCTATATGGATCAAATTTCTCAAGTTACTACTTCCCATATCAGGAAAAGAAAAGAATTAGGAAAATGAGATTTTAGGTTTGTTTTTAAAAAAAAACCCAAAATGATGCCTTTTTGCATCTTTTTTATTAAAAAAAAAAATCTTTCTACCAATTTGGCCGTTTGGCCGAGCCACACCGGTTGGTGGTTGACTCGGTTCGTACCTGTTCTCAGCCAATTCATGAAGGAGCGGTTTTTAGACATAACCCAAACCGAATAATAGGCCGATTTCTGTTCACCCTTGCTGCTCTGCCCTTTCAAAATTTGCTTATATGTCATAACCTCTTTATATGTCAAAATGCTATATAACTCAATACAGCATAAGGAGGTCGTATTAGATTTGATTAGCTTTTAACATATAGGATCAATTTTTTAAATATTTTATTAAAATAAAATAATTCTTAAATAAATAGTAATAAAATAAAATTATAAAAATAAAAATAATTTTTAATAGAATAATTTTATAATAAAATAATACAAATAATATATAATATTAGTTTAGTTATATAATAAAAATAAACAATAAATATAATTGATAAATAATAAATATTTAAAAACAAACAAATATTAAAAATAAATAATATGTAATATATAAAACTAAGGATCAGGAACTCAAATTTAAATAATTATGATTAAAAGTATGATATACTAAAATATATAAAATAGTATTTTTTATTTATATATATATTATTGAATAATAAATAATTATAAAATATTGAAATAAATAATAACATTTAATACAAATTAAATTTCAATTAGAAAATATTTACATAAATATAATATTTGAAAATTATTATAATAAAAATTCCTATTTTACTATTATTTGATTTGATTTGATATTTAATTAAGATATTATAATTGTTTATAAATAAATAGTATGATATTATTGAACATAAAATTGAATATTTTATGAATGTTACACCAAATACTTATATTAAAAGTTTATTCTTATACTATCAGGTATTATTCTATCAGATCTTATATGATCAATCCTTATCTTATGGCGTGCCAAACAACCCTTAGCTCATTGAGATATACAGGAATTTATTAATAAACTGTGAGATCATTCTCATATAATCAATTATAAAAAAATTATTACATATATAAGGATTACTAAAATACTTTTAATCTTACAGCTTTCCTAAATACAGACTCACCCTAGGGAAAAAGGTTTCCACGTGTTTTTGGCTATTCGAATAATATTATTTTTTATTCATTTTATAAAATAATTTATTATTTTTCAAAAGGTGTTATTATTGTCCACTTTAACTAGATATCAACAACTTTGTGAAAGTGTGATAGGACGACATAAAATGATATGCTCTCCTTAAATTATATCCACAAGACGCCACACCCAATTGCATGCACACTTATCTCATGGTGATTAATTATCTTTTAGAGTTTAATTTTTAAGTATTGATAATATTAATCACTAATAAAATTTCATCAAAATGATAAATTATGACAAGTGATTAAAAAGAAAGTAATTACTCTTTTTATAATTTATTACTTTAGTAAAATTTTATTAATTTATCATATAAAATTATTTTATATGAATTTTATATTGTTGGTACATATAAATAACTATACCTTTTATTATATCTCGCTGTTAGTTTTCTGAATTATGTCGTCTTTGCGTATCACTGGGGCCGTGATTATCGCAGTGGCCTTTGCTCTGTGGTGTGGGGTAAAGCCGAACACTGTTCAAACCCAACACCAACGAAGGAAACAGAGACACCACAACTGTCAATTACATCACCCGACATCTACGAATTCCAAAGAAAGATGAAAAGGCCACCTTGATTAATATTTGTGGAAGTGTCAAATAATTGGGCGATTTACGAACAGTGTGATTTTAATATGCTGCCATAAAATCTGCAACATTAGCCTTGTGTGTTATATATTTTCATGCTTGTGGTTTGCTCATGATGATGATGCATTGGATAGCTACATACTGCAGCAGTGTTCATGCACTATGATTTCAATCAGAAAAAAAAATATTTGCACTTTCATGCAAAGCTATGGCTTTGTATACGTTATATATAGTTTGGGATTTATAACAATTAAATAGGAGTGATCAGCAGTGTGCATAAATTTGATAGTATAACCAATCCAAGTCAAGTGAAAAATAATAATAATTCTTAAATTAAAAGTAAGTTTTTAACTGTATAGAGAGAGCCAGAATTATGGAAAATATCAATAAGAAGAGGGTCAGGAAGCGTTCAAAAGATATGTGGATTCCTTGGATAAGCATTTGCTTTTAATGAAGAACCCGAAAAGGCTCCTATTCCCTTATTGTTTGCATGCTGGTGAGGCTGGTTGTGAGGTTGAGCTTAGAGGTCTAGTCTCGGGTGGCAGTTGGGGATGAGACTTTATGCTAGGTTTCTTAAGTTTTTTTTACTGCGTTTTGGTTTCTCCGTGTTTAATTTGCTTTTCGAGATGTTCCCCTTTCTTATTTCGTAGTTT
The DNA here is from genome assembly GCA_030441495.1 of Dalbergia oliveri. Taxonomy (NCBI): domain Eukaryota; kingdom Viridiplantae; phylum Streptophyta; class Magnoliopsida; order Fabales; family Fabaceae; genus Dalbergia; species Dalbergia oliveri. Next base: position 11,047,185 of record JAMLFY010000003.1, on the reverse strand, counting down.
TCTAGCTTTCTATCTTCTTTTAGTTTGTTTTTCTAGTTTTGCTGTATCGATGTTGTAAACAACATTTTTGTTTTTTTTGTTGATGCTTTTGGCTTTAAGCTGTGCTCATCATGCGCTACTCTCCTTGAGAGTTTAGTGATCCTTAATTATTAATTTTTTTATTTGACTACTTTGTGATCGAACTCAATTCTTCCGAACTTCATTGATGTCTATGCATTTTGTTTTTGGATTGGATCAGTTTGAGCTCTAGATCCATAAGATGAAAAAGGTTTTTTTCCCTTAATGCCACATGTCATGTAATATTTGATATTTTTTCCAATATATCCGTTTGATTTGCATATCCTTGTTTCGGATTGTAAAATAGATAAACAAAACTAAGAGTTTCAACTTCAATTTTTTTTTTTCTTTATCAAAAAATGATCTAATTAAATCTGCTCAATCTCGATTAATCTAGGGTTTAGGGATACAAAACTTACCTAAATGAATCTAACTCGACTTAACCTCTGTAAATCCCTTACACTGATGGCTTTCTAAAATCAACTTTCCCCTGTAGTAAGAGTTCAGAGTGGATTCCCACGTAGTGAATGCCCATAATTCGAACTTACGTCATTTCAATGGGAGTGGGACACTCCATGATTCTTTTCATATAATAGTGGTGGGCATTTTATCATGCTTATGATTCAAGCCCACCTTATAGATCCCCCACACTTAAGAGGCATTATAATCAAATTTGATCATAGATTTAAGCAGCAATCGAGAATCCGAAGCAATTTTTTAAATTTGTCTCTGTATCATTATATAATAATGGTGGACATTTTGCAAAGCTTATGATTCAAGCCCGTTATATTGTGCTGGAACACTTGTGAGGAATAACCACTTATATTTATATAGATCGTGATTTGGAACAATCACATTTATACAGATCAGGATTTTTAAGCAGCAATTAGCTGAATCTGTAGCAGTTGTAAATTCGACCAAGTACAGTGTAAGTAAGTCCATGTTTCAACCTCAATAACTTGCTTAAAAGAGAAATGGAAAATGGGATTTTATTGGCATGGCCGATGCTATTTTGCCAGCCGATTCTATTTGTCCAATAAAAGTTGTGTAAAAAACAGTCGGCATGCATATAGTCAAATTTAAGTGGCTGAATGAAAATTTTAAATAATTAAAAAAATAGTTGTGCATCCCATATTTTAACAAATATCTAATTATGATAATAAAATTTTGACATCTTTTTCAGGATCACAGCTATTTTCCTTTAAGAATTAAAGGAAATCCAACCAATAAGTGAAAAGACAAATGAATGGTGACCGAACCAACCCATTATTGTTAAGTAGTCATCAATAAATTGCTTCTAGTTACCTTTTTTTTTTTGGGTTCATAATTGCTTTTAGTTACTGATCCATAATTTGTCCCATATCGTAATGCAAATCTCCTGTTTCAATCTTTTTTGACAGGTGATTCAATCTTGTCCTTTTCTTACATTATGTATAAAGTTTTAATATTTCTTAAATATTTGATTTTTAATCAATGAAATATGAATGGTGAAACAAAATCATATCAAAATGAGAGAGAGTTTTAAGAAAGTTGTTTTCCAACCGGACTTGGTAAGGTTTCTGTTTAATTTTCTTAGGCAGAAACTAGAAGAAAGAAGAATATATATTATGTAGTCCATGACCATATATTCTTTTGGCGTGAACGATTAATGTCTAGTGAATTAGAAAGCATTAACAAAATGATAGTGACATATAATTCACAGTAGTGATGGCTAGCTAGTAACAACTCTGTACAGCCCAAAATTACCCTTCCCTCTCAATATATTCGTTCTTCCTTCTAATTAAAAAAGAGCAATAATATGTGGATGAGAGGGCCAGTTCCTATTTATTGCTTTTTCACTACCCGCTCAGATTTTGGTCGCTGACTTGTATTTGCTGTTGGTGTTGCACGCTGAATGGGAAGCAACTATCTAGCTACCAAAACAAAGAAAGAGGAAATATAATGCTGTATTACATACTAGGCAAAAAGTCAGGGATGACCAATTGGAAGAATAAAAAACTTAAACATGCAATTTCCACCTTTTACTGTACTGCCTTTTTCGAGTCTGCTTTCCACTTTCAATTAATGCATATAAAAGTTTAATATTTTTGGGAAGCTAGAGATAGAATTTACATATATTATTAGATTATCATCAATAACGTACATTTTGATCTAAGTGATTCAATATTTATTTTTCTTAGTTAAAATTTTAAATTCGAGTTTTGTAAATATAATAAGTTAACGCTAAAAAAACTTTACCTTATAATAAACTAACTTAGCTCAAGTAAAATTAATCGAAGTTCCATAAATATTAAATATTGATGATTTAGGGTGAAAAAAAAAATCATCATCTTAATCTCTGTTTTTAGTCAAATTGAGGAAACTATATATGGTGGCATAGAAGATGCACTTTACACACCTTTTGATAGAAAACATAAACTCAACTCTTTCACTCACGTTTAAATTGATCTGATCTTTATTTTTATTTTTATTTTATCAACTGATCTGATCATCTTTAAAAGTGTGTTGGAAAAGTCAATAAGCACAAGTGTTGTTAATAAAATATAGAAAACATTTTTTTTTACAAATTTATTAATAAAGATATATGAATAACACTTTATACATACGAAACTTTGTGAAGTAATACTTCATTTTTTTTCAAAAGAAAATTGCATTTATCTTTGGATGAGTGTGCGGTGTAATATCAAAATTTTTATATACAACTTTGCGTGTAATTCAGTCACTCTGCATGCTTGTTAGAACATTATCAGTCCAAAAATTATAAAAGCAAAAATTATAAAAGGGGATGGAAAGCACCTAGTCTATATCATAGGAGTTAATTCTTGATACAGTTACGATGATTGTGGTGCAGTGCAATATCAAAACTTTTATTATATACAAGTTTGCGTGTTATTCAGTAACTCTGCATGCTTTTTATATCTTTTTATATTTCTTTAGTATTGTTGAGAGAACATTATCTGTATATGAAAGAGGATGGAAAGCACCTCCTACAAGAGTTTATCCTTGATCCCATTATATATGGTGATTAATGGTCAAGAATTTTTTTTCATTCCTTCTAAATAAAGATAAAATTGTGTGTGCATCATCCATACAACTGAAGCCAATAATCTTAAAACACATGACTCAGAGAGGTATATAATAATTAATCATAGGACAATAAGTTAATTTTACTTTGTTCTCCTAGCCTATTACAATGCAGATAGCAATGTGTTGAGTTATTTAAACGTACTCTATCAGTATGTTAAATTGTCAATCGATACTGAGGTCTGAGAATATAGAATTGGTGAGACTCTAGCGGTAAATGATAATATTATCACTCGATTCTCCTAATCATATACGTAAAATGCAATCATCTCCCAATAACTCTTCTCTTAGGGGGCAATATTATATTATCACTTGCACATGTAATCGATATATATACACGCCAATAGCATATTTATATGTATCTAATTATTATTATTAGATATGATAATAATTTTTATTTATTTCACTCTTTTAATAATGAGAAAATGAGTGTTTCAATAAAATATTAACTTTTATGTATTAAAATAATAATATTGTAGACAACATGGCTGCAGACCAAGCTTGTCACAAACTAAAGTTTGATAGCCGTACGTACGTTGGTCAGCAAGGATGATGAGATTGGTTCTGTTCTGAATTGAGTGGAACTTCCAGGAGGGCGGGGGAAAGTATAAATTAAGCGCAAAATCAACGCACTTCAACCACCTTGTGCAGAAAAAAACAGCGAGTGCGCTTATGCTACATCCATCTCTTCCAATTAATATATATGCCAAATTAATAAACAATAACCTCAATATTTTTCAAGTTATTGGGACATTCCTAGTGTTTTACACATATACATTGCCATGTAGTTTTAGTATTTATTTTTTTCAGGTGCACTGGATGGACCTTATGTATATAGTGCGTCTAAATCTAATCTTGTCCTACGCGGACTAATGTCTCGCACCTGCCCTCGTGAATCACTATATTTTGTCTTAAATGGTGGTTATGGCCTTGGCATATTAATAATCTTCGGTATCCAATTAATTAAGAGCCTTCCCGATCAAAAGAGTGAAAAAGAGATCAAAGGGGTCCTGCTTGTGCAGTAAAAAGTAACGGCATCCGTGAAAAAGAGGCATCTAATTGTATTAGTCAAGCTGAAGAGGAGAGCGCACCAAAGAAAATAATTAAAGGCGAAAAAAAATGATCTCATCAAACTCGCCTCAACAAGACATGAACAGTGATCTATTAATGGATGAACAACCCATAGGCATAGCGTAGTTAATTAGGAATTTACAAATGTTATTTCAACACCTCAAAATAGATGTTTAATAGAAATACTCACTCTATCATTATTAAATATGATGATGGTTTTTATTTTTTTCACTAATCCATTACATCTAATAGTGATAAAACTGGTGTTTTAATTATACACCCACTTTTAAATTTTGATATAGCAACACTGTTAGTAAATATATGTTTAGTCCATTATTGCAAGTGTACGAATAACAGAGAATAGAATAGTAGTATTTCTAATGGGAATTAATTAATTCAGTTATTATTACGCGGGAAATGATCGCATAATTAAGAAGCTATTCATGCATGATATGATGCAAATTGCAAAGTGCATTATCAAGCTTCACCCATGCTCCATTCAGTTGTCGCACTGAGGGTACGACGCGATATATATAGAATTAAATTATGTTATTAATGTCTATCAATATGGAAAAACTTAATTACTCATTTACAGGGATTTGTATAATCTAAGGAAATTCAAGAATGACGAGTTATAAAATAAAGTTAGAAGCAGCATTCGGAATAGGGCATGAGAAATGGATAAAGAATCCATGACATAATGGTGATTGATGAAAGAGTAATATAGTTTATGGCTGGGCGAATTTCCTCCTTGCGTCTATTGCTTGATCGAGAATTCTCTCGATTCCATGAATCATCAGGATGGAAATATATCATGGTTGAAAGAAGGATACAAAAAGAGAAAGCACAAGACAAACAAAAGAATGATTTGTTATTATTTTAACAAAAGGCGACAGGCAACTCGCAACTATAGAAATTAAATCTTTCGAATCTTCTTTATTTCGTTAAAATTCTACAATGGATTAGAATGTATATGCTGCTGAAGAAATAAATTGTCATGGGAACAATTAGCTGTTGGAATATACAATTCTGGGGGAGATGTGTTGCTCTAATTGATATCAGATTTTACCAAGTCGACAGAGGATATTTGGATGGACAAGGTGTTGTTGGGGGAACCTGGTGCTGACCTAACTTTGGGTGCTGAACGTATAGATGTTTCGAGTTTATGAGTGTAGCACATCCATGATCGGACTCATGGCAACAGTGCAAGGTTTTAAACTGTAATTGCAGCTGCTGATGCAATCACGGCCGTTGCAATTATTGTAACGTGAAATTGTTGCGTATTTACAACTTAAAATAGAATCCGTTGCAAATTAGCTAACCCGATTTGTTGTGATCTGTTGCAGTCATAACGTGGCCTGTTACAATCCTGATATAATTATATTGCGGTTAATTTTGTGATTTGTAGCCATTATGCGATGCACTGCACTTTAAAATGTTAGGCAGCAGGATGGACAAGGAATATTTATTTATGTTATAGATTCTTTGAGCACATTGGGAGGAATGTGATGCTGAAATGGGAACCTGATTCATATGCAAGCTAATTTTTTTTTCAATTTGATTGGATAGTGTATGTGTTATTCTTCTGATATGGTCGACGATTTCCTTCTATGGCTCTGTGTTGTTTCAAATTCTTACTTCTGACCTTGTTTTGGTGAGTTAGTTAAGCCTGTAATTAGTAAATATCGAAAAGATAAATCTTCAATTAATTAAGTTTATACATACTTTATAGTAGTGTGTGTATAGTGATAATTGAAACTTGGGCTACGGGTGGGTTACCGTACGTATGTGGATGCTGGCATGGTGCGCATCCCAATCCATCAAGTGGCCAGCAAGCTTCCCACTTAGTCAAGTGGCAACTGTCAATTCTTTTACAAACCTTGTTTTGTCCACCGTGACATTAACACCTCGCATTTGTTCACTTCTTAGATTGCACTATTATATATTAACAACTCGGCAACTCTAACTTTTCTCCTACTCCCTACCCTTGAGTCATTTCTTTCTTCTTTCCTTCTTTCAGAAATGATAGTTCGTTTTCTATATATATATATATATATATATATATATATATATATGGGTAAAATAATTAGTAATATTATTGATTATTTTTAAAAGTTTTTTATTAAGTGGAAGTTTGATAATATTTTTGTTATATAGTTAATATATATCATACATAATTTATTTGAGTTGTAAGTATGTTGTATAGAAGTTGAAGCAGCTTTTTACCTAGATTTTGATGGAAGTACATATTGAAGTATCGTGCATAGGAAATTTTTTGACTTTCGTATGCTGCTATACCCACCCTCACTTTTGCCTGTTTGATTTCACAGAAATAGAAATAAAGGAATACGATTTAAGAAATCAAATGAGAGAAAATATATTAGAGGATGGTTGGTTCTCTTATTTGCTATTACCTAAAAAAGGAAAATTAAAGAAACGTTGTCTTCTTTATTTGGTTTCATTAAAAAAGAAAGTACAAATATATGTAAATATTTGTTAAATTGGTATATTATCTTCTAAATTAAAACTCATAAATTTTGGTGGGATCTACCAAAACATTTATTTTCCTTCTCATTCCTTCCCTTTTATTTCCAATGGTGGCAAACAAATACCAAATGAAGCAAATTAGATTCTAACGGGAATATTTGGCTCAACGTTATACTCAATTTTTATTATGATTTAATATATTCAATCCCTGTATTTTTTTTATGTATATTATTTATAAGGATGAAGGCGTATCTAACTCTGAGTAGAGTAAATCTTTCCCTTAACTTAAATTTGATTATACACCAAAATAAAAATAAAGATTTAAATCCTCATCATTCTTTCCTTTTGTTTCCTTTGAATTCATAAATACCAAACAAAACCTCCCCTCCTTAAACATGCATGTAGGTAACATCTTCCATTCACCTCAAGTAAGAATTTTTTTCATCTTATTCTAAAATAAATATTTATCATTGAGTTTTTGTTATTTCTTTTTGTATATATTTATTTCCTAATGTGTTTGACATAAGAGTGAGAATAATGTGAAAATCAAAATTTATGATTTTTGCCAGTAAAATTTTCACCTATTTTTATGGCAACCATATGGAGTAAAAATTAGGATAAAAATTTTATTAATAAGTTTTATGTATAAATCTACATATAAAACTTATTCATAAAATTTTTATTTTATTTCTACTCTTTAATCAGACTCCCAAAAGAAAGGGTTAAAATGCTTTATAGAGGAATAAATTTCTTTCTCATAGCGAATACATGGAAGAAACACTCAACATGCATCTTTTGTTAGGCCCGCCACTTTCGTCATGTGATTAGTCAGCAAACCGTTGCTTAATTATTTCACTTTTTAACCCCTAACTAGTACCGCCGCCATTCACCGTAGAGAATACTGAGCAACTTTGCTTTTCGATTATTTTTAGATTCAATATATTACATTACATGCTGGGGGCATAAAATTAAAAGTTTAAAACTATAAATACGGAGAAGGCATCGTTGCGTTAAACACAATAGCATCAGCAACTTCTCTTCTCACGCACTCAGGGATCTAGAGAGAGAGAGAGAGAGAGAGATTAAGATGGGTGCGTGGCTCAGAAATGCAAAGCCATATCTGCTTCTGTTGGGCGTTCAGTTTGGCTCCGCCGGCATGTTCATCTTTGCTATGGATGCCATCAACAAGGGCATGAGCCATTACGTGTTCATTGTCTACCGTAATGCCATCGCCGCCGTATCTCTAGCTCCCTTCGCTTTCGTTCTAGAAAGGTCTCCTTGCACTTCTCTCATTCATTCATATTTTTTTTTTCAATAATTAAAAGGAGCTTGATTCTCATAGAGAGAATCATAGAGAGAAACAAAGATAATCATATTAGATAATAAACATTAACCATGCAAGCTGCATGCACACACACGTTCTGCTTGCATACTTGTCTAATATTGTTGTTATTATACGTATTATATATGAATATATTTTTATTCCCCATGATATATGTTCTGATCCTTAGATTTAGTTCTTCATTGTTTTTAAACGGTTATCAAAATTAGTTCTTATGGTTAACTTATTTCTATTAATTAAGTGGTGATGTGACAAACAAAGATAAAGGGACAGAAGTCACATAACAATAGTGATGAGCTGAGTACTACTATTTATCGTATCACCAATTTTCAAAGAATTTGCTATTCAAACACCAAAAAAGTGAATCTATTGAGATACTTATTTAATAATTATTGGATATAGATTTGATTCCATACATTCTATTTATCACATCACATCCAATAGATATTAAGGTGTCTCAATGGATATCTATTTTTTAGATATTTGAATAATATTTTTATATAAAAAATAAGTTAAGGTCGAGTGAACCATATCAAGCATATTCAGTTCTGCTAAAAGATATATTTTTGCAGGAAAGTTAGGCCCAAGATGACTCCCCGGTATTTTTCGAGATTCAGGCGCTGTCTTTTTTCGAGTAATGATCATCTTACTCTTACAACATGTGTAATTCAATTTTCAGTAGTTTGTTATTGAATACTTAGTATAATTAGTTTAGGTGCAACATATATGATTAATTGCTGATACTGTTATTTACAGGATAATACTTGATCAGTGCTTTGCCCTCTTGGGGATGAAATATACGTCAGCATCTTTCCTATCTGCTGTGATGAATTCCGCACCCTCCATTACGTTTGTGTTGGCAGTCATTCTTCGGTAAGCAATAAATCGAATAATATATTAGTTTGGTTTAATTGATAAGAATCCCATTGCTTTATTACCCGAAAGTAACCAGACTCAATTCTTGCAGCTGCTAATAACTTGATAGCATGTTTGGCTTACCATTCAAAACTCTCGTGGTTTGGTAAAGAAAGTTTTTCTGCTTGTAACTTTGAGTTTAGTTTTAATGTATAAAAAAATGTAAAAAATCTACTATTATAATATTTGAAGTCATTTTATGAAAACTATTACATGTGTCTTTCATACAGAGCTTTAAGATACACATATCATTCATATAATTATTTAAGGTCCACTTTTCTCAACATTTATGTCTATGAATTTTTTTAACTTAATTTACAATTTAATTATTAATAAAATCAAATATTACAATTATTAAATATTACATGAATCAATAAAATTAGAATCATTAAAATTACAATCTACAATTAAAATTAAGAATCATTAAGAATGGAAAAAAATATAAAATTATGAATAATTAAAAAATGAATTAGATATAAATATATTAGGGTGATAAAAATATGAATAACATCCATTATAACAAAAAATTGTGTAATATGAAAAAAATAAAAAAGAAAAATGCTTTCATCGTGATATGCCTTTCACTTTTCCTGAAAGTAATTGTCTGACATCTTCTATTTATTTAAATGCACTAAAAAATATATCTATCTACTTGTCTCACTGTACTCTATTTAATTTGTTGTAACTTGAACATTCCAACCTATCAATTCAATAATTTTTTCATACTAATTTTTTTGAAAAAAAAACCTTCAATTTTTCAACATTAAAATATTTTAAAAATCAGTTTCACAATTTACACTTCTTTGATAATGATACTAAATATTTATTAATTTTGAAAAATTAAATATTTACATTACTTTTTATTAAAAATAATATTGTAATTGATATACTATAATAATTGAGATGGTGTAAATTAGGATTGTATATTATTTTTTACTAATTATTACACATTAATTATAACATATATTTTAAAATTGATATTTTAATTTATTAAAAGAATATACAAGGAAAAGATGTGCAATTGAAATCATAGAAATTAAATTTATTCATTATTTTTATTAATTAGAAAATATATTTTTATGTTTTTATAAATTAAATATTTTAATTTACTAAAAAGATATAAACAACTGGGGATGATAAAAAAAAGTTGAAAGTGAGTACACGCAATAATTACCCACAATGGGAATGGAATTGGAGACATATTTTATCTTCATAGGAACGATCGATGAGGTGAAGTCTCCATTTGTTAAACGAGGTAGGAAAGGGATAACACACCTTCATTTTTTTCAATTATCTTTATTGGATTTACATTATATATGCATTTTTAATTTTAATTTGGATTATGTTGCATTAATAGTATTTGTTATTATAGATATTTATATTTCAAATTGTAAAATATTTTAAAATTTTTCTCTTTTTGAAATTTGTTAATAAACTCCTTAATACCGTAAGGATTCAAAATTCCTAAGGGAAATGAGAAATTAGACCCGTAAGGAGAATGGGATAAGAGACAAAATTCCTAATGGCAACGGGAGGTATGAGACATATCTCTTTTCTATAATACACATTGTCATTTTATAAATCTATAATATAGTAAAATTATTCAGTTATTTTCTTTCTTTATTCAACAATTTCAACTTTCGAAATGTGTAAAATTTTTATAAAATAGGCTCTTTATTGTTAGTTATAGGTCATCTATTGAAATGTTTTTAACCTTATAAATATGATATTCAAAATAAGATATAAAATATAATATCAAATTTATATTTTATCTATTTATTTAATTATTTAACTATTAATTTACTTTTAAAATAAATTTATATACTCAATTTTCTATAAAATATATTTAAATAAATTATCATTTATTTTTTATAATAATTAAAAAACTACTTTTTATTATCTCTTATATATCTGGTCAAACGACTAATTTTTATATAATTTTATGTTATTATCCAATTAAACTCTTCTATTTCTATTTGCATAACTATTTAAATATAGAATGTAAAAAGCAATCATATTTTTATTTGACATGAAAAATCAATCACATTCACTACTATAATAATATATTAAAAATTAAACCTATCCAAATCATCATGATTTAAAATTTTCAGACGGAGACTACCAAACCTACTATTAGTCCGCAAAATAAGTGCAACTCTAAATCGTTAAAGTTTATGAAATGTCATTGCCTTGCAAAATCATCCTTCTTCCTAAACTTATTTTCATGTACCAAAATGATTTTAAGAGAGAAACTCTGACGCAAACCAAAAGCGTAAGTGAATATCCTCCACAGATCCCACTACCTCACGAGCTTCCCTTTCATATGACAAAATTGAAAAATTAATTTTCTACGTATGTAGGTCACTTTCTATCTTTTCGAGGATCCACTTGAACAGTTGGCATTGTGAATATTAAGTGTGCCTTTGGTAAGGAATTAAATAATAATGAAGGAAAATTTTTTCATTATGAATTCTATACGTAAAAAAGCGTAAAATCAAAGGAGCATGGCAATTCAATTTGAACTATCTATAAACAGCATTATCGATTACTATATTATGGTAATTGATTATTAACCTACTAATTAATCCATGCAATAACTCCTTCCATTTTTTCGTCAGACATTTTTTTTATAACTATTTTTTATCTCCTTTTAGTTGTAAATTTAAAAATTAACAGAATATTAATTATTTTGTCTTTATCCTTGTATGGATAAGTGAGGAAAAAATAATAGAGTAATATAAAGTGTAATTCAATCAAATGATTTTATCTTTGTTTACAACCAATACTATCTAAATTAATACCTGTAACAACTCTGACGATAAATAAAATATAAAATAATTGATTAAAAAATTTCATTAATAGTACATAAACAAAATAATATATAAAATAGTATAAGAGAATCATTTTCCATCTGAAAAAAGGAGCATAGTTTAGATAAGAAAGTCTTATATATAAAATTATTTATGTATCTATATCCATTAGTTTATGTTTTTGTAAAAAATGATTCTATGACATGATATCAGCATCTCCATGATCAAGTGGTCAAGGATTTGATTCTAGTTATACCCTATTATAAAAAATTGCTTATGCTTTGTGCCAAAAAAGGATATATATAAGAGGTGTGTTAAATATAAAACACAATTCATATACTCCTATCCATCATCCTGAGCATAGACTTTTGGAATATATGTTTCATAATGGAAACGCACATTACAAGCTTCTCTCTATATTTATTTTCCTGAATTATTAGAATAATTGTAAAGAAGAACTTTTCATATTAAAGAAGGTATAATTTTTTAGAATGGAAATAAGAAGTTTATGTTAACCAGGATACTGTTTTTAATTACCTGTTAATGGATACGAGAAATTATCAAACCATTCGCCGATTTTCGTGCCTGTGGAAGGTTCGCACATTTAGTAACACTGAATTGATTGATATTAATGAAAGGTGAGAGATTTGTAGGTGATCTGAGATCAAGAAAATATATTTATTTTATTTTATTTAATAAATAATATATAAATTATTGAATTAAATATACAGTAAAAAAATAGAAGATAAAAATAATTTATAAAATTAATATATAAAAGAATTTTTTTACTTTTGAAGCACCTAAATATTTCTCAAAGAAAGTTAGCATAAGCTTGGAATTATAGTGGCCACGGAAAAACCAGTTTAAACCACGATCTATACAGAACGCACAACGACTACAGTTTTTCTTCTGAGCTAATCCAACATCCAAAACACACACAGAGAGGAAAGACAAAATCACAATTATCTTTTTGGCAGTCAATGCGTGCGTGAGTGATATAGGGAATCATACATGATAGTACATGTTCAATTATTATATTGTTATGCAGAATGGAGCGCATGAAGATTAAGGAGGTAGCATGTCAAGCCAAAGTGATTGGCACTGTAGTAACGTTTGGTGGCACCTTGATAATGGCACTCTACAAAGGATCCGCAGTTAGTGTTGTAGGGTCGTCAACCCCCCACCCGGGCCAACCGGACAATGTTAACGACCCCAGTGGTACCCACTGGGTAATTGGAACATGTTTCCTCCTCATTGGTTGTGCTGGCTTCTCTGCCTTCTACATATTGCAGGTAATTAATTAAGTTGCTCCACTTAATTAATTCGCCGCAAGTAGCTAACTTCTAAGCAAATTAAATTAAATGGATTTAATTTTGATAGTGCAACTATTACCCGAATCTAAAGATGGAGCTGTTAGTTGCAGTCGCAGTTGGATAAATTGATGTAGTTAGTTAATTAGTTAAGCACGAGTTAGTTAGTTGGTTATTTATCCATCTGAATGTAGTTAACTAGCGATGTGGGACTCTTGTGCATTATTATTAATCCTATCGTATAAGTGATAACATTTTGGTAGTAGCCTCTAACTTTAATTAGTTTTTTTTTTTTACTTGGGGTAGGTCTCTAACTTCAATTGGTTATATTATTAAAAGTATTTAATTTTTATAACAATTATCTCAAAAATCACACGTAATTATATATACTTGACTAATAGTGTATAATAATATATATTTGCTAACATGGTTTGGTGAATTGCAGGCCATAACATTGAGGAAGTACCCGGCAGAGATGTCCCTGGCCACCTGGGTTTGCTTTGTAGGCGCACTTCAAAGCTCTGTTGTAGCAATTTACGCAGAGCGCCGCCAGCCTCACGCCTGGTCTCTCGGTTGGGATATCAGGCTCTTTGCTCCTGCTTATGCGGTTAGCGCTTTGTTCCTTGTTTTTTATTACCATACACAAATATTTGGGCTGAAAGAAAGCCTGTTGTTAATTGACCCAGCCCAATGGCAAGCCACAGTTTTCTTATCCCTAAGGCCCATTAAACGTTGTTCAGGGAATCGTCACTTCAGGAGTCCAATACTACATTCAAGGCATGGTTAGCAAGGCCATGGGCCCAGTTATTGTGACTGCTTTTAATCCCCTGCGTATGATCATTGTCACGGCCCTCGCTTGCATCATCCTCTCCGAGCAACTCTACCTTGGAAGGTACTTACTTGCAAGTAGCAAGTGCTACAATTCAATCAATACGAAGATTCTCATGCTTTTTTACTTTCTTGTATAAGAATATCGACTTCATTTCATAACAATTTTTTTTTTTTTTTATAATGGTTGCATAGTATAATTGGAGCAATAGTGGTGGTTGTTGGGCTTTACCTAGTGGTGTGGGGAAAATCTAAGGAACACAAAGGTGGGATGCCACTGTCCCCTCCAATGGAGAACTCACTGCAAGACCAACAGCAGCTACCGGTCATAGCTCCCAGAAATGATAGGGACGATATTAGAGCAGCTCAATTGGTCATTCAAGGCGATGAGGAGGGCACGATACCAAAAACAGAAAGCCAGAGAAAATAAATAATTAGGCCTAGATTTTGTTTACTTATACTACGGTGTAACATTCCCATACGCATAGTGACCCTAATATAAGGTCAACGTCATGCGTATGTTGCTCATAACATGGAATTGAGATTGGTGGCATATATGGCAATCGAATCAATTTAAGTGGCCACTTTGAGATGCTTCTTCTTGTTGAGTTTGAGCCCCCTATTTTGCTTTCGATTTTATGTTCTGGCTAGTTTCGTTTCATATTCAGCTTTTTATTGTTCCTTTTAGGAAGCGCCTATTATCCTTTTTTTTTTTTTATATTAGTCAAATAAACTTACTCATCAATTTTTCTAGAATGTTATTTTTTTACTTTTAATAGTTAAGCTAATTAACGTAATTGTTCAGCTTCACGATTTCGTATAAAACGCATTAGATTAAATTTTTAACAAAAAATTAAAAAAATGTATATATGATCTTTTTTTTTATCAATGTAATTAAAACAGTTTGAAAGTTGAATTGAATCTTTAATATAATTCATATATATATCTATACATCATTTAAAAAATAAACTTTGTTCTCATATATTTTTCAAGTAATACTACAAAGTAAAAGTATACAAAATGTTATATCTTACAAAATTTGAAGTAAATTGAAACCAACCTCCAAAGTAAAGTTCTATTATCATAATAATCAATTACATATATATAAAAAAAAAATTGGGTTGTATCTAAATTATTTTTATTTTTTAATAAAAATTTTTAACTTAATTTATTTTATAAAAATTTGTGAAGTTAAACACTTTTTAACGTACTTTAGTCTGGAAATATGTGTGACATCAATTTATTTGTAATTTTTTTAATTAAATGGATTCCTTAAAGAATATAAATGAAAGAAATAGAAATGAAAAATTAATTGTGATTTAAACGTATCTAAAAATATAAAGCCAAAGCCTACCCTAACATTCCCACCGCTATTGATTGGTGTCTAGTTAATGATAAGGATTTTGTCGCTACTTAGGGCCTGTTTAGTTTAATTTTTCAGTTTTCAGTTTTCAGTTTTCATTTTTAGTTTTTCAATTTTTCAGGTTTTATGAAAGAAATACTGAAAATTCTTAAAACTACAAATTTCAGTTTTCAGGACCAAAAATAAAATAAATTTTAAATTAAATATATTTAAAAATATTACAAATAAAAATAATAAATAAGGAGTAAAAATAGACAATTAAAATTCTATCGCATAAAATTTAATTTAATTTTAAAAATAAAAATTAATTAAATATAAAATAATTTTAATTATTAAGAATATTTTAATAAAATATTACAAATAAAGGCAATAAATGATGAGTGATAAGGACAAATTAAAGTGACAACATGTAATGATATATGAGTCTCTTTTTTTGTTATATTTTTTGAAATAATCAAATATATAGAATGACAAGGAGAGGAAAACTAAAAGCATGTTTGGTTTGAGTTTTCAATTTTTAGTTTTCTAGTTTTCAGGATATTGTTAGTTTAGTTTAGTTTAGTTTTCTTATTGAAGACATTTAAAATATATTACAAATAAAGACGACAAATGAAGAGTAATAAACTAATAATAGATAAATATAAGCGCTATTACACCATATGAACCTTTTCAGGCTTGAATATTCTTGCTGATGAACATTCATTAAATCGATAACTTAACAAAATTTGTTACTAGTCCGTAAAGCTATTATAGTGTTCCCACATTTATTAATATGACGTGGTTCGGGTGACGTAATTAGGATTATTAAGAATAAGAATCATCTTCGGAAAGCTTTCTTCTTTTATTTTTTGATAAATCTGGAAACCTTATGTTCTCATCCATTTTAATGATAACAAATTGAAGATCAATTTTTTTAACGCGGAATCACAAAATTAAGGTGGTTGCTCACATACAGTTAATGGTCAATAAGTTATTTATAGTTACCTTTAACCACATTTAAATGTGGTTAAATATAATTAAAAATGTGGCACAACACAACACCACAACACAACACCACACGCATCCAAAAAGGAAAGAAACCTATGATTTGGGAAACAAAAAGAGGCACAGATTTGAATAATACGAAGAAATTCATTATGTACTAGAAACAATGATAAATATCATGATAATACTCTTCAAATCACAAAGAGTAGTAGCTAGAGATCCAGAAATCAACACATGAAAAGTCTCTGCACAACAATACAATAGAGTGGAGAAGAAGAACTACATATGCTACTAGTCAAAACCGAAGTAAATCCACACCGAGAAATCAGAAGAGAAAAAAAAATTTGATGAGCACACTCAGACTCTGAGAGTAGATTCGAAGACGAGAGCAATGGCAGTGGAAAAACAAGCAATGGCGAATGATGGCGTGATGGCGGTGGTGGGGAGGCGGGGCGGAGCCAGTGCATCGGTGAGTGAGCAGATGACTTAACGAGGACCGCCATTGTGGCGGTGATTTTTGGATGAGTATTAAAATCAGGAACTAGGTTTCATTTTTTTTTCCTTGAAGTTTTTTTCCAATTAAGAGGGAGTAATGGTAGAAACAAGCATGAGGGAGTGGGTGACAATGTTATGTTGGTGATCTTCTTGTTGGACTGTTGGTAGAGGGATAATTGATGAAGGAGGGGTGGGTGGACTATTTGGCCACACTTTTATTGTGTTTAACCACATTTATGAAATGTGGTTAAAAGTAATTGTAAATAACTACGTTGACCATCAATTGTATGTGAGCAACCACCCAAAATTAAATATTGGAAGCTAAAGTTATTCGCTTATGCAATTGCGATTCTATAATAAAGAGTATAAGGAGCCTAAAGCAGAACCGACAACTTAATATATTTGATCTAATACATTATTCTGAGTCATGATTTTTGCGTTCTATAATATCAACTAACATGCTTTAGAAACCAATCAAGTTTATCATTGAAAAAGCACGGTTACAAGTTCCAACATCAACTCTATACTCCCTTTATTCTTTAATTATAGTCATTTGAGGTTTTAGCACGGATATTAAAAAGACACATAAATACTCTTGATTTTAGAAAAAATAGATTTAAATTACTAAATTATATTATATACGCTCCACTATTTTTTTCTATTTCTATTTTCTAACCACCAATGAGGGATAAAATTGGCATAAAACAATTCATTTTTTATTGAAATGCTAAAATGACAATCAATATGAAATAAATTTTTTTCCTAAAGTGACTATAATTAAAGAATGGAAGGAGTGTTATCTTTTCTGTCATCTTTCTCTAGTCTTCCCTTACACGAGTATTGTTGAAGACGTTGTCATCTTTATTCTTCACTAGCAGGTTCATCATTTTCTTGTCGTTGTTTTATTTAGCATTTTGTGTTTTATTTTTATCCCTTTGTGGTGTTTTTGTTGTCCCTTTTTATGGGTATTTTATTTTCTCTTTTATAGGTGTTTTTATTTTCTCTTATAGGTATTTTTCTTTTAATGGTCTTATAAATACAGAGATATTTAAATTTATGTTGAAAAGAGACACTATACATTCTTTAAGTTGCAATAGTTGTTATGATAGTTTTTGATGTGAAAGATGTTTAGATATTGATAGTTTTCAGATAAGAAATAGAGTCACAATTCATTGATTAGTTCAGAGTGTGAAATATACTTGATTTTTTGTTCGATCTAGATCTAGATCTAATATATCTATTTTCATTTATAGGTGTTGTTAGGCTTTTCCATCAATCATTTTTTGTTTTGGGAAAAAAAAAAACTACTCTATATTAATCCGCATTTTACTGCATCATCTCCTCATCCCTATCATAATGGATCATTGTAAAAATTCATATTACTAAAAATCAATAACGATAAGGGAAAGAATAAAGAATTTAATTTTTATATGAAGAGTTAAATAAATTTAATTTTTATACAAATATCTAAGTATATATTACTATATTAATGAAAATATTTGACCTAATCACTTATTACCTTAAAAATTTTACAACCATAAACATGTGATAAAATAACATATATAAGATAAAATTTTTACATTAACTATACATCAAAATTAATCTACAGTATAAAATGATATAGACGCTATTTTACTTTGTTACATTGTTTTTAGTTTTAATATTATTTTATAATTTTATATAAGAACTAAAAGACAGCTAGGCACCGCTAAGAATGTGAGACAGAGCAGATAGGTTACTAAATAGCATATCGCTAGTTTTTATTCCTTTTTTTTTTTTTGGTGATATAGCATATCGTTGTTTTGTCCCACGACTCCTTCACTTTTTTTTTTTTTTGATCGGGACTCCTTCGCGTTTATTAAGTATGTAGCCACAGAGACGCTGCTCTTTTTTTTTTTTTTTGTTCCTCTTGGATAGTTTAGCAAAGCTCGTCTTTCAAAACAAACGATAAAGCTGAAATTCTCACAAAATAATTATGTAAAAGAGCAGCCTACAAATACACCCAATGGCCTTATTGACGGGAGGCAAAAAAAAAGTTTATGGCCATACTACTCCAAGAAGAAATCAACCCAATAAACAAAACTAGGTTATCCAATGATTCAACACGTTGGACTTATCGAAAAATTCATCACGTTGACATGTTCCTTCTTATAATGTAATTATTTTTTTGATAACTTCCCTTTTTTTTTATAATTATTATTCACCGTCAAAATAGAGATGAAAACATAGAACAATAAAATAATAGTCTCAACCATAAAATATTAGTCAAAATTCTAAGACTGTCTAATAAAAATATAAAATATTATCAGAACATATAGCCCACCTACACTTAATCAATACCAAAACAACTCTTAATAGTCCTTCATGTGGATCAGAAGACAATTTCACATGAAGAGATTTACACAGTCAAATAATAGCAATATCTGCATACGGTCCAAGGCTCCAAGCGCAACAATCGTCATTGTATCTATATGTGGTATTCACATGCAAAATATCTTTCATTATATTCAAATCACAAGACATCAAAAGTTAAAATCATTAAATCCTATTCAATCAGCTAATAGCACAAGGTAAAATTGAAAATATTATGATCATTTTGTAACTTTCTTATAATGTAATTTATAAGCATTACTTTTTTTTTGGTACAGATTTATAATCATTACTTTGTAAATAGTTTTTCCAAACTTTATACATTTGAAGAGGAAATATTTCATAACAGTGTTATCTCAGTTTTTCAATTGCCAAACTATATATTAACCAAATTCTCTCATATAAGAAACATTGTTTACAACTTCTCTCATATAGGGATGTTAACTATTTTTTAAAATAAATTAACATATGATCTACAGATTAATTAAAAAATGAATACTCTAAGGCCCATTCGGATAATACTGATTATTTAAAAAAAAAAATTGGAAAAACAATTACATCTTCGCTTTCTATCTTCTTTAATCATACAACATATTACTTCCTTAAAAATCATCTTTAATATATATTTTTTAAGAAGTTAAATCATCTATTTATAAAAAAATACTTTTTAAAATCATAAAAAATCACTTTTCAAAATTACTTAAAATAAGTATACATGGGTTATTATATATTTAAATATAAAAAAATTTATTCACAAATTACTTTCACATAAAAAATTTAATAAATTATTTACTTTATCGGGCCCAACACCTTAGACGTTAGTAGTATGCACTGTTAGGTTATTAAAAAGTAGTCCCTCGATATTATACATTATTGTTGGTTACCCATTTGCTATCGTATTTGCCACATAATCAACACTAACTAACTAATTAAAATTAACGTGTTTGACAGGCCATATAATTATGTAAGAATAATATAATATAGTTAAAAAAATGTCAAATTTTTTTACACAAATTAACGATAATCATTGGATGAAATAAAATAATATGAAGTAGTTACTTATTATAAATACAATCAATAAATGTACACATTTATTTAAAAAATAAATTCTAGTGAAAATTTTGAGTTCTAGTATTTTCCGTTATTAAATCATTGAATGTACATTTTTAATTTTTCTTTTAAATAAAATGTCCTATTGCATTATTCAAGGGAGTGACTGTTGTCCTCACTCCTCTCTCTTTATTGTCACTCTAATTTTTATTTAGTTTCTCTAATTAAAATGCCTTTCTTCATTTGTTTTAAACAAAAATAATAATTTACCAGTAGTTATTTATTACCGGACATAATTCCATCTAAATTTATTATTGTTAATTTAATTAAAAATATTTTTTTAATTTTTAAGATATTTTCATCTTTAGACACTATGTTGCAACGAAAGACCTCTCCCAATATTTGTCTTCTCGAAGGTTTAATGGTGTGTTTATTTCATATTTTATAAAAAAAATTGTTATAAAATTTAAATTTTATACATTATTGCTAAAATTGAAAAAAAAATTTATAAGCTAATTTTTTAAGATTTTACAAAAAAAAAATTGAAAACCATTTTTGTTGGAGATTCCAATTATTTTTAAAAATTATTTAAATATATGAAAAATAATTTTTGGATGTTAAAAAAGGAACTTTTACCCCCCAAAAACTCCCATCCAAACCCCCGTAAATCTTAGTTCTCTCTTTGGGACTAAAATTTGTGTACCATTGCATCTAACCCTTGTTGATAACTAAAAATTAATTTAAATTACTTAGATTATTCAAAAATATTAAATATTTATCTTTATTTTTTAAAAAAATTATATGGTTACTATATCTTAAAAGTATTAATAATTAATAAATTGATAGATTCTCTGGCATCATTATTTTTTCCAAGGGTATTAGTACATTATTTAATCATATATGTGCTGTTAACTTAATATGATTGTTTAGAACTGAATATTAAATTATTTTGTAATTTTCTTTGTACAACAGTTAGCTAAATATTGAATAATATAATAGTGACTATTTGAAAAAATAATATTCAGCTAAAATGAATAATAATGAAGGTGTTTTGATAAATAGTAATAGTATAATATACAATATACATATCTAATTAAGTTTTAAAATATATAATATTTATATCATTAAAAAGTTATTCAATAAACACATGGTGCCAATATTATTGCTATTGACCAATTAATTTTTACAGTTTTTTTTACTCTGTTATTTCTATTCTTAAGAATTAATAAGTTACTTTTAATATTAATTGCCAACATGAGGGTGTGCTTGGTGGAAGCAAATTTTCTGTTTTTTTTTCTCTATCTCACTCCATGTCCCTCAATAAAATTATGACACGTGTATAGTGATAACATTACCCATGATCTTTTATCCAACTAATATTTTTTAACTATCTATAATTTAGATACATGATAAAACTTGATTAAAGAGACAAAAAATGAGACAGGAAGTAAATACAAAAGAATTGGATCCATGCTCGGTTAGAGGATTAAATTGAAGAAAACTTTTATGAATATATTTTATGTATAGATTCATACACGAAACTCATGCATAATTTTTTTTTCACACAGTTTTGCTTCAGTCAAACATACTCTAGTAGTGACAATATGGTAACCCTCTTCATTCAATATGGAAACTTAAAAGCCGTCCAGTGATTTTCTTTTAAGGGTTTATCTAATCAGGAAAGATTGTATTGAAAAGATGATGAGTTTTTACAAGTTTTTAAGGTATTAAATGTATTAAAACTTTCTTAACTTCCTATATTTTGTATTCTTAATCAGTGTTTTTAGAGTACTGATTAGTAAAATTCATTCTTAATTTGTGATTAATTAGTTCCTTAAATCAATAATTCATCCCTTTTAAACTATCTGTTAGTTTTGACTAAACACATATATTAAAAAAATTAGTAAATGATATCAATAATGGAGTAAAATATAATGAATAAACTAATATATCCTTAAGTATTAATTAATTCAGTACAATGTTTAAGGGCAATATTAGATAAAATATTTTGAAATATAAAATTAATTAGAGATAGTATTGGAAGAATAAAATTAATACGTTATTGAAATATGAAATTGATAGATATTTTAAAATATAAAAATATATGAAAATGGATAAATATTTTAAAAGGAATAGAGTAATTTGGAAACCAACGCAGAGAGACGCACTTGCTTACCATACGTCCATACAAACTAGCAGTCTACAAGTTAGAAAAGTTTCTGGCTTTTAGAGACTACCAATGCTTTGCCTTTTTGCAAGTTGATCGATCTGGAAATTATTGGGCAATATCTCAAATTTATTTACTGTTTCGATTGATGTCATTGACTCATTTTGTCACTTCCACTAGCGACAATTATTCTTATTGGATTGACTCAACTCTACAAACGAAAACCGCGCCTCTAAATACTGGAAGTTTGTAAACCAAATCTCGAGTTTACTTTCAAGTATTATTGTGGCACTGCTTTGTTCCTCAATATTTTAATTAGGGACCAAATTGGTTTACTCGATAATTTACTAAAAAATATATCTACATTAAAGATGATATAGTCAATCCGTCATTCATACTCCTCTGATCTATAATATAAATAATTTTTGGTTATATATGAGAATTAAGGAAATGGTTGGATTTTATTGATTTTTTTAAAAAATAAAAGTAATTAAAAGATAAAAATATTCTTTATCATTCATTATAAATTATCTTTCTATTAAATAATCATATGCATATTCATTCATTTCTCACTCATTATAAATATATGGATAAAATAGATAAAAATTAATTAATATTTTCTTAAAATATAAAAATGACTTATATTTTATATTAGACAAAAAATAAAAAATGACTTATATTATAAATCAAAAGGAGTAAGTTACTAAATAAAATTATGTATTAAACTGAAGATATAAGAAACTTCTAAGCTTTGTCATATATGTCTTATGAATAATGTTCAAGAAATAATGTTATATATATGGACGACGTAAGTTAATTTTATTTGTACAATATTTATTATATTCGATTGAATTATAATGTAAAACTCTTTTATATGATCGGTCTATCATGATTAAACTATTTCATATATTAATTGGGAAGAAAAAAAAATTAAAGAAAGACAAGTAGGAGATAAGGTTGCTTTTTCTTTCACATTTTTTAAATAACCATTTTACCCAATATATAGTTTAAGGCTTTTCAGAAAGATAATTAATGATTACATTATATTACCTCTATTCTTAAATAAGTGTTTGATCTTAAATGGACGCATAAACTATTGAAATGATTAGCAAAGCCTTAGCGTCAGGATAATTTATGTGTTTTATTAAATTATCCTCATTATTTTCCTCTCTTTCTTAATTATTCTCTCATCCACTTATCATTTAATAGGAGTATAATGGAAAAAAATAATTAATATTACTTATATTTCTAAAATAGGTAGTTATTTATGGAAAAATATAATTTTTATAAGAGTTTTGCTTACTAATCAATGTCCTTAGGACGCTGTTCAAGAACACTAGAAAAAATAAGATTTAACATTTTTTTTATGAGTCCTATATTTTGAAGACATAAAAACATATATTTTCAATATAAAACTTTTCATTTCTTATTCTTTAACTAGTGTTTTTAGGACACTCTTTAAAAAATGAATACTTATATAACCAGAAAGGCAGTAAATACAACTTTCTAGAAATTGTTTCGTCAAAACTTACGACCGGAAGTTATTAAATTCGAAATGGTGAAAATCACGTCAAAAAGAAATTCATTGCATATTTGCGGGTCATTTTTTTCAATATGATCTGCATTGATAAAATTTGCTATAAAATGAGTTTGTTTAGTGATTTACATGAATATAATTTGTAAAATCTTACCAATAACAAGATTTTACTAAAAAAATTATAATTTTTTTTTTAAACCAACCTCTCAAAACCATCAACATATTTAATGAAATATAATTTTTTTCAAATGAAATCTTGACAATAACAAGATTTTACTAATAAAATATTATTATTATTTAAATAAAATATTATTTTTTGAATAAAGTTATCAAAATATTAATTTTTAATCCAAATATCGCCAATAACAACATTTTACAAATAAAATATAATTGTTTTTAAATGAAATCTCACCAATGGTAAAATTTCACACACACCATTATAACGTAATTTTTCCCTTAATGTAATATATAAAATATTATTTACTCCATGCACCATAAAAAAAAAAAATAATTATCCTATGCATTGCTCCAGTCATCAATTACTTTTTCTTTTTCTTTTTTTAACGCACACGCTCTGCAGTAAAAACCACGCACTTGAGCCCAAATCGCCTAATAGAACGGTTGGGTTGAAAGAATCATGAAGGTAGGCAAATTTTCGAATAGTAAATGTTATTTATACTCATTATTTATGTAACATTATATTGATATATTTTTATTTATTATTGGATAAAGTGTAAATCTCACTTAATTTAAAACTCACATCTCATTCAATTATAAATAAAAATATATTAATATAATATTCCTTATTATGTGAGTATAAATAATAGTACTCTTTACCAATTTCTTTGGTTCCTTGGCAATGCACAAAAACATGACATCCCTTCTAATTCTGAGCGCTGATTTGACTTGAGACAGATTGATACATGCCAGCTTTCTATTCCTCCATTGGGTGGACGAATATGAATAAATTGCTAACAGAATTTGAAAAAGGAAGATACAAACCATTAGTCAGAGATATTATGCATTGAACAGGCTATTAAGGATTTTTAGATCATACCAAAAACCAAAAGGATTTTAGATTTTGTTCATTAGGGAAGCATGCATACATATGAACACGAAGGGCGAAGGTTGACTACTCGGCCACTAGGTAGCTGACAACGGCTTATCGGCATATTACATATTGGGAGATTATTATTATCAATTATGGGCCACATACCTCCATGTATATAGTATATACATATACTAATGTCACTACTGTTTACCGAAAGAGAATGTGGTTTGGGTTCCTTTAGCCCCACCACCTAGCTATCAGTATTTGTTTTGTTACATCTATTTCAAAATGCTTCCTTGGTAGTATTTTGCATGGTGCGATTCCACCAACCCGCAGCTAATTGCTTGATGGAATCCAAACACGAAACCACCAACTTTATTTCCTGGGCCATGTCTCCCCCAATTTGCATAAATAAATTGAAATCCAATTTCAGCTTGTAATATATAGTGATTACCTTGCATTAGATCACTATATATAATCAATTAATCATCATTATTATCAGCGTTAATTGTACCCTTTTAATTGGACACAAACCCTTTACAATCAAATGGAGATTTCCAGTTCAATGTATAAATAAACTTCGCTTTTTCCTGTTATATAATTATTATCAACTATAAACACAACACAGGGACGATGAAAATCTAACAAATTAAATTAAGAGTTTAATTTTTATATATTGATAGTATAAATTTTCTTTAGACTGTCATCCAATCACTATTAATTCAGTAAAATAGTTGAGTCTCATACTTATTATTTGAAAAGTTATTCAAATAGAATAATTTGATTGAATGAATTCAAAAAATTTTACAATAGTACATAAAAATTAAACTATTAAATTAATCCTACAAAAAATTACTACTTTTTACTTGTGGTAACTGCTAATTACTACTAATTTCATACATTTCGTGTTTAATTTCAAGACGAAATATCATGTGTTTGAACCAATCTGAACTGTTTTTTGGTGCTTGAGAAATATGCTCAAAACTAGTAAGGAGTTTTGCGTATGTTCTTCTTAACTTCACGAGTCTCATATATGTGACTTATCGCAAGTTTTATGTTTGATTTTTGGATAAAAACTAAATGAGTTTTTACTTCTTTTCTGGTTTTTCAGATACTATTTTTTTTAATTAATAATCATAAAAATATTACATCATTTTTTATTTTGTCTTATATATGCATGGTTTTGAAATTTTATGAAGAAAATTATGAAAATAAAATATTAAAAATATGACATTTTGTTATTACAAGTAAAAAAATAATACAGTGAAAATAGAAAATGAATCAAATATTACCAAAAAGTTTTGAGAAAACAACTATAAGAATGAACCTTTCACTCAAAGGTATATGAGACAACTACAACTACTAGGCTGTAGGTTCAACCATAGCTTTAAGAATATATTAGTAATAGAAGATTATTATACCAAATGAAAAAGATAATAATAATGTAATTTTAATGGTGAGAGAGAATATGGCTTTTTTATGAATTATAAATATGAAAATATAAAAAATAATTTGCAGAAAAATAAATTTAACCAAATTTATAATTTATTTTTGAAATAATTAAATTTGTGCACATAGTAACTCATATACATAATTAGTATTCTTATTATTTCGTCAAAATAAAACTTATCTAATTATGTGACCTTCTGTTTTTATAAAATAAATAAATTGTTATATGTACATAATTAAAAGTAATATTGAATTAATAAACTTGTACATAGTAATTATTTATTACTCTTAACAAATGCATTTAATAGTAAAAATCTATCCTCACTTCTTCAAACATAAATTCAGGTATGCTCTTTCTTATGAACTACTACTATTTTGGTAAAATAAAAAATGTCAACAAATGACAACTCTATATATATGCCTATTATTATTAAGGAAAATATCACTTTACCTCTTAACTATGGTCAAGTGTACTTTAGATCTTAAACGTAACACTAAAAATATGTGCGTAGTTTTACCCATTGAATTTTTTGAATGTACAAATTGACAATTTTATTGATTTTTTTATTGGTTAACAAAAATATAACAAATTTAAAAAATTTTAGGGTACTAGGTTGTAGATTTAGGAAAATTCAACGGGTCAATTTGCACATATTTTAAAATTTAGGAGTACATTGCATTTATTTTGATTATAATATATACTTGTGAAAGTTTATATGATTAATTTACAGATTCTTAAAGTTTTTTTAATTAAAATCCATATGACCTATTGACCTATATAGTTCAGGGTAAAGTGAACTTTTCTCTTATTATTATTCTCAGAGACATGTAATATTGCACAACACACTTTGGTGAATCCATCAACCACTTATTTATTTATTTACTTATTTGTACTTCTTAAATTATCATCAAGCACTTATATATCAAGAAACATAACATATGAAATGATAGGTTAACGTAAAGGCTTTAAAATTAATGTATGTCATGGAAAAGGAAGAATCCCATTAATTCGCTAGGATTGGATAATAAATAACAACTTAGCGAAATCCCGTGTTTTGACACATTATGGTAACAACGCATGAGATGTGGTTTTGAAAGCTGCGTTTTCCATTATTCTTGAAATCACAGATATCCAAAATTAGTCTTCTGACCAAGTTTCCCATACCTAGCTATCATCATATTATATATATGTCGTTTTAGTATGTATTATCCATTTTCTTTTTAGATGCGTAGCAACTCGATCGATTAAGTGGATGCATCACTGACCTTTAAAGGAAATTATTATTGACGGAAAAGGAAAACAATACGTAAAATTGATTGACATACCTTTTTTGAAATGATTATGAATCTTAAAGAGAAAAGGAAAAAGAAAGGATGAAATTTTTGTTGAAATCAAATTGATTTTCCATAATCACACGTATGTTATATTAGAGAGCGCGCAAGAGGACAGATGAGGTTATGATACTTCATACGCAAATGGCATCAGTGGGTAATTTTTCCACAGTGGGAGCCATGCATGTTATCTGTAATTTGTGCTATAATTGAAGTCCAAAGAGGCCAGCAATTTATTGGCTATAAAAAGACATCCTCAAGTAAATCAACCTCAACATGCCTTTTTAATTCTTCAAATTAAATTATTATGACCCATCTGACGTTGGAATATGTATTATTAATTAATGGATTTTTCTGCCTGGTTAAGGATTTAAATGGAATATGAGTTTTAAGTTTTTAAAATGTGAGGACAATTGAAAAAATTATAAGCTTTAATAATAAGGGCTGATTAGAAAATTCGTTAATTAATTTCATCTACATGTCTTCCAAACCCAGCCACTATTGTTGACGGGTTAACTCATAAGTTACTGCCCACGTCACTCGCGTTAAACTTAACAGCGTTACACAATCAAGTTCTGTTGAAATTCATGATAAATGCATGGCTATCTTGTTATATTTATATCAACCTTAACTTCAGGGAGTTAACAATTATAATTTCTAAACCAAAAGAGAGTTTCTTAAATGTTAGCCAAGACAACAAAAAAGTTTTTTTTTTTTTTGGTGAGAAAAGTTTTATTACAATTTGTCATCTTAACCATTTTATTAACAATACAGTGAAAGCAGAAAACGATCATAACCGATAAAATTTAAGTGTCCAATTATATAGTATAAGATTTCTTTTTCTCATTCTAACAGTAATTAAGAATTTCTTAAACAAAAAATATAATGCACCCCCTTACTAGATTTGATTTTGAGTTGAGCATTGCTGTATCAACGTGAAACAAGAGACCACTAGCAAGCGCCGATTCCATCGTATCTGATTTTGATTGAAGGGAATATGAGGTGATGTGAGGCCACTATCAAAGCCAAAATATATCGCAGCAATATGCTTATTTGGGATGCGGTATAGTCGGCTGGAAAAGAATTTTTGTTGAGTTACCCAACAGAGATCATTGAAAATGTTGCTCTTATTTATAACCTTATTAACTTAATCCCACCTCCGAAAACATTTGAGTAAGATTCCATATGCTCAAATCAAATATGATTCCAAATTATATACACACATTAATATATATGTATGAGTGGATCTAGATGAATGACTTAAGCTTAAGCATATACAGTATATATTATTATTTTGTTGACAAATACTAAATCATGTGATATGTTCAATAATTAACAGACATAGGTAACGCAATATTAACGAATGATTTTTCACTCATCCATAAATACATCTTTCTAATGGTGTCCACATATACAACACCAACTCCTACTTAACACCACCTGGGAACACAAATTGCTTGCGTCATGACCAAGCACTAAACCTAATTTCCATTTGGTGGTTAATGAAATCAAACACCCCCCACTTTCCAAAATCAAACAAACACAGAAGAAGAAAAGAAATTTACAATAGCTAGGAAAGACAATATATATAAATTATTTTTCCGTAGACAACTATACATACAAATAATATCTCCCTTACTTTTTTCTTTTGTTTCCATTATACATAAACGTTAAAAGGGGATTCTAGTAATTGCTAGGAATATGGGCGTGTTTTAGCAAAATGGATAAGGGAATCTCTTGGGGTGAAAATTGAAGTGAGAGAGTTAGTGCCTTGGACGAGTGCAAGTGTTGTGTGAAACTGGGACTTCTTTGCAATTGAGCTTTGCTTTTTCGCTCTATAAGAAGGCCATTTCGCGTTGAGTGTGTCACTCACAAACTCATAAGTCACAACACGTAGTCTCGCGAGAGAGAGAGAGAGAGAGAGAGAGAGAGAGAGATTTGCGTGTGCTTTCATTGTGTCACCGTACCCTGGTGAAGATGGAGGACCAAAATGGTAGTGGTAAGTTGGGCCAGGGGCTTCAGAAGTTGAAGCCTTACCTTGCCATCATATCCCTTCAGTTTGGCTACTCCGGAATGTATATCATTACCATGGTTTCTTTCAAGCATGGTATGAGCCATTGGATACTCTCCGTGTACCGTCATGTAGTTGCCGCTATCATAATAACCCCTTTTGCGTTTGTCCTAGAAAGGTGCGTACCTCTCTCTTTTTCTCTTCCTCTTTTCAATGTTTATTAAAAGAGTGTGTTTGTGTGTCTCTTTGTCCTCTCCTACATTTCATTCCACTACACAAACTGGCACGTAAATGACGTAGCATCTTTCTTTTTTCATTCGTTCCACTTCTGATTAACAATAATGACACGTTTTGATTCTATATCTTTGCAGAAAAATTCGGCCAAAAATGACCCTCCCCATCTTCCTGAGGATAGTGGCGCTTGGTTTCCTTGAGTAAGGCTCTTCAAACCCTTTCCTCATACGAATAATATATTCCAAGTATAGAATTACAAACTTAAGCATAATGTTATTTTAACATGTGTAGACAATTATGTGGATTATATAGATGTGAGATGAGTGATGAAAAAAATAAGTTGAATAAAAAAAGTGATGAGATCCATATATTTTGTGAGTAGAATATTTAAAAATATTGAATATTAAAATAATAAAGCTACAAACTTAAATTATAGTTGCAATTGCGATTACGTTGTAATCACTTTGATTATAAATAGTCACACTTACATAAAAGGTTGATATAGTTAAAGTTTATTGCTTCAATACGGTTACAAAAACTGCCGCTGACTGTAATTTCTGATTGATGCGTACCACAATTTAGAATCATGTATGGAATCATATATTTTGTTTGCTTGTTCTCAGCCTCTTCATCGGATGTGTGAAAATACTTTTAGGTTCACATGCATGCATGCAAATTAAAGTTATGCCGATAATATATGTAACCTTTTCTTTTGTTTATATTTGATTTGATTTGAGATGTACATAAAATCTATGTTCTTTTCTGGTTGAGAACGCGCCATGTGAGATTATTCCAACCCATGGTGTGTTTTTCCGTATTAATTCAGCTGCTAATTGTTTCTAATCAGTATCTTAGTGAAAACCAAATTGCTAAGGATAATGTTTATGAGTTTAAATTTTAAAGAAGGAAGGGAAGGGAGACTATATATATTTCAAAGTGGACACATAATTCTAAAAAAGTAACACACCACAAAATTAATCATTCATAAAACGCAATGTTTTCAAATTAAATAATAGTAAAAGAAAAATCATTTCCCACCTACCAATCATATTAATTAATCATGCCATGGAAAAGCTAGCAAGGCACTTAGATATGGCATTCTGTCTCTATAGGAAGACACAAAGCACTCGTGCATAATAAAATTGCGGGGATAAAACGCATCAAACTTAGAGATTATTTAATATTAGTCTAAAAAGTTAACGTCACGCATCGCCATCAATCCAGTATGTAGAGTCTAGAGAGAGGACATAAACAAGAAATAAGTCATCTAGCAGAAGTAGGAATTATGAACATGTAAATTATAATATGAGTAATAAGTGCTGCCTTGTATTTTAAGATATGCCGCACCATAAGCAGATTTTTTTAAATCATTTTGGTTATAATTTTGTTTTATCCAATTAATTGCAAAAAGTTTCAGATTGGCATATTTTTTCAATGGGTACGGTTAATTTGTATTTTGCGGATACCCTATAGGCACCAAATATATGGTTAATTTGAATTTGTTGGGGTTGAAATTTTCATCACAGGCCAGTGCTTGATCAGAACTTGTACAACATGGGGATGAAGAGGACCTCAACAACGTTTGCATCTGCCACTGTTAATGTCCTCCCAGCCATTACTTTTATAATGGCACTCATTTTCAGGTAAAAGCTTCAATCACTATCACCATAAGATGATTCATGGCAGCATATTTGCTAACGCAAAGACAGAAAAAGGCTGGTTGCACTCGTGGATAAAATGATAAACCCAAACAATGTGGTTGCCACACTGCATGGGGCCGCTAGTTGACAAAATGCTTCCACAAACTATATTTTGTGCCATACACATACTTTTCTTTTCTTTTAAAAAAGAACCATGTGCACATTTTTTTAATTATTCATATTTATGCTTATTTTAAAACTTGATTTGTTAATGGAGTTAGCTGGGCTAGTCAACTTTTTACTTATGTATTGTCATTATTTAGATTCAATTCCTCAGTTTAATTATTTGATACATGGGTTGTATACTTGTATGTAAGTACGTACCTTCATACATGTTTATTGATTCTGAAGATCGCATGATCGAAATTTGCCATCAACTGAAGTATAAATTGTACCAATTCATATTTTCTGTTTAAATTCGATCTTCATCATTCTAATAATGAATGAATCTAATGACATGGTAAATGCTCTGTTAACCAGGTTAGAGACAGTAAACTTGAGAAAATTACACAGCGTAGCCAAGGTAATTGGAACCCTAATCACAGTCTCTGGAGCCATGGTTATGACTCTGTACAAAGGCCGTGCCTTTCAGCTCATAAAGGGAGGAGGAGCTATCAGCCACCATGGCGACACCACTGCCACCGAGACCTCTGACCAGCACTGGGCTATTGGCACACTTGAGCTCATTGCAAGTTTAGTTAGTTGGGCTGGCTTCTTCATTTTGCAAGTAAGAACATACATATATCAGATATATTTCTTTACCTTATGAAGTAGTACTAATTCTAAGTCAGGGACACCAGAAAATGACACATTTTTATTTGTTGAGTGTTCATGAACTAGTTATAATATTCTGACTTGTGTTGCGTTTGTTTTTTTTTTGTGGAATTAGTCATTCACTTTGAAGAAGTACCCAGCAGAGCTCTCGCTCACAGCTTGGATTTGCTTGATGGGTATTGTTGAGGGTTCAATCGCCTCGTTTATATTTGAGAGGGACTTGAGCGTCTGGGCCTTAGGCTGGGATTCAAGGCTCCTTGCTTGTGTTTATTCTGTGAGTACCTTTTTCCATATTAATTAATTAGTACTGATCGATGATGATGTACCCATTCATTAGGCTTGATTATTTCAATCCTTCTACTTAATGATTAGATCAAGTTACTAATTTGAGCTCAAACTTTGTATCAATTAGGGGGTGATATGTTCTGGAATGGCGTACTATGTTCAAGGGGTTGTGAGCAGGGAACGTGGACCAGTGTTTTTGACTTCCTTCAGCCCTCTTTGTATGATTATCACCGCTGCATTGGGTTCCCTTGTCTTAGCTGAGAAAGTTCATCTTGGAAGGTATGTGTTAACTTTTTATCAAAATGTCAAGGCCAAAATTTACATGTATCAAATCTTAGAATAAAATACAATTATTGCACAGAACCTGAAGAATTAGTCTCACATTAATGCCTACAAGCTATGTATACAATGTTCAAAGACCAAACAAAAATTACTTTAACTAATTAATTAATTGATGTTCTAAATTTGTTGTGTGTTTTCCTTTCCAGTATATTTGGAGCCATTCTCATTGTCTTTGGGCTTTACACTGTGGTATGGGGCAAAAGCAAAGACCGTCAGAACACCACAGAAATAGGGAAAGGCGAAGACCAAGGATTGCCAATAAAGGACGGTAAAAGATCAGTGACAGACATTTTTGACGGCATGGAGATCATTGGTCATAATAATGCTGAGGTCTTGAAGAAAGGTGCAGGGAAGAATAATGTCCCACCAGCAGCATCATGAAGGGGTCCTTCAATTTAGGACTATAGCTTAAATTGCAATTTTTTTCCCCCAACTAGCTAGAGAGGTCAAGAAAGATATTGTGCAGTGTGTGAAAATCTTTCCCACCAACTGCCTCACTGGCTTCATCTTGATATGCGCCTTTCTTGTTTTCCTTTGACCCTTTTTCCATGTTCCTCAAATCATAGTGTGAATCAAATAATGCAATACTGCTTTTGTCTCTGTTATTGTCCGGAAGTATTTCTTTTTTATATTCTTCTTTATTCCCTCTCATGTTGAGTATACTATAATATAATGATATGTGCTTAAACAAAGATTCCATTCGTAAAAGAAAAAGAAAAGAAAAAGAAAAACATCCCAATGAAATGAACTAAAAATAAATAACTCTTTAAACTGCTAAAATTGGTCTGTTTGTCCGTAAATCAGAGGCGTTGGGTTTTATCAGCTACATTAATCTAACATTTTTATACTCAGGTTAATCAATGAGGCAACCCATTAAAATTTTAAACGAACATTTTTCGCTTCGCTAATTTTATTATATAATAACGACTAGCTAGTTAACATGAACTAAAATTTGAATAGTTAAAAATTTCACATAAGAGCTTGATGATCCTCTGAAATGTAGCACAATAAAAGATATATTTAAATATGCTTCAGCAGACTGGTCACGTGGTCAACCTAGTCCGTATGTGTGCTGGTGTAGAGTGTAGTACTGCCTTTTTCATCAGATTTAATTTATCTTATTTTTCCCGATTTTTTTTATAGTATTTCAAGATATTGATATCCTTTTAAATCTAAATGTTGTGATTTAATCATAAATATTTAAAGTATTAATAAATTTAATTAATAAAACACATGATAAATTTTCAATCATAAATTATCTAAAAGATATTGATATCCATAAATTTTATAAAATAAAAAAGAAATACCTATTTTTCCCGGTATGCTTTCAAAGAAACTTTTACATACATACTTTTGGTGCATATAAACTTTGTAAGTTAAATTAAAAATTTCTCCGTTAATGAACTTAATACACCTGTTTTGTGTACACTCATGTACGAGAATCTCTACACGCATCTTCCAACTTGTAAGAGAAGGGGGAGGGGGGAGGGAAAGTAACAGAACAGTAATGGGAAATTGGGAATTTGGAATTCAATGATTGATTGATGATCCTTCATATATATATATATATATATATATATATATATATATATATATATATATATATATATATATATATATACCATGCATGAGGTCATTTGATTTTTATATGTCAAGTATTCGAGGATGTGACAATGTGGAGTTTGTGTCAGCAATTCCATCGTTGAATCCAACGAAGAGAATCAAATTCTTGCAACATACTTCTGTCACATAGATCCACCGCTAAGCAACAGCGAGGACCCTACAACCATGACAATACAACTACCTGCTAAATGAATCAAGAGGAACAGTATTCAGAATCAAAACCCTGAGCATATATATAGTTTTAGCCTCATGCATGCTTTATGGAATGAAGGTTGTGACAAGTTAAATGTAGATAAATCAAATTAATGCGCTCGCTAGCTCATCGCATTAGCGCATTTCCCATACGTCATTTCCGCATCCCTTGTTGAACTTGTTCCTACTTATCTTCGGTGATTGGTAGGTTCGAATGGTCTTTGAGACTATTAGTTAGAGGGTGTGACGTAATTAATAAAGATGAAACAATGTGCATAGCAGGCAGCTTAGGATTATTAAGTTGAAATATGCAACTAATAATTAGGCTTCCATTAGTTCATTATAGCTTTTAAATGAATTATCTGAACGTCTCCTATAATAATTGAATTTAATAAGTGTCATTAAATCCTTTGGCTTTACTTGAGTTACGGCTCAATTAGGCTCTATAAGTCCAATCGTCCAAGACCAATTATATTGGTAGAGTAATGCTATACATCTAGAAAAATATGTATAAAATCCTTGACAAAAATCATGGTTATTGATGATTAAATAAAACAAAATGGTATGATATATCAAATCATTTAAAAGTTAATAATTATATTATATCATTTTAGATATTAAACTTTGGATAAGTTTCTATTTGTCGAACATTTTCCATATTTAAATGGTCCGGTCTTAATTAACACCGCGACCAACAAATGTTTATGCTTTAGGGGCTGCATGTGTTCCTCTCATGGTCATTAAATGGTCGACGTATAGTTTCCCCTGTTATCCCGAGCTTCTTTAATTTGGATCCACTGGAATTCGGCAAATTCAGAGAAACTGCGTAAAACCACAAATTGGGGAAGGGTTCATGTTTTTCACGTGATCATGTCCTACGCCTCTGCTCTGTGCTTGCATGTCACCAAGGGCTTCTTCCATCTACCTCAAAGCAGTATGGAAAACGGTAGATTACACGTGAGTGTCTTTGACAAAATTCAAGTTGTAAGCTTGGATGGATCAATAATATGTCTCTTAATCTAAATCTCTAAAAATTTAGTTAGCTCATCTGTTCAATACTCCGCTGATGACTTGGATTGAATTATACCTCATCCTGAATTGGGATGTATTTCTTTTACCCTGAACTTTCTTTTATCAAAAAATTAATTTTATTATTTATATTGTGAGTATAAAATTTTTAAATTGTTATGTAATCATATATTTTTATACTTGAAAAAAGTTATTTGACTCTTAAAATCAATTTCTCATTATTCCTATTTCAAAAGTTACATAAATTACATATACAATAACATAGTACATTAGATAACAATGTTAAACTCTTTACACACATCCCATGTATCCAAATTATTCTCTGATTAAAATCTCGTACTGCAATCAATTCGATTATGTGGTGCCACTCGTTCATGAGAATCAAAACAAAAGCACAATGAATAGAATCAAATTCCATTAGATTCTTGTACCTAAAAAAAAAAAGAATTCTCCATTAGATTCTTAAGCCCAACGTACACTCATATATCCCACGACTAAACACCACAAGGGAAGAAAGATTATTATTGGCTTTAATTAGTCAACGTCAATTTTAGGATTTAATTGGTTTTAACATTCCAGCGCCTTATAATGGATCAGACCCTCAAATTAGATTCCTTCTGCCTTTAAGGAAATAAGATTGCCTTACTAACATCTATAGTTTTTGGTCTAGTGTTAAGCGCTTAATCCTACAATTATATATTAATTAATCATCAGAATCTTGAGGATCTATATATTCTATATATGTATGTAGTAGGAACTAGGACTACCTTTGCTGCAAGATATCTAGAATAGTTGAGATTCTAACAATAAGAAGAATATGTGTGCACCCCCAATGTGTGGATGCATGATTTGGGTTATCTACCTCAATTTAATTCTATCAATTTCTTTGGTGCTACTTTTTCTTCTCGAATGTCCCTAGCTAGTTAGTATATATCAATATCATATTCAATTATTAGCTCATCAAGTTCAAACACCATGGCCAGTTGTATTGTTTTGAGCATTCATTCCTCTTACGGACAAGTGGTCGGCCATCATCTTCAACATCTTTTGATCCATTCCAAGTAATAAGCAAGCATTACTTCCAAGTTGCGTGCCTTAGTGGCTGGTAGGTCCACTCGTCCAAGCTTATCAAATCTGCTGCTACCTCCTCTATAGCAAAAGTTGCTTCAAATCATTTATCTTTCACAATTAGCAATCAATAATCTGAAACATATATGTTTGTAAAACGTGTTTAGATTAGATTTATTTCCTCAGTGATATATATCGGCATTCAATGAACGATGCGAAGTTTGCCTAAAAGAAGCGTAAGTTTCCATCATATCGATTCCATTGTCTGAAGGATCAAAAAAGGATAAAACGAAACAATCATGCAAGGAAAAATACCTAATCCTTTAAAATAAAAAGTATAATCTTGTTTAATCAAAATTGAACTTCTCAGTTCTCACACATTACATCACATTTTTTTATCTCGTTATTTAAATTATAATGTCATCGGCGAAAGCATTTTATAAATAATATTTTCAAAATTGATAAATAAATTATTACTAAAACTTTTAGTACTTCTCTTGAATTTAACTTTAATTGTGATATATTAACATAAAAGTATCTTATATCACTACTGCTCCATTACAACTTTTTGCTAATAAAAAAAGATCTTATAACAATTAACTTGAATGTTACATTAATATTTTAATAATAAAATAATATATAATAGAAAGCTACTACGAATAATTCAGTATATATAAAAATTGCATCAACTTTAAAGTGTTGTCAGTTTCTTGAATTCCACCTCCACGTGACTGATGAGCAATGTATAATATTTTTAAATGGCAATGCTTAATTATATTGAAGCAAAAATTGGCTGCATATACTCAATTGGAGACGAAATGAATGACATATGAAGATGGATGCATCAATTTTGCGATGGATACGTTCTTTGGAGGAGACACTACTATGACAATAAGACGCATTATTAATTGCACAAAACTAAAGCGTAGATCATGCCGCAGATAGAAAGAATTGAAATAGGACGCTGCCTACTTTATTAGAAAAGAAATCCAACCTTTTTGACCAAAAGAAAGACCAGCATACTTTTGTAGAGATAATAATGGCTTTATAAATTGTATATCGTCGAAATTTTTTTATTGAAAAGAACCCCCCAACATCAACGTACCTAGTCACGAACATGTCTTTTTTGCATGAGCACTACTATAGCTATGCCTTAAACGGAACATAAACATTATTGAGAGAGTGTGATTTTTACGTTATTTATCATAAAGTTTAGGCTCTGTGGCACGTATTTTATCAGAGAGTGGTTAAGAAAGCAATTCTCAAAAGTTTGAATCACATGACACATTTCTCACAGATAAAATTAAGTTTTCTTTTTTAAATAATACATAAAGTTCATATACAAAATATATCCGTTTTCTTGATCATTCTTTATTGTTGTTATTTTGTTAATGAATAAGCTTTTATTCAGTGGCAGTGCCATGTGAATATCGACATCTACTCTTTTTTAAACTACGCTTTCACATAAATTTGACATGATACAGTAACTGAAAAAAATAATTAGTCTTCAATATGCAGTACTATGTAATGTAATATACAGTTCGCTATAACAACTCACTTTAACATTAACCTCATAGTTCCATAAATATATTACATCCTTAAAGTAAGCAGATAGTAATTGTGCTTAATCGGTTCAAATGATTTTGGCACTAACTTCTCCTTAAAAAGTCTTAAGTTTGAGTTTCATCAATGAAAAGGCCAATATTTGGAGAGTTTTAACCTTAAAGTATAGCTCGATCTAGCTCAAGTTAGAATGTATTTCAAATATTAACAATTATTAAAGGAAAAAAAAGGCAGAAGTTTGATATTACATTTTACTAAATACTGCCATTAATGAATAAAAGAAGGTAAGATATAAAGTGTTTCAATTTCAGAAGTTTATCACTCTTTTAATGTGCCATATACTCCACCTGACGAAGTACCAAAATTTAAGGAAACGCGATTCTCATGTACCTAAATAGGATGCTACCTACGTTCTTAGTAAAGAAATCCCTCATGACAGCGCACTATTATGTGAATTGATGATATCTAACATTTAAATTGCTTATGTATACACCAAGAAAAGGAAATAGATTCCATCTAATAGAGCAAAGACAATCAGAATCAGTTGTTTTTCATTTCTTTTGAATTTTTGATACTGATTAATAATTTGTTGGTAGCTTTGTTGACTCTCTTTTCTTTCATGGGGTTTTGTTGTACCACGAGATAGCTATCGAAAAAAAAATGCACCAAGAAAATAACTTCATCGGTTCCAACATTGGGTCAGCACCTTAAAAAAAATGCACCATACCTTTGGACATGTATTTAGAAGAATATAAAAAATCAATAGGATCGATTACACCCAAGTCCTACCAAAAAAAAAACTTAACATGAACTTTATTAGAGACCAAGCCAGTCCTAGGGTTTATCAAATAATTAATAAAATCATATACTCATGTGAAAATGAAAAGATATATCATGTTATTTCAATAAAAGTTGTAACTTTTTAAATTTTTAGTTTAAAATTGTTTAAAGGAAGCTTTTTTTTTTCTTTTGTTTTTATAGACTCATTCAAGTACAGTTTTTTTCCCAAAAATGTAAAAGACCTACTTAGTTAAAGCCCTATGTAGGTCAAGTTGGCCCAAATTCATTCTGTGGTATCAAGTATTAACCAGTAATCAAATCTAATCATGCAGCAGCCAAAGGGGTTCAACGAAAGTGAGGGAGTCAAACAAACTCAAAAAGTAAATAAAAGCATGATAATGTGGATACCGGATAGGGTAGGGTTGATTATCTGATTTGGAAAGCTTGCTTTCACGTCGATGACACCCTTGTGGGTTTCGGCAAAGGCAATCGACGTGTCTTCCATCAAGGCGTGTTCGTCAAACCATCAATATTGGGTCACTTCTATATGACCATGTTAGATTTGTGTGTGTGCTTATATTATATCAATTACTCAGTACAGAAAACACAATCTTCATCATTTCTCTATGGTGGGTCTTCGCTGTCAGGCAGTAATGAGTTTAAATGACCAGAGAGGGACCCCTCAGAATCCTATGGGGTTTTATTTATTTATTTGTTTGTTTGTTAGTTTTCACTATTATCATTGATATGCTTCTAAGTTCTAACCAATGAAGCCACCATCTAGCTGGTAATCTAGTATCTGCCTGAAGAACGTACGTGTCTTGGTGTTAATTGCCTTCTCCGAGTAGAGAGGATTCAGCAAGTTTTGTACATAAAAACTATCTAGAATCTAATTGGTGCGTGGTGTACCCGTAGTGAATCTTCCGATAGTTTCCAGGAATAAATGGGATCCTGTCGAACGATTTCCTCAGTTGTGCGCGATAAAAGAGGGAGTATCAGACCCTATTAATGGGAGGATCCTTATAGAATTAATTCTTCCATAACAAGGCCGCAATTCACGTGGAGAATATTGGGAGATTGGGTCTTCCTTCCCCATATACTTTTGATAGCAAATCTAGTGCAGGCCTTGTTATCGATGTGGATGACTGAGTGCTGCTTATCATTTGGGTCCCTATGGGAAATCCAAGCTTGCGTATAATTAGCACTTAACCGAGCTAGTTATCGTTGGGCCACTTTGAGAACGGTTGGGCCAAGCCATAATACCAATTCAATTTAGTCCACTCCAAGCATTATACCATTTTTCATTTTCTTATGAGTTGAAATTAACATATATTAGAAGTTCGCTTACTTATCAGAGATAAAAAAAAACATATCTAACAATGAATATGTCTTTCGGATTTATTTGGTTAGAGATAAAAAATGAGAAGAAATATTTCATAAATAAGCTATGTCCTTACTTTCACCTACAACCAAACACAGGTAAAAATGGGAGCGGTGCTATGCCTAATTAAGACATAACCCGTTTCATTTTTCACACCTCGTCATCCACCTCAACCAACCTTGCATGAACACAACCTCCACAAGTTTAGAGAGCACTCAAATGTCCTTGACAAAGGTGTCTTGGCATGTGGGAACCTTCTAGGTGTGATTCTGTGCATAGGCGTTATACTAGGGAGAGTGAGTCACACAACACTCATCGTTGTCCATTTACAACCTTATCATGCTTTCGTGGATAAAGTGTTTATCCACAGCCACCTTAAGCACCAGGGGAGCGTCCAGACGTGTCTACTGGCAACGTCTGAGCACTCAAGCTCTGACAGGGGTGGAGTCTCTATGATGATGGTTCTCCAGAGGAATCAAACGGGTGAATTGGTGTAAAAAATAACAAAAGCTGTTTACCTAAATTTTGTCCCAAAAAAAAAGAGTAAAGTGGTATTGAGTCACTAGTAAAAGTTAATATATTTGCAGCTAATAATAAGTACTGTGCATTTTCACATGTAAAATTTTGGAAAAATAAAATCAGAACAACAGATTCAAAAGAAAAGGAGAAAACACATTGCAACAGATAACATTACACACCATAGACCATACACCATACTACATACCTCGTAATTAAATGCATAAAAAAATCACGGTCTGCCTACTGTGGAATCTGCCTTGGGTCAATCACTTTCCTCTTCATCTGCATACATGAGAGAAAGTAAGGACTACAAACACAATGGGCCGTAAAACCACTTCCCAACAAAGCAAAAAATGAAGTAACACATGCATATTGTTGTCATGGAGAAGATAATGCACAAAACAATCTAACAAGTCTTTGGTTAACACTACAAACTCTGTAGTGCAGCTCATTGTTTCCTCTTCATTATAAGATTTAATGAAAAGATACCACAGAGACAAATTGGGTAACACAGGATAAATACAAGATCTAGAAAAATGAAGTGCATTGATGCACCTGAAATCTCTTTAATTACCCATAACTCTTGGAAAATAATTAAAAAAAAAAGCAAATATTCTTATTTTTTTCACTGAGGGATTCTTTGATCCAATGATTCTTTAGCGTGCTGTGTTTAGTTAGAAAGTAGACCCTCTGGTTAACAATGCATTAAGACCTTGCTCGATCCAACTGTCGTAGAATTAAATACTACTCCCATAACTGATATCAATATGTTTTAAATAAGTATTGCTGACAGCCTGACAGCATGTAGATACCGAAACTGCAGAACTTAAAACACAGGGCATGCCCTAAAGCTACAAAATAAAATGTTAATATCATTTGATAGGACAATCAAGT
Source organism: Dalbergia oliveri (assembly GCA_030441495.1). Taxonomy (NCBI): domain Eukaryota; kingdom Viridiplantae; phylum Streptophyta; class Magnoliopsida; order Fabales; family Fabaceae; genus Dalbergia; species Dalbergia oliveri. The sequence goes on along the minus strand of JAMLFY010000003.1, from coordinate 11,005,088 downwards.
TTGAGTTCCTGCAATCCATGGTGATTTGATTTTATCAAAGCAATTAATCATTACTAATAACAAATTACCTAACCACTGCAAAGAGCACTGAGGAACACACATTCTAGAATGTAAGATGATTTCTGAAATAACCAACAAAATTTACAACAAAACAAAGCCTAAACAGTAAAGACATCTGAGATAAACTTACCCTCATTAAACTCCTCACTTTGACTTCCATTATCATCACTGCTATCCTCTTCTTCTTCATCTTCTTCATTGTCTTCATCCTCTTCATTATCATTGCCTTCATCATCGTTGTCATTACCACCATCTTCAGCATCACTGGCATTAGTTTCAACTGGAACCTTGGGCTTTGGGGGTGGAGGAGCTGCAAAACTAGCTGTTGACCTTCTACGTGAACTTGACACAATATTGCTCAAATCAATGCCCTCAAGTTCTTTTTCCCTTGCCTTCCTCCTTTTTATTTCCTTGATTTCTGTGTAAATGAGATAAAATGATAAAAAAAAAAGGGGGAAAATAGGAGTCATTGAATGAAAGATTAAATGAAATCATATCGCAGGCTGTCAGTATCTCCAGCTTAATTCAGACAATAGATTAAAATGTGCCCCAAGAAAAAAGGGAAAACTACACTCACTTAACCTGAGGCTGATAGCAATTACATTGACCTGTCTTCTAGTTTCACAAAATAGAATAAACTCACAGACTTAAATTACTGGACAAATAATCCTTATAATTTTAGATTTTTACTTTTCCACGTGATTATAGCCCATTACTCTCTCTCTGCAGTCATCCATACAAGTGACATTAGTGTGATTTTCCAAATAAAAAAACTCATGCAGGTCTGACAATACAAGTATTTCAGTTTAATTTCTCACATATTAGTTGTTTTGGTTATATGAAAGGTAATTGGGCACAGCTAACAACTACAACTCCAAAAACTCCATTGACAAATACATATTTATTCAATCAAGATGGAAAGTATTGCAGCTAACATCCAGCGCGAGGGATTGCTAACAAACATAAGCCTGGCAGTAAAGCTCACCCTTTTCAGATGCATTTGAAGACAATCCTTCTCTAGACAGTATTTCTTCCAACTCCTTAATTAGTTGCCCTTCCCGCTTGTTTTCAGGCACCTGCTTGACCTTTTTGTAAATTGAGGGGGGACACTGGCAAAAATATATAATAGCAAGCTATCATCCCCAACAAAGATCTAAGATCATAAAAAGGAACCCAAGGAAGAAAACTACCTCATTCCACATGCTTTAATAACAGATTTTAAGTGCTCCACACCTTTACCATACACAGCAGTTGAAACTTCTTTCTTCTGTGATTCAGTGAGAAAGATACATTCCAATAAATTATATAATATACATTTAACATGAACAAATTGACAACTAATAAAAAACACTCAGGACAGCATTACAAAGATTCACACAGCAGAACAACCATGTAGTTATTTAATTAAAGAGCAGTTATTAAGCTAAAAGACCATGATTGTTTAAATTTAAAACTGGTGATGGCCTTAACTTGCCAACTTATTACCAAGCATTTCTTATTGCAACCCACATACTGCATATATGATGAAAAAAAATTAGTATGACCTTGGCAGGTTTCTCTGGTGATGATTGGGACTGATCATCTTCAGAGTTTTTTCCATTATCATCTTCATCGCTATCATCCCCTGAGGCTGCTTTGGAGGGCTTGGCCCTTTTCCTACTCGATAGATTGGTCTCCTCTTCTTTACGTTTTTTAGGTCCGGCAGAGGTCTGCTTCTTGCCCTTCGGAACACTTTTTTTCTAGGCTTAACTTCATCATCCTGTTTCTCTTCCTCATCACTCTGCTTATCTGAATCTGAAGTATGAGAGTTCTCTTCACTGCTGACCCGTTTAGTTACTTTGGGATCAGGTTTCTTCTTAACAATTTTCTTAGCATTGTTTGCAGATTCCAAAACTTCAGAAGAGGCTAATACCTTCACATTTAACAGAGTTGCTAAGCATTAGATAGTGTTTCATAGTGCTTCTTCTGGGGATCATTGGTACTTGTTAGACAGATTTTTCACTCACCTCATCTAGCTGTTGACTTATAAACTTCTTATAGGAATCAAGAGTAAATTTATCAAGTTGAAGATCTTCCTCCAATAGTCGACGCAGACCAGCCATAGTAACTTTTCTGAAATTAGCAAGTGAATAGTACCCAATGTGATACCTCATCAAAAGCAAGCACAGGGAAGTATGTGTACTGTCATAAAGAGAGGTCAAAATGATAAATAATAAAAAGAATCAGGAGCATACTCAGCATTAGCCTTGATGTAAGAAGATCTTTTTCTAATAGCTTTCTTAATTAGGGTCTCACTTGGAACTACTTTCCTTCCATTTCCTTTAGCTTCCTTGGTTTCATGTTTAACCCCTTTTTTCACTTTAAGCAGACCTAATACTGGAGAGTCTTCCATTTTCTCATCATCTTCAGGGCGAACGTCCTCTACATCTTTTGATTGGCATTCCTCTTTTGGTCCTTCTGCCTCTTGTGTACTTGCACCATTCTCCCCTGCCTCCCCTGACATCTTCGGGGCATCATCATTATAAGCAACCCCTTCTAAGCACTGCCAGTAATGAGGGTGGAAAACACATATTGATATACAGACATATGATAAAATATATCCAAGCATTCTTAATGACATAAAAATTCACAAAATTATCAGATGCAAATACATTATAAAGCAAAACTGTTGTCATTACGAATTGAAAGTAGTGGTAATTGTAAAGCATCATCGTTCAACAATCAACACCATACACACACTTATCTATCATACTTAACTTATATTAAGGAGAAGAGAACAAACAACTGTCCTTCCTCCTTCATGAAATCCAAGTAAAAGGCAGAGTTGTGCTTCATATGTGATGAGCAATCAATTTATTCAGTTACAACAAACCATGTCCAGGATTTTACAATCCAAGTGCTCTCTCTATATTGCATGTAGTTTCTAGTACTACCAGTAATCCATACTAGGTTGAGGGTAAGGGTGTAATTGGGAGGGAAAACAAGATTTCAATTTAAGAATTTTTTAAATAAAATGATAAACCATAACCTTCATATTATCTAACAAATTTTAGCTTTAAAAGAGTTGCTACAATGCCCTAAATTCAAATATTAGAAGAAGAAGAAGAAGGAAAAAATTGCTTTTGCTTCCCTTCGTTCTCCGTCGACCCAAACAAACATACCCAAGGCCAGGGGTTTCTTAATTTAAAGAAAGAAATAAATGAAATGGAATACCTTGACCAAAAACTGCTTGATAAAGGTCTTGCGGACATCTAGAGCAAATTCAGGGAGTCCAAGTCTTTCTCGAGCAGTCTGCGAACCCCTTCAAGGGTCAAGGAGCTGCATTTCATTGAAAGCCAACAAAGGCAAGAGTGAGTTGCTTGTTTCTTCCTTCCTTCTCGTTAGTACTGAGTTTAACAGAGAAGAGAAAGAAGAGAACACAGAGAGAGAGAGAGAAGGAAATTCACTGACTCGGATTGTTGGTTGAAGTGAGGGAGGCGAGAGCGCATAGCACTCTGAATCTGGGACTCCATATCGTTATCGTTATCGTCCTTCGCAGCAGCAGCATCAGCATCGTCTTTCTTATCGCTCTCTTCAGCCATGCCTTTTGCTTTGCAGTACACAGTACACACACGGAAATGTAAGACTCGCAATTTCAAATGCGAAGAAAAATGAAAGGAGGAAACAGGAAGGAATGTAGTTTGGTTGGTAATTTGCTTGCCATCGTCAATGTATTGTGATTGATTGATTGATTGTTTGGGCACTCCACTCCAAAGCCTTGTCCATTCTAATTTTCTAATGTGGATGCGAGTGGACACGTGAGGCGCTTCTATAAGTGGAATTTTTAATTTTTATTAACTTTTCTTTAATTTTCCCAAAATTTCTGTTTTTGTTCATTCATTAAAAAAAAACAAATATATAAAAAATAAAAGCAAACTGTCAATGAAGCATAAGAAAAGGAAGAGACAGCCTTTTAATATTAAATAGAAATTTTAATTTTGATATAGCGACTATATAAATTTTTTTCATATAATTATCTAATTATGTATTAGCATATCAATAATCAATAATATATATATATATATATATATATATATATAACTCCCATAGCATTATTTCAAAAATAATGTAATTAAATATTTAATTAGATGTGCTATAAAATTATTACACTTTCAATATATTAGTTAAAATAAAAATAACTTTTAGGTATTATAAAAAATTTAATTTTTATGTATTGACAATATAAAACTTTTTACATTATTATTCAATCAAATCTTTTAATTTGCTTGACTTTTTATTACTAATATAGCAATACATGATTGGATGATAGTATATCAAAATTTTACATTGTCAATGTATAAAAATTAAACTTTATTTTAAAATATGAATGAATAAATTAAATATAATATATTTTCAATATGAATTTTCAATCAAATATGCACATTTATATAGCCTTTCAAATAGAATATGTGAGAATCAATCATCATCATTATTAATGTGATAAAACATAGGTGTATAAAGCATAGTTTTAAAACTCCTAGACGGACGGATTCAAACCAAAAACCAGTAACGATCTATTGACCTTATGCAACTAACCGATCAAACCCAATGAGAATTGATTTCAACCTGGTTTTGAGTTAGCAATTATTAGAAATTGCAATAACTCAAAAACTGAAGCTTGTGGGACTTTAACCAGCAGGAAGGAAGAGCACTCCCAACCACTAGGTTATTTAAGTTTATGTGTTATTGTGCATATATATATATATATATATATATAATTAATTATTTTTTTATATATTTATTTAATTAAATCTGTTTAATTAGGACCTACCATTTAACCATTGACTCAATGACCCAATATCTTTAGTCGATTATTAGGTTGAGTTTTAAAACTATGGTATAGACGATTGAACCTATAGTCTAGTGGTTTGTGATTATTTTTAAGTGGATGGTCCTATACTCCTTCTGCCTCCTTATATCCTATAGAAAGAATTTCTATTCTTAATACTTTTGTAGGAAAAAAAGATAATTGTATAATTTTATACTCTTAGCATATTAAAACTAAACTTAATAATAAATATAAAAAGGAAACACAGCATGCATGCCTTTTACATATTTGAGAACAATGTACAATTTTTTTTCTCCTATCAAATTTTTGTTAAAGAAAAGGAAAATTCATTAATAGCAAAGCCTAATGGAGATACAAATAAAACGATTCATAAGATCCAGATTGAATAAGAAAAAATGGATTCTACAATCCAAATTAACCAACGATATGTGGTTTTGCTACTTAATAGAAGACTATTTATCGATATCTATTATCTAAGTATTTTTCATGTCATAAACTAACACAATAAGTATTACAGTTTTTGAAGAATGTATCATATATTCTTCTAACATAGATTTTAAATATCTCCTTATTTGTAAGATCATAAAAAGAAAAATACTCAAAAGGAGGAACAAAACATCCATAAGGAAAAAATAAAACACCCACAAAAGGGAAATAAAATACACATAAAAGAACAATGAAAACATCACAAAAAAAATAACAAAACAAATCACAAAATTTTAAACAACAAAAAGGAAAGAAAATAGTCGGGCTGCCACCGAATAATTAACGTGGGTGACTATCCCCTCATCAATTCTCACATAAGGTAAGAATAAGGTTTTTCTTTGTATTTGATTTAATATTTTTAAATTATCAAATTTATTATATTTTGTGACAAAAAAAAAATTAGTTTAGTTTGAAAGAACATTAAAAAAGAAAAAAGAATCCATCATAGGGAATACATAGCGCGCGGGGTTGATGCAAAAACGTGCAAATCTTTAGAACATCTCGCCCGCTTGAACACGAAAACGACGACAACCTCCCAAGTTTCCGGCGAAAACCAAATTAGGGTTTTCGCGAGCGAACGATTTCGCCCAATTCAGGTTCCGATTCCGCATTCCCTCTTCACATTATCATCAACATCTCATGGGAGGCCGCCATGAAGCCGTGGAGGTGGCCAAGACGGTACTCGAGGTCGCCGACGTTGCTTGGGCCGCCGTTGAATGCGGCCACCACTTCCGCCACCACAATCACCAAGCCACCGCCGCCGCCGATGATGGTCCGGCTAATAGCCCCTCAGCCTCCGATGAAGAATTGGAGTCTCTGCGATCGGAGAATCGGCGCCTCAGGAACTTGCTCGACCAGAATTTGAGGCTGCTTCATAGCCTCTCTGAATCACCCACTTTCATTAACAATTGCCCTCCTGATGTATGCCCTTGAATATTTCAGCTTCATTTCATCAAAGAATCTCATTTTCTAACAATTCTTTTTTTCAATTGGGCATTTTGTATACAAAAAAATTGGGCACAACGTAAATTGAGGGTGCAAATTGACATTATTTGTTGATGGTAATGGTTTCTTTACCTTATATTTTGTTTTTATTGATGGTTGTAGTTTCATGATCGGTTAGTTGCTACCGTGAAGTCTGATGAGTACCTGACTAGGCTCAAGTTGTTGCAGCAGGAAGGGGTTAATGATGGCACGCAATTTCCTTTTAAGGAAGCCACTGGTAATATATATATATATGCTTGTCATATATGTATTGAATTGTTTGGGTATTGATAAGTGTTGGTTAACATTTGACAGAACTTGATCATCGTTCTGCTGATATTTTGATCAATGTTGACTCTCAAGATCCCAGTTGGTGGGTTTGGGTTACTGATGAGCTTGATCCAAGTAATGCTGAGGAAAGGAGTGGGATTGATGATGAAAGTTATGTGGTCATCAGTGAGGAGCATGTGGTTGATGGGGTTGCCAACTTCATGGCAAGATGCATTCTGTCAAACCCCAAAGCTCTGGTATGTGTTAGTTGCTACTTATGCACGTTATTATTTATTTGGTAAGATGTGTCTAATGCTGTTTGTCATTGTAATTGCAGAAGTTATCACCAGAGGAACTGCAGAAAAGTAAGTTTGCAGTCAGACCTTTAGATTTTGAATCATTAGCCTTTTAAGAGACATTAACCAAAATTATGTGGGGGAATCCAGGCTTTTGCTCAAATGAAATGGGTGAAACCGTAAAGGTTCTCCTTGGTCCTGAGTCTAGTCATAATGATTTTTTTTTTTTTTCTTTCTTCGTTTTGAGGTTTAATGTCTTTCATATTGAACTTTCTGATTCCTTGGACCCAGAATCTATCGATGTATTTCTTTCGAATTCTTATCATTATGCTTTCTGTTTATCCAAAAAAAAAATATTATGCTTTCTATATTGTATTACTATTTGTATTCAGTTTCTGTTAATTGGCTTCTCTTGCATTGATATTGTTTTGAATGAAATACCCCTATTTGTATTTGCTGCCATTGCAATTGACAAAATGTTCTTGTCTCATATTTTAAATAATCTAATGTCAGCTGTATCAAAAGCATTGGCTGGTGCAAGCAAACTGGAAAGGATTTTAGACATTTGGAATGCTGGGAAGCTGTTTTATGCTCTGTCTACCTGGGGACTTGCTTTGGCAGGGTAAGTCTCTCTTTCTATGTGTGCACACTTGTGTGTCCTGCCTTTTGTCAGCACAAAGACAGATACACTGCATAATTGAAACTGTTAATGGGTACATGTAAAAACTATTTGAGCCAGAGTTTTGAGAAAGTTGGTTCATGCAACATTTTTACAGTGAATTCCTTTATAAAAGCACCAGTACAAGATGGCAATGACTAAATTTTTTTCTTTAATTACATTTCTGAATTTGTTTTATTTTCATAACAGGCTGTATAGAAGCCGTACAGTGTTGAGACTTGCCACGAAGGGTATCCACACCGGCAGCAAACTCGCTCTAAAGGCTCTCTAAAAGTAATGCCTATTCCAAGGTCATGCCAATGTCAAATATAAATAATGAATAATGTTATTTTGACTCATTTGTGACACTATGCCGACACACTCACATCCATTATTGGATGGGGTGAAACTGAGTGGGATTCACATCCAATTTAATGGTGGATGTGAGTGTGTCGACATAGTGTCCAACAAGTGTAGTCAAAATAACAATACTCATAAATAATTAGTTCACGGAGCTTCTAGTGCCTTGTCTCAAGCTTAAACGAATTTGTTTATAATTTCCTACAAGCTGTAGATAATGTGGATAATTGTGAATAACATTGACCCTTGTTTTTTCTTCTTAACATTGTAACATTGTCTTCTAAACTGTTGATTTCTTTCATTGGTTAATTGTATTGAATATTGATATTGATTATTGAATGATTCAATTATCACTCGTTCTTGTCCCTGTAATACTCATGAGGTGTTATTACCGTTTGAAAGTTTAATGTGAAGGGTGAAGTTTTCAGATTGATAAACCCCCGTATGCATACTTTGAATTTAACACTTAATAGGTGGTCCAATTCTTTTATTTAGAAAAACTGTCCATTAATAACATCCTGTTACGTATCCCTCTAAAATTGACATCTAGCAACTACCGAGTCAGAAATGAGAAAGGTGAAAGTTTAAGCATTAATGCCACTCACAGATACTTAACATAATATAATATGATATCCAGTATTTCAAATTGCAATCTCTGGATGCAGATGTGCATATCCCATTGGACTTTCGATCAGCCTTCCCCTCAAGTGGTGGTACAATTATTTGCATCTTTGTCTGGGTTGGGCGGCCGGTGGAAGAGGCAAGCAGCCCACCCAACTTCCCTTCATTCAACCCAGTTCATGCTCAAAGAACAACAATTCAACGATACATATATGTTAATACAAACGTTCTTCAAACAGAGATTTCAGGTTGTTAAAGTGAGATGGGTGGTGTTGATAGTTGTAGAGGTCGGGCAAATGATACGAGGGAAGAAATGTAAAGCATCGACTACAACACATTAGAGTGTGCATCTGCATTCTTTATGCAAAGAAATATTATTCTATCTGACAATTGCTTTTTAATTAGAATATAGAAAAGGATGACTCACTACTACTGATTCGGAAAACGTTAAAATGATATAAAATTATCTGATACTAAACTGTGTAAGCCCCCAGTTGATTGGATCCTCTTACGCATAAATTGGAGCAAACCTCAACACTGCTTAGTCTCAAGAAACCTCAAATCATCTTGGCCCGTACCTGTAGATAAGACAGTTGCCTCGTCCAGCGAGAGAGAGAGAGGGAAGAGACAGGTCATAATGCAAATTCTTCATTGCGTTGCCTCATGCCTGTTAGCCATTATTACAAATTGGACCCCTTTTAATAGAGCCAACTTTCTGCGATACAAACAAAAATTCATGATAGTTCATCAGAAAGAAGATGCTATTACAGAGTGCTCAGCCGACCATGCGAATATGTTGTGAGCCACAGCTTTCTAAAGAAATGACAACCATTAGATTACAAAAGCATTTTATGAAGCTCTCGTGCCTATCCTGCTGAGCACTTAATTGTGGACGATGACCCTAAGTTTTTATAGACCTAAAATGATCTCCATAAGGAGCTTAAAACCAACCAGACAGACGCAAAAGCAATTTGACGCCAAAATTTCATTGCGCTGCTTGCATGGAAGACAACCTTTATGAATCTGGTTTGAATTGTAGTGACAAAATAAATGTAATGCCCCCGAATGCAACATAATGTATCAAGCTTTTCTTTTCCGGCTAGCAGCTGAGGCAACATCTTGTTGAGCCTGGCCAAATACAGACCTGCAGAACGTCAAAAGACAAAACAATCAACACCGGTAAATAATAACAAAATAAAGACAGACCTTTCTATTCTATTTCAAATTCCCAGAGACACAGCACACATTCATCATAACTTGTTGATCTTTTCACTAGTCTATTTTTCATTATACTCATTCAAAATACATCTTTGCGGATAACACATTCAAAAGGAATTTATTTCTTCCTTGAAATTCTCAAATAAATTCTCAAAATGATCATTTACATTCATTGCAGGCATCATATACGAAGAAGCTTACAGAAGCAAAATGACAAGCAGAATAACAAATGGCGATGATATAAACACTCACCCACAAGTTGAACACTTATCATGATGCTCGCAGAATATGGATAAGCATACAGAACATACATAACCCATGTCAATTGTTTGCTTATGACAGAAGCACCTGCAAGTGTCAAACAATTAGCTCCGTACATGTCTCAAAATTTCCATTAAAACAGAAGATAATTGCCAGTGTAAAAAGAGTTTGACATCACACAAGTATTAGTCCATAAAATTACATTACATGTATCAACCATAACAAAAGAAATTCAATACTCGGTCTGATTTTAACAAGATACCAGTGTAGTCAAATCCGCTAAAAAGAATGCCTATGGCCCTAAGGTGAGGCGCTGCAAGGCCTCAGTGCCTTCAGGCACTGCGTCTTCAATAAGGTGAGCGCCTTCTCCACCTTAATGACGTTTTTATCATTTGGTTGAGGCACTAGGCTGGAGCACCTTAGTCACAATTAGAGGAATTTTTTTATAAGACTAGGTTTAGGGAATTAGTAAGGCCAAGTCTACAGCAAAAGCCAAAAGGAGTCACTTAATCATGTTGAAGATGATGATTCAGTAAAAGGAAAAAGATGTTGAAGGATACAAATCAATGAAGGAAGAAATGGAAGTTATGACAACCATAAAACTGAATCTGGTGATGGTTCTATGGATGCACTCTTGTACTGGTTTTAATTCTATTGTGGTGAACTTCAGGAATTTTAGGAACTTTCGGCTGTCATACACCTGTTTTGCTAATGAACTCTAGTCTTTAAAAGCTTATTATCAACTTAATGTCATGTTTTACTAATGATTTTAATGTTTAATTGTAACTGTGAAGTGTTTAGTCAATATGATAAATTTTTTATATACAATAGTACATATTTATTGTTTGCTAACACCTTTCTTTAGTGAGGCATGTGCCTTTTGGTGCCTCTCACCTCAAGGCACCATAAGCTCTTTCTGCCTTAAGAGCACTTTTCACCTTTGAGTACCATGCATTATACTCATTTATGTAGAGGACATATGTGAAAGTTGCCCTTGGTTTCTATTCTAAATATAGTGATTTTAGGGTTTAAAACTTGGGTATATGATTGCACATATTGTGATTTACTAAACAGGAAATGTCAATGCTAGCCCAATATCACATGGATTGCACATATTGTTCTTTTATTATAAATAGTTCAATATCTCCACCATAATGTAATACAGAAGCAACTTAGATTAGAGAGTCCTAAAATGCTGTATACCTACGTTCAAATCAACATAAAATAAAAGGAAAGAAAATGGGACATTGGAGAGATGAAAAGGAAAAAAAAAGGGTTTGCTGGCAGCTAGGTTGCAGTCCAAATGTTTCTAGCCTTACAGGAGGGTGGGAGAAACAGAAAGAAAGAAAAAATGAAAATAAGAAATCCAAATTAAGAAAAGGTTACTACAAAAGGAATAACTTACGAGGCACGAAAATCCACACCCACAGACTTAGGAAGCCGCAAAAAGCACGAGAATGCAAATCAGTCGCAAACACTGTCTGCATAAATGAGGATAGGTTTATAAAGCACAGTTCCAAATCAGGTCAACTAGTAGAATTTCAGCAAAGTGACACATTTCTATCCATCACAGTTTGCAGTTCATTTTCCATCCTGTTCTTCCAGAATCAGAAGAGAATATTATAAACAATAGCATCCATAAAGCATAGTTCAATTAAATTTTCAGCCAAACAGGAAAAAGGTGGAAAGTTTCAGCATCAAGCAAACAAGACATTTTTAGGTTTCTAAACCTTAAGAACTACGCAAAGACAATCACTTAATCATAAATCATTAGAGGAAAAAAAAAACACTATCAAAGATCATTCAAAACAGCCAATTAAGAGAACAACTTACAGAAAGATATTGGAAAAGCCCATCCAATTGGGGAGGCCTGTAATATATGCCACCAGTAATGTATGAAGCCTGTTATTCATTATGTAAAATAAAACTATTAGTGTCAATAAAACATATTCTACAATAGCAACACCAAATCTTTGAATGCGTGTATTTGTACTTAGTTACCTGTTGGAGGAATGCAGAATTATTAGAACCAATATAACAAGAATCTATAGGGACCTGCAATACAAGAATGTCAGTTACATATAAAACACAAGCTACTTTATGTGTTAATTACATAACTGCTCCCGAAAATGCCTGACTACTTAACAGTTGGCAGCCCAGAAAAATGCCAAGGTTGAAACCAATCAGAGAGGAACAGACAAAGAAAGAAAAGTAAAATTTCAGCACATACTGTTGAGCGCTGTGCAGAGAATATTGCATTCATGATAGCTACATACCTGAAAAGGATGAAATGTGTGAAATGGAGTGAAAGGTCAATGTAATATATAAATACATAAAATGTAATGATCATAAGAAACATACTGTTCTGGTCCATCAGCAGATCCTTGCAAGCATAAAATCTGTTCATAAATTAGTAAATACAAAAGTAATTACTCAAAATCTTCAAATTTGAAAGTGGTAAAATAATGAAGCCACAAAAAGACCCAAAGCCGAAAAGAAAAGTGTTTCAAGGAGAAAATACCCCAACAATATCAACAAGTAGATGAGACTCGTGATCTGACTATCATTTTCAAAATAACCACAGCTCTAGTAATATCAAAACAAACGCATGCCCATTGATACAAAAGAAAATATTAAGTCAATCATACTTGACTAGCAGCTCTAGTTGTAACTTATCATATCAAAGTTTAGCATAAAATTCAATCCAAGTACATATCCACGATTCGGGCAAAGCAAAAGCATATATACACACACCCGAGGCTGGGGATGAATTGGTCCGGAGCGGAAAGTTCTCTGTATATCTGATTAGCAAAATCAGGTCAAACAAAAAATCTCAGGAATGCACTTACAAATCCAATTATTTGAATAAATCCCTATCACACACAATGATATTGATAAGAATAAAAAAAAAACCGTAAAGTTTAATTAAAATAAGGAGATTTCATTAGCCACACAATCCAAAGAAGTTCCAAAATATAGGCATTCAATGAACAAGTGGAAAATGGATACAACAAAGGGCCATTGACAAGGAGCCCGATAACAGGGAAGATGGAAGTGGTCCTTCAGCGTTATCATCATTAGGCTTTGCCAATTGCTGGTCCTTGGCAACAAACCCCTCAAGATTGTGCAGCAAATCGGAATAGACGGCGGGCATTGAACCAGTTGTGGAGCCATGGGTCTTAGTGGAAGCGGAATCGTAAACGTAGCTGCAGGAATTGCATCCGGTGGCGATAACAACCACCTGGTTGAGCTGACTGAGAAGCAGGATCGAGTTGATAAACGCAAGCACCTTGAAAAACCAAAAAAAGGGGGAATGAAGTGAAGAGGTTTAAGCGTTTCATTAGGGTTTAATGAATCAATAGGGAAAAAAATGGAGGGGGAGAGTGGAGTTACGTGGGAGAGAAATTCGGAGAAAGGGAAGGAGAAAGAGGCCCAGAAGAAAGGGTTGGTGTCTAGCGTCACCACCAGCAGGCTGACGTCATCTGCAACCAAAGAAAGAAAGAAAGAAAGAAATGGATGAGAATGAGGGGGTAGATAGATTGAATAAGTAAAGAGTTGAAGGAAGAGTAGAGGGAAGCTTCTACCTGAATAGAGTTTGGAAGGAGCAGAAGGCATGCTTGAGGTTGAGGATGAGGAAGTGGCAGTGGGTGGGGACAAGTGGTTTCACCAAAGCACCATAGTTTAGTTGCCGTGGCCGGAGGAGGAGGAGAAGAAGAACAAGTGGACGCCCACTAAAGGTTGGGGACGTCGCTGCTCCTGGCCCCGGGCACAAGTGCTTTATGGCTACGGCGGCAGAGAGAGGAATGGGGTTAACGCGATCGGCTGCGTTTAGCTAAATAAAAAATAAAGAAATATAAATATATAATAATAGTTTAATTTTTATATACCGTAAAACAATTTTAATACTATCAATAAATTTTTAGATAAATTATACTCACCTCATTTAAGGTTTGTAAATGCAACTACACCTTCTATTTGTCACTTACATTCACACCCCCTTGCTTGTCAAATTTTAAGGATTTATATTAAGTTTCACTTCTCATTCATATAACACTCAATAATAAACTTAACAGTAATGACATTTTATAATATTAACTGTTTTTAATTTATAAAAATACCATTAAACTTAACCGAGTAATAGGTATTTTTTATAATTTTATTAATTAAAAACACTTAATATCACAAAAATATTATTCTATTAAATTTATTAACAGTTTTCTGAAATGAGTTAAACTTAATATAAATACTTAAAATTTGACAAACAGAATAGTGTGAGTGTCAAGTGACAAATAAGAAGGTTTAAATTTCTATAAATTTTAGGAGAAGTGAGTGTAATTTACCCTAAATTTTTTGTATAAAAAAAAATCAATAAAATTTTAACCAACCAAGTGTTGGTCGGGGAATGGGGTGGAAGGGGCTCAAGTCCTTAAATATGAGGGGTCTTAGGTTCAAACTGGGGAACCATGTATGTCTAAAAATAATTGTTGAGGCGCCTCATTGTGACCGTGCCATTAGTTTGGGATTAAGTATATAGAAACTAAATTCAGATAACAATAATAATAATAACTAGAGTAAAATCTCAACTTAGTCTTTTAAATTTATAATGGAGGATAAATTAGTTCATTAAATTTATAAATAAAGAGAGTTAATCCCCTATAAAATTATCATCTGAGCTTTGTTAACTTATGTATACTGTTAATTATTTACGTGGACCTGTTAATTGTCATAGCGTCTCCTCACTTGCTCACTCATATGAACAAAGTAGTTTAGGTCTTCTTCTTCAACTTTTCTCTTACCATAGCTTCGCTGAGAAGAAAGATTTTGACTTTACGTCGCCATTTGTTCTGTATAGATGAGTGAAACAAGTTAGACTTCCGTGAAAATTAAAAGACATAAACAAGAGTTAACAGAATACGTAACATTTTTATTAACAGTTATATGACAATTTGACAAGTTGACTAACTTATCCATATTTATGAAATTTGAGTGATTAGGATTATTTTCTAAATCTATTAACTAATTTATCCCCCACTATAAATCTGAGGATTGAATTGAATATTTCGCCTGATAACTAATAAATATAAAAGAGATATTTTATACGGTCTACAGCATGATCTTTCAAATTAAAATGATTTTTTTTAGCCCATCTTGTTGATCAAACAATCAAGCCACATAATGAGAAATTTAGTTATAGTTCAGTTTTATCTTACCCATCCAATAAATCAATCCGCATTAAACCCTTTCTAAATTACTATTCAAGATTCAAGAGAAGAATTTAGAGTCGGACCAAAAAATTAAGATGTAGCTGGAGTGCAACATTGGTGTTGCGCGCCATGCAGCGTATCCATGGGTTTATGTCCACATAGAGTTTGATCCACCGTGCTGTACAGTAATCAAGTTGGAAGCTAATTTGTGACTCCATGAACAACATAAACCTTTTAAATGCCCACACAACAATCTTTGGGCTTGGTATGGTCAACTAATGCTGCAATGTATACATACATAGAATTTTGCACATTTCGGTCTCTCTGCTGTTGTATACTATCTTCACAGTTACACCAAAAATTGTAAGAGAACTAAAAAAGTCAGTATTTACGGAGAAGAAAAGTACATGATAATAGTAGCATTAGGTTGCATGGCTGAATTGGACCTTACTACAGAAATGGCTAACAAACAACCAAAGGTATTTAAGACTTGGCCACTCAATCAACTGCAACTAGCACCAAGAGAAAAGGAGAGTGGGGAAAAAACAGGGTTGAGAACCTACATACTTGCTAGTGTCCCCAGAGGGGTTACTGCTTACCATCAATTTCTTAGAGCTTCTATAGTGATTGAAAACAGATTGCTTAGAATAACTGGTCTAGATCAGGGAACAGAACAAGACAGTACAGTAAAGCACCAAATAATAAAATACTAAGCGTGTGATGAAACCCAAAATCCCATAGTTTTCCGGATCCACAAATCAGTTCAAAGAGTTACAAATGAGTATTAGTAAGTACAATAGATAGGAGCACCTGTAACAAACAAAGTGACAGGGCCAAACCCACCACAAAATTGACAAAGATTACAATGCTGCAGGGATCATCAACTTCACAAATAATAACACGAGTGCGTATGTCAACATGGGTAACGGATTAACCAACGAGCAAGCAGCAGAAGCACCGGAGGAAAGTGCACTAATAGGGCCATTTGCAGGAGGGAATCCTGGAAGCCCTCTTGAAGGCACCAGTGAAGATTTGGGCGTTGCTGAACCAAATCCATCTGACTGAGGCGATGGTGCCGGTGCAAATATCGAATCCCTGCTAACTGATGTAGGTGGGGCTATGAGGGGAGGGAATTCCTGAGGCCCTGCAGCATCATTTAAAATATATTTAGAAGGCATCTCAAAAATATGTGCCACCATTTTTTGGGTTGAGATTGGGGGAAGGGTAAACAGATTAAATTAGGACCCACAGTTATAACTTTCCTGACCACCCAACCTCCATGACTAAATATAGATTACTATGCCTCCTGCTGTAACTTTAATTAGCGCTACATGAGACCAAATATAAGCTACTCTAATTTCCACAATTAGTGTTGTGGACATTGAGTTCACAGACAGTTGCTGTCATCAGATAGCGTATAGTCATGAGGACTGAAGAAAATTCATTGTACCTCTGTAACATTGAAATTACAGTCATTAAAAGTATTGCCTATTCAGAAATATGGCAATTTCAAGTAGCAGAATAGAAATCCCCCTTGTACTAAACAGTCCACCTAATGTGAACTCAGAACCAAGAACAACTCATTTATAGTAGTCATTCTAATGGAACACAATGATTAGAAAGTAAAGAATACATTTCTATTATGCATTTAGAATCTAAATATATATAAATGGCTGCTTCACTCTGACCTGGGCATCGAGGTTGAAGGGATGGGGACAGCCTGCAGGGTGGCAAGAAATATTGAATGAGCTTAATATTCAAAGAGTAGTCCCAGAAAAATAGATATTATTGATATATCTCAATTAGGAAATACAGGTGCATAGATTATCAACATACGTTGTCACTATGGTGCCATTAACAATACCATCATAACCACAAGAAGTGACATTGCAACCAGCACTACTCTGTTGCACCGTAACATTCCCAAGCATGAGATTGCTGTTTTTACATTGCATGCTGGAGCAAGAAACGGCCAGAGAAGCTGGCATACAGTACAAACTGTACAAAGAATGAGAAACCCCAATGCAAAAGTTAGTAACAGAAAAAAATTAAACCCATTTTTACCCCCATACCAAACCCAACCCGAGAAGAGAATCTAGAATTATTTACAAGAGGAGAAGGAACACATTACAAGGCACAAAAAAAGAAAAGTTGCTAAGTTAATACTTTAGATTCCGTGGTCCACAGCTACACTGCACACAGTGGCCTGCTGTAATGGCATAACTTCCATTAGGGACAAGCAAGCCAAAATCAGAAGCAGATCTTGGAAATTTTGAAGCGCAAGCTGTAACATGAGAAACATTGTTAGCAACTGAACAACACATTACAATAAGCAAAGACATCAAACAAAATAAAATATAAATTCCAAAAAAGTTAAAAAAAAATAAAAGAACGAGAACGCCAATCTAAAAGCTTGACAAACAAAAGCCTAAAACTCAAAAAACAGTTGGTAGGTAGATTGTGACCACATAGGAACCGAAATTTAGTGATCAAGGGGGAAATTACCTGGTATTGGAATAGCAAGGATATCACCATCAGTGATAGATGTGCTTCCCATGGCATTGACATTCATCAAATCAGTGAGAGTGGTGAAATACCTGGCTGCAATAGCAGCCAAAGTATCAACTGGTTGAACCACATATGACAAATAAATAGCAGGCAGAGAATTATCAGTGCCATTGAAGCAAGTGCAAGGAAGAGGCACAGTAATGCTCTGACCCACATCAAGCACCGAAGGGTCACTTATGGAGTTAGCCTCAGCAAGCTGGTCAGCAGAGACAAGACCTCCATAGACAGTGTCAGCAATCGAAGAAAGAGTGTCAGAAGGGCGAGTCTTGTAATGGGTGGAAACCGATTTTCTAATCCCATCAACGCAGGAACATGAGATGGGGATCTTGAGGAAAAGCCTTGAAGGGAGTATGTGGTGCTCCACGTCAGGGTAAGAGATGTCAATGGCATTGGCTGTGAGAAGAGATATGGGGTCGATTTGGAAGAGTGAAGCCACCTCTGAGACTTTAAGGTCTGTGTAGAGAGTGTAGCCAAGGAGGGCGTTGCATGAGTCAGAGTTTGTGCAAGGCTCTATGGTTGATTTGCATGTCACCAATGGTGCTATGTTGATGAGAACTAGAAAGAGAAAAGAGCACTGGAAAATGGGGTTTTGATTTGGCATTCTGGGAAAGAGCAACAAAAGTGGAAGGTGTTATGGTGAGTGTTGGGTACACAGAACAAAAACCGGCAAAAAAAAAAAGTAGTGATCTTTTTTGGTGGGTTATGGGGGATGGAGCGTTGAGTGGTTGTTTGGAGGAACAAGAAGAGAGGGAATGAAGCAAGTAGATTCTTTGAGCTCACACGCAATGATGGGTCAAAAAAGGGAACCTTGTGTGTTGTTTTCAAAAGGAGTTGAACCAAACAGCGTACAATGTGGCCTACTTGTTCTGGGGTGTTAAAGTTTTTGAGTTAAAGAGTGGAAATTTGTACCTGCAGGGAGAAGAGAAGAAAAAAGGGTTTGATGGGGGGTTTAGGGTTTTCTGGGTTTTGATCCTGCTTTCTCCCCTCAGAACCAGAAAAGAGAGAGAGACGAATGTTGGGGAGTGGTAAAGTGTTCACTCACTTTCAACAAGGAGGAGTGAGTTGGAGTAGGAGACAGGTGTGTTGCATAGAGCCACAAGGACAATGGTCACTGGTCACATTTCTCGATCACAGAGATTTCAAACATTAGTTGCTTCGCTGGACTGCTTTGTCCCTCTCTCAAAATCCTTCATATTTCAATTATTCACGGAGTTATTTTTAACAAAAAGGGTACTAGAGAATAAAGATATTATTATATTTTCTGTTTTGTGGCAGAATATCAACTTTGTGAATCAGAAAACGGCCGTCTGAGTCACTTTGGAGATTTTGAAATACAACTAGTCACTTTTGTCCTGAAATTATTATAAGACTATTTTATTTTAATTTTTAAAATTTTAAAATTAACTATCTAGTTTTTAAAATTTCATTTTATAAATTATTCTAAATCCTATTCAAACAAATATTAATCAATTATTGGGAGTAAAAATAGATCAAACTAGACTATACTTTAACTTAAATAGGACTATATTCTAAAAAAAGCTTAAGCCTTGACTTATAATTAAATATAAGTCTTTTTTTATAGTATTAACCTGACATTTCTAAAACTCTTATTTTACCTGAAAAGCTATCAAAAGGCCTATTTTAGTTATAAAATATTTTAAAAATATTAAAATGCCAACTCATAACTAAACCAAAATACTCCTAAATATGTAAAAGAATATATAAATATGCCAAAAAAAACTTGAGTAAATTAAAAAATCATATTTTTAAATATATTAAAATATTTTTATTATCATTAAATATTTAAATAATAATAATAATATAAGTAAATCAACTTGTTAAGCCTATTAGACTACTTTTATTGCTAAAGCCAGGTTTGATTAATTAAAAAAAAATTTCAAAAGTCTTGACATAACTTATTTACTAAATAGACTAGAATATATGCAGACCGAAGACCCTTGATAAGAGGCCTAGCCTACTTCCACTCTATCAACCGTTACTATTTTACTAATGTGACACGTGACATGACACATGTCCTGCATGCACCAAATTAAAATGAGTTTAAATTAGTTTATGAAATTTCCAAATGTATTAAAATAGTCCTCGAAATTTTCTAAAATGTGTCATAAAAGACTCAAATACCCAAATTTCTCCTTTTTTACAAATCTAAATCCTCAATATTTTTTACATTCTATTTAAAATAGTCCAAATCTTTAAATATCCTAAACATAATTAAGAGTTTGATTAGTCTAAATTTGAGACCATGTATGCTTAGCTAATATAACTAATTTATTAGCTATTATATTGCATTTCTTGAAATAAATTGAGTTTAAAATATAAAAAAATAAGATGCTGGAAAACATTATATTATCATGTATGAAGTTCATTAGTGCTATCTGAAACCTTTTAATTGCAATTTGAGAAGGTATTTGGTATCAAAAAAATCTATCACGACAAATAAAGAAACTCTACTCACATATTAAATGTGCCCACAAATCTTCTCAAATATGAGGAGTTTAATTGAAACTAAAGGAGAGGATTGTGAAAGAAGCTCAATGATAGTTAATCATAAGGAACCACCACCTCTTAAGGTCAACAAGTTGAATAATAATAGTGTCACATTCACAGATGAAGATGCATATAGACTAAGCTATTATTCGCAATTGGCATGATATGTTTGTTGCAATGAAGATAGAGAAAAATTTTGGGATGTTGAAGCGAATAAGATAAACACAATGATATCGATTTAAAATAGAGCATTTATGATTTATTTTTCTTCAAACATGTCCTCATCTTTATGGGGATTAAATTGCTTCCTACTTGTCTAACAACAACAACTTATTTGTGATGTATTATCTTTTCATTGTTATTCTATATGAGAACAATATTCATCTAAGTAGAGTGTGAAAATAGGAGAAAAATAAGTATATTTAAGAAATATTGAGGATTTAAATTTTATGAAGCAAAATATGATAAATTTGGGGATTTGAGATTTTTTTGACATATTTTAAAATATTTAAGGAACTATTTTAATACATTTAAAAATTTTAAAGACTAATCTAGTTAATTTTAATTTGGTATTATGTCAACATGCTATTTAAGGAACTATTTTAATACATTTAAAAATTTTAAAGACTAATCTGAGTTAATTTTAATTTGGATCATGTCAATGTAAATGTGCTTAAATGACACATTATTACACGTGAATGTGTCACGTTAGGAGAAAGGAATTACTTACTAATATTTATTTAATCAAGAATTGAATTGACATGTAAAATGAAAATTTGATGGCTAAAATATTAATTTATAAATTTTAGAGATTAAAATAAAATATACTTATAATTTCGGAAATCAAAGTAAATGTTTGCTCCTGATGATTTAGTTTAATAATTTGATAATTTTGCTATTTTAGAGTTATATTTTTATGTAGATCATTCAACTTTTTATTTTGTCCTTGGCACGGCCATGACTCGTCGTACTCGGAGCCCCGCAGGACAGGGATGTTTTTGTAATTTAACAGCTTGCTTTTCTGATATGTGGACGACCAGGCATGACCCACAATCAAGCTCTGTTGGTTGGGAAAGGAATTTATAGGTTTCTTGCTGCCCTCATATGCAATGCGGTGCTTTGCTAAGTTAAAACGGCGTCCTTAAACCAAAGGGGATCCAATTGGTGAAATATGAAAATCAACATTTAATCGTTGTTGCTTCGTTCAATGTGATAACGGTAACGGTGGAGGTTAGATGAGGCCGTTCGTCAGGTCCTTCAATCTAACCTACATTTATCCTAATTAGGTTTAATTTATTTAATAAATAAGTTAGTTAAAGACCTTTTAAAAAATCTTTTTAGTAAATTATGCTAGATTTCAGACAATAAAAAAAAATCTATTTAACCTAATACAATGATCTATTTATATATCTAATAATAATAGAAATATTTTAATATATTTAAAAATATAGTTTTTAACTTACTTAAATTTTGTAGTCTATTTAAGAATATTTTTTTAACATATTTAATAATATTTTAACTTAGTTAACTGTAGATATTTTGATTTTTTTAAATATTTTATAATTAAATAGACTTCTAGATTGAGTTTTAGGTTAAGCTAGGCTTTTAAAAGTCAAATTTACAAATTTTCTCTTCCCTTTTATTTGTCGTCTAAACTAATACAATTGCATAAAAAATTGTAAAATATAAATAACTTAGTTTATATTTTCTTTTATAAAAAACACTTAATTTATATAAGACAACGTAACTGTGTTTGAATAAATTGTCGTTCTTATTTAAAATATTACTAACGCTTTTGGAACAAAAAAGTATTATTAACGTTTGTTAAGTTGAGATATTAATTATTTAGCTATTCGTATGTTTTCTTTCTATATAAATAAGATAACATTATATAAGATAAGATAACTCTGTATGACTTCAAGTTTCTCGCACCATTCAAGTTCAATATCAAAGAAGATCCTTGGCATGGGGAAGGCGTGGCGTGTGGTTGCAAGCTGACGGTATGTTTTTTTCAGTTTTTATTTTTAAAATTTTATGAAAAAAAATTAAAATTATAAATAAAAATTTAAAATTGAAATTTGTACTCTTCAGAATTTTTATTATTTCCTTTATAAAATATAAAAAAATAAAAAACTAAAAATAAAAACTAAAAATTAAAAAATCAAACCAAACAAATTTAAATTTCAGGAATCGAATACAATATGCCCAAGAATGAATTATTCATATATTTATTGACACAAATATTCCAGGGAATATTGTGTTTTTTTTCAAAAATATCCTTAACAATTTAAACTAAAAAATATTTTTTAATCACATTAAATTTATAATTAAGCATAATTTAATCCATATAGCACATTATAATTTCAGTGTTATGAAATTTTTTATATAGACTTAAACTTATAACAGACTTAAAGTTTTTATGCAAATAATGTTAATTAAAATCATAGCTTCACCAAAATTGATTAGCAAATACTCCCTTTTGGAATATAGCCATCACCGTTCCAAGACTACCATAACCAACATCATCCATGTTCCATACTCTATTCCGTTCCTGGGCTGTATAAGCGTAAATAAACTTATCTTGAAGTGCTTGGAGAGAGACCAGTTGGGGATTTGAAACCAAATCACCGAACCCTAAAATCTTCTATCCATTCCCAAATTTAGCAACCACCATGAATTGCTCCATGAAGAACGCGTTTCCGACTCTGAACCATGGATAGTTTAAAATGGCTGTCGGAGTCGTATTCGGTACTGACATTTGTCGAATATTCTAGATACTTGTTAATTAATAATTATAATAAGTAAATGTTATTTAGATACAAATTAATCCTTATAAAACATTAAATTTTACAATTAAAAGAATTAAAGTATTATTTTATCATTTCAAATATTGTGTTTCTTTATATATTTTTACTTGAACATCATTAAAAATAATTTAATTTATAATATAATTATTTTATTGATTATAATTATATATTTTTTATAATATATATTCCTTTATGCTTATCCTAATTTTTAGAAAATTTTTATATCCCATACTCGTATCTGTATCTAGTATGGTACTATACCAGCACCCATGCAACACAGGTTTCCAATGAAACGCACCGTTTGGCCTCTCCTCCATTGAGCTTGAACGCGCATCCTTATCAGCGACGTGTTGCTCGAGACTCTGCCGTCACTACTGCCGCTGAACGCGACGCTGCTAAGCTTTCCCCGCTATTGAGGCGAGGCGAGGCGAGGTGGTCAGCGTGCGTAAAGGCATGTTGCTGGCAATGGTTTGGGAATGAAATCTCTACTTCTAGAAGGGGATGCGCTTGAGATTGCTGAAACTTCAAATGAGGGTAATTTTGGCATATGACTATAATTTGGTCTTTTACTTGTTTTGTTTTGTTTTTTTTTAAATGCATTATGTCTATAAGACTTGTAATGTGATTGCAGATAAATCAACTAGAATAGCCAAGGATAGAGGGGATCAAATATGGATTAATGAGATTCCTAATTGTATCGTGGATATATTAGCTATTGAATTCAGTTTTATAAATTTTTATTTCTCATAAAATATAGCACGAAAACAAAAAAAGAAGTTCAATCAATAACTGCTGGGTCTATTAATCTGTGGGTGGGCTACCTAAAGGATCAAGACCCAAATAGCCAGTTTTGGATTTCGTATGTTGTCCAATCCATATGATATTAATGACCTAGAAATTGTTTAAAATTTTTTTACCAATAAATTGTTTTAAAACTATCTGAAAAGAGACTTATTGAGCTCAAATATGAGCTAAACCAGACAGAGCGCTGCTCCTGTTCCCCTCCATCCCATTCTCTCCCTCCCCACCTCATAGAAATGGTTTATCCCTTGGTCACCACCGTATCATTTAGGGTCACTGTTTTATTTTCTATCTTTCTAGTTTCTTTTCTACCCACTCATCACCTATTTAATGGTGTGTTTGATCTTTATGTCTAATGAATTGTTTTGATTGTAGGGTATATAGATTGAAGACTTTGCTTTGAAATTTTGCGATTACAGTTACCTTTTGGGTAAGGAAACTATACCTATGACAAATAAGGACAAATCAAACAACCTCTACTATTGGATGTTGGTTACGGCTTTTCAGAGATAATATGTCTCTTTCTATAACGTATGATTGCCTTGAGAGACTTTGTTAATCTGATGTATACCATAGAGTGGACTAATGAGATATAGACTTTGCTACTATCTTGTTTGATAAACTCAGATATTGTTGTGTTCAATTACTCAACCTTAAAAACTCATTATTGTATGTTTGTTTCTATACAGTGAGAGAGTTAATGTTTCATGTTGCTTCAGATAGGTCAAAGATTTGACACATCCACCTCTGCATTTATAAGTATATGTAGTGTGATGCGATAACGTCCATGCTATGAGCATTATAAAAGTTGTATAGTCGTCATTGTTAACTTTTAGGTTTAGGCCTTTGATGTTAATAAAATCTGATAATATTATATGCACGTCTCTATCTTATATTTTATACCAAAACTTAAGCCTTTGTTTATTAATCAATGAAATTCTTATGACAAAAAAAAAAGAGTTTTACCATACAACCCACTGCATAAAGATTATAATTATAATCACATCTTATTAAATAATGGTAATAAAATGAAAGAGAAATTTACAGATAAGTGAATCACAAGAAGACAGTATAAACCTGCAAATAAGGATTAGAGGAACCAAATTAAAAAGGTTGATATCTAATTTTATTACCCGCTAAAGTGGCTATGCTAAGGCCAAGTTTGGATCATCTCAACACTAAACAGTAGAGATGAGTGGCGAGCCTGTATCACGGTCAAGTGTGAAAAAGTTTATCCTGATTGAAGAGCATCTCACCAAGAATAATTCGACAATGCAAACGAAATTATTAACTACATCTTGAAGAATCAACTAAAAGTCATGAGAAATTAATGTTAACATGGAATAAGATAGGTCGTTGTATTTGTTTTATAGTTTTATTTTATTTTTTTTCAGATGAAAGAATAACATATGAAGTGTGGTTCAGCGCCCAAATCGAAACTATAAAATACGGAAGGCGGGAACAAAGCCGCATTCCCTCCAAAAATTTCTGATCCAATTTTCACAAGTCCCAAATTCAATCTCCAATAAACCAAAATCCCTAATTCATCTCAGCAGCCCACTGCGATTGCGATGGAGGGCCCCGTCACCGAAGTCAGCCCCTGCAATGCCGCCGCCGCCACGACGCCCACGCGCCGCAGTGTCCGGCGGAGGTTGGTCCAGTCCACGCTGTTCCCTCTCAATCACAAACCACCTCAACCCAACCCCAACGACCACGAAAAAGACGACGATGAACAAGACGGCGATTACTCCCCCGGTCACAATCGCAAGAAAAGGAAGAAACCCAAGCCTAAGTTCACTCCTCCAGAAAAACCCTCCAAGGTCAATCTTCTTCTTCTTCTTCTTCTTGTTATTATTATAATTTTAATCTCATTTTCAATTTTAATTGTGCATCAGCATTATGCATTTGTTATGCTGGATTAGGCTAATTAACTACTTGGTCTAACTCCCGTGCTTATTTGCCGGTGATATCATGGCACACTTCGACCTTTAGAATGGGAAAGTTGGTGACTTGGAAAAATCAAATTATAACTATGCTTTCATTTAATTACTTTTTTATTCTTCACATGCAAGCAGAATAGCACGCCAAAGAAGAATGCATTGGCTAATGGGAATAAGGGATCAACTTCGCGGCAAGTGTTGGCTGATTCTGCTGAGGTTGATACACATACGCCCGTGCCTGATTTGCGGTTAGAGGCAAAACTCTCAGCTGAGGTTCGTGCTGTAGTTCTTGCATGATTGGAGTTCGGTTAATACATTGCTAAGTTTAGGGCTAGGGTTATGCTTTGAATTGTGTTGTGAAATAGCAACAACATAAAACGTGCTCGATGCAATTGTAATTAACCTATTGAAGGCATTAGCCTGAAACGAACTTCCTTTACTGCTTAACTGCGAGTCTTCAACCTGGCAATGGTTGACTCCTCTTTCTATATCTGTTTTAATCAGGAAAATTCAAGGATGTTTGCAGGGAGGCAAATACATCCATTTTTTTCCTCATGGAAGGCGGGGACGAAATCTCAGGAACAAGCTGAATTAGGAAATAAATTATGCACAGCTAAGTGGGAGGATGAAACAATTATGTGTGGTCCTATTCATGTATTTGAAAATATTCAGGTGGGTTACCTTTGCCTTTGATATGATCAAAGCTGGGTAATATATATTACATTTATTTCTGGGTTTTGATTTATGTGTTATCATATTTTCTTAAGTTAGGCATTAAATTCATACATGCAGGAGGGTACCTCATCCCTTGACTGGAGAAGCTGGACCTTTTTGGGAATGGATGCCTGTGTGAATTATGGTCCAGAAAGTTCAAATTCTCCTGTTTTGGGGAGTTCTGTTGAATCCTTAAATGGTGATAAGATTCTTAGTACTTTGGATCCTTCAGGTGTTTCAGTTTCACAGAATGCATTGTCTTCTTCAGATAGACTTTCTATACAGCTGGAAAATCTGCAAGAAACATCACCATCAAACTCAGCTTCGCTAGCTAATGAGCAAACAATATGTCCTCAGATGCCAAAAGATGCTAAAGTGGTACATAACTTGTTTTATATTTTAATGAATGCCTTTTGTCCCTAGTAATTCTTTCCCTTTTGCCCAGCTGTTGCATGTGGAAGATCCATGGAAGCTAGTTTAGAGAGCTAAGTATGTACAACTTGTCTTGGGTAGTTTGTTAACTGTTGGCCAAAAATTGTTTTTAGGACCTGGAAGTTGATGAATGTGCTACTTTTTCTGGGCAAGCTGGCTTTCTCAGTAAGTCAGACACCAAGCCATTGAGTAGATTTCTTCAGGAAAGGTAAAAACGTGCTTGACCCAGGCCACACCCATTCATGCAATAGCTTCATGGCAATAACATATTGCATTTATTTCATGGAGCTTCCCTTATATTGCAAATGCTGCTAAGGAATGCTTTTTCTCTTCCGTATTTATTATCTCTCCCAATATAAAACATGCTGTGATTTTTTTTTTGGATTAAAGATGTAGAAATTTGTTGCAAACATCCTGTTAAGATCTATATAAAATGAAAATCCCCTAATAGGAAAAATAGGTATATCAGAGTAAATATATTATAAAGAAAAGCTGAAGATATTAAACTGAGCAAATTGATTTCTTATTTACGAGGAGATATGCTATGTTACTTTGATTTTAAGTTAAACAATAACATTAATGGTGTTGTAGGAATGATAAATTGAGCAATTGTCAATTGAGCAAATGGTTGGTTAAACTTCTCAAATGGTTTTATTTCTTGTCTGTCAGAATAGTTGCCAGAAGCTTGCAGAACAAGAGTTAGAAAAATGTTTGTTCCATATAAATCCCAAAATTGCTATTGAAATCCCTCTAATGTCATAAATATCTTAGTATTATATTATAACATGCTATGATTTCCCAGCTCCAATACTTTCATGTCACGACCCAACTTGAAACGACGGCACGTGGAATCCCATCCTCACGTAAGCCTTGTGACCTCTGAAGTCTTTCTATATGCATAAAATAACATACTTTTCATTCTAAATCATAACTTAATCTAAATCTTTATTTAAACTTCATATATGGAATCATAAAACTAAAATACTTGATATATGAAGCTCGGAGAACATCTTAATTATACTCTGAAAATCAATTTAATATGTGAATTGAATCATAAATTCATCTCTAGCTTATACAAAATTTTAATCAAACTTTACATTTTCAAATTCGTACTTATGAACTGAAAACATATACATGACTTTTCAAATACTGAAATTAAATACATAATCTGAAAATTTATGCACGACTTAATCCGCACATCTACTGGAGCACTCTACTCTAACCAAACTCTAAAGTAAGCCTTACTCCAAAGTAAGATTCACCATTAAGAACAACTGCTGCCAACAGGAGGTTGAAACTAAACCTATACCTGGATTGAGAGGAAGGGAGAGGGGTGAGTCGAGACTCAAGTGAGTGAGCTCTCACCCATCACCCACATGGGACAACCAAGGAATATACTATATGTAATGTACATGCAACAAATATAAACCATTTGATATTCATATGCATAATTATATAGAAAAGATGTCTCCATATTTATAAATTCATAGAAAAGCATCTCTAAATTCTTACTCTAATGAGAAATCATTTTCCATACATATATACCACAGCTCTTAAGTCAAATATTCTTTGAAAAAAAGCATCAATAATCCCGGAAAACATAAATAACAGGACCCTAATAGAGAAACATGGATTTCCAGTTATGCATTGCATAACAATATATATATTCCAGTTATGCATGTTAACCATAACATAACAAATTTTCTGCTCTATGATCCCTCAAGGATCCCCCACTTGACAACAATGGGAGAAAAAGACAACCCAAACCATAGAATATGAAAGGAATGGGGAGAATGGAGACATAATCTAGCAATATATACATACCTTGATGATTGGGGATGATGGAATGGAGTAGGATTGAGTGGAGAAGGGTTGAGAGAGTGGGAGAAGGAACTTCGGGTTTTTGGGATGAAACCTGAGCTATGGGTTGTTTTAAAAGGTTGGGCGCTCACTTAAACGAAACTGCATCGTTTTGCACTGTGCTATCATTCGGGCTTGCTCACTGGAGCGAGTAAAGCTCACTTGAATCAGTCTTCTGCAGCTTGCACTTGCTACACGAGCATAACTCACTTGCAGCGAGTCTGTTCTGGAGAATTCTGCAGCAACAGCACCTAACCTGCATTCCATGACTCTTCGCCCATCCGGGCTTTCCCGACAACACGGGTGGGTCCCAAGGGGCCCAGGGCAGTATGGAACTTATCTGCTACCACATACACACCAGGTATCACATTTCACTAATGCTAAAATCAACTTCCTTCTAATGCTACCTCAGGAAAGGTGTTCTAATGCAAAATTGCCTGATTTTAAAGGACTACAAAACTGTTACAATTGGTTCTTTCCATTCATTTATCTTTTTCACTAACACTATGGCCAGCCAGCAAACTGTTGTTTGGATTCAATTATGGGACTCTTGTGTCTAGGAAAGATATAAGTCTTAATTGATTTGTTTATTTGCGATTCTTTTGGCTTAAAGCAAGGTGGTTGTGAGATAAATTTTGATGCTTACATATTGAAATTTGAAATTCAAGTTGTCCTGATTATAGTAGTTTATTTCTGCCGCATTCATTGTTTTTTTTCTCTCTATCTTAGCCTACTTAAGTATGATCTGGTCACTGTTCCCAAAAAAAAGTATGATCTGGCCATGGATTCTCTCCGTTGTTTAGCAATTGAATGTATTAACCATTAAAGATAAAATACTTGTACTCTGTAAGACGGTTGTGACATCATTTTACAGTTAATATGCTTTAAGACTTGGCCAGGGAGTTCATTTCCTGGTAGTGAGGATTTTTATTGTATTATGCAATTTGCAGTATGTGGTCATACTACCATAGTTGTAAAGATAAGGCGGAGGCCAGCTTATGGACATACAAGTACAAACCAACAAAGGCCATTGAGGTCAGACACTTCCTTTTTTAAAAAAAAGTTTAAAGTAGCATTTAATTTTCTATCATTCTATGGTCCTAAGTTCTGCTTTTCTTGTTTCATATTTTGTTGTAGGTATGTGGTAATGATGAATCTGTGAATTTCTTGCGCGACTGGTTACATCTTTGGCATGAAAGGCGATATCAGAGAAGGAAGGATTCCCCTAATAGGGATAAAAGAGACATGCAAGAAGCTGGTGATGACGATGATGATTATAACTGTTCTTTTAGTGATTATGATTCAGAAGATATAAATGAGGAGGATTCCCTGCAGAATGTTCTTTTAATTACAGGGCCAATAGGGGTGCGTGGAAATCTACTTTATCAAAACTATGGCGTACACTTCTTCGCATGAATTGCTTCCCATATTCATCATGTATGCATCTATTGAAGGCTACCATTGATCAGTAATATAGTGGCTGGTTTCTGAAGTGTTAAAATGTGGGTGGGGTAATTTCAGGAAAAGAACTAGGTCTTAGGAATTTTTCATATAGTGTAGAAGATCTAACAGAAGTTGAAAACTAATAACCCCATTGGTACAATAATTTAGAGGTTTTGATTGATAAAAATTTAGTTTAATGTGTGAAAGTGTGATTGAGAATGAAAATGAGAATTTCATTCTTGACACAGTAGGGCTTGGTTATGGATACATTACTTTACTCAAAGGCCGTGAAAACACACTAGATGTGGCTGCTTGTATGTTCTATTATCAAGCCATGTTAATTGTTATGATAGTAGTAAACTTTACCATCTGTGCCTTCTAAATGTCTCTTGGTCTTGATATATTCAACACAGTTGCAGAGCAGTATCATTAACCTGTTGCTGGAGTCAATGTTCTGTTCACTGTTAACACTTCTTGTTTATGCTGGAAGCTAATGTGTAAATCTATCATATGGCAGAGTGGCAAGTCTGCAGCAGTCTATGCTTGTGCCCAAGAGCAAGGGTTTGAGATTTTTGAGGTATTGCTATTTATTAATATATTTTGAATATTTGTGCTTATATACTGATGCACCTTTGTATTGATAATATTCATTGATCCCATGCATCCTGTAACTAGCTGCTTTGATTTTTGGGAAGCATCACCGAAGATCAATCCTAGTAATTAAATGGCTAGATTTGGATTTATTCTGATGTAGAATGAAGTTTGCTATCATTTCTGATTGTTGGTCTCAAGCTTGCTGTTTCGTGATCAATTTGAAGAATGATATTCTGAAAGATTCTTCTTTGTTATATATTGTTTTAGTTAGAAGCTTTGATAAAGTATGGTGGAAAGACATGTACTATATTTTATCTTCAAACTCCCATCAGCATCTTTTTTTTTTCCTCCTTGTAATGGGATGTACTTATTCTTGTTAAGACATTCATTTTCTTTGTTTTTCAATTATGAATATTTCCAAATATATCAAAATTCAAAGGTCATGTTGTCTCAACAGCTCAATGCATCGCATTGTCGGAATTCTCCTGCTGTCAAGCAGTATTTTGGAGATACGCTTGGTTCACTTGGTTTCAAAAGGTGTGTTAATTTGTCCCATCGGTCTTGCTGACAAACTGCAATCTTCTTGAGCTGAGTAATTTTAGTTGACTGTAGTGTCCTTATATTATATGCATGCTTTCACCTTCCTGCAATATGTTGTTGTCTTAGTTGAATATTCCTTTTTTCTAAAAAGGAGCATGACACATTTCACAGGGAATCAGTAGTTCGCTGAACATGGGGTGTTGCTGCTCTTGTACAAATAGTATAGGATAAACAGTATGCCAGAATGCAAAAAGCAGTGCATTATTAGTTAACTGCAAAATCAAAGCCTTTGCTGTTGCCATTATGTCAGTAGTTGGAGATTTACAAGATATAGAATGTGATTATCCAATGGAAGAAAAAGTACAAAATTGTACTCTCTCCAATCTATAATAAAAGTCGTTTAAGGTTATGCATGAGAATTAAGGTGATGATTGGATTTCAATAATCTTCTAAAAAAATAAAATTAAAAGACAAAAATATCCTTTATCATCATCATAAATTATTTCTTCATTAAATAATCATATTCATATCTCTTCATTTTCACTCATCATAAATATAGGGGGTAAAATTGGCAAAAAGTAATTAATGCTTTCTTGAAATGTGAAGACAACTTATAATTTGGACTAGACAAAAAAAAAATCCAAAAGTGACTTATATTATGAACCGGAGGGAGTAGATGTTAAGGAAGCAAGCAAGAACTGTCAAACAAGTGTGAAACTATGCATGAAGAAGTGGTCTTGAAGTCCCTAGATGTCTTAGGTTATAAGCTTTTGATGAGGGACATGACTAGTTCCTCCCTTCCTTCTTTCAATCTTTGCTGAGATATGAAAAGCAAAAGAGTAGGTATAAGGATAATAAGAGCATGGCACTTACAATTAAATTACTGTTTTATTTGATTTCCCTTAATTCAATCTTATGTTAGTGGAATCAAGTTACTCACTTGCAATTAAACTGCTTTCTGTCAATTTGTTTTGTGGTAATATTTCTTATTTGATTTAACTATTTCAGGTTATCGGAAGACAATGCAAGTTCACAAAAGAAAACTACAAAATCTCCCCCAGCTCTGCCTTTGCCTAATGGTAAAGCAGCTGATGAGATGGATGATGGGGTGGTTGAACTGATAACCATACCTGATGACGAAGCTTGTAGCCCTGGTGGAACATCAAGGAAGTTGCTTTGCAAAAATAATGTATTTACATGTCATAGAGTCCAAACCTTGATTCTAGTTGAGGAGGTGGACATCCTTTTTCCTGAAGATCGTGGATGTATTGCTGCCATACAACAGATTGCTGAGACTGCAAGGGGGCCAATTATATTGATCAGCAATAGTAAGATGAATAGTTAGAATTATGTATTGTTGCTCAATGTATAGCTTTTATCATTTTGGTCACGTTTATAAAAACATATTTTTGTAAACTAGGTGATAATCCTCGCCTGCCAGATAATTTTGATAGGCTCCATGTTTCTTTTTCTTTGCCATCACCAAAGGAGTTGCTGTGTCATTTACACACGGTATGTGCTTAAGGATTTCCCTCTGTTCTTCAAAAAGGACCAAAGAAAATTGAAACCCAAATTTATGATGATATCCTGTGATTGACCTACAGGTTTGTGTCACTGAAGGAGTCAACATCCATCCTCTTTTACTAGAGAGGTTTATACGGTCTTGTAATGGAGACATCCAAAACCATTATGCATCTTCAGTTCTGGTTCCAGAGTAAAATATTTAGAAAAGGTATTTCTCAGTTTATTGGAGATGGAATGCTTTATGGCTACTTTTGTTATCTTATAAGAAAATAGTAATCATTCAAATTTTGGTGCATTTCTGATTTGATTGTTCTGCAAGTAAGGCCTGCTTTAATTCATCCATATGAGCAGGAAGTTTTGGCTTGTATACCGCATGTATGCATTATTGACTGTTGGGTAAGATTTAAAAGGTTAAAGTAGCCACATCCAAGGGTAAGATAAACAACGCAATTGTGAGTAGTTCATTTACAGGCAAACCAGCAAAATTAATTGAAGCCATTAATTTTTTTTCCTCAAAACAGATTCTCTTTGTTTGCAAGATCTGTCTTCCTTGAGATTGCCATAAGAATTACCTTTTGGATGTCAACATTTCTCCTCCCTTCATTTTCGTTTTTTTTTTTTTTGTGCTGACCTTTCTTTTGCTGTTTGTTTGGCTAGTTGATTTTTTGGTTTCTGCATGGTTTTAAGAATTCTAAAGTATTTAGCAAAGTATAGTAATAATTAAGAAATAGTTGTTATAGTCATATAGCATGTTACAAGTATTTGCTTCATTCTGTGGTATTTTTTTTTAATCGATGCCTTCTGAAGTTAACAACTCTGCAGCATTTTTTTTAAATAATATTTTTGGTATGCTCTTCTGGTATGATATATGTGCTGTGGGAATTAATATTGGAATGTAATATTATTTATCATTCCCATTTATCTTATTACCACTCTAATGGCATGCAAAAACTTGTGATTTCCCCCTTTACTGTACAGATGGAAAAGGGCAAACTAGTTATGGTTCACTTCCATTTGATCTTGAGGTTGGCCATCAAATCTTGCCAAAAATAATGCCCTGGGATTTCCCCTCACAGTTATCAGAACTACTTGAGAAAGAACTTGCCAAATCAATATCAATAATGGAAGAAAACTCTAGGATGCAAGGGTTACTAGCGGAAGAGCTTCACATAAATGAAAGGCAAAATGATTTAGATGTGCACTATATGGAGGCTGATTATATAGAGGCCAAGAAAATGGAGATGATTAAGAGAAATGGGTCTATCACAGACTATAGTGAGCTTGAAATCCAATATAATGCTACTTCTGAGTTTTCTGATTCTTTTGGATCCCCACCATCCTCGCGGCAAAATGGCAATCAAAGGAAACTTGTAGTGATGTCCTCTGATTCTGAGGGTGAGTATCCCAATAGTGCACATCCTCTACACACACTTGACGAAGCTAACAAGAGCCAATCCCTCGAAGACAACAACGAGTCTCCCTCTGAGTTTCCATTGAATGAAAACTACCCCAGCACATCAGTTCGTAAACTGGTTTGTTATGAATTGGAGGATTCTGAGGAGGAACAATTTAAATATTCAGAAACAGCTGATGATACATGTTTAAATGAAACATGTAAATCATTAGATGTATCCTGTGTGCCAGAATCAACCTTTGTCCCCGAAACTGCAATCGAAAATGGAGCAGAGACAATGTTTGCAGCAGTGTCTTCTGGCCATTTTGCTGGTCATCCAGAAGTTTCTGTGAATAATGAGTTGAAACCGTTAACTTTAGGTGCTCGTAGGCGGTTAGTAAAATTGCCACAAAATTCAGATTTTCTGAATACTGAAATTCCAGAATGCCCTCCAAAAGTGGCTGTGCAGGATTTTCAAGATGAAAATATGGACACTACAATTGTCAATGTGATGGATGAGTGCAGTCGTGTGGATTTCCGGCTGAAGTCAAAGTTTGTGGAGTCCTGTCCATCAATAGAGACAAATATAATGCAAAAATTGTGGAAAAATCTCCGTGAGTGTCGAATGGATTTAAGACAGCATGCTTCCTCAGAGAAGTTAGGTGCTTTTGAAGTTGTACAACTGGTTAGTGGTCTGAGCAATCTAATTTCAGAAGCTGACCTGTTTTTAAATCATCAACCAAAACAATGTGTAAGTGTCTTTTCTAGCTAAACTGAAAATTGATATTTTTCTTCCTTTGCATTGTATAGGCACTCAATTATATACGAATATGCAGGGTGTTATGGAACCTCCAATGTCCCTTTCTGATGAAGCCACGTCTAGTTGGTATGATGAGCAAACAATGATGTCCAATGTTGCTGTTAATGGTTTTTGTTTCTATGCTAAACGTATAGCAGATGTGGGATCAAAGTTGGGTTGTGAGAACAGGATTGATTTGACTTCTGAGACGTGGGCTTCCACAACTAATGTTATGGCATTGGGGAAATTATCCAGACTGGATCTCACAAAAAGCATGGATATCTACACTGGAAAGGAATTAGAGCTGAACAACCCAATAAATGATGTGCAGAAGAGGTATATGGCCTTGCCTCTCAATTTTCATCTATAGTTGGTACAAAATTCCACTTGTGATTGCTTTTCTCTTAATTTTCGTGTTAAGTATTTTTGTGCTTGTCTTGATGCCGAACCTTTTTTTGGGATCCTGCAATACCAGTGAAAACAATACATCTCTGTTCAACGTCATCCGGTCTATTGTTCCTGCAAAAATATCCTTGGCACTGAAAGGCATTGCTTTCAATGAGTATCTTTCCTCATTGCGCCAAATTTCAAGATCAGAAGCTTGCCGAGTTGAACAAGGTGCTACCAGACGAGGAAGGTAATTGTGAGGCAAATTCAGTTGTTTTCAGCCATTTGATTAATTGGAAAAGTTAACCAGGTATCTTTTAGAATATTTGCTCAATCGAATGATATTCCAATGCAGGGTGCGTGGTGCTCAACATTACTTGAGCAGATGCACAATGTTGTCTCCTGAAGATATATCATTAGTCAATGAAGGTGATTTCTACACAAAGATTTCTTCACAATGTACAGCTAACGTGGAAAACATCGATGCTTGATTATAACTTCATACATGGGTTTAATACAACTATTCATTATGGCATTTTGGTTACATACAAGCACGCTGATGTCAGACCCCCCAAAAAAACAAGCACGCCGATGCAAATGCAATGACTCGGGATGAGTTTCGCGTAGTTTGTTTCCGCCTATGATGATTATGGTCATGGGCTAAGATTGTAAATTAAATTAAAGCGGTAATATATAGGAGTTGCTGAAGATGTAGGAATTCTAAAATTGATTTACACTTCGTCTTACTTCTTTGTAAAGCTCAAATGATTCTTTTATTTTCTTTTGAAACAAAAAACTTAGAAGATTTTTCTTGTGAAAAAACCAAAGTGATTCATGGCCTTTGTAAGCATGCGATTATAATCTTGATAGAACTGGACCAGAGGATAAATAAAGGCAAAAGCAGGGCAAGAATAGCATGAAGTATATGCTAGTAGTGTTATTACAGTATTACTATTGGTATTGAAATGACTTGGTGATATTCTAGCTTTCTTGCTCTATTTAATTTCAACAACTGAATTCCTATTCTCTTCTCCGGTCGTCCCTCTCTCATAACTCACTAACTACAAAAAATCAAAGACCAATGCTTTATTACTGACCCGCCATATGACGGTACTGAAAATTGGTTGTTTGTGGTGGTGGTGGTTGTTTTGTGTGTTGGGAGGGTGAGGGTTTTGACTTTAAAAAATGTTATGTGTACTTATAAGATATTACATACCATGTAGATTCACATCTTATTTATCGTTAGACGAGATGTAGACTCCATCTTAACGAGGTTCATACTCCATCCAACGATGGATGCGATGCGAGTCAACACGATATATCGTATATTATGAACAAATAACATAACTTTTTACTTTCGAGTCCATTCATGTCTGTATGAGCCATTAACGTCCTTTTAAACTTTGTGTATATTTAAGTATTATCTATCCTCTCCATTAATTGGATTCTCCCCCTGCAACAAGAAGTTAAATAAAATAAGGGTAAATTACATTCACCTTTTCTAAGGTTTGTAAAATGTAACTCACATTCTTCTAGTTGTTCAACCTATACTTACACTTCCACTACTTGTCAAATTTTAAGTATTTATATTACAATCACACTCCTCATTAATAAAGTACAATTAGTAAATTTAACAGAATGATATTTTTGTGATATTAACCATTCTAATTGATAAAATTATAAAAATACACTTAACTACTCTCTACGTTAATTGTGAAAAAAATCGTGTTGGTGAAGGGTGTAAATGTAATATAAATACTTAAATTTTGACAAGGAGAGGAGTGTGAGTGTAGGTTGACAACTAGAGTTGAGTTACATTTTCACAAACCTCAAGGTTAGTGTAATTTACTAATAAAACAGCATAATCCAGTAACTAGCACCTTAAACATGCATTATCTACGCTTTATAATCAATGTCACAGATGTCTCAGGCATGTATTTTACCATTAACTTATCTCGAATTGAGGTCAAATACTAAGATAACTATGGACATCCTCTACATCTTCGAATGAAACAAAACAAACAACGATTACTTTCAACCACCGTCGGGGCACAAATAAGTGTAACACTACCAAGAAAAGACGTGTCACACATTAAAATGTCATATTTTGTGAACATGAAAATATCGGCAAATGTTTTGGGAATTTTTCTTTTTGTACAACTGAATTAACTTCCCCAATTCGACTAAGAACTGTAAAAGATGGGTTAGCAAAGTAATGCGTGAAAACGTTTAAAAATACATGATTCAGGGAACGTGAATAATTTTCTAAGTGAAAATATTTCGAAAAGAAAAGCTACACTTATTTATTATGACAATAATGTGTAACATTTTATGGTAATACCGTAATAAAAAATATTTATACTAACAATTAGCTAAAAAAAAAGTATTTAGATTTTTCAAACTTTTATAACTTTTTTTCAGTCATTATTCTGAACTTTTAAAAAAAATTCTTAATTGGGAAAGAAAAAGATAGAATAGTAAAAAAAAAAAGAATTGAATGGTGAATATTTATAGTGAAGGAAGAAAAAATATACAAGAACTTTTTTTGAATTTCACTTGACCATGAAAGTAAAAACTTTAGTGATGCAGCTGTAATTATTTATCAACGAGTGATACACAACTATCACCACACTTATACTACACACTTATATCAAGTTAAAAGTTGTAAATTAGTGTGTAAAAATTATAAATCAGTATGCAAAAATTTTTTATATAATGATTTATAACTTCCAATTTGATATAAATATATATTATAAGTTTGGTGATGGTTCTTTATTATTTTTCTTATCTATCCTGGTTTTCGTTTCTTTTTGCTGTTGGCATGGCAAACGTGCCAGTCCACCTACAGGTTTGGCTTTGGTCTCAGTCTCACTCAGACCTTTTGTGGAACACAATAGGGGGCCATAATTGCCATCACTTACATTACATTTCGTTTTTGTTTTTCCTTTTCTCTTTGTTTTGAAACACCACCATCACCCCACCACGTATTGTTGCTCCAGCCACAGGCATAGCAGCCGACACACACCATGCGGTGAAACAGTAAAACCACAAGATCATCATCAAAGATTGAGGTGAGGACAAAAAAAAAAAAAAAAAAGGAAAGAAAGACGACTTTTTGATACATGGAAAAAAAAACTTTTCTTTTACCAAGGATAAGTATGGTGAGAAATCGATGTATTAGTTTTTCATATAATTTTAGGAATAAATCTAATTAAAAAGTTTGTAGCTTCTTCTTTATTCTCATCCTAAATTAACTTTAACAAGTAATTTTATGATTTTTTTGTCTTTCTGAGCATGCATTACCGGATGACTAATTTTATCGTGTACTATAAGTCTATATAAGTTGGTACTAACTATTGATTTTAAAGCTATTCCTTTTCTATTTAGAATTGAACCATTAACACACTCTAAGAAAAGAAAGGGCCCTTATCATTTTACAAAGAATAATATTTTTGTGATATTTAATATTATTTCATTTATCTTTTATTTTGATAGAAAATACAAAATAATAATAATAATGAGATAGAAAAATTAGTTAAAAAAATTATGTTATATTATTTGGATAAGAGTAAAGAGATAAGATTGAAAGAAAAGTACTAGTCAGCCACATTTTTGTTTACATGGAGAGAATTTTGTATGAATAAAGTTTAACATATTACGTTTAGACACATTTCACAATATAAATGGGTCTTATTAATTTTATTCAACATATATTCATGTATTTATTGGTCCCACTAGTTTTTTTTTTTCAGTATGACTAAGAAAATATTCTTAAAATTATGTAATTATTCTATTGCCTTATGTCCTGAAAATATATTTAAATGGCACCAACCAATGATCCATTACTCTATAAATAAATATAGCTAATTTTAAAGTTATATAAATAAAAAGGTTTGATTGAATCCCAATTCATCAAAATTAAACCCAAATCTAGAATCGAAAATTGTGATACAAATAGTTATAAAATTGCAAAGATGGGGCTAATCGGAATATTGGAAATACTCCAACCCCAAGGTGATTTTGATTATGATGCTGCGTCTTATGCCAGTAGTATGGCATCTGATACATTGAAACCATCCGTTATTAAGACCATTTCACGAGCTGAGAAGGCTCAAAATGCTGGGCGCTGAACGCTAATTCGTCTTTACTCTATTTTTATTTCGAATCCGTCCCACTTTTCAATGCTCAGTTGAATGAATGAATGACGTAGTTCAATCCTCCTGTTCCCTTTTAACTGCCATTTCACGTTCTCAAGTTCAAATTTACCTTGACATCAAACTAGTGCTAGTACGTTAGTGCATTTTATAATATATATATATATATATATATATATATATATATATATATATATATATATATATATAATACTACTCCAATAGTGAGAGAGGTCACTGAATCCAAAGAGCCAATGCATCTAAAACTCACTTACATCCTAAATTTATCACATAAATAGGAACCCTTCCATTTGGTTATGTTTGTGTTTATACACATATTGATTTTGAAAATTGCATTGCACTATCTTAAATGTATATGTTTTGTAGGAGTGTGCCCAAAATCATGTCACGTTCTTAATTATAATGTGTTAAACACTTGCAGTAAATTTTCATCCTGCGTTCCTCAGCATCCACAAAAGAAAAGTCTGCATTCTGAATTAATTAAGCGTAGCGAGCCAGCGATAAATTAGTGTGCCCTAAAGAAGGGACCACTGAAATGAAGTAATTAAAAGCAGTGTACCCTCCATTCAGTCCCATAACCATATATGTGTAAGTAATTACAGCATACTTTCATGCATTAACTCATATGAATGCACATAAGTTTTTGGTGTTTGTTGCACTTCAATACAAATAGGGACTAGAGAGTGATGAATTGAGAAAGGATGGTGTATTGTTTCCAGCATTATTTAATCTGATCCACCAATTTTGGAAAATTATATTAATGCGAGCTGACAACCAAATTAACTCATCACCCTCTCTTCTTTAATCAAGCTTTTGGGCCATCTTCATTTCACTAGAGGGCAAAGTTGGAGGATTGCCCAGAAAATGATATGATAGTCTCAAGTTAACAACGAGCTTTACACATAATGATATATTAACTATTTAAAATATAATTTAAAATTATACATATATAGATATTATAAAATTTCTATTAATATCATATCACGTATAAGATTTATTGTACTCTCGAATCTATGATGATATTTTTCTTATGAAATATAATTACATGGCTGTGTCATGTGTGGTAAATAAGCAAAGTGGGGTAGCCCAAAATGGTAGTTTAGTTTTGTGGAAGTGTGTAGGTGTAGAGTTGAGCACTCGAGTTGGTTCAGCGAGGTATTCGGGGAGCAATTATTTGGAGGTACGACCCTTCTGAGGTGCGAGTCTGGGGTGAGTGAGCACAGCACTCAGCAATGTCAAACAAAACAAAACTCAATTCACGAGGGGTCCCTATTGTTTTCTGACACCCTCCCATTCATCTGCATAAGTAACTCATTACTGTAATAACTAATAAATTGATATAATATAGGAAACACTTTTAAATTATTTTACATATTTTCTGAAATTGTTACTATTATAGGCTGTCAGGTCAGGATTCTTTACTGCCCTCTGACCACTGACGAGTGAATGAGAAGTAAAGAAACCATTTCACTTTAGTACTTAATGTAATATTTAATTGGATTTATTTATGTTACGATGAATTGTTGACCCTCCAATTACCCCAAATATCATTCAGAGAAGGATGATAATTGATTCTACTTGATAGCATTCAACCTATT
The DNA here is from genome assembly GCA_030441495.1 of Dalbergia oliveri. Lineage (NCBI taxonomy): Eukaryota > Viridiplantae > Streptophyta > Magnoliopsida > Fabales > Fabaceae > Dalbergia > Dalbergia oliveri. The sequence continues at coordinate 10,963,759 of JAMLFY010000003.1, read as the reverse complement.
GGGTAGCGCCGCACCCAAAAAACTTATTGGGTAGCAGGGGTAACATACCATTTTCTGAGACTTTTGATTAGTATATTACATGTTGGTAATTTTGTTTTAACTAGTAGTACTATTTTCTTCATGCTAAACTTTAATTGGGTTTCATTAATGACCTCTCATGCCTACTTGCTCAATTTTCTAAGACAATCAATTGATTTCTACTTTGGAAGGTGAGGCTACCCCACCAAAGCTTCGGGCTAAAAATGGTTAAAAATCACTCTTCTTCAACCAAAAACTAGAATCTAGAATGATATAGAGTTAATCCCTCCACCCTAGCTCTATTGCGACACTGCCTTGGCAAAGTGAGGAGGTGCCTTAATATCCTTATCCAAAGTCATCATCATACAGAGGAGAGGAAGGATAACTAAATGTTCATATCCACATTAGATTAGTACTGCATCTCAATTTCAAGTTTCATCATAATGAATTTATCATGAAATTGTCTACTTAAGCTTTGCAATATCCATGTGACTCCCGAGTTTCTCCATATACACTACAGATCTAACTAATGCCATTGAGGCTGGGGATGTCATTTTATGGACCACATTACATCATGTGGCTTGAGGCAACCCATCATGAGTTATGGGTATGTTCTGTTTTATTATTATTATTAAGATTTAGACAACTCTTATGACTCAGTTTATCGTGACCAAAGGAAAGGATAAGATGAGATGTATTAAAATTTAGTGCAACCATTGTACAAAAGATTCTCAAATAGTATAGCTGAAAAAGATTTCACAAAGATCCTGTTTTTCATCATCAACGAAACAGAACACAGATTCCCGTGACACTTTAATCTGCGCAAAAATAAAACCCCCCAAGGCCCCAACTTCGCTATTTGCTTCACCTGTCCCCCCACATTAACCTATACACTACTTCACATCTCTCTCTCTCTCTCTCTCTCTCTCTGTAGCAACTAGTAGCAAGTTTGTATTCCCAGCCATAATAACCTGCCAAACAAAACCTCTGCTACACTCTATCACCCTACCCCTACCCTTGCTTGTGTGTTCTATCTCGTCAGCTAGTGACTGTACACTAGTACACTCTCTTGTGGGAAAAACCAGGCATAATAATAAGATTGAGGGGGGTGTGCAAGAGAGGATGCCCAGTTCTGGTTTTTTTCTGAGGCAGCTGAGTGCAAAGGAGGCTTGGAAATCTACATCAAACCGGTGGAGTGGGAAAAACAGATCATATAGTAGTTGTAGTGCTGCTGGTGGGTGTGAGGCAAGTCTGAATCACAACATGGAAGGGTTGAACATGTATGGCAATGAGGAGAGTGGGGTGGTGGTGAGGAAGAGAGTGATGGTGGTGGTTGATGGCACTTCACATTCCAAGCATGCAATGATGTGGGCTCTCACTCATGTAGCAAACAAGAGTGATTTGCTTACCCTTCTTCATGTTGTCCCTCTGGACAATGGTTCTGAATCTACTTGTTCCACATACCTTGTCAACTATCTTGGGTCCCTTTGCAAAGATTGCAAGCCAGAGGTAAGTTGGTTTAGTTTTGAGTTGAGGTTAATGTGTTAAGTGTTAACCATTCACTTTCATTTCTTGAGATCAAACAGACAAAACAGATTCCACGTTCTTTCTTTTCTTCAGTTTCCTTTGCATGGTTCAGGACAGGATTGGGATGCTCATTTGTGCTTTTACCTGCTTGGTAGATCTTGAGTCATATTAGTTCTGTGAATTTTCAATGCTGTTCAAAATGATTTTCAAGTAGGAAGTTCCTACCTTTTCCCTTTTTTTTAATATTTCTTTTGCCATAATTTCTTCTCCAACTTTTGCTTTTCTTTTGAGGCAAAGGGTCTGAGTTTCTTGCATTAGTCTCTTCTTTTATTCACTTTGCAGAGAGAAATCATTTTTAGCGTTCAGATTCTTCAGCTTTTCTTTTCATATTCCCAACTTTATTGTCCCCTACCCATAAAAGAAAATTACTGATAGTGTTATGGTCTAACCTCTGCCATAGGTGGAAGTGGAAGCTCTTGTAATCCAAGGACCAAAACTGGCCACAGTGATGAGCCAAGTAAAGAAGCTAGAGGTCTCTGTCCTGGTACTGGGCCAAAAGAAGCCATCTTCTTTCTTCAGCTGGTGAGAGTCTATTCATCCAGAGACTGCAATTTCCAACCTTTGACATCAAATATTTTAAAATTTGTTGTAACTCACCTATTGAGCTTTAAGACTCAATATTTTTTTAGTTGATTTTTTTTATTATCATTACAGTCTTTGTGGAAGCAGCAATAGCAGTAGCTCAGAGGAGTTTGTGGAGCATTGCATCAATAAAGCAGATTGCTTGACAATAGGAGTGAGGAAGAGAAGCCAGGGCAATGGCTATCTTATCAGCACTAGGTGGCAGAAGAACTTTTGGCTTCTTGCTTAGATGTAGAGTCTAGTTGCTCCTAGTTAGGATTTCATGAGGGGTAAATGGGATAATCAAACCTAATATATATGTATTGTCATCTATAATCTATTTAACTTCACTCTGTAACTAGTTCTAATTTCGTCCTTGTTCTAATGTTACCGATATATTGTCATAATTTTAAGTCTATGGTATCTGATTATATGACTAAGAATCTTCAATCTGCCCATGCTTGTGAACACTCTTTCCTTCTTTAGGTAGATGATTTTTCAGCGTAGTAGCCCGAAAAAGTCATTTACAATATTAGCTTCCATCACATTTTATTTGGTAATTGCACTGTATAAAAATAAAACAAGTAACCTGTAACAGTTTAACGTCAAAAAGCCATCCACGTGGTTTGTAAATCATATGCATTCGAAATGCTAACGAACAGTCTCACACTCCGATAGCTTTGAACTGGAAACAGGCGATTTCGGCCTTGAACGTCAATTTGAAAGCTTCACTGATAGTGATAAGTATGGTACATTCATCCAATTCGTTTGCATTTAGGAAAATAACAATAAATTAACAATGATGAATCATACAGTCAAACACAATCCATACAAGGCAAACAGCAACCAAGACCAAAAAAAAAATAGGCAACATAACTCTACGGTAGAAAATAGAGAATTGACAAAGATGGTGGGCTAAAGAGAGAAAAAAAGGAAAGAACCTTGTATTAAAAATTGTGGGTAATCTAACAGAATAAACAACCAGAGTCACTGTTATCTTTTTGTATCTATTACTGTTACTATTACTGCCTTCCAAAAGGCAGGAACCTCGTACGTAGCTAAACCAATCAGACCTTATCATCTAATTTATCATTTACAAGAGGAAGCAACTCCATCTTACTCCGAGGGGTCCTGGGTGTGCGAGGTGTTCCAGGAACTGGTGGCTGCTGGGAGAGCATCTGCCTCACATAACCATAGAATGTGCATCCCACAAGAGTCACGGCACATCCAACGGCATTCAAATATGAAATTGGGTTCCTAAATATCAGCCAAGAAACAAGGACAGCAACTGCAACCTGCACAGCGAACATGATTCCGGTTAATTTGAAAAATGCAAAATAACTATGATGTAAGAAATCATAGTTTGGTTTCACCATTGGCATTAAGAAAAGCAGAAACAAGCTAAGTTGAATGGTGCAGATTAGTAAAGTCAATGAAACTATGAAGAAGGCAAAACATGAAAAAGGAGAAAACTGTAGTTGAGTGGAAAATAATGGACAATTTATCAAAATATTAAACCAATTAACAACCACCATGATCTCATGGCTTTGAATGCTAATGACTGGAAAATATAGTAGCTTGAATCGTTTGAATCTGCCTGACAGATCTCACCTTAAGGTTCCCAGCGACATTGAATGTTACAGCAGTGGTGGAATGAATCACGTAGAAGATGGAGAAGTTCAGGCAGAAAGCCAAAACCCCAGAGCTAAAAATGATGATGAGGGCCGACCAAGGATATGGATGAGTAATTAGCCAGTCAAGAATTCCATTGCCTTCAAGTAACAAAGCAGGAAGCGCCAAGATCATGGTTGCAAAAGGTGCCATGTAATAAACTGTGTTTATACTAAAGAGACATGGAAAGAAAAATTAGCTTGTGCTCTGCAGAAAAAGCATGCCAAAGCAATTCAGAGAAACCTACACATGCACAGTAGAACGTTGTACAACATAGCTAAGACAAATGCAAGCAATAAAAAGGTGATAAAGATGGTAGTTACCCAGTGGCAACACTTTCTTTTTTGAAGTAAACATACAAAAGGAAACTCAAAATACATTGTTGACAATTCAGCACCTCAGTGCATGTTGATCAGAAACGATTTCACAGTGTTAACACACAGACCACTTAGCTACAACAATAAAGATTTTCATACTAGTGATACAATTGCAGCTTTTGCAAGCTAAATCAACACACACACACAGAGAAGCCAAAGCAGGATCAACATCTTGCATCAATCTTTACTTTTTCCCTTATAGCAAGGAATTAAAAGCACATTCAAGACATAGATATGTCTATGTAAGATACAGTCAGTTTGGTGAAAACAGAGAGACTCGAGCATCCACAAAAACATAATATAGAACACAAAACTAGTGTAATACACCAAATAATTACATATAGCAGAGCGGCATATTTAGAATCATGGATGTCCAATGTCAGCGTCAAAATCACAAAAGAAAACATTAATTTATAAAAGTTTACCTTTTCACATATATGGTTGGGCATGTTCATGTGTAAGTTCTTCCATTCAAAATGAAGCAAATTTACACCAAACAGTAAATTCTAGACAACAAAGAATTATTTCGACCAACCATGCTAAGATTTTATTTTTTTTGGATAGAAAACCAGCCGTGCTAAGATTAAACCAGCCTGGCTTTTATAAGAAAAATATCTGCTGATCTTACGAGTCATTATGGCTCCAATTAAGATGAATATGAAATTGCATCATATTCATACCATGAAGGCACACTTTCACTCTCGGTATGTTTGGTTGGAAGGTAAAAAATGAGGGTAAGTTTTCCTTGATTGATTTCTATGTGTAAAATTACACATGAAACTTAATCATGGAAAATTTACCCTCATTTTCACTCCTCAACCAAACATACCTTAACATTATTGTATAGCACAAGATTTTTGTGTAAAATTTGAAAATTTTGGTCTACTATGCATATAGTTGTCTGCCTTTATAGATGCTGGTAGCAGTTGCTATCATCAAAATTGGCAGCACCAAAGATGTTTATAACTGGACTGACACAGTCGATGTAGAGTTATAAACTCATTGTCCACTATAAAGAGTAGGCGTTACAGACATACAAATAACTGGAAAGTTTACATGAAATTCAGAAAGAAAGAAAGAAAGGATAGAACAGCAAAACAAAAAGTAACAAACAATCTGGAAAATGCAAGCATAGAGATTCTACCTGTCAAATTTATATCCGTGCAGCAGAGATTCTGCTAGGATAGTCTTTGTAGATGTAGCCAAGCAGCCAACTAAGGCAGCACAAAATCCGAACATGTTAAAACTAAGCTCTGTTACAGACGTAAGAAGAATCCCTCCAACAATGGGTATAAGAGAAGCCCAAATACGCCAGTCAAAATACTTCCTCCACACAAGCCATTGCAAAACAACTGTGCCAGTTCATCACGCTCAGATGAATGTACCCTCAAAGTTTCACAATAGAGCAGGGTAGCAAATATGAAATTTTACCAGCTATTGAACCTTACCTGTGGTTGCAGGAGTGAATGACTTTATTGTCTGCATAAAAGAAACAGGAATGTATCGTAGGCTCACATTCCCTAGCACTATGTTAATGCAGAACACAAATGACATTGGAAAGATTCTTCTCCAGCGATCTTCAGGGTCAACAGTTATCAATGGTTTAAGCTTCAGCACGTGAATTACCACATATGCTCCAATGGCTGAGCAGATAAAGTGGACACATGATACTGACAGCGGAAATTTGAAATCCAATTTCTAAAACAAAAATTAAAGCACTTGTAATAATCCATGTAAGTTTTTAATATGATGATTGAATGGCAAATGCCAGAAAGAAGAAATCCTACACATACAGATTTGGATTCTGGAAGAAGTGATAAAGATTCATGAAACTTTTCTTCCTTACAGATGGAACAAGTAAATCAAAGATCTAAACACAATTGATTATTGTAGATATTATATTACCAGGAGAAAGCCTAATCTTTATTGGGGAAGACACATTTCTAGAAGCTTGGAAATGGATGGAGCAGAGCAGAATGGGATGGAATATTTTGAAGCTCCATTATTTGGATATTTAAAAAATGGGTGGAATGGAATGGAGGTGGATGGAATGGATTCCATCCAATTCCATCATTTCTCAATGTCCTCCTTCCCTTCCAATTCAGGCGGAATGAGATGGAATTTCTTGTTTTCTTATGGGGAGAATAATTATGTCACTCCGCTCCACTACTTACCACCAATCCAAAAACATACCCTTAAAGCCAAGATCATTTGGTCACAAACTAATTAGACATAACACCAATCAAGACCAGTTTTTAATGCTCTTTAAAGCCACACTAAATTATGTCCTTGCGTATGACAGTTACATTATAGGATTTTTCATATTTTGTTTCAACTGTTTAATTCTTAAGACGAAGCCAGAATCCCAAAAAAAAAAAGAAGGAATTTGCAATGATCAGCAAGCACTGTACGCAGCTCAAATGCCATGCCATCATAAACTGGAACAATAGGGTTTATAAATTAAATTCAGAAAAGGAATCAAATTCAAAATATTCCAAGCCCTGTTTAATATGTAACTTGAGTATTTATGGGAAATCAACAACATGCACATAACAGTAATGGGCAAGTACGCAGATCAGCAAGAATTTGGGATTGCAACAGGTCTAGCTAGCTCAATGAACAGACTAGAGATGTTTAGCAAAGACCATAATAATAAAAAAAATGTAACGGCAAATATGGCAATTAAAATTTATATATATTACACGAAAAACGCATAGCACAGCATTTGTTAGACCACTCGGACGGTTTCTTAATATGGTAAGCATCAATCTTGAGCTGCATGCTACTGCGAACGGTGGAATCTAATAGAACAGCACAGATCAAAATTTCTTCCGGTACCGACACATACTTTGTTAAAATTAAGCCAAAAAAGTTAAATTAATTGTTGTAAAAAGAAAAAGATAAGGAAATTTTCCTGAATTAGAAAACAAGAGCATAATTCCTCATTGGGTTGAAATCATGCGATATTACATAAACGTAACAAGATTTAGATTTATTTGTTCGTAACAGAAGAAAAATAGAGAGAATGGAACATGGAAGGGGAATAGAGAGGTGACCTGGAAGATCCACTTGTTAACGATGATGACGGTGACATTGAAAGCCCACCATTGAAGGATGGACAAGAGAGATCTGATGACGCTCCACTGGCAAATGAGGCTCTCTTCCTCTCTCTCTCTCTCTCTCTCTCTCTCTTCTTCTTCTTCTGGATCCGAACTAATCACTTTAACAGTTTCAGAGCAGAAGCAAGCAGCAGCTGGAGAAGACAAGCAAGAGAAGAGAAATACGAATGGAAGAGAGGTGATGGTACTAACGGTGAATGAGGCTGTAGGTACCTCTTCCACTCTCATGCGATTTGCGTCCTCTCTCTCTCTCTCTCTCGCGTTTTTAATCTCTTGCCAAATATTCGAAACGTTTTTATGTGCCCCCACTCTCTCTCTCTCTCTCTCTCATGCCATTGAAATCATATGTTTCGGGTTTTGGTTTGTAGGTAAAGTCCCATTCCCATACTTGCTACCCTTTTTCTTTCTCTTACACACTCTCCCCTTCCTCGGGGGACCATCGGGTAGGCCCCACACGATTCCTATTTTATACTATTGGACCTCCGAGGTTGGCCTTGGACCGGGTCAATCCCACTCACTAAAATTAAATTAAATTAATATTAATTTTTTAATATTCGTACTTTTGATTTTTCCACCCGCCTAAAAGTTTTCTGTTATAAAACCAGTATAATTATTCGCCCCACTGATGCACCGAAATTTTACCCTCATGTTTGATCTTTCCGTCAATCTTTTTAATTATTAAATAAAAAATAATTAGTTTTAAATTTTAATAAATTAGTACATTAATAATATATAAATTTTATCATCTAATCATATATTACTATATAAGTAAATAGAGCCTACTCCCATGCTTATTACTTGTTGTATAAGAATATGTATTATATATTTGGATAAATTTTATTTATAATATAAGAAGTTTAATTTTTATAAGACATTTTTTTTATTTAACTGCAATTTTTTATTCGAAATTACATGAACAATTTTTGAGAAAAAAATACAGATAAAACAAAAAAGTTTACTGTAAAATAATCACTTCAGTTCAAATAAAAAGTTAAATATGGCAACTTTCGGAAGTGGCGTTATGTTTTGAAAAACCATGTCCATACAACTTATATGATGTAATAATATCTCAGATTGCATTTAAGTGCATGTGTGGAGTTATTTTTATAAGAAAGAAATGTTTATTTTCAAAAACTTTTCAGAAAACTTATAATCATAATTGTGGAATTCAGATTAAAAAAAAATGATTGAGAAGAATTCTTGAGCACTCTGAAAATAAAAGAATATATTTCTCTATTTTATTTAATAAATAACACATAATATACTGTATTAAATATATAAGAAAAAAATAAAAAATAATAATAATTTATAAAATTAATATATCATTTTTTAAATAGAATAAAATAAATATATTTTCTCATTCGCAAAGCATATTTCTCTTATTATAGGTTTGCCTAGATGATGACGAGACACATTGACGCCTTTGCTCTGCTTCCGCGCCGTGATTGCGTGTTCGTTGGAATGAAAGTGAGGCATGTCTTGTGGTAACCTCACGAAAGATAGACTAATCTATGCGTAGTTAATTAAATCGAAACCGTCTCAAACTAAAACTGTACTAAAACAATTTTGCGTATTGTCGTATAGGCGTAAAACTTCTCATCTCAGAATATTTGGGGCTTGTCATGTTATTATAAGTATTTTTCATAAACTACGAATAGCGGTGCTGTATATACGTGTGTGCACAATAAGATCAATGTCTTATTAAAATGAAATTCAAGTTAATTTTTAATCCCTTCCTCTATTCCTAATTGTTTATTCAAAGTAAGGTACAATTTAAAAGAGAGAAATTAATGAATAAAAAAATATTTGGTTAGTTTAAATAAATCGTATTTTTTCACGTAAAAAATTACTTTTCTATATATGTGTGTGTATATATATATATATATGTAATTTAATAATATAGTAAATATTGTAAATAATTCTTACAAATAGACAAACTGAAATATTTTTTACCTTCGGAGAGGGAAAGCAACTAACATAACACCATTGATGCAATGTCTCCGCAAACTGCAGTTGTATCTACCTGGATCAGGAAAAGGCGCATCCAGTCAGTTGTCATGTTTTACTTGTCTGTAGATGAATGAGTTTTTTTTTTTATGATTATTTTATATGAATGTGAAAACAAATTAAAGACATGTCATTTTGAGATAAATGTGTAGACAACACGAAATAAACAAAAGTTTATAATTATAGTTATATATTATGTGCAACAAGATTTATTTGATGGCAAACATTAAACTTAAATTTTACGATGAAACTATACTAACGGGATTGAGAAGAGTTTCTAATTTTATATCCTTTTCAGAAATTGTATTAATGGAATGCTAGTAATCGAGAAGAAGAAATTATCTAATATTCCTATAATATTCCATTTAGAAATGTTTTATCTTTTAGCTGGCCACCTACCTATCCGACAAATGGAATTTAATAATTGATAGTAAAGCATGATGGGAGGAGTTTCCCTTACATGTCTATTTGAGATCCAAAAGCCTTATAATTAAAGAAGCTTTTTTAAAGTTTCCCGAATAAAAAAACTTTTCAAATTTCAATTATCTGCCCAGCTGTCGTCTAAAAACCTTAATAGTTATATTAATGTTATGAAATATTTTTTGAAAATGGATTTCATTCTATTAAGATGTCTGACTAGATAGAATTTATTATAATTTGATTGTATCTTGTATATCTCACTATTTATTTATAAATAACTCTTTGTTACATATTTGTTAATAGAAATGAAGATGAATACCCTTCTTCTGCGATGATAACAAATACAATATACCTAGTTTTCACAGTGAAGTCGACCCAGCAGATCAAATAAATGTTGGAATAGAATTTTAAGTTTAATTTTTGGTAAAACGAAAAATCAGTCTTAGAAGACATATTATTGTAAATGAATCAATTTAATGACCTAAAATCTTTGATCTGAATTTTGACGAGTTCATACCACCAGTAGAGCCTTCCCTAGTTCGCCTCAATGAAGGCCAACGGTGGATGATTACACCCAAATTTTTATACATGCATCTAATGCTATATATACGGTGATTGCCAAAGCTCTAACAAATATATATAATGTTTATATCAGTTGTCAAATGACGTAATATAGATACAATTATAAGGTATATATATATATTTCAATAAGCTTCCAAGTTAATTAAAATTGAGTACCTCTTCTTAAACTATCTTAGAAGTGTTCCATTTTTCACACGAACATGAAATTAATTTATTTAAGTATTAATGTAAATCTAAACTCTCGTTGTCAAATTAAATCAATATATGGATCGAACCCCTGTAAAAAAAAATATGTATGGATTGAAGACAAAGAGAAACCTCATCAAAACAAACAAGATGCATGAAGCCTTATAAAAAATTAAAAATAAACAAAAAAATTAACATGCCTTTCAAAGGCAAGTGCAGCTTCGATCAAAAATAAATAAGTAAAAGGCCAATAACAGCACAAAATAATATGCCACAAAAAGATGCCTTGCTCGCTTTCTACTCCCTAAAGTGACAAGATCCACCTCTGAAACCACATATGTATGTATTATGTACACATGCATCGTAGTGTAGGGCTGTGCCATTTTGTTGTATGCTTTTATTCGGTGGAGTTTACAAAGTCAAAATTAATTAACCGAATTCGTATCCCCCAAACATCCAAGAAAAGTAACAAGACAATCTAAACCATTAATTGGCTTGCCTGAATCTGCATCCATCGTAATGCTTCTGAAACGGGTAAAGGCAATTCGTGTTCCTTGTATTTGACACAACATTCAACGTTGCTTGCTTTTGCTACTCGTTGACCTCTTTCTAAGGTGCTGCGGCATAAATTGAGCAAGAAATTAATGTGACTCCTGCAACAAGTTCAGCAAAGTGAAGCACATGCATGCATTACAATCATTTGCTGAAATTGAACCATTAGACTGATGTACCACCACAATAGAGACTTCAAAATTGTGGAAGCCTTCTTATTATTCCATGTGATTTTGTTTTTGCAACCTATGAGATATCTTGTGAACTTTATGAAATATAAGCCTAGCGTTAATTGCGTGAATCACTGGGGAAGTTAACTCATGTGGCAGCAAGGTGTGCTGGTGAAACTTTGAAGTATTAAATCAGAAAATTGCTTATACCGACCAAATTAATTACTAATTGTGCGAGTATTACAGCTATTTTTCAGAAGATAAAGTTAAAGAAGAATGACGGTTACTTTTGGCTTTTAATATTAGGGTGTGCTATAAATTTCAATGAGAATTCATATTAATAAAATATCATCTCTGTATCCTGAATTTGAAATTTATCTAGTTGGCTAGTTCCTTCAAGCTGACATCCAGGATGCAGTTTGTGACCTAATTAATTTAGTTAAAAAAGAACACCTTCAAGAAGAGATCATTATTTAAGTCATCATAACTAGTGGAGCGAAAAATTTAACTTAATGGAGGCGGCCAAGACTAAAAACTGATGTATTGCATTTAATAGTAATATTTGTAATTAAGCCTTTGTTAGTTAACTTACAAAAAAAATTCTATAACTTCAATTGATCTGAAGGTTGTAAAACTTCTCAAGCACTCTTATAGTACAGGTCATTTTCTCACATTAACAACAAATTGTGGTATTAGTCATTAGAATGATGAAGTATTTTTTTTCTTTTCTCTCTGTATCTATAAGGCCAATAATATGCACCCTATAACACAGTGACGCTGAGAAAGTTAGGTTGAAATTATGGTCAAGTTAGTTTTAATTAACTCGCTTAGTTTGCTTCCAAAGTCATCTATTCCACACTCTGGATCAATTGCAGTTTCAGTTTTTCCTTCTCTCCCATGTCAGAAGTCATTGGTCAAACTGTGAATCAGAAGCATAAAGATTATAACAATTATAGGATTTAGTCTAATTAGGCAATTGGATCGTCTTTGATCCCTATTTCACGCAATGACCATTGTGCCTAGCTAGATGATGTGCGACACTAAATTGAAACAAACATAAATTAATGCCAAATAGGATAGGCCCAAAGTTGGAACAAACATAAATTAATGCCAATCTTCTTGTTTGACCAAAAAAATAAAAGCGCCAATCTTCTTGTTGTTGTCAGAGTATTCTGAGGAACAGTCCATGGTCACAAGAGCATCTTGGTGATTGGTGGGTGAGCTACTCTCCTCTTAAAAATGTTTTTCTTAACTGGTAGTAGTAGAGCATTGTGCCAAAATTTCCCAAAACGGAGCTTTTTTTTTTTTTGGCATGCCGTATGTGTGATCACAGATTCATAGTATCAGATTTTTTGGTATGTCAGTCCCACTCCCACTGCTGTAATAGGTTTCACAAGAGAGGGTAACCAATTCCCATTCCAAGCATAAATAGAATTCTTTGGTAGAACAAATAAATTTAGAAAAATAGATATTAAATGCTCCTTTGGGGAGGACTCATTAGGCAAGACAACACTTCTCAGCCTGCATCCGCAGTAGCAGTAGCTTCTTGAATTGCCAAGGTATGCCTCTTCTATAGCAAACTAACTCAAAAGGAAAAATATTCAATCTGACATTATTTCTGTATGTTTTGCTTATATGAATCCTTTGGTACTCCAAGAAAAATTAGAATTTTTGCTCAAGAATATTATGAAGTAACATATTACTTTTGAGAAAGTTGATGAAACACCAAGCTTAAGCAAGCTTTGGGTTAGTCATTTATATTTTTTGATCTATGTGCTAGGTTGTAATGCAACATTTATCATGGGTGTCATAGGTATTTTTTGTAAGGATATATTGTGTTACTAGAATTGCAGCCTGGAATTTAGTTTGTTACCTGAGTCTATAAGCTCAAACCCAAGCACCCCCCCGGCAAGCTGGAATGTGAAAATTCAACATTCCTAGCTTGGAGTAAATGTGTTGGAACGGGGAGCTAGAGGTTTGGTCAATATATCTGCAAGTTGATGGGCAGATTGAATGGGCAGGAAGTGTATGACTCCAGCTTGAACCTTGTCTCTCACCACATGGCAGTCAATCTCTATGTGCTTTGTCCTTTCGTGAAAGACACGGTTGGCTGCAATGTGTAGTGCTGACGATTGTCAGGAGATGGCACAAGGTTTTTGAACTGGTAAGTTGAAGTCCTTCATCAAGTAGATTAACCACTGAGCTTCACAAGTGGCTAAGGCAAGAGACCTATATTCAGCCTCAGCGAGGATCTAGCAACAGGAGGCTGTTTCTTGCTTTTCCATGAGATTAATGCTCCACCAAGAAAAAAACATTGTCCAGAGATTGACCTTCTAGAATCAGGACAAGTCCCCCAATCAGTCTGCATATCCCTTTAGTAACAGTCAGAGGCTGGAAAAAAAGGCCAGGAGGTGAACCTTTAAGGTACCTGAGAACCCGTTGAGCTTGGTAATGATTGTTTGATGGGCAATCCAGGAATTGGCTGAGCCTTCCCACTGCATAGCATATGTCAGGTCGTGTGTGAGTTAGGTAGATGAGTCTCCCAATTAACCTTCTATAAGCTGCGGATCTGAAGGAGAATCTGATTCTTGGAGCAGTTTGAGTGGTAATCCATAGGAGTAGAGAGAGTTTTGAATCAAGCATGGCTGTGTCTTGTAACGATCCAAGCAATACTTGCGCTGGTAGAGTGATATCCCTTTTTGACTCTTTGCAATCTTCATCCTAAGAAGTACTTGAGATCTCCCAAGTCCTTGATCTTGAACTTATCATCCAGGTAGTGCTTTCATATGCTGGATTCGGCAAGGTCATCACCTGCTAGGACTAAATCATCTACATAAACAAGAATTAGGAAAGCCAGCTTGGAGTGGACTTGGTGAAGAATGAGTAATCAGACTTGGATTGTGTATAACCCGAGCTGAGAAGTACAGAAGTTAGCTTGGCATTCCATTGCCTGCTAGCTTGCTTGAGACCATATAGGGATTTCTAAGTTTGCACACCAAACCAGCTTTGGGAACATCTAGCCCTGGTGGTACTCTCATGTATACTTCTTCATTGAGTTCACCATGAAGAAAGGCTGTGTTAACATCCAATTGGTGCACAAACCAGTTTTGGCAGCAGCTCCTGAGAGTAATAATCTGAATGTGGTCATTTTAACTATAGGGTGAATGTCTCTAGATAGTCGAGGCCAGCTTGTTGGGTGAAGCCCTTAGCAACCAATCGGGCTTTGTGCCTTTCAATGGTCCCATCTGCCTTGAATTTGACTTTAAACACCCATTTGCACCCAATAGCTTTCTTACTAGGTGGAAGCGGAGTAAGAAACCAAGTTTTGTTTTGTTCTAGGGGCAGAGAGCTCAAGGAGATGGCCTCTTGCCAACAAGGTTGAATCACAGCCTCCTCAAAGGTCCTAGGTTCAGGGTTAGAAGAAATGGCAAGGGAAAAATGCAAATGTTTGGGAGATAACTTTGAGTATGAAACATAATCAAATATAGGATACCTTGACCTATAAGATGCTGATGTAGCTGATTCCTTGGTGGCGCTAGGCAATGATAATCTTGCAAATATGCTGTCTCTGTTCGGCTGCCTGGACCTTCGAGGTCCTGGGCAAGTGGAAATTGTAGATTCTATCGGAGAGGTATTTTCAGGTGGTTGGAATGTGTGTTCAGGTTCTGCTCTTGCCTTCTTGCTCAACTAGCTTGAGTTCATACCATTTTTACATGGTATCAGAAGCTCCATTATTGGAGCTCTCCGCAAACTCCGCCTACACAATGGCTGAACCAATTCAAGAACCTGGAGAGAGCAGATTCCCATGGGTAATCACCAAGCTCCGCATGTCGAGCAAATTCCAGTCAGGTGTGAGTCACCAAATGCCCAATGTAGCTCCCAATATGGGTCATCAAGTTCCTTTCTTTGGTCAGATTCTGCCTTTAGCAATTTCCAGATGGGAAATCAAGCTCCTGGAAGTCAGATTCCAATCAATTTCATCCCCAAGCTAACTGAATTAACTAACTTTGACCACTCTTTCTTCTTGGGTTTGAGCTTATAGACTCGGGTAACATAGTTCACTACCAGGAAAATACCCTTTACCAGAGGATTTTTCTTGTTTCCAGGGAAAAATTTGTTACCAACAAAATTTTTGGTGGATTTTGAATCACGGTAATAACATAATCAAAAACTATTACCAATGAAAAAAATCCATTGATGATTGTTTTCGATGGAATTATTGGCTGATTTTACATTTAAAAAATCCATCGGTAACTAACTAGAAAAATTTGTCCTGAGGGAATATTACTAGTGGATTTTTTGGGGTTACTAACAAATTTTTCCCTAGGAATGCATTTGTAAAAAAAATTGAACTTATTGGAAAAATCCATTGGTAACACTTTTTTAGAAAAAAAAATTGAATTTTCATGTACAACTCTAATGGGAGGAGCTTAACAAGTGGCAGAGGCAAAATAGGAAAATAAAGCTAAAAAAATAATTGAAATAAAAATGCACCAAATCAATAATTTCAATAACTTTTTTAATATCTAAAAACATAATTATTACTTTGAAAAAAAATCATCTATAGTAGCATCTCCTGTGGGCGATAAGAAGTGGCGGAGGAAGAGACTTTGAACAAAAACAAAAAAAAATAGTAAGAAGAAAAGGGTAACAAAACCAAATTTAAAAACAAAACTAATTAAAATGTAAAAAAATTCAAGACAAAGACAATAATGGTCTTCTCGCAAAAAACAATAGTACGACGAAGGAGTAATGGCCAGAAAACCACGACTAGAGAAAGAGGTGGAAAGGAGAATGAGAGAGCAATGATAGAAATAAGGGAGGAGGATGGCTGATAGGATATTTAAAACATTTATCAACAGATTTTTAACCATTACGATGAAAAATCCACCAATAACTTAACACAAAACATGACGTTTCACTTATATTATTACTAGCGAAAAAATGCACAGGTAATATTATGGTTTTTATTAAAAAAAAACTAGCCTATTACCAATGGATTTTTGCACTTGAACGTTAATTTTTTTAAGAAAATCTGGTCTATCGAGGGATTTTTCAGCTGGAAAATTTGCCAATAACTTTAATAATAGGTGCGATTTTTGAAAATTTGAATACCACCCGAAATGTGCTAAAAAATCCACAGGTAATTTGCAATTTTTTTAAAAAAATGCTGATAAATTACCTGGCAAAAAAATCCACGATAATGGACTACTTTTTTTTAAAAAAAAAGAAATGTTCATAAATTACCAACAGAAAATCTGCTAGTAATGGGCACATTAAATTTGGCGCTAGATGACGTGATTGTTACTAATGGATTACTCAATAAAAATCCATCGATAATGGTTTTCCAATTTTTTCTTGTTGCTATTCCTTTATTTTTCGTCAATAAATCTGATGGTAATACAGGAGAAAAGTCTGCTAATAATTGGCATTTTTCTAATAGTGTAAAATTTTAAAAGTAATATATAAAATTTGAGAGATATTTTACAATATATATTTCAACAACATAAAAGTAACATCAAGTAATATAGAATATATTAATTGAAGTATAAAATAAAATCTCATAAGTGCCACTAATTATCTTTAAAAAGGTAAATTCTTAAGTATTTATTTCCTTTCGAGCCAACCCAAATTAAAATTAACCCGAAAAATATATTGTGTCAAATTTTAGAAGCTAACCCGACCCATTATATTAAATTTTGGGTTGGATGGAATTGTTAGGCTAGACTGAGTCATGAACACCTTAAGAGTGCAGCAAATATCTAATGTTTTGATTATTTACATGAGAAACTCTTAGAATAATATACATTCTTTTTATTATACTATCTTTAGACAAGAAAAAAGGCAAACTCTATGGTGGGAAAGCTAGGTTTAGTGACCAAGTTGGTCCTCAAATCTTGACCATTCAAATTATAATCAATGGTTGAGATTAAATCTTTTTATTATAAAAAAAAATTTATATTCATGTTTTAATATATACTTCAAATTGTATTGCGTATTTATGTACCCTTTAACCCTTCCTTCCAAAAATGTATTTTCTTTAGAGATGTCAAAACGGGTTAGCCTCCTCCTGCAAATCAACCATTTTTAGCGGTTGAAGTTTTAACCCTTAAAAAATTTTAACCTGCTAACTTGCCCCATTTAATCCGAGGCGACAGGTTGGGAGACCAAGTGTTTTGTATTTTTTAAATTTTTTTTATAATTTATTGGTAAAAAAAAAAGAAACGACAACCAAAAAAGAAAAAAGTAAGAAATATATATACTCACTAATACAGGACCACTGTATAGTTAATATTATCCATTCAAAGTTAAAATTTAAAAATAAAACGTGTTATAACTCACAAATAACACTATTAACAATAACATTTTTTAGTTAAAGTTAGTGTATAATTATTATGGACCTTGAAAAATTAGGTATGCATAAATAAAAATATTTTTTAAATATTTTTTTTAAAAAATTATCAAAACATTAAAAAAATATTTTTTAAATCTTTTTTATTTTTTGGCGGCCGTTATTTTGGCTGGACGGCCTAACCAGGTCTACCGTTTTGACATCTCTAATTTCCTTCGTCCTCTACAATCAAGATGATGAGAATAATACAATGTGAGATTTGATCCTTTCATATGCAAAATACACGAGAGAGAGTCAAGTGTGAATTTTCACTTTTAATTTTTTTCATGTGTCCGTTTTTATATTTTTAAAAATAAAAGGTCAATGAGAGATATCCACACTTTGACACTCTTATATGTATTTTGCACTTGGGGGAAGATCCATACCCCTACAATAACACATCTTCCATTCCAATTAAAAAAAAAAAGTGAAGCTTTAAAAAATAAAATAATTAAACCTTAACTTTCTTTTCCTTTTTTTTTTTTTTCTTTTGGCAATAATCAATCTTACTTCTTAGGATGTGAGAAAGGATGTCCTCTATTATGAAAACTATCATATTAAATCTCATCGCAAATCTCAATGGATGAAAAACAAAAAATTAAACCCAAAATTAACAAGGGTTCGAAAACTCGTACACGAGCTTTGCTTTTTTTTTAATTATTATTATTCTTTTGTTCTTGAAACCAACCCTTATATAGCCAGTAAACCAAACACAACATCCCCTCAACGTATGCTACGAGGAAAGGGCGGTGGTTGACTTTCATTTTTATCTGGGTTTCTGGTTACTTACTTTTGCTGTGTCTTCCCTGTGTATTTTTGTACCAATTGGGATGGTTCATGGATTCTATAAAGGAGTGTCTTTGGCTCCTCCCTCTTGGAGTTCATTATTTTCGCTCCATACCCATCCATCGATTTTAATGATAATAGTCATTGTGAGTGTTGGGCTTCATGGTTTATCTGATTTGAAAATGATAAATTGAGAATATATAAGAGTAAAAATGTAATTCTAATGCTTACTGTAATTGTAACAGTGAGAGTAACCAACTTCATAACTAACTAACTTAAAAGGAACACTACAGAATTAGCCTTAAAAAAAAGGTAAACTAGTTCTGTTTCCGAAATTGTAAACTAAAACTAAACTGATTCTTTCTACTCGCTGACTCGGTTACACGGTGAGACCCCCAACATTCCCGACCAAGCTCCCACGTTTAACTCCGTTAAACTTCTCATCAATCTTTTTATTCAATCATTCCTTCATTGCTTCGTTCCTTCCATTACGTTCCGACCCTCTCACTCATAAACCATGAACTCCGACATTGCCGGCTTCATCCTCCCTCTCATTTTCCGCGCCCTCCGCAAGCGCCGCGGCAGCCGCAGCGAGCCGCGATTCGCGGTCCGCAACACCTGTTTCGAGTCGCCGGTGACATCGCTGTGGGAGGGCGTCACGACGCTGGCGGAGTTGTTCGAGCCCTCGTGCAGGGACCACTCCGATCGGCCGTTCCTCGGGAGCCGCGAGCTGATCCCCCGGGAGGTCGAGACTGACCCAAACGGTAGAACCTTCGAGAAGCTTCACCTTAGCAGTTACAAGTGGGTCGAGGCCGTCGTTTGTTTCGCCAGTGGCTTGGCGGAGCTTGGCCATTACCGGGACGAGCGTGCCGCCATCTTCGCTCACACCGGGAAGAATGGTTCATTTCGTTGCAGGTGTTTGTCTTTATGCTTCAAAGAAAACCTTTTTATTTTTTTTCTTTTATTTATTTATTTATTTTTTGTTTGCATGCTTTAGTTTTGCATGGGAATATAATTTTTGATCACGTAGGAAAGATAAAAATATGATGTTTTTTGTTCCCACCATCAGGGTTGCTTCAGGAGACATGTGACGGTTGTGACTATATATGCGTCGTTGGGGAGGAAGCTCTGACTCATTCGTTGAATGAGGTTTTTCTGTCTCTTTTGTTTATGTTTAGAAAATAACGGCTTTCTTTAACAAATTTTAGTGTTCTGATCTGGGTAATGTCATTATCAATGTGCGTGTGCCAGACTGAGGTTACAACTGTGATTTGAAGGCTTAAAGAATTGAGAACACTTGCTAGTGTCCGTGGTCAACTTGGGATGGTGAAACGTGTGATATGTATGCATGAAAATATCCCAGCTGAAGTCTCATCAGCTCTGCATGGCTGGACAGTAATTTCCCTTGCAGAGGTTAAGAAACTTGGTGCCAAAGCTATTGTTGCGGCAGATTTACCCCTTCCGGGAGATGTTGCAGTTATAATGTACACAAGTGGAAGTACAGGAGTGCCTAAGGTTCGAAGCATCATTGAGATATGTAGTTCCTCCGGTGTCAATTTGTTTTACTTACTTTCTTTCTCCTTTTTTATTTGTAATTATGTTGTTTCGTTACTTTCTTTCCTTTGCACAGGGTGTGATGATGACTCATGCTAATATCATCAGAGTTTTATTTGCTGTAATGACAAAAATTCCTAAACTAGGGAAAAGTGATGTGTGTTTGGCATACTTACCGATGGCTCATATCCTTGAATTAGTAGCTGAGGTATGGATATGATTGGATTGAATAAATGCTTCAGTTTAAAAGGCATTTTCCTTTCATTTTATTTTCCTCTGACAAACTTTACTTACAACTACTTGTTTTAGAATTTAATTTCAGCTGTTGGGGTGCTATAGGATATGGATCTCCTCTGACCCTAACCGATACATCAAACAAGATTAAAAAGGGAACAAAGGGGGATGTCTCTGCATTGGTGCCAACTGTGATGGCAGTTGTACCAGCAATTCTTGATCGTGTATGTGATGGAGTGCTCAAGAAGGTATTTTATTTATGAGTAATTGAAGATTATACACCTGCCCATTATGCGGCATCATTAGTATATTTGTTAGTGAGCTTCTTGAGTGAACCTTTTAGCGATACGGTCAAAGTTAGTGTAGCAAGACTAAAGCTTAATCATGCAAGTCAATGAAAAGGGAGGACTATCAAAGAAATTGTTTGATTTAGCCTATGAGCGGAGGTTGCGAGCAGTTAATGGTAGCTGGTTTGGTGCTTGGGGCTTGGAAAAATTCCTATGGAGTCTTTTTGTGTTTACAAAGGTCCGAGCAATTCTTGGTGGCTGTATTCGTTATATATTATCTGGTGGTGCTCCCTTTCTGCTGATATCCAAAGATTCATCAGTATTTGTCTTGGGTTAGTGTTGTCAATCTCTCTCTCTTGCAAATAAAAGAAGAAACATCATTATAGAAGAGAATGAGTGAAGGATAATAGTAAAGGATAAGATATTCTCAAAAAGAAATAGAAGGGGAAAAAACATAAAACGTAGTAAGAGTAAACAAGTAAGCAAAGTTTGCTGGTGTTGCACAGCGTGTTTGCTGTAGAGATCCCTTGTCCCTATGCAATAACCATGAAATGAGAAGGCCACTTTATTCCAGACAAATAGAAAGTTGGAAGCTACATCAATTTGCTTGAAGTTTGAATTATTTTTTATATCATGACCACTCAGTATCCAAGCACAAAACTTAGGAATAACTTAAGAATGACATAAGAAATACACAATGGTGGTTCTTTTGTTGATGAACTGACACAAACTTAGGACTAACTTACGAATGACATAAGAAATAAACAATGGTTGTTCTTTTGATGAGGAATCTGCTGTAATATAAGTTGCTTCTTTAGTTACCAAATCAAAATCACAAGCCAGAGTTTTCTTCAGCATATATCAAGTTTCCACTTAATTCACTACCAAATTCCTAAATTCCTTATATTTTACAGTTGTGTCGTGGTAGCATTACTGTAAGTGAAGGTAGGGAAGCTCATTGCAATTGGGCTTGATACTTGATATAATAAACAATTTGCACTTTTTGTGACTTTGCTTATTTCTTATGGACAATTCAACTCCTATCTGTGTTATTGGTAGATTGGCCACCTTAGGTAAACAGTGATGGATTCACTCTAGAATGGCCTCTGCTATAGGAATTAGGAAGTACTACTAATCTATTGGCTTTACTCATGTACTTCTTGTTCTACTTTGTTTTTTAGATTTCCCCTGTTATCTTTTTCTATCACATTTGTATTTAGTTTTCATTTCCAGTGCTACAATAGGTCAAGGATATGGTCTTACAAAGACGTGTGCTGGTGGGTCAATTACCGATGCTGATGATACAACAGTTGGCCGAGTTGGACCACCTATTCCTTGCTCATATATTAAGGTAGTGATTGATCAGTTCTTATTCTCCTCCAGGCATTCTAACTTCAAGGATTGTTTCATAAAGATAATTTTGTTTCCCTTCATTTGAAATTTATATGGGTTTCATTTCTTACTACTATTTAATTATGGAATTATATTACTCACACAGATTTCGCGTAGCTACTCCTTGCATTCTATATCATTTCAAATCATAAGCACAATTAACTACATTTCATGCTTAGGATATGGTGGTAACCTCCACCTTATTAATGGGAAAAAAACTGTTGTTTTCTTTAAAATTTAGGCTTTTGTTTTTTAACCTAATACTTGCAACAAGAGATTTTCAAGCCCCTGAATTTTTTTATTATAACTTGGTTCTGTACATTCTCGTACATATTCAAGCAGTTCTTCTCCATACGATGATAATTGATCCTCAATCAAGTTGGACTACACAATAGACTTTGGTGCACAGTCCAAAGAGATGACTTAAACATGAAAGAAGATATTTTATAACAAATAAGAGAGAAAAAAGTGCAAGAACAAAGGATAAAACATCATATCAGCAAGAAGGAGACCCTACTAAGAAAAAGAAGAGAACAAGGCAAGCTAATTAACTAAACAAAGCTCTAGAATTTCAACCCTGAAACGTTACTGCACTCACCATGTGGAAGGGCACAGAGCAAATTAGACTAACAAGTCAACAATCATGCAAATACAAAAGTAATTGGACCATTTGTTTGGATAGAAATTATGCATGCTCGTTATCCAATAGTGTTCTGTATCTGATGTAACAAACCATCTTCATTGAAAAAAATCATAAAATTTGTTATGCCCACCTTACTGGCATGTTTAAAATTTGTGGAACTTTGTCAGTGTTGAAAGTTTTGTTTAATATTCGGCCTAAAATATCCTCTGCATATAAGAGCGATTCAACTAGTTTTTTCTTTTTAAACCAATCATCCCTATTAATCTTATAGTAAGCTTTTAATTTGTCATATACTACTGCTTCCTGTTACATGCAAGTCTTTTAAAATGTTTCTGATTACAAAGCAACTAAATAAAATGAATATATATGGCTAGACGTCTATCCCTCTTCCCCATTATGCTTTGGAATTCTACCTTGGTGTCAAACCATTATTCTTGCCTCGCTTCCTTCTATAATAGTGCAACGTAAGACAGGCTTAAAGACTTAATCATGAATTATTCTGTGATTATCTTACAATGGTGGTTTACCTTCTATCTTTGCATTCAAAAAATATTTCTTATGTCAACCTTGGTATTATTTGCTCAGCTAATCGACTGGCCTGAAGGTGGATATTCAACTAATGACTCCCCAATGCCACGTGGTGAAATTGTAATTGGTGGTTCAAATGTCACCCTTGGGTACTTCAAAAATGAAGAAAAGACAAGAGAATCTTATAAGGTATGGGTTCATTTTTTTTTTCATTTTTCTTGTGGGGAAAAATGAGATGGGATTAGATATTGCTTTTGATTTTCCTCTACTGTTGTAATAATTCTTGTTAGATTTAAAATTGTTCATAAATCGTCCCCTAATTGTGTAAGATTTTAAGATAGTTGGTCATTGACATAGAATCACAGACTCTCTATGGTAAAGTGATCAAGAGTTTGATTCTTGGCATTCTCATTATAATAAAAGCTAAATTTCAGCACCTAGTGGGTGGGTTTGTCCATTGTACACCCTTTAGCCCAAAGAACTCTTGCATGAGGGGGTGTGTTAGGCATAAAACATTTATGACTCTTTAAGTTACTCCTTGACATTTTTGCATAGTGAAGTTGGAATTTGTGGTTTGCTGCCTTTTATAATCACATATATTCAATGTTGTATCTTTTATTGTAAAGGTTGATGAAAGAGGAGTGAGGTGGTTCCACACCAGTGACATAGGGAGATTTCATGCAGATGGTTGCCTTGAAATCATTGATCGGAAAAAGGACATCGTTAAACTGCAACATGGAGAATATGTCTCCCTAGGAAAGGTATGAATATTGGTTTGTGGAATGCAATATTCTCAACATTTTATGACTAATTCACTAAATACATACAGGTTGAGGCAGCTCTTATAGCCAGCCCCTTTGCGGATAATATTATGCTGCATGCTGATCCTTTTCATAGTTTTTGTGTGGCACTTGTGGTGGTTTCTCATCAAAGATTGGAAGAATGGGCTTCAAAGCACAGAATCGCTTATTCTGATCTTTCAGAACTATGCCGGAAAGAAGAAGCCGTGAAGGAGGTGTATGCATCACTTGTAAAGGTATGTCTTTTATGTCAGCATTCTTTTACAACTTTTGAGTTGTAACATGTGGAAGTAACTTACCAGTTTTTTGAAGATTTTTCTACATCTACAGTAAAATCTAGAGTTTAAGTTAATGAATGCAACTTTGAGGTTAACACTAGTGCTTCATCCAAAATTGTCATAAGCTATGCTTGTTTGAGTAGTTGAAAAGTTTGGAATGAAAATCGTTTGAGCTTATTCGTTTTCTATAATTTATGAACGCATTTGCAGGAAGCAAAGAAGGCTCGTTTGGAAAAATTTGAGATCCCTGGAAAAATTACGTTGATTTCTGATCCATGGACTCCTGAATCTGGCCTAGTCACTGCAGCTCTCGAGATCAAGAGAGAGTCTATTAGAAAGGCTTTCCAGAAAGATCTCTCAGAATTGTATGCTTCGTAGACTAAGATCAAACTACAATATGGTTAGTTATTCATCCTAGTGAATATGCCATGGATCTTACAATTTTCCCATTTAATTGTATTTTATTCGTCCATGAAAATTTTATGATGTGGTTAATTATCCATTCATGAAAATTTTACTCCTATTTTTATCCTCCAATCACACACTCTTATAAGACAAAATTTATTCTCTATTCTTCCAAAACAAATAATATTTTTGGCCTTTTTTTCTTATTTTTAAGTTTTTTATAAAAGATCATTATCCTTTTCATGGACAAATAATATTGACTTTTAGCTAACTGTCACTTGATGCGGTAACGAAAGTTTTTTTCATTATCATACATTCCAAATTTTCTTTTTATATGACATTTTAAGTTGTAGGCATGAGAGTTAATTGTATTTTGTGTGTGTGTATATATATATTATTAGATGATAATATAATAAATTACATGGTTAATGTATTAAAATTAATATATTTTAAAACTCAACACCAAAATAAAACTTAAAGGGATTTCTCCACATTCTTATAAAATTCAAAGATATCTATATTTTTTAATTATTTATTATTAGTAATGTGCTATATGTCTCATTAACTTTTTTTATTAAATATGAAAAATCAAAGATTCAATCAAAATATTTAAAAATCAAAAGGGTATCGATATGCATGGATATCGAAATTAAAACCAAAACTTGATTTATAGATTTGAATAAATAACTAATATCTTTTCAAATTATATTTCGTTGGTATATTCATTAATCATACTTAATCTGTTTAAAGTGATAACCATCTTAAAATCCACCTCTCACATAACAGCATTTATATGTGTACTCCAAAAAGGTGGCATGCCTTACATGCTACCCTCCCACCAAAAAATAGACTACATTCTGACAATTGGATGTGTCTCTCAAACACAGCATCCAATGCATAACAGATAACACAAAATTTAACATAGACCTACACAACGCCATCACAACACAACATTACAGATGATAATACCATAAAAGAAGCACCAGAGCACAATCTGATTTGGAAAAACTGCAGCGCAACACCACAAAAAAACACAGCAGCAACAAACAAACCAACTGGTTGCATCTCGTCCGAATTTATCCAACTACAGTCGAGGCCAGAAAATTGCAGCCATTCTCAGAAGCGGCACCTTGTCCAAATGCCTTAACTTTTATTTCGGGGTGAAATTTTTTGGATAAGTTTTATATGTGAAATTACACATGAGTTCATCTATAAAATCTTACTTTCATTTTTAACCCCTTAATCAAATATACTCTAAGGGTGAATTTGGTTGAGAGGTAGAATTGCAGTTTCTATAGATGAACTTCTTCAGATGGAATTTTTCCATGGAAAATTTCCCCTCAATTTCAACCCCAAATCAAACAATACCCTTTTAACTGTATCCTTTTTACCTTAATAACTTTTAAAAAGATTAGAGTACCACCTAAAAAAAAATGTAATAGCTAAGCAGACACCTTATTTCCTATAAACTAGTGTTGGAATTCCAACTTTTAATTTATATGTGTGTGTGTGGGGTGATAATATTTCACAAAGTTCTTTATTTTCTTTTGGGCCATGTAGTTTGTTCATTTTAATGAAAGTAGTTAGTTGTGAGACAAGGGTTCAAATTGGACGAGACTATAAACGGAGGAGGCAAGGGGGAATGGAGACCCACATCCAACATTGGGCCATTATGTGAGCATGACTTGAAGCCAACCAAATCAGAAACAGTCCCCACTATTTCTTCCCATGTGACCAGTAGTTTGTTTGTTTCCATCACCTTTAAGGCTTTTCGGATATTTCATGGACACTTCATGCATTGTCCATCCATCCGCTACTTCCCCTTTTGATTCTTCAAATTAATTTCTGAGTATACTTTTCCCTCCCCTTTTCTTTCACCAAAGTACTTATACAAAAGATGTGATTTTGGAACAAGTGAGTGCGTTTACTGGTCATCTCCCTTGTGTCTCCTCTGCATCACATGTTTGACAAAAACGTAGAGATCATAAAGAACAAAATTCGTACTAATTACTTAGCTAGTGCCTAGCACATGTCCACCCGCCTAATTGATCACTTGATGAGGAACCACAGTCTACAAATATGTATTGCCTCTTAATTAGACGACGGAATTTTCAGTTCAAACAAAAACTTCTTTTTTGGTTTACTTGTTCAAAAACAATTTTATATGTGATATATACATTACTATTAGTATTTACCTATTCAGTGATTTATTTATGAAATGGTAAGTCATGCTACTTCCAAAAATTAAATTGCATAATAAACAATCACTGTAGTATTAGCTTAAATATCTTTTCTTTAACTTGTCTTGAAAATCCTTGCTCTCGGTGAATGCTGAGTAACTCAATCTGTCATTTGATCACCTTTAGGCGAATTTGGGTGTTTATGACAACCTTTCAAACTTCAAATAATTGCCATTTAGAAAGGAAAGCTTTCCTCATTTTTAGTTCCTAGGGGAAAGGTATTTGCTCAATTATCATGCCATAATTTAGTATATATCAAAGACATCCTGCCAAGCAATCTTTTCAATTCAAGGAATTTTTATGTTGAATGATATACTGTTTTTGGATTTCATTGTGATTTGTATCGCATATACCTTGTTAACTTTATTAATTCCCCCCATTGATTTGATGAACGAAGATAAGAGGATTTCTTCCTGTCAGAAAAGGATAAGGGGCTTTTTAATTTTATATATAAATCTACTCCCGGCATTACTCTAACTTTTGTTTTTTGGTAACTGTACTACTCTAACTTTTACCCATGTTAATTCAACTTTTCCATGTCAAGGTCAAATAATGAATAGAATGAAATTTATCCTCTTTTTGTTGGGTCAGAATGAAATTTTTCCTTGGAAAGAGGTAAAATTTCACGTTCTTCACCCTAGATATGTTAATGACACTGGGCCATTGCCCATTTTGTTTTGACCTTTTCAGAACTCTAATAACTTTAGGGGGAAAAACCTCTAATAAGTAATAACCAATTCAAGTGGCAGTCGCAAACTTTGACCTTATCCAGGAATCAACCTTCAAGCAGGTTTTCCTTTCCGGGGACGACCGGAGACGAGGCTCTCTTTTATTCCGGTCTCTAACTCTTCGTTTCCATGTTTCTCTGATTTAAGTCACCATATGTTCTATTGAATAAGTCAAAAGAAAAATGAAATAATTTAATTTTAATGTACTGATGTTATCAAACTTTTTTTATATTGATATCCAATTATAGTCTTTCATATTAACATGATCTTTCAACTAGTAAGTATAAAACTTAATTATATATGTCAATACATAACTAAATAGTATTGTAAAAAAAAAAATTATATAATCAATACATAAAAAGTAACCTCAAAATGAAAAGATACAAATTAAACGGACCGATAGAGAATCTTATATTTGATAAGTTATTAGAATCAAATTAATAGTTGGGGGCTTGAGTAGTTTACATAAGATTAAAGGTACAAACCTCTTTACCTTAAAAATTCTTATGTAGAAGGAAAATAACATTTAATAATTAGTTGTTTAACATTGTTGCATGATAATTAGTGAATATCATTAGTTTTAAAAATATATTTTTAGTTGATTAAATTACCCTTTTTCTTTATCTGTGCTCTCTCATTTCACTAATGCATATATTATTAAGAGAAAGGAACAAATTTTAAATAAAATATTTTTTAAAGAGTTTAATTTTAATATACTAATATCCAATCATATATTTCTATTTATAAGATTTTTAATATAGTGGATAATTAAGTAATGTGGTAATATATAATTGAATGTATGTGTAATTTTTTTTATATTAACTGTATATATAAATTAAATATTTCTTTAAGCATAATAATATTATTAAATAGAAGAAGATTTATTAATAATTAACAGACTATATGTCTTGTTTCTTGTATATAAATTTGTTATGCCAATACATCTAAAGTTTTCACTCATATATCTATACGATCAAGCACGTCATAAATAAATAAAAAATTTATTACGACAGCAAAAGATTTAATAAACGCGTTTTAATTTTTATTAGCGTAGACTTTTGACGAATGCGTAGCCATCTGCTTTTATATACTCTACATTTATTTCAACTTTATCATGAACGAACACACGAACTACACGCACCAGAATGACCGGGCGTGTATATTGTTTGGTGTTTCACGCC
This sequence comes from Dalbergia oliveri, assembly GCA_030441495.1. Classification (NCBI taxonomy): domain Eukaryota; kingdom Viridiplantae; phylum Streptophyta; class Magnoliopsida; order Fabales; family Fabaceae; genus Dalbergia; species Dalbergia oliveri. The sequence continues at coordinate 10,935,062 of JAMLFY010000003.1, read as the reverse complement.
AAACCATGGTATGAGATGCATTGAACCTAGTGAATATTGGTTTGGATGATTTTTTGTTTGGCAAATTAGACTAACTTTTTGTGACATTTATAAAAATGCTGCTTACCTCTTCTCTAATTTACCAACCTACGCTCATTTTCCTTGATGACATCAGCTATTAGAACTCTCTCCTAAATTATTATTGATTTTCCGAAAATGCCCCTATGTCATCAGTTTTTTAATTATTTTTCTTACATAGTGTTTGAAACTCCTAAATTCAATTCCATCAATTAAATTGAATTTATGCTTTGAAGCTAACTAAGTGAAAGAATTGAATTTCATAGAATTGAAATCCACCAAACTAAGGAATTGAAATTAGACCAAAAGAGATGTGATTTGGTGTGGGAATTGAATTCCAACAAATGAAAATACTAAAATAACTTTACTTGATTATAATGTTTTGTTCTTAACCAATTAATAAAGGATAAAAAGGAAAACCAATTAAATTCATTCATTTTTAGACTCATTCCAAACTAAGAATCAAATTCAATTCTTTAATTTGTTCATTCCAAACATAAGAATTCAATTCAATTTTTAACAGAATTCAATTTCCAATGAAATTCAATTCAATTCCATCTCATTAAAGGTTTCCAAACGTCCCGTTAATCCCTTGTCTCTGGAATCCCACCATACCCATCTCCAACAAAACCCTCCCATTTCAATCTCCATCATAGCTTCTACCCCTTGAATTCGATCAGCTCTTTTCATACTCAGTCTTCATTGGCAAGACCCAGGTTCTTCTTACCCAGTTCGAATCGCGATTTTATATGGTTGGAGCGGTTTCGGTGGCCGTGCCGCCTCACACGTGCCAATTTTCACCAGCACCCCCCAATAGGTCCTATGGCATCTGTGCGCAACAGCTGTGTCTCGACCCGTCCGTCACTGCCATGGAGGAAGCTTCCTATGACATTTGCAGGACCTCATGTCGTGGGTCACTGGCATTGTTGTTGGTGGTTTAGTGATGATCCTTTCTTCCCCAATCCCACCCACCAGGCACCCAAATGATGGAGAAAGGGAAAGGTTGAAACTTGAAACTTCACAAGCATTGCTTGCGTGAAATGTATTGAGTAGAGAAAATTAAGGTGATGTAGTCGTTGATCGAGGGGACTTCTTTATTTGGGCTTGAGAAATTGGTTCCTTTTCTTGGGTGGGTCTTGAATTAGAAAGGAGAAAAAAAAAGGAAGAAGAAGAAGGTAAGACTTAAGAGTGATGCGTAGAGAGATACAAAAATGGGACTTTGGTAAGAAGAATAAAAAATTGGGGTTGGTTTATCCACGCGTTAAATTTTAGTGAGGGTAACTTTGGAAAATCAATAATAATTTAGCAAAGAGGATTAATAGTTGATGCCTTCAGCGGAGATAAGTGGCATTTTAAGGATATATTTAATTTGAGTTTTTTATTTTTATTTTTTAAAATTTATAAAAAAAATTAAAAATAAAAATTGAAAATTCAAACCAAACATACCTAATAAATCTTAAGAGAGCTGATAATTTACCCTTTCCTATTTGCAGTCTGTTAATGAGTTTTTTCGGTTTCAACCTCCGTTGAGTGAAAGCAAGAAAGTCTTGCTTCTGCGTTTGGTTTGATGACTTTCAAAATTTTTAGAGCAAATGGATCTTTTATCGGTCAAAATTGCCCTTACCATTAATTACATACAAGAGAATATCAACAGTAGACAACGGAGATTATTTTATACATTTTGTGATTTTGAAAATTCCATATTTATATTTAATTTTTTCATGCATTTATTTTATACATTTTGTAATAACTTTTTATTCATAATTTAATATTGGCACCAAGAATGATTTATGCATCGTAAAAATAACTTTATTTAAAATAACATAGATATAAATTTATTTATATATTTTTAAAAAATTATATAACATCTTTAAAATATTTATATAATTTCCTTTTTGATAATATCAATATATTTTGTTAAAATATCTTAAAATAAAAAAATTAAACAAATCATATTAAAAGCATAATATAAATTCATGTTCTTCTTGATAATTACACGTTGAAAGTGATTTTAACTCATATCATCTAAACAATATTCATTTTATTATAATCACTTCTAGAATAAAAGTTTACAAATATAAATTATATTGAAACCAACTCACTTTGGATACAAATCAATTTTGATAGAATCAAGTTTATATAAATCTCCATTTGTAAACTCTAATTCAAACACGCACTAGATTAATGTGTGTGCGCCCCCTCCCCTTCTTTTTCGGGATAAAATGGTTTGTGAGAATTTATTATATTTCTACTACTTGAAATTTATTATAATTATACTACTTGATAGCATAAGGATGTGAAATATGATAATTTTATGTAAAAAATAGTGATTGAAGTTTTTTTTCAAAAAAAAGTTTAATTTCTATGGACTTATGGTATGAAATTTTTTTATACTGTCATCCAATAATGTATTATTATATAAGTAAAAGTAGTTAAATTTCATAAATCATAACCTACTAATTGAAAAATTATTCAAATGAAATGATTTTATTAGATTTTTTAAAATATAGTGTATCAAAATTAAACTATTTGAAAAAATAGTTATTAACCCAAGAGACGGAAGTTACCATCAATTATTGATTCAAATTATTCTAACTAGTAAATTGACAGACATGTCAATCAATTTGTATTTTTTATTGTTCTAAAATATTTAAGAAAGAAATAATAAATTGAAAAAATAATTTAAAAAATTAAAAGTTAGAAGAGTTATTATAAATAGTAGTTATTTATAGATGTGAAAGTAGTTTTTCTGATAAGTTTAAAAAGGATGTTTCTGAAATTATAAAAGTTGTGCTTCATGAATAGTTATTGTGGAGAATTTTCTTTATATATATGTATAGATGTATAGATAATTATAGTTTTTCCTGGACAAAGTATCGCAAGCAGCCTTTTATTTCTTTTACGGATAATGAAAAATAGGGCAAAAATAAAAAAGAACGGCACGTATGTGGTAAGCCAAATAAGCACAAAAGTTTACTCAAAAATGATAAACGATTCGCATACTTCATGTAAACAAAAAAAAAAAAAAAGGAAAATTCACTGATCCTTCGGTGTATCCAAATATATAAATTATAAAATAACACAAAAAATAGTTCATAGAATAATCCCACGAAAACATAGAAAAAATAAATTAAGTCTTAGAATCGATCAAGTGAAAAATAAATATCTTCAGCTTGATTATCGTGATATTTTGCTATTGAATTTTCTTTCTAAGCTCACACCTCTCATACTGATAGAAGTCACATCATTAAGGAGGATGCATTTAAAATGTTGATATTATTTCTGTACCCCAAAAAAAAAAACAAGAAGAAGTTGATGATGTTTAATTCATTACACATATATATCCACCGGGATCAAAAGGTAACTCTTTCGGTTTCACAATAATTATAAAAAATTAAATAATTCACATACTAAAAAAATAAAAAAAATATCTTGTCAAATGTAAAAAAATATATGAATTGATAAAATTATCTTTATATAGTTATTATTATTTATTTTAATAAATGTGTTGATTACTCAACTAACATATTTATACTAAAATATAAATGGAAGAAAAAAAAATTAATACTACCTAAATAATCTAAATAGATATATTCTGCAATATCAAAAAATTAAAAATTGATAATTATTATAAAATAGATAAAGAATATGTTTTGCTTTGCGTTGATACTTCAGTCAAAGGCAACACATTGCCCAAAGCCTGTTTTTTTAATTGCTCTAAAATTCTAAAATAATTATAATTATAATTGACATAAATATTAATAAGGTAATATCTAAAAATTGGAATTTTTATAGTAATGAAATAATATATTAGTACTTAGAATTTTAAAGAGCATAAATTATTTCTGGAAAACTTTCAAGAGCACCCCTATTCTTAAAAGATGGGTGAAAAAACACCTTATTTTTTTTAATAAGAAACTTAACTTATACTCCATCAATAAATACTACCAGACCAAGCCCAACTCCCTTGACATCCCGAACAAGAAAATTACACACCCTCTAAGAGGAGATTCACGTATGCGCATCAATGCGATTAGTATGTCCAAAATTACAAACATAAAATATATTCTTTAGGAATATATTGAAGGATGTTGCATTTAATTGTGGTTACAATCGCTAACAAATATAACCATGACAAAGGTCTTGTAAAGTTTTAGATGCGAATATTATAAAAAAAAACAGAGTTTAAAGAGCTTATATATATTATATATGAAGTAAAATAGGTAGTTTTCCACTTTTATTGCATTAATCTGAGTTGGAACCTGTGACCGGGAATCCCTTGTGCTGTACATACACATCCATATATCCCCACTGCATTATTACATTACACTACACTCCACTACACGTTACATTGCTCAGACTCAGACATCTGGTACTGGTGGGCCCATGCTTATGATCCTCCATTTAGTTTTCCTTTCCCACCATATATATCTCAACAATACGTTCGGTCTCTTTTGAATTAGTTCACATCACTTTGTGTTTTTTTTTTTATCAACTTTCCCTTGCATTCTTCTTTCACTTCACCTTCTTCTTCTTCCTCATTTTTGTAAAGTGTCACTCAAGGCATATCATAACATAACATGAACAGAAATGGGTACAGAGAAGAAAAGTCATTCTGCTATTTCCACCCAAGGCAAGTAGTTGTTGGTGTGTGCCCCTTGTGCTTGAACGAGAGGCTCCTCATAGTGGCTGCAAAACAAGGCCGCCATCATCACCAGAACCACCGCAATAACTTTGCCTCGAAAGCTTCTTCACACAACAGGCTTCAAAGCTCCATACACAGAAAGCCATCCACCTCTTCTATTCACAAGATCTTTGCTTTTGGTTCTCTCTTCAGTCGCCCTGAGTCCCAACAATGGAAATCTGAGATGATTAACAATGAGTATGATGCCTCTCCCAGTCCAGAAGGTAATAAAATAATTAATACCTTATTTATATTACTTATAATATATAGCTTACTTAATTATAATGTCAAGTTATCATTTTTTTTTTCTTTTTCTTCTCTCTCACTGCCTCTACCACTATATACAAAAATAAAAAGGAAAAGGAAAAGTGTTTTTTTTTCTTGATTGTGATTATTATTATTATTATTATTATTGTTATTGTTAGTATAAGTGGGGGATGTTAGTTTTCCCACTTTTTTAGTGTCCATGGTGAGGTGATTGGGGAATTGAGGTGGTTGGTGTTCATGAATTTTGCTTTCATTATTGGTGGAGAATTTATCAGTGCATGTTTGTGTGTCTTCACGCGGAAGATAAGATTGTGATGATGATGACGAAATTAAGGTCAAAAGGCATAGCTGCTATGATAAGAGTGCTGAGACAGGAGGGGAAGGGGTTTCAGTTCTGTCATTCTTTTTCTTCTTGGCGTGGCATATGAGTGTCAGATGCAAACGCCAAGAGCATTATGACACTATAGAAATTATGTTGCTTATTGCAAGATAATGGCCCATGGATTTGGTGGGGAATTAGGGTACATCATTGATCTGGCACAATGTCATTCTTGTTTATGAAAGGTGTATGATGCCATATATTGAAGACAATACCTATTTCTTTTTTTTTTAATTAATTATATACCCCTATGTCAGTGTCCAATATACAGTATATGGAGAAACTTCTACCAAACACACTTGATGTTGAACCCGCTTTCCATCAAATCAGTCGGCAACATGATAGACACACAGAACAATTAGGTGTGTGTTACATTAATTTAGCTCAAACATGTATTCAGACGTAGGTATAGTATCACATTGATAGGTTTTATGTCTTTAATTCGTCTCTGCACGTCCAAAATTAGCAGTTTCTGTTAGGTGCTAGAGTTTTACATCATTAATAAAGTTGAACCCAAAAAGTAAACAAACCTTGGACAATTTACACTAGACTATTTTCTTCTTTTCTCTATCTTTGCCAGAAATTACATGTTCCTTTTTCTTTTGGTGTTGGTACCTACGAATTACAATAATATTCTTCTGTAACAGCTTTAATTAACTTTTGCAGACTCATTCATCTCAATCAAGTTTGAAGAAAACGGGGTGGCCTCGTGGAAAAGAGCACAGTCTCTAAGGTCTCCCTTGAGAACTGCAACAACATGTCCTGGAACCATCACACACTGATTCAAAGCAAGGATACCACCACCAACAACAACACCACCACCACCAAGGAGACCAATAAGAGCGTGATAGAGCATGGCAAGTCACGTGACACGCTTAGGTGGCGAAAGAGGATTGGCCACATGTTCCAACTCATCCGGTGGAAGAGGACCGGCGGTGTGTGCCACGTAGGCAGCAAGGTGGAGGGAGTGAAGGTGAGAAAGGGTGGTTGGATGAGGACTCTGACAAAGAGGAAGAAGACCGTGGAATAAAGGAGTGCCTTTAAAGAAAGTGACACTAGGGAGAACAAAGACCATTTGTGGCCTTTGGTCTTTATGCTTTGCAGTGTGACTACTGTAAAGTTATATAAAATACTATTCAGATGGTAAAGTCAAAAATAGCTTTGTTGTTACTCTCTCAAAAATGTGCTTTAGATTCACAAAAAAGCAAAAAAAAGAAAGATGAAAGATAAGGGTAATGCTTTGCATGCCTTGAGTATTTGGGGATGAGGTTCTTATTCTTGTATTTCTTGTTGCTCTCCTTTTTCTCTATTTTCTCCATTGCTATAGACAGTACAGGCTGTAAATCAGTTTGTTGAAAATTGCTTTGGTTTTAAGAATTATACTTAAATGAAGATTAAACATTTGAGTGCTCCTTTCCACACTGAAAACACTGCCGAAGACTCCATGTTAGGTACCCATAGTGGGAAGCAATGAAGCGTAAGGGCCCTATTACATAATGTTACAGGGCTTGTCTTATAGTTGTCTTAGTGAGAGAAGGTCTTGTTCCCTCAATTTTCAAAATAACAATACTCAAACGTGAGTGAGTGTGAGTTTGTGCCACTGTGCCGTGTCTTTCTTCTTTTTTCTCCCTCAAAATTTTTGTCAAACTAAAAAAAGTTAAATTGCAAATTATTTGTTCAATAATCATCGACCCCAATTATAAACCGTTTCCACGTGCAAGTCGTATTGCATGTGTGCTTGTCCGGTTAGCCCTTTGTAATTTGCTCAATGGTATGGTATGGTATCTTACATTTTAACCCCCCGAGTGACGGCATTAGCGGTAGGACCATGAATGTGTCCACATAAGGACCACAGTGTATGGGGCTGGTAGAGAAAAGCTTTAATCGGAGCAGACGAAAATGACAAGACATGATCGAATCTTCACCCAACTAAAATCAACAAATGCATCAGATGAGGAACATGGAGGAAATGTGGCACCATTTGGATCATATGAAATTATATGATTGAAATTATTATTCCTTGCAAGGTATAGCACAAACACATATTGCTTCATGACTACGTTTTAGGCTATATAAGGCCATAACGGTCCCCAGGCGTGGGGCGTGAGTATCCTTATCCTATGTTAGGCCTTGGATACTTGTAATTGATGAAGAGCTAACATTTCCACTCAAACAAGGAAATCTGAATTTATGTCTTTATTACTGAACTAATAATACAAAAGAGGAGCTTAGAACAAGCGAGAGGGAAGCACGTACACATACAACCGGTAAAAATCTACGTGCACATGTCTCTTTACAGCCTTCATGGTCCATACCACATCATTATTCCACATTTAAATGATTAATCTTTGATTCTTTGCATCTCTCTCTTGTTTGTATATCTCGTAGGTGTGTATGGAGTAAAGTATCACTGAAATTGTAAATGTACTTTACTTTAATCTTTAAAATTTTAAAAATAACTCTTTAATTCATAAAATTTCATTTTATAGTCACTTTAGTCCATTGTCAAATAAATGTTAGTTAACCGTTACCTTTTATTCATTACATGTTAAGTGACACATAACATACTAACATTACAAATCAAAATAATTAAGATTATCTCTGAAATTTTTAAATCTGCAAAACCTCTGAAATTTTAAGTCTAGAATCCCAAAATTTCTCCTATTTTATTTCAATAAAACATAAATCCTCAATATTTCTTAAACCAACTTATTTCTCTTTTATTTTCACACCCTACTTAAATAAATATCTCTTACATAGAATAACAATGAAAAGGAATGTATCACCAACAATAAGGTTTCAAATAAGCCCTTGATGAACTCCCTTTATGCTTGATAATATAATGTTTTCTTTGCATCCTATTTTTCATATTTTAAAACCCAATTTATTTCAAGAAATGTAATGTAATAGCTAATAAATTAATTATATTAGATAAGCATGAAGGGTCTCAAATTGAAACTAATCAAACTCTTAATTGTGTTGAGTATATTTAAAAATGTGGGCTATTTAAATAGGTTGTGAAAATGAGAGAAAATAAATGGATTCAAGAATTATTGAGGATTTAGATTTTATAAATAAAAATAAATAAATTTGGGATTTAGGATTTTTTTGACACATTTTAGAAAATTTTGGAGATTATTTTGACATATTTGAAAATTTCAAGGACGAATCTGAATATTTTTTGTTTGATACCATGTCAGCATGCCACGTGGAATCAACATGACACATTATCGACACGTGCATGTCATGTGCACTTAACGTGACTCGTCAGCAAAATAATAGTTGAACTAATATTTGTTTGATGAAGGACTAAAGTGACTTACGAAATGAGATTTCAAGGACAAAAGTTAATTTTGAAATTTCAAAAACTAAAGATTAAAATGAAATACGCTTTCAATTTTAAATATTAAAGTGACACTTTAGTACTTTACTATGTGTTTATATATATATATATATATATATATATATATATATATATAGTGCTACTATGTAAATTGTAATGAATTGCATAGAAAACACTATGGCTTTTATGTTGATAGGAAAGAGAAGGGTGACAACCGAAGATATATCCATGACAATTGACAATGTAGAGCAACAGTGCACAGAACAGTGGTTGCTTTGGCTACAATCCTTCAATTAAGGGCCTTCCCTCAATGATTCTTAGTTGGAACAACCTTTAGTAAGCCACATTATTTTGTTTGTCAAACCTCATAAAAAGGTGAAGTTGCTATGTAACGGAGTGTCACCAAATTAAAAGCAAATATTTTAAAGATCATAATGCAATTTGAACTACAGACACCTTAGTAGCTAGCTAGGCCTCTGTTCACAACCTATGCTCTGCCCCTATTGGTTTTGGTTCATTTACGGGCCACTTGTTCTCAAAATTGCTTTGCCTTTAGCTTCTCGCTTTCTTGTCAATTTCATTTCAAAGTCACACGTTATAACAGCCCACGTGAAATGAAGCCGCTTTTCTTGTTGCCGTCTCATTGATGGCCCTTTTAATTAAGAGCTTGAGAAATGTTGTATGCACACTATTTTCTTAACCTTGCTTTTATACTTTTTTAATGTCAAAGAATTAAAATGTTCCAAAATTTTTGTTTCATGTTTTTTTCTGGAAAATAATGTGTAAATTCAATAACATTTTTGCAATGGCTTTGAAACTAAAACATCGGAGCTCGACTTTAAGCTTCTGATTTTTTTTCACTAAAAAATTTAGACGAGTTTGGCCATTATTCCATCAAAATTAGGGCATAACCCTAGGACTCTGTAAGTACTTACAAAAGACTTATGATATTACCTACCAAAAAAGGCCTCACAACAACCGTGACAATTAAACTTACATCCTTGTGAAATACAATTCTCTCCTTACCACATGTGCCGACCATCAACAACAAGCTTCAAGATTTTAGTTTTGAAACATATGATGATTAATAATAATAGTAATTTTTTAAAAAATTCCAATATGATATAAGTAACTCAAGTGATGGACTAGCCGCTTTACCACTATACCAAACCTAAGTTGATTAGAATCACTACTTTTTCAGTAACAAGGCAAGACAAAAATATTTAAGACACGTACAATTTATTCACGTAAGTAACTTTAAATAGGAAGGAATTCTTTTATCTCCAAATGGTATTACATTTCCTATCCTCAAATTATTTATTGTCACGTGAAAAGATAAAAATTAAATATATTTAAAAATTTATAAGTTGCCAAATATATAATACATATCTTGCACTTGTCAATAAATAATTGGTGGATAGGAAAGGCAATATAATTTTGGGAGAAGATTTCCATTAAGTTTAAATTCTGACACTTTTTAAAAAGATTATATGTGTGTGTGTGTGTGTGTGTGTGTGAGGAGGGGTTTGGTTTGAGTCGATATGGGATATAACACTCATAACATGGAAAGATAAGAATCAAAACATATTTAAAAATTTATGTGATACCAAATGTACAATACATATCTTGCACTGGTCAATAAATAATTGGTGGATAAGGAAGACACTATCATTTAGGGACAGAAGATTTCCATTAAGTTTAAATTATGACACTTTTTAAAAAAGAGTATATGTATGTGTGTGTATGTGTTTGTGTATGTGAGAAACGGGAGGGTTTGGTTCAGGTTGAGTATAGGATATGACCCTCATAAATCTAATGACCGAGTCAATATCCGATGACCAAACTAGTTTAATCGGTTCAATTCAAATTTATCCGTTCATTGACTAATAAGCTTATAGTATACTATTGAAAGCCAACTAGACAATTCAAAAAATAAATCATGAAATTGGTTTAGCCACTGTTTGGATTGCTTTGCTTGAAGGGTGCGACCTAGTTCGACTCAGTTGGTTGGTATCACAACCTGACTTGACCAGTTTTCAAGAACCGAACTAGGTTGGTTTTTTTTTCTTAGCTTTTTTGGCTTTTTTTGTTTTTTGTTTTTTTTACTAAATGATGTAAACCTTAAAAAAAATTCTAACCTTAATTATAAAAAATACAGGAACTTTGTTTGTATTGTCATGACTTATGAGTTTGTGATGTAAAACTATAAGTTTGCTTGTATAATTATATTTTGAACTTGTCAATTGTGATTCGTGATTGTGAAATGTGAACAATATTTAGAAATTTATATTATTTATTTATGTTTTTGTACTTGAACCCCTTAAAGAGTGTCAAATTATTAATTAGTTATCATTTTATTGTATTTTGTTTAAATTTTTATATATTTTTTGTATAAATCCAGCTTGTTAAACTAGTGACCTTTAACCATAACCTGGTATTGACCAAGTCGATCACTGGTTCAAGTCTGAAACCTATGGTTACACACTTATTGAAGAGGTTCAAAGATTAATTAAAATGTACTCCAAGCCGAGGTGCTTGTGGTCTGGTTTTTATTTGGTGAGCACATGGCCTTGTTTTTAGTTGAAATGGTCCAACAGGTGATCATTCGGTTGTGTGAAGGCCTAAAAGTGGCAACAGGCCCAAGCAAGTGAACTAACCTCATGATTATGCTCAATTCAATTGACTTCAGACTCATGACAAAAAAAAAAGACTTCAGACCAAAAATTACTGGGGACTAGCTAGCGCTATTTTACATTGAAAATGTTAAATAATCAGAAATTTTATCAGAATCTTATTTTTTTTAATCCAAAATGATGTATCATTATTATTAGTTTTTAAATTAATTAGTGAGTTATACCAATCACTATGGTTTCTAACTCTTCAATTCAATTCTTACAACACCTGTATTACATATGGGACCGTAATCACACTTTCGGTGGGGAGGATTGGAACACAACCCATGTCAAAACATAACTTCTTTCTGTTTATTGATTAATGAGCTTCCAACTTCCTTATCGCTGGTGAGTATATAACTATATAAAAGGACTAGTACAAATTTTTACACGTATTTCAATTTTCAGGCCAACAGAGTGATTCGTTGTTCTTCAGAAGATGAAGGCTGTAAGGCACGGATGCGGACTTTATACTTTGTATGACTTGATGCTTCGGATTCTGCCCCGTCCGATACAATAGGAAATGATGAAGTGTAACCATTGTAAGCATTTCCAATATAGTTGCAGCATTTGCGACAAAGGAGCTTAGTTTTGCGGCGGAACAAGCCCCATGAGTGTTTAGAAAAGTGGGGGGCGCATTCAATTTCATCAACCTGGCTAAATCTACTATCGTCAATGTTGGAGAATGATATAATGCCTCGTTTTATGGATTTCCCATATTTTGAACCGATGGATGAGATGTTCCGGTTGGAGGAGGATAGGTTGAGCTCATACCCGCAACTACCACAGCTGCCAAAAGTAGAGATTGACATTGTAATAGTAAAAACATAAAAAAGAAAAAGTGCCTAAGTTGAGGGTACTAGTTAAGCAATTAAGAGTGGAAGATCTTTGAAGTTTTCAATGTATTCGATGCATTAAAAACTAAAAATTTTTACTTTTCAATACAAAACTTTCTATTTTTCGTTCCTTAACAAAGGTACTTAGGACATTAGTTAGTAAAAGCTTTAAAAAAAAATCTATCATGGTTAAATCAAATAACAAGAACTCAATCACTCTTGAATGTAAACTTGTGTAATGATATTTTACAACCATGGTGAGAGCAGTCGATAATGCATTTGGAAGCAGAAAATGAGACTATGACAGATCATTTGTGTATGAGAATATTTTTGTGCCTCTGATCGGGCTATGGCTTCTTTTCCATGAAAGGAAATTGGAATGGAACCCCTCTATTTCATTTTCAGTTCAAGGGACCCAAACAACAGTCTATATCACTTCCAGGCTTTGCCATCTAAATCATCATCAAATCCCTGGAAAGTGATTAATAAAGAAGAAATTGATAAAAGAAAAACTTAGAAGAGGACGGTATCTCCTTTTCTAAGTAGTTTTCTTAATCATTGGTTGGCCCTCAGAGGCTCGAAACAGAGCTTGAGCACTTGAGATGGAGCACACCATACAGGCATACATCGAAACTAGACCATACACCATACTATAAAATAATGGTCATATTGTCATTTTTGCATACAGATCCTCCTTGAATGAAGGTCTAGAAAATCATTGGTTATATATCTTTCAAACTTCAGGTGAATTACATGAAAAATTTCTTCTCCAAAAAGGTAATAACGTAACCTAAAAGAAGCCCCTGAAGTATATATATATAAACGGCGAAGCCCCTGAAAAGTTAAGTGTTCAAAAGCTAATGGAATTCAAAATAAACAACCCAATCCTTTTCCATGGGAAACGGGATCATCAATGGGAATCAGCTACCGTATTAGCGTCTTACACTTCAACATTTTTATAGGTCTATACACTGTGTTATATAGAGTAAAAGGTTATGGTCTAGAATCTCTAGACACTATTCCAATTTCACAGGGTCTAGATTCTAAAAACTCCACTAGCAACATCCACAAGGAGAACCAAATCCAATGAAATTTTACACGGTAAACGAGCGTCATAGGGCATCCTGAAAAATAAAAATCTTAACCAGAAAAAATCCGAAAATACGTATGATCGGAGGAGAATTAAACTAGACATCAATAGATATACTGGTATTTACTTGGAAATAACCAAATTCAGATTGCAATTCTCGTCAAAGAAAAACCGAATTTTGCAACAAACCCAGCAGAACAAGTGCGAAGTCAAAGCAGAAAAGGAGAGAGAGAGAGAGAGAGAAACCTGTAACGGACATCCCTATGAGAAGAAGAGGAATAGGAAGAGAAGGTTCGAGTGTGGCGAACATCGCCGATGTTAGACACAACAGAACTATCCATTTTATTACTATCGTATTTCCCGATGAATATAATGATCAGTCAGTGCCGAATGAGAATGAAGCACAGTAGCAGCGCCAGCCAGCCACACCCACGCACACAAACTAGAGGAAAAAGAAAAATGAAAAAAAGGAAAGGAAAGGAAAGGAAAGGAACTGACTCATTGGAAGTTAGTGTTTTGCAGTTACCCGCGGAAGGGACGTATTACCAACCCAGGAGCGACGACGTCACGACTTTGACCCCTCTGGAAGGTACCAGGCAATGGGATTTTTCACATATCACGATCTGCGTGTCCGTGTTTTACTTAAATTAAAAAAAAATCTTTTTTTTTATATATATTTGTGTAAAATTTTTAAGAAAAAACAGATTCATTGGAAAAAATATGTAAAAAAAATTGATAAGGTAAAATTTCTATCTTTTAGAGATTTTTTAAAAAATATAAAAAATAAGTTTAATTTTAATGGATAACCCGTATAAAGTTTTAATTGTCATCCAATTAAATCTATCATTTTGTATGACTTTTAAGTATTAGAACTAAAAAATAATCATATTTATTTATGTGTAATTACCTTATTGAATAAATATGTAAAAAATTTTATACTGTCATTGCATTCCAATTAAATCCATAAAAAATATGTTTAACAATAAATAAAGACGAGTTTAATTTTAATGTACTAATGTTGTAAAATTATTTTATATTGTTCAATCAAAATATTTTGTTTGATGATTTTTTAAGTAGTGAGTGTAAAAATTAACTATAATGATTTATGCTATAATATATGATTGAATGACTATGTAAAAAAATTTTACATGATAATGACAATTAAATCATAAAAATATTTTAATATTATATCCAAATATAAATTAATATTATATCTAAACATAGATTTTTTACTTCTTTCAAAAGATTTTATTTGAAAAGTTCAATTAAAAATGATCATCCAAACCAACCCTATCTATAGTTATTTTTAACTTTATTATCATTTTCTTAAATTTTTCGTCAAGTATAATTGACTTGAATTTCCATGCACTTACATTCAATAGAATTTTAATAAAGAGACAAATCATAAAAATAATTATTTACTATTATAAACCTCTATCATGATTTGTCATTTTAATAAAAATAAATTAATTGACAAGGTAAAATTCAATACATAGATAATTTTTTTTGATAATATGCATAAGTTCTTAAGTTTAAATCTCATTGCGATTAATGTAATTTTCAAACTGAAAAAAAAATCATTATAGTTAGCGAAAACTCTTAATTAGATATGATAATCAAAATTAAAGCAATAATTTAAGATGATGACACGCGCGCAACTGTATGATGTACGAGTCCCGCGTGCAAAGTGGAACCCACCCTGTGTTTGTTTATTCCCGTGTTAGTCATCAAACTGTTAACGATTGAAGCAATTCTCGTTGTTAAAAACTTAAAAAGTAATAATGCGGTGTAAAGAAGATGATTATTATCTAGGAATCTTTTATGCTGACATGTGTATGATAATGTAAATGAAGTAGGTGTCAACGAAGAAAAGGAAGAAGCTACCAATCATTTAATCAAAATGTTCCACAAAATAAAGGCTTTCAGTTACGAATTGAATTCTGTTTGGTATTCTGACCTTTCTTCTAAAGCAATAGCCGAAAGTTCAGATGGGATAAATTACAATGATAGTTAATTAAGAGGCAAATTTAAATAATTGTTATTTAGGAGGCAAATTTAAATAATTGTTAACCCAGAGGAATGTCCTTTAAACGCATATACGCACCGAAAAATTAGTGTTCTTTATCTTTAGATGCAGCTGGACCCATTAATTATGCAAATGAGATTGAACTGCAATGATCGGTGGAATCTAAACAATATTATTCACATTCGAACTTTTGTTGCTGTTTTTAAGAATGTCGTCGCTTACTTTGCATCCAGCCTTTGTTTGTAGGTTACAAAAAAGGCTGTGGTTTTTAACTAGTTCTTTTTGGACTGGTAGTACACATGCATGATGGAACCTATGCGCAGCGATGATAGAACTGTTTACCAGGAACTCAATGCAGTGATCATACAAGAATGAACAAAGTTTTATTCTTAAGTACAACAAAGGAGTTAAGTGTGTCTAATCTTCCTCTTCCTCATCCGTAACAAATTTACCAGTTCCGGGATTCAAAGCAGCAATGAAGAAGAAAGCAACATTGAACAACACTAGCGGTTCAATCTCATTGATGGGTACTCCAGTCTCAATGTTGAGTTGTGCTAGAGCCCCTTTTCCGGTAATAATTTCTCCAATTAAAGAGAAAGCAAAACCCAATTGGGCCAGTCTTCCAACAAAGAGCTCATTGGCTTTGGTAAATCCAAACAAAGGACCTGGAAATAAAAAAAATCAAGCAACCAAAAATTATCATCAGAATTGAATGTAAACAACTTGGAATTTAGATTAGGCTTTGTGACACTGTTAATATAGAAAGCAACCATGTGATATTTTGACACGTCAACTTAGTTGCTATGGACCCCACTTGTTTAGAAGTTTAGAAATGAGAAAGTGAGCATTGTGAAAGTTATATATTACCTCCTTCTTTGAGACCAAGAGCTCCTCTTAGGCCTTTGCCTGCAGGAATGACACCTCCCGTGTTTGGTTCATCATCAACAAATTTACCACGGTCTCCTAGAGCTCCAATGGCTCCTAGCAAGGTGAAAAGGATGAAGAAAAGGAGAAGAGGCTCTGCTTCATAAATTGGAATTCCTGTTTCCAGATTCAATTGTGCTAGAATTCCTTTGCCAGTAATTGCTTCACCCAAAATTGATGCCTGCAAAAGCAGCATAATTTATGCACCTTTTTGACATACCTTCCACAACACTGATCTATTAGTGGCTTTGGGAATCAAAAAAACCAAATCTAAATTAATCGAGTAATTCTTGTACAGACAAATTCTATTTAAATGCCAAAGGGTTTGAGCTATTAATTAATCGTGAAAAGTCGTTCAGAAGAAACTGGTTGTCATAGGTCAGCAGGTCACCCATAGTGTCACTCAGAACAACTACAACAATATGCCATTTTGGTTTATACCACCAGAATTCAATGTATTCCAACAAATTTGACTTCTCTTGAGTCACTTCACTAGTTTTTTTCTTTCATTTACAAAGCTCAATTCGGGGCTTTGATTATGGAAAACAAGTGTCAACTGTCAAATAATTTGAACCATTTAAGCCTTTAAACAGACTAAATTTATTCTGGTCAAAGACAGCAGAAGTCCTTTTGTTGAAGAAACAACTAGCCTCAATTACATTAAAACTAAGATAACTTCATGCCACAAAGGAGCCGATAGAGCTATAGAAATTTGTACTCACTGCAAAACCGAGCATGGCAACACGACCCACGAAGAGCTCGTTCTGCTTAGTGAAACCAAATCCTCCAGAAGTGCCGAATACACCATCCTCAACCTTTGGCTTTGGCTTTGGCTGCACACCCTGTATAAATCTCGTGAAACCAAATTCAGAGAGCTGAAAAATGAAGTACAAGAACAAAACACAAGCTTTATTAAAATTGAAAAAGAAAACTCTAAAATGTGTGCCTTAGCAGGGGGGGCTTTGGTCTTGGATTTGAAGAGAGCCAGAGTTGTGAATGTACTACGGGATGAGAAAGACACAGATTTGGAAGGAAGTGGGTTGAATGAGATATGAGAGAACTTAGGCCTCAATCTTTGATTCTGTAGTTGGAGCAAGGGGTCTTTCTTCAAATCCACGGAATAGCTACTAGAGACACTAGACATGAGCAACATGGTTTGAGCCATTGCTTCACACAAGATGAGAACCTTGCTGCTTCACTATGTGTGTGTTTCGTGTGGTGTCCAAGATATTAGTCGGAATTTACCAAAATATATGCGAATAGCATCTTTAACAGGGGTGTGTGGTGACTGATGAGGCCGTGTGGATGTGGTGTAAGAGTTGGTGACAGGCAACTAGAGTGCCCACGTCTCCTGTACCAATGTACCATATGTTGGTGTGGCGATAATGTTTTGATTTGAGGTATTATAAAGGGAAATGATTGGTTTGCTGTAAACTTCATTTTTGGGGCCTTACATTTTCTACCTCAAACTTTTGGACTTCTTTTTATTTATTTTTTGTTTTTTTTACTGTTGAGCTTAAAATCTAAATCAAGCTGGAACTGTTGAAATTGAAGAGCGATGGAAGGTCAGGACAAAGGGACGTCGAGTTGATATTCTTTGGAACTGTGGTCTGTGGGTAAGGTCTCAGTCGGCTCTCAATTTAAACTCAAGAAGTTTCCTCCCAGTTGGTAGGGAGAACTAGACATGGAAATCCGAAGCTGACAAATCATAATTTGACACGTTCACCGAGTTTAGTGCAACTGGATATTCCTAGTACAGAAATATTATTTTAGTCACCCAAATTTCACACTCTTTCCATCACTTGTCACGTCAGAAGTTGCTGTGGTAATTTATCGTACTAAGGTTTACATTTTACATAAAACTCGGTTTATAAATTGAGCTGCACTTTGTTCCCCTTGAGACACGAGCTATTTTAATCGCAAAAATATTAACCAACAAGTAACAACCCCACCTCCTTACGGCTTTTTTACGGAAATAAAATGGAAAAGAAATTATATACGGGTTTGCAACATTTTAAAGTTTATGTATATATTTATTATTTTTTTTAGAAAATCAATTAATTGTCAATTGATTTCAAAAAAGTAAAATACAAAGAAATTGGTCAATAATTAATCAATTTATGTGTATTTTTTGTATAACAATAATCATTGGTAGTAAGAATTGGTATTTGACACTTGTTAAAAATCGGTCAATAGTAAATCAATTTTTGACTCAGATACTCACCTTATACCAGTTTGAGTATCATTACTTAACTTATAAAATATTTCACTAAACTAATTAAAATATATCATTTCATAAACATGTTCATAAATCTAGTTATATTACATTATTTACTAAACATATTTATAGTGTAATCTAACTATAATATTTACCAATCTAATTAAATTATGCAACTCAAATATGTTTAAGGTGCACTAATCTAACTACATGTGAAGCTTTGCTGTAATATGTCCAAAGTTATCATACCACCTTAAATCATTTTGTGTCATCTCTTTCCCTCTTCCTCTTTCTTATCACCTCCACTTACACTATTACTCTACTATTTTTTTCACGGTCACAACTCTGATTTGGCTTTTTTACGAAAATAAAATGAAAAAAACACATTATCTACGGATTTTCAATATTGTGGTTAAGTAAAGATACTTAAAACTAAAACCTATTTATTGAAAATATTTCTTTTAGATTAGAAAATTTTAATTTGTAATTAGATTAGTTAGTTGCTTTAGTTAGATTAGTGCACCTTAAACATATTTTAGTTGTATAATTTAATTAGATCGATAAATATTATAGTTAGATTACACTATAAATATGTTTAGTAAATAATATAATATAATTAGATTTATGAACATGTTTATGAAATAATATATTTTAATAGTTTAGTGAAATATTTTAGTTAAGTATCGTGACAAGTATCAGATACAAATCACCTTACTACCAACCAATTTCTGTTACACAAAAAATACACAGAAAATGGTAAGATTTCTTTGTATTTTGTTTTTTGAAATCAACTAACAGTTAACCAATTTCCTTTAAAAAATGTAGATGCGTACATAAACTTTAAAATACTGCAAATCCATATATAATATTTTTTTTCATTTTATTTCTGTAAAAAAGCCCCTCCTTACTATCTCTTCTAGAAATTATTACTAGTTGTTTACTTGTTTTCACAATAAAATGAATCTTATTACTTAATATGTATCATTGCGATTATAACATATAAGAACTCTTGGTCTTTTATTTTAGTCACAGTTATTATAGTGTGTGTAAATATTTATATTACTCTATAAGCACGGAAGACCTGCCGATGTTGACATGGAAGCTCAATATGGAACAGGATCTTTTATGCACTCAAGAAGTAGGCTTACTCAGACCTATCCAAGTCCATATGGAAGCTTAATACGGTCGAATTGAATAGATTGAAGCCCAATAAGTAGGGGCTGGTGGAGATGCGTGATTTTTTTATTTTGTTTTTGGTCTATGGGTGGTTTCATGACTGGTAGTCTTGAATGGTTTATGGGCCTATTCTTTCGTTTATGGTCAGGTCGATTTATCGGCCTATTCTGGCTTGTGAGATAGTATCTCTTTAATATAAGTATGGCCCAAAAACACGGCCAAAAAAATAAGAGAGTCGCCCGAAACAAATGGTTAGGCCTGATTTATTTTAAACAATAAACATGTAAGTTGATTTGTGTAGATTTTTGACGTCAAAGTCAAATAGATATATGAAAGATCAAATCAAATGTGACATTTTATGTCCCTGAATTTTTTTTATATCAAATAAGCTTTAGAAATTGAAATATAATATTAAATAAATCTTTGAAAATTTAAAATGTGACACCACATTAGAGTTTTTAAAGAAAATTTTCAGTGCTCTTTCTTTTTAATTGAAATTTTTTTGAGGCTTTATCTGATGTCATATATATCTTTCAAGGATTAAAATATCATATTTTAATTTTAAAAAATTCATTTGATGTCGAATGAGTTTCAAATACTAATACAATATAACATAGTAATTTTTTAAAGGTTATTTTGATGTCAATTCTTTAGGACTAACAATGTCTCACAAATATTTCAAGCATCACAATTCCACTTTTAATAAGTGACATCAGAAGCATTGCAGGTGCTTTATGTATTTGTTTTTTTTTTATTTTATTTTTCAGAGTCTATTCATGATAGTATGAAACCTCATACTAAATATGCGTTGCCGTTACGGCAAAACACAATTGTAATAACATGTTCAGTAATAAAAGCAATTCCTCGGTGTACAAGACTGCGAATCGAAGGTGTAGCTATTACCATTAAAATTTGCCCTGGCCTACTAAAGCTGAAAGCAGCTGAACTGCTGGAGTAAATAATTAAGGAAATGGTGGCATCAGAATTTCATGTTGGGCACTCATGGTGGTTTAGAAGAAGATATAAAAGCGTGTGTGAAATTACTAAAAGGAGGCACTGTGCACAAACCAAACGTAAAGAAAATATAACACCTGCACAAAGTCTCACACATGGCCTTATCTATCACTGTTTGAGTTAGACGCCATTTTAAGGAGAAACGTTTGCAGACGGGCATGATTTTAACTTAGGAAAGAGAACAAAGCGAGGTACTCTTTCTGACATCTGAGCACTGCGCAAGTCACGGACTCCACCATCTTAACTATATGTTGAATAGTATACTATTGCTAAATAGAATCATGGTTTCGGCAAATCTATTGGAATAGACAAAGACAACAATGCAAACTCAATCTTTGATTCTAAGAAAAGTAGGCAATTGCATGAGAATATAACTCTTGATTATGTGTTCTTTAACTATTTTAAAAAATAAGTTTAAACAAAAATAATATATAAAATGAAAATTTTATTAATTAATGAGAGTAATTACAATGGCTTTACACCAAAATATCATAATAAAATTTGAATAAAAAATTATACCTAAACTAAACTGGAATAGAGAATAGGAAGGAAATAAAAGATAAAAGTGTTAGTGTTGTGTTGGTCAGGGGACCCCTTTGCAATGTCCCTTCAGCCTTAAATTTCCAACTTCGAGCATGTGTTATAAATTGCTCACGATCTTTGTCAACTGCTCCACTATTAATGGGCATACACGTAACCATTTCCAAGCCAGCCACATTGTGCCTTCACTGCCTTGTGCCTTATACCTTGTCCACGTCCCCTTTGTGGCTTAATTCCATTGCTAATCTAACAACAGTCACCGCACTTATATTTGCCATGTACATTTCATAAACAAAAGACCAATTATCCAATTTTCGATGATAATATCAACCAACTTACCTTGGTCCAAATATCATACACACGCGTCACTAGGCCAAGAGTAGAGAGACTCATCTCAATAGCTGCCTCTATTTAAGTGTAACTTCACCTCACAGACACATGGCTAATTAAATGTGAAGCAACCACTTCTCCATGCGACACTTTAATTGCAATTGTCTTCCTCGACTCACCATCCACGATTTGTAGCATGACTAACCATCCAAGACTTTTTCCTAATCACGGCTAACAAGATATTAGTTCTTAATATCAACCACCGAAGGCCAATTATCGTACAAATTCAATAACCCCGCTTACTCTTAGTCCTGTTATTTTTCGGTGATAACAGGTGTGTCCCACTCCCGGCAAATGAACAATTTCCCATTCCGAACCTTGGATTATTTTCATCTACCATGTGGGAGCTTCAGCTACAGCCACTCTTGTTGCTGGTTTTTGTAATTTATCAAGTCTTATTTAAGTCATATCCAAGGACCGGATATTCATGGTAGACTAAGTATGGACACTCCATTTTTGTACCCATACCGAATATCTTTTGGGTACAAATACATGTGGGTATGCTTGGGTACTTATTGCCCAATGACTCCATTTAGAAAAAAAAAAGTTTAATTATTCTGTAAGCCTCCCTAAATTCATTTAATTTTTTAATTAGATTCCTATAATTTAAAAATTTTTAATTAGGTCCCCATATGAATAATAACTGTTACAAAAAATAGAATATACTAATATTCTATTTTTTGGTAAAGTATTATTTGTGACTCAATTGAAAAATTTTATATAATATAAAGATCTAATTAAAAACTTTTAAATTATAGAGACCTAATTATAAATTAAGTGAAATTATAGGTCCAAAATAATTAAACAAAAAAAATGGGTATGATGGATATACAGTTGGGTACACACAAGGTACACATACCCAAGTTGAGTATGTCAGTTTAATGAAGTTCTGTATTTTTTTCTTTCCTTTTGTTTTCCAATTTCATTGAGTCATAAACTTTCCCCTATCCAAATTTATTTTTTGAAAAAATATATAATTTAATATTAAATAATTTTGATCAATTTTATATTAATATTTTAGTTTTCATCTCATGAAATTTATAATATTTTAATATTTTTTATATACATAAATGTAACCGTATTCTATTTTTTCCAAAAATTTTGTAACTTATACCCGTATTCATCCTGGATATGGATACCGTTCCCATATCCAATTATCCATGCAACATATATAGTAGATTACACAACCTATATAATGAGATGATTCCATTCCACACCATAATAACCCAGCGAACTCCAATGCTTGTTTTCTTTTTAATAATGTTCCTAGTGGGAGGGTAAATTATGAGCGTATTACGTTCTCCAAAGTTTACTTAGATCTCAGCTGAAAATATCCGCCAAAAACTGAAAAATAATTTAAAGATAAAAAATGAATTGAATGAAGGTAAAGGTTGTCATGCTCTTTAAAACTGTTTTAACTTGGAAATCCGTTTAATAATTTAGTAATGCAGTTTTAGTTTAGTGTAGTTAAGTTTATTTATATTATACAAGTTTAATAATAGTTTGCAAGTTTAGTTTAGTTTAAGTTAGGTCACTACTTTGTAATTAGTTTTGCTTTATAGTTTGGGGAGAGTGTACCATCACTCTATAGAATGTATCCTACCAGCTTGGGCTACGAGTTGATGGGATCCCGTTAGCGATTGCACAGGGCAATGGGTTGACCATATTGGTGAGGATATATGGGTCATTTGTAAGTGCTTGTTTGGGACTATGCTATTCGAGAATTACCAGAGGTGTTATAACAATATGCTTGCCTTGTCATGGCTTAGGACTATTGTGTATCAGTGGGTCCACAGGAGACTGATAACGAGCATATATTTTGATGTTGATTGCGGTATGCTACTTCTTGATAAGTCATTTGCTAGGGTCCATGTGAGATTTCTCCTATTACTGGAGGACTTTGCATATTGTGGAAGCCTTAGTTAGGGTTCAGACTGTGCATATTGCAGCTGTGTGGCATGCATGCCACAAATCTTTCTGGATGTCTGAATCTGCTATAGTTGTGGATTTTGTATAGGTTGCCGAAGCTAAGGCCCAAAGTTGATGCTAATATTTCTTTTCCACTAATCACAAGTTATGATTATTTTATTTATCATTGTTGGGTTTCACTTAATTTTTTGTTTTACTATTTATTATCTAATTTAACCATGAAATTATATAACTATTTTCAAGTGGCAAATGTAGATGTCTACTGACGTCCAACACACAATGAGATGCTGAGGATGCATATTGACCTACTAGCCCATGATGATGCAAGTATATTGGTTTTTGTGTCGTTCTCTATTGATTAAAAATTAAGTTTTGCTAAATATAATGATTGTTTGTTGTAGTCCATATGACTGCCAAGAGGTATTACGTGCCACACTGAATTGGGTTTATCATGAGTCAACAGTTTAGACTTCCATGACTTCCCTTCTTTGCTTTTCCATAGTTGAGTGGATTTTGATAGCAAAACCAATTCATCTTGAGTTTTGAATAATCTCAGTTATAATGAATAAGCATAAAATACCTCCTCACCATTTTTTTCAAAACACTCAGCAAAGAAAAAAAATTTCTCACTCATTCAAATCTCTTTCTCAGCCGGTATTCACCCTAATGGTTTTATAGATCAGTTTGTAGATCTTATATGTTTAGTCGTAAGCCGTGTATACATAAAACGTTTGGCTGTTGCGCATTTTATGTCCTGCATAAAACATGTAGCAATCAATCGAATTATGCCTGTAATACGTTGGACTTGTAAATGTATTATGCAATAAAAACGTTTGGATGCTAAACATATTATGTTAATTAAAAAGTTTTGTAGCCAAACGTATTGCTGTTAAATAAAAATGATGTATATTGGTAAATAATGTTAAAAGCAATGGAGATATGTAATTAATCATTTTTTAATGTATTTTTGGTTAAAAAAAGCCGTTGCATGAGATGTTTTGGATATTTTCATGATGTGGAGAAAATTACATTACATACAAAAAATTGAACAGAAATTTAACATGCTTTTGCTTTCGCATGAACCCATGAATATTATTTTATTGAAGCCTTTTTTTTCTTTCCTTACATCTATATTATCTTTATTATCTATACTTAGACAATCTTAAGTGAAAGTTTCAAATGAAATGTTGAAGATCAAGTTGATGTTAGCGACAAGAAGGCAACTCGACAGTGACCGGTACTTATGTCTGGCTTACACGAAATCTAGGTCCATGGCGGGAATAGCAGAAGCTCTGTTTCAAAGTATTAAAAACTAAATTAAATTTAAAATCTTTTCTTAAAATTTGGAAAAAGTGACTGTTTTCATGCACACGACATACAGATCCTTGAATTTCACAACCGAACATGTAGTGTCACATGGCCATCTATTTTTATATCAGAAGAAAAGAAAAAGGCAAGCAAAAAAACAAGAAATAGAAAACCTCATTATCTTCTACACTCCTACTAGTTTGTCAGTACATGGTATCTTATGTAAATGCTTACTTTCACACTGGCACCCTACAGATTTTTGCCGGATAACACTCTGGTTTGTGTCATTGACGTTTGTTTCCTTTCCATTCTCTTATTTTATACCTTGAGTCTGCACTCTGAAGTCTGAGCCCATTCTTTGTTTCCAATTTTCTTTATTTATTGGCTTTCCAGCTATCCTGAAGGTTTCAAAGGTATTTGAACTTTTTTTTCTTCCCTACACTTTTGTTTCTTGCTTGTGTTCATGTATAGGTAGTTGTGCTGTACAATGAAAAAAAAAGGGCTAAACTTTTCATCATTTGGTTGGATTTGAGACATTTAGAGGCATTGTGTGTGCTTTAGCTGTAATGGTTAACTCAATTTAGGATATTTTCAATTGGGTACCAGTTACTGTTTCATCACCTCTGGTCTGTAAATTTGCTGCAAAATGTTATGAAGTTGTTGGATTTTTAATTTCAACCTGCGTGTGGGGAAAAAGTCTCAATGCTGCTTCAAGAACTATAATTATTCTCCTCCATCAAATATATGGTATTTAGTCAAGATAAAAGGTTCATTCTCTACTCATACATTGTGTTTATAGTGAGCAACTGGGCATGTGGTGGATTCTAAACAAAGCTAGCCAGAAATGTTAAGCAAAGTAACCTTTTTCTGTCTAAACAGCTCAGATTGCTGAAGAAGAAATGTGTTTCCAAGCCATTGATGACTTTCCACTTTCTGAAGGATAGAGGTTGTAGGAACAGGATGAAATCTCTTTTCTCTAACAAGCTGTTGAAGCATTTACCGAGCTTTTTTTAATATGTTCTCTGCAGCATATTTTGGAGCAGGATTCGTGGTGAGTTTTTAACCAAGCAGGATTCTGAACATTTGTTATTGTCTGCAGATGAATTCCGTCCAAACTGAATGTTCAGAGTCTGATTCTGAGAGGCACTCGGATGAACAGGTAAGCACTCCAATGTCATGAGGCATAACTGAAACAAAAATTACCTTCAGAAGCCTAGCACATCTGTTTTCAAAATCATTCTACCAAAATACGTGAGACTAGGACTTGTTCAGGCTTCGCTGAAAAAACTCCTGGTCTTGCTGTGTTATACATGATAATATCTAGCAAGCACAATTTTTAAATGCAATAAGGCATAAGCCATCTATGTTCTGTGCAGGATATATGTAACCACCTCATCTGCTGGAAATTAGTTTAAATCATGCATAAATATCAAATATTTCAAGTTGTTCTTGTGGAAGTTGATTGTACTGTTAGTTTCATCTTGTACTTTCTGACGAGTCCTTTTTTATTTTTTCTTGTCTCTGTAGCATGAGACGTTGAATGAATCTCCGATAGGACGCAATGAGCCACCAGATGCCACAACATCAAAAGATGCTGCAAATGCTGAAGATGTTGACGATATGTTATTTGTCAATGCAGAATCACCTGAAGTCACCTCAAAGACAATAGACAACGGAAATGGCGGTTTCTTGGAGGAAGATGGAAATGAAGCAAAGGATGATATAATAAATATAAAGGATGGAGATGTAACCGATGGATTGAGGAATATTTCAGAGAAGCTATCTGCAGCCGTTGTGAATGTCAGTCCCAAAGAAGACTTGGTTAAGCAGCATGCCAAAGTCGCTGAAGAAGCCATTGCAGGTACGTATAATGTTTCTAATGATCAACTATTGTTTGATTGCCTTTCTATTCTTCCTTGAATTTGCTTGGTGTTGTTTGACTTCTGCCTGAAGCAATCCATCAGATTGTTGGCCAAGAAAATTACAAAGTAATTTCATCCTTATAAAGGATGGTTGGCTGAGTTTTTATAAAAATCTTAAGAGAAATTGCTTTTGACAGTAATATATTGGTTTCAGTAGTTCACGTCTGATCTAATTTAAGAGGTTACCCCGACATAATAATTGCCTCCTTGTATAATTCTTATAGTATATATTTCTTTTCTTCTCTTTCTTCCAGTTTTAGGATGTCTCTGACCATTTCCATAAACTTTTAGGCTGGGAGAAGGCTGAAAATGAAGTGGCAAGTTTAAAGAAGCAACTTGAGATGCTGGCTCTCAGAAATTCAGCTCTGGAAGATAGGGTCACCCATCTGGACAATGCCCTTAAGGAGTGTGTTAGGCAGCTAAGACAAACAAGAGAAGAGCAGGAGCACAATGTCCATGAAGTTGTAGTTAAGAAGACACAGGACTTGGAATCAGCCAGAATTGAACTTGAGAACCAGCTTATTGAGCTTCAGAGCAAATTGGAAGCTTCTACTGCTAGATCTCCTCCATCAATTGATGTTGATATGTGGCAGAAGGTTGAAAGTTTGGAGAAAGAGAACACTGTACTCAAGCATAAACTCCTAGTTCAATCAGAAGAGCTGGAAATAAGGACAATAGAGAGGGATTTAAGCACCCAAGCAGCTGAGACAGCTAGCAAGCAACATCTAGAAAGCATCAATAAAGTGGCCAAGCTTGAGGCCAAATGCCGTAGACTGAAAAACGTGGCTTGTAGAGCTTCCTTAGTTGATGATCATAAATCCAATACATCATTCTCATTTTCTGTTGAATCTCTCACAGATAGCACTCAATCACACAGTGGGGAGAGGCTAAATGCAGTGGAGAGCCGGAAGAGTGCCTCAGAACCAGAAACGTGTGAGCCAAGTTGTTCTGACTCGTGGGCATCTGCACTAATTGCTGAGCTTGACCTGTTCAAGAATGAAAGGTGTAGACAAAGTCCATCCAATCCTGTGAAAATTGATCTCATGGACGATTTTCTTGAAATGGAACGACTCGCTGCCTTGCCTGAGACTACGAATAAAAGCTTTATCCATGAGTCAGTTGTTACAAATCAATGCAGTAACGGAGAAAGCTCCCTTAGAGACGATGCTATGAATCACCAAATGCATGAACTGAAAGAGAAGTTAGAGAAGGCGAAAGCAGATAAATCTGAGCTGGAGATAGCTCTGATGAAAAGTGAAGAGTGTATTGAGGCATCACAACTTAAGCTGAGAGAGGCAGAAACGAAATTGGAGGAGTTGCAAAGAGAGCTAGAAAATGCCAGCAAGTCAGAGCAAATGATAGAAAATCAACTAAAGAGCATGAAGGCAGAGGCTCAATCAATAACTGCAACAGTTCAATTATTAGAAGCAGAGCTTGATAAGGAAAGGACTATCTCACTTGAAATAGCACTCAGTGCAAGGAACTCAAGGAAGAGTTAGAAAGCAAGAAGCAGGAGGAGAAACTCTGGTCAATGTTTAGCTCACACAGTGACATGAAGATAAAACAGGTTGGTGATCATTTGCACATATATTGAATGTTCCAAAGTTGGCATGATTTATGCAGTAGAGAGGAATTAGTTATACACAATCTACACAAATCATTTGAATGCATGTGACATTCTTCTATCTCAGGAGGACCTAGTACTAGCTGCAGGAAAGCTTGCTGAGTGCCAACAAACAATAGCATCTTTGGGAAATCAATTAAGTTCTCTAGCAACACTAGAAGCTGGTGTGGAGGTGGCCAAGTTGCACTCAGATGACAGAATCACCTGATAGAGATTCCAGTTCTTCAAGTTTGCCTCGTGAGAGAGCTTGCTCCACCCTTGAACAAAATGGAAGAAAGCTCACCACCTTCCATTGTCTTCATCAACCTCCTTGCCAAATCATGTCAGTTCCGAGAAGGGCCTAAATGGTTTTGCAAATTTTGTTCCCTCAAACTGAAAGTGGGGCAAGACTAGAAACTCAATTAGGATATAAAGAACTACAAACTATAACCGCAGTAATTTATTTCAGCAGTTGTAAAACAGAAACTTGGTCCTGTCATTTCAAAGAAAAATATTTAAAGACGGCATCATTCATGTGATTTTTCTTTTCTTAAATCAATTCTATTGTTGAACCAAGGTTTAAAATTTTAATGGCTCGGCTGATCTGTAAGCAGTGATGAGAACACATTTGACAGATTGTCAAGCGCTAATGCTAGCCATTCTTCATACCTTCTTTAAGGTATTGGAAGCATAAAAGAGATGGCTTGGGGTGAGAGAGGCTCGAACTCTCGACCTCAGGATAACTCAGAAGCTATGAGACCTACGCGCTAGCCAACTGCGCCACCACCCCTTGATGTTTATTCTCTGTAAGTTTTATATTATTATCAAGGCAATGCTTTATGCTAGTCTGCTCCAATAACGAACCATGTCAACATTGCCGAAACAAGTAAATTTCTGTAAATGCTACATATCATAGATTCATATTTTCGAGAGGATTCCTTCAATAGGTTACTTTTCTTCCTTCCAGAGTTTAACATAAACATTTCATGAGTTTTGATTTTTTACAATACATTCACATTCACATTCTTTTCTTTTCTTTTTTTGGGTCAAAAGTCACACATTTTGAGTTTAACAATTTCTGTGCTTTATCGCGTTTAGAGCCAAGTTCTTCGGCCAAAAAAGATTTGAACGGTTAAAAAAAGTTAATGCTCTCATAAGTCATTTGAGTCCTTCTTTTAAAATAAGTTATATTAGTCATCAACATTACAAAATGTAAGTCATATTATTTTCTCAATTCACTCTTAATATTCTATCAATTAAATGATGATAGGTAACCTTAAGTTATATCTTGATATATCATATGTTATCTAAAATAAAATAAAATTTAAAATAATTCATTTTAGTATTTAAAATTATGAAAAATAAGTTATTTAAATATTTAAAGTCATAAAATGACTCATTTTATGTAATTTTAGATACAAAATAAGTTATTTTAAATTTTATTCTACATATAACACATAATATGATAAGATATCACTTACATTACACATAATCATTTAAGTGATAAAATATTAAATAAAAGTGAAATAAGAAACTAAATTGACTCACATTTTATAATGTTGGATAATTTAACTCATTTTAAAAGTAAGGGACAATAACTTACAAGTAAAAAGTTAGAGAATCAAAATTAACATTAAAAAAAACCTTTAAAAAAATTCCCACTGTAAGTTGGTCCCGAAAAATGGAGATTTTAAGTGAAAAATTGAGGCATAAATGACTCAAATACAGACACAAGCTTCAAAACGAATTTGGAGAGTGAAGATTACAAATAATCGGTTTGTGTAGTATTTAAACGAGACTGGAACTAATGTACATCATCACTCTCCAATCTCCATGAATATACTATGTTGCTTTTTTTTATCTTTAGGGGAGATGCACCTTTGTGCTAGTGCCTAGTACACAGTATTATGCTTGTCTACTCCCTTATTCATGATGCTGATGATTATTCTGCTGGGACTTCCCCTCTCTTTTAAAAGCCTTAATGAGATCAAGGCCAAGACCAACATTCAACACATTCATGCCAGCCATGCCAAACAGAGCCAGCGGTAGCTCCATACCCCTTCCAAATTTGTGAGCATCTCGGACTAGCTTGGCTGTGATGAGAATGTGAGGCGTGAACCTTGCCACAAAGAATGTGAACCAATTAAGAAACCATTCTAGCTTTACAAAAATGCTCTTTGCATCGCGTAAACCAGCCATCCTTCTCACTTTCCTTACGTGCAGAAAGATGGAATGCAGCTGAACCATAACAGAGAGTCATTCTTAGTTTAAACAGCACATTTCATGGGACCATTACTTAAAAAAGGAAGATTTTCAAAATAACTGAAGCTTACCTCACAAATTAGAGTGAGAATAAGATAGTTGATGGTGATATTTCGATACAAAGCAAGAGTGAAGCAAATGAGGAGAACCAGATGATGCACCAGGATAGAAGGGATCCAACCATTGTATAAGTGGTAGCGAAGCATATCCCATTGATCATATGCGAAGTAACCACATGAAAAGCACAATGCTTCAAATGCCCATGGCCAAGTATGTTCAACCAACTGTGAGTGGTCAAACATTCCACTCGACCCATTACTTAACAACTGTCTGAACAAGATAAAGATCACTGCAAAAGACAGGACACCAATGAGAAGAGTAACAAGGGAAAAAAATGAGAGTATCAAAAGGAATCATGTGCAGTCCACAGAAAAGAATTTTAACAATAGGACACCAATCAATGTGGTCAAAGAAATGGAAGTATTCTAGAGATTCATAGCCCATTACAAAATAAGACTACTGAAATGCTTGACTAAAGAAGACTATCCAAAAGGATCACTTGTATCATCTGTACATTTTATTAGTCTCGAGTTTCAAAAATTTTGAGAAACAATGTCTCTAAATTGGCCATGTTGGTATTCTGTGAGAAAAACAAATTCATTCATGATGGGATTCTTTCCTGAAACCTAACCTTAACTGATTTTGCCCAAGAGTTATTCAGATTCGACAAGTCAGATAAATTACCAGTGGTTCTCTACTAGCAGCAGTACACCACTCATCATAATTGCAGAGAATGATTTGTCTTTCTTTCTTCTAGACCATTTTAGCCGCGGGTGCATAAATTTTTGTATAAAGAAACAGGTCTGAATTCAAACAAAGGCTTAAATAATTGAATTATCTATCACTCAGCCACAGTTCATAGGATTTTTTTTTTTTTTAATTTCATCTAATATCACCAAGACTCTGCATCTTGGATTTTTCCCTCACTTTTCCACAAGCATCTCAGTTTTAGAAAAAGAAAGAGCAGGTGAAATATCAGGAGGTTTCTCTTAGATGTTATCTCACAGGCTTTTCCGGAGTTACAAATTCCTTTTGTTTCAATACTTGTATAATGAAGAAAGCAGCAAGTGATTGAAAAAAGGTTAAAGAAGACTAACTGCTGTGTCAATCCAGCTGTTGACAATGGTCTTAGAGCATTATCACCATTGAAAGCAACAATTTCATATATGGATCATGAGAAAGCCTAGAATCGAGTCCCTAAAGAGGAGGAGTGTTTCGCATCGCAAGGGACTTTGTGCAGCATATGTTCAAGCAAATCAACAATATGCACGATGAAGTAGTGACAAATGACAAGGGTATATGAAGAGTTTCTGATACCAATATGGTTGTATCAAGATTCAAGTGTCAACATTACAATCATATTCATGCCATTTCTAATGTGTTGTTGACATACTCACTGGGAATGCTAAAGATAAAGTGTCATGATGCAGGCTCTTTTCCAGATGATGTCATTTCTGAAGGAGAAGACAAGAGAGTGAATGCTAAGTTGGAGTTTTAGAGAAATACTCTCGGAACCTAGATATTTCAATTAGGTAGATCAAAGACAGAATATATTTACCCTTCAGATCATTTAATGGAGTCCAAACATAATGCATTTTCTCCCTTTAGAGACAAGCTCACTTATGGAATTAAGGTTCAGCGGCGGTGGCTGATGAGAGATAGTAAGAATCATCGAGGAAGAACTACAAAAACAGAGAATCCTTATACTTAGGGTCTAACCTAAAAAACAAGAGGGTTGTTTTGATAATGAATTCAGGCATACAGCCAAGCAGGACGGAGCAAGTGGAATAATTGTGCAACTATAGAATGCTTTACCGCCTTTAAAAACTGAAGGGGAAGTTTTACTAAAACCACAGTTAGACACGATATATATGTCGTATTGATCACAAAGCTTTGCTGCAACCATTTACACGTTGAAATGGATGAGTGTGATCTAGATGGATAAGATTAGGAATCAAGATGTGCACATTAATAAAGGGATACCAATTTTTTCAGAGAACATGGTAGGAGTCTACCAACTAAAGCAGGATTGGCTGTTCTTGAACTAGAATTCATGCAGAAAACCCCAATTAGTGAGAATAGTAATACGAAACTTGATTTGACCTTAACATTACTTATTATACAGCTGCTAACACGAGTTATTTCCACCAATAGTACAGTAAATTACAAAAGTAAATGAAAAAAAAGGTGATTGTGAATTTGAAATGAGGGATGATGAACCTGAAGCGGAGGTGATGGTGGAATGGAGAAGAGAGACGGCGGTGTTGACGAACAGTGAGTCTCTGTCGGTGCGTGTGGAGAAGAAGAAACGGATGAGGCAGTTAGAGGTCTGGTAGAAGAAGGAACCGGCGAGGATGTAGAGAAGGTCGGTGCGGTTGTTGAATGTCTGGAAACAAACCAAGAGAAGCCACACGATCAGGGTGCCTGAGAAAAAACCCTCAACCTTGCTACCCATATCAATATAATACCCTTCTCTTCCTCTCTACTCCGTATGATATCCCGATTCATTACCACATACCAATCCCAGCCAAAGCTTCTTTTTCCTTCTTTATGATTTCTGTTTTACCAGTTCCCATTTGTAATTCTGACTTCTGAGTCACGCTAGCTTGCTACAGTAAGAATTTTTTTTACAGATAAATGAAAATTCCACTTTGGTCATGTATTGGCTTTTTTTTTTTAATATTCATTGGTCCTTGTATTTGTCTGAAATACCAAGGGTTAACTAGGATAAAAAAGTTGAATTTAATTTTGTCCTTGCATCTAATTATATCTTGTTAAATTATTTAATAAATTTGATATCTCATAAAATTGAATCATATTTTTTTTTCATAAAATGATGGAAATGCCTATCTTTAATGAGGCACCCTAATATTCGTAAGTATATTCTCTTCTCCTTGCATGCAAAATCCCAAAATCCTTACTGCTTATATTGAACTTTGGGAGCTCTACTTCATTCTTGGGTTCTTCTCATAGTTGTGTTTCTTGTCCAGAACATTTAGAGTCTCCCTTAAACAGTAATTTCTTGTCTGCTTGAAAGCAAGCCTTGGATTTTGCACATAAAAATAAACGGTATATTTACATATTGGTATAATATTCTTGTCAACTACAAAAAAAAAAAAAGAAGAAGAAGCTAAAACCATGCCTTGTATATCTCACCAAATTCATCCTCACCTAACTTGTTAGCTTTAGAGAATTTGTTTGTGGTTGCTCCAATCGTAATGAAATCAAATCTCAAGGATTCTGTGGCAATGATATCAGATGCAGCTAAGCGAAAGTTGTATGTCTATATGAGATAATACAATTGCAACAGTGGAGTGTGCAAACATAAACAACAAAAAAGGGACAACATTTTTTCAATTTACTTATATGTTATCCGCTTATCCTGACTTTGTTGGTCTTCTGCAATGTCATGCTTCTTACTCCTTTACTTAAGAGACAAACACCCATGTTGAATAGCAGCAAAAAACATAAGATTTGAACATTATTACCTTTCAAATTAAGGAGTTTGTTGGAGGAACAAGCCCTGCTAGTGTAGGTGATCGTGCAAAAGCAGTCATACAGGCGTTTAATAAATTTGTTCTCTCATGAAGTTGCATCTGATGTTGCCGTTGATTAGTGTCATTTGCTAGCACTATCTCTAAAGCCGCTGACAAGAATGCGGTCTTTCTTTCAGGAATACGAAGTTTTGTTTAGATAACTCAGGGATAAGAAAAGTTCAAATACAAGCTTCTACTTAAGGAAGTAATGTCCTTGGTTATCAAAAGAAATAAGTAATGTCATCATATGCCTATACTGAAGTTATAATTTTGGTGCCACACAGAACTATCTGAAGGACACTCTCATGAATGTTTTCTTAAAGTCTTTTTCAGCCACTGATCAATTAGAAGGAGATTAGATTGTGGGACATCATAAACATCACCAAAATGCATGCAGAAGTTGTAGAAGGAAAACACTTAGTTAGAATACACAATTAATAATCAACGTTTTAAAGAGTCCATCTAAATCAAATACAAAAGAATATAATCTAGTATATGATTATGATCATAAAACCACAAGATGCTTGGTAGATTTTTTTTTTATGGTCCCCTTAAAAATTCTATTATCTCTATACATAGTATGTATAATAAATAATGAAAGTCTTTTGATATAGTGGTACATATGATATAAAAGTATAAAACATATAAATATTTCTAAAATATATTTTTTAAGATTTTCTCTTATTAACTCATTTTATCCACTTAGTTAAGTTTGTATGTTAGTTATTTATGATCAATGTTCTATTTTGATGTTAAATAATACGTTGATAGGCATTTTTTTTTATGTTGAACCTAAGAGATATTTGAGAAGAAAATTATTGACTTTTTTGTTAAGAGAAAAGAGAGAATAAATAACAAAATAAACTCTAATTTATCAATAATTTATATAAAAATACTATATAATGACTCATTTTATATTTTTCATATGATAATTCATTTTATTTTATTTTATATTAACTAATTTGGCCCTTCTCCAAAATTTCTAGCTCTGCCACTATTTAAAGCTCCAATATACCAAGGAAATTGTTGGCTGTTAATGATTATTAAGGAGGTTAATTAACCTCACCATTCCATAATTTTCCCTAACCTCCTCGCCTCATTTCTCAATAGCCCTATTAATCAATGCAGAAAATTAGTTAAATTTGGCACCACTTGGCACAGTAATGCAGTATCCAACATCAACCGGGATTTTCAGAGAAGGAAGTACCTTCTATCACAACGTTCCTTACCTCTTAGTCAGCCTTACCAATCCACCAACCATTCTATTCTATCCACTTTCTGCATTTAGCCACAGGGTTTCATGCCAATTTCCACCATTCAATCTCATTTAGCTGAACGATACTTGATGGAATCATCTAATGTGGAGTGATGTTACGTCCAACTGTAAACACAACAGCATGGAAAAAGAAAAATCGGACACAATCTGATGCCATTGTTTCTTATAAACATGCAGAAAAATTTGGCTCGGAATGCTATCACTAATTCAAACGAAACTCATTGATATACATAGATTTTGTCTTAAATCTTATTAATAATCTCATAATTTACATTTTTTTCAACTAAGATACCAGGGGATAAGGAGTAGGATGAGAAAAACTACTTTCTAGTATAATACACTCATCTAGGTTCACTGCAATTGCATAATTTACTATGAAATCATATTTATTTTATAAATCATATATTAGGTACTTAAAAACTACAAAATGAGCATATGTACATGCAAATAAGATTAACAATTCAAAAGGCACATAAAAAAAATTCCAATTCAAAAACAAACATTTGAGGTTTCACATTTATTAACATATGATTTTGGATGTTTTTATGATATTTGGTCTGGTGTTCCACTCAGAGGCTTAGATAAGAAACTTTGGTGGTCTCTCTTGTATGTGTTATGTTGCTCTATTTGATGGCTTAGGAACAAGATGATTTTTGAAGGTTTTAAGCTTAAATGGGATATGCAAGTTCAAAAAATTCTACTCAGATTACGATACTACAAAGAGCTCATTTGGATGTGTTTTTTTTATTAAAAAAGATCTTTTTGAGTTTTTCAATATGTTTGGGCAATTTTTTTAAGTAAAAGCAAAATTACTAGAAAAAGTAAAAAAATATTTTTTTAGAAGCTCAAATTTTCATCTTCTAAAAAATGATATTTTTTATAACCAAAAAATATGTTTGACAATAAATAAAGATATTTTAATATTACATTCAAATATAATTGATATTACTTCTAAATATAAATTAATTTTTATTTTTTCAAAAGATCTTAATTAAAAATAATTAAAAAAGATATTTTCTGATAAATACATCCAAACGAGCTCAAAAATGTGGTGTGAAGATTTTTCTTTGAACCCCACTCACTCATACAAAATTTAAGTCTTATTAGGTTGTGGCGAGCTTGAAGTACTTTTGTCACATGATATGGAAGCATAAAGTTGCATGCTCACCTTGTTTTGACGTCTCCCACAATTTTCTTATGATATTGCCCATGCGATGAAGATGCTTTGTTAATAGCATGGTGTGACACATATTTGTCCCATAGTTATTCATTTGTTTGTCTGTGTTTGTGTTGGTTGTGTGTTGCATAAAAATCAAAGTTCTGAATAGTCCATTTAATTTATTCTTAGCAATTTAGCCTATTCGTTTTCAGTTTTATTTGTTGCAACCCATTTCATTTTTTTTAATTTTTAGCCCAATCATTTCAGCTCGTTTGTCAAGCCCATTTTATTTTTTTTATAAGTTTTTTTTATTAATTCAAAAAAATCGATTGTGACAAAAATACAATCCATTTAAGCTAATTTTAAAAATAACAATAATGAATAAAACGATAAAAAGAATGTTGGCACTTCTTAAACAAGTCTGATGCAACACAACGAAATACAAAGAAAAGAAAAGGGAAATCAAACAAACGTGTGGCATAATTATGTTCCTCCTGACTCCTTGCAAAAGGATGATAATCTTTCTGAAGATGAGTTGGTATCCTCATAGCAGCCTGTAAAAATGGAAGGATGGAAATTTAAAGAGGAATGGCTATAAAAAGGAAATTAACAAAAATGAAGGGGGAACAATACCAAAAAACAAAAAAATCAGAACTAATTAGGAACAAGGTTTGTTCTTCGGTCTGGGTAATTCTCAAGCATCATGCATTCTGACATGGTTGTTCCATTTGTAGTCGTGTAGGCATGTAGATCATCTATTAAGTCACCACTGTCACCGTACGACCATCGTCACAACCTGAAATCACTTTTCACTACAACACAAATAGGACACAAAACAAACAAGCTCATCTCCAAAAATCACTAACTCAGAACCTCAACAATAAATGAAAAATCATGATCAAATCCTCTCACAATATCAACCCAAACATATCAGCAAAATCAAATAGATGAATCAAGAAAAGGAAAGAGAAATCTTGAAGCGCATAAAGGGAGGAGGTCACGGCTTCACCGTTGATGTCCACCAACACCACAACTTCATCCTCCTTTTCCTTCCGTAATCTCTTCACGCGCCTCTCCAATCACCACAATCTCCCACTACCGCCGGCCTCTAAGCTTCGATTCCCTTCTCACTACCGCCAACATCGCATACAGTGCCTGAAGCTTTTGTCGACTCACCTCCGCCTAGGCCCAGCCACCAAGCTTCTTTTCCCTCCTCCTCGCGATTAGCCCAATCTTCGTCGCTCCCTTCCACGTCTCTTGACCAACGTGGCTATGCTCGACTTTCCTCTTCCTCGTCATGAAACCCTCCACCGTGATGAGATCAGTGCCATGCACCCGGCCAGAGCGCACACCTCGGCACGTCCTCGCTGTTCATGCCCCACGCACCTCTTCTCGCGAAGTTCGCTCGAACCCAGCACGCATGAGCAGCATCGCAATGCCACCCCTCATCCGGAAACCCAACCCTCTTGCGGCGCCTCTCAAAGCACCCGGGTGCACCGCAGCGCGTTTCTTCTCTCACGCGTTCTTTCCTCCACGCCATCTCTCCGCCTCACTCTGAAGCTCCTCCCGCGGCCTTCCTCCTCCTTCTTCCTCGATCTCCTTGATCTTGATCTCTCTCACCCGCTTCTCTCTCTCTCTAGCTTCTCTCTCTCTTGCTCTCTTTTCTTTCTGTGTGAAATGTGTGTTAGTGAAAGAGAGAGAGTGTGTGTGTGTGTGTGTATGTGTGTGTGTGTGCGTGGGTTTGTGAGAGTGAAAGAAGGTTTGTGTGTGTGTGTGTGTTAAGGTGGGGAAGGTAATGAATTAGTATTATTATTATTATTATTCTGTTATGTTTTATGTGTGTGTGTGAGTGATAGAATTAGAGAGTTATTATTATTATTATTGTTGTTGTTGTTGGTTTATTATTTATTGTTATGGGAACCAATTTTGATTTTGTTTGGTTGAACTTGAGTTTATTTGATCGAAATAAAAAAATTTATTTAACTTAGTTTAACAAATCTTTGAATAGTTTGATTTACTAAAAGAGAAAGTTTGTGACATGTTTTAACAACTAGTTTAAATCGTCAAGTAGAATTAAATAAGTTAATTTTAGAAGTGATTTAATTATGCAAAAAAAAAAGTGATTTAATTATTTCTTTGATTTTGAGTAACTTTATTTTAATAAGAAAAAAGACAAAAAAGTAATAATTAGATTTTCAGTTTAATCATTTTATATATGTTGTGTGTTTAAATTAATTGTGTAATTATGTTCATGAATTAATTTTATTTTTAGTTTAATTATTGTGTGTGCCTATATGTTTTGCTTAATTGTGTGTTTATATCTCTAAATTAATTTTGTTAAATTTAGAGCTTGTAAATAATAATAATAATAATAATATTCAATCCACGCATGATTTTGATGTATGATTTATCATCCTCAAGTTTTATAATAATGTAAGGGTTTATTGTATAGTTTACGTTATAAATCCTATGCAAAGTGGTTTTAATTTCATAATCAAAAATCCATTTCTAAAAATTTAAAATCAATCAATACATTTTTATTCTCTTTTAATTAAAATCCATCAACAGACTCATTTTTACGACGTGTTTTGAGTTCGAGCGTGACGTAGCAAACGCTATAAAGCCAAAATTAATTTTTCATTAAATTGTATTCTCATTTAATTTTTACTCCTTGTTTTAATTTTATTTTATGATTATATATAATTGCGATTATTTAAGGGAAAATTAAATATTATTGAAAGTATAAACAAATTTGCATAATGAGCTTAACGATATTATACGGATGTATTAGGTGCAAGTGGGATTAGTTTCCACCTTTATTCATAATCAACTCAAACCATATCTCTTTTAAAAGATTTACAAATTAAAAAAGGTTTTAATTTTTCAGAATTAAAATTGGTGATTTATTTATTTATTTTAAAATCCGATAATGTTTTGGTAATTGACACATGGTATTCTCATTGATATGGAGGCAACAATGCTTACATGCATCTTGTATTGCAAAGAGTTTTGAAATCTCTCTCATACATATATGATGTGTTTTATGAAATTAGTCCTCACTCTCGCAACGAAAAGATTAACATTGTGCTGTTTCTATTCCTAATCTTGATGACAATTTTGAAAAGATTGGGGATGCAACTTGATTTTGCTCTTTTTTTTTTTTTTTTATTGTTTTTTCGCCCCTCCTATGTTGGTCCTTTATCCCTTCGGAACTCTTACATATTGTGTATTTGATTGAATTGAGTGTTTATTCTCATTGGAAAAAAATATATTCAATAAAAATTGAAATAAATTGAATTTTTTTATTATTGTTTAAGCTATTAAAAATATTTATAAATAAGGGATGAGTATTGTTGCGATTAGAATTAGAGTCTATGCATTAGACTAATTCTTATTAGTGTATTCATTACTAATTATAAAAAGCATTCGGTACCAGTGTTTAATTTGAACGGCTCGAGAATTATTAATTTATTATCATAAATTAATGATTTATGGATTTATACATAATAGTAAATAAATTTTATCAATTACTTAAAAAGTTTAATTGTTGGTTTTAATTACCTAATGATAAGCCCTTAATTCAACATTAAAGATAAATATATTGAACGAGTGCTCCTATCCGAGTTGGCAAGGTGTCAGTGCCCTACTGTTGCAAAGATTCAGTGAGAGCTCAGGAGAGCATGTGGAAGGAAGGTCTGCCACGTGTGAATGTCAATGAGTCCACGCTCCTCCACGTGGCGCCCCTCGCAAGGCCAACCGAGATCGCGCGGAACGCCAGCCTCTTATCAACAAACAAAAATCCAAAAAACAAAACACCGTTCCGCACGTTTCTTCTCTCTCTCAGAGACTGTCAGCTTCCTACAGCCATGAACACCATAGCAGCTGCTGCAGTTCTCTCCCTGCCATTCTCATCCGTGAGATCATCCAAGCTTGACGCCAAAAAGGTACCCTTTTCTTTCTGAGGATTCAAAGTAAATTCAAATTACTTAAAATTAAAATTGTTGGTCTCAAACGGTGCTTAGGGTCGGAGGATTTTTGTTCTTATTTGTTTTGCTGCTGAACTGAAACTATGTGAGTGCTTGATAGATTTTACATATCAACTCGTAGGTCCTAGTTTAATTTGGTGGGTTTCTTTCTTTTTATGTATTTGGGGCGCAGTTTAGTTCAAGATGAAAATTTAATTACCACAATGGTAATGGGTCTATCTTTTAACTCAGTTGAGGTTGTGGCTTGTAGCTAGGTAGAAGCATAATGCTTGGCATCAATTTACACTCTTTCTTGTATGTGTTCATTGCTAAAGACCTCTGGGGCTCATTAGTCATTGCATCTCCAGCTATGATCAGTTAATATATTAAGCGGTCTGATAAATTTATAAACTTTATAGGCTATATATTTTCTGGCCATTTTTGAGCTGAAGTGGTAATTCATGGTCTGTACTCTGCAGCTTACACTTTTGTGGGTTTGTCAAATTTCAGGATTTGAAAGGTCGATTTAGAGTGTTTTCTGTATTTGGAGAAGAGTTAGAGAAGAAGAATGCGTGGGGTCCTCTCTTTGATGTGGAGGATCCAAGATCTAAAGTCCCACGGTATAAAGGAAAGTTCTTGGATGTATATCAAGCCATAGAAGTGGCAAGATATGATATTCAGTATTTGGATTGGCGAGCTGGCAGGACGTTCTTACCATCATGCTCCTCCACGAAAAGGTTTCAAGTACTGATTTCAGTTATTAATTATTGTATATACCATCATGTCTGATCGCTTGATGAATTTTGACATCATTGTTTTTGAGGTTTAGGCTTGGTGAAGTTTTGAGTTTTTATACTCCAAATATGATTGGCGTATGTAGGTGGTGGAAGTTCTTAATCCTCTAGCTCGGGATTATAAGTCCATTGGCACCATGAAGAAAGAGCTAGCAGAGTTGCAAGATGAGTTAGCCAAAGCACACAGGCAGGTACTGATCATTAGCAGCTGTGATCAGCACAACATGAAGCTGAGACATATTAGATTCATATATCCAACTTGGCAGGAACTTGTACATAATTTATTAATCTGTGACTGTATCCATGTTGCTTCTGAACAACTGCAGGTTCATATATCTGAGGCAAGGGTTTCCACTGCTTTAGATAAACTAGCTTACATGGAAGAGTTGGTAAATGATAGGCTTTTGCAAGATGGAAGCAGAGCTGAAGTTTCCCAGACATCCTCTTCACCCAGTACTTCTTCAGCTAAATCTGTAGATATTGAAAAGAGAAGACTGCCACGGAAAAGCTTGGAAGTATCTGGTCCAGTTCAGTCATACCATCCCCAAATGAAGAATTTCTGGTATCCTGTAGCTTTCTCTACGGACTTGAAGGATGATACAATGGTGAGTCCATGTCTATTATTCTTTATACAATACACATGCAATATTCCTGTCATTGGCTTGAATCTATTCAAATCTACTGTAAGGCTGTTATGACATGACAGTGTGATATTGTCTTTCATCAAATAACATAAATTGACAAATATTCTGAACATCTGTTGATTATTGTTGAAAAGTAATATCAATCAAAAGATGTCCCAGATATCTGCTTTGTTTACCATTCAATTTCTACCTTTTTTCCAATTTGTTTACAAGGGTATTATGCTTAAGCTTTCTAACCCAATCTCTACCATGTGACTATCATTATACCAAGCGGCTTTTGTATGGGGGCTACTATAATACCTTTTTTTGGCAATTTTGATTGGTTGAAAAAGAAAATGTTTGACATTTTTTAAGTTTCTCCTATCTATCTTTTCTTTTTAATTGTCTTCATTTGTCAACTTCTTTGGGTGATGGGGTGCCATGTCAGGGTCAGTCCTGTAAGAAGTTATGATTTTATGCAAATTAATTGTATCTGTGTGTGAATTCTCATAAGCATGATAATCCTTATAAATTTCAGATCCCAATAGAATGTTTTGAGGAACCATGGGTTATCTTCAAAGGGACAGATGGGAAGCCCGGATGTGTCCAGAATACATGTGCACACAGAGCATGTCCTTTGCACCTTGGTTCTGTAAATGAGGGTCGTATCCAATGCCCTTACCATGGTTAGTATTCACTGAATATTGAAACTTTATGCTGATTATTCAGGAAGTCTCTACTTCAATAACATGATTATATCATTGCAATAAGTTATATGCACTTGTTTATATATGTATTTGTCACATTTCGGGACACACACGCAGATGTGCGCTGAAACTCACAGATTGAAAATATCTAATGGTTGGATATCAGGCTGGGAATATAATACTGATGGAAAATGTGAGAAAATGCCATCTACTCGGCTGCTAGATGTGAAGATAAAATCATTGCCATGTTTTGAAAAAGAGGGGATGATCTGGGTTTGGCCTGGCAATGACCCCCCAACAGCCACCCTTCCTTCTTTACTACCTCCTTCTGGGTTTGAAGTCCATGCTGAGGTATGTTATGAAAGAATATGTCCCATTAGATACAGTGATTGAATAAATAAGGAGTCAATTATATGATTCATATAGAAACCTGTGTTCACTTACTTGATGGCTCTTTGCATGGCATGTGACAGATTGTCATGGAGCTTCCAATTGAACATGGGTTACTTTTGGACAACCTTTTGGATCTTGCACATGCCCCTTTTACTCACACTTCAACTTTTGCTAAGGGATGGAGTGTTCCCAGGTTTGTTTTTGTTTATACCCTGAAAACCATTTGTCATTCAAAATAGAATTTAAATGCTAAAAAAAAATTGCATATTGCAATTGAAGTGATCTAAATAACATGGGAGTATATTGGGACTTGACTGTCGGTTCATTTTTTATTTGATTGTAAACTTTCGTCACCTTGAACCTCTGCCAAATAATTTCTCCCAAGCTTGTAGAAAACACTTCTCAAGAAGGAAGACATAAAACAGATGAGTAAATACACAGCCTGTATTCTGTCAATAACATGATTCAATTGGTTAAATTGATTTTCAACATATTTTTCTAGGCTGATGGATCTCTAATGTCATAATGTGGTCATTCTATCATACATTCATACTGGTATTCTGCATGGATGGATTAATCCATCTGTTTTATTTAAAATTCTAGGCTTTATCTTCTGAAAACAAAGACATGTCTCGGTCACTTATACTCTCTACTTCATTTTGAACTTGCAGCTTAGTGGAATTTTTGACACCTGCGTCTGGCCTACAAGGGTACTGGGACCCTTATCCAATCGATATGGAGTTTCGGCCACCTTGCATGGTTCTGTCAACCATCGGAATTTCAAAGCCTGGTAAATTGGACGGACAAAGCACCAAGCAGTGTGCCACCCACTTGCACCAACTTCATGTCTGCTTACCATCTTCAAAGCAAAAAACAAGATTGCTGTACAGAATGTCACTGGATTTTGCTCCTTTGCTCAAGCATGTTCCTTTTATGAATCATTTATGGAGACATTTTGCAGAACAGGTACATTGTTCGCTCAATCAATAATGCGCATTTAATCATGTTTGAGCTAGGGAGGAAACACATAAAACACAATCAAA
Source organism: Dalbergia oliveri (assembly GCA_030441495.1). Lineage (NCBI taxonomy): Eukaryota > Viridiplantae > Streptophyta > Magnoliopsida > Fabales > Fabaceae > Dalbergia > Dalbergia oliveri. The sequence goes on along the minus strand of JAMLFY010000003.1, from coordinate 10,890,866 downwards.
ATTACCCCTCAAAAGGTGAAAGTAGGTTGTTATTAATTCGGGGTATTTAAGCTTAAGGAGGAGGTGAAATGAGTGATATGAGGCATTAAACAAAAATAGAAACATGTGGAGCCTTAAAAAACCGCAATAAGCTTTTTGCATGCATGGTTTCTTAGCTTTTGTTTGATTAACGTGTGAATGTTGGTATGAACGACTCAGAGAAAGTTACCCAAATCTTATTTAACACTTATTTTTGTGTTGATGTTTACTTATTAAAGGTTTTAAATGAAGATCTACGCCTAGTGATAGGGCAGCAAGAGCGGATGAACAAAGGTGCAAATGTTTGGAATTCTCCAGTATCCTATGACAAGCTTGGTGTAAGGTATAGGCTGTGGAGAGATGCCTTGGAGAGAGGAGCTAAGCAACTACCCTTCAGCAGATAGAATCAAATGAATAGTGCTTTTAATCTGAGTCAGTTATGCTTCTTACATAGCCAACAACCTCAACATGGACTTAGCTCATGCCATTCCCCCTTGGACAACAACCTTACAATTTGCACATTGCCTTTCCATGGTTCTTTCAAAGCATTCCTACAACACCAACCGGAAACCACTAAATTTGATCAGAGGCTGTCTCTTCCCTTTGTAAAATAACACCAACTGTACACTTAGCTTTTGCAATTTATGTGTACAGGATCAAATTGATTTGTTTTTTCTTCTCACAATTTCGCCATCTCAATTGGTGGCTTAACCTCACCCTGTAACACGGGCGTTTGCTCTTGTGACAATATATAACATCTTAGTTCCAATGATAATTAAAGAATTTCTGATTGGTTTTGAAGTTGCAATTTCAGACCTCTTTTCTGTTTTTGAAAAATCTTTGATGAAAGTATGAAGCGACAAAGATGAATAATTATTAATAAATAATGTGAGAACCTCAAATAAAAAATGTACTAAGGTTTTGTTTTTGATATTTTTGAAATTATGCTTAAACCTAGGATTTTATGTATACTACCTAAATTTCTCACTATTAGATCAATCCTAGTGGCTTTGTACTAAGTTTCTTTGGGTAAGACAATTTTAGTATTAATGCATGTATCCCTTTCTCACTCACTTTTGGGTATTTATAACAAGAAGGCCGGAATTTCTTGATAACCAAGTTTGATGTTTCAATTAAAATCAATGTTAAACAATTCTAGTCTTTTTCGCTTATTTAAATTAAAGTTTACAAATTAAAACAAAATTTATCAGTTAAGTAAATCAAATCTTTCATAAATTAAATTTGAACCAAATCTGAACTATTAAATGATATAAAAAGATATGGTTGATTATTTAACGATATGATAAGTCAAATTGCTCAGATTTCATTATGTTTATTTTAAATCCAGTATATGATTTTTTTTTCTTGGTTCATCATAAAACACGATGACATTGTATCCAGTTTTTCAATTTCACCTTGGGATAGTGCTCAGTGGTTGTTATATCATATTTTGTTTGCTTGAACAAAATTTATTTTGACTTTAAATACAAAAGCAAGACAGCTATAGATTTCTTTCTTTTTTAGTAGAAGGAATTAATTCAAACGCTAGAATCCAAAAGTAAACAATCCAATCTGTAGTATGGGGCGGTATATTAAATTATTAATAGTTATTATATTTATATTAATGAAATAAATCTAATTTAAACAGAAATAAAAATAAATCATGTCATAGGAGGTTTCTCTTATATCCTTCTAAAATTTAAGGGTACTGATAATTTTTAATTATTTATGATTAATTAAAAATTAGTTACGTGTCTCATTAATTCAAATTCATAAGAATTATAAAATTAATAATTAAATCATAATTATTAAATCATTAAATATAAAAGAGTACCAATATCCTATATACTGAGAAAAATCATGTATTATATCATTTTAAATATGGAAATATTCCTATAGTGTCTATAATTTATTGAAAAAAACTTAAACGATAATTAACTATAAAATCATTTAATTAATTATTTTAGTTAAATTTGTATGTATTGATATTATAAAATTTTTTACATTATCATCTAATCATGTATTGTATCAATAAAGATAGTTAAGTATTACATTCATTGACCCACAATTTGAAAAATCATTCATATGATAATTCAGTTAGATGATAATTTACATTGTCAATGCATACAACCTAAACTTTTAAATTGAAATGTTATAAATTATAGTATGGTTTCAAATCACTTCAACAAAGATAAATAATTATATCTCAATTTAATATGTATCACCACAAAATCATCAATGATATCACTTTTATTATTGCTTCTTTTTTATAAAATCTTTTAAGATTATAGTCGAGTAAGAATTCTTACTCTGAGGCACCTATGAATCTTCAATAAAAATTTTCTTTCTTAACTAAAGTTGCGTTGATTTTTTTTTTAAAAAAACAAGAAATTAACAAAAGAAAACTCCATCCACCTTTTTTTTTGGTGAAAGAAAAAATGCATAATATTAACAATAATATAAAAGAAAAAAAGGAAGTGTTTAAAGAAAACTGCACATTCATATCATTAAATGCATAATATTCACATCAATTACAAGCAAAATACATCAAGTAACTTGAATTCGAAAAACAATGTCCAATTCAATTGTCTATAAAAAATGTCCAATCCAATTGTTCATCTAAGTGGGCATGGGATAGCGACATAGAGGACACAGATGACTAGTTTTCAGCCACTGGATGAGGCATTGTTGGTGATACACATGCTTACATGGCATTGATGAAACCTCAGCATCACCATCAAACTCCGTAAGACAAATACTACACCTTTCTGCCGTATCCCTATTTTCAAGCTTCACTTTCTTAAGGGACTCAATGGCAGTCTTTGATGCGGGAACCATCTTGATATCTTCCATAGACTCCCTCATGACCATGCTGGTGATGATGTCATCATCATCATCATGCTCCTCCTCGTATAAATTCACAATAACAATGTCCAAAACCAATTTGAACAAACGAAAATTGGGACCTTCATAATGGGAACCGGAACGACAATCACGAACCGTAGCATTGGCATATGTTGTCACGTCTGGCATGATTGCGTGAATCAATTCACTGGGAATAATAGAGTTAGGAAAGTACAATTGCATGTATGATGGACCGTTTTCAAGGAAATCTTGGGTTGTTAGGAGCATCGAGCCCTCAGATGAGAACCAATCAAGGGGTGGTGTTATTATTATAGGGGTTCGTTGTGGCTGCTGCGGCTGATGAGTGAAACATCGTTGATTCTTAACACGGACCTTGATGTAAAAATAATCCCCAAGATGTTCTTGTATCAGGGTTTGATAAAGCCCTAATTCGGCATCATCAAATGGGGCAGAGGCCAAATCCAAAGAGAAAATAAATGGCCTAGACATCATGATCTAATGAACTGATGGTTTCTGATTGCCTGGAAATAGAGAGCTAGAGTTATTGGATTAAGAGAATCAATCAACTTTTTTCTCTTCGTATATTTGTCTTTTAAAGCTTTTTATAAGGTTTAAGGATCGATAGTTATAAGGTTTAGGGATACGAAAAAATTTAGATAAAGTTTGTTTGCTTTATTTATCACATTCAATCTTTTAAGTCAAAGAATAACGAGTGGATATTTATTTGTAAGAGTGCATTAATTTTTGAAAGGATTTAATTGTTATATATTAACGTTTAATACTTTTTATCCAGTTATCCAATAATAACTTACCACATAAGCTATGATAATTGACTTGTATATTTACTATATGAAAAATCATCCAAACTAAATATTTTGATTGATGGCAGTAAAACTATTTTATACTATCATTGCACTAAAATTAAACTCTTTTTAAAATTTTAAATTATTCATTTAAGAAAAATATCCACATGTCATTATTTGAGTTGAGAATTGGTTAAAAAGGATAAAACAAACTCGATACTTTTTTTTGATAAAACAAACTTGATACAATTGTCCTTAAAAAAAATATTAAATAGGCTAAAATATAGTAATAAAAATATATTTTAATTAACTAAATTATATTTTTCATTGATTATAGTTATTAATTTTAGTTGAGAGAATAAAAGAGTAATTTTCTTTAATATTTGATAGAGTTATATTATTAATATTTCTTTAATATTTTCACTCAATATCTAGAATATATAATTTTAGCATAAATATATTTTTGGTCACTATAAATGTATATCATTTTGGTTTTAATCCTTCTAATTTTTATTTTTTTGGTTTTTAGTCCCTCTTTTTCTTAAATATTATGCTTTTGGTCCTTGCATGCTATATTTAGGTCCCTAAAAAGTGATTGGAAATGTGAATTTAATCCTTATGAATATTGAAAATTTTATTTTTTATCATTATAAATAGGTTTTTGTTTTGGTACTAAGAGTACTGATACCCTTTTAAATTCAAGGGTTGTGATTTAATCATAAATATTTAAAATATTAATTAATTTAGTTAGTAGGACACGTGATAAATTTTTAACCACAAGTTATCTAAAAGATATTGGTCCTATGAATTTTATAAGACAAAAGAAATCCCCTTATAAATATCTTCAAAATCTTCTTTTAATCCTTATAAATATTAATATTTAACCACAATAGTAGGGAGCAAAAACATAATATTAAAAAAAGAGACTTAAAACAAACAAAATTTTAGAGGGATTAAAAACATATTTAAACCTATAATTTTTTATAAAAAATAAAATTTATTAATTATAAATATAGAAAGAATAATTAACAAAGTTAATTTCACAATAGATTCAACTAATAGCAAGTAGTGTATTAATATTCAATAAATACCACCATTGAGATATATATGACATCACTTTAATCTCTAAAAGGGTTATATATATATAAAACATCAAATAAGTTTTAAATTCATTGAGATAGGGATCAAATAAATGTCGCATACATGTTTTAAAGGCCAAAGCGCTGCTGTGATATCTTTACGGATTAAACTAATGCTGAAATCCTTTAGAGACTAAACTAATGTTATATGTATTTCTTAAGAATTAAACTAAGGAATAAACTGATATAAAAAAAAATCTTTTATGAGCTAAACTGATGTCATATGTATCTTTCACCAAATTACTAGTTTAATTTTTTTTTCTTTTTATTGAAGCATTATCCAGATGTTGAAATCTGCCTTTTTAACTAACATCTTCGTCCCAAAACAAACTCAAAAGTTATTTACTACATTAACTAATCTTTCGTAAATGATGTTCTGGTGTAACAGATAGATATGTGCATTTAACTTTTTTCTTATATCATTATCGATTTATCATGTCATCCATTTTTTCAAGGAAACTTCGCAATAACATTAACTAGAAGAAGCGAAGCCATTGAAACTAGAAAAGTAAGTTTAAGCATAGTAGTCATCTTTTTCCTTAACGTTGTCAATTTATCATGTCATCCATTCTTGTAGATATAAGTAAATGTTCAATTTTTTAAGTCAAGTTAAAAAAAAATTAAATGGCAGTTATCAAATTCAAATGGGTTAATGATGCATGTTTACTGTCAATAACTAACTAAATGATAACGCATTTTTTTTAGAGGCTAGTCAAAATTAGATTATAATAGATTCTTCAAGATTATATTTATCATCGCATCGAAGGAAGCTATTGCAGTATATGAACAAGATTATACCTGAAGAAGTGCCCGAAAAACAGTCATCTTTGCCCCATTGTTGGCCACAGTATGCCTATTGAATAATTTTATAAATCTTGTATTAGATACATATATTGTTTGTTAGGATGGTACAGTAGTTTAGCATTTTGATCTGTCAATATATAGCATACTTTATTAGCTAATGGAATTTTTTGGTACAGTGATTAGCTATTGGATCTAAGTATTGTATGTTCTTGTTTATGAACAAATTCCATCCAGACATTCACAATCTTTCACCGCACTTATTTTGTAATTTATACGAGGAGAGTTTAATGCTTCTTCAGATTGACTTATTAAGGTGATGTATGTTTTTCACGAAATTAAAAAAAATATGTATGGGAGTGTATGGTGAGTTAGAACCAATCTAAACCATTAATTTTAAAATCTGAAGGTTATTAATAAGTGGATTTGGCTCCTCTAAAGTTTCTGCACTTTAGAAATTAGGTATATTTGTGAGTTTGAGTTTTGGAAAAGAAAGAAAGAAAAAGAGAATTTATAATGTAAAATTATAGGAAGAGAATTTATAATGTAAAATTATATGACAAGTGCAGTGTGATCCTGACCCTTAAAACTAATTGATGGTGAATATTATTCCATGTGTGTTAGTGAATCCATTTCAGATTTTTCACAATTGACAAAAAAAATCTGAAAACTAATTTCGAAAACAAAAAAAAGTAACTTCTCTTCCCTAATAGAGCATCCATCCCCCATGTTCGTTTCTATCCCACACAACTTCCTATTCTTCATTCAACAGTAACAGCAACACAATTTCTGTGACTTCATGGAGCTCGTGACCCAATGTACACAAAACCAAGAAGCCAACGCCCTTAATCTTTCATTTCTCGCTGCCTTAGACTTAAATTTGTTCAGACTATGAAAAACAGAACAGACATATTGGTCCTCCTTTGTCGAAGCACCCTTGATAAAAGTGGTAACTTTTATTTAATTTCATGTGTCCTATTATATGTTGGATGAGTTCCATTGTCACAATGTTATGGAGTGACTGAGATCATGTGTGCATGATTTCATATTCTTTTTTTTTCAATTGATTGAGAATTCCGTGGTGTCATGGTGCTTTGTATGGGTAGAATACGTGGGGAGAGAGGTTACATTGTTTTTTTTTATCAAAACAGTTCAGTTTTCCATTTTGCTGTTTTTGTTCTTATTTGAAACATCTAACATGTAGCTATTAACACACATGGAATGATCTCCACGATCAATTAGTTTTAAGGGGTTAGGATTAGTGTACTTTAATCTCTAAAGTGCAACCAGAGGAGCCCTATCCCAAATCTCAAATGGAGCAACGTTACTCTCCATAACTTGACAGATCCCTCACCATGATTTGATGGCAGTTACCCTTGCTTTCTCAACTTATAAGTAACGTCACTCACTCGATTTTGAGGATTCTTATGCTAGGAAAAGATTGGCCCGCATTGGACTTAACGAGTCCATAATCTGTTTATTCACGCTTTCCTCTTTGATACCTGCTTGGACTGTTAGAAAGACTCGTTGAGGGACAGTTGGTCAGTTGCGGTGGATTTCAGAAGAAAAAAAAAGTGCAATAAATCTTCCATCGGACTAAGGTTTGGGCTATGGTTTATGCTTTGAATTTTTCACTTCTCTAACGCTTTGGCCCATATCAGTTATCAAAGAAACATTTTGAGGCCATTTTCGGTAACCACCTTTCCAATCCTGTGTATTCTGATGGATCAAATCAACTCTTCATTATGTCAAATTTTCGAACAAATTATTGCAAGTTTTATTTTTGAAACTGAAAATTCGGAAGGAAAGAAACCCGAAATCCTAAATGGGTTTTCATTCTTTCTCTTTTGGTTCGAAGTCGCTTAATTAATGTGTAGAATAAAAGTGTTTTTAAATCACACCTGGTATGATTAGAGTGGAAAGTGGGCATAGTACATGTAAGAGTTAGCCACCGAAATGAGATTCGATAGTAAATGTACAAGTGTGTGCGTATATATATATATATATATATATATATATATATATATATATATATATATATATATATATCTGTGTGTGTATCTATATTCATGCATCACTGAGTCATCCCTGAAAAATGTTTAAGATATTGTAACCATGCAATGCAAATATATAGTTTGGTATAATTTATATGTTAATATTATGCTCAGAATTGATGTAAAATGGAACAAACAATTTTTATTATGAAAAATAAGAAGATAGTAGCATCCTAGCTCTCCAAATTCAAAAATGTTACTTGTACATTCACTTTTGCATATCCTGGACACCTACACTATTACTATTGGGATGTGTTTGGTTGAAGGAGAAAAGTAGAGGTAAAAATTACATAAATTAATTTCATATGTAAAATAACATATAAAACTTATTCATATAATTTTTATCCCTAATTTTATCCTCTAACCAAACATGCTGTTGAATGTGATGGTGGGTAAAGGTAACTAAAGGCCACTGTCATATCCAAATAATGGATGTTGAAATGGGACTCCCAAAGTGGATCTTGAAATAACATTGTTGCTCCAAATTTAGTGTCCCGAAAAATAAAATCTTGAACGTTAGTAGAAGTGGGTTTAGTAATACTTGTTCTTGCATGTCTCCTACAGCTCTGTGGTCCTTGGATTTATGGGCAACGTCATTGAGTCATTTGCTCAGGGATTCGGAAAGGTTGTTGGCAAACTTTTTAGTTCCCCATTTGAGTTTCTTTCTGGAAAGTCTTGCAGGTAAGACCATGCACAGAGTCATCAATACTCTTGTTATGATACTCTCATTATGATTATCCACTCTGGCATAATACTATCTTTTAGATAATATTGACGTGATGTTGTAGTTGAATAATGCCATAATGCTATTTACACCACTATTAGAGCCTCAACTGTGTACAACTTCAACCATGGCTGCATGAGTTTTAGTTATCAAGTTTGGGCAGTTATATGTAAGTTTAGATGGAGCGAGTTTTAGTTTTAATTGTGTACCCTTGTGTAAGCTGTGTCATTATCATGGTTTGTGCTCCTCATTCTTGAGCATAGTTTATCTTCCCTTTCCACCTTCCTGTCTGATGTATATGGCGTTGGAATGTTTTTCAGCTCAGTATGTGGACCAACGTGGGATCTTGTTTGCTACATCGAAAACTTCTGTGTGGCCAATCTATTGCGACTAGCCATGGTTTTTGTTCTGCTATATGGTGGTGAGTCCAACTGTTTTGTGATTTGGTCACAATGCGTCTTCCTAGTTTATGTTATCAAGTTGTCTAAATAAATTTAATTTTGGACTGCAACATCTTCCTTTTTACTACTCAACATATCAAGTTAGGCTATTTATAAAGTTTGACATATATATGAAAGGTGTGTTCTGTTTTCTCGCAGTTCTGTTGTTCTTCTATCTGTTGCATAAATTGGGCATATTTGGATGTATTGGCCGGACTCTTTGCAAAGTGATGTGGGCATGCTGCTCTTCTTCTTGTTGCATATGGAAGTACGCTTGCACTTTCTTGTGTGTTAAAATACAGAAACTCAGAAGGAGAAGGAGAAGGTTTAGAAAGGGCATAGATAACAGGTTCTACTCCACAACTGGAGAAGATTATAGTGATGAAAGTCTTTCATACCATTTTCCAGCACATGCAGAAATTAGCAGATCATTTTCACGCAGAAGGAGAGACTATAAAGGGTCTCACTTAAGGAAGTCATTGAGGCCTAGAAGTGATCATGCACGAGTTGAAATTAGTACAAATCTTAGTTATAAAAACAAAAGGCACCATAGTAGTGGAGATCCCAGATATACAAACGATGCCATTAGGCATGGTAGTTACAAAGGCACCGTTCATGATATCAAGGTAATCCGTACATCTAAGTTTGCTAGAAAAGGTATAAATAAGAGGAAAAGAATTCCCATTAGAAGGTAGAGATATAGTAGAATATAAGGTACACATGCGAACCGCTTTAATTTGTGCTAATGCATGCTTATGATTTGTTTAGTGGAAACAGAAAAGCATATATATTCTTTGATTTCATCTTAATTATTTGATAACGAGTATTGCTACTCAACCCGATTAATGACCAGAATTTGAACTGGCCGGGTGATGTGTAATCCATTTCAGTTTTTGAGGATTATTACGTGTATTGAATTTCTGCTTAAACAATTTAAAAATTTAAAATTTAAGTACAACATATTGTGTACCAATTTGCAAAATTATCGACGAGAAAGAATAATTTACTGTTTCAATTTCATGAAAGCAAGACAAAAGTAAGCTTCACATTTTTTTTAGCCCTGTTTCTTTTTCTTCGCAATCAAGGTTTTAAATTGTGAATTGCATCACGTGATGTGATTACAATTAAATGCAACACATCAGATTCAACTACAGTGTTATACCTTTTCACATAAATTAACTGGATGTAACAAAGGACAATGGGTGAATAAGCTTCTTTTCAATTTAAAAACACGTAAAAATTTCACACTGGAAGGAATGCGCGTTGTAACGGCACATTTTCCACAACTACAATTTTAAACACTGTTCATCATTATTCTTTTTCACTCTTTATCTTCTTCTCAAATAATAAAATTTGATACAATGGATAGAAAAATTATGGGACGTCCATAATATTTGCAACGAAGCCACTATTGCTATATGTGATGTTGATGCAATTGTATAAGATAGAGACGAGATGCTACAAGTAATTGAGTTAGAATTAGGTGAATAATATTGACAACAGAGGTCTCAAACTCCGATGGTTAATTGACTCTCTGGATTGGGTCAAAAAGGAGAAGCGATAGTTGTCAGACAAGAGATTGAAGTTTTATGTGTCCTTGATGCTAGGTGATGAGTTTTCTTTTTTCTTTTTAATGTCAATCAAAAAGAATGGGCTGTTGTTGCTGCTTCAACCAGAGCAAAGTGTTTAAAGCGAGCTCTGCTGTGTCTTCTGCCGTCAGGTTGGTGTGTCATTAAAATGGTGTATGGATGGGTGATCATTTAAATTTAGATGCACACAATGAAATAAATTGAGATTTTGAGTGTGAAAACTTTAGGGTGACGCGTCAATTGCTAGTTCCACCTTTGTCGGAATTGATTAACTCGGGAAGATTGTCGAGTCATTTAGTATTTTCCATTTGATAACAGGGTAAAGGACAGGAGGAAGAGAAATATGACTTTGACCGCTGCACGTAAAAAATACTTCCTATTGAAATTTCTGCAACTTAACTACAGGAAATTAAATAGTCATCAAAGCAATTTTAATTTAATTTGTTTCTAAATATGAAGAGATGGTTGCGATGTTTGACAAACAAGTATATGACTAATGGCAAAGAAATAAATACTCTGATAATAAGAAAATGTATTTATTCTGTTTTATTTAATAAATAATATATTAATTTTATAGATCATTATTATATCTTACTTTTTCAATATATTTAATATAATAATTAATTTTTTATTTATTAAATAAAATAAATAAATATATTTTTACTCTCAGATAATCCAAAAATTTCTCATAAATATATTAAGGTTAAAGAACTGAGAATGCTAGTTTATAGCAAGGTATATTGCTACTTGTGGAAGATGTTTGGCTATTGCTTTGGATAAAGGCTGCCTTATCCAAGAAGAAAGTCCAAAGTCTATGAGCGTTATTGGTAACGCCACGGAATAGGGGACCTCGGAAGTCGGAATAAACCAATTAAGAATCTGGAATATTGGGAATCCATGAACAAAGGTTTCTAACTTTCTATTACTTGACGTGGAAGTTTGTTCATCCCCCAAAGAAATCTCCAAGATTTATGTTTCTATTCATCCCCTCAAATACCACACAATCATCGCTTTGTTCTGTTCTCAACCCATCAATTTCATCATCTGAACACCTTTTCCCTCTCCAATGGAACATGAGGAGGACAAACAATCTTCACACAAAACCCCATACACTGAACTTGAGCAAGTTAACTTTGATTTTATTCTGGCAATTAGCATGCAAGAACAAGATGGTATGTTCACAACGCAAGAAACTATTGAAAGCGAAAGTGATGATGAAGATATGAGTGATTCCTCCTTCGAAAATGATGATGATGATTCTGATTCTGATTCTGATTTTTCTGAAAGCCAAGAGTTTGAGACCGAACCTCATCAGTTCCTTGAAGGCGAAGGAAGCAATTATGATGAAGAAATGGAAATAGAAGAAGATGAGATTGATCCAGATGAATTATCTTATGAACAGTTGATTGAATTGGGGGATATCATAGGAGAGGAAAAGAGAGGGTTATCAGCAAATGAAATCTCCTCATGCCTATGCCCTTACACTTGCCAGCAATCTGCTGAAAGCAAAAATGGAATTGACCGATGTGTGGTTTGTCAGGTTGAATATGAAGAAGGTGAAACCGTGGTGGCACTGCAATGTAAGCACCCTTTTCATACAGATTGCATAAGCACGTGGCTTCAAATTAAGAAGATCTGTCCAATATGTAGCAATGAAGTTTCAACTCCCAAGATCGCTAAGAACCCTTGATTATTCAGTTTGGATTGTAAAAATGATGTCTGTACATATAAATTACTGCAATCTGCATTACCACAGTTAAGAAAATAAATGTAGCATTAGAAGCTTTGGAAAAATGTTGAATACCCCATTGTCATTAATTCCTTTAGTTTATAACTTTCATCCCATTGTGATCCATTTCTTATGGTATGTTTATGAGTTTGGATTAAAATCTTATATAATAAGTATTTCCATTCTTTCTTCTACCTTTGTTTCAAAATCCAAACTCATAAATATACCTTTAAACAATTAATTTGGGTGACATTGTAAAGCTTATACTAATGTTTGGTAGTCGTGTAAATATGTTCAAATTCTGAATTCATTCAAAATTCAAATGTGAATATTTCTATGCCATTTTCTTTTCTTATGCCAAGAATCTTCCAGTGTAACCATCATTTCGGGTTAAAATAGAATTACAATCAGCAATTGCTTTAAGTTCAAATAAAATATCAATTCCTTGACGGTAAAATCAAAAATTGATGCGACTATAATCGGTATCTTTTTTGGATTTATTGCACGTTTATTTCAAGATTTGAAATTACATTTTTAAAAATAATATTTTTGGAAATGATATTTATGGAAATGTTATTCCCAAATATTTTAATCAAATTGCTTGTTTAGTATTAACCATTTCCAGAGTTATTTTTGAGATTTCAAGTAATAAATTTCAAATTTGTTTTGTTTATAATATATATTTATGGGAATATATATCAAAATTTTCAAAATATCCCTAACATATTTATTATTATTATCATCCAAAATAAAAAATAATATGAATTCAAAGATATTTCTCGATCAATATAAAATTAACAATTAATGTTTTAAAATTTGTTCATCTCATCTAGAACGATCTAATAATTAAATAAAATGCTAAAAAATTAATAACTACGTCAAATTAAAGTTATACTTCCAAAAAAGAAAAAAAATAAACAATCATAAATTTAGAAATATTTTCTTATCAATATAAAATTAACAATTAACTTTTTAAAATTTGCTCATCTCTTCTAAATCTAATAATTAAATAAAGTGCTAAAAAATAACAACTACGTTAAATAAAAGTTACACTTTCAAAAATAAGAAAAAAAAAACAATCATAAACCCAGAAATATTTTTTGATAAAATAATTGAGTTTGAGAGAGTAATGGATATATGAAGTGTATATGAACGTAGATAAATGAAAATTATGGGGTAAAAGTTAGATAATTAAGAAATATTTTCATATTATTATGCTTAATAATTGTCATTCCTAAGTTATGGAAGTTTTTTATTCTCATATTTCATCATGAGAATATGATCTCATTAAATCATAAAAAAAAAATTTAAAAATAATCAATACCTGAAAATAATTTTAGAAAATTTATAACAAATATAAGAACATATTATTTTTAATTTGGTATTTGCATAAATAACTAAATATAGTTTGATACAAACCTCCCGTTAACAATTTTGAGAGATTTTCAACATTATCTCAATCCTACACTCAGGGTACTATTATCGGCAAATTCCAAAATAATTAGACCACGCCTTGCTTTTTCATCATTGATGGAACGTGAAGATGGGAAGGTTCGTTGCTGTTTCTTTGGAGGCCGTCAAGCTGCAACTTGTAAAATGGCAATATATCACACGATGAAATTTAGTAGATCCAAGGTGTTGGTCTAATTGTAGAGCCAGAGAAATGATGAGAAATTATTTATTCTATTTTATTTATTGATTAATATATTAAATATTATATTAAATATATAAAAATATAAAATTAATAATAATTTATAAAATTAAATAAAATAAATATTTTTTATTGCTCTCACAACATTAAAAACTTTTCTAGAAGAACATTGAACCCAAATTGACGTGTAAAGGCAAGATAAATTTGAAAACTCACAGCGGCACAGACAAACTGACAAAAAGTAAAATGTCAATCTGCGTGCAGCCTTACATCTAGTTCTCCGCAATATGGAAAGAGCATCAGCCGCAGGATTCGCTCATGGAATGATCAAAAGAAACAATTGATTAACAAAAGCATCAATGCATGGAATAATTAAATGGAAGTGTTGTGCTTTATCATAAGACGACAAAAGCAGATTCAATATGTAAATTGAAGAACTTCAGAGATTGCATTAAGCATGCATGCATCCAAATAGACGGCTGAAATTTTGGGAGTAACTAAAGAGCCCCTTGCAGCTGTAAAACGATCGAATGAGTAGTTTAATATGGAGTAATGATATAATTTTTACTTACATATTTTTTATAACTTATTAAGTACTAATTTATTTTATTTTGTAATTAGTTTTATTTGAATTGTTCATATCTTGTAACTATTGTGTCTCGTCGACTACTACAATGTTGTTTATATCTAATTGATGTAAAAACGATGGATAAAATATTGCTAAACTAAAACCAGTGTGGAATAGAATGAGAATGGTAAAACAAAAAAAGAATGAGAATGAGAATGAGAATGAGACTTCTTTTTTTCAAATGGCGGTTGGCATTCTTTTCTTTTTTGTCTTTCAAAATATTCTGTGTTGTTTTGGTCATCTCAATCACATTGACGGCAGATAAAAGTCCTAATCTGGCCGCCCCTATCGTGACCCCCTTTGTCAACAAGTTTCTCATTAAATAGAGCCGAAACAAATAAATAGAACGTGTTCAATTCATGTAGACAATATTGCCGCATCAAGGAAACTCCAAAGAGAAAAGGAAACTCTGGTTTGAAAGGTCAAACCAACCCACTATTTCTTTCTAGGGCAAGTTAAGAGGGGATTTGGAGTGTTATGAGTACTTGATTGAACCCAATTCTATTGCCATTTTATACCTAGTCTTGGCTTTGGTTAAATCATGTTATAATGCATCTAATTAATCGATTTATATATACTTAGAAGTAACACAATAAGTGCATTTGGATTGACTTTTTTTCTAAAATAAAGGATTTTTTTTTAAAAAAAAAAGTGCTTCAATATTTTTTTTAGGGTGTTTGAATTGACTTAGAAAAAACACTTCAAATTAAAAAAAAAAGTGATAGAACCACTTTTTTTTAAAGTTAGAGATACATAGTTTCTAAAAAAAAATAGAAGCAGAAGTGAGTTTTAATAAAATTGCATTTTAAAACTATCCTTTAGTATTACTTATAATTACAACCATATCGATCCATTGGCAAATTATTCTTGAAAAGACTTTTTTCTTTTCACTCTCACAGTCACACACACCCCTTATCTCCTCATAGTCACTCACTCACATACCTCTGATAAGTCTACACTCAAACTATGTTCCCAACTTCATTATTTTTTAAAATACACCAACTTTCATTTATTTTATTTAGAGATATCTCTAATTATATTAGGAAGGAAAAATGATATTGGCCTCATTTTAACAATTTGTATTGGGATCATAGATAACACTCACATAACTATCTATGTACATGTTAATAAGTAGAAACCTTTCACCTATAGAAAAAGATATATAAGCACTAATGTATTGGTAATCTATAATGAAAAAAAATTAAGGAATAGTATAAGGAATCAGTTACCAACAAAATGTGTTATTGGTGTTTTTATATTGTTGAGCTTTTATTCTTATTTTTTTAGTCTTAACAAAGTACTTTTATTTTTTTTATTCAAATATATTTATAGGTACTTTTAATAATTAAAAGCATTTATCATATTGTTTATCAAAATGCAAAATAACTTTTTGTAGAAAAAAAAATTCTATTAAAAAAAGTTAAATAAAAAATATTTTTTTAAAAGGCAAACCAAACGCACTCAATGTGGTTAAAGATGTCCCACACCAATTGTAAAGCTGAATAAGTATTTCCTATCAAAACAAAAAAGTCTTCCATAAGCCTTGTGTTCTTTTCAATATGCTTCAAGAATGGTCGCTGGCATGAAGTTTATTTTCATTTGCGTAGAATTCTTCAGAGCATAAGCAGGGGATTTATGAGCGATGACAAACTTATTCCTTAAGAGGTCTCTTTTTCTCGTTTGGGGGTAACCTTGTCGCATTTTAATTCAATGAATCTCACATGCTACTTGTGTAATTTTCTATTAAGTTAAATGATAAATAAAAAAGTGCAAGCTACTGAGTCGTAAAACAGGTTTATACTAACGAATAGCATAACCTAGTATTTAGTGCTTGATAATTTATATATAAAAACATAACATATCTTCTCATGTAATGTTATAATAACTTAAAGTCTGCATGGTTTGCTACAGTGAAAATGAATTAGTTATCTGATGATAAAAATAATGTATGCCTGATCTTTGATCAAATGTTGTCAAAGAAAGAAATATATATCAGGGAATCCACGAAAAAAGTTATCATTGCAAATAGAATCGAACTTACGGATTGTACACTCTAAAGTGTGAAAGTTGTTAAAATGTAAAAGTAAGAGTTAATCATCCTTGAATAAATAACTTTCATTGTGTGTAGAATTATAGGTAATTAATCTCTTATGTTTACATTTTATCCACTCATCATTTTAGAAGAGTCAGCATGTTATCATCACCTCAACTTTTTATGTCACAAGTTTTTTCAATATCATAATTTTTTTCGTTTCAAAAAGAAATAACCCAGCAAAGCTGACAGCGGAAATTATACTTAATTTACAAAACTAATCAGCTCCACAATTTCTTATGGCTTTTGAAGAAAACCATTACTTTGTAGGAGAGAGAGAAAAAAAATTGAAGGATGAAGATTTCTAGAGTCTACGAGCTAATTGAGAAATCAATCAAGTGGGCCCAAACCGATTACCAAATTTTTTCAATATATTTGACCAAACTTCGTTTTAATTAATGTCAGCCGGTTTAGCAGATGTTCATTAGTGCAATTATACAGCGTACCAGTCTATGTAGCAATTTTTTTTTTTAAATAAAGGTAACAGTCAGTTCAGAAAAACAAAAATAAAAAGGCACCGGTCTTTATTAGAGCTCAATACCACTTTAGAGTATACCACGTAAGACATTTAGTTTTCACCCCTTTATTTTATAATAACCATAAAAAATTAAATAACATACATATTAAATAAAATAAAAAATATTTTGGTAAGTGTAAAAAGTTATATGAGTTAATAAAACTATCTTTATATAGTTATTATTATTCATATTAATAAATATTTTGATTACTTAATTAACACATTTACACTAAGGGTATAAATGAAAAAAAAAATTAATACAACCTAGATAGTCAAAATAAACAAATATTTTGAAATATCAAAAACTCAAAAATCAATAATTATTATGAAACGGAGACAGTATTTATAAGCATGCATGTTTCTCAGCACATTACGGACATAATCTGTATTCAATAACTAATAATTCTTTCTATTAATATGAAAGTTAAAAATAAGCTCTCCTAAACTAGTGCCTACTCCATTTTTAAATAATTATCCAATTATAAATACTCACATAAATTAAGAAAATGACTAGTAAAATATTGATATTAGTAAAATTTAGGAATAATTTACTAAATTTTTTGTTTCAATACTCTAACTTCCTCTCTTCTCATTTATTAATCAGTCAATAATATTTAATATGAATATCATTATTAATAAATAATTAATATTATCTAAATTTTTTGAAATAATTATTTTTAGATAAAATAAATTTTTGAAATGAATAATTATTCAATAATGAGGGTGTATCATATAATTATTAGGTATGAACTATACTCACGTGGCGTTCTAAAACGCTCAATCATTATAAATTAAAAGGGTTTACCTAGTAGGTACTACTTTTTTTTTTACGTGTGCTAGTCGTTACTTAAAAACAGTAGTTATTACTTATTAAGGAAGTTAAACTAAAACTTTTTAATTCAATTAATATATTCAATGTCTTTAAAACTTTTTAGGAACGAAGCAATTTTAACATTCATATAGTTACTCACTTAAATAAATCTATTATATGAGGAGGGATTAGTCACTGTTAAGGGTGAAAGTAAGTTAGGTGACTTATCGAGGTTATTTGGCTTAGCTTGCATTCAATTTAGTTTGACCTAATATATTCAATAAACAAGTTAGACTTGATTTTTCAAAACACTTTTTTAATTAAATAAACCAGCCTTTTGAGATTAAAAATACCCTAATATATATAAGCCTAATAGGCTGGCTTATTTATATTATTATTAATAATATTGCTATTTAAGAAAATTTAATGAAATATAAATATTTTAATCTATTTAAAAAATATTTTTTAACATATTTAAAAGTCCATTGACTTATTTAAAAGTATGAGATTTTTTTTCATAAAAAAAACTCAAAAAGTAATAATTAAATAAGTCTCAAAATGGGTTTTTGAGCCAAGTTAGGCTTTTTGAAAAGTCAAGCTAAGGCCATAAAAAAATATATGTCATGTGATAGTTTTAAGCTTAGACTACTTGTTAAAAATGCATGCTAGATCTATTTAAGTCAAAATCTAGCCTACCCTAACCAATTTCCACCCATCGTCATTGCGCCCAATGATATATATCTTAAAAAAAAAACAGTCTTCAAAACTTTATTTTCCTATAAAAACTTCTCACTTTAAGGTTATTTAACTAGCGCTTTTATATTATGGATAAGGAAAACTCATTAAAATGTGTAATCTATTTTTTATTTCCATTACACATATTACTCTAAAAAAATAAAAATACTACCCTAAGGCATAGCTATAAAACTCGACCTGGTGGTTCACTCAATCACATCACTAAATTACTGATTCAACCAATGAGTCATTACTTGTTGAACCAATTTTACCTAAGAGATTGGAAAAATGAAAAAGTGACGAGGTTTTGTATGACCCACACAATAAAATTTATTGATCTAAAGGTGATCAAGGATTCAGTTTTTCAATTTACCAACCTTCGCACTTGCGGTTTGGATCAGTTTTTAATTAAGATTTTATTTTATCCAAAGAATATAGTTTGTTGCTGTTTGGATTTGATTAGTTTAATTTGGATTTCAAATCTGATCCAATTTTAATCGGTTTAGATTGGATCAATATGATCAATATTTTAAAAAATGAAATTTTTATTTTTAAGCATTATAAAATTAAGTAAATTAAGTCAAAAGATTCATAAATAAAAATAAAAAGTAAAAGAGACTCATTTAATATTGATAACATATTATTTAAAAGAAAATTATATATAAAAAATAAAAAAATTAAGTAATAAAGCAAACTTATTATAGTAAAAATGTAAATATAATTTAGCAACAAAATACAATATTATTCAGTTTGGACTGGATTGTATCAATTTTAAAGATTAGATTTGAAATCTCCTATCCAAGCGATTTATGAAAAAAATATCCAATTTTTTGGTTACTAAAAATTTATATTATGGAGAATGCTTTCGGGCTTTTTTTTTTTTTTAAAGAAATAGATATAACCATAAAAGCAAGGAATATTCGCAGAGAATTGAAAATTCCTACTAATTATTCTATTACTCAAAATTTGTAGCGTCTATTCAAGAATGCTCCTCTCCTTGCAGGGAGAGTCTTGAGCTTCTATGAATAATAATTAATTAATTATCTAAAAAAACATAGGTATATTCTTTTTTAAATTAGAGTGGAATGTGTGATTCTCGAGAGTGGATGGTGGCGTAGCATGAGCTGTACAAAGCCACAAACATGATAAAGGCTGGAGCAAGGAGCTAGCAAGCTAGGGAAAGAGCCACCGAACACCGAAAGCGAAGCGGCATGCACGAGATACACTACACCCACCTCGCTTGAGGCCCTCACCACTCAGACGCTTATCTGTTTTGTTGACCCCTCAACAAAGAAAACAAACATGACGCTCTTATCCCGTTTTTCATTCCGAATAAGCGGTTTTTTGGTCGTGAATTGGACCCAAAACAAAAACAGGTGGGGGCTGGTTGATGACCATTGAAAATAAGAAAATATTTATTTAAATAATAAAGGGTTGGGCTTGGGCACTTGCCTGGTAGCTTCCTCAACCCTTTCTCTGACTAGCAACACGTGCAAGTCAATGTTCTTATGTTCCAACTTCAAAGTTCAGTGATGAAATCATGAAAATAAAAAAGGTCCAGTCGCCTAATTGATTGATTATTAGTACTTGTCATTTTCATTTTTATTTTCGTTCTCATATTGTTTAAATCATAAATAAAAAACTTAAAATATAAATCTACACAAATTAGGCCACTTAATTATAATTTAATTACTACCTTATTTTTTTTTATGAAATTATAATTAAATATAGTAGTGGAAACTACATAAATACTAATTTATGTATGGGTAAATATATCATAAATATATGTGACACTTCGAAACGATGAATCCGGCCTCTTCTGTAGGCGGCTATCGCTACTAGTACACTACTGTCCAACTGTTCTTGAATTTATCATTATTATTGAGATTGAGATTGAGATTGAAAACGGTCACTATGCTCGAAAACAAAACAGACAAATGATCACCACAAGATCCTGGTTAAAGTATATTTCCTTTTCATAATCATAAAGGAAATAATTCATAATAGCAACATTGCCTTTTCATTGAAAGTAAATATATTTAGGAAGTACCACACTGCTTAATAATTAACTTTCATGTATCCGATAATGTGAACGCTTATCACCAACCAATATAGCGCGAAGATAGATAAGAAAATCATTTATAGCAATTCTGGAAGCAGAAAAAACAAATTAAATGTCACTGAATATATTTTTAAATATTGAGATTTTATCAATTTAAAGATTTAAACACATGTCTATTTACGTTTTCTTTTTGATGTGAATCTGTTCACGTATTTTAAATGGGTTAAAAACTAAAAACGGGAAAGGGGGAAAAGGAAATTGAAAAAAGCAGAAAAAGTTAATAAGGAGGCGCAAGAGATTACGCGGTGTGGTGGGGCAGGGTGTCGAGGAAGAAGCTCCAAATCATAAATCACGCGAGAAGACAATCCAACGGAAGTGAAACCCTCGGGAGCCACGTGTGGATCGGATCCACCGTGGAATGTCCTGCAACAAAAATCAATGAAGGGCGCCGACTCCTTTGCAAAGAGCGGGTAGGGCCCAACCGACTGGGCCTCAGGCCCGTCCAAAATCAATGTCGTAAGCAGTGACAAAATCACCTCTTGTGGGCTCGCGACACGCACGCACCACACTTGGCGGATCGACACGTGTCGACCTGCGTCACCACCACACCTAGGCCTCTCTCTTTAGCCCTACCCCTCTTCACGCTCACTACCACCACCAAATACGTTATCGCCCACGTGTATTCTAGAACCCGCTGGCTATCCCGCCACGTGTCCCCATTAGCTGGCTATAAATACCCTTCTCTCGCCCACGTTCTAAGTTTCAAGCGCCGCCGTAGTTCTTCCTTGAGTGTTACATTCAAAGAGAGGGTAACAGCGAGGGCGATCAAGCTTACCAGATCTCAGTAGTTAAGCTTCGTCTACTCTCCTAATTAATTTTTGGAAAAAAAAAGATGGCATCAGAACTTCAATTGCCTCCTGGATTCAGATTCCATCCAACGGATGAGGAGCTTGTGATGCACTACCTCTGCCGCAAATGCACGTCGCAGCCCATCGCCGTTCCCATCATCGCAGAAATCGACCTCTATAAGTACGACCCCTGGGACCTTCCTGGTAATCCATCCACCTCCTCCTTTTTTTTTTTGGTCACTCTTTTGTTCTTAATTAATTGTTTATCGGTTAATTAATTATTATTCGTATTTCTAATTCGACTTTTTTTTTTTTTTCCTATCACATAGGCTTGGCCTCTTATGGGGAGAAGGAGTGGTATTTTTTCTCTCCCAGGGATCGGAAATACCCAAATGGGTCGAGGCCGAACCGGGCAGCCGGAACAGGTTACTGGAAGGCAACAGGTGCAGATAAACCTATTGGACAGCCAAAACCAGTTGGGATCAAGAAAGCTTTGGTATTTTATTCCGGGAAAGCACCCAAAGGAGACAAGACTAATTGGATTATGCACGAGTATCGCCTTGCGGATGTGGATCGCTCTGTTCGCAAAAAGAACAGTCTAAGGGTATATACCCATACCATACATTAGGTCTTTCTTTAATTGAAAGACATTTTTTAAAAAAAAAAAAATCTTCTTAGGCGTACCGGAGTGAGATAACTATGGGATCACTGTTCGCCTGGGCCGCACATAGTTTATGATAAGGGTTTTCTAAGGCCAATATGATCAAGTATATTAGTGGAAACTACATTCAATGTGATCGGTCCATGTGTGTTCTCATGGGGATATCGTGAACGGTCCAGATGCGTTCTCATCACATTAAAAATCCAAAATTTCTTCTTAAAAAAATCAGTACTTTCTGTATATAGAAGTTAGTCCTTCTTATCCTATGGAGGCTTACCCAAAAAAATAAAAAAACCATCCTTATCATGATTGCATACTGATCCAACTGTTGTGATTATGCAGCTGGATGACTGGGTGCTCTGCCGCATCTACAACAAGAAGGGAACAATCGAGAAACAACCAAGCAGCAGCGCTGTTAATTTCAGCCACAAAACAGAATCCTCGGATATTGAGGACAAGAAGCCGGACATCGTGCCACGTGGCGGCGCCCTTCCGCCGCATCCACCGGCGCAAGTTTCGGCGGGAATGACGGACTACATGTACTTCGACAAGTCAGACTCGATCCCGAAGTTGCACACGGACTCGAGCTGCTCGGAGCACGTGGTGTCGCCGGAGTTCGCGAGCGAGGTGCAGAGCGAGCCCAAGGTGAACGACTGGGAAAAGAACCTCGATTTTACCTATAATTACATGGATACCACTCTCGGTAACGGCTTCGGGACCCAGTTCCAGGGCACCAATCAGATGTCGCCTCTGCAGGACATATTTATGTATCTGCAGAAACCTTTCTGAGCGCGTGAACAGAACTGTAATCATGAAGAATCTAGTAAAGACAGTTCCAACGGTGGTGATAGACGCATTCGCAGTGTGGGTCCATTGCACGGTAGCACGAGACGTAAGGTCTGTGAGTGTGCCTGTGCGAAGCCCGTACATGATTAATGCTTTGATTAATTGGGGGGAGGAAATTGAAGACGGAAACGCGTGTGATGGATGCAGCATTGTGCACCGATCGTTTTGGTACGTGGATTACGGGTGACGGGGAGGATCTGACGGTGCACGTTGGGAGTAGTGGATAGGATTAGCATGTGTACAGTTACTGTACAATGTAGATAGGGGATAGAGCATACCTTATGTTATGATGGAAGGTCAATTTGGACCTTTTAACTTATATTTGTGGGGTTCGTGTATTTTCGATATATTTAATAGTAGTGCCTTTTTTATTTTTATTTTTATTTTTTTCATCTTCAATTAGGTCTTCTAAGAATTGCGAGAACCTTTGAATTTATATTCTATCTATCTATCTATAATTTATTATGTAAAGCTGTTTAGTTGCAATATTTTTTCTTATCTGTTTGCTTTCGTTATTCAAATTCATCAATTTATTTCGTATGTTCTGTTCTGGGTCCAGGTTGTCGATTTTGTCAACGAAATGAAGATATATTTTAGCTACAGGAATAAAAGAATAAGATGACCATCATTGTTATTCCGATAAATGTGAAATAGTTACATTTACTCAATAAACGTGATGTAGAGTTTGCTTAGTGAGGGTGAGCGTGACAAATATTCTTCATATTTTAGAAAGTAGAGGGAAAAAAATATTGTTCCCTTTCCCAGCGAGGTGACCTGGCCTTGTGTTTTGGGTCTATCTCTTTCTTGAGAATTATGGACATTCATCTTGGGTCTCTCTTCTGAGACAAGTAATTTAGTGTGCACATCCATTTGCTTTTGCATCCGAAATTTTTTTGATGAAGCTGTTGAAAATTCTTAGCCACCAAGTTGTTAAAAATTTGGATAACTGAAAAAGGCCGTCCTTATGCTTTAATAAAGTAAGGATAATATTTAGAATAAGTTTGTTAGGATTTTAATGTAGTTTATTAGGATTTAAAGTTAAATTATTATCTTATAATCAATTTTACGTTAATCTTATTTTTTTTATCCAATAATAAGTTATACTTGTAAAACTACGTGATATAATTTATACTTGAGTTCAAGCAACCTTTCATCCAAAACTTCATTAATGCATACTTCATTTTAATTATGAAATCAATGTTTTCGTTAAGATTATAATTTTTGACAAGCAAGCCAATAAAATTGACCAACCAAAGGATATGAAATACAATGAGATTTGAACGCTCCGTGTTTACTTAAAATATTAAAACATGTCTCCAAACTGTGATGAATTTTGAGAGGTTTTGATAAGATCGAGCATATGGTTATAAAATTTCTTAAAATTGTCGTTCGGCCATAGAATACAGGTTTGGCAATCAATGCAACAGTTCGTGTTTAAAGAAGGGATTAGCTACGATTGAAATAAATTATCAATCTGATCTTTGAAATTGTAAAAAGTGATTTACCTTAATCTTTTTAGTGATTTAAAATATTATTTTAGAGACCAATTTGAATCATTTCTTGTCAAGGGATAAAATTGTATACTATTCCGAGGATCAATTGAACCTTAGCCTTAGCCTCACATTAGGGCAATGGGAATGTGTAGATTTTTATTCCTGTTACAAGAAGAGTTATATAACTTACTCGGTGAAACCATCTGTGTAGTTTTCCAGACAAATTTTAACGCAAATCACTTTAACACTCTCTATATCCCAAACGCACCCTTCAACTTCACAATCAGAGTTCTTTTCCCCTTAGGTTGGGATTTCACCGAGAAACAAATTTAAGACATTTGGCTCAACAGTTACCTAACTGAACTGAACGTAAAAGCACGCAGAAATTGACCAACCCATTAAACTACTCGAAGATATATACGTGATCGACAACAAAGCGAATTATTTTGCAATAAACTAAGCACAGCTGCCAATATCTACCTGACTGAGACCGAACGGTTAAAAAATCATGAACATGAAGTGGGTTTCAGATGCAAAATATGCAAATTGATTTGCTGATTGGGCTCTTGTTGAAAAGGATTCAGATTGATTATGATTTGCGTGTTATAATAAATCTAGAATTGTCATGGTCTGCTCTGAAGTCCAATGGATCCATCTATTTTCATGACTCGTGCGAAAACTGTGTATTCTCACAGAATTATGAGGCTAAGCAAATGTGCTTTAGACGTTTACTCCTTTCCCATCCAAGTTCGATCACTTTGTCCCACTTCTGATTGTCCTTACAATAGTAACCATGGTCCATGGATCAGGCACAGCGATCTATTTATCTGTATATATAGGTCAAGTGTACCATCGTGAATTGTCTGTCTGCTAGATTTGTATCGTGTAGGATCCACTCATTACTTCACAAAATCCATGGCTTAGTTTAGATCCCCACCAAGTAGAAACTGCAGCATTACTATCAAATCAATGTGCTATCTAGTACTTTTTCACCAAATACCTACTTTATTCTTCTAAAACTATCCTATATTAATCAGTATTCAATAATCTAAACTAACAATTTTGACTTTGAAATAAAAAAAACCTACTGACCGTCCAGTCTGTTATTTTGCTTCTTAAGGTGATTTTAAGATATGACACTTTGTTCAATCACAAATACAAGGTTGTTTGCTTCTTTTCCGTGCGTAGTTCTTGAACTTAGTTTTCGCAGAATCATGATTAATAATTGTTCAACCAAATTTTTATGAATGATAAGTAGACCACAGAAGATTTGATTCTTTAGCTTGGATCGAGTGCACTTGGATTTCACATGTAGTGGACATGTGGGACCACCTGATAGCCATAGGCCAACCACTAACGTAATTCTCCATCCAATGGTGAGAAAATAGGGTGCTTAACTTATCCCCGTGTCGGATGATACATTCACAAGGTATGTCCATTTTATAATGAGAAGAATAACATACGGCTCGCATTTTCAAAGCATTAAGCTATTTATATTTTTACATACGAAGAATTTCACTCTACCGATGTGATAACAGTTATTTGATCATAACATTCCAAACTAATGGTTCTCTCCTAAAACGAGTGGCAGTAAACATTCTGATAATAAAATTCAGAGCGAAAGATCTATTTCAAGATTTTGTGAAAATCCTCCAAAGTGAAAACTCGATAAACAAAGATTTCTTTACACAAATTAAGATCCTCCCAATCACATTTTCAACTGTGACGACAGTGGCCAAGCCAAGCCAAAGAGCATGTGAAAGCAATACCACCAGCTTGATTGGTTTGGAAGTAGGTTATTTGGCAGCTGCAACCAGTGCAGATCTAGCATGTGTAAAAGACGCAATTACCGATCCAAGCTGAAGCTTGTCGTTGCACCCAAAGCTTAATCTGTACCTGGAGGTAATGAAATTTCATTCCCCATTATCATAAGTTGGCATAGAGAAAGAGGAGATACAACGTAGCAATTATACTCCTGTGCTAACGCACACCTCTATCTCTATTAATATTAATACACATAATGATTAAGTGCACATATATTTCCAGTGCATACAAATGGACATATTAATACTCCATGCTGAAAAATAAATAATAATAATTGAATAATTTTATAGCAGTTAAACATAAATTTATTAGAACGGCAAGGGAAATGTTCATGTCTGTTGTCAGATCAGGCAGAGGGAAAATAGCATGTAAAAGTGTAGGATAAGAATACATACTCTATGTCTGCCAAATCATTAATCAACTGTACTCGGACAGCTGGAGGCATCTTAATCTTGAACACAAACCTGTGATAACACAGGAAAAATTAGATCAAGAAAATAATTTGCCTAAAAGTTGGGGAGTCGGCACGATGCATAAGGCTTACATTGTCACTTCCCTCACAATATCTACCAGGGCCAATCCTTTCCTCGTCTTCATTTCATGTATTCCTATTTGAAATTAAAGCCAATAAAAAAAATCATAAATTGCTTAAAAAGTATTGAACACTATTATAAAGGGTAAGAAATCACTTAATACTTTTAAAACTATCTGCAAATTGTTCATTTAGAAGCCAGTAAGATATTAGCTCAATATCTCTGGGCAATGGATTTCCAGTGCACAGGTAAACAGCTTCTTCTGTTATCTGCTGAGAAGCCATATGTGTTGACTGCACAAATTTAAGGCAACAGAATATGTCATACAGAATTCAGTGATACAAGGAACAAAACAATTCAAGATATAACCGATAACACGAATCCCATGGTAAAGAATTGCATGTTGGTCGTCATCCTGGACAGTTGGATTGGATACAACATGAGAGCGAAAGAAAATCGTGAGTCAAAAATCAAAGTATAATAATACTAACAAGCATTTGGATTAAAAAGAAAACGAGAATAGTTTAACAGAAAAATTAATAGCATTCATGCATTGTATGGACTTCACCATGTAATATGAGCGAAAACAATCTGGCTTAATTAGAAAAGAACACTATATTAGTACTTGTCAAGTCCAGACTTCACCATGTATGGACTCCAGCTTCGCTATTTATTTATATTACTTGACTCTATGCAAGCAAATATATTATATATATATATATGGGGATAACTCTAGTGAGAAGAGTGGTTTATTAAAAGAATGAGAGGAGTAAATCTGAGCCATATAAACATATATGGATGGTCATGATTGAAAGTTATCAATGGTAATTAATGATCACATGATCATTAAAAATATCACGTGATTTTATATTTTAATCTTGATAATTCATGTAAGATCCAACGTCCAGATATATAAGGAATGACTCGAGTGAGAGAAGTATATATATCTATATAACACTGTATGCTTGATGCTTCTATACAAATCTCTATATGCATCTATGTAAGTAGAAGTGGGGCAGATACTGAAACAGAGTATTACTCATTCCCAAAATGGAGTTTGATTCTGTAGAACAGCTACAATTACAATTACTCCTTTATTTAAAAAATGTAAGCATTGAAATGAAATCAGAATGTAATTAAGAAATACAACCTGAAGAATGTTCAAAGCCTTTCTCATATCACCATTGCTAAGCCGAACAAGTGCAGCTAAACCACTGTCTTGAACATCAAGCCTAGTCCAATAACAACATGGTAGTCATCATATTGCAGGTTATTAAGCACAATACTGAACCACAATGATACTATTAATAACATAGTAGAGTGATTATTTAAAAGCAGGGACAAAGATTGCTATTGAATGGGATGAGAATGTGAGATTAGTATGCAAAGCTAATTTAATACGTTGTACTTATATTAGTACTGTCCATAACTAAACATCCACTCCAAATTCAAAGGCAGTTGATGTGATTCAAATTGTAAGTCTAACTGAATGTCTAAATAAATTAATGGTTTCCTTAATAAATATTTAAAAAAATCTATAAGACTCCAAAATGAGTTCATAACTTGAGGTAAAAGAAGTTTTACAATAGTAATTTGATCACACTAATCATCTAAAAAGAACCAATATTTCAAGGATTTGGATCACTTGCAGTTGAACTGCGTGTGCCGTGCAGAGAGATAGGCAGAAGAGTGAATTCAGTCTTAAAATTTCCTTAAATTGTGGGGCCGATATGTGCTGTATATCTCTCTAACCACACCTGTGGTTCAACCACAGAGGATCCTGAATCTTATATTTCAATTATCAGTATTAATCAGAGAATATAATATCTCTTTTCATGGAGTATTTCTGTAAACATTGCAGACTGAATGACACAGTAGATGAAACTTACCCTTCAGACTTAATAACATGTTTCAGTCTGTCAGTGACATGGACATCATCAAGAGGGGCAAACCGAAACCGAGTGCACCTTGATTGCAGAGCTGGAATAATCTTATTTACATGATTACAGATGAGTGCAAACCTAGTACTTTTTGTATATTTCTCAATCACTGCATTGTCAGAAAATGAAGGATATAATCACCGAAGAAAATGGATTGAAGATATATACACAAGTTAAGAGTAAAAAAATGATTGAATACCTCTTCGTAATGCAAATTGGGCATCCTTGGTCATGGCATCTGCTTCGTCTAACAAGACCAATTTAACAGAGGACTTCATACTAACAGAGAACCATTGATAGTCAGTAAAGCCAGAAAAAAGAAAGAGCAAGTTATCAGCATTCAGCAAGGAGATTATATTAGAAAATTTCCATTTGCAATGCTTATTTCATAGATAATTCCAAGATTTCCAGAATGGCACCTTACATAACCAAGACTATAATAATGAACTTGTGTAGGAATTAGGAGCTCACAAATGAGCAAAACCATGAAAATTCAGCAACTTTTTAATGGTGAAGTGCGATCATGGGGAAATGTACTTTGGTTAGATGATTTTTCATCTCCATATTCAACAAATAAATGTCCAAAGCTTTCAAGTTCAATTGCAGTGTATTACATTTATGCACCCCACGGCTATGGCAATTACTACATAAAAACAAAGTAACTTGAAGAATATCAATTTGAAGGCAAAGTTAGAATCAGGTAAACCAATGATACAACCATCAAAGCATTACCACTTACAGTCATGAAACCATATAGACAAGTTATCAATTCTATCATAAGGGATTCAACAAAGTTTTTACATTAGCTGTCAATTATGCATCCCAACAACTAATAAATAATGCAGAACAAAGCTATACGTAGAAAAGATAATAGACAGAGAATACAACCCAAATGATAAGCTCTGAGTGCTAGCAAAATCTTGAATCTGCTGCCGTACAACATCAATTCCTCTATCATCAGACGCGTTGAGCTCCAAAATCATATTGTGGTATTGCGCACCATACAGCTTGCGTGCCACGGCAAGTATAGTTGAAGTTTTGCCCGTGCCAGGAGGGCCATACAATAGAAGGTGAGGCAATCTGTTCTCGGTGGTCAGCCTATCAACTACCCAAAAAAAAAAAAGCAACAACGAGTGATGTGAAACCTAAAATCAAAGGAGATGAAATGAACACTAAACATGATAATTCAAATGCAAACATAAAAGGATCTAAAAACTATCACAAAACGCAAAATCACAAATCCTTTTTAATTTCACAATATTTACCAAACCCAAATAAACACGAAAGAAAAACAGAAGTTCAAGAGTGATTGATACTAGCTGAACAAAGCAAGCTCCTATATCTCCACCATGCTTGCATGATTGTACTGATTTCCCTCTCTCGCTAACCAAGTAAATAACTCCAACATTATCACATACCTAAGACCCGAGAGATGGGGGATTTTTCACCAAACGAAGAAAAGTAACAAATGCTATAAGTGTGAAAATTTTCGCATCGAGATGTCTAATGGAACCGTTTTCTAAACAACTGTTTGGGTGACACAAGAGAATAAGATTAAGGAAAAGAGGAAATCATAAAACCCTAGAGTAGAGATGAAAGGAGGGGAAGAAGAGAGGCTTACTGGTGTCAACGATGTCACGGTGAGCAGCGACGTCGTCGAGGGACTGAGGACGGTACTTCTCGACCCAAGGAGTGGCCTTGCCATCGGCAGCGGCGACGAGGACGCTCTTGCCCTTGTCGGTCTTGGCTGAGTAAGTGCGGTCGTCACCGTCGATGTCCATGGGGAGAGAGAGATCGTCTCAGCCATTGATGTGCTGCTACGATAAATAAGCTCTTTCTTATTCTTGTGTCTGATAGAATCTGAGTTACGCTGTTGTTGTTGTCGCTGGAGAACTGAAATTTGCACTTACAGCTCACTACACTGCGGCGATGGCCATTGGCGCCAAACACACGTTCATTCTAGCGGGTTTACACAAGTTCCTTTCTTTTTCTTTTATTTATTTATTTGGTCAGACACAAGTTCCATTCTTTTTTTTTAACTCTTCGAGTTTTGACAACTGGGGCCAAAGGCCCAAGTCTGGCCCCAAAACCAGGTAAATCTGGCGGGTGGGTTAGCCCAATAAAAAAGAGAAAACGGCGTATTGGTATTTAGTGGATGCCTTTTTTTTCTTGCCTGCGGTGGATACCTTGCTCTTTTTTGTTGCTTTCCTTCTTTTTTTGGGGTTTGATTCTTGTTACTTTCTTCATTCAAGGGAATGGACCTAGGAGCAAGTCATGGAGGCCCACCGTGTGAGGGAGACGAATAAGGGATACAAAGGGGCGTAAATCAAGATTGGAGCAACAAGACAAATACACGAAGAAGAACCTTAGCGTCGCTCAGCATTTTCCTATGCTCACTACCACCTCCATCGGTAGAAGGGGGAGTCAACCGATGGAGGGATCTCTTCCATGGTGGTGGTGACCCCTCTCTCTCTCTCTCACACACACACACACTTTTTTTGTTTTTCTTTTTTTTTCCTTTTTTATTGTCTCATTTTCTTATTACATGAGGTTTGATTGATTTTCCTTTCGGCAAATTTATGTTGATAGCAGGAGTGTTTGAATCAAGAAATGGAGGAGAATTAGTTCGTATCTTGGGATTTTTAGTTGTTCCCGCTTTTGGTGACTTCAAATCCTGTGCTTATAACAAGTGATAAATTAGCTTCCTATATTAGTGATGGTTAGTTGAGACGTTTATTTCTATGTTTGCTCTTGTATCTACGTGTTTGGCATGCTTGTTTTTGTTTTTATCAAACCTGTAATATCTTGGTTTTAAATAAAAAATGTTATAAAATTTTTCGAACTCAAAAGGGTGTTGGTTACCCTTTCTGTCATTCTGGGTCTTGAATTTTACTAAGTTTGGACCCTACACGCCCTTGTAAGGCTATATGATAAAATCATTTTTTGGGATCAAAAGTCCTGGTAATTGTTCCCTAGGAAAAAATAAATTAAAGAGCGATTTTTAATGGATTTTATGAAATTTTTAAACAAGTCGTTTTTTGCCCAAAAGTTTAAAAAATCGTAAGAATTCCCAAATTTGAACTAAAACCCAAAAATTAGATTTTGATTTGTTCAGATTTTGATTTTTCTAATATTTTATTTAAATCCAAATGGAGGATTTTTTGTATTTACATTTATATTTTAAAGTTAATGGAATTAACTTAAAATTAAGAAATATAAATATTCTAATAGCGCTGAGTGGTCAGGGAATAGTAAAGCGGTGCAGGGACGATTTTTATGTTTTTCTGGTAGGCTACCGCGGTTAACAGAAGTATAAAAAACCTCATTTTAGGATTCCAGACCATTCACATGGCTCCTTCACCCCAAAACACAAGAAATCTTGCCCCCAACCCATTTTTCACTCATCAAACTCCATTTTCCTCCAATTCTTTCAATACTAACTTGGAATCTTCCATCATCTAAGCTTACAAGTATATTATCTTGCTAGTTTAGTTTCATTTGAGTTTCCCTTGTTTAGAGGGGTTCCCTATGCTTCTCAAGGGAGAGGAGCTTTCTACCTTGGAGAGATGGATTCTTGGGTGTTTAGACGTTAATCTAGAGCTCTCCTGCTTCCATATTAGATAATGGTGCCATTCCTTCTCCCAAAAGTGTTGTTGATGTTTATTCTAGTTAGTCCACCCTAGATAAGTGAGTTCGCATCTGATCTCTAAGTTCTGCATTAAAGCTATTTTCATGAAAATATGATTTATTACTTGATTTTAGAGATTCCTGTATAAGGATTTGAAGATTACCATTGGATTATGTGTTTTGAATTACCAATTTTAGAGCATGAAATATATTTTTGATAAAACTCATAGGACCATGGTTGTTGTACTGATTTTATGCAGAATTGATGATATATGTGATTGTTAAAGGTTTTTATGACTATTTCAATGAATTCTAGAACTGGTTAATTTATATGATATAGTTTTATAACCAAGTTTAGAAAAAAGGATTAGAAATATGGTTTTAGACTTTGTAATTTCAGAATATGATATTGAGTTTCTAGTTTATAAAGAGCTTGGCAGATTGAAATGTGTTTAGATATTGAATCAAAATGTTTTAGAGCGTGAATCTTCATAAGATTCAGAACTGTCCTACATATTCTGGGCTTTAGAAATCACAAATGTCTACAAAGGATGATCCCTTGGACATGATTTTATAGCCACAGTTATGCTAAGTTCAAACTATTAGAATTAAATAGATTCAGAACTCACGAAGAACAAAAAGGGTTTTAAGAGTTTTTAGATTTAAATGGATCTATTTAGCTAGCTTAGAAGGTAGCCATAGAGAAATAGCCAGGAGTTAACTGTTGGAATTGATTGTTAACCTTGATACCAAATATGCCCAGGTTAAGATAACAGAAAATACATGTTCTTCCCTTAGCCCATGTATAGGGAGAAAGGAAGTTCTGGAGGGTGGAGCCCGTTCTGGCACCTATAGACAAGTCTTGAGGGTGGAGCTCGTGTCTGACACCCTTAGACTAAACATTATCAGACTAGACATTACGTTTCTCTAGGAGTTGCTACACTATGATTTTATATGATTTCAGATAGGAAGGTAAATTGAGAAAAAAATTACTTGAGTTGGTAAAGTGATAATATGAATATATAACTACATAGATATATACTTGATTGCATAAGACTTTTTAGTATTACTGATGTTATTATAATTTTTTTTTTTTGCATTGTTCTTGATGTCTCATGAAGGGGTTTCAGGTGAGAACTCACTCACTGAGTTTTGGTATCAAAACTCACCCCTCTCATTTCTCTTATGTTTACAGATAGAACCATTACTGCAAATTCTATTCACGACAATAAAGAGTCGGATGGTAAGCTTCACTCGGGTAAGGCATGTATTCTGGATTGTTTAGAGTGCTCCAATACAAATACGCAGGATCCTGGACCTAGAGCATGTGTTGTCTTGCATGTGGCATATTATGATTGAGTTTTGAGGTGTGTTTCAATGGTATGAACATTTGAAAAGACATATCTTAATTTATATATATGAATGATTTTGTGATTTTGGAATGAAATAGGCTTATTACAAGATTTCATATGAGTATCTTGATTTGGAGAATAGATGATTTATCTGTAGAAAGTGAAATTATGTTTTAAATAGATTTCTATGAACAGAGCATGCATATAGAGATAGTCAACAGGTCCCAGGCTCACGTAAGAATAGATTTCTCACGTGCCGATCACATGCCTGAAGGTCATGACAAAGCCTTTGCATGGATATAAAAGGTTGGAGTATGAAGGATAAAATAGGAAATAAAACTCAAAGAGTTCCTGATAGGCAAGAGTGTCTGTGTGAATTTATGCTCTTAGAAAACCATTCATTGTTGATAAAGAAGTTTGCAAGTCTCATGGAAAAATTGGTCAATATGTTTTAGGAGACTTTTATGAAGAGGGTCTGTATAAACTGGATTATGTTTAGAGTTGTGTACCTATATATTTGAACATTGGTCCTATTTGTATTGGATCTTGTTTTCCCTAACTAGGGGGCTTTGCGTCTTTGTACTCTATTATCTCTCTTCTATAGTTGATTGTGGATTTGTCCCTTTTCAATGAATATCTCTTTCAACCAAAAAAAAATGGTGTAAATTCTAACAAAAAAAGGTGTAAATTGGATGTTTTGACCCAAAAAAGACGTCTTGTAGTTAGACTTTGGCCTTTTTTTTTTATCAATCAATAACATTTCTAACAAGGAAAAAGAATGATCGGATTGATCCAATGAACAAAACAATCTAAACCCAACCAATAATATTGGTTCTACTAATCAATTCATTTTTAGTTGAAACTAATTATCACTAGTTCAATTTCAAATTTATAATTTTTTACAAGGATCACCCAAATACCTAATCCGATCACCTCAACAACATCTAAACTTTCAAAGCTTTGCACGTAAGTTTTTAGGAATATAGTCACTTTTTATCACTTTATTTACATTTGTTTAAAAGATTTATTTATTTTTACTATTATTAAGTATATTATAACTAAGTTTTATAATTTGTTATAAGGATAAAAACTTATAACAAAGGAGTAATTATTAATCAAAAAAAGTAATTAATGAAAAATTATTAAATAATCTGAAATTTTTAACAGCAATTAAGTGTTAAAAGATATGACATCATCGTTAACCTTTAAATGGAAAAATTTAATCATACTACTGCATTTCATGTGACCGTTACTATAGTTTCTATTAAGACCCATGACCTTGAAATTGGGAGCCTCAGGTTGGAGGAAAGAGTCCATGGATAGGCAGGATATCTATCGAACCCAAATATGAGAAAGAAAAACTCTTCTAATGTCCAAACAAGGAAACCCTGAGAGATGCTTCTGAGGACCCTTTATCTAAAGGAATAACATGAGAAGCCCCATGGGATCCTGGGTACGTGAAGCATTGCACCAAACGGGACTGAGAAGGTTGCTCAGAGAAATGCCAAGAGACACAATCCTAGGACTGGAGGAGCGCCTAAGAGTGCACTTCTAGCACAAATCCTAGTACGCGCTTAAGGAGGGGCCAAAAGAGGAAAGAGCCGACAAACTTTGACATGACCCAGGAACAATAATCCATCGTAATAAAGTATGTGCCACCTCAGCCCAAGGATCTCCACTTTGGATATTGGCGAATGGTATAAATAGGAGTGGGGAGAGTCCCCAAGGGATGCTATCTGTAACGCAGAGAACGAGGCAAGGAGTGATCGCTGGAAGGCACGAACAAGGAGTAACTCCTGCCTCCAAGCGGAGGGTACATGAATGAACCGATTACACACCCGAATGAGAGGATCCTAGTCCATATAAGTATGGGACTATATAGTTAAGGAGGACTTATATGAATTCATTGGTACTACCTATGCTACAAAGATGCATCTTTCTTTTTATAACCCATCACGAAAGAACTCCATAGTTAAGCGTGTTTAACTTGGGGTAATTTTGGGATGGGTGACCTCCAGGAGGCGTGTGAGTGAGGGTAAAGCACGGAAAGAGTATTGATTTGTGGAGACAGTCGACAATTCATAAAATAAGGGGATGTTACACTATTTACTTTGAATCCTTGATACTTTCCCCATATTCACATCTATAAACTGCCTTGACGTTGGAATCCTTTGTAGGTATCCACCTTTGGTGCACCAACCACTCTCATAGTATCTAAACAATATGTGCCACAAGTATATCATACTAACAATGTGTTTTGAGGTTTGGTGAGTCTAAACTACCCTTTGAATGGTGCAAATTGAATTTAAACTAATTTAATATGTTTGACCAAACTACATTAAGTTATATTTCAACACAATCTTTAAAGTTTAACTCACAGAATGATCTGAGCAAAAATAAGGAAACGTTACAGTGGGATTAAATGCTTACCACTATATCCAAAACTATTAGTTATTAATAAAGATGCAACTTTATCTTTTAAAATTTTCCAAGACCATATCAAATTTAGGGGTTTGCACCCATTATAAGTATTATGAGCAATCCTAATGGTGATCTTGGCCAAATTAAATCAATAGTTACTTTCTCAGTTGGAATATGATTTGCCAACTATAATCCAAACATATGAGCGTTCCGTCTTTTTAATTGCTTATTCAATATCTGGT
The DNA here is from genome assembly GCA_030441495.1 of Dalbergia oliveri. Classification (NCBI taxonomy): domain Eukaryota; kingdom Viridiplantae; phylum Streptophyta; class Magnoliopsida; order Fabales; family Fabaceae; genus Dalbergia; species Dalbergia oliveri. The sequence goes on along the minus strand of JAMLFY010000003.1, from coordinate 10,854,421 downwards.
CATCAGAAAATAGGATACTTCAAGAAGGGAAGAAGGAATGCGGTTTGCAGTTTCAACTTCCGAGAAAAATATCAAAAACAGAATTAAAAAAACGTTATTGTGAGAAATTTAAGGGCCCTCTAGTTCATTAAGTTTTCTCACCCAAGGATAAAAAATTTTCGCTTGCAAGTACGTAGGTTGTATACAAACCGACAAAAATGAATCAGTGCATATGTAAATGTTTGGACCATACGATATTACATGTGCTTCCCCTGCCCAATTTGCGGCCGAGCATTCTGTCTAACAAGTCATTGACAATCTTTTACATCATACCATTGATTTATAACTTGCGAGGGTTATCACAATCGGTAGTGACCCATCCAATCTGGCGCTTCTCGTTGTCATAAATCACTAGTTTATCTTGTAAAGAGATGTCTGATGAGAGCAAAAGAAAATGTGTCACAATCAAATTAGCAAGCGATAAATGGAAAAGAAAAGCATGATGCAGCATATTTTCTATCTGGGTATTAATTTCTTACCTCCAATTATGTTTGTGTTTCCTAGCCTTTCAGTACTTCCATCTAGAATCCCCAAGCAGGCATTGCCAAGTTTCTGCAAAAGGACATTGTGTTAGACACAATCTCATTTGTTCCCTTCATTAAAGAGCTAAAGAAGTAACTCATAGTCTTAAAAGATGCTCACCGAGATAATCAGATAAGCTTTTGGTGGTAGTTGCAGCTGCGCATTTGATTTTGTGAAGCTCAGTGTTAGGTTCTTAAAATGATTAAAAGGGTTTGGACCCTTCCAACAAATTGCTAGAGTGCTATCTTGCACCCTAGTCAACGGCGTTGTCTTCAAATCATTAGTTATCTGAATCATGGATCAAACATCATAACTAACTGAAACATGGCAGATGATATCATCTAAGGCCAAACGAAAAAATTAGAATAACAATAAGGCTCTTTAGTCTCCGACTCACCCGATCAACAACAGCTTTATAAGCTTTGGGATTGAGGTATGTGTAGGTGCTCCCACTATCAAAGATAAGATAAAGACCCTTCACAACAGGTGTAGGATTCCCATTGGACAAAAGGTCCGCCGGGCCTGACAGGTAGTGTTCTCTGAAGCAATAAGATTGTGTGTAAGTTCTCATGAATGAAACAGTAACTTATCGGAAGGAAACAAAGGAACATTTATATGAACACTTACAGGACGGGGAGGAAGTAGGCAAGATGGGTTTCCAAACGAGTCCAGGTAATTGAGTAAACTTGTCACCAAGGAATATATATCCTCCTTTCCCACTCAAGCAATGGCCAACGACATTGCGAATCAGGCCCAAAGACTTGAGCTGGGACACAATGCTTGTCGGTCCATTGCCGAGGCCAAGGACCCCGGCTGTATTAATTGTGACATAATCACCAGTAAATGCTTGATCATACCCACACCTAGCATGCAATAGACAAAGGAACTTTTTAATTATTCAGGAAGCTGAAGTGTAACGGGTGTACTTCTAACTAAAAGCCTTTACTTTGAGTGCATCTTTAGGTAAGTGTATCTCTGGGTTGAGACTAAAAATTTCACGGATGAGTTCCACGTATTTCAATGTATATAAAATACTCCAACTTTTACGTCATTATGAAAGACCAAATTTTAGAAATGTTACTTGTACCACTTTTGAATGTCCATTAAACATTGGTTAGCAGTAGGTTTTAATAACACGCACCCGAAGGCCAGCCTTGTCAGCAGGGTCTTGCCATCGAAGGATCTGAGGGTAACGGAGTCTTGGACTAGCAGCCCCCAAGATGATCCACGGTCTGCATAGTCAGCATCATAGTCACATTGGTTAGCGCCTGAAGTGCATCCAGGTTTGACTGCCTTACACAAGGGATCCCCACATTTGACTAGGTTGCTCGTGTTGCATTTATATTGTCGCTCTTTAGGCTGCAAATTAAAGAGACCAGGTGAGGATCGATCAGGACAACTAAGAATACTGGCTAGGTTAGGCTAGGCCAGTAATAACATGACAAGTGATATTAATTTCAGAATGTTGTCATGGAAAACTTGCTTACCAAAGTGCAATGTTGACATGGTGCATCACACTGAACCCAAGTGAGATCACTACCAGAGTCAATGTCAAGGTCGTAAGCCTTGGGTGGATTGCCAATAGTCAGGTTCACCGTGTAATGCCTGCGTTAATTAAGAGAAATGTATATATCAGTTATGTCTCGTGGAATAACTTCAAGTAAAACGGAATTGTTACGGATGGCTTTTTGTTAAAACAGTAAGCTTTAAAAGTATATGCTGCCAAAAAGGGTGAAACCAGGAAAAAAAAAGAGAGAGACAAAAAGTCAAACTGGTGGCAATCAAAATACTTTGGTGAATTGCTCTTCTTGTTTGTATAAAAAATATATGTATAAAAAAGAATGAATTGGTAGGGCCACAGGGCAGCCAATGAAATGGTAGAAAAAATCGACATGAACGAAGAGGATTCCGAAGTTTCATACGAAATTAGACAGAGACTTATCAAGGAAGAAACTTGAGAAGAACTGGTCAAAATAAAATGGTTGAGCGGACCTTTCAACTATCTGCAAATCCCCAAACATCACATGATACTAGCACTCATTTACTGCTATAGTGTAGCTCAAATCAGAACACAAGTTCAAAGCTACCCAAAAAAGAAGAAAAGAAAAGAAAACACCACCTTACACCACCAGAAAAGTAGAAAATTTCAGAGAATAATGTTAATAATTAATAAACGATAAGCTAGTTAATATTACTAGTGAAAGAACTTTGATGAGAAAAAAAAAAAACAGAGGACTCGTAACATACCCAAGAGGATATACATTCCCTCGAATGGGGAAAACAAAAGTGGAGACAGAGGATTTAGCAGGAATTGGGGGGCTGGGCTTCTTGGTGTCGAGAATCTGATTGGCTCTTGAGAAAGAGAGCGGGAAAATGGCAGAAAGTAGCAGGAGCAGCAAGGCTATCCTCAATGCAACCCCACTGCTCTTCACATCCATCACGAAAAAAAGTTAAAGGGTTTAATTTGCTCTCTCAGAAACCAAACTCAGAGAGAAGGCTTTGATCGAAGCAAAAGAGATGAAACGAAAAGACAAAGAGAAGGAAAACTGGACACTAAAGAGTGAAGAAGATCTGTTGTTCTGTGCTCGTGGTAGAAACGTCGTGTTTTTATAGGGAGACCAAACCCTCACACACACACCACTTTTACACTCTGTTTTAACAGACCAGTAAGGAAAAATCAGATAAATACAAGATTAAGGTTTGGATTATGTTTTTATTAAAAATTATTAGCTTACTATGTGCGTTGTTGTTGCTTAGGATAGTCTGATTTTTTCAAGCTACGGAACTTGCTAAGGACAATTAACAGCTGATAAATATTTAACATGTCAAAATATTATTACCTTGTAAGAGTGATCTCCTTACAAATTCGAGTTGGAAATTGAAAGAAAGAAATAGGGAATTTGGAAGTGTCGTGGCTTGCTGGAAGCAGGAGTCACCGCGTTTTTGGATTCTAGAACACGAAATTATGTACTGTTGACGGCTGATTATCATAGACTAAGAAACCACCCACAGAATTTTTTACTACAAATGATATTTGCTCTGGAGCGGCAATTTTGTCCTGAAATTGATAATGAGTATCTCAAAGAATTTTTTATTTCTATGCATGGTGAACCAATATAATTTTACTAAAGTAATAAATTATAAAAGATAATTATCTATCATCACTTCATTTTAATTTATTATTTTATTAAAATTCTGTAAATTGATAATATAGAATAAATTTATGCGGTTAGCCAGTAAAAATTAAATTTCATTTAAAAATATATAAATTAGGAAACATTAAATATTTTATTTCTTCGTATTAATATATAGGGAGGTAATTACCTAAATAATATGATATTATATTATTAGCTCTTAACATAAAAAAATTTAAATATAAATTTAATTTCTATGTATTAACTGTATAAAATTATCTCACATTATCATTTAATAGAATTTGAATTTCACCGATGATGAATTATGGTAGATAATTGTATCAGTGGATAGTTATTGATTATGATGTGTTACTTTGATAAAATTCTATTAGATGGAAGTATAAAATTATTTTACACTATCAATATATCAAAATTAAATTCTAAAAATATACAATAACTTCATTTTCTAGATAATTTTTTAAAAAATTAAAACAAAAAACTTGTTTTAAAATTATTAACGAACTAGTATTTATCATCATGATTTTACGTGTTCATTTTTATGTATTAATTATTTTTTATGTGATGCTTTTATCATTTTCCTCATTATTTTTACTTATTTTTAAAGCCAAAATTTGTTTTTTGGATGGAAAACACTTTTTTATGGAAATTATATATTATTTCATTTATTATAAAGCCAAAATAGGTTTTTTGTATATGGAAAACATTTCCCGGTCAAAAGATGCGCCAGAAAGTGGTTACTATAATTATGTGTAGAAATATGACAGACGTATCTTTTACTCTCCAGCTATTCGTTATTTTTGTTAAATCACTCAGAACTTTTTGGCAATATTTTTAGAAAAAAAAATCGAGACATGTGTCATAACTCTTTTTTTGTTACAGCGTATCATGAATTATTAATAGCAACTTTAAAATTAAATTAATCATAGATTCATAATGGTTTGTCAAAGATAATTGAAGAAGTGGTGGATCATGTATAGATTAGAAGACATAGTTTGTTGAATGTGTGCAGTATTGCCGAAGTTTGTTTTGGTTAGTTTCTTAGTTCACCGAACTGATACTTTTGAAGGATATAATTTTAATACTTTGATAGTATAAAAATTTCTTCACTATTATTTAGTTAAGCAATTTTATATTAATAAATATAATTAACTTTTATTTTTATTATTTAAAAAGGTATGCAAAATAAAAAAATTTAATCAAGTAACAATAAAAAAAACTTGTATACTGTATTAAACTCAATTCCAAATATACATTAATCACTTATATGTATGGTGGGCAATGAGTCAAAATGTTATGTTCACGTAACATTTCCTATGGAAAAACGCGCACCTACCAACAGTGTTTGACTGATATAATCTTTTATTAGACAAAAATTGTATAATTATAAATCATCATGGCTTTTTCATAAACTTCACGATCATCATCATACTCAATTCAGAGTGAAATTCAATAAGATGATTTATGATTTTAACAAAATAAAAGTCTGGAGTTCTATTTTTCATAATTTAAAAATTAATAAAATAACATTATAATAGTTGGGTCTCACAATTTTAGACGGGGTTGAGGAACTTTTACTAAATTTTTTAAATATGCATTTGAAATAATTTATTTAATATTTTAAATGACTTTCAAGAAATAATTTATTTTAAAAGTGGATTGAAACAACTTTTAAAATAAATATATAGAGAATTGTAACAAAGGTATAATACCTATAAAGTAATTTTATGGAAATAATAAAATTACACAATAAATACACATACTCTAAACCCTAAATCCTTAACACCACATTTTATCACTATTAGATGTGATGAGTGAATAGATGGTAAAAACTATTTATCACATTTAATAGTGATAAGGTGTTTGGTGTGATTTATTATGCAATTTTATTATTCTCATAATATTACTCATACCTATAAGCTTACTTGAAATATTATAAAAATACTGCACGTCAAAAGAATATTTAGAAAAATACTGTCATATTACTACCAAAAAAAACAAAAAAACCGAGATATAAAATGATTTTGTTGTTTTTAGCAATTATTTACGTAATCATAAGTTGAAGCAGTGGTTAAATAAGTTCTTTCTTAAAATGATGATTCCAATGGTGATGTGAATTTAAGCGTGAGTTCCAAATAGATTTGCGAAAAGAAGTCTCAACGCAAAAAAATAAAAAAACGGAAACTAAGAACTTTTAAATGGTTGAAGTCATCAACTTGCTTTCATGTATATTTCCTCAATTGACAGGTTAATGGATAAAAATGTCCACCCGTGGGATATTTCACTTGAGGGCAAATGGCCTATATGTGTTGGTGTCCTTGTTAATGGACTTACACGAGTAATAACAAAGACTGATTTTACAATTTGGGAATTTGATTACAATCTCTAGCGATCCATCCAATCTGGTGCTTCTCGTTGTCATAAATCACAAGCTTACCTTGCAAAGAGATGTCTGTTGAGAACAAAAGAAAATGTGTCACAAACTCAAAATCAAACTAGCAAATGATAAAGGGAAAGAAAATCAGAATGCATTCTATTTTTTTTGGTATTTGTAATATTTTACCTCCAATTATGTTAGCATCTCCTAAGTCTCCAGTAGTGTCTTGTAGAATTCCCAAGCAGGCATTGCCAAGATTCTGGAAAAGGACAGTGTGTTAGACACAATTTAATTTGTTTCCTTCATTAAAGAGCACATATAAAGAACTGACTCTGTCATAAAATGTGCTCACCGAGATAAACAGATAAGCTGCTGGTGGTAGTTGCAGCTGCGCCTTTGATTTTGTGAAGCTCAGTGTTAGGGTCTTAAAATAGTTAAAAGGGTTTGAACCTTTCCAACAAATTGTTTCAGCTGGATCTGCCACTCTAGTCAACGGTGTTCCCTTTAAATCATTAGTAATCTGAATCACGGATCAAGCATCATTACTAGCTCAACATGGCAGGTGATATCATCTTAAGCCAAATGAATCAGTGAAATTGACAATAAGGCTCTGTAGTTTCTAACTCACCAGACCAAGCACAATTTTATAAGCTTTGGGATTGAGGTATGTGTAGGTGGTGCCACTATCAAAGATAAATTCAAGACCATTAACTGGAGTGGGTTTCCCATTGAACAACAGGTTTGCTGGGCCTGAGCTGTAGTGTGCACTGGAGCAAAGATTGTGTGTAAGTTCTCATGACTAGTGGCAATAATGTTACACATGAAATGAAACATCAACATATCCGAAGGAAACAAGATGTAACATTTATATGAACACTTACCGGGAGGAGATGGGCGTCCAAAAAAGTCCAGGTAATTGAGTAAACCCATCACCAAAGAATATGAATCCTCCTTTCCCACTCAAGCAATGGCCAACCACATTGCTAATCAGGCCAGAAGACTTAAGCTGTGACAAAATGCTTGCGGTGCCAAGGCCAAGACCAAGGATCCCTGCTGTGGCTGGTGGGGAGGCATGTTTGGGATATTGTTGATCATATCCACACCTAGCATGTAACAGCCAAAGGAAACTCTCAATTATTTAGGATTGAGACATGACATCATCTTAATGTTGATAAATTCTTCAAGAGTAATGTCACGTTTACATATCATTTGTAAAACTCTGTCGACTCACTCTCTTCCACCATTGGTTGGGATAGGTGTTGATTCACTTAATCTGTCCCACAACCCATTCAATGTTGGATTGGATGGGTGTGAATCCCACTTTAATCTAAGGATCACATCTCATCCAATGATAAATGTGAGTGAATTGGAATGTCCACAAATTGTATTGATAAAAAGGAAATACTCACCCGAAGGCCAGCCCTGTTGGGAGGGAAGAGCCATTGGAGAATTTAAGGGTAACCGAGTCTCGGACTAGCACCCCCGCAGATGATGCCCCGTCGAAATACTCAACATTGTAGTCACATGGCCCATTTGGGGGGCGGCAGGGGTGTTGTTTTGGAAGTGCAGCACACAAGGGATCCGCACATTTGACCACGTTGTTGTTGTTGAGTTTATATTGTTTATCTTTAGGCTGCAAAGACACCAGGTGAGGAGGATCAGGATAATTGAGAATACATCAGGCTAGGCTAAGCCAGGTTAGTAATAGCAACAAATAACATTAACTTCTGAATGTGGTCATGGGAAGCAAGCTTACTTACCATTCTGCAACCTCTTCTACATGAATCACACTCAACCCAAGTGAGATCACTACCGGAGTCAATGTCAAGGCTGTAAGGCCTGGGTGGATTGCCAATATACAGGTCCACTGTGTAATGCCTGCATCAACATCAACAGCAACATAACAATTATGTCTCCTGGAATAATTTGAAGCAAAACTTGACGTGTAACTACAAAATCGAATTTTAGAAAATCGACCATCACGTTGACTTTTTCATTTTTTGGGATCAAAAATCGGCTTCTTGTTCAAACAACGAGATATGCTGCCAAAAAAAGGGGTTAAACACGAAAAAAGAAAAAAAATAAAAAAAGGAAACTCAAACTACTTTTGTGAATTGTTCTTCTTGTTTTTGTAAAAAGAAAAAAAAATCGTAAAATGTTCGAGCAAACTTTTAGCGATCTGTAATCCCTGAACATATCACATGGGACTAGGCTACTAGAAGTTTCAGAGAACAATAATTAAGAAACAGTCAGCGAATTGATATTACTTGTCAACGAAGTTTGACGAAAAAAAAAAAAGAAAGAAAACAGAGGAGACACAACATACCCAAGAGGATATACATTCCCTTGAATGGGGAAAACAAAAGTGGAGGCAGATGATTTAGCAGGAGTTGGGGAGCTTGGCTTCTTGGTATCAAGGAACACATTGGTTTCTGAGAAAGAGAGTTGGAATATGGCACAAAGCAGAAGAAGAACCAAGACCATCTTCAATGCAACCCCACTGCCCTTCACATCCATCGCGAAAAAGGTGTTGATGTCTCAAAGATCAAGACCAAAGAAAAGGCTTTGATATATCAAAGCGAAAGAAAGAGATGAAAAAAAGACAGGGAGAAGAAAAATTGGACACTGGAGAAGAGGAAGATGTCCTGTTCTCTTTGCTCGTCGCAGAAAACAACGTGTTTTATAGGGAGGCGAACCCCACACACAAATGACCTTTGCACTCTGTTTGGACTTTGAAGAGCAGTGTGAAACCACCAGGCAATAACAGTATAAGACTAGAAAGAATCTTAGGTGAGAAAAATTCTGACACCTTATCGTTGCATACATTTCCAACAAAATTAATCTACTCATAAATAAGTGAGTGTATTATAAATAGAGTTAATGAGATCTATTTTTTATTATAAATGTGTGTAAAAATGAGTTGTTAAAATTATACCCATGAAAAACTACGTATAAGATTAAGGTTTGGATTGTGTTTTTTTATTATAAATTGATTTACTTACTACGTACATTATTGTTGCTTAGATAGTCTATTATTTTTTGAGCTACGGTGGTTGGGTTTGTTGATAAATATTATAAATTTATTAAGAATAATTAATAAAGCCAAAAAATACTCTATTCGATAAAATGCTATTGCCTTAAAACAGATATCTCTTTTTTATAAATTCGAGCTGGAAATTGAAAAGGTTTGGAAGTTTCGTGGATGGCTGCTGAACCAGGAATGGCCGCGTTTGGTTTCTGAGAATACGTAGTTGTGTACTGCCTCTGATGTAGACGGCTCATTATCTGAGTCTATGTGTCTAACTTACCAGTTATCATCCACAGATTTTTTCTCTTATTTAATGTTTTATTACAAATCATAATATCTGCTGCGAAAGGGCAATTTAGTCCTGAACTTGATAATGAGTATTTTAAACAAATAAATTACGAAGCATTTCATTTTTAACATCTGTTTTATGATTTTTCTTCATACTAATGGGCTTCTTCGCTTAAAATTTTGGAAGAAGTAATTTTATTAAAATATTTTACACTATCATTAAATTAAATCATTTTATTTATATAATATTTTAGATAATATGGATAAGACTTAACTATTTTTATTGATATGACAATATATAATTGATTATAGTGTTAAATAGTCTTTTTAAATTGTCAACACATAAAAATTAAACTCATTGAAATAATATATATTTTAAAAATTTAATTTTGATATACTAATATTATAAAATTATTTTACATAGTCATATAATCATGTGTTGTCACACTTAAAATATAATTAACTTTCATTTTCACTACTTGAAAATTCATATAAATGGATATATTTGATTGAATGACTATGTAAAACTCTTTTACACTTTTAGTGCATTAAAATTAAACTTATATTTTAAATACAAAAAAATAGGAGTTTGATTTTAAAATATTAACACTATCATTCAATTAAATAATTTTTATTTACATGATCTTTTAAATAATAAGTATAAAAATTAATTATACTTATTAATGTAATAATATATAATTTTTTATATATGTAATAATATATAATTAAATAATTATGAAATTTAATATAACAGAATTAGATTTTAAAAATAATAAAAGTTATTGAAAAATGAGCGTACCAACTGGCTAAGGAATTTCGACTGCATATATTTTAAGAAGAGGTGGCAGGACCAACAATTAAATGAATCTTTATTATTCTATTTTGAATTGAATTAGGGATTATAAAACAAAATTGCTAAATTGGATACCCGCGAGATTATTTACAATAGAAATGGAAGCGGAATCCCTATTTATTAAATGGGATGGAATCTTCATTTATATGAATAATTGAATTATCCACTTTTATATATATATGTCCCTTATTTTTATATTATCTTTATTGAATTTACATTATATATGTATTCTCATTTTTAATTTAGATTTTGTTGTGTTAGTATTATGAAAATGTATGTTTTGAATTACAGCGTATTTTTAAAAAAATTTCTCTTTACTTGATTTTTTAAATTCTTTTAGATAAATTTGTAAATATGAGATTCAAATCTCACGGAGAATAGAAAATATGGACCATGATAAGGATATATTCTCAAGAATTGAAAAAATTAGGATTATGTGTCACTTGTTAATTGACACATAAAAAAAAAAAAGTAGGAGACAATGATAAATTGTAAGAGTAATTTGTTAAATAATAAATAATGTAAGGTTATTTTTTTCATTTAAAAGCATTTAAGACTTTTTCGTGTAACTAGTGGACCATAATTAAAACCAAACATTCACTCAATTACCCTTCACCTAAATAAAAAGCTTTTGGGTTGTATTATGTGTGTAACTCAATTAGACAACTGTACTTTGAACAACCTTACAATCAAAGATAAACAAGTATTTATAGTTTTTGGTAAAAAAAATAATGAAATATTGAGTTAAATTAACTGAGTGTCCAACTTCGATAGAAATATACTTTCTCCAAGACTCCATGTTATAAGGCTAGATATCAATTTTCATTGGTGAACGAAACTTAGAACTTTGCCTTCATCAAATATGAGTACAGTAGTGTTTGACAACATATATATATATATATATATATATATATATATATATATATATGGTATTATTTTGACGTCCAAAAAGTGGATGTCTATTAGAATATCTAATGGTAAAAATGTGAGTCTTATAATAAACACCCATTTATTTAATATCAAAATAACATTTTTAATATAAGTATGATGATAATGATCCATTAAAGGATATATCCTTTAGTTTTAAATGCAGGTAGTATTATTCTCTAATTATGAAAAAAGTGGTATGTCATCTTGACTCATTTTGAGTCGACACATGTACATGAGAATCATCGTATATGGACGGAGCAAAAGTGTAAGAGTCTTTTTTATTTTTTTAGTAATGAGGGTGATATTTGTACTCACCAAAAAGGTGAGTCCATCGACTCCAGAGAGAGGGTTCTTCTCTGCCCCTTGAAAAAAAAAAAAAAAAAAAAAAATCAAGGGGCAGAGAAGAAGGAACACGAAGGAGTCGACTGTGTGCGTCGATGCAGTGAGTACAAAGATCATTTTCCTTTAGGTAATGTTATGGACAGAGCAGTGAGTCGTTCTGGTGAAAGACTCGCACACCCCTACCAACAATGTTTGATAATCTTTTATTCTACAAAAGTATAATAATTATACAACTATAAATCATTATGGTTTTTTCATAAACCTCGTTACACGCATTTTAAAGTGAAATTCATTTTTTTAAAAAAAAAGACATATTTGGAGTTCTATTTTCCAGAATTTTAAAATTAATAAAAATTTATAATAGTTGGGTCTCACAATTTGAGACGGGGTTCAGGAACTTTTACTAGTAAAATTTTTAAACATGAATCTGAAATAATAATTTATAATACAAATTAATTGAAACTGCTTTTAAAATAAATAGATAGAGAATTGTAACGAAGGTATTATTTTTAATACATATCAATAAGCTTAAATATTGACAAAAAAATTTAATTTTTATGTATTGCCAATATAAAAATATTTTATACAAATATTTAATTATATATTATTACATAAATAAAAGTATTTGATATTTTGATTCAACCATTAACTATTTTAAAAGTCTTACAAATAAAAGTAGGGTTTTTTAAACCATTATCCTAATGACACTTATTAAAGATTCCAAAACAGTAACTTTTATATTGAAAAATATGTTTTTTAATTAAGGTTTTAAATTGTAGTTCACTGAAAAATTTACAAACTGAACTATTTTGAAATCTTTAACCATCCTCTAAAAATCTATAAAAGAGTAATTTGAATCAAAACTATAAAACCTTTTTAAATTGATGGTGAATCAAAACTAATATGTTAAAAAAAGAGTAATTTGATATTAACAATCTTTTATTTTTAATAATTATTTACCCGGTTTTAAGTGGGGTAGTAAATGTACCTTAAAAAAAGTTGGGGTAGTAATTAAATATATTTTCCAAAAAATAATCATCCGACAATTGATGAGAATTTAAGCGTGTGTTCCAAATAGACTTGTGATAAAAAGTCTGAAATAATAATAAAATAGACAAAATAAAAACTTTTAAGTGATTGTACTCATCAACTAGATGCTTTAATTGAAATATGGTGCGTTTTATGGTACCACTAACACAACAGAAGGAATAGTTAAGTAGTGATATGTCTCTCTTGACTATGGACATTTATAGTTGTTAATAATAGGCTGTGACTCTTTGTTCAATGATCCCAAAACTCTAACGTATATTAATGAATGTGCTTTAGCATTAAAACCCTATATCTTGAATAGTCATTAAAACCCACATCATCTTATCACTTCACTATTCTTCTACAGGATCCACTTTTTCTTTTTAAAACTTTATCTTCTTAAAAAATTTTACCGCGTCAACTAATGCTTCTTTTCTCAATTCTTTTAATAATAATAATAATAATAATATTATTATTATTAATAAAATACATAAATGAATAATTTAATGTTAACTAAATAATAATATTACATCATCACATATAAATAATTAAAATATAAATAAATAATTTATAATAAATCATATAAAGTAAATAATAATATTAATATAATATAATTATATATAATAAAATGAAAATATTAAAAAAAATTGTTTAAATTAATATTTTAATTATCATATTTTTAAAAATCATATAGAAATGTTAAAATTATTGTTTTTATATTTTTTATTTCACAATTATAAATAGAAATTATTAAAATGTATAAGAGAAATAAAATGTTATATTCTATTAGATACAAATTTACAATTCTTTATCTCCCACCTCCTTATCAATGAATAACTCCCAATAAGAAGAATTCTTTTTGGTCTTTTCCTTTCTTTTTTACACCATTTCTTTCACATTGTTATTTACAAGAAAATATTTATAGATGAGTCATTATTATAGAAATTTTTATCCATTTAAAATAAAAAATATATACTATCTACCAATCCAAACCAAAACCCATCATTTGTTACAGATGATGACAATTTTTATATAAGAGCGAATATGCTAGGATTTTTGCGTATTCCAAACCAATATGAATATGTTAGGCCCTTAGTGTATTCATGTTAGTTTGGGATACATTAGACTTCTGATATATTCAATAGGAAAATGATACATGTAGAATGATTACCTTAATTATTTAATTAATATACAATCAATCATCCATGATTAATTTTAACCTCTTAGTACTCTAAAGGCATGGTTATATCATTTGATGTTTTTAATTATCTTTAAGATCTAAATGTGATCTGTTTTAAAAATTTAGGCTATATTTGAAAGTGTTTTCTATTTTATGTTTTCTAAAATTGTTCTAGAAAACAAATTTGAGTTTGATTTTAAAAAATGAAAGAACAAAAAAACTTGTTTAAATAGTTAATTTTAAAAATAAGTTTTAAAAATAGCAAAATAAAAAACTATTTGGCAAAATAAACTTTTAAAAACCACACATCCATTCACCCTTCCTCATCATCTTCTACTTCTTCCACCTTTCCTCCACCCTCCCCTTACTTTTTTTTCTTTCCAAGACAATTTCATAGAAGAAGCTCGACACTCATAGGAGAGAATATAGAACACACAAACCAAAAATCTAACACCAGTATCACAAGCACAAATTTTGTGGACGTTATTGGCGACAAACATTTCGTCAAGAGGCAAGGGAATGGACCCATCACATAGCTCAAACTCCTCTTCTCATCAAGAAGCGATGGGAGCTATGCTAGAAGGCTTTAAGCACACTTCAACTGGAAATAAATAAACAAATATATAAATATATAATAATATGTGAGTGAGTGAGTTGAAGGTTAGCGTACCAGGAAGAAGGACCTCGTCCTTGGGAAGCATGGCAGAAGGAGGACATGACGGGACAACGCAAGAAGACAGGCTACAGCAAAAGGGAAAAAAGAGGAACAATGGATGGAAGTGAGAATCGAAGGAGATACTTAGTAAAAATACATTATAATTATGTGAATCCCACCGTGTTTTCCATTGTTTTCAAGAATAGAAAAAAAAAAACAACTTAAATGTGTTTTCCAATTTTCGTTTTTAAAACTCAAATTCTATTTTTAAGTTTTTAAAATTTATGTCACAAAAACAAGTTGCCAATCAGGTTTTTTTTATTTTTTATTTTAAAAATTGAAAACAGTTTTTAAAACTCATTACCAAATAGCCCCTTAAATTCCTTCTAAAGTAAAAATTTAAAGTTTAAAGGTTTGATAGAGGGAAAGCACAAATAATAAAAATTTGACAAGACTAAGTTAGAATTAAGAGGGTTTATGGGCCACCTTCTTAAATGGCTCCTGGTAAGTTTGTCACCACATGGTGACAAAATTTTAGACATTAATCAATGAATCTAATGGTCATAATTAATTAAAATTAAAATTTATATATATAATGTTAGTTTTATAAAAATAGTTTTACAAGTGATTTACATGTTTGTCCTCTTCTTTCTTTGATGTCTCACTACTCCCTCACTATACTCAAGCACAGCCCACCTCTCCTCCAGGACCAGGTCAACTCCACTTCAATATTTGAGTAGCACTTAACTCTCAAACTCCACCGTCAACCTCTATAGATTGGTGGTGCTTTAGACAAAATAATGAAAGAGAGATCTACTTGACAAAATATATTATTTGAATAAAAAGAAAAAAAATAAAAGATCAACCATTTTCCATTTCTCCGACGACCGACACTTGCAATATTCTCATAACCAATAAATACCCTTCTTATTATCTCCAATCAGAGGTGAAACGTGACTTAAAAGTTAGGAGGGGCATATATTTATATTAAATAAATTTTAATTTAAAATATTAAATATTTAATTTAAATGTGATAATAGTTGGATGTAATAAAATTTCACACGATATATAGTCATATTATATTATGACATCACCATTATCCCATTACTTGTCTGATTATAAAAATTGAATATTTTGATTGAATGAGTATGCTAAACGTTTTTGCAATGTTAGTGCATAAAATTTAATTAAACTCAAATATTAATATGCAAATAAAATGGATTAAAAAAACTAACAGTATTTTTATGTGTCACAACGTCCAGGAGGCATCGCGACGAGAAAAAGATTTTAATTTTCAAATGGTCAACGGAGTCGCCACCAATTTTTATTTTCGGTAAAATTGGAAATCCCTTTTAATTTGGCAAAACTAGTCTTTTTGAAAACGATTGGGTTCGAAAGTTAATTATGATTAGAAAATAGTGGAAACTTAATCTCACTATACCCTTAATAAATCCGTCTTACGATGTTTACGCAAAGTTTGTAGTGTAAAATTAAAATAACTTTGATAATTTATTTTTCCCCTAAAAATTAAAGTCTGAAAAATATTTTCAAAATTTAATAATAAATATTTACAAAAGAAAAAGAAACAAATTTAGGAAAATTTAATTTTGTCCAAACCAGTATAAATCATTGTGCAATATCTCTCTACTCCTTTTCATCTTTTTATAGTTTGCAACTGATTCACTGTTATATATCTAAAAAATGCTTTGAAACCTTTTCAAGTTTTCACTTAGTTCATAAAGTTACTTTATGAATATTACTAACAAAGAATTCCGCTTGTTCAAGTGTAAACTTGATAGGTATTGTTCTCAGTTTTCAGAAAGCAAAAAGAAGTTAATGCACGACTCAACCCTCATTTTCGTGCTACTTCCAACTTATAAGAGCGTCCCCACATAAGAAGCCGCCTGATTTGTGGTGGACCCAAAGTTACAAAGTCACCAAGACAATTCCTTTTCTAACCTTTTCATTTTTTCAAAGACAAAAAAGCTAAACTACAACAAAAGCAACAATTAAAAGTTCAATACTAAAGTGAAGGAGAACCACCTTACATGCAAGGTCTTCAAAACAGATCACATTTAGATCTTAAGAATAACTAAAAATATCTAATGACATAACCATGTCTTTAGAGTACTAAGAGATTAAAATTAACTATAGATGATTAATTATCTTGCATGCATATCATTTTCTCATTGAATACATCAACAAGCCTAGTGTATCTCAAACCAACATGCATATGTTAGCCTAACGTATTCATGTTGATTTGGAATATGCAAAGAGTCCTAGCATATTCGCTCCTATATAAAAATTCTCCTGATATGTAACAAATGTTGGTTTAGTTTAGATTGGTAGATAATATTTTTTTAATTTTAAATAGATAAAAATTCCTATAATATTGACTCATCTATAAATATTTTCTAGTAAACAACAACATGAAAGAAATTGTGTAAAAAAGAAAGAAAAAGACCCAAAACAATTCTTCTTATTAGGTGTTGTTCATTGATAAGGAAGTGGAAGATAAAGAATTGTAAATTTGTGTCTAATAAAATATAACATTTTATTTCTCTTATACGTTTTAATAATTTCTATTTGTAATTGTAAAATAAAAAACATAAAAAATAATAATTTTAACAATCATTTCTATATAATTTTCAAAAATATGATAATTAAAATATTAATTTAAACAATTATTTTTAATATTTTAATTTTATTAGATGTAATTATATTATATTAATATTATTTATTACTTTATATTATTTATTGTAAATTATTTATTTTAATGAGTAATTATTATTTATTTATATTTCAATTATTTATATGTGTTGATGTAATATTGTTATTTATTTATAATATATTATTATTTAGTTAACATTAAATTATTAATTTATGTACGTTAATAATAATAATAATAATAATATTGTTATTATTAAAGGAAAAATTGAGAAAAGACCAATTACGTGGTCAAGTTTGTGGTCAAGTTTTTTAAGGAAAAAAGTAAAAAAATGACAAAACGGATACTGTAGAGGAACAGTGAAGTGATAAGATAATGTGGGTATATTCTTGCCCAATAGAATTACTATTTTAGACATGTGATTTTAATGCTAAAAACACATTTATTAATGTACGTTAAGAACTTTAGGTTTACTAATCATAAGACAGTAAGGAGTCGGTGTCTGTGGTCAACAACTACAAATGTTCACAGTAGAGAGACACATTACTACTTAACCATTCCTTCTAATGTGTCAGCGGCACCCTAGAATGCACCTGGAAATATAGTGCCAACTCATTACTTAAGTTGAATGTTTCATATTTCCATTGTTGGTGAACCCCATAGCATTCACGGTGAAGTTTGTGGCGCGCGGTCCCTCTTAAATTAGGTATCAATATCAATCTTTATTGATTTTAAAATAGTTTTTTTTTGAAACTACAAGTATTATGTTATGGAGGCAATATAATTCTGTTTGTATTGGACACAAGTCATAGAACTATTAAGACGATAAAATTCTTCCCTTCAAGTTTTAACATATCTATACATTCAAGACTCAAACTCGTGACTTGTGGTTGAATTAGAACAAATGAGCTACAGACTTGTCTCAGATTTGTGGAGAAAAATGGCTGCACGATGTGGTCGCTCGGATCTGGGTCTTTGTTCACTGTTGGATGTGGCTATTCTTTTATCGCTGGTGGCGATGGTGTGGTTGCTTTATTTGTGGTCGATTCTCCTAGTGGTCGGTGTTGTTCTTCGCGTACGTTATGTGGTGGTGCTTGTTCCTTTTTTTGACATTGTTGGTGGTGGATATTTTAGTCCTAAGATGTCAAGCTTTGCATTGATGTTAATCCAATTGATAATGTATATAATCAGTGGTGATAGATTAGGTGGTCTCTACCATAGATCTAAGGGGGTATCGTTGAAATTATGACTAGGAAATGAACCTCGATTAGGTGTGAGATGAAATAGTACTGGGATGGTGTTGAAACAAAAGCACCAAATTGTTACGAAAGTAAAAGAAAGCTAAAGGATATAAAAACTAAGTTAAGAAAAACTAAACCAAGAAACTATAGGCTAAAAACTAAAGCAAACATATTTTGTTCCTTTTTATTTTTTCATGCCAAAGGGCTGCATATATATATATAATGATGCTAATCATTTTAGAACATTCTCAATCCTTATCCCATAACTAGAATATTTTCATTGAATATTCTTTCTAAATTTTTATAGTAAAAGAATTATTTTATTAAAATAAAAATAAATTTTTTTAACAATTATTAGAGTATAAAATCATTCACGTGTATTTAATTATTAACTTAAATTTTGAAAGAGATGGTTTCATCAGATGTTATCCAAAAACAAAAAACAAAAAAGGCATTCACGTCCTTTATATGATGTTACCTATTTTTTTGGGGAGATATGATTTTACAAAAATAGCGTTTGAGCATATACATCGATCTCGGTAGTGAGATGCAGTAGCAAAGGCTAAAGAAATCAAGTAAGATAGTAGATTCATTTTGGGATGAAACAGTGAGAGTATATGAGTTCAGTTGATGTTAGTTAATAAATTTGAAGGGTAATTTTACAAATCTACCTGATTCAACGATTCTATAATATTAGCTGTAAGTCGAAGTATGACCTGTTTTCTACCTGGAAAAGTAATAAACTAATAATCCAAGTGAACGAAAAAATAATAAGATATAGGGGGATAAAAAAGTGTAACCCTTCCTAATAACAGATGTTGCTAATAAAAGGCTCTCTTGAAAAACCCATATTTGGTTTGCCAATGATTCACCTGTGTGTGGACATGCATTGTCACTCTTTTTGCATCTTCTCTTGCCCAAGATCTTTCTTTCTTTCTTTCCTTCTCTCTCTCTCTCTCTCTCTCATGGTGGACCTTAGCTGCGTCTTTGGTATAAACTCCTTTCGTTGCCTATGCAAATCGTACAAATCACTAGTCAAAAAAGGGTTTCGCCGTAAGAAACCATTGCCCAGCTCAAGCGAAGACAATGGCCCAGAAAGCCACAACAAACCTCTACAGGTACATATATGGAAAATAAAATGTTTCTTATTTGGTTCATCACGGTCAATAATAAATTTGTTACAAAAATGTGGCCATAATTTGGATTTTCAATGCTTGAAAAATTCGTTGAATGCATGCACGCATCATCATGAATTCATGCATGGGCGTTGGTAATGGAAATCTAAATTAATGAAAGTCCTTGCTGCATCAGGAACCTTATGAAGATAACAAAGCCAATGACATCATGAAAGGAATTCCCAGCTTCAGATGCGGTGACGATATTGCTTTTAGAGGCAATGGTCCATCAAGGAGAGGTTTACATAGGCATAGAACGAGAAGCTTAGATAGCTCGTGTTTTTCTTCTATTGCTGCTTCTTTGTCTAGGAACGAGAGCGGGAAAAACCACCGCACCCGAAGGAAGAGCAGGGGTAGCTACGAATCTATGCCTACCCCTCCTCCTTCCTGGAATGGCAGCCGCAGTTTCAAAATACCTCCTCATCATCATCACGTGCACTCGAGAAGCCGTAGGAACAGCACTCCAATCATGTTCTCCAATTCTTCTGGGATGCTAAAACCCCTTCCTATCGAGAAAACGCTTGACTGCACCCTTGAAGAGTTGTGCTATGGATGCACCAAAAAGATCAAGATCACAAGGGATGTCATCATAGATAACAGGTTAGTAATTTTTTTCCCCATCCTTTTGACCTTAATTTGATTGATTAGTGTTCTGCTTTCTGATTTTTAAACTGCACGTATTTTTCTGGAAACAAAAAATGGTGTATAGTATAATGAAAAGGAGAGAAATGATTAGTCATTGCGTTGAGAGTGGAACTAGGAAGCACAAAAAAAGAAAAAGAGGAAGAGAGGAACATAGGACTTCAGCAATTTGGCATTTGGTAGAATAATATTACACAACGATATGGGTATGTTTGAATAGCATGTAGAATCAATTATTTCCAACGGAGAAATTTTTTATTTTTCACACAAGTTGCATTGGATGCCGCAGGGCTACCTCAGGAAGCCGCATTTGTTGATAATCAAACAGGCTGAAAAGAGTGTTAGAATCTTTTTAACATGACATGACCTTCTAGCTAATAAGTTATCACAAATTTTCTGACTACTAAATATTTTTTTCTTTGGCAAATGCTTTATGAAGCCTAAATGAAGAAAGAAAAGGAATTGATTATGGTTGCTATTTTGTTCTGTTCTGTACAGGGAAATAGTCCCAGAGGAGGAAGTGGTAGCGATAAATGTACAGCCTGGATGGAAGACAGGAACAAAGATTACATTTGAAGGAAAAGGAAATGACAGACCTGGTAAATACCGAGAAGATATAATATTTTTCATCAATGAGAAGAGCCACCTATTGTTTAGAAGAGAAGGGGATGATTTGGAATTGGGAATAGAAATTCCCTTACTGAAGGCACTCACTGGCTGTACAATATCGGTCCCACTATTGGGTGGAGAGGAGATGAATTTGACTGTGGATGATATCATATGCCCTGGCTATGAGAAGGTAATTGCGGGCCAAGGTATGCCAATCTCCAAAGAACCAGGGAAGAGAGGGAACTTGAGAATAACATTTCTAGTTGAGTTTCCAGTAGAACTTACAGATAGTCAACGATCTGAGGTTGTTAGTATATTGCAGAATTCTTGTTGATTACAGGCTTTTCTACATCCTCAAAGTAATCAGAGATTTTTTTTTTTTAATTGAATAGATTAAATTTGTCAACCTTTGGAACACAAGCCTCTAAAGAAAAACAATCCTTTTGTAGTTGGCAGAAGTAAAAGATTAGGGTGGAATCTCTAGCATTGGCTTATCTGGTAGGTTGACAAATACCTGCGCTTGTAATCAGGGCAGAGTATACACTTAGAAATGGAAATCCACTTTAGTAATCACTTAGTACAAATTCTTTTTGTTAGAGCTCCTTTGTCAACATATTTACAATTTCAGATGATGATATCTACAAAAACCCATGTTAGGGAATTCAGCATCTTAGTTACAGCTACAATTCTGTGTTAACCATGCTTCAAAACTAAATGTTTGATGCGCGTCTTAAGAAAGGAGTAGCATCAATGAAACACAAACATATTAATAACATAGCCCTCTTCAAAAGTGCAAATTCTTCAGTAGTCAGGGTCATATTCTAGAAGGTTCAATATAACGACTCATGTTGATGTTTAGATGTCATTATTTGAAAATGTATTGAAAA
Source organism: Dalbergia oliveri (assembly GCA_030441495.1). Classification (NCBI taxonomy): domain Eukaryota; kingdom Viridiplantae; phylum Streptophyta; class Magnoliopsida; order Fabales; family Fabaceae; genus Dalbergia; species Dalbergia oliveri. The sequence continues at coordinate 10,832,804 of JAMLFY010000003.1, read as the reverse complement.
TATGCTTCACTAACCGCTTCATGGAATCCTAGTATTTATTAAAGCAATTTTAGTTGCATATGTAAATGACTTCAGAGGACGGTGTCTGCAAAATTCCATGTTAAGCATTGCAGCAATCAGCACCAAGATAAGAGTTATGAAAACGATCCTTTGAGGTAAATGGCAACCGTGTTTGAAAACTAAAGGTTTAAGCTCAACAGTGTCTCAAGAGTTAAGAAAGGAGATGCGCCAATGGAAAACAAACTCAGCCTTCAATTCCAATATTATTAGGTAATAAAACATGCTCTTCGAAAGTCATGTTACTGCACTATCATTACCATGAGAAACCAGAACCGCTAGCAACCCCTGGATTGCGTATTTATCCCACTGTAAAGGGCATACTTTGTGTTCACATACAGTACCAGTACTAGCATGGACTCACACAGGGCAGAACAGCCACGAAACAAAGACTTCTTAAAACAATCATACAACAACAAAAATAAATAAATAAATAAAACAACTAATTTGCTTTCTCAAGCACAAGCTAGCTTATTGAGTTTCTTTCAAAGAAATGAATACTGACACATTGCAATACAAGGGGGTCAGAATCAAAGGTATACATTAATAGCCGCCGAACATCGAGACAAAGTAAGCCTAGGACCATCCAAGAGCAGCGCGAATTATGTTAAGAATACCACCACCAATGAGAGCCTTCATCAACCTAATCTTTGTATCCGTGTATGGTGGGTACCTTAGTGGCGCATCACCAGCAAAACCGCGATACAGAACTGCCTTTCTGTGGGTAAAAGCATCAAAGGAGAATTTGCCATGGTATGCACCCATTCCACTCTCCCCGACTCCCCAAACGGCAAAGTGTGAACCACGAGCTGCACCAGGGAAAAGGAAACACAGAGATGAAGATTGTTCTCATTTCACATCAATTCAATGAATCTTCAATAACAAGGACATATGCACCAACAGACGGATAAAGAAACACATATTTTAATTTTTCTTTCTTCAGTTAAAATGACTCGTAATATATGAAGAAACTCATCAATATCAATATGAACCAACAGAAGCAGGGGGATGATAACACGATGTTTCAATTTTAAAAGAAGGTGAATCCGTAAAGGTAGCCTTGGGAAAAAATAATTCATAGCAACAAGAATCACAAATTGACATAAACAGGCACACGCAAGCGCATGCATTTCATGGAATGATTGTAAACGATAAATAAATATTACATGTAAGACAGTGTCATTGACAAGCATTCCCCGGCAGAAACATTCGATACAAACTGCTCCTTGAGCTTCTTGTCGGTTGTAAATATATATGCAGCGAGTGGCTTTGTTCCTGAATTAATCACACTGAAACTTTCTTCCAATTTGTTGACCTGTTCCAAGCAAATAATAATAATAATAAAGTTATCCTTATGGATCTTCCATTGCTTTAGAGCAGAAAGAAGCAGAAGAAGTTTACTGATAAGAGATAGCACTTAATTCCTACCGTGAGGATGGGAAGCAATGGACCGAATATCTCCTCGCTCATTATCAGAGAATCTCGCGGAACATCCAATAAAATAGTGGGAGCAATCCTCCTACAATTTCAGGGATAAGAGAATGCCATTGTCAGGATCCATTGCATTTCACTAAGTAAAATCTTTACCTAAGAAGTTAAAGTATAGAGCAATGGTAGAGCTTACAATTTGCTTTCATCCTTTTCACCCATAAACAATCTTGCCAGAAACCTTATCATCATCCAAGAGCTTTGTCAAGCGAGCAAAGTGGTTGGAATTCACAATGCGAGACAAATCTTTTGATTCCAAAGGGTTCTTTCCATAAAACTTCTCCAATTCAGACTTCAGGGCATCCACCTAGAAATAGGAGGCACCAAATACTAAATAAGCTAAGACATAGATTGAGAACTCTAACTAGACATAGGTAAGATATCATACCAACTTGGGAGCGAAGTCTTTTGTTGTTATAACATAATCTGGAGAAATGCAGGCTTGTCCGTTGTTACAACCCCACTTGCCTGAAATTATCCGTCTAGCTGCCACCTTGTAAATACAAATTAATTTCAAGTGAAAAATGAGATGCAAGGAGGCCAAGGCGATACAAAGTAATTGAGAAAGATAAAAATTAGAAAGGGCTTAGTCAAAAGACTCAATACCTGTAAATTGACATTTGAATCAACAACAACTGGAGATTTTCCTCCAAGCTCCAGCACAACTGGTGTAAGGTGTTTTGCAGCTGCAGACATCACTATGCGTCCCACTCTTCCATTACCTGAAAGTTCAAGAATTACCCTTGCTAAGAAATATGTATATGACTTGAATAAGACAATTCATTTGCATTCTTTTACTATTTTCTTTACAAATTACGAATTTATTTAACTATCTGATAAGGGATTTCGAATTACACTTGTACATAATATATAATATAATATTAATATACATATAAAAAAAGACCAACTGTAAGGAAAACTTTATCTATGAGAAAACAAGAAAAACATTCAACATCACTAATTCATCCAAGAAAACCAGAGTAATAAAAAACAAGAAGAACCTGTATAGAAGATTTTGTCCCACTTTTGCTGCAATAGTGCGGTTGTTTCATCAACCGCCCCCTCAACAACTCTTATACATGAGTTATCCATGTACTCCCCTAACAATTTTGCAAGCAGTGATGATGATGCTGGAGCAATTTCTGAAGGTTTTAGAACCACAGCATTACCAGCTGCAATAGCTCCAACGACCGGATCAAGAGACAACACTGGAAAGTGGAAAGACAGATAAAGAAATTAATATAAAACTCATGTCAGCTCAATAAAATAGAAAACAAGTTCAACTAAATATCAACTTACAAAATGGATAGTTCCATGCAGAGATGACTAACACAACCCCCAGCGGTTCAGGTACTATTTCAGCTGAAGAAGGAAAAGTTGTGATTGAAGTTTTGACCTGAATTAAAAGGAAATTCATGAGATAAATCAAATAAACCGTATAATCAATAAGCAGTAATATTGATCCATTTCCTTCTGAGAGGAAGAAATTCAGATAAAATATATATATATATATATATACACACACACACCTTTTCTGGCGTCATCCAATTTTTCAGTTCCTTCAGTGTAACTTCACATGAATTTTTAAACATGCCAATCTGCAAAACAAACTACATCAGTTAGGAGTAGAAGGAAAATAAGATACGTAAGAAAGTTGGTATTGATTGCACATCGATAACCTAATAAGCAATTAGCAATTGCAAGGAAATAGGTTCGTCCTCCACATTTTCAGCTTCATGTCCTTATCAAAAGTTAGTTTCAGAATATTTTTGTTTTAGTTGCAAATATTGCAAATTCCGAAGTTAATACGTAATAAACATTTCAGGATCTAGGATAAAATAGATTTTTTGTCTTCTCCAATTAGTATATTAGAATTTTTATTGAACATTTAAACTTTATAAATTAAAATAAATTATTGTATTTATTCCTGAAGTAGGCATTAAATATGCTCTAAAAGTATACAAAAATTTCTCATAAAACATTGTAACTATCCAAATGGTAAGTACCACAAATAGATATTTCAAATAATCAACAATCACTACTAAGAACATCAAAATATATCAAACTCGCCGGACTAGACTAAGATTAAAAAATTGTGACTCATTTAAATTAACTTGTTTCAACTCAATCTATTTAATCCGGGGGTTAAACCCCCAACCCACTTTACTCAAAAATGATTTTCAACAGAAACTGAAATGAAATACAATTTATTTCCACCTTATCACGTTTTTCTTGTACTAGCAAGTGTAAATTGGTTTTTGGATTCCAAACTTTCCACGTTCATACTTAACAAACAAGGCCTGGAATTGTCCTTTACTAAATTAAGTAGGCACGCCTAAAATTTCTATTTGTCAAGCTCATAGAGGTATCCCTCGAAAGTGGAGTCCTCATCACCTAAAAACGATGAAATGCGAACCACACGCTTACGAATAACCAAATTAAATAAACAGCATACAACAAACATCCGAAGATTAAATCTGGCGAAGTACAAACGAGAACATGACCCAAAGGAAAAAACGAGAACGGGTTATGTTATTTCTACCACTCAATGTAAGGTGTTATAGACAATCACTCAAATCCAATCGTAGAAAATAAGAACATTTTGCTTCAAGTAAAACCCACATAGAATTTAAGGGGGGTGAATTTGGTGTCTTCGTTGTGTCCAATGCATTTTATCTGATGCACCGTGTGTTTGAAAAAACATTTTCAATCAAATAGCACTGATATTTCAATAACCACTCAATCAGTATTGAATGTGATGGATGGATGGAGTAAGTGAACAAGTGGTGTAGATTGGATACGGACGTTAAATTCCAATTTTGCCTATCAAAAATAAAAAATATATATATAATAAGAGAAGGATTAGTTGTACTCGTTTTATTTGGTATATAGCATGTGGACTAGTCTATCAAATAAAGCAAACTCCAAATATAATCAATTAAGTACGCACAAATCATTCAAGAAACAGAGGCTTCATCATCTTCTAACAAGCCAAGTGTTCTATTCCCTATCGAGGTGATCGCATTTGATCTCCAGTACTATATAACCCAAAAACAGAAGGGGAGAGAACGAAATTACGCAACGATTAGAAAAAGCAAAAGAAAGAACAGAGCAAATGACCTCGTAGACGACGGTTTCGAGAGGGGTCTGGCGAGGTCGGAGAGAAGAGCATCGATTATCTGTTGCTCGTTATCAATCATCAACTTCAACAGTGCCTTCACCTGCGACACCCTCCACTCGTAACTCCTAGTCCTCCCTGAACCAAAGCTTCCCCTCAGCTCCTTCACCACCAACGACGCCTCCTCAGCGTCAAACACCACCTTCTTCTGCGGCTCCTCACCCGACATCTTCTTCTTTTCACTTGTCACTTTTCGGTTAGAAAAAACAATGGATAGTTTAAGCAAACGAATTAAACTAACACCGTACGCTGTCCTTGTTGCAGAGAACTCGTGTGCTGGGGGATGCAAATTTATAGCTTGAAAGATAGATAGATAGATAGATAGATCCTCCTGAATTGGCGGTGTGCCCAGCGTTGTTGCTCACGCGACGTAAACGTACTGTTGGAGTTGAGGCGCGCCGTGTGAATGATTGCTGGTTGCCAACTGCGACTGTGGCCTGATCGAAAGTGAGAGTTTACATTTCGGTTTTCGTGGCAGATTAGGATTTGGCGTTAGGACTTTTTCGAAAGTTGGTGATCTTGATGGGGCCTCCCTACCGTCGTCATTCTAAACATTTCTAGATTTATACACAAACAGAAATAAATTGGAACGAAGCAGTACAGCTCATTACCCATACGAGCGTTCCGCATGTTTTTTGTTCTCTTTTAAATCAATTATTCACAGCAGATAAGCAAACAAAGAAGGCCATTTGTCCTGAGGAACATCAATCCCGACAAGGAAGGTAACCCATCCCGTCTTCTTGGGATGCTACAAGATATTATTTTATTTTTCTTTATGCGTGTTTTGTTTGATTTTTAACAGTTATTGGCAAGGGGAATGAGTGTAGTTGTTCTTTTTAACAAAAACTTTGTGAAGTGTTAGTTTTAAGATATATTTAGTTATTTTTAGGATTAACGATTTGGGAATAATATATTTTCATATTTGTTATAAATTTTGAAAAATTATTCTTAGATATTAATTATTTTTGAAATTTTTTTTATAATTTAGTGAGATTTTATTCCCATGATAAAATATGAGAATAAAAAATTCTCATGACTTGAGAATAATAACCATTCAACACAAATACAAAAATATCCTTCAACTATTTGACTGTCCCATATAGTTTATATTTACCCATGCTCATATACATTTCATATATCTATTATACTCTCAAACTCAAAAAACATTTTCGAACAATATTTCTAAATTTATAATTGTTTACTTTTTCCCTTTTTTTTCAGAATTGCAATTTTTATTTGATGTAGTTCTTATTTTTTTTAACATCTTATTTAGTTATTAGATTTGGATTAGATGAATAAATTTTAAAAATTTGTTGTCAATTTTATTGATAAGAAAATATTTCTGAATTTATGATTTTTTTATTTTTTTTAGAAGTGTAATTTTCATTTGATGTAAATATTATTTTTTAGCATTTTTTAATTATAAGATTGGGATGAGATGAGCAAATTTTAAAAAATAAATTGTTACTTTGATATTGATTGAGAAATATCTTTGAATTTATATTAATTTTTTGGAAATGTAATTTTCACTATGGATGATAATAATAAATGTGTTAGGAGTATTTTATAAATTATGATATACATTCCAGAATATATATATTATGAAACAAACAAGTTTTAAATTTATTCTTAGAAATCTCAACATATAATCCCATAAATGTATAATGTTAAACAAACAAGTTGTTTAAAATATTCAAAAATAATATTTCAGAAATATCATTCTTGAAATTATGAATCCAAAATTATAATTTCAAACCTTAAACAAAACCATGGATCTTATGTTGCATTGCTCTCTTTCTTTTCTTTATAATCAAATATTAGACATGTGTTTGTCTTAAACAAAAGTTGCGCAATCATTGACGTCAGGATTACACAATACTTATGGTTTCACCTTTGGAGGGCTTAGAATTGATCCAATACCAAAAAATTGTTTCTCATTTTTTGTTTTCCAAGATATCTAGCATCAACACCGGTGATTAGTCCCTACACTATCTCCTTATGAGGTATATCTCTAGATACGAAAATCTTTCCACACACATCATTAGAAATTGACTTTCTGACTAGTAGTGGTGGAACTTTCTTACAACATGGGAGCAACTTGTCACGACCCAACTGGGCACGTGAGGACACGTGAGAAATCCGGTTCCACGTAAGTCTCGTGACCTGGATTCCTCTATATACACCGTAATATTTTAAATTGGTTAAGTCATAAAATCTTTTCTACATACAAATCATCCGTCTTTAAAACATATAGTCATCATTTTCCTAAATTTCAGTCTCATATCCCTTTCAGAAGTTGAATTCATATACAAATCTCTACAAGTAACAAAATCTTATAATACAATTTAACACAACATATACATGCAAAACTTAAATCATGTAGTACGGTCGGATATCCCAATATCCTGGAGCACTCTAAACAACTTGGAATACATGCCTCACCCCGAGTGAAGCTTCCGTCTGATTCTTTCCTGTGGCTAAGTAAGATTGGCAGCAATGGTTCTATCTAAAGATAAGAGAAATGAGAGGGTGAGTTTTGATACCAAAACTTGAGTAACGCACCTAAAACTTCCTTTCACGGGCCACCAAAGGAACAATGCATGAAAGGAGTCATAATAACATTAATCATATGCAAGGTCTTACATAATTACATGTACCTACATATACATATATTCAAATTATCATTTCATAACTCAAAAAAGGAATTTCTTCAATTTACTTTCTTATCTAGTCACAAAAATCATAGTGTAGTAGCTCCAAGAAACAGTGATATCTAGTCTAATCCTGTCTAGTCTAAGGGTGTCAACACGGCTTCCCTCCTAGACTTGTCTAGGGTGCCAAACGGGCTCCACCCTCTAGACTTCATTACTTCCCCAGACACGGGCTAAGGGAAGAACATGTGTTTTCTGTTATCTCCTAGGTGTAACATCCCAAATTTTTCTTAATATAGTGTTACTTTGTTATAACATTTTATTTTGAAAGTATGCGGATTTTGTTTAGGCAAGAAATATTTAAGGATAATTATTGAAAAAAAATATAATTAAAATATTACAAAACTTAATAGTTGTACAATCTGGAACTTAGCACCAAAATGTAAAATTTTAATTATTCCATTGGATTTTATTAAAATTACAAAAGATGCCACTAGAGGATAGAAAATAAACTTATAACATAATTAGCTTAGAAAAAGCTAACAGAAACATTAGAAAAACTTAGAGAATGTCATTAAGTTATTAAAAAAATGATAAAAAATTACAAATATACCTTAAACATAAGTTTGATCATAAATATAAATATTAAATAATTTTTTATAATATTAGCATAATTGCAGAAAAATAACCTATTGTGGAGTATAAAATAAATCTGAAAAATCCTAGAAAATAATTCTAAGTTTTGTAAAAAAAATTTTAACTAAGTTATGATATTAAATAAGGAGGACCATGAAATAGGTCTCTCCATTAGGCTATGGATAGTGTTAAAAATCATATTGATCTTTAATTAATTAATTTTGACTTTATTAAAGCTTAAATTACCTAAATAATTACTTAAAATTTAAGATAAATTTTCCTAAACCTTGATTTATCTTGCTGATAATATTAAACCAATTAATTAACACCTAGATCAGCCACATGGAAGAAAAAAAAATATATTTGAAAAATAAAATTAAATGGTCAAACTTTCATATTATAATTATTCAACAACCAACCAAACTTTGACTAAAAATTTCAACAAAGATGAGCTTGTCTCCTTATCATTTTAGGCAACTCAAAATTCACATGGGCTGCTATATAAAATTTATATATTTTATTTATAGATAATTAATTATTTTAATTAGCTCAAATTAGACCTAACTAAGGTAAAGATATATTAAAAATACTAAAAATTATAGAAAAAATTCATGAAAATTATAGATAACTTATAAATAAGGTAAAAAAATGTTCTTAACAATATATTAAGGAAAATTAATTTTTATGATGATTTTATGAATTATTTAGTATATATAACTTTAAGATAAATATGCAAAATTTGTCATTTTCATATATTAATCATTCAAGACAACTTTTCATCCTCTATAACTCTATTAGACATGTTTTTCAAAACTATAGGCTGCCAAAGAAGAAAAAAATAATAATAGTTAAATAAATTATTAGTTAATTAATAATTAATTCTTAATAAAACTATCAATAGTATAAAATACCAAATAAAATATAAATAATTATAGAAAATTATATAAATTTCGTGAATACTTGTATTATATCTCTAATAATCTTATTATGATGTTTGAATAAAAAAAATAAATCATTTACTAATTAATTAACTTAATTAAGATGAACTAGTATAAGCAAATTTACCTTATTTTGAATAATTAATTATTAAATTATATTTAAATATATTAAAATTTAATAAATAAATTTAAATCATTTCATTAACATTTTAGTATGTCTTTAAATGATAATTGAGAATTTATTAAATTATTTAGTGTTAGTTTTAATATTTAACTAATCAAATATAATAAATAATTTATGAAATTAGTAATATTTTAATCCTAAACTTTTTCTATAAATAGCACCCCTCTAAACATCACTCCACACTTCATTCTTCTTGCCCAAAATCTATCAACAATCATAGTCATCATTTCTCTCTTCATTTTCTTTATTTTCACATAAAAATATTTATAAATTTTTAGCAAATCACCTCCAAATTATCACCTCTTCTTATCACCATCTAACTTCAACACTTCCCAGCCTTTATACATGAATTATAGCCCTTAGAGAAGGTTTAGAAAAGTTGAAGAAGTTGCTGGTCTAGCGTGGGTGTTGCTAAGTTTCTAAAGCTCCAAGAACAAGTAGGGGTTTTTCTTTCACTAATAAGCTTCATGCATGATTTTCATATATGATGTTGTTATGATACTCAAAGTTGTGTTTATGGTTTTAATATATTTGAATGATTTAAAGATTGTGACATAAAATACTTAATCTATGTGTATATGATATATATTTATTTGCTTACTTATATGGTTGAAAAGTATGATTAAAGATCATTTAAATTTTGATTATGTTTTCTTCAAATATTTCAATGTTGTCTAAATTTGTTGAACTATGTATTTTCATTTAATAAAGTTTTGTGCACAAGTTGTGAAGTTTTAAGGTAATATAGCTTGATTTTGACCTCATTATGTATTTGATCATAAAACATTTTTGGTTCATAAAAAGTGTTGTATTTAATTCATTATAATGAATGGATTTTAAACCTTTGAGTATGTAATATTTAGCTTGGTTTATATGTTATGTTTATCTTGGATTGTGGACCTTGGATTATAAATATTTGACTTGAATATAAATTTATTAACATTAAGAAATATTATTTACAAAGATTTAAGTTAAGGTCCCATTAGGAATATGACATATAAACAAGCTAGATTCATGCTTGAAGTGATTTCTTAAAATTTGTGTATAATTTCAATTATTTATTTTTAAATATTTCTTAGATTTTATTGCTCTTTTATTTACCCTATGATTATATCTTTATATCGATAAAAATATTTTTTACTTATATTGAACATGTAAAGGTAATTTACCTACATATTTTCTAAAGATAGATTGGAAATAATTTTGGGTGTATTTAGGCTTATGGAATTAGTAACATATTATTACTTGAAAATAAATTATTATGTGATGAAAAACTAAGTTAAGTATATTTTAGTATAAAGGAAATGAATTTATAAAAATAGTATGATTTGGTGCTTTAATAATAATTGTAAGAAATATGGGTTTTATGAGTATTTTAGGAATCCTATGTTGTTTGGACTTTATGTGTAAATATGAAAAATCTTGTGGTCTATATGTAAATATGAAAGAAATCATGTAAACTTTAGATAATTTTCATTCTTTATGTATACCGTATGCACTACGTAAAATGAATACATAAATAAATGACACTTCGGCCGGCTTATAGCAGATAAGGACTTAGTGTACACTTAGTCTTCCAGTTGCTAAACGACATCTCGGGCCCTAGGACAGGACTTAGTGTACGTTATAGTGATATCTTGGGCCATGCTAGCGGACAAAGACTTGGTATTCATTTCTGACTAGGGCCCAGCAATGAAGCTCTCACAGATCCAATATGAAATAAACCTTGCAAACTATAATCATTTGAAGAGAACATGATACTATAAAAGGGAGCTTCAGGACACTCATGATTATTTATTACATTTCTTTTATGAACTTTTATTATGATTGATATTGTGCACTTCTATCTTACTTGACATTAGTAAAATATAATTTGAATTAATATAAAAGATTGCATTTTCCTCACTCCGTGTTATTCTTAGTATTTTTGGAATGAAATGGGACTCCCCTGGAAACATCATCCTACTGGAGACTTCTCTCACCCATTTTCTTTGATGTTTCCAGATAGCATGGATCGTCATCAACAGTGAAATGAATGTAGCCTTGGACTTAGTTTCTAAATAATCAGATTCTATTATGTGTGCTAGATATAATCTTTACTATCTGTTACCAGACTTTGGTTATGTTATATTGTTATATTAAAGTTTTCCTTAATGTATCTTGAATGTGTAATATGTATTATATCCTATGGATTGATGTTAGCGTGAAGTATGTTTTTATAGATGATGGTTGTCTAAACTGTGGGAACTACTGATTAACAAATAACAGTAATATGTTAGAAAAGAAATATTCTTTGTCATTTAAAAATTACCTTTGGGTTGCTGGAAGAAAGTGTATTACTGTAAAAGTGTGATTTGGAAAGGTTTTGGCTAGGAAAGACTTGATATTTAAGCGTGTCCATTGTGACCCACATCTCTTTCCTGGAATCTACTAGATGCATGATTTACAGTTGGTATATATTATTCAGAATAGAACTATAAATGAGAAATAATCATATCAGTTTAAAAAAAAAGTTCTCATAAAATTTCAGATTACGGGATAATAATATTATGTTAGCTAATTATTGTTTAAAATAATAATAATATTAAAACTTAAGGTGGAAGAATTAGAGCTTAGTGAGGTGTTACACTAGGCATACTTGGTACCAAGGTTAATGGATTTTACTCCATTAACACACAGCTGTTCCTCTATAACTCTAAATTAATCTGAAAGTTGTTAAAATCATTTTATCCTCTGAGAGCTCTAAATCTCTATAACTCTAACAGTTTGACATTAGCATAACTGACTATGAAACCATACTCGATAATTCAAGTCCAGAATATGTATCCGCCAACTCCTAGTCATCTAAAGATTTGTGCTCTAAAATCCTTTTATGCCTTAATCTCTATATCATTTCTTATTAACAATAAACTTGTTATATTCTGAAAACTTGAGTCCATTCGATTCTAAAGTCTAACCTTAACATAACTGTGGGTAAAATCATGTCCAAGGAATCACCCTTGTGGACATTGAGATTCCAAACCTCCATAGAGTATGTAGCCGCTGTTCCTAAATCTCGTAGAAACTCATGCTCTAAAACTCTTTTATTAATTATCAAAAACATCATTCAATCATCAAAACTCTTGAAATCAAACTATTAACTTGTTAAACATAGTTCCAACCATAAGTTAGGAAAACTCAATATTACATTCTGAAATCATAGAGTCTAAACCATCATTTCAGTCCTTTTCTCTAAACCTTGTATCTAGATATAAAACCATAGCATAAACATAAACCAGTTCAGAATCTAGTAAAACAATCATAAAATCCTCTAATAGTTATATATATATATATAATCAATTCTACATAGAATCAGTTCAGCAACCATGGTCTCATGAGTTTTGTCTAAAACATGTTTCATGCTTTAAAACCAGGAGTTATAAACATATAATCTAGCAGTAAACTTCAAATCCTCTTACAGGAATTCTCTAAATCAGGAAATCATAGTTTTCATGAAAATAACTCTAATGCATAACATAGAAGTCACAGATGTGAACCCACTAACCTGGAAGGTTGACAGAGAAGGAATTACACCAACAGAACTCTTGGAAAATGACAGCAATATCTGTCATGGAAGTAATAGAATTCTAAATCAACCTTTAAAACCTCTAAATACTCAAATTCCATCTCTAACAAGGTAAAGAACCTCTCTTCCTTAGATGACATGGACAACCACTTTTGAGCTATGAAAACTTGAAGGAAATGAAGCAAAACTAGCAAAATAACATACCTTTAAGCTTGGAGGATTGAAGATTCTAAGTTAAACTTGAAAGAGTTGGAAGAAAATGGAGTTTTATGAGTGAAAAATGGGTTGGAAAGGTGTTTGTTCAAAGTTGAGAGAAGTTTGGGGGAGGTGGGGAGTGTCTGAATGGTCTGGTGAAAATGGGCTTTTTATGTTCATTGTTCACCGTTGGGTGGTCCCCTCCACTTTGGCGCCGACTTACTCTCTTTTCCGCCTGGGCGGTCAAAGCTCCAGACCGACTTCACTCTCTGTTAACCGCCTGGGCAATCATAGGACCGCCTGGGGTCTTCTAAAACTCAGATGCTCCAATACTGGTATGTATTGGACTACTATCCCACTACTCACTTATTTACATTTCTTAATTTGAAGTTAATCATTTGTTTTCTTTCCATTAACTTTAAAACATAAATGTAAATAGGGAAATACCCCCTATTTGGATTTAAAGAAAATATTAGAAAAATCAAAATCCCAACAAATCAAAATCTCATTTTTGGGTTTTAGTTCAAATTCGAAAATCTTACGATTTTATAAACTTGAGGGCTAAAAATGAAGTAATTGAGGGTTTCATAAAATTCGTTAAAAATTCCTCTTTAACTCATTTTCTCTAGGAAACAATTACCGGGACTTTTGGTCCTAAGAAAATAGCTCTAATATATAGCCCTTCAAGGACGTATAGGGTCTAGACTTAGTGAAATTAAGACCCAAACAACAATAGAGGTGACCGGCACCTTTCTTTGTTCAAAAAAAAAAAAATTTCTACCTTTTTATTTAAAACCGGGTATTACACAACTGCCCTGAAATTTTTGTTTCAAAGTATATATAGGATTTAATTGGAATATTTTGACAATATAAAAAAGTTTACATATTCATTCAATTATGCAATGTCACATTAGCAAATATGATTATTTTCCACCCCACAACTTAAAAAATTATACAAAACCAAAGATTTGATTGGATGACACTATAAAACTTTTTTATATTGTCAGGATATCAAACTTAAACGCATATATAATCTATCTATAATCTATTTATAATACTAATATTTAAGACTCATTTTAAGAAAAGTTTTCCAGACGTTACTTATAAAGTAATTTAGGACCCACAATTTTGAAAAACTTAAACATTAATTATTTTTTAAAAATAAAATTCATAATCGAATATATCATTAATTAAAACTTCATTAAAGATTATAAATTGATATAAAACTAATACTAATTCCCGTAATATGGTCTAATTTGACACAATAAAGCCTGATTATAAATTGATACGAAAACTAATTCTAATTTCTGTAATCTAGTATAATTTAATACAACAAGGCCTAATTGGATATAATGCTATCAAATATTTTTTATAATGTGATTGTTTTCACATCTATTTATAATATGAACAAATCTTTTTATATATAGAAATTATAATGTGGTCAAATCTATTTTTTATTTTTTTTATTGAAACTAAATTTAAAATTAATACAATACTCAAATCTATTTATAAATCCAATTAGTGACGAGCTTTTGTATATGTGTATTCTGATCTGCTTCTCCATGGCTACTCGATGCGATCTGTTGAAAAAATTGCATGGAATGTTTGAAAGTGAAAGTGCGAATCATTAGACTTTGACATTTGTTGAATTCAACAACTCAAATATCATCAATTCTATTGAGATGATATTTATGAATGTTTTGGTATATAATTCGTTCTCTTTTTTTAGTGTTTTATTTATGTGATGTAATTGTTTCTATTTTATTCAATTGGGTTGTCATGTTTCTATGTAATTCTCTTTGCTGAGTATAAACATGTAAGAATTTAGTGTTATTTTGAAAGATTTGATTTCACATGTTTAGGCTGACAACAAATTATCAACGAAATGTTCTTATGGTTTATAGCCATTGGTTGGTATGTAACTTCGATACATATTTGTGCAGGTAAGTATCATGTAATACTATTTCGTTAATTTCATTCCATTTTTTATTTGTTTATATACTGACTTTTTCTTCATCTAATTTTTAATTATTGTTAATATCCATATATATTTCAATCTTATATAATATAAATAGGAGTTAGAGATCAGTGGTAATTGGTAAATCAAAGAATTTATGTTAGATTTGTACCATGCTATTATGTAAACATAATACTAGGCATGACCTTTTTTTTTTGTGCCATTTTGTATTTTATATTTCTTTCTAACTTACTTTCATTTTCATTGTAATATCAGCAAAAATGTGATAGCACAATGATGAAAAATATCATCAATACTAATGTGACTCAAATATATTTTATAATTTTAGAGACTAAAAAATTTATTTTTAACTCTCAAATATCAAAATGAGTCACATATACAATTTTAGAGCCTATTTGGTTTCAATTTTCAGCTTTCATTTTTCAATTTTTCAAATTTTGTAAAGAAAATATTATAAAACTCTGAAAATTATAAAATTTAGTTTTCAATTTCAATTTCTAGTTTTTAGCATTTCATACACAAAGCCTTGAAAATTGAAAAACTGAAACCAAACATGCCTTAAAAGATTAATTTGAACATTCACTTAGCCCATTGTACCTTTTCAATAATAAACTTGACATTAAAATGTTAAATGTGTTAGTGTGATTATTAAGGTAGGAATTTCATCAAATATACTCCATATTGTAGTATTTAATTATCTATAGGGAAGGCGGTACAAAAAATTCATAAACCTAAATTAAATTTTGATTTAAACTAAAGGTGTGTTTTTTTTTTATTTTGAAAAAAGTGATTATAAAACTTGAATTTATATATCATTGAAAAAAATAAAACTGATTTTATTCAAAAGCTATTATTTTTAGCTTCTAAAAAAAATTGAAAACTCATTTTTTTTCAGATTCTAATAATTTTTAAAAAATTATTTAAATATATAAAATATCATTTTTTTTAGTTAAAAAAGGTGATTTTTGGCTCCAGAATCTCATACAAATGCACTCAAATCATGTTACAAAAATCGATTTTTTGTAAGACTGATTATTTCGGGACAAAATATTAAACTAAACCAATTTTGAATTATGGTTTGGTTCGCTGGTTATAAACCAAACCCAAAGTTTTGTGCTCTCAAGCTAGAATGTCATTTACCGTATTTGTCTCAGTCTAATCTTCCACTCCTTAATCTCGTATCTATTTCATTCTCTGCCCTGCATGTATTTATCTTTTAATTGAAATCCACTTCCACCACTTCCATGTATTTATCTCATTTTAGTTTCATTTTGATGTATATGATTCTTTTTATATATTTACTTAAGAGTTTAATTTCTATATATCTATACACATAGATAAAGAGAATACTTAAATATAATTGCTCTTTTGGTGTCCAAGTTGTTATCCCAATTGTACTCTTTCAATCAAAATTTTATAACTATCTCATCCTAATTTTTTATAACTGCTTCTCACTTTATTTTCCTATGCCATTGTTTATTCTCATTTGTTACTTTACTTCCCCATTTGCTACTATTCATTCTCATTCATTCACACCAGCCCAACGATTCCTATTTTATCTCAAGCATTTTTTCACCAAGATATCACCAGTATATCAATATATGTATCTCTCCTGGCACATTCAAGGTGAGTCATTGATGGAAGAAAAACTCAGCACAACTTGCTACTCACTCTTTTAATATATTTATTTTTTATATTTAATTTTGTTTTAATCCTATGTTTAACAGTGCACAAAAGTTCAATCATACATAACTTTCAATGGCATCCAAGAACCAAAACAAGTAGTGTAGAGCGTCAAATTCTTCTTATGCCTCTTAGTTATTTTATTAAAAAAATATTAATACATAGTTCTTAACTCCATCATCACACACTCCTTTTTATTACTTTTATACAAGACTTCGTACGAGAAAGAAGTGAATTGACCATAAAGAGAGAGAGAGAAGTGATTTTCATTTTCTTTATATTTTCTCATACTTACATTATTATTTTTATTTGAAAAACACAAATGCCTCCCATCAAATTATTTTCTTAATAAAAACTATAATCACACAAATTGGGTTTTATGGCTTACTAGAAAATATTTAATATGCATATTAATTATTATTATTATTATATATACACACACACGAAACTCCATCACATGATGCTGTCATGAGTTTTATATCAAACAAAAGGATAAATGAATGTAAAAGAATGGGTGAGGCAAAGAGGAAGAAATGTTTTATTAATAATGATAAAAGTGAATTTTGTTCTTGCTGTGAATCTTCTTTATTTTATTTTCTCATTACTATAAATTTATTATATATTGGTTTCTTTGGTTTATGTTTTTCTTCTATGTTCATATAACTTATCTTTGCCATTTGTCTTTGTAGCATTATTTATGTTACTATTATTCATAATAGTGATAGTCAAGAATATGTTGCATGATTCATTAAGGAAACTGTATTCAATTTCTATGCAGAGTGATTTTTAAATGGATTTATTTTTCATTGTTTCCCAAGCCTTGTAAGCATATGTATTAATGTTTTTCATCTTTTCTTTTATGTGGTTCATTTTTTATTCTTTTGATGATTTTAATAATATTTATGTTAAATAAAAAATGCGCTTGGCCATGCAATGCTGACAAGTAGCTAGTACTAATAATGTAAAATATTTTTACACTCAAATCATTTCATTTATATCACTTTTCAAGTAATAAATGTCAGACTTAATCATTTTTGTTAATGACAATATATGATTGGAAGACAATATAAAATTTTTTTACATTATTAATGCATATAGATTAAACTCTGAAATTTGATATCAGCACATCAATAAATATATTTAATTTTTACTCAACTACTTCAAAAATTATGTATATAAGAGAATTTAATTAGATGATAATGTGAAACATTAAATTTAAATTCTTCAGCAATTTTTTTTGATATAAACAAAATTATTACTTTTTGAAAACAAACTTCTTATATTTTGCTTACCTTATTATTAGATTTACAATACCATTTATGTCTTTTTTGAAATGATCTTTGAAGTAACCCCCCGATTGTTAGATTTTGCGGGTTTATCGATCTTTTGAAAACAATTAAAAATTGAACAAACGTATTTAAACCTAATCCCGTCGTTGCACCGAAAAACGACTAATCCCGTCTAAATTGAAAACAGCATTGCCATTTCGTGGAGCCAAAAAAAGACAAGGTGTTACCGTCATCCGTTGATGTTATATTCATGTGTTATTTATACTTATGAAATATAGAACACTTATTAATTTATACCTCATTTATTATTAAAAAAGTAAATCTCTTTTAAGTAGGATTAACAAATTTAATAATAAATAGAATATAAACTTTATCCATGGATGGATGGCTACTTGGTCAGAAAAAAGGACAAAGGCTCGAGTTTGACGTTCTTGCATAAATCCCTGGATTTTCTTTTAAAATAATTTATCCCATTTTCAACCACCTTTATCAGATTGCCACAAGATCCCTTTCTCACTAGTCATTTTTTATGCTTCGTTGATAATATTCAATTTTGTCGATTGGTCAAAGAAAAAAGACAAAGGCCCGAGTTTGACGTTTCTGCATAAGACCCTGGATTTTCTTTTAAAATAATTTATCTTATTTTCAACGACCTTTATAAAATTGCCTTTGCAAGATTCCTTTCGCACTAATCATTTTTTCAAGCATAATTTTAAGAAAGAGTTTATTTAAGCTAAGGGAAAAAATATAGTATATTTTTCTAAAAGATTTTTATTAAAATTTGTTTTTTAATTAATTCATGCAAAATATTAAAAATATATATTCTTAAAACAAGGTTATTGACAAAGTTTAAATATTTGATGTTTCGTTGATAATATTCAATTTTATCGATTGGTCGTATAATAATATTTACGAAAACCCTTTGTAATTATACTATTTTAATAAATCTCTTGCGAGTTATTGAAATATAACAAGCAGTCCTTATTTTTTAAACCATAGCGGCACACATGCAATTATACAAAAAAAATTCGTGTAACTTAATTAATTATATGATTTAATTTTGAAGTATTGACTAATGTAAAAAATATTGTATTGTTATTTAATTATATATTATCATAATATTATATGATTAATTTTTACTTTTACTACTTTAAAGTTTATGCAAACGAAATATGCTGTAAATAAAATAATTTTATTGAGTAATAATATAAAAAAATTTCACATTGTTAATACATCAAAATTAAATTATTTATTATATGTATAAAAATTGGTTTTCAATTATTACATGAGTTATGTGTACCTTAAAAATTAAGTCACACCACTTCATTTTCTCAAAGAGCTATGTTGTTTGGCTCGAATGAATCTTATGTGAAGAAAGTACAAATTTGATGTGGAGTAATGTTATTGCATTTTAAATTATTCTTTAATGGTAATAAAACAAGTTACCATCCTAAAACTAACCCACACAATTCGTCAAAGAATTCGCATTTTGAACGAAAAATTAGTATTTCTATTCATCAAATTATCATAAATTTTGTTAAAACTTATTTATAATTAATTTTGTTCTATATAATGTTTCTATTAAAATATTAATTACTAAAATAAAAATATTAACTAATAATTATTGGTACTTCAAATTTAAAATTAAGATGTAGATTTTTTACATTCACAATATATTAAAATTATATTGAATAGGAAATAAATTTACTTCTTTTACTCTAGCTAATACTTTTTTAAGGCCAAGATTGTGATGCACCAAGTAAAATATGGTACACCACAAACGAGATATTTAGTCACGTTTATTGAATGTAGCTAGATTTCTCAAACGTATAGCTAAGCATTAATTCAATATTTATTAAAAAAATTACGGCTAAATTCATCTATCGCACTTTAAATATATTTATCAATTTTTAATAAATATGGTTTAATATCCACTTTACTCAGTGCGCCAAAGGCAAAAACCCATATCTATTTTAAAAAAATATCATTTACTCTTTTTATAAAACTCATTTCAACTACTCTTTTATTTTAATAAGTTTACTATAGTATACTAAACTGTATAAAGATAGACAGATGGATAGGTCATGACCGCAAAAAGATGGTTTTGTCTATGCCATATCAATTGAAATGCAGTGTACCACATAAAAAGTGTTTAGCTACGTTTATAAAATGTGAATAAAGTTATTAGCTATATTTTGAAATGCATTTAGTCACACTTTATAAATGTGGCTAAATTTCTAGTATATGATGCACCTCACTTTATTTAATGTACCATGGCCTT
This sequence comes from Dalbergia oliveri, assembly GCA_030441495.1. Taxonomy (NCBI): domain Eukaryota; kingdom Viridiplantae; phylum Streptophyta; class Magnoliopsida; order Fabales; family Fabaceae; genus Dalbergia; species Dalbergia oliveri. Next base: position 10,812,681 of record JAMLFY010000003.1, on the reverse strand, counting down.
CACCAAAGATAGTTGGATAGTCGCATGTTGATTAACAGAGTCACCAACCACTTCAACCCTAATAAGATGAAAGAAAATTATCAAACAAAGCCAATTTCTCTTGGTTAAGCAAGAAGAGTGAAGGTGGAGAGTGAAGATACTTGAGAGTTGAGACCCAAAGTAAGTATTTTCTTTGAGTAAAGTGTAATTTAGTTCATGAAATTATAAACGCATTTCACTTTAATCCTTGAAATTTCAAAATTAACTATTTAATCCTGAAATTTCATTCTAGGTCACTTTAATCCCTGATCAAACAAATATTAGTCAACCGTTCTTTTTTGACATGATATATTAAGTGACACGTGGTATGCCTTGTCAATCACGTGTCATGTTGATCTACATGACATCAAATTAAAATAAATTCAGATTGGTATTTGAAATTTTCAAATGTATTAAAATAGTCTCTAAAATTTTCTAAAATATGTCAAAAAGGTTATGAGTACTAGATTTATCCTCTTTTGATTCATAAAATCTAAATCATCAATAATTAAATCCACTTATTTCTCTCTCATTTTCACACCTTATTTAGATAGCCCACATTTTTAAATATCCTAAACACAATTAAGAGATTGTTTAGTCCAAATTTGAGACCCTCCATATTTAGCTAATATAATTAATTTATTAGCTATTATATTACATTTATTGGAATAAATTATGTTTAAAAATGTGAAAAATAAGATGTAAGGAAAAAATTATATTATCAAACATGAACAGAGTTCATCAAAGGCCTATATTTGAAACCTTATTATTGGTGATATATTTTCTTCTCATTGTTATTTTATGTGAGATAAATCTTTGTTTAAGTATGGTGTGAAAATAAAAGAGAAATAAACCAGTTTAAGGAATATTGAGGATTTAGATTTCATTGAAATAAAATAAGAGAAATTTTGGATTTGAGACCTTTTTGACATATTTTAAAAAATTTCAATGACTGTTTTGACACGTTTGAAAATTTCAAAAACTAATCTAAATCTATTTTGATTTAGTGCCACACTAGCATATCATGTGGCATGCCACATAGAATCAACATGACATGTTATCGACATATAACATATCACGTGTCACTTAACATGATGAAAAAAAATAATGGTTGACTAATATTTATTTGATTCGATTAAAGTGACCTTGAAATAAAATTTCACAACTAAAAATTTAATTTCAAAACTTCAAAGACTAAAATAAAATACACTTATAATTTAAGGAATTAAAGTGACACTTTTCTCATTCACTTCTAAACTTTGCGTGGAAAACATAATTGAAGATGAGAAAACAACCAATTACTTTTATACCCCTAATTAAAGAAAGGAATTACTTCAATATAATACAGTATTGGTTGAATATTAATACAGTTTGAATATTTACATAAAATTTATTTTCATTTAAAAAATAATTTCAAAATAAATTATATAATTTAAATATTAAAAATTAAATTACTTATTAATATTGCTCTAAAACTATCTATTTATTTAATTTATAAAAATATTTTAAAAATAAATTTAAATAATATATTTATTTCTTACTGCAATAAGAATATATATATCATTTTGATATAACTTTTATTTTTTTTTCCTCTTTCATCCAAACACAAAAAAAAAATACTTTAATTTTTATTTTATCTTTTCTCCATTTTCTTTCCTCTTATTATTCGTTACATTTTCTCCTTAAACAAACATTCCATAACCGAGCCTCTAGTAAATGGCTTTTGGGTATAAGATGGGGGCAGAGAAAGACGCAGCAGCCGTGACTAGGAATAATATATATGCCAATTACACAAGCATAAGGTGCGGCCCTTACCAAACGCAAAGGAAAACGTACAGTTGTAGGGGTGCGTGGCATTGCGCTTTTGGGAGAGATCTCATTCATCATCCAAAACGGAAGGATAGGCGACGAATAAAAAAGAGAAAGCGGACCCAACCACATGGCAGAGCGTGTGTTGCTCACTCCTCCTTCATCACTCACTTTACCTTCTCAACCGCCTCAAACCAAAATGGCCGCCACCGCCGCCGCCTCTCGCATCATCCCCTCCGCCACCTCACTCTCTTCTTCTTCCCGCTCCTTCTTCTCTTCCTCTTCTTCCGCTTCTTCTCGTTCCTCCCTCAAATGCCTCCGCCTTAACTACTCTCCTCGCATTTCTCACCTCTTCATCAATCAGGTTTCCCCTCTCTCTCTCATAATCTTAAACTTGAGCTCGCGATGGATTCATTTACTGTGATTTTTGCTGTTTCAGCGAAGAGCGGAGGTTCGTGTCTCGAGTGGAGGATACGGAACTGCGTCTGCTTCAACGGCCTTAGCGTCCGATCCTTTTCAGTTGAAGAGTGCTAAAGAAGACATCGAGGAACTTCTCAAGACCAAGTTCTGCCATCCGATTCTGGTAAACTTTCAAATTCTTATTATTCAATTTTTAAGATCTCCGTGTACAAGTATATTGTCACGAAACGTTAGGTCTCAATCAGTATTCTGGAAATTTAGCATTTCCTTTTATTTTTCATGTCTGGAAAGTATTTTGAACTTGCATCTTTCTGCAATTTATTGGAACTGAAGCAGTACGCTGCACACTTCGATCATGTCGTTTCTCGGTTCTTTCAAACACCGAGTCGTTTTGTGAAGAAGATTATAAGCATTGATATTCTGTGTGTTCAAGTTAAAAATTAGTCAAATAATCAAGTTTCATGGCCAGTTCCTGCTGAAGTTCTTATCGAATTTGCTTTTGCGCAGGGACTTTGCATTCTCTCCTTATTTTAGCGTTTTGGAATATTTTTATTTTTATTTTACTTTCTTCTTCTAGAAAAGATGAATTTAATTTGTAGCTTAGATAGAGGTTCTTCATTTATCTCAATAGTTTACGTTGTTTTTTATGTGACAGATTCGCTTGGGATGGCATGATGCTGGTACTTACAATAAGAATATTGAGGAATGGCCACAGAGAGGCGGTGCTAATGGTAGCTTAAGATTTGAAGTTGAGCTGAAACATGCCGCCAATGCTGGTAATGATATGGTAAAGACTGATTGCTTCTGAATTTTACTATGGTTATTTTCCCTGACGTGCTGCCGTATCAGGACTTGTGAACGCATTGAAGCTTCTTCAGCCAATCAAAGACAAATACTCTCGTGTGACATATGCAGACTTGTTTCAATTGGCTGGTGCTACTGCTGTCGAGGTTGGCTGACTCCTATTTCTACTTCTGGACTGACTGTTGGCTATTTGAAGTAATTAAAAGATACACTGACAACTTTATTGGGGTTTTCAGGAAGCTGGAGGCCCAAAAATCCCTATGAAATATGGAAGAGTGGATGCCTCTGGACCTGAACAGTGCCCTGAAGAAGGGAGACTTCCTGGTAAGCAGACCATATATCCAGTGGATAAAGATTTCTTATTTGATCTCTATTGATTGTAGGAATTGGATTGATTAAGCTACTGTTAATTTGTGATTAAGAAACATTGATAGAAACAAATAGCTATTTATTTATAAGACATCTATCAATAAATTTGATTTGGCATCAGAAGGTGGCAGAGATGTGAGGCTGTTTCACTAACATTCAGCCCAATCTAGCCAAAACTGAAATTTTCTCAAAAACTTGAAACCAACCCAACCCAAACCAAAATAAAAATGAAACCAGACCAGCAATTTTTTTTTTTTGCCAGATTTGTATGGGCTTTGAAGATCCCAGTTATAGGACTTCATTTATGCTTAAAGAGAAATTCAACTGTGATAACAAGACTAGACACAAGTTTTTATATCCATTATTGGTTGTCAGTCTAGAGCTGTTGGCATTTTAAAGTTTTGCGTTGCTGGAGATGTAGCTAATATGTAAACTTAGATCTATTAAATTTGACAAATTCAAATCAGGTCTATTTAGATCCCACATACATCTTTTCAAGAAGGTAATTGCAGCATAATAGACCATCCTGTTTTAAGAAGCCCTTTTTTCTTCTGGCATCTACAACTAACTGACATGAAGATATTTTTTGTATCTAGATGCTGGCCCTCCTTCACCTGCTGATCATTTGCGTCAAGTTTTCTATCGAATGGGTTTAAATGACAAGGTAATTTCCTTTATTTCCCATTAGGATTAAGGTAGTAAATTGGTTGTCTGTGAGTTTGATTATCAAATTATTGGATCTGCAGGAAATTGTTGCATTATCTGGTGCTCACACACTTGGAAGGTCTAGACCAGATCGAAGTGGCTGGGGAAAGCCTGAGACTAAATATACTGTATATTATCTGCCCTTTAACCCACAAGTTATGAGAATGTTTTGTAGTACTAAATTTCTTTGGACTCTTAAAAGTTGAATTCCAATTCTATATCTAAAATTTGATGTTGCAATGTTGTTGAGCACTAATAGCCATTGTTTCTTTCTTCTTAAATTCTGAAACTAATGATAGCTGTAGGTGATAATCAGGAGTATGGCATGTTGTGTTTTATGTTATTCCTTTTTTTGTAGAAGATGGAAGCTTCTTTTTGGTTCTTTTTTAATGTCATAACTCAATTCCCATATAACACCTTCAAGCAGTGAGAGATCCAGAAAATTTAGGTGATGGGGGCAAAGACAATACATATACATAATAAGAAGTATAACATAATTTTCATCTTAGTATGGTTCTTCTTTATGGAGGCACTTGATTTATAGATTTGTGCTGACCAAATATCTTTGGAATGGTTACTGAGATTATATAGAGTGCCACAAATGTTTGGAGGCTGAAGATTCATGTCCATCTTTTTATTTTCTTATGGTTTTCCCTGATCTCCAAACATTCAGTTGTCTCCTGAGAGGCCTCTAAATATGTGTGACCTTGAGGCATTTTTTCGGAAAAAATATCTATATGCTCTTGATTTGAACTATTGAGTGTGGTCACTACATTGAAAAATAAAATTTTGGAGTAGTTATAAATAGATTCTTCTTTCTAATTCTTTCATAGGGCTAGTTATACTTTTTCTGTGTACTTTGAAAGAGATAGTTGCATGATGAAAGGGAATTTCAGGGGATACAGCAAGAACGTACATGAAATCATCATCAAGTTTCTTCTCCAGAATATCATTCTGCTTTGGAGAGGGAGATGATTAGACATTATCAATGAAACATCTCTAGTCTGAATTTTAGCTACAATGGCCTTACTGCCTAAACAAAATGTAGCTTACCATCTCACTATATTGGTTATATAGGATGAGTGGTTCTTGTTACTATGTTTGTCATGATCTTCTATGCTCGAGTCTCTCTTCAGTTTATTTTGAAAGACAATGGAATCTAAATCTGTTCTTTAATCATTTTTCTCTGTCCTTATTTGTTTTTCTGTTAACTATCTGTATTCTTGTGTGTACAGACCTGTCAAGTTTTGTCTCTCTTGGAGTTAGTTTACATACTGATGATCAACAAGTTTTAAATTTTTCAGTGTTACTTGAGTACAATAAAAACAATAGGAAATTCATGTGTATCTTTCTTCTCTACAGAAAGATGGGCCGGGAGCACCTGGAGGACAATCCTGGACAGTGCAATGGTTGAAGTTTGATAACTCATACTTCAAGGTCAGTCTCCTCTCCCCCCCCCTTTCTCTCCCCCTCTTCCTCCTCTCTCTCTCTTTTTCCTTCTCTCTTAGACTATTGTTATTGTTAGGGAGACTGGTAGGGTAGGGGGAGTATGCTGGGGTTTATGATTTTCTTATTCCTTGCCGTTATTATATACAGGATATCAAAGTAAAAAGAGATGAAGATCTATTGGTATTGCCAACTGATGCTGTTCTTTTTGAGGATCCATCCTTCAAGGTGAAGTAGCTGCAGTTTTATTTTCATGGCTATTAAAATTCAACATAAATATTAAACTTTGTGAAACATGCAGGTATATGCTGAGAAATATGCTGAAGATCAGGAAGCGTTCTTCAAAGATTATGCTGAAGCCCATGCCAAACTAAGCAACCTTGGAGCCAAGTTTGATCCTCCAGAGGTATGTTCATTTTGAGTCACCCTTACTATGTTTTCCTTAATAAGATGTGTGCTTATGTGACCCATGACCTGGAGATTTTGTTCTTGGTAAACTTTGTTACCCTTTTCTTTTCATGTCTGTGTACATATCTTAACCCATGTTACATGTTACTTAACCTTCTTACCGAATAAGTGTTTCCCTTGGCATGTGTTTGTCAGGGCATTGTGATAGATGGTACTCCAAATCCACAAGCAGAGAAGTTTGAAGCGGCCAAGTACTCTTCTGGAAAGGTTCTAATCTTGCACATTTTATCAAATCTTACTATTCATTCAGCTGATGCCTGTAGAAAGTTTATTAGTTATCTGACTTATCTCTTGATAAACTATGCAGGAAATTTTATATATCTGCATATTGTTCATTGTTTTACTTTTCCTGGTTTGGTGCAGGAGTAAAAACAAGTGTCATGTTTTCTTGTGCCAGTTTCTTTTAGTAATACAAGAAGAAGCTATTTTCAAATCATGTGATATCACATGTAAATTATGGACGTCTTAAATGAAGAAGAAAGGAATAAAATTCAATAGTGTGCCTATTTGAATTGCAGAGAGAGCTGTCAGAGGCTATGAAGCAGAAGATTCGGTCTGAATATGAGGCAATTGGTGGAAGCCCAGATAAGCCTCTAAAATCAAATTATTTTCTAAATATCATGATTATCATTGCTGTTCTGGCCCTTTTGACATCACTGCTTGGAAACTAGTTGGATTTGCTTTTCTGGGCTTCTTTATAATTGCTTTGGCATTTGCATACTTGTTCTAATCTTTGCCTATGGCAAGAAATTCTATTCTTGAATTGATGAAAACAAGCTCTAAACAAATGCATATTAATAATCATATAATCATATTATAAAGCTAAAAGAATAGTTGAGATTAAGAAGGTTAAACAAAATTTGTCCCCGATGGGTTGCGTATCCTGGCGAGATTGGGGGCTTTCTCTGAAAAAAATTAAAAAACACTTCCAACTTTCATAGATCGTAGGGAGGGTCAACAGCGGGGAAGTATTATCTTTATTTTTCTTTGAAGTTTGAATTCAGCTTTCATCGAATGGCAAAATAACCATTAAAAAAGTCATTAGAAAACTTAAGTGCTGGCAACTACTTAAGTTTGTCGTTTCTCTTTTGATCGTAGTAATATATTAATCGTTTCCTTTTTTCGGTCATAAGAAATATATTAATCGTTGAATCCGTATTCGTTGAACGGGTAATCTGACTTTGGTTTTTTCTCTATGCTTTCATGGTTCTGCAGTTTATAAGTGGGAGTTGGTTTCATTTAACTTTGTCATTTAACAGTAATTATGCAAATTGGTCATAATTTTAATTCATGTTCTGATCATAGAGATCGATGTTCTGTAAGTGGGAGATAATATGACTTCGTTGAACACTCCTCGTAGCCCATTTTAAATTGCTTGGACTGAAAATACAGCAAATAACTATAGATATTACTATATTACTATTCAAGGAGGCAATATATAAATTTTCCTGTCATATGAATAGAAGAAGAATCAACCGAAAAAAATTGGGGAATAGGGCATTCGTCCTAACATGATTAATTTACTCCAATTTTCTGTATATCTAATGGTTCATTCTTGCTTCCTGATTCCTAGAGGTCTGGATACTCTGGCTCTAGGATGACGAAAAATTGTTTAATATTCGGTACATCGTACATAAAAGTAACAAAATAAAATAGAATGCGGTATCTTTTTTAATGTGTAATGTCAAAATTGTAATTTAAAAAAGCTTAGTAATTTCTCTTACAAAAATGAAGGTATGAATGCATAAAGTACTCAATGTGTTTTATATATCAACACTCGGTGTTTCGTCAACTAGAGTGTTTGTTTTCGCATTCAAATTGCCAAAATCACGTTCACAACAACCAAAGCCAGTTAAAAGGAATGTTTTCATATTTCTGGAAAAATTATCATTCGGTGTATTTTCATCATGTCTTTTACCCTTAGAACGTGGGTTTCAGTTGAATCAACCTTTTAGCTTATCGACTGGACCAAAATCCAGTTGAACCTATTGACATTTTGTAAAACTTCTCTCTCTTTTATTGTTTCTCAATCATATATTATAATATTATTTAGTATGTAAAATTTATATAATATTCAAAATAATTATAAGAAATCATGTATAACTTTTATCTTTAAAAAGAGTAATATTATAAAATAATTAAAAGTATATATTATGATAAGATTATATATATATTTTAGTCCTTCAAAGATTTTCATTTAAACACTTTAGTCCTTGAAAAATTAGATGTATTAACTTTAGTTATAAAAAGATCCTATATCAAATACATTAATCCCTATTATAGGAGAATCACAAATATAGCACCGATTCTTGATATATTGTAGTTTAGGAAAATTTGGCTTTTAACATATTAATCTTAAATTATTGAAAATTGATTTTTTATATTAATCGTTTAGAGAGTAATATGTATATGATTTTCTGCTAAGAAACTAATACGTTTAACATGAAATCTTTTGAGTTTTGAGAACTAGCATATATGCATTTAATTTTTTAAAGACCAAAATATTAAAATAAAAATATTTCAAGACTCAAAGCGTACTTTTTATTGCATTTTATAAATTGATTTTAAAAAATAAATGCGACATATTATGAATGTTAACAAAAATCACATTACATCAATATTTAATTAAATGAAACTACTACAATTTAATAGGACCCAAATAATAGCTATATTTATTTTGGTAATTTTATATCTATTTAAACACACTTTTGATTAGAATAAAGATTATATATAAATCAAGTTTAACGGAAATAAGTTTACAAATTTTAAACCAAACATACTTGTAGCGCTAGTGGTAGACTAACCATATTCTTAAAAGATTAATCATAGTTTTTCGGCTACAAGATTCAAGTTCAAGAAAAGCAAAGTATCACAATTCACAATAATTTTAGTGGGGATATTTTGGTCAAATATTATTGTGTTTCATGCAAATTATATAAATTATTTAATGAAATAAGTATGTAAATTAATGATGATATAAAGATTTATATATGTATATTAACTATCAACTATTTTTTGTGGAGCGAATTGCTTAGTGTATATTTGATTTGCAATTGGAGGAGCTCAAATGTAATTCCCCTTGACGTAAAATGGAATTATACAAGAGTGAAGTTGTTTGGCTATTTTTTTGTGTTGGTCAAACTTATGTTTTGGTGGCTCAGAATTAATTTGAGCAGAAGCATATTCATTCATGTTTTTCATTCTCAATTAAGAAAATTTTTATTTTTATAGCCATTATTTCCTCCCTTTTAACTTTTTTTTCATGTCTTTTTTGTAATGCTACCTTTAAAAGTAATTTTATTTTACTTTATGCAAACAAAATCAACTCTTTTAAATTTACTTTAAAAATATCATATCATTTCCAAATACAAATTATTTTTTTAAAATTTAATCCCCTTAAAAATAATTCTTTTAATTTTAATTATTTCAAAAATAATTCTACGAAGTAAAATCAAACCAACCATTAGACAGATATAGGAAAAATGGCCGGAGTTGCATGTAAACCGAAGTCGTTTGCAAGTAGATTTTTAACATCAGAAAGTGCAAAGCTGCGAAAAATGAGTTTGTTTACCATATTGGAAGCATGTGGGTTCTTGGGTTAATCATAACTCTAGTAGATTCATCACGTTTAGTAAGCTTTTTCGCTCTAGCAAATTATGAAGATTCTTTTTACCTTCAGCCCTTTTGAAGAAAGGAGAAGTGCAAAGTTCCTTATCCTTCTCCTTCTTTTGTGGCACTTAGCCTTTTGAGTCATTACAAGTTTACAACTTTATAAGACCTTCCCCAACCCCAACCCCACCCCCCCCCCAAAAAAAAAAACACACACACAAGAGCACCAAAAAAAAAAAAAAAAAAATCCTTTACCAGACCTTCACGGTGGTCACACGAGTTTAGCTTGCTGAGAAATTTTCCCATTTTTCCCTACGAAAGTTAAGGTAGAAAGTTAAAAACCTTTAGCAGTGGCAAGTTGCACTTTAAATAATGGAATTATTTGGAAATGGTCTTATTCTATTTGCTTTGCTCTGACAACACCAAATTTCCTTACATACTAATGGGTGGTCATGGTTGGTCCGCTTAATTTGCAATTTACATGCGTCATGATAAGATATTATGTGTTAAGATGGATCGGAATTGGTTTGTTTAAACTACAAATTACTTTATGACCAGAAGAGAAAACTACAAATTGCTTTAGTTTATTTGAATATGGACGGAGAAAGTACAAATAAAATTGTGGACGAGGCCGAGAGTTAGAGTGATAAACTGCAAGGCCCAATGAGAATTAGCTCAAGTAATTGACATTTTATTTATGTATCATTATAACTTGGATTTGATTCTAAGATTTTTTTTTATTAATGAGTGATCTATAAGGATCATGATAAGTGTCAATTTTAGGAGGATATATATAACAAAGATTAATTTTGATGTATTCTTAGTGTAAAAGAGTTTTACTGTATACAATCAATCACATACTTCTATTTATAAGACTTTAAATATAGTGGGTGATTACACCCACACTTTTATTGACATGACAGTACAAGATTGAATATTAGTGTGAAATTTTTTTTAATTAAATCCTATAAGAAATTGGATAAACAAAGTCAATGAAAACGATCCACAATACGAGTGACAACAAATAGTCATCAAAGAGTTCATAATTTATCCATTTATTAACTTCAAAGATTATCTTTTTTCTTTTATAATTAACTTCTAAGATTATCTTGTAGTAATTTTATCAAACAACACTCATAGCGTTCATGATTACGAAAGTTAATTAAATAGAAGATTGAAACATGGAAGAATAAATATAGAGTGTTAACCCTTTTTTTGTTGGGGCCTCCAAATGATGGCAACTTTGTTGATTCCCATGTATACATACTATGCTAGCGAGTAGTCAGGCCTATGTAATAAATTTCAAAATTTAATTGGGTAAATTACACTTACCTCCCTTGAAATTTGTGGAAATGCAACTCATACCCATTTATTTGTCCATCTAACATTCACACAGTCTAGCTTGTCAAATTTTAAGTATTTATATCAGGTTTAACTACATTCAAGAGCACCGTTAATAAACTAATAGAATGATATTTTTGTAATATTAACTGTTTTTAATTAATAAAATTATAAAAAATACATGTACCTACTCTGTTAAGTTTATGGTGTTTTTATAATTTTATTAATTAAAAATATTTAATATTACAAAAATATCATTCTGTTGAGTTTATTATGTTCTATGAATGGGGAGTGACACTATAATATAAATATTTAAAATTTGATAAGTAGAGGTGTGAGTGTTAGGTGAAAAAATAGAGGGGGTGTGAGTTATATTTTCACAAATTTTAGGAAAGGTGAGTGTAATTTACCCAATTTAATTCAATCGTTGGTCGATACCGTTTCATTGTTGGCTCGAAGCCTCATAAAAAGAAGCATGTTGTTAATAGTTGTTTTTTGGGGGAGTATTTATTGACTTTGTCAAAAAAACATTTTATATAAAACAGAGTAACAATGTAAAAAACATTTCATATGTTAAGAAATTTAATATTTACTATTTATATGAATTTGATTTATTTCTATGCATTTCATAGTGTATTGTCATGCAATAAAATTTGAGAATAACGTCAAATAAGGATGATTAACTATCCACTATAAGTGGGTTTGATAATGTTCTTTAGCTAGATATTTTGATTTATAAAAAACATAAGCCCATTTTCTGTGACAAATAAAAAAATTGGGATGCTTCGAGAGCAATTACAGCACCTCATGGGTGTTTTCCAGAGTTGGTTTATGTTTTAAGAAATTCAAAAAATTCAAAGACTAATATAATATTGAATTTCAATAAAAATCCAATGTTATCTTTTCATTAATTAAGGCTTTTAGTTTTTTATCTTTCCATAAATATTTATACATATTATAGCCAAACATTATTTCAATGGCTCATGGTTATTGAAAGTAACTTTTGTATAAATTTATCAAACATTGTTACAATGATTTTTTTATAGTAGTTTTTTAAGAGTCTAAAGAGCTTAATAGCTTTTTGAAAGTCACAGTAATACTAACTGCTTATCATGATTTGTCATTTTTTTCAAATTCTATTAGCTGATAAAATAATTTTTTTAAAAAATTTGGTGCATAGAAATTAATCTTATTTGTTATTATCATACGTTTGTCTTTCTTCCTTTCTTCCGTCACTCTCCTACACAAAAGCAGTGATTAAGATATTGACTCCGTTTGGTGGTGTCACCTATAAATCTAACATAATTGCAAAAACAAAATACGCTATGTTATTTCTGTACACTTGTCGGCAAAAACCAATGAGTACAACTACAGCGTTATTACGCATCTGATTTATCATTATTATCCTCTAATTTTTCATCACTTCAATCATATAAGGACAACAAGAACTTTTGAGTATCGAAGCACAAACAAACAACCAATAATAGTGAGACGACGGTTCTCACCGTAGACATTTGATTTATTGCGTCCCGGGTAACTTTGAGATAGGATCAAACACTACAATGAGTCACTTCAGACCTTTTCTATCCAAGGAAACAGCACAAAAACAAAGCCATCTTATTTGAAAAAAAAAAATGACAAATCTAATACTGACAATGCATGCTTTCTAGTATTGGGACCCTCAAATTATGCTGCATTTTGTCCGAGCTACTTGAGAATCGGATTCTGTTTACGCGTTTGTTGTTGACGATTAAGGGAACCAAGTACGGTCCCAAATCGTAAAGAATTTGAATTCCATGTCCATATCTCAAACAACAGTTTGAGACTTTGAAATTTTGAATGGTTGGAATTTGAAGTTTTGAACTCCGAAGTAGTAAAGAAGCCTGTTCTTGTTCTCACCGATGCAAGAATTTTATGGCCTATGCCCAAAGAAATTTCATTTGCTCTTCTCAAACTCCGGTTTTGCTTCTTGCTGGGACGCGGATTCTTGCTTATCACGCACTAAGATTCATAGGAACAATCAAATTACATCGGAAAGGATCTTTTTCTCTAAAGCAATACAATGGGTAACATTTTCTTAATTTCTTTGTATAACATTGATGGTGTGGTTGGTCAAGGGGAAAAATTGGGATGAAATTGTCACGGATAAATTTCATGAGTAATGAATAATGTTTTCATTCCTATTTTTTGCCCCAAAAGTTTACACACCATGGGAAATGAGCTTTGAAACAGGGGGAATTATAAACTTAGGAAGGGTCGTTTGAATAAATAACTGATTGTTTATGTGAAAGTAATTAATACCTAAAAAATATTCATAAATAAGTTATTTTATATTTAAATAGTTAATAATAAAAATACTTATTTTGAGTGTATTTAAAGTGCTTATTGAGAAATAACATATTTTAACCTTTTATAAAACACTAATAACGACTTTTTGGGAAGTAATGAGTTATATAGTAAAATAAAAAAAATGAAAATATGACTTTCAACTTCAAAATGGTTAAAGAAATTATTATTTAAATAAATCCTTAGTCATAAATATGTTTTCGTAGTAGCACACATATTATGATAAAAAAAGGCGGTGCTTAAGTTATCACAATAAGTTGGAGTGCGTTTGTTGAGCTAGAATGAAAATATTATCAGAAAATATTTCCTAGATTGTTCGGAAATTTGAAAAACAATATTTTTACGTTTTCAGCATTTTCACTGGGATGTTTTGGTTAACTGATGACAATATTTTCTCTGAAAAGGCAGTGGCAAATTTGTAATAATAGCCAAATCCCTTTATTTCCTTTTCAATTTTATATGGTCTGAGTTATCGCACATATGCAGACCTAACCCCCATACTCATATTCCCACTCACAATTCGCTTCATTTCAATTTTTATTTTATTTTATTTTTACTAACCCTTCATTCCAATTCTAATTCAACGGCAGATGTGGTCAATAGTGAACTTGACCATTTAATTCACTTATAATTTATTTATTTTGTATAAACTTTATTTTCTTAAAGATAAGATTTGAAAATTTTTAAGTTAGAATTTAATACATATGTTTATACTATAAATTTAAAATTTAATTTCTATACGTTGAAGTTTTTCACATTACATATTGCTCATCAGTCATGATAATTGATTATGTCACACTTATTACTACTTAAAAAATTATATAAATAAAAAATTTTAACTAGATAATAGTGTAAAATAATTTCACACTGTTAGTGTATCAAAATTAACCTCATAAATTTAAACAAAAAAGAGGGTAAATATTCTATAATGTTATGTTGATTGAATAATATGTGTGATTTATCACTTTAAAACAAACATTTCTAACAACTTTTTAAATAAGCAATAAAATATTGTTCAAATATTTATCCATGTAGAAATTACAACATAATAATTGATAATTATAATAAAAATAACTAAAAAAATGAGCAATTTATTTTAACCTTAGTATTAATATTTTATGGAGTTATTTTATATTTTTGGTAGATATATATATTATTTAATAACAAATTTAATGCTATTATCTTAAATATGATTTTAAAAACATATTTTGAAAATAGACAAACTAAACATATTTTCATTATTTTCACTTTTTAAAAATAAAATCTACTTTTATAAACTAAACACATTTTTTAATTTTAAAAATTTGAAAATATAAATTATTTTTAGAAAATAAAAACAGAAAATAAAAATAAAAAATATTTTCACAAACCAAATACACTCTTGATATTTTTTTTTTGAGAGAGTAATTTGTTTTATGATATTTGATCCGGGATTAAGATGAAGTTTTTGTCAAAATTAAATATATGTGCTACATAAAAACTAAAAACAAATAATAAATGAGTGTCCTCCCTCTCTTCATCTCTTCCTCTTCGGCTGTTCCAAGCTTGGCGGGTTCCTATACAAGTATTTAGCAAAATTTCACTCACACGTAGAATTCCTTATTATTTAATTTTTGCGTAAAACTTTAGTTAAAAATTAATTAAGATAGTTTAATAAGAAGTAAAATAAATATTCTCTCACATGTGCGATAAGAAAACCCAATAAAAAAATAACTTTTAGTAGAAGTCATTTGTTTTTGGTGCTAGCAGAAGTCATTTTGATTAGACATAACACTAATCGAGATTACATTTCTGTAACCACTGCACTTATCTTAATACACCAAATCTGTGTCGTACCCCTTATCTCGTCTTCAAGTAATTAAAAATAATCTTGGCGTGCCAGTGTCCAATTATTTTCGATGTCCTCGCCATATGTTAATGTTAAATGTATAAGTAAAAATAATAAAAAAATTATAATGTACTTCCTTCCTTTTTTACTCTATCTGTCTATATTTTTTAGATTTTTTTTTTTTGTAGTTTTGGTGTCTCAAGAATATGGGTATCTTTTTTAATTTAAGGATTAATTTAATCATAACTATTTAAAATATTAATTAATTTAATTAGTGAGACACGTGAAAAATATTTAGTCATAAGTTATCTAAAATATTGGTATCTATTAATTTTATAAGGTACTGAAAAAATTCATTTTTGTTTTATGTAAAACATTTGTCCATTTGTTATATAAATAAGCATGAAATTATATTTTTTAAATTCTACCTATAATATAATTGGTTATGTCATCATTAATAATAACATGCAAGTCTTTAATAGGGATAATTTGATCCATTCATATAATTTGTTTCTATTATCAAGATATATTTATTATTTTCCTAATCTATAATATATATATATATATATATATATATATGGACAAATAAAGTGAAAATGAGGAAGTATAAGATTACTCAAACATGTGGTGTTATTTCTTGTTATAGATGTATGAAATAGGTGAATACGTGATGCCTTTTAAATATTCGGCAATATATGTGATACCTATTTTAATGGTTTTTTTTAAGCTTTTAATTTCTCAAACGACTTAAAATTTTTATATATTTCATGAGAGAATCCTTAGTATTCTATATTCTAGTGTTTCTTCAATTATTTTCTTAATAGCATGGAAAGGGACACTTATCTATAGTACCAAAATGAAAGAAACACTTACTTTTTTTTATATGATTTATATTGTTATACACTTATACGAAAGTAAAATAAACTATTACTATATCCTTCATTGTGAATGACAATAAAGAATAAGAGTTACGGGCTAAGCTCTTTAAATATTTAGTTAAGGATATCAATATAATAGTATATAAGAAAAATATTTTATAATTAGATTGAGGGAATTAATCACTATTTTCAATGATGAATACTCTTGATTCATTAAAAAAAGATAGGGGAGCTGGAAATTTTATTACAGTGACATATTTCTTTTTCCTTGTGGTAGATTTAAAAAGATAAATGTTCCATACACTAGGGTGATTTAGGTGTAATTAGAACAACCCACTAGCTATTGTCTTAAACGTGTTGTTAATTGACTTATTGAAGAAGTACTTAAAATTTTGTTGTCTCCATTATGTGAGTTATTGTCTAGTAGTTTTTTTGTTGGGTAAAAATTATTGGTATTCTATGCTCGAGATAATTTTTCTCAAATTTAATAGGATTTTAGGATGACAAAACTTTTTCTTCCAAATTTTAATGCAATTATGGATTTGAATTAAAGATCTCTTATTAAGTTAGAATAAAATCTTGTCAAGTTATCTATCTATTGCTATGTTATTGTCCATTAGTGTTTTGCTACAGACCTCAACAACAATAGCAACTATAGTTATTTCTTCAAGAAAATACTCGGTGCATATTTGTTAAAAATCATATAACATTATTTCACCCCCCCCCCTTTCTAAAACTTTGCTGTCATTGTAGCAAAAATGTACGTCACTTTCAAGCATGGGTCCTCTTCCCTCCCTTCCCCCCCCGCCCTTTTTCTCATCTAAGGTGACGTGCAGGTGGGGTATGCCATCTCCATTGGGGCCCAATTCAGAATTGCCAATCAGAATCCAGCCTCACCCATAATTTTTGTTGGAAATTAACAAAAGCAGATAAGCTTTTTCTATTCTATTTTAACAGAAATATTGTTGAAGATCATTTGCTATCATATGATTACGTTGTACGCAGGAAAGTTTCTCCTTGTTTCCTTTTCATCGAGAACAAAAAAGGGGCTGTTTGGCTTTGTTCTGTTTTCATATGACCTTGAAAAGGCTACTTTCCGTCAAACCCCTACATATAACAACGCCTTGAAATCCAAGTTTTTACGTTTTACTGTAACAGCATTTAAATAATAAATAGGAATGCGATGTTAATTAAATAAAAATTGATATATTTATAGAGTGTCTTTGAATTGGCTTTCTTTCAAGAAAAAAACAATTTATTTTCTTTAAAAAATATGTTTTAAATATAGTTTTAGAGTATTTGGATTGGCCTTTTTAAAAAGTGCATTGATGAAACCACTAATTTAGTTCTCCATAAGAATAACATTGAACAAATTAGTTACCAAAGATAAAATTATTTGTTCTATTTATATCTTTGTCAGAGTTTAATTTGACCTATTTTTATAAATTATTAGAGATCAATTTATTCTATTTTAATCATCAAGGACCAAAACTAGTATTTATTTTTGAACTAATTTACCAGCATTATTTTCATGGAGAATTAAATTGAGGATTTACTCAATATTGATAATTAAAAAAAAGGTGATATTCTGTTATAAAAGAAGTAAAAGTAGAAATGGTTTTTAATAATTTATCTCAAAACCATTCCTCACTATTTTTTATATTTACAATAATTTCCCTTATCAAATTCTTACAAAATTTGTCTTCCGCTTCTACTCCACTCACAAGAGACATAGAACACCCACAACCACACTCAACCAAGTTGCTACGTACTTATTTCTTGGGCTTCAATGTTTTCTAAGGTATACTAACTTTGACTCATGTATACTAACAAATTATTAATTAAATCTAGAATAGAAAAAGTTATGAAAAACAAAAGAAAGAAAAAGAGTTCTAAGAGATAAGAGTGATGCTCAATTTCTTATGTCAGTGTGCAAAAATTTCGTATAAATATATTTGATGCATAAGTTCATAAAAACATTGCTTTTTCATGTAATTTGATTATAAAAAATGCTTTCATTTTTTGTATTCAAACAAATTAAGTACTTTTAACAATTAAAACTATTTTCTAAATTATCTATTCAAACATGCATAAAATAATTTTCCCTCTCATAAAAATATTTTTTTTAAAAAATCAATCCAACTCATCATAATATAATTTGACAATGTGTTAACCTGCATGTGTTAGCAACACCACGTTTAATTAGATAGGAAAAATTAAAATAATAAAAGCCCTTTCGGTAGCATGCGTATGTCATACTCAAAAGTCAAAAAGGCTATTACAAGGCCTAATGGTAGGAGTTCATTTCCTTAAGGCAGTAATCATTAACTGCATCCTCTTAGCCCACCAAAACCAAACATTTTTCTGCCTGGTTTATTTGTTCGTGCGAATCAGCTTACCAAACGCTTCCAAAACTCGCTTTCAATAAAAAGTCCAATTGACAGGAACACACCATAAATATTGAAAGTATAGTATTATTATCAAGAGCTCAATTCAAGACTCAGTTTTCGAGAGAAGTTAACAGAAAGCCCGGAAAGAGAAGGAATTCGAATAGTCTTATATTCAAACAATTTAAGATATGTGTGGTGGGATCACAACTAGTAAAAGAACTCAAGATGAAATAATAAAAGATTTTTTTATATAGAATGGACTACATCAAGGGTCAATCTTGAGTCCATATCTTTTCACATTGATTTTAGATGTGCTTATGGAGCATATTCAAGACTCAATACCTTGGTGTATGTTATTTGTAGATGATATAATCCTAATAGTCATGTATACTAACAAATTATTAATTAAATCTAGAGAGTTATGAAAAAAAAAGGGAAGAGTTCTTGAGGTATGTGAGTTTTCTTGTGTCAGTGTGCAAAATATAATATATAAAGTATATTTGATAAGAGACACACACATTTTAACTTGAAGTGAAACTAAAAAATGCCATACGTAAATCACAAAATTTAAATATTTGGGTTCTATTCAAACATGCATAAAATAATTTTCCCTCTCATAAAAATATTTTTGAAAAAATTCCAACTCATCATAATATAATTTGACAATGTGTTAACCTGCATGTGTTAGCAACACCACGTTTAATTAGATAGGAAAACAAAGATAAAAGCCCTTTCGGTAGCATGCGTATGTCATACTCAAAAGTCAAAAAGGCTATTACAAGGCCTAATGGTAGGAGTTCATTTCCTGGAAATTTAACTGGAAGCGTGTTCCGCCCACAAAACCAAACATTTTTCTGCCTGGTTTATTTGTTCGTGCGCAGCTTACCAAACGCTTCCAAAACTCGCTTTCAATAAAAAGTCCAATTGACAGGAACACACCATAAAGTGAAAGTATGTATTTTATTACCGCAAGAGTGATCGCGGTCAGGGCACGGAGAAGGAGCGGCTAGTCCAAGCGAAGGTTCGAATGAACCGATTACACACAAATGAGAGGATCTAGACTTTATATAATGGACTATAGGGTAAAGGAAGGCTTATATGAATTGATTGGTACTCCTATGCCACAAAGATGCATCTTTCTTCGGTAGCCCATCATGAAAGAATAAGGTAAGCGTGCTTGACTTGGGGAATTTTGGATGGGTGACTTTGGGAAGTTTTAATAAGCGTGTGAGTGAGGACAAAGCACATTTTAAAGAAGTGGTTTGTGGATGATACGGTAATACCGTAAATCATAAAATTTAATATTTGGGTCTATCATTTAAAGTGATGAAAAGATAGAGAGAGATGTTAATCATAGAATCCAAGTAGGGTGGTCAAAATGGATAGGTGTTTTGGGTGTTATTTGTGATAAAAAAAAAAGTACCACTAAAGTTTAAAGATAAATTCTACCATAAAGTGATAAGATCGGCTTTGTTGTATAGGAATGAATGTTGGGTTGTGAAAGATTAACATGAAAATAAATTACATGTGACGGAGATAAGGATGTTGCGATTGATGAATGGCCACACAAAATATGATAGAATAAGGAATGAATGCATTAGAGAGAAAATTGGGGTGAGACTTAACGTAGAGAAAATGGTAGAGTCTCGTCTTCGATGGTTTTGGCATTATTTGGAGGAGTCTTGTAGAGGCCCAATAGGAAAATGAACCAAATGGAGAAAAGTTATAAGAAGACGTAGAGAAAGACTAAGGAAATCTATAGGATAAATAATTAAAAGAAATTAAGTGTCAATGATTTTAACATGAATATGAGATATGATAAAGTTTTATGATATCACCTAATCTATGTAATTGTCTTCACTTAATGGGAAAAGACTTAATTATTGTTGTTGTTGTATAATAACAAAAGCTCAATTCTTATACCCAGGTAGTTTGAGTGACAAATAAATTAAAGTTAATTAAATACTCGTACCACATTTATTTGTTCTCCAAATAATGTTATTTGCATAATATTCCCATCACAATATCTGTTACGGAGAATTTCCCTTTTGGCTTACAAAATAAGAGGAATACATCACTTTACATTTCTTTTTTTTTTTCTCCTTCCCCATACACTCATAATATATAATTATTTTATATTGTTCACCAATAAAATTTTTAAAAAATATTAAACCATGTTAAATAATTATTTACTGTGCTAACTGCATATAATTTGATATTTTCTTAAATTTCTACTAATTAACTGTATAAAATAATTATACATTTGTCACTACACAAAAAATTAACTCATAAATTTGAAAATAAAATGTATATCAATGACGACATGCCAGAATTATTCCCTTGTCCTCTTATCATTGCCTTGTGCATTTATCCCACTTATAATTTAAAGCTACTAGCATGAATACCTGAAAAGTTTAGCGTCAATGATAATTTTTGTTTCTGTTAAACTTTTACACATTGATTATAATAGTATGACGGTGTTAGATTTAATTATTTTACAAGTCTTTATATAGTTTTATTTAATTTTTAATTAAATTATTATAGTTTAAAAAATTGTAATTAGATTTCTATAATATATAAATTTTTTTAATTAAATTCCTGTCATAATAAAAATAGAATATTATATAAATATTTCATTTCCATATTTCTTTTATCTTCTTATGGAAACAAAATATTTCAATTTTTATAACGGTAAGGATTTGATTAAAAAATCTCATATACTATAAGGACCCAATTATAAATTTTTAAATTATATAAACCTAATTGAAAATTAAATAAAACTATACATACTTGCAGAATAATTAAACTATCATATCATTTATATTTTTGGAAATAACATTTCATGTACTTCTATTAATTTTATTCATTTGCGAGCATTGACATTTTTTTTTTATCCATGTATTTAATCGTAACTCTCATCTTTCTTGGATGAGTGAATAGAGTTTTAGCTACTTATTTCCGCGTGCTATTCGGAAGGCCTATTGTATTTCTTTATCTTTCTCTTTTATTTTCTGAGCTAAATTTAATAATTATAATAACAAAAATAGAAAATAATAGTTTAGTCAGAATAAGTAATATTGACATGGTATCAAATTATTATTTGAATTTTTTTATATATCCAAAATTATAAATATAGTTTAATTTTAGTAAGTTGATAGTGTAAAATTATTTATATAGTTATTTAATTAAACCCTTCTATTTATAACCTTTTAAATTAGTGACTATGAGAATTAATCGTTATAACTAATATGACAATATGTAATTAAATAACAGTATAAATTCCTTTTCATGTTATTAATATATCAAAATTATGTTATATACTGTTATAATAATAATTTTTTTCCAAAGTGTATAATATAATTAAGGGTAAATAATACACATCACTCTTGAGTTTGTGAAAATGACACTCAACCCCAAGTTTATGGGAAAATTGACACTCCATACCATTGTTTTGTTTCACTAACCACTCATTTAACCATGGTTAAAATATATACTTTTACATACTATATAATATCCTATAATTCTATTAATTATATCCTATCCTACAATAATAATACAATTAGAAACTTATTATTGAGAAAGTGTTGTCATTTGTTGAATTTTCTTCAATAAGAATTCAATGCATGATTATTTTTACTTGAAAAATGAACATGCTATCAACTTATTATATATTTTTTGAAAAATCATTTTATTATGACATTATATTATCATGGCCAAAAAATACTATCAATCAATCATTTATTAATTAGATAATTAGAAAACTATCCTAGAGAAATTTTTCACACATTGTGAATTATCCTTCAATAAAAATTTAATACATAAATGTTTAAAAAATAAAATTTTGAACATCATATCAATTTATCATAACATTTTATCAAACTCAATTTATTATTTGTCAAATCCATGTGTTGGAAATGCAAGTATTTTTCAATAAAAGTTATATTGAAATAATTTTATATGTTTGGGTAAAAAGATAATTACATTGAACAAGTACAAATAAAAAATATAAAATTTAACATACTTGATGTTTAAATGCAAAATTTTAAAATCTTATAAATGAATTAAAAATGTATAAATAATTGAGTGTTTGAGTGATATGTTTGAGTTTTAAATTGAAGTATCACAAATATGAAAACTAAATAACCAAACAAATTCTAATCAATTTTATTATTTGTGTTGGATTTTAAATTTTATTAAATCTATTTAAATCGGTGAAAACTTTTAGTTATAATTTGTAACCTATATTACATCTTAGTAAAAGAAATAGTATGAAAGCCACTTCCTTTTTACTTTTTCTAGAAATATTATTTGTATTATTTCTTAAGGAAATTTTTAAAAGATTACTAAAAACTATTCCTTAAATATATTTAAATAACACGTTATGCTGTCCTTCAAAGATATCCAAGGAACATGACATTTCTCTTAATTTTTATGTATATGATTTTCATCCAAAAAGAATTGCATTTCTAAATATAGATTTGATAAATAATATTTTTTAAGTTTGATAAAATGTTATTATAAATAGATATGTTCAGATTTTTTTTTTTAAATAACCATGTGTTAAATTCTCATTGAAGGAAAGTTTTAAATGTGTCAAAATTCTCTGGAATAGGTTTATGAATATGTAATTAAGAAATGATTGATTGATAGTATTTATTGGCTCTGATAATATTATGCCATAATAAAAATGATTTGATAAAAATATTTGAATAAATTGATAGGGTTTTCATAATTTTTGTAGAAAAATAATTATGTATTTTATCCTCATTGAAGGAAATTTATCACGTGACAAAACTTTCTTTTTAATAAGTTTCTAATTGTATTATTATTATAGAATATACGATAAAATTAATAGGATTATACAATATGATAGAACCTATAAAAGTATATATGCATCTTAATTATTATTAAATTGATAGTTATTGAGACAAGACAATAAGATTGAGTGTCAATTTTCTATAAATTTAGAATTGAGTGTCACTTTTATAAACTTTAAGGATTGGAAGTATTATTTATCGTATAATTATTCTTTGTATAGAGGTATTACTAAGCGATCAGAGAGAATAACGTGTTAGTAGAATCTACTGGACGTTGTTTTCAGTGCAAGGTTATCGATTAAATTTCACTAATGTCCGCATTTGTTTTTGTTAGTAAAAAAGACATTGGATACTTCACACGCATTTATTAGTATTTATGCAGCTTTTTTTTTTGGGTAAAAATTTATGCAGCTAAGTTAGTGCTCGCCGTCCCAAAATTAAATTATCGATGGTTGTAA
The DNA here is from genome assembly GCA_030441495.1 of Dalbergia oliveri. Lineage (NCBI taxonomy): Eukaryota > Viridiplantae > Streptophyta > Magnoliopsida > Fabales > Fabaceae > Dalbergia > Dalbergia oliveri. Next base: position 10,788,975 of record JAMLFY010000003.1, on the reverse strand, counting down.
ACAAAATGAGATGAGATATTATAATATACTCCAAAAAGAAAATTTAATAAGATTTGACATTAAATCCGAATAAGGTGACTTTATTCACGCTTTAGTGTCATTCCTCAATCCTCCCAGATCGAATCATAAACTCCACAAACTATGCAAAATCCGAAATGGGACTCTTGTAATGAACATTAGATTAATAAATTAAATTAAATTAATGTGGCTAGTTAGGCAAATGCAAAGTTTAGGGTGGGGGGACCGGGGGGCTGGGCTTTCATGGTTAGGATTGACGTCAAACTGCATGTGTAATGACCACGTGGAATGAATCTAAGATGGGGTCTGTCGAAGTTGTTGCGGGCGTGAACGCACCCAACAAACAAAAAACAAATACAGTAAATTCAATAGGAAAAAAAAGAGCAAAATGAAAAGGAAAAAAAAAGAGAGAGAAAGAGCATGGGCATGGTAATAATAATGGAAGGGGTCCGTTGCGACTGGCGGGTTCCACGAACTTTCTCCTCCTCCTCTTCCTTCCTTCTTATTCTGCAACTCGCAGAAAATCGCAACGATTTTCCACCTCACAACACATACAGATCCCCAACATCACCAATCTCCATGCCAATTTCTTCCATTTTTTAAATCATATGACATCCCCTCCTCCCCCTCCCTTTCATTCATTCATTTTTATCTTTTTTTTCTTTAATCAAAGTAAAAAACAATAAAAAATAGGAACAATTCTCTCTCTCTTTTTGGAGACTGAATTGGAAATGATTCTCCTTCTCTGATCGATCGATCGGTTGATTCTCTTCCATCTCAACGGCCAGATTTCTCTCTCTCGTTTCCATGCTTCCCTCTCTCTCTCTCTCAATCACCATTCTATTCTAGTATTAACATAACATAAGCCTCACACTCACAGTAAGTAGTGTAATGCAGAGCCCAGTGAACACTCAAGAACAACAGCAAACTCTTCACAAAAGATCACAAGTTCCTCTTGATTTCGAATCGAGAGCCTTTTTTTCATATATGTTTCTTGTCATTATGGTTCGTATTCCGTTGCAATTACCATGACACAGTGCGACGTCGTTTGGTGCTGACACAATGGGCTGCGGAGGCTCCAAGGTGGACGACCTGCCACTGGTGACCCTCTGCAGGGAGAGAAGGGACTTCCTGAAAGCCGCGTCGGAGCAACGGTACGCCCTGGCCGCCGCACACGTGGCGTATTTCCAGTCACTTAGGGACATCGGCGACGCCCTCCGCAAGTTCGCCGAACACGACCTCGTCTTCGCCACTGGGTCATCTTCTTCCCCGAGCTCCCCTCTTCTCACATTGCCCTCCGACGAAGGCAAACCCTCCAAAAAAGGCAAGAACAGAAGAGTGCTGTCCTCTTCTTCCACTTCAATCTCTCACGGCGATGATGATTCCCCTGAGAAGGACGAGATCGAAGAGGGATCGTCCCACTTGCACTTGTCGGATTCCGACTCCGAATTGCGCTCTTCTTCTTCCGGTCACATCCACATCGACGAGGAACACGAAGAGGAAGAGGTTGAAGAAGAAGAAGAGGCACCGCCACCTTCTTACGGGTACGGATACTATCAACCACAGGATTGGAGCAACCACCACCACCAGCAAGGGCAAGGCTTCAACAACACCTACGCTTTCTACATGAAGAGGTCTGCACCTCAGGGAAGATCCATGGTCTACGAGCACCCAGAAACTCGGGTTGCTGAATCGGGTCAGCGGCCCGACCCGAGGTTTGGGTATGGGTATGGTAACGGTGTTGGTTTTGGTGGTGGTGGTGGTGGGGGTGGTGGCGGTTTCTTTGGGTTTCCGATGGGTTCGCCGCCTCCAGGGGAATATAATTATTACGGTCAGCAGAGGACCCCTTCGCCGGCGCCTCCGCCGCCGGCGCCACCCTCACCGCCGAAGGTGTCTGCGTGGGATTTTCTCAACGTTTTTGACGGTTACGATAGCGGTTACCCGTCGAGTTATCTGTCTCAGGGGAGATTCGGGTTCGGGTCGAATACGAGTAGCCCGGATTCGAAGGAAGTGAGGGAAAGAGAAGGGATTCCTGAATTGGAGGATGAGACTGAGCAGGAAGTGATGAAGGAGGTTCTTCACAAGCAGAAGAAGAAGCTTGGTGAGGAACAAAAAGTCCCAAAGGAACAAAAGCAACAGCAACAACACTTTAGGGAAAGGGATTTTGGGGAAGGGACCTCAAATTCCAAAGTAGTGCCCCCACATCAACAGAGTAGCAGCAGCGAGGGGAGTTCCAAGACGGTGAGGTTCCATGGGAGTGATGACGGTGGTGGTGGTGGTTCACTTCATGAGAAGGAGATTAAGAGCAGCCCTGACACCATTGTTTCCAAGAGCTCCCCTGAGGAGCAGGTGAGGAAGAAAGGGGTCACATTTGAGGTTGAAGCAACTGTCGCGGCTGTGGATGGTGGTGAGTCTTCGAAGATGAGTAGCTTGACCGCTCTGTCTGCTCATGGAACCAGGGACATTCAAGAGGTTGTGCAGGAAATCAGGGATGAGTTTGAGAGTGCATCTAATTATGGGAAGGAGGTTGCTTTACTGCTTGAGGTTTGCAAGCCGCCTTATCGGTCCAGGGTTGCTGCATTTAAAGGTATCAGCATTGTAATTTGAGGTGTTTTTTGTTTCATGCATTCTTGTGAGACTCTGGTGACTGGACACTTCTTGATTTTGTGTAACTTGAGGTTGTTCTTCCTTTATAGCCAGCCATTAATGTGTGTGCGCGCTACTATTTTCAGTTATTTGCTCCCTTTGCTGAGGGATGAACCTCTTCAGGAGGGGAACTTCTTTATGCAATTATTAGGTGTACTGATCATTACATGTAAGTCAGGAAGTAGGAACCATGCATCTAAAACACCTTTTCAGCCTGTCAACCCACTCGGTCTCATGGTTTTCTTTTCATTTTATTTTGGCTTCTGCTGAATGCTCATAGTTTGATGGAATAAAACAGTCATGAAATTTGGTGATTCTGTGTTCACCAATATCTATGTGTACCGCAAACACCCCTACCGCATTAAGTTAGATGGCATTCAGAAGAAGCTATTTACTTGATTAAATGGAAGCAGGTTTATTGTAAAACAGTTGTTTTAAAACTTTCAGCAATAGGCTGATGGTCATTTTGTAGACATGACTTCCACGGCCAGAATATTTCTTATGCTGCATGTTGCTAGTTATATTGAATATGATAAGATGTCATTTTACATTTTTCGCACTATTCACTTTTCTTCTCGTCCCCTAATGCACATAATCTACTTAGATTAGACAGACTGCAGACTGTACCAGATTATGTGATAAATTGATAACCAAGTCCAATAACTACATATTGATTTTTTTTTTCTTTAATTTCATTGTGCACCCTTTGGGTTTATGTTCCCTTAGCTCGGCATCCCATAAGGCTTGTGCTTCAAGAAAATGCTGATGCAGTTTGACATAAAGGTCCAAGTAAAATGAGCCCTCCAGATGAATTTTCTGCTACATATATTCTGTTGTCAGATTTTATTGATCTAATTCATTGAATTTTCATTCTCCATACCATCATATACGAGTTTGCAACATTGATCAACTAAATTATGTGAATACTGCTGTTTACAGATTTAATGTCTGGTTGTGTTTTTGTGCAGTTATCTTTTCCAGAATCTTGCATGTGGTAGCACCTTCCAGGTTACCTTCGCATTCTCCGTCTAGGCCTCCAATACATTTATCTTCTAGGGCAATGAAAATGGCAAAAGCATACTGTGGAGAACCTGGGAAAGAGTTCAAGACAAATCCCGAAAACCTTTCATCTACATTGGAGAAACTTTATGCCTGGGAAAAGAAATTGTACAAGGAAGTTAGGGTATGAATATGATTGTGCTGAAATTAGTCTTGGGTTTAGACTCTCTAATTGTGCTTATACGTTCATTTTTTTACACTGTTCTCAGGATGAAGAGAGGTTACGAGCTATTTACGAGAAACAATGCAAGAGGCTGAAAACATTGGATAATCGAGGAGCTGAATCCAGTAAAATTGATGCCACTGAGGCATCAATAAGAAAGTTGCTGACAAAAATAAATATTTCCATCAGAACTGTAGAAGCTATATCATTGAGGATACACAAATTGAGGGACGACGAATTGCAGCCTCAACTTGCAGCTTTGATTACTGGGTATCAAATTGCTTCACTTAACTGCTATGCTAATGATTATCTGTCAGTGCCTGGTAGTTTCTTACTAGGAGGAGTTAAAACTCTCTGTGTGGATATTGATCAGGGGAGGGTTTATTATTTCAAAGGCCAATGACGTATTGATGTTTTCAAATTTCATACACCCAGATAATTTTTGAATTGACACGTCAATGATGGCCTTGGTTTAATATCTTTGTATGCAGATTTTGATCAGAGACAGTGATCTAATTGTTATAAATTTTTTTGTTCAATTTAATTTAGTAAAATTCTTTGTCCTCCATGCTTCAATTAACATTTTTGTCTCCCACAGTTCAGTTTCATCAATTTATCATGTCAGAAACTTGATTTGTCCCATTGTCTTTCCTCTGTCTGTCTAAGAATGAGAAATCCCTGATTAATGTTTGAGTTTGCAAGTTAAATGCCTTCTTGACACCACTGATGCCAATACCAGAGCTCTCCTGGATGAAAGAGGTTGAGAATCGATGGTGACAAGGTGCTTATCATGCCAGCTCAGACATTCCATTGAGTATCTTTGTCACCAATAGGGGGTGACATTGGGGTAGATAATATATATGGGAGACTAAATTGATGAGAAAGTGATTATATCTTGTTAGGTGGGAACTGGTTAGAAAACTTGTTTGCAACATCATTACTTGTATATTATTCGTTTTGGTTTCGTGAGGAAAAATCTAGTGTCTTCTATCATGGTTGAATTGTTTATGGAGTTAGAATTATAAAGCTCCCAATCTTAGTTTGTTCTTTGCTACAGTCTATGACTTGATTTGACCGATAGCCTATTTGTCAACAGATTGACAAGAATGTGGAAATTCATGCTTAAATGCCATCAGAAACAATTCCAAGCTATCATGGAGAGTAAAACTCAGTCTCTTAAGATTAACACTGGTTTAGAGAGAGATGAAGGTTTGAAGGCCATCCTAGAACTTGAAAAGGAGCTTCTGAATTGGTGCAGTCAGTTCAACAATTGGGTTAAGATGCAAAAATCTTATGTTGAAAATTTGAATGAGTGGCTCATGAGGTGCCTTCATGATGAACCTGAAGAAACAGCTGATGGTATTGCCCCTTTCTCACCAAGTCGTATTGGAGCTCCACCTGTTTTTGTAATTTGCAATGACTGGCATCAAGCAATGACCAGAATATCAGAAAGGGGGGTGGCAGAAGCCATGCATGAATTTGCTCAAAGACTTCATGAGCTATGGGAGAGGCAAGATGAGGAGCAACGCCAGAGAATCAAAGCTGAGTATCTCAAGAAGGACTTTGAGAAACAGCTTAGAGCCTTGCGCGCAGAAATGGGAGGCGCTGAACATGAACACGATGAAGCTTCACAGAAGACTGCATTATCAAAGGTTCCTTCTGATAGTGGTGTTTCACCACTAGATGATCTAAAGGTGGATTTAGATTCTATGAAGAAGAGATTGCATGAAGAGAGGGCAAGGCATAAAGAAGCCATTAAGCTCGTTCGAGATGCAGCTTCTAATAGTTTACAAGCAGGTTTGATTCCCATCTTTAAGACATTAGAAAGTTTCACTTCAGAGGTGGTAAAAGCTCACGAGCAAGTCAGGCTTCAAAACCAAAACGCCGAGAACTCGTAGAGATGCTAGGCTGTTTGGTTTGTCTTGACTTAATGAGATTGCATTTACTAGTGTGGATTGATGAGGGAGTTTAGAGAAAAGGGATTTTATACATCGAAGATTTAGCACTAACCACCAGTTTTGCAGCTAGAGTTAAATCTTACTCCGTAGGAAAGTGCCTCTTGAAATAACCTCATAATAAGAGGTTTGCTTTAAGCAATGAAGGCTTTGGGTGCCTAAACGTCAGGAGTGTTGTTATCTTCAATTCATCATCTCCTGTAACACCCACATCCTACAGTTAGGAAAAAATTTTGTACAGAAAAATTCATTTATTGGTTAATTGGTTGTAGGTTATTGTATATTTTATTATTGCATATGCCGAGGAGTAGGATCTTATCAGGAGGAGGCAGGGGATGTTAGCAGAAGTTTCAAGAATGATCAAGTGAATTAAAATATGCTTTAATTTACTACAGTCTCGATTTCTTTCATGTTAGTAATACCCCCGTGTCCTCACACTGCCGGGCTCTATTGGAGCTAGATGGCTGCTCCTGTGCTCCACATTCAATTATCTTGCTCATTTTAATTACCCTCTCTGCATGGATATGCCGAAAAACTGATCGTTGGCATCACTTCATGGTTCATAAGTTCATAACCAATATCAGTACTATGACCCTACTTTTCTTGAATTCTTGCCATGTAATACTAGTGCACTTTGGAAACAATTTAATAATATATAAAATGTTATTTCAGTTCAATTTTTTTTTTAAAAAAAAATTCAATGCTCTCTCAGCAGTATAAGTTTATCAAACAAATTCCCCTGCTGCACTCGTTTCGGGAATAATTATGAGGTGTAATAGTTTTTTTTTTCTTTTGTTAATTGAACCACTCGGGTTTTGAAAATACTGGATGGTATGGTGATGGAGATGTCACATAAGAAAAGCAAAACAGAGGAGGAGGAGAGAGGGAGAGGAAAGAGGGGGGGGGGGTTGGAATCTCATCCAACATAGCAGCACTAACCTGATCCGTCCCAAGAACTTAACTGAGGAATGTGTTGATTGTGTGCTGAAGCAAAGGAAGGTAATGACGGACAATGGATGGATTGACAATGGAGGGAGATATTGTAAACACCACCGAGGGACGAGAGAGAGACAAAAGTTTCATGCTCAGCATTTGGGTTTCAAGCTTTGGCAGGCAGAGTTTCCTCCCCAAACCAGCGAAAACTCTTTTTTGTCCCTTTTGGTCTGGCATACAAACAGCGAACACTTATTTACGTAGAGAGAACACTTTTATTCTAGTATCATGGCCTTAATGGGCCAGAGGAGGAAGCTTAGAAACTTATTTGGTTTACTAGCAATACTATGGTGAGGTATGGGGAATGGGCTTGGCCCGTTAGGTATTTTATCAAGTGCTCAATGTTTAAAATTTAGTATATGTTTGGTTATGAGATAAAAATAAGGTATAAATTTTTATGGATGAGTTTCATGTATAAAATTATACATAAACATCATTCATGAAAAATTTATCCATTTTTTCCTCAACCAAACATACTCTTAGTGTCATCGCCCACCCAAAATCAGACCAAAAAATAAAAAAACCACCCACCCAAAAGAAATATCACCATTCTTTAAAAAATAAATAAAAGAAAAATGTAACAACAGACTTAAATGTGATCTTAAACAAAAATTGTAATAATATTAGATGCTAAAGTATAATTTTAAGGAGATAAAAATTATATTTTATTATGGCATTTTCAAAGTTGTGACAATTGTAGTATAAGTAATTTTTTTAAAAGGATTTGAAAAGTTTGGTGGTCTTACTTATCGCGTCGGCTCTTAGATGTGATGTTGAGATTGGAAATTGATAGTTTACTGAATCATTTTTGCATTTTATATATATATACAGTGGGTGTTCAAATTTCGTTGTCATAGATGCTGTGATTCATTGTGCTCCACGAACGAACTCCTAGCACAGAGGTTTAGACCTTTTTTTTTTTTTGTTTTTAATACATTTATTACATTGCATGTGTTTGGTTGGCAATTGCGCAAATATTACTGCCTATTCTAAAATTCTTATTGCCTTACAAAAACATTGTTTTAAATTCAATGCAAGGTTTATTGGATACAAAACGCCGAACCAAGAGGGAATTTGGATATTTTTAGTGATTACGTATTATAAAAGTAAACTGGTTTATTATTCGTGTAATGCACGGATGATTAATAGTAATATATATTAAAAATTAAACACATGATAATGAGATGGGTAAATAGATAGGTTTAAAAATTAAACTCTCAAAATAATTAGTAATTCAATATAAAATGGATATAATATTCAAGAATAATTTTAAAATTGACATATGATATAATTATAAATAATATTAATGTGCAATAAAGTAATCTTTAAAGGTCAATTAAAAGAAAATACTACTAATGATTAATTTTAATTTTAAATCAATATATTATTATATATATTATTGTAAAACTCTTTTTTTATAAAATATTAAATATTATTCTTTAAAACAAATATCAAATATTAACTATATTTATTACAATTATTATTGTTGATACACTCTCTAAATAAATAATCGAAATAAAAAACTATGATAAATGTTTTCCCATCCTATATCAAATATTATTATATCAAAGTAGCAGCAACAAATGTTCACCATGCAATCACAATAAAAGTGCAAATATCTCCTTTCTCCATTCGTTTTGTTAAATATCATCTATTCTAAACTATGATTGCTTGAAATGAGATTGAAGATAAAAAGAAATACATGAAATAGTAGAAACAAAAAAGTTATAAATTAATACAATTACCAATACCAATAGAGGTTTTTTAATTTTAATATGGAGTTCAGAGGTGTATAATATTAAGATATGTTGTTTACGGAATAATTGTGAAAGGGTGGGTGAGGGAGGTTTCGCCCTTATTTTCTAATGTACAAGAACCAAAAAAAAAAAACCAAAGGGTACGCAATTCGCTACCCTCGATTCGGCTTTTGGCGGTCCTGAATCGCTGGCGATTTTCTTGCCCCAACCCCAGCCTAGTGTTGCCTGCCTTCCCCATGTGCGAATTCCTTTCCCTTCCGCATGCCTGCCTGAGCTTCCTGAGCGCAACGCGATAATGCGAGCTATGGCCTGCCTCAGCGCTCCAACACGCGTCCAGCATGCTTCCGTCCATCAACCTGACGCAAAATAATGGTGAGCAAATCACATCACATGAAGCAATGCGTGAATGAATAGAGCAATCCATGACATTGTTGCTCTTTATAACACCCGTTCATATAGTAACTAATGATATGAATTTACACATGAAGCACAACGCTTAACATTAAATAAAAGGATTACAAGCATAATGTTCTAGTATGACAACTTAATGTCAATAAGTACAAACCAAATACTTCTAAAATTTGCAACATAAAAATCACACATTAATTAAACATAAAATTCATAAGTTCCTAGGCTTACTCAGTGTTACTTGGCTAATCTAAAACCACAGAAATAAAATAAAAGGGAAAATGAGAATTTATAAAAATTCCCAGTAGAGAATGAATAGTTTTAAAATATTTGAGCTATGGTTGGTTCAACCGTGTCTACGGAAAATACACAGGACTACAGTAACATTATATGAACATAATCAGTTATCATATTATAAATAAATTATGTCATGTAGAACTTTTCATGCATAGAACATGTCATGCATATCTTATCAAGATTAAGATTTCTTTACTTTAGTTATTCTTTCATTCGTTTGTTTGTCTCACACATAGTTGAAGACTTTGTCTTCGGAATTCCCATTCTTTCGTATTGTTCTTACATCGTGACGACAAAGCAAGACATTTACGCCATTCTAACCAAGGCAGGTATCATAAAAGGATCTTACATGTATCCCTCTACCTTATTTGTGGTTAGCGGAAAATTTTAATTAATCATATTCTTTTTGGAATTAATTAATAGATATTGTGCAATATTTCACCATAAGAAATTTATATAATTAATTAATAAATGAAACTTAAATAAAAACTCATAAGTTAATCAACAATATAAATAATGCAACATAAATGCATAAAATTTATAATTTCATGTATAAATAAATTGGACAGGAATAGTAAAGTTAGATCCAATTAATGTACAACAGATAATATCATCATTAAAAAGGAACATTTAACTAACTTGAAATAAATAATAAATTACATAAATGTAAAGAAACATTAAAATAAATAAGAAACTGGAACGGCGTAGTCGGCCTGACCAAGTGGAGGAGAAGAGAATCTTATAATTAAATAATAAAATAAAAATAAGAAACTGGAACGCGTCTGGGCATGGACCAATAAAGAGAGAAGGGAATTATTATAATTAAATGATAAAATAAAAATAAGAAACCAGAACGCGGTCTGCATTGGAATAAAGAGAAGGGAATTATTATAATTAAGTGATAAAAGAAACGGAACACGTAAAATGGGAGTGGGGAGAAAGATTACTTGGATTAATATTATTTTAATTAATATTTAGGCCCATGATCATCAATAATGTAAAAGAATGCCAAAAGCAAAGATAATAATAAATAATTATGAACATCTGTGATAAAATAACAGTAGAAAGTAAACAGTAATACTAATAACTATAGTCATGGTTTTATTTTCCATAAAAATAAATTCATTCCCTACCTCAAATTTCGTTGACCGATGAAAATTATGTGCACTAATTAAGCCTTGTAGTATACTAACCTTACTATCTCTTTTTTTTCCTCTCTCTTTTCTTCTCTTCTTCTCCCTTTTCACGTGCTCTCTCTTTCTTTCTCTCTCTCTCTCTCTCTCTCTCTCTCTCTTTCTCCCACCGTCACTCCACTACACTACACACATCACTCCACTCATTCACGTATATATATATATATATGTAGCACATAATAAACTGAAATTTCTGGGTGAAATATTGTGTGCAAATGGCGTCCTGTGTGCGCCCAGCCCTTTTTTGTGGTGTACTATATTTTATTTTTGTGTGTAAAAATTATACACTTAGTTATTAATACTTTAACATATTTTTACTTACTTTTAATAAATTTTATTCTTAACTCAGTACATTGTATTTTAAGTTTATTGTTACTAATTTATGATTTTATTTTATACAGTTAATATATTATTTTAAAATTTTGGTTTAACAGTTTAAAATAGATGTTGATATAAAATTATTGAGTAAGACTAATAAAATACTTGAATATGATACATGACTTAAAATTATTACACATAAACTATTTTATTTTATTTAAAAAAATGGATGTTACAAATCTCCCTCCTTTTAGGAATTTTGCCCCCAAAATTCATGACCTTTGGCATAATTCTGATAGGTCTTCTTAATCTCATCTTCTAGTTTCCATGTTGCCTCTTCAGATGACAACCCTTTCCAAACCACTTTAACTAAAGAAATTTCTTTTCCTCTTAAATTTTTGATAAATCTATCTATGATATGCATTGGTTTAGCCTCATATGTTAAATTATCTCTTACTTGCATCGTCTCATATTTGATGATGTGTGAAGGGTCAAAACAATACTTTCTAGTTAGAAACATTATGAAGATTTGAAAGGTTGGGTGGAAGTGCAATTTGATATGCAAACTCCTACTCTTTTGAGAATTTGGAATGGACCAATGAATTTTGGGCTTAACTTTTGGATTTAAGGGCTCCAACTCAGGAGTAAGAGTGACTAAGGAAGACATGGTCCCCTTCTTTAAATACTAAAGGTCTCCTTCTTTTATTAACTTTTCTCTACTATCCAGTAAGTAGCTTAATGAACTTGATCTTCTCTGTGGTTTGTTGTCCTGGGTTCCTAGTAAACTCCTTTCTCCCACTTCAAACCAGCACAAAGGTTGTAACATCCCAAATTTTTCTTAATAAAGTGTTACTTTGTTATAACATTTTATTTTGAAAGTATGAGGATTTTGTTTAGGCAAGAAATATTTAAGGATAATTATTGAAAAAAATGTATAATTAAAATATTACAAAACTTAATAGTTGTACAATCTGGAACTTAGCACCAAAATGTAAAATTTTAATTATTCCATTGGATTTTATTAAAATTACAAAAATACCACTAGAGGATAGAAAATAAACTTATAACATAATTAGCTATAGAAAAAGCTAACAAAAACATTAGAAAAGCTTAGAGATGTCATTAAATTATTAAAAAAAATGATAAAAAATTAAAAATATACCTTAAACATAAATTTGATCATAAATATCAATATTAAGTAATTTTGTATAATATTAGCATAATTGCACAAAAATAACCTATTGTGGAGTATAAAATAAACTCTAAAAAATCCTAGAAAATAACTCTAGGTCTTCTAAATTTTTTTTTTAACTAAGTTATGATATTAAATAAGGAGGACCATGAAATAGGTCTCTCCATTAGGCTATGGATAGTGTTAAAAATCATATTGATCTTTAATTAATTAATTTTGACTTAATTAAAGCTTAAATTACCTAAATAATCACTTAAAATTTAAGATAAATTTTCCTAAACCTTGATTTATCTTGCTGATAATACTAAACCAATTAATTAACACCTAGATCAGCCACATGGAAGAAAAAAAATATATTTGAAAAATAAAATTAAATGGTCAAACTTTCATATTATAATTATTCAACAACCAACCAAACTTTGACTAAAAATTTCAACAAAAATGAGCTTGTCTCTTTATCATGTTAGGTAGCTCAAAATTCACATGGGCTGCTATATAAAATTTATATATTTTATTTATAGATAATTAATTATTTTAATTAGCTCAAATTAGACCTAATTAAGGTAAAGATATATTAAAAATACTAAAAATTATAGAAAAAATTCATGAAAATTATAGATAACTTATAAATAAGGTGAAAACATGTTCTTAACAATAGATTAAGGAAAATTAATTTTTATGATGATTTTATGAATTATTTAGTATATATAACTTTAAGATAAATATGCAAAATTTGTCATATATTAATCATTCAAGACAACTTTCCACCCTCTATAACTCTATTAGACATGTTTTTCAAACCTATAGGCTGCCAAAAAAGAAAAAAAAATAATAGTTAAATAAATTATTAGTTAATTAATAATTAATTCTTAATAAAACTAGCAATAGTGTAAAATATCAAATAAAATATAAATAATTATATAAAATTATATAAATTTCGTGAATACTTGTATTATATCTCTAATAATCTTATTATGATGTTTGAATAAAAAAATAAGTCATTTACTAATTAATTAACTTAATTAAGATGAACTAGTATAAGCAAATTTACCTTATTTTGAATAATTAATTATTAAATTATATTTAAATATATTAAAATTTAATAAATGAATTTAAATCATTTCATTAACATTTTAGTATGTCTTTAAATGATAATTGAGAATTTATTAAATTATTTAGTGTTAGTTTTAATATTTAACTAATCAAATATGATAAATAAATTATGAAATTAGTAATATTTTAATCCTAAACTTTTTCTATAAATAGCACCCCTCTAAACATCACTCCACACTTCATTCTTCTTGCCCAAAATCTATCAACACTCATAGCCATCATTTCTCTCTTCATTTTCTTTATTTTTACACAAAAATATTTACAAATTTTTAGCAAATCACCTCCAAATTATCACCTCTTCTTATCACCATCTAACTTCAACACTTCCAAGCCTTTATACATGAATTATAGCCCTTAGAGAAGGTTTAGAAAAGTTGAAGAAGTTGCTGGTCTAGCGTGGGTGTTGCTAAGTTTCTAAAGCTCCAAGAACAAGTAGGGGTTTTTCTTTCACTAATAAGCTTCATGCATGATTTTCATATATAATGTTGTTATGATACTCAAAGTTTGTGTTTATGGTTTTAATATGTTTGAATGATTTAAAGATTGTGACATAAAATACTTAATCTATATGTATATGATGTATATTTATTTGTTTACTTATATGGTTGAAAAGTATGATTTAAGATCATTTAAATTTTGATTATGCTTTCTTCAAATATTTCAATGTTGTCTAAATTTGTTGAAATATGTATTTTCATTTAATAAATTTTTATGCACAAGTTGTGAAATTTTAAGGTAATATAGCTTGATTTTGACCTCATTATGTATTTGATCATAAAATATTTTTGGTTCATAAAAAGTGTTGTATTTAATTCATTATAATGAATGGATTTTAAACCTTTGAGCATGTAATATTTAGCTTAGTTTATGTGTTATGTTTATCTTGGACTATGGACCTTGGATTATAAATATTTGACTTGAATATAAATTTATTAACATTAAGAAATATTATTTACAAAGATTTAAGTTAAGGTCCCATTAGGAATATGACATATAAACTAACTAGATTCATGCTTGAAGTGATTTCTTAAAATTTGGGTATAATTTCAATTATTTATTTTTAAATATTTCTTAGATTTTATTGCTCTTTTATTTACCCTATGATTTTATCTTTATATCGATAAAGATATTTTTTACTTATATTGAACATGTAAAGGTAATTTACCTACATATTTTCTAAAGATAGATTGGAAATAATTTTGGTGTATTTAGACTTATGGAATTAGTAACATATTATTATTTGAAAATAAATTATTATATGATGAAAAACTAAGTTAAGTATATTTTATTATAAAGGAAATGAATTTATAAAAATAGTGTGATTTGGTGCTTCAATAATAATTGTAAGAAATATGGGTTTTATGAGTATTTTAGGAATCCTATGTTGTTTGAACTTTATGTGTAAATATGAAAAATCTTGTGGTCTATATGTAAATATGAAAGAAATCATGTAAACTTTATGTAATTTTCATTCTTTATGTATACTGTATGCACTATATAAAATGAATACATAAATAAGTGACACTTCGGCCCCGCCTTATAGCGGATAAGGACTTGTGTACACTTTCTTGCAATTGCTAAACACGAGCCAGGCTTTAGGACTTGGTGTACGTTATAGTGATACCTTGGGCCCCCATGCTAGCGACAAAGACTTGGTATTCACTGTCTGACTGGGACGCCCTAGCACGAGCTCTCAGATCTAATATGAAGTAAACCTTGCAGACTATAATCATTTGAAAAGAACATGATACTATAAAAGGGAGCTTAGGAGACTCATGATTATTTATGACACTTCTTTTATGAACTTTTATTATGAATGATATTGTGCACTTCTATCTTATTTGATATTAGTAAAATATAATTTGAGTTAATATAAAAAGATTGCATTTTCCCACTCCGTGTTATTCTTAGTATTTTTGGGATGAAATGGGACTCCCTGGAAACATCACCCTACTGGAAACTCTCTCACCCCTTTCTTTGATGTTTCCAGATAGCATGGATCGTCATCAACAGTGAAATGGATGTAGCCTTGGACTTAGTTTCTAAATAATCAGATTCTATTATGTGTGCTAGATAGAATCTTTACTATCTTTACCAACTTTGTTTATGTTATATTGTTATATTCAAGTTTTCCTTAATGTATCTTGAATGTATAATATGTATTACATCCTATGGATTGATGTTAGTAGTGAAGTATGTTTTTTATAGATGATGGTTGTCTAAACTGGGAACTCTGATTAACAAATAATAGTAATATGTTAGAAAAGAAATATTCTTTGTCATTTAAAAATTACCCTTGGATTGGAAGAAAGTGTATTCCTGTAAAAGTGTGATTTGGAAAGGTTTTGGCTAGGAAAGACTTGGTATTTAAGCGTGTCCATTGTGACCCACCTCTCTTTCCTGGAATCTATCAGATGCATGATTTACAGTTGGTATACATTATTCCAGAATAGAACTATAAATGAGAAATAATCATAAGTTTAAAAAAAAAAGTTCTCATAAAATTTCAGATTACAAGATAATAATATTACGTTATCTAATTATTGTTTAAAATACTAATATTATTAAAACTTAAGGTGGAAGAATTAGAGCTTAGTGAGGTGTTACAAAGGTGACCTGCACTTTCTACCATATAGAGCTTCAAATGGAGCCATGCCTATGCTTGAATGATAACTGTTGTTATAGGCAAACTCTATTAATGGTAGATAAGTATCCCAACTTCCTTACAGTTCTAGCACACAGGCTTTAAGCATGTCCTCTAATGTTTGGATTGTTTTCTTTGTTCCATCTGTTTGAGGATGGTAGGGTACTAAAACGAAGTTTAGTACCTAAAGCATCCTGTAAGGCTACCCAAAACTTTGAGGTAAAATCTAGGATCTTTGTAGACAATGCTAGCTGGTACCCCATGTAATCTTATGATTTCCTGGATGTAGCTATGAGCTAACCTATACAATGGCCAACTAATCTTTATTGGCAGGATATGGGTGGACTTGGTTAATCTATCTACAATTACCCATGCAACATCATAGCCTGAAGGAGTTCTAGGTAATCCTATAACAAAATCCATTGATATACTATCCACTTCCATTCAGGGATATCTAGAGGTTGCAATAATCCTAGGTTTTCTGGTGCTCTATCTTAACTTTTTGACAAGTAAAACACTTAGCTACAAAATTATCCATGTCTCTTTTCATGCCATTCCATCAAAACCACCTCTTGAGGTCCTGATACATCTTGGTTGTTCCTGGATGCATGGTGAATTCCTGGAATGTGCCTCTGCCAAAATTGATTCCTTAATTCTTCATTATTAGGCACACATAACCTTCCCTCATACATTACAGCTCCCTTTCCATCAAGTTGGAAATGCTCAAGTTGTTCTACTTGAATTTTACTCTTGATGGACTTTAGAAACTCATCACTATCTTGGGCATTCCTTACTTGGTCATTCAAATCAGAATCTATTCTCAGTTCATTAGCATATAAGCAATGGGGTTGTAGGACACTGAAATTTTTAAATCCCTAAATTCCTCCATCAACTTATGCTCTTCTACTATCATTAGAGACATGTGCAAGGACTTTCTACTCAAGGCATCAGTTACAACATTAGCTTTGCCAGCATGATATTTTAATTCAAAATCATAGTCCTTTAAAAATTCCATCCATCTCCTTTGTCTCATATTTAATTCCTTTTGATCAAAAAGATATTTCAAACTCTTATGGTCACTATAAACCTCAAACTTCACCCCATACAAATAATGTCTCTAAATTTTCAAGGCAAAAACTACGAGCTAACTCTAGGTCATGGGTTGGGTAGTTCTCTTCATGAGATCTAAGTTGCCTAGAAGCATAAGCTACAACTCTTCCTTCTTGCATCAAAACAACATCCCAAATTTTTCTTAATATAGTGTTACTTTGTTATAACATTTTATTTTGATAGTATGCATTTTGTTTAGGCAAGAAATATTTAAGGATAATTATTGAAAAAAAAATGTATAATTAAAATATTACAAAACTTAATAGTTGTACAATCTGGAACTTAACACCAAAATGTAAAATTTTAATTATTCCATTGGATTTTATTAAAATTACAAAAGATGCCATTAGAGGATAGAAAATAAACTTATAACATAATTAGTTGTAGAAAAAGCTAATAGAAATATTAGAAAAGCTTAGAGAATGTCATTAAGTTATTAAAAAAATGATAAAAAATTACAAATATACCTTAAACATAAATTTGATCATAAATATAAATATTAAGTAATTTTGTATAATATTAGCATAATTGCACAAAAATAACCTATTGTGGAGTATAAAATAAACTCTGAAAAGTCCTAAAAAATAACTCTAAGTCTTGTAAAATTTTTTTTACTAAGTTATGATATTAAATAATGAGGACCATGAAATAGGTCTCTCCATTAGGCTATGGATAGTGTTAAAAATCATATTGATCTTTAATTAATTAATTTTGACTTAATTAAAGCTTAAATTACCTAAATAATCACTTAAAATTTAAGATAAATTTTCCTAAACCTTGATTTATCTTGCTGATAATACTAAACCAATTAATTAACACCTAGATCAGCCACATGGAAGAAAAAAAATATATTTGAAAAATAAAATTAAATGGTCAAACTTTCATATTATAATTATTCAACAACCAACCAAACTTTGACTAAAAATTTCAACAAAGATGAGCTTCCTTTATCATGTTAGGTAGCTCAAAATTCACATGGGCTGCTATATAAAATTTATATATTTTATTTATAGATAATTAATTATTTTAATTAGCTCAAATTAGACCTAATTAAGGTAAATATATATTAAAAATACTAAAAATTATAGAAAAAATTCACGAAAATTATAGATAACTTATAAATAAGGTAAAAACATGTTCTTAACAATATATTAAGGAAAATTAATTTTTATGATGATTTTATGAATTATTTAGTATATATAACTTTAAGATAAATATGCAAAATTTGTCATTTTCATATATTAATCATTCAAGACAACTTTCCACCCTCTATAACTCTATTAGACATGTTTTTCAAACCTATAGGCTGCCAAAGAAGAAAAAAAATATTTAAATAAATTATTAGTTAATTAATAATTAATTCTTAATAAAACTAGCAATAGTGTAAAATATAAAAAAAATATAAATAATTATAGAAAATTATATAAATTTCGTGAATACTTGTATTATATCTCTAATAATCTTATTATGATGTTTGAATAAAAAAATAAGTCATTTACTAATTAATTAACTTAATTAAGATGAACTAGTATAAGCAAATTTACCTTATTTTGAATAATTAATTATTAAATTATATTTAAATATATTAAAATTTAATAAATGAATTTAAATCATTTCATTAACATTTTAGTATGTCTTTAAATGATAATTGAGAATTTATTAAATTATTTAGTGTTAGTTTTAATATTTAACTAATCAAATATGATAAATAAATTATGAAATTAGTAATATTTTAATCCTAAACTTTTTCTATAAATAGCACCCCTCTAAACATCACTCCACACTTCATTCTTCTTGCCCAAAATCTATCAACACTCATAGCCATCATTTCTCTCTTCATTTTCTTTATTTTCACACAAAAATATTTACAAATATTTAGCAAATCACCTCCAAATTATCACCTCTTCTTATCACCATCTAACTTCAACACTTCCCAGCCTTTATACATGAATTAGAACCCTTAGAGAAGGTTTATAAAAGTTGAAGAAGTTGCTGATGGTATTGCTAAGTAAAGCTCCAAGAACAAGTGGGTTTTTCCACTAATAAGCTTCATGCATGATTTTCATATATGATGTTGTTATGATACTCAAAGTTTGTGTTTATGGTTTTAATATGTTTGAATGATTTAAAGATTGTGACATAAAATACTTAATCTATGTGTATATGATGTATATTTATTTGTTTACTTATATGGTTGAAAGTATGATTTAAGATCATTTAAATTTTGATTATGCTTTCTTCAAATATTTCAATGTTGTCTAAATTTGTTGAACTATGTATTTTCATTTAATAAAGTTTTGTGCACAAGTTGTGAAATTTTAAGGTAATATAGCTTGATTTTGACCTCATTATGTATTTGATCATAAAACATTTTTGGTTCATAAAAAGTGTTGTATTTAATTCATTATAATGAATGGATTTTAAACCTTTGAGCATGTAATATTTAGCTTGGTTTATGTGTTATGTTTATCTTGGACTATGGACCTTGGATTATAAATATTTGACTTGAATATAAATTTATTAACATTAAGAAATATTATTTACAAAGATTTAAGTTAAGGTTCCATTAGGAATATGACATATAAACTAACTAGATTCATGCTTGAAGTGATTTCTTAAAGTTTGGATATAATTATTAAAATATTTCTTAGATTTTATTGCTCTTTTATTTACCCTATAATTATATCTTTATATCTATAAAAATATTTTTTACTTATATTGAACATGTAAAGGTAATTTACCTACATATTTTCTAAAGATAGATTGGAAATAATTTTGGGTGTATTTAGGCTTATGGAATTAGTAACATATTGTTACTTGAAAATAAATTATTATATGATGAAAAACTAAGTTAAGTATATTTTATTATAAAGGAAATGAATTTATAAAAATAGTGTGATTTGGTGCTTCAATAATAATTGTGAGAAAAATGAGTTTTATGAGTATTTTAGGAATCATGTTGTTTGGACTTTATGTGTAAATATGAAAAATTTTGTGGTTTATATGTAAATATGAAAGAAATCATGTAAACTTTATGTAATTTTCAATGTATATTGTATGCATTATGTAAAATGAATACATAAATAAGTGACACTAGTCCAAAAGTTGGTGCGTTATAGTGATACCTAGGACAAAGACTTTATATGATCTATGAAGTAAACAGACTATAATCATTTGGAACATGATACTATAAAAGGGAGCTTATATACTCATGATTATTTATGACACTTCTTTTTGAACTTTTATTATGATTGATATTGTGCACTTCTATCTTGCTTGACATTAGTAAAATATAATTTGAGTTAATATAAAGATTGCATCTTGATTCTTAGTATTTTTGGGATGAAATGGGACTAAACATCACCCTAGACTTCTCTCACCCCTTATGTTTCCAGTAACATGGATCCAGTGAAATGGATGTAGCCTTGGACTTAGTTTCTAAATAATCAGATTCTATTATGTGTGCTAGAGTGGTTAGTTATATTAAAGTTTTCCTTAATGTATCTTGAATGTGTAATATGTATTGTATCCTATGGATTGATGTTAGTAGTGAAGTATATTTCTATAGATGATGGTTGTCTTGGGAACTACTCATTAACAAATAATAGTAATATGTTAGAAAAGAAATATTCTTTGTCATTTAAAAATTACCCTTGGATTGCTGGAAGAAAGTGTATTACTAAAAGTGTGATTTGGAAAGGTTAGGAAAGACTTGGTATTTAAGCGTGTCCATTGTGACAAATCTATCAGATGCATGATTGTTGGTATACATTATTCCAGAATAGAACTATAAATGAGAATTAATCATTTCTCATAAAATTTAGATTACAAGATAATAATATTACGTTATCTAATTATTGTTTAAAATACTAATAATATTAAAACTTAAGGTGGAAGAATTAGAGCTTAGTGAGGTGTTACAACACAACCTAATCCCTTTGGATGCATCACAATACACTACAAAGTCTTTCCTAGGGTTAGAATTATTAACCAAGAGGTAAGCCTATTTTTCAACTCTTGAAAGCTAGTTTCACAAATCGGGTTCCATTCAAAGGCTTGGCTTTTCCTGGTTAACCTAGTCAATGGTAAGACTAGTTGGGAAAATCCTTTGATGAACCTCCTGTAATAACAGCTAACCAAGAAAACTCCTAATCTCAGTGACTATCTTTGGCCTTTCCCAATGAACTCCAGTTTCAACCTTGCTTGGATCTCCTGCTACCTCCTTAAGTGATCACATGGCCTAAAAATTTTACTTCTTGCAATCAAAACCCACATTTTTCTAGCTTAGCATACAACTTTGTCCTTCAAGATTTGCAATACTATTCTAAGATGTTGTTCATGCTAAGTCTTTGAATATATAAGAATGTCATCTATAAAGACTACCACAAATTTGTCAAGATAAGGCCTAAAAATCCTATTCATGTAATCCATGAACACAGGAGCATTGGTAAGTCCAAAGGGCATCACAAGATATTCATAATGGTCATACCTAGTCCTAAAGGCTGTGGTATATCTTCTTGTTTTACTCTTATTTGATGGTATCCTGATCTCAAGTCAATCTTTGAGAAAGTTGATGCTCCTAATAGTTGATCCAAGAGATCATCTATTCTGGGAAGTGGGTATTGATTTTTAATTGTGACCTTATTTAGCTGTCTATAATCTATACACAATCTCATACTCCCATCCTTTCTTGATCAACAAACTGGATGGTGGTACATTAGGCCTAATGAATCCTTTAGACAACAAATTCTCAATTTGTTTCTTAAGTTGTTAAGCTCTAGAAGAGGCATTCTATAGGGTGCAAAGGATAGAGGTCCTGTTCCTGTATTAAATCAATGGAAAACTTAACCTCTCTTTTAAGGTTCACTATATCCTTAGGAAACACTTCTGGAAAGTCTTCACTGGTATGCTGTTTACATGTTGTTCAACCTTAGAATTTAAAGAACAAAGGAGAACCTCTTGAACTCCATCTAAGACACTTCTTTACTTGAGTGGCATTAAGGAAAATGGTGTCAAGGATTCTATCATAAAGAAAATAAACAAGTTTTTTAGGACAATGTAGAAGGATACTATTAGAAGACATCCAATCCATTCCAATTATGATATCAACACCAGACAAAGGTAAACAAACAAGATCAATACTAAAAAGTTTTTCTTTAATTACAATGGGACAATTTAAATAGGCATGAGAGGTATAAACTTTTTCTCGTATGGGAGTGGAAACTAAGGGTCAAAAGGCAAATAAGATAAAGACAATTTTAACTTCTTCACAGTCGATAGATATAAAGGAATGTGTAGCTCCTGAGTCAAACAATGCAATTAAGGGATAATTTTTTATGAAACATGTACCTTTGATTATGTTAGGAGAACGAGTTGCCTCTTCTCCATTAAGAGTAAATACTCTCCCTTTAGTTTGTGGTCTTGGTGTAAGGTTGTTCAATGGTTTTCCATTGGTGCAAGTCCTTAACATAGTGTCCTGGTTTTCCACATCGGAGCAAATATTTTGTCTAAAAAGGCAAGGTCTGGTTCCATGAGATTTTCCACATTTATTGCAAGTGGGTAAAGGTTCACTAGTTTGGAATGGTTTTCCCTTCACAGGTTCACTCCATTCTTAAAATTGTTTTTCTTTTGAGCCTCTACTACCCTTTTTCTTGAGAAAATTTTGTCTTTCTTTTTCAAACTCAGATCTCGATAGCTCTTTTTGCTATCCTACACTTATTGACTAGAGTGGCATAGTCTTTAATCTCTATGGTGGACACCTTGTCTCTAATCTCAGGCCTTAATCCTAATTCAAATTTAGTTGCCTTCCATCGCCCATCTGGGTTACTTTTTAGGTAAGAAGACAATTTGGAAAGCTCATCAAACTTAGCCACATACTGACCTATGGTCATATTCCCTGCTTGAGTTGTATAAACTCAGCTTCATTCTCATCCTTAACATTATCAGGGAAATATTTATTAAAGAAAGTGGTTAAGAATACCTCTCAAGTAATTTCGATCCTCTAATTCTAACAAGCTCTTCGCACCCCTCCACCAATGTTCTCTTCCCCTTCTAACATATAGGTGGCAAAGACCACCTTTTGTGCATCTGTGCATCCTAAAATAGTAAAATTTTTATCAAATTGCATGACCCATTTTCAGCAAGAATTGGGTCATACTCCCATGGAATGAAGATGGTGAGGCTTTCCTAAACTCTGATAGCCCTTGGTAATTATGATTAGTTATAAGTCCTCCCTAACAAAGTTTCCACTATGTTAACCATGATTATTGTTCCTATGCTGTGTTTCTTGCATTTGTTGGAACATCATTCTGTTTGATTCTCTGGGCCTTGAAGCTTAAGCAGACTCATCATGGCTCCCATCATTTTTGACAGAGTGGCATTTGGTGCATTTTGATCTTCTGGGTTCCTTGATCTCCTGATGCCATATAGTCCTACAAGTGCATAAACAACCCAATATTGAGTTGATCAGGCTCAATATTGTATAATTAGTGCATTGAGAGAACTATAAGGCATGTAGAGAGAAATTAATGTCATGACATGTAAATCGAAGGGATTCAATCTACATATAATTTCTATAATAGCCAGAGACGGGGTGATGGCCGCTACAAGAGCGGGTAAAATACCGCAAGTGTACGGGTCGTCAAGTAGAATAATGTGAGTTAAGAGTATCGTCTCCACGGGATTGGGTATAAATATGCTATCGAGTTATTAAACTCCGTGTTCAGGCCTAAGCAAAATGAGTTAATGAAGTTACGAAGGAATTCTAAAGAGCAAGTAACTAGAAAACACTAACACAAATTAAAGTTGAGAAACAACTAAGGTTAAAGGCCTAGGGACCTTTTTCACCCTCTACTTCACTTGGATAAGCAAATTACTCAATTAAACATCAACAAGTTGGTTTTGTTAGCATGCCAATTATAGTTAAAAGCCTATGTCTAGGTCAATCAACCGTGTCTCCTTCACCTAAAACACTAAGTGTCCTTGTGAATTAGTGTGAAATCAACCTATTGAGAACTAACATCAAGCATCTACTATACAAGGCCAATGGGTATGTTTCCATCCCATTGACTAATCCTCACACCTAAGCCAATTAAGTGTAAAAGAACAAGCATTACCCATAACTAAGGTCCAACATCCCTATTCCTATTTCTAGTTCAAGGGAATACCCAAATCATCTTAAATGGTGGCCAAACATATAAAAGCATTAAGACAAGAAATGGGTAACCAAAACCAACATCATTAACATTTAAACAAGTAAATCTACAAACATCCAAGATCCATAGAGGGATTCAAAGGATCCCAGTTACAAATTTAGCTATCCATAATAATGAACAAAACACAAACTAGTTCAAGAGACATAATGAATATTAAAGATAAAGAGAGAGGAAGAGGTGAACAAATGGTGCTTCAATCCTTCTCCTAGCTCTTGGTCTTCAATCTTCAAGATGAATCCTTCTCTAGTGTTGGCTCCTTACAAAACCTAGGGTTCCTCTCTCAAAACATGAAAAAGGCCCAAAACGAACCCCCCTGATCCTGCTCTATGGGTAATTATTTACTAAAAATGGGCCTAGGGCGTTGGGTGCAACCAACGAAAATTGTAAGGTCGCGACCTGACTCACAAAACTGATCTAATGTTTAGGCGCCCAGTAGGTTGCAACCCAGCAAAATTAAGTCGCGACTCAACAGCAAAATCTTCAATTCAATGGCTTTTTCTTCATGCTTTGCTTCCTTCCTCTTGGCTTCAACTTGAATTCTCTTCAAGCTCCAAAACTTCTACAATTTTCTGCCAAAAATCATTCAATGAAAATTTAATTTGAATTATGCAATTCATCCCAATAGTCTTGACTTATGACATCGAATTTTTCAACAAAAGTTCTAAAACAAATATGAGTCAATTCTTCCTATTTTTAAGTGTTTCACTTGGAAAATGAAAGACAAGTCATGCAATTTCAATCCAAGTTAGAAGCTAAATAACTCCATAACTGGAATTATCACGGGCTGATACCAAAATTGTAACACCCGTTCATATAGTAACTAATGATATTAATTTACACATGAAGCACAACGCTTAACATTAAATAAAAGGATTACAAACATAATGTTCTAGTATGACAACTTAATGTCAATAAGTGCAAACGAATACTCTAAAATTTGCAACATAAAAATCACACATTAATTAAACATAAAATTCATAAGTTCCTAAGCTTTCTTCCTAATGTTACTTAGCTAATCTGAAACCACAGAAATAAAATAAAAGGGAAAATGAGAATTTATAAAAATTCACAGTAGAGAATGAATGGTTTTAAAATATTTGAGCTATGGTTGGTTCCAGGATATACACGGAAAATACACAAGACTCCAGTAACATTATATGAACATAATCAGTTATCATATTATAAATAAATTATGTCATGTAGAACTTTTCATGCATAGAACATGTCATGCATATCTTATCAAGATTAAGATTTCTTTAATTTAGTTATTCTTTCATTCGTTTGTTTGTCTCACACATAGTTGAAGACTTTGTTTTCGGGAATTCTCATTCTTTCGTATTGTTCTTACATCGTGACGACAAAGCAAGACATTTACGTCATTCTAACTAAGGCAGGTATCATAAAAGGATCTTACATGTATCCCTCTACCTTATTTGTGGTTAGCGGCAAATTTTAATTAATCATATTCTTTTTGGAATTAATTAATAGATATTGTGCAATATTTCACCATAAGAAATTTATATAATTAATTAATAAATGAAACTTAAATAAAAACTCATAAGTTAATCAACAATATAAATAATGCAACATAAATGCATAAAATTTATAATTTCATGTATAAATAAATTGGACAGAATAGTAAGGTTAGATCCAATTAATGTACAATAGATAATATTATAATTAAAAAGGAACATTTAACTAACTTGAAATAAATAATAAATGACATAAATGTAAAGAAACATTAAAATAAATAAGAAACTGAAGCGCGTAGTCCGCTGGACCAAGTGAAGGGAGAAGAGAATATTGTAATTAAATAATAAAATAAAAATAAGAAATTGGAACGGCGGGCATGGAGGTAGAGAGAAGGGAATTATTATAATTAAGTGATAAAAGAAATCGGAACGCGTAAACCATGGGGCGGTAGGAGAAAGATTACTGGATTAATATTATTTTAATTAATATTTAGGCCCATGATCATCAATAATGTAAAAGAATGCCAAAAGTAAAGATAATAATAAATAACTATGAACATCTATGATAAAATAACAGTACAAAGTAACAGTAATACTAATAATTGTAGTCATGGTTTTATTTTGCATAAAAATAAATTTATTCCCTACCTCAAATTCCGTAAAATGAAAATTATGTGCACTAATTAAGCCTTGTAGTATACTAATCTTACTATTTTTTTTTTTCTCTCTTCTCTTTTCTTCTCTCTTTTCACGTGCTCTCTCTTTCTCTTTCTCTCTCTCTCTCTCTCGTCTCTCCACTACACTACACACATTACTCCACTCATTACGTATATATATATATATATATATATATATATATATATATATATATATATATATATATATGTAGCACATAATAAACTGAAATTTGTAGGTGAAATATTGTGTGCAAATGGCGTCCTATGTGGGTCAGTTTTTTTGTGGTGTACTATATTTTATTTTTGTGTGTAAAAATTATACATTTAGTTATTAATACTTTAACATATTTTTACTTATTACTCTTAATAAATTTTATTCTTAACTCAGTACAATGTATTATAAGTTTATTGTTACTAATTTATTGTCTTATTTTATCCAGTTAATATTTGTATTTTAAAATTTTGGTTTAACATTTAAAATAGATGTTGATATAAAATTATTGAGTAAGACTAATAAAATACTTGAATATGATACATGACTTAAAATTATTACACATAAACTATTTTATTTTATTTTAAAAAGGGATGTTACACTCTTCATTATTGATGCTATAAAAGGGCGAGTTTGGTGAGAGTTCTTCGCATTCAATTGAGTTGTGAAAGTGAATTTAGTTTGGTGAGCTCATAACATTTCAGTTAGAGTCAAGTTTTTTTTGAGAAAAAAAAGAGAAACATATAAAAGAAAAATGCCCAACAATAACGCGATAGAACAATGGATCCAAATGAGTATCATATATTTAAATGGATATGTAAGTTTAATCCTTCTATTTTTATTATTAAGTTAGTTTATTAAGTTAATATACTATTCTTTATGTGTATTATTTTATTTATTAATTTTCATTTTAATTCTGTTCTTTATTATTATTTTCTTCATTTTATTTATTATTTTTTAGATGACCCTTAAGTTTATTGTTATAAGTTTTTAATTATATTATAAATGTAATTTTAGATTTTTTTAATTCATTGTATGTGTCATATAAATTTTTAAAATTAAATTTATTTTTAATTTTATTTATTATTTTCATTTTAATTATAATTTTATTAATTTTATTATTATAAATTTTTAATTCTATTCTAAATATAGTTTTAAATTTTTTTAATTCATTATACGTGTCGTATAAAATTTTAAAACTAAATTTATTATCTTCTTTATTTATTATTTTCATTTTAATTATAATTTTATTAATTATTTATTTTTTACTTGAAACGGAAGAAAGAAAGTTTGAACTCCATCATATTTTTTTTAATCATCCACCAAAAGATGCAATTATTGAGCACCTAACGTGTTGGTTTTTACCATATTGCAGGATAGGTTGGGTGGAACTGAATGAAGCTCTAATAAAAGCTTTAGTAGAATGGTGGCGGCCGGAGACGTACACTTTTCATTTTCCACGGGAGAAATGATGGTGACATTAGAAGATGTCGCCATACAATTGGACTCCCTATTAATGGTTCACCAATCAGTGGATTTACATCTAGTAGTATTGAACAACTAGTTAAAATGTTTTAGTTTGCTTAATGTTGTGCCTCATCCTCACGTATTTAAAGAGGTGCAATCAATTTAAATTGGTTGCAACATCATATAAGAGAGCTTGATACTAGAAATGATCCAGTATCAATAGAAATGAGTGCACGCGGGTATATGTTGGCCCTCATAGGCACTTCTTTAATGCCCGATAAAACCACCAATGAGGTCCATGGAAAATACTTGAGTTGTTGGAGGATCTTACTCATGTTGGGACTTCTAGCTGGGGTTCTACGTGTCTCGCTTGTCTCTGGCAATTTGGATCGAGCTACATGCATAACTACAAAGCAAATTGGCGGTCCTCTAGTTTTGTTACAAGTATGGGCATGGAGGGTTGCGTTATTTGGCTCCAATACCAGGACCACCGAATTTTGTTAGCTTCCCTTAGCCTCCAGGTAAAACTTTTTCTTGATTTATTTTGTGTTGATATTGCAATGATTGTAATAAATTTGTATGTTTTATGACGGATGATGCACTCATTCTATCCTCATGGCGCGGGTCTGGCAAATCATCTACATTTAAGATGGATGTTAGATGAAATGCAATATGATCAGGTAGCAATTAAACCAATTTTTATTCCATTTATAGTTAATATTTTTTTTCCATATAACTAATATAATTTATTTTTGTATTGTAGATTATATGGCCATATAGGACTCCTGAAGTTGAGGCTGTGATTCCAAATTCTATTCGGAGAGGCGGGGCGTGGAGCAATGTTGTTCCACTAATTTGCTTTGAGATCATAGAGTGGCACCCGTCTAATCGCGTGAGGCGACAATTTGGGCTTGTCCAACCTGTTCCTAATCCACACCCAAATCTAGGGAGGTCTCATAATAAAGATTTGAGAGGGAAGAGGACAACCTTGATTGGTTATTAGTGCATCATCAGTGGGTGGAGATGTGGATGTAGCGGGAAACTATCCCTTGGTAAGAGAGCCTTTCAGGGAGACTCCATTGATTATCGCCCCACAAATGCATACTTATCATGGTACATGGATAATACTTATGTACCTTTATGATTGACACCACTAAATTGGGATGATGAGCCCACTACCTAAGCCGCCCCCACCACCACCACGCTCACCATCACCACCACCATAGAATAGGTTCACACTTGTCCAGGGGGAGGTAGCTTTGGACATGCATCAATCACCTGTCATGTAGGAAGAAAATGTATATCGTCCATAGATTCAATTTCCATTTCAGTTTCCCCAATTCGCAATGGGGGATAGATCCACACTGTCAGCAATTTATGAAGGTCAATCTGGGGATTTGCAGTTATAGGGTCAATCTGGGGGGTTTGGGGTTGTGCAGGGTAGACCTGGGGGTTTTGGGTTGTAGGTTGTCGGGTAGTGAAGTTAGGCTGAGGGGTCCACTAGAGTAGGAGATATAAGTAAGGAAGACCATGATGAAGAAACTGACAATGTGGGGGAACAAGGTGGGAGAGGTGCAAGTAGATATAACTTGCGTGAAGATCCCCACCAATTAGGAGGTATACCCCACCAACAATCAAAAAACCAAAAGGGAAGGGGAAAGCATGTAAAAGGGGGTAGTAGTACTTCATTTGTTATAATTGTATGATTATATGATTATGCTACCCATTATATGATATAATGTTGTTCTATTTACTTTCATTTGTCTATTTCAACAAGAAAATATATTAATAATAAGATAACGAATAACCAGAGTACATCCACTTGTAGAATTATAGCAACACCAATAGTACGATAAGATAACAATAAAATAACAAGAAAATGGAATAACACAAGGCAACAACAACTGAAAATGACATCATTACAACTACAATAAGAAGCACTACTACAAACTTGAGCAGGAGCGTTGGACAATGACTGCGCTGTGTCCCTCACCACGACAAAGACCACAACGCCGTGGTCCGCGCATCTCACGCATATCCATTTCATTTAGGTAGTGAGTAGATTTGGGTCGGCCCTTCATTGTGCGCTTTAAGGTAGGGTTTGCATAAATCCTCGGGCTTGTATACAAAGGCCATGTACTTTGGTAGCCCACAACCCGAAACTCATTCTTGTACACCTTGCATATGGTAATCATTCTATATTTATCATCAACATAAGCTTTCCAATCAAGGCGAGAGCTTTACAACAAGCAATCACATGACGACGGGGTCTGGATCTTCTGAAAATCCCCACAATCACAATATCTCTGCCTTAGATCAACTCTGTATTCTCCTCCTGGAAAGCTCTTTAACATAGTAGGTCTGAAGCTCTATCAAAATGAATGGTCCTGAAATCTTTAGATGCCTTCTCATTTGCTTCCAACGTCTTGCCACAACTTTTGAGAAAGGTTACCTGCATTTTCGTGCATATGCCGCATCCCTTTTGAACAAACAACTCAGCACATCGAAAGTATGTTGCTCGAACTAATGATGTGATGGGAAGATTACGAGCCTCTTTTAACACAGAATTGATACACTCGACTAGGTTTGTTGTCATATGCCCCCATCGATATCCACCATCAAATGCTAGAACCCACTTTCTTGGGAAATTTCATCAAGCCAGTTTGTATATCGCTCACCATGTTCATGCATCCGCTGATAGTGATGATTAAATTCTTGCTCGGTCTTTGAGTACCTGCTAAGACAATACGAGTAGTTAAAATAATTAAAAATTACTTCTAAAACAAGAATAAACAAAAATATAAATTACCTATGCTCACAACAAGTCGGTGCAAGTTAGGTGCCTTGAATCTCGTAAGAAATTGGCAGAGATGTGCCTGACGCAATACATATGGAATGCCTTTGGAGGTTCCCATTGACCATTGCTTCGGGCTCCTCAGCTTAATGGACTCATGACGATCAGAAATTAGTCCAACTCCATCTCGAGTCACTACATGTCTGCACATTGTTAAGGAAAAAGGACCACACATCGAGTCTCACCCTTGACAACTGCAAAAGCAATTGGCAATATGTTCTGATTCCGTCTTGTGCAACTGCAACCAATAGAGCTCCTCTATATTTCCCATACAAATGTGTCCCATCCACCTGAACAAGTGGTTTGCAGTATCTAAATACTTTAATACAAGGACCGAAAGTCCAAAACAATCTCCAAAATATTCGAGTGTGCGGCACTAGCTCACTCCCACGACTCGCCTCTATAGAATCTAATTGAACAATTGCTCCTTGATCGCGCACACATTGCCATACACCATTGTGGAAGATCTTCAAATGAGCTTTCCCAACCAGAAAACTTTTTCAATTGCCTTGTGCTTTGCCCTATGCTTTCGGTATGTTGTCATGTACCCGAATCGAGAATGAACCTGCAATGATAGACTTTATTTTAATTGATGGATCAGAATTTACCAATGGCTCTATTAATTGTGCAATCATGTTAGAATCTAACTTTGAGTGGTCCTATGATTGCCTCGACCTCGTGCAAGTGTGTGGTCCATTATACTTCCTGATTTCCCAATAATCCTTATTTTTCCTTAAACTGGCCCTTAGAAGCCACAGTCCTCCCATATTGTACACATTTACAGTAAAATGTCTTCGGTTTCAACTCTTCAACTTTGTAATCTGCTCCTTTATCTATGCTATATTTTTTAACTGCCTTAATTACAACTTCCCTATTGTCAAATTCCATTCCAATAAAGAATTCAGCATTGATAACAGGAGCTCCTACCAACCACCAATATTAAACAATAAAAATAATTAGAATAGTAAAAAATAAATGGAAAAAATTCTGTAGCATTTGCTAAATTCAAAATTTTAAATTAATTCTAGAATTAGCAGTACATACCCATGTTTTGAAATTGTGGAAACTTAGGAGCATTCATAGCTTCAAGATCTAATGCACGCATGAAAGATGGCTCATTGTTTAGATATTGCCTGGTCACCATGCTTGGCACGTCCTCTTCATTCGCAACATTATCCACATCATCATCAGCATCATCATCCCCGCTTTTATATTCTTCTTCATCACTTTTTTCCCATACTACTTCTCTTTCTTCAAATGTGCTCAACTCATAAGCTACATTCCGAGCAACAACTTCTTCGAATTCAACATATAATTCAATGGCACGATTGTTTGGCTAGTGTTGTTGATGTATGCGAAACATCTGTTGAATGCTCGTCATTAATGATTGGAATTGCTTGATAATTTATGAAGCCGCCAAAAATCGAGGATGGACATCTATATTTTATAGATGTCACTTTCTTTTGAGTGTTTGGATTTATGGATTGACAGAGGGCATTCTCTAACTGAGCAAATGAAAAAGTGTATGGAATAAAATATTTCCTGGACTCTCACGTGTAAAAAATATGCCATCATTTGGATTTGTAAATACATGACCATTATAATATACTACTATCATAACAATACTCATTTTTTTGTCACTCAATATTTTTTCTTTCTCTTATAAGATGAGAACAAGGAGAATGAGAGAGTAGGTTGGTAAAGAGTAGGAAGAGGATGAGAGAATGAGGGAGTGGGAATGGAAACGGAAGGGAGAATGAAAGAGTGGGATTAGAAAGAAATTGAAAGGAATTACTGAGTAACAAATGATAGAATAGTGGGTCTGTAAAATTTATCTTTGAGATGAATTTATATAGCAGATGAAATAATTAAAAATTTTACACGAGTTACTCGTGAAAGTCATCTTCTCATGCCTTTGAAATGACCACTCGAAGCATGTTAAAATTGAATTCATCTTACCGTTCTGAAAGTGACAATTTCCAAGAGACTGCCTCCTGTTCTAGTGCGACAATTTCCAACACGCGGTCTCGTCACGAAACATGGAACATAATTCGCTGGACACAATTCATTTCCTTAATTTTTTTTTGCAATTTGTTCAAACCTTAATTCGCTATCAGCGAATTATGTACCTTAAGCATTTTTTTTTGTTTTGTGTCTCAAAATCAAAGTAGCAAATTATACACCCTTCACCCCTCCTTTTGTAATTTTCTAGCAAAGTCAATATACATATGTTTTCAAAAGTCAAATTCTATAATCCAATAAATGATTCGGCAAGAGGGTTTTTTCAGATGAAATAATTAAAAATTTTACACGAACTCCTTGTGAAAATCATCTTCCCATATCTATGAAATGACTACTCAAAGATAGCTGCATGAGTTGAGTTCATGTTACCGTTAACAATTTCCAAGAAACTGTTTTGCTATCCGTTCTCGCAACAATTTCCAAGACTTAAATTGTTGGAACATAATTCGCTGGCCACAATTCGTTTTGTTAATTTTTTTTTAATTTGTTCTTGCCTTAATTCGCTAGTACGAATTACACACCTCAGCATTTTTTTTGTTTTGTGCCCATTATCCGCCGCGGATTGTTATACCCCTCACCCCCCTTAGTAATTTTCCACCAAACTCCATATACGTGTGTTTTGAAAAGTGACATCCCATAACCAAATAAATGACCCACCAATAGATTGAGATTATAGAGCGCAAGCAGGGAATGAAGAAGATAAAAGAAAACATAGAATAATCAATAAAAAAAATAATAAATTAATACAATTATCAAGACTGTCAAAATAAGTAATGTAGAGTACATCATAGCATATTGTTGCCTATTCTAAAATTCTTATTGCCTTACAAAATCATTGTTTTAAAGTCTTCTGAACAATGCAAGGTTTATTGGATACAAAACGCCGAACCGAGAGGGAATTTGTATAATTTTTGGTGATTACGTATAATAAAGGTAAATTTTTAACGCTCGACATCTTTTTTTTCTTAGATAAAAGCTTCCAAGGGTATCATTTCAATACAAATCCACATCCCAACAAAATAAATAATCTAGATGAAATATGCTAAGTATTCTTAAAAATCAGCTCAATAGAAGGGAAAAAGAAAGTTAAAAATTTAAAATTTAAAATTATTAAACGCAAATGCCTTGCCCTTTTTTGGTGAAGACTCAAATGCATTACTAAATCCTGGTTTTTGGATGAGGGACTCTTTCCAATCCAATCCAATCCAAATGCATTACTACAATACTGTTCTAAATTTCTGGTTTTTGGTGGCTGCCCAAATTTCTTTTTACTACATTCCGCACCTACTCTGCCCACCAGCTCTGGCAGGGTTTTCAACCCTTTTCCTTCTTTGGGCTTACTTTTCAACTTTTCAATCACAGCATACATTAACAACGGATAAAAAAACTCAGCCAGCCAAACCACGTTAATACTGCAACCATCACTGCCCACCACAAATGGGCCACGCAGTCACTTGAACCTTGAACCCATCTCATTCGTTCAATCCAAAGACGCACGCGCGGCTACGATACGCCTCATCCACACGTGAATACTAAAGACACCCTCAAAATATAAATATTTTTCTATTATCGCTCTAATTTTAATAAATCAACGTCTTTATATATATCTATTTAATTTAATATATAGAAAGTTAGAACCCCGTTTGCTCGGGGCGCCGCTGAAAACGACTAAACAAGCTCACTAATCAAACATCTAAATGCCAGATCGACGGGTCAAGTAAATTTCTGTTAATTGTTTACCAAAATTAAAAATAAAAACAGCATAATTCAATTTACCATAACAAAAAGAGAAAAAAAAATCGGCATGACAAGACTGTGCCAATGATTATCTGCCACGTAAGAGAGAGGCCCACGTGGGGAGAGTGCATTCGCTGCCCCTTGTTGGAGACGAAAAATATCTGAGGATGAGAGAGGCTAGCTCACGTGTTTGAGGCCATGTTTGTCTCGTCCTTCTAACTCTCACGCTACATAAGACATAGGTCTCCGAATCCCACACAAAGGAAGGTTTTACTATACGGTTCAGAGTGAGGGAAGGGAAGCACTGAAACGATGGCGTATAGGGTTACGATCTGCTTCCTCTTCGTGGCTTTGGCTCTGTCTCTCCTCGCCTCTCAGATCTGCGCGGATGAATCGGCGGAGGCCGCCAAGGAATTCGTGCTGACGTTGGATCACACTAACTTCTCTGACACTGTCAGCAAGCACGACTTCATAGTCGTCGAGTTCTACGCTCCTTGGTATGCTTCGATCCTCGCTTTTTTTTTTTTCGAATCATTACGGTTTTTTGATCTGTCCCCTGTGCGGTCAGAGTGTTTTAGATCTTACTTTTGCTAATTTCTTGTGTTTATGTAAGTATTTTAGTTAGGCTGATTTAAGTGTCGTTTTAATCTTCGATTAGTGAAACCCTTGCTAGATTTGCATGTTCCGTCAAATGGTCAAAATCTGGTCTCAGCTGGTAAATTTGCTGTGTGCTACTGTTGTATATGGCTTAATTTGGTTTTTTGATAGAATGTCGGAGTGCATTTTTATTTGTAGCGCTTAAGGGTTCGATAATTGTTGGCAATTTTAGTGCATTGCAGTTTTCTTTCTCTTCACTATTAGTATATCATTTTTAAGCTTGTTTATTTTTGTATTTCTAGGTGTGGCCACTGTAAGAAGCTTGCTCCGGAGGTAATTTTGTTCACCTTTTTATTTTGGGGTTTCCTTTATATTCACCTGGTATAATCATGCAAATTCTAATTTTGTGTTATTTTTTTATTCATGCAGTATGAGAAGGCTGCTTCTATCTTGAGTAGTCATGATCCTCCGGTTGTTTTGGCTAAAATTGATGCAAATGAGGAGAAGAACAAAGAGCTTGCAAATGAGTATGATGTTAGGGGATACCCAACAATTAAGATTCTCAGAAGTGGGGAAAGAATGTTCAAGAATACAAAGGTCCCCGCGAAGCAGATGGTATTGTTGAGTATTTGAAGAAACAGAGTGGGCCTGCATCTACTGAAATTAAATCTGCTGATGATGCTAGTGCTTTTATTGGCGAAAACAAAGTTGTTATTGTAAGTTACCAGCCATTGTGCTTTTGCATTACTGTAATTCGTGGTGGTCTATATCCTTCTTTTGCTAT
Source organism: Dalbergia oliveri (assembly GCA_030441495.1). Classification (NCBI taxonomy): domain Eukaryota; kingdom Viridiplantae; phylum Streptophyta; class Magnoliopsida; order Fabales; family Fabaceae; genus Dalbergia; species Dalbergia oliveri. Next base: position 10,753,293 of record JAMLFY010000003.1, on the reverse strand, counting down.
GTTTTCAGGTTGGGATTTTTCCTAAATTTTCTGGGGAGGAGTATGAGAACTTTACAGCATTGGCAGAAAAGTTGCGTTCTGATTATGACTTTGGTCACACTCTTGATGCCAAACACCTTCCACGGGGAGAATCAACAGTGACTGGGCCTGTAGTTAGATTATTCAAGCCATTTGACGAGCTTTTTGTTGACTTCAAGGTAGTGTTGATTCCTGCAGATTGGTTGCCCCATATTACGTATTTTCAGTGTTCTTATCAATTTGGTTGTATATAACACTTTCATCGATGTTTCATGCCTGTAGGATTTCCATGTTGAAGCTCTAGAGAAATTTGTTGAAGAATCTAGCATCCCTGTTGTGACTGTCTTTAACAATGAACCAAACAATCACCCTTTTGTTGTCAAATTCTTTAACAGTCCTCATGCAAAGGTAATGTATGCTATCTAATTCAGTTTTGTTCCTTCAACATTAGGCTGGCATATTTGTCTTAATTATACTGTTGTGGCAGTATTCTTGTATTTGTTAATCCCTCGTACCATTATTGGTGTCCTCCCCTTGCCATTCTGAACTCAATACCATTTTCAAAAGTTTGCACGCTTTCACTACATTACCTTTCCAGGATTACTTCTTTTGGCTACCCCCTCCCCCTCACAGAATTTAATTGTGTCTCGAAAACCTAATATAAATGTTTTGAAATTTGTAGGCAATGTTGTTCACCAACTTCACTGCCGAAGGTGCTGAATCTTTCAAATCAAAATACCGTGAAACTGCTGAGCAATATAGAACACAGGGTGTAAGCTTTCTGATTGGAGATGTTGAGGCTAGCCAGGGTGCCTTCCAGGTTTGTATGAAAATATTTAACGTTCTATGGTCATCATTTGCCTAATATCAGTATTTGACATTATTAATGATCTGTCTTGGCAGTATTTTGGACTTAAGGAAGACCAAGTACCTCTGATTATCGTACAACATAATGATGGGAAGAAATTTTTTAAACCCAATTTGGAACCTGATCACATTTCAACTTGGTTCAAGGAATACAAGGTGATTGTTACCTATTTTGATGGCTTAACGCTTTTCTCTGCTTTAGTTCAGTATCTTTATTCTTCCTAGCTAGGAATTGCGATATATAGGTTTAGTAAAGTCTTTAATTTTGAATATTTTAATTCCGCTGTTTTTTGTTGTAGAGAATGCGATTTTTATCATTTATTTTCTCTGAATATTTCAGGATGGAAAAATTGCACCGTATTTGAAGTCCGAGCCTATTCCCGAAACTAACAATGAACCTGTTAAGGTGGTAGTGGGGGACAGTCTTCAGGACATAGTTTTCAATTCAGGGAAGAATGGTATACTTTATTGCTTCTTTTATTTGTTTTTATTCTGTATTCGTGATTATTTATAACATTGATTGTACATGGAAAGTGACATGTCCACCTGATACTGTTATGTTCTGTGGTTATGTATAGCATTAGTTATGCATGCAAAGTATAATCTCTCGTATGCTACTTTTTTTAATTAGTGGCCGTTTGGAGCTAGAATAATTTAAACTAACACAAACACCTTGCAGTTTTGCTGGAGTTTTACGCCCCGTGGTGTGGTCATTGCAAAAAGTTAGCTCCAATATTGGATGAGGTTGCTGTCTCATATCATAGTGATTCTGATATTATCATTGCCAAACTGGTAAGAAATGTATTTGGGAGATTGTGCAAGTATATTTTTTAATAGTTTATGTGATACAAAACAATAACACAATAATGACTCCAACTGTGTTGATGTAGGCTTTAAGAAAGTCATTTAATGAAATCATATTATATTTATATCACTAAATTGTATTCTGCACATCATTTGTGTCACTTTCCAGGATGCAACTGCCAACGATATCCCAGGCGATTCCTTCGAAGTCCAAGGATATCCAACTGTGTACTTCCGGTCAGCTAGTGGAAACATAACACCATATGACGGAGATAGGACCAAGGAAGACATCATACAATTCATTGAAAAGAACCGGGACAAACCTGCACAGCAAGAACAAGGGAAAGATGAGCCTGCCCAGCAAGAAAAGGCAAAAGATGAGCTTTGAAAGGTAACTATCTATCTTTATGACATTTGTTGCATACTCTCTCTTAAGAGTTTCTGATTCATATTTTGATTTAGTCTCCGCCCTTTTGCAGGAAAGGAGCGGTTCCTTTCGGAGGATATGGACACACTGAGTTATATGTAGGTTCTACGTCTCTTTGTAACTCCGAATCAAGCATGTTTGTGAATCTTAGTGCCAATCTATCTCCCTTCGCCTAGCCTTTGTCGGTTTTCTCTTTTCTCTTTTCTTTGACAAGAATAAGACGGGAGTTTTTTGTTTGGCGTAGTGTATAGTACTGGAAAAGTTGTGGTCGTAAAAACCTTTGATTCGAGTTAAATTAGTAGATGCTTTTAGATAGCCGATTAGTTTACTGCATTCTAGTTTCACCTAATGTTTCTTACTCGTTTGATGGGGTTAATACATAAAAAAAAAATCCTTTTTTATTCCGTGCCAAACACATCCTAAAAAGGAAAAATGATAATTTGAAGCATCAATATTCTCCGAACCTAAGTGATGTAACAACTGTTTTTCATTCTTCTCGCGGCATATATAAAATCCGTGCGGCGTGTTATTGCTCTTTTTAAAATCTTGCCTCGATCATACTAAATCTTAGGACTCGTTAAGCTATTTTCTGGTCTTGTAAATTAAGAAAATTGATGCTTTGAGGCGAGTCCAAAGGGGTCTTTTGAACCACGCTGTCGAGGTGATGTGGTAATGCTTTATCCTTCCCTAACTAAAGCGTAAGGGTATTTTTTTTGGTTACAAACTAAGGCGTAAGGGTACGAAGTACCTTTAAAATTTATGGTCAGTGTTTGTTCTATTAAATGAGTATATAATATGTAAAGGGATTAGTTACTCCGATTAAATGGGTCTGCATTAGTTAGTCCAATAGTAAATATTTTGGGAAATTTAAAAAAAAATCCAAATAGATCTTTTGGATTGTCTTTCCTTGGGCCTCTTACGTTCTTGGTTCCATGTTGTATTGAGTTGAACCTGGGGATTGAAGATAACCCAAACTTGTGGGCCTTGCTTTCTTTCTAATATGAAATGGGAATGATATGAACGTACGATGAACACTGACCAAAAGAAAAACGGATGACGAACATAGTACGATTTGAGCCATTATCCGGTGACGGAAATGATCCATATTTTGTAACCTTGGGTTCAAATGTGACCGGGCTTCCCTTGTGTTTATTTTGAATTTGGGTCTGAGAGGTACCTATGTATAGTGTATACTATAAGGTCCCTAGATAATTACGGAACTATTTATCACAATGAGATTTGAAAAAAAGGAAAAATCACATGACTGTAAGAATCAATCAAAGGCGGGCTTAGAAGAAGAGAGAGTGAGAGCGTGTGAGAGTTCGCGCCAAAGAGAGCACCGGGCGTCGAGTTAACCGGCCGCTCTGCTCCGCCGCCACGACCACGACCACGTCCTCGCCGCTCTGAGGTGGTTTGCTCGCGGCACGTCCAGAGATCGCGCAAGAGAGCATCTGAGTGTGAGAGAGAGCTCCATATAAAGTGAGAGAGAGAGAGAGAGAGATCGTGGAGTCGAGCTCGCCGGCCCGTCCTCGCCTTCCACCCCTGTCCGGAGGCGGTTTGCTCTCGGTTCTTGCGCCTTGGGCTCCATTGAGCAGATCCGATCTTCGTCAATGCCCTCCTGAAGCAGATCAAGTCCGGATCTACAAAAACATCAGCAACAATTGCATCCGGTGAGCTACGAGTCCGCAGCTGGTGACAAGTCCGCAACTGATACTTCCATCTTATCATTATCTTCTTTTCATTTAGAGCTACAATTTGTAAATCTTATTTGGATCTATGGCGAGACTGGGAGAGAGCGTGAAGGAGAGGATGAAACCCGGTGAGGATCGGAATGTAAAGGAAGGTCATGAGGGGGAGAGTGTAAGAAGGATTGTAACTGGTGACAAGGAGGGAGGGGCTGCCGGGGAGGTGGAGTACCAGGAGCCTGGGATAGTTGTTTTTTTAGGGACAAAGTTCTAGCTAGAAGGAAACTATTGCAGGTAGACTCGCCTGGGGATTTCATAGAGAAAAAGCTGTTGGAAGTTCATTTTGAAGAAGGGGGTAAACGAAGGCCGATGATCATGTTTGCTCCACAGGCTGATGAGGTAATTGCAGCTCCGGGGGACGTGATGCGAGTGTCGCGCAATAAATTAAAAAGCATTTTTGTTCCTGAATTGCACCAAAAATGCAGCAAAGGTGCGATTCAGGTCGTCTCACGTAGAAGTGTTGTAATTGATTCTGAGAAAATTGGGGCTTTTGAAATTGTTGACAGCAAATTAAATTGAGAAGAATTCTAATAAGAGAAATTCCTGCACAAAGGTTCTTTGGATTAAAATTGTTCAGTCATTGATTGAAAGATAAAATTGTGGTGGTGGTTGCTTCCATTAAATTGTTAACACACAACAATGACATAATTCTCCTTAACGGATATACAATCGCATCTCTCTAAGGGTTTGACTAACATATGAATTAGTAATTCACCAATGTGATTCTATGAATCTATGTCAGTCTAACTACCAATTATAGCAACCTAATCCCCTAACGAAATTAATTCCAAATCCTTACCCAATGGATAAACATCACATCAAAATGACAATTCTAACAAAATTAGAATTGTGATAATCCACACAATCAATATTGAAAGAATTGACAAAGGGAAAGGAAAACCAACCACAATTCGCGATAAAGGCACCAAAATCTCGTAAACAATTTTAATCTTCAATCACCCTTGTTTACAAGAGATTACTCCTCCATAGGGGGAGATTCACAATCAAGGTTTTAAGAAAAGCTGTAATTACAACTAAAAAAATCCAAACAAACAATAACAAAGCCTCCTAAAACCTAGAGAGAGGGAGAGAGAGAGAGTAAGAGAGTTCTAGTGAGAGAATGTATGAAAAACTCCAAAAACAAAAAATAGGTTACAAGTGTTCTGGCTCTAAAGTCCCAGCGTCATTTCCTGTTCATTGGAAAAGGGCCCAATAGGCCCAAAACGGATAAGCAAGCTAAATCGGGTAATTGTGCGCGCAGCGCTCACAAAACGGGTGCCACAGCTCCAATTTGATGTTTCTCCAAGTGCCAGCGCTCACCCGAATGGTGAGCTCCTGCATCTTTTCTTTTTTATAGTCTAGATCCTTCAGAGAGTTCCCAATCTTTCCTTTGACGTGTTGCACACAATCCAATGCTCCTATATACAAAAAAACCATATTCGAAGAGAGAAGTTAATTGCAACAAGAATCACTTTTCTAATTATTCCAAGAACGGTGCAATAGTCATTGATTTCTTACAATTGTGCAATGAGGTGCAAGTTAAAAATCATTATTATTTCCCTCAATAACACATCACAAACTCATGCAAAAAGCCAAGGTTTAGAAGTTAAATAAGCGGCATAAATGCCTCTTATCAAGACGTCTTAGTCATTAAACTGTTGGGGAAGAACATTGGTTATTCAATGATGAAACAAAGGTTGAAACCTCTGGAGAGCTTGAAAGGGGAATTTGATAATATGAATGTCAGTAATGGTTATTACATGGTTAAGTTTGATCTGGAAGAGGATAGATCTAGAGTGGTGGAAGGGGTCCCTGGATGATTTTTGACCACTATTTAGCAGTGAAAAGGTGGTCTCTGGGCTTCAATTGGTTGTGGACTATTTTGAAAAAACTATTATATGGGTTCAGCTTCTGACTAAATCTTAGTTATTACCATGAAGGAGCATGAAAGCCATAGTGGGGCTTGGTAGGTTAATCAAGATTGACACAACTACCCAATCTGGAACGAAGGCGTTTTGCCCACTTTTGTGTTGAGATGGATTTAGTTGTGCCTGTGCATCGAGAAATTTGGATCCGAGACCATTGGCATACGGTGGAATATGAAAGTCTACATTTGATATGCTCTAAGTGTGGCTGCTATGGTCACCCAGCAAGAATGTGCTTTGCAAAGGTAGCTCCTATGGATACTATGCTAGAGGAGCCAAAGGTACAAGCTTGTCATGTGGAATGCAGATCGGGAGGGAGCATGTGAGCCGGTTAACAGGAGGTACCTACCAAATCTAGTAAAGATCACGAAAATCCCAATAAGCCATTGATGATATTCCAGTTATGGATAATACATTGATTAATGATGAGAAGGGTTGGGTAATAGTAAGAAGTAACAAAAACAAATCAAAGCACGCCGCAAGAAACAGTTTAAAAGGGGTCACACTCTAATAGCACTTGGAAAAACTCAGCTCATGTGAATGGCTTGCATGGAAAGCACATGCATAACTCAAAAATAAAAATGTTGGGACTTCAAACCAAGGACATGTGAAGGGCACAACTAATGACATTATCATCTAAAGGAGATTTTTCTTTTACTTTTGGTGCTTCCAAACCTTATTTAGAGCCTTTTGGAAGTCACTCAATGAATGCCCAAACCAAGCTTGTAACCCCAGTCTTCAGGCCATAAAGAGGTACGACCCTAATCTCTCTCATCTCCTTCTCCAGTGGAAGATGGGCGGCAAAGCCGCGAGAAGAAAAGAATATGACAGTGGAAGCTTCAACTAGTGTTATGTCCAGGGATAACAGCATGGAGGGCACAACCATAGCCACGTAAGGTGTTTTAGGAGATTGACCTTTCCAAACGTGGTTTTCTTATGATGTCCTTTGATTTAAATATTTTAGCTTGGAACGTAAGGGAGCTTTCAACAAGATAGTTCGTGGTCATATCAAAGAGCTTATTCGTAAGTTTCAACCTTCTATTGTCATTGTTGTTGAAACTCATGTTTTCTTTGCTAGAAGCAAGCTTTTCTAGCGCGTATGGTGTATGAAGCAATAGAGGTTGTCGAGGCCTCAAGTCATTTCGAGGGAATTTGGATGTTGTCAGTTGATCATTGTTTGAAATTCAAGTGTGTATCCCAATGCTCTTAAGTGATTACGTTGGAAGTGATTTCGGGGGTGTTGCTTGGTTATGCGCGGTATCTATGCTAGCCTTGTGCCTTCCAATAGAGACATTTTATGGAATTATTTACACCAAACTCGAGCTTTAAGGCTGCCTTGGGTAGCTTTGGGTGATTTTAATGAGGTGATGGACTCTTTGGAAGTTAAGGATGGTGAACTTTACTCTCGTAGGATGGATATTTTTACCAGTATGCTTAATGATTGTCACTTAATGGACATAGGGTGTAGGTCCTTGCTATACTTGGTGTAGAAGAGTTAGGGAATCGGCTTATGCATAAGAGGTTGGATAAAGGGGTTGCTTGCTTTGATTGACGGTCTCTTTCAGAGACTATGTTGAGAATCTTTGCCAGCTCCACTCAGATCATGCTCAAATCCTCCTCCATTGTTATGGAAAGCATAGTCCTAGGGATGAACGCCCTTCGATTCAGGCGGCTTGGGGCCTACCCTCTCTATAAAAGTATAGTTTGTCAAGCTTGGCAAAAGAGGATTAATGCCTTGCATCGTCTTCAGCATGTTAAGAAAGAGTCCTTCACTTTCAACTCCAAGGTCTTTGAAAATATGCACAGGAAGAAGAAAGAGTTGGAGTCTAATATCGTAGTGTTCAGTAGTGGTTGGTGACTATAGCTTCTAATCTCTGAAGGCTTGAGAAAGATCTCGAGGTTGATATAACAGTTTACTCAGGAGGAGCTTGTTTGGTTTCAAAAGTCTAAGGAGAATTGGATTAATTTGGTGATAGAAATACAAAGTTTTCTCATTTGCAAACTTTGGTTAGGAGGAAGCAAAATAAGGTGGAGGGTTTGCAACTAAATTCTGGGTGTTGGTCAATGATCCTGGAGAGTTGCAGGAGGCTCTTTGTTTTTATCAATCCTTCTTTTGTTCTAGGGAAAATATTGACCTCGATGTTCTTCATAATAATCACTTGCCTCAGCTTAGTTAGGAGGGTTGCTTAGCATTAACTAAACCAGTTTTCTTACTAAAAATGCGGCCTGCTATGATGAGTATGAATTCTTATAAGGCCTTAGGCAGAATGGTTTCACACTATTTTCTTTAAGGAATATTGGGATGTTGTGGAAAATGAGTTTATTAGTGTTGTGCATAATGCTCTTTGTAAGGGTTGGTGTGACCAAACTCTCTTTGCTAGCTTGGTTGTTCTTATTCCCTAGGTGGATCAACCAATGCGTATGAAGGATTTTCGTCCCATAAGTCTTTGTAATGTGCTATAAAAGATTGTTACTAAGGTTCTTGTGAATAGGCTGAGGCCTTTCTTAGAGGAATTAGTGGGATCTATGCAAGGAGGATTTATCCCTGGTAGGGGTTGTGCGGACAATGTTATTGTCATGACCCAACCTAGGCACGTGAGGGCACATGAGAAATCTCATCCTCACGTAAGCCTCGAGCCTTAATGCTTTATATGCATGCTCTTCATAAAAGAAATCTATGAAAAAAATAGAAAATTTCTCTTTTTCTAAATGCAAATTACCTAATCTTTGAAATTCGAAATAATCAAAATCGTTTAGCGTCAAGTCTACAACTTTTATAATCTATCTCTAAAGTCTGAAGCCGTAATATAACATATGACAATAAATCGCTCTATTCTAAATTGTCCATGCAATTAGCATACAGAAGTTATTAAACACAAAATAATAATATACTATTTTAATATGTGAGATGCAAAGTGTGATCTAAGGTTAAGGATCCTGCCACTCTACTAGAGCACACTAAACGAACCCATAATACATGCCTCACCTCGAGTGAAGCTTACCATTGAAACTCTAAATCATCCTCTAGATACTCAAATCTAATTCTAACCTTCATGAAGGAGCACCATGGCAAGAAAGCATGAAAAACACTAAAGCCAACCTTAGAATCATGAGAAATTGGGAGATAAGGAAGGAAGATCAACAACTATACATACCTTGAACTCTTAAAAGGAAGAAAAATGGAGTTAAATTGAGAAAATAATGAAGAAATGGAGTGGGGAGGTGAGGATTTCGCATTTCTCCTGGAGAGGGTAGAGTGTCTGGAATGATCTGGACCTATGGGATTTTTATGTTCATGTTGATCGCCTGGGCGGTCATATGACCAGGCGGTCCCTGCACCTTGGCGCACTGACTTACTCTTTGTTAACCGCCTATGTTCTCCAGAAGCTCCAAACACCGAATTCACTCTCTTTAACCGCCTAGGTGATCTCCAAAGCTCAGATGCTCTAATATTGGTATGTATTGGATATTCTACCCACTACTCACTTATAGGGAAATACCCCTATTTGGATTCAAATAAAATATTAGAAAAATCAAAATCTCAATCAATCAAAATCTAACTTTTGGGTTTTAGTTCAAATTTGGAAAACCCTACGATTTCGTTAACTTGTAAGCTAAAAACAAAGTAGTTAAGGGTTTCATAAAATTTGCTAAAAATCTCTCTTCAACTCATTTTTCTCTAGGGAATAATTACGGGACTTTTGGTCCCAAGACTCTAATATATAGCCCTCCAAGGGCGTGTAGTCCAGACTTAGCGAAATTTAGAACCAAAATGACAGAAATGGTAACTGGCACCCTTCTTGGTTCGAAATTTTTTTTGACCTTTTATTTATTTTGAAAATCTAGGGTATTACAATCTTCCCCCTTACAAAGATTTGGTCCCAAATCTTGAACTAATGTACTGGAAAGCAGGGAGATAGAATACTTGACTGACATGGGTTTCATGGATGGGCCTAATTGCTCGAAACACTCTACAATAGTACTCCTGTGTTAACTATTACTCTAGGGACATGCCGTCTTAAAGGTTCCTGCTCTATTTCTCTCCTGATATTATTTGACACATCTGGTGGCTCCGCCTCCAAGGTCGCCCTTTCCATTAATATAACTTAGGTTCTTACTCTGATTCTTTTGTTTCTTGTCTGTCATTGACTAACACTATAGGTGCCTCTGGTTCTCAGTTTCTAAACTTTTTATTCCTTATACACGTGTTGTGTACGTACCATCCGTATAGAAAGCATACATGTCATTCATATGCATAATCCTCAACATACATAATATTATACATTACATGCATCAAACAATGAACCATAGGTAGCATAACTTATGCTAAGAATCATTGAAATTTCTGCTAAATTAACATGCTTCCATTACCATGTGTCACCTTTTTTTTTTCAACATTTGCAAACATAACCATATATTTCAAAACATCAAGCCATGCTCACATACCATGCTAACGTCTAATCCTAAGGTAAACAAGCTGCATCTCATTAGCTTACTAAGTCCATTGATTACCTTATCATGCCATCATCAAGTTACATATTAAACCTGGCATGTTTGATCTAGTCTTACTCAGAAAATTTCCATACACGAGTTAGAAAACCACATGTGTTCCTTACATAGAGTTTGAAAGGTGAATTTGTTTAGCAGCACCAAACCATTCTAGTAACTTAAGTCTGTATAGGTAAAACATGTTTCTATGTTGTTTTCTTTGTTCTTTGAAAGCAATTCTTGACAACACAACACAAGAACGAGGTCATAGTTTCATTCCACTACCTAACATGGGTGAACACATGTTATTCTCTTATACCAGACTTATCTTATGTATCTTGTAAAACTTTGACAAAACTAGTTTGAGAAGTCCCTTTTTTTTTTTGCATAATTATGTAAACTTGGTCAAAGACCTTAAGTATTCATGAAACTCTTTTCAATTATACAAACACGATCTTCAAGTCAATTCATAAACATAACAATTGAAAAGCGTTTAAGGAGACTTGATATCAATAGGTAGGACCTTTATATGTCATAGAATACCTAAGAAATCATTTTGCTCTTCATTCCAAGAGTTATAATTAGCCAACATATTCATGCGTAAAACTATATACACATATAAATCACCTGCTTTAACAAATCAGAGCACAACATCGATACACCTTCAGTAGCTTAAGTTAATAAGATTACAATAAAATTTTGTATAACCTAGGAATTCTATTTCTAGAACCTCAATTTCCCTTTGTAATACATGTATATTATTCATTGAAACTTCCTAATTCATGAATCTTGATGCTCACCAATTACATGCCTGTTTCATTTATCAAAACCCTCTATGGTGAATGTCTAGCATAGGGGGAAGTCCTTTTATCTTACCCTCAAAACTTTTGGCAAAATACTATGTAGTCCTATCATTCTTTCTTTTAAAATTCCTAATTATCACCACGAAATAAATTGTTCATACCCTAATAAAGTTTCTAATAATTTATCCATGCTAGCTCTAATCACATAGGCATTAAAGCATTCATACTCCCAACATTTTCATATTATGCATACAACTAGAAAAGAACGAACGCAAGGTCAAAGAGATCAAGAGCAACCAACATGTGTAGTAATCAACCTCAACACACCATCACAATACACACTCAAGCTGATCAAACTATCTATGTCATATTGTTAATTTCTTTCACATGCATACCATACTCACATCCTATAATTTCACAATTCCAACATAAATAGTACAACAATGCACTCTAGAAACATGACATACATGATGGTCATGGCATCAAGGTCACATAAAACAATCTGACCTATTAGAACTAATTGTCATTCTTACTAATTGTCCCCCTTCATAACACATAAAAATATCAAGGATTCTAGAAAATGAAAAGCTCTGATTGAACTCGACTTAATTAACTCTTCCTAGGCCTCAAATAACATCACGTAAGTGCGAATAGCCGGGTTCCATTCAAATATCATGCCATTTGTGGACATGGCTCCAGGTCCTTAGGAAACCTAATGCTCTAATACCACTTTGTCACGAGCCAACTTGGGCATATGAGAAATCTCATCCTCACGTAAGCCTTGACCCTATAATACTTTATATGCATGCTCTGTTCGTAAAAGAAATCTATGAAAAAAATAGAAAATTTCTCTTTTTCTACATGCAAATTAACTAATCTTTGAAATTCGAAATAATCAAAATCGTTTAAGCGTAAGTCTACAATTTTCATAATCTATCTCTAAAGTCTGAAGCCGTAATATAACATATGACAATAAATCGCTCTTCTAAATTGTCCATGCAATTAGCATATAGAAGTTATTAAACACAAAATAATAATATACTATTTTAATATGTGAGATGCAAAGTGTGATCTAAGATCCAGGATCCCCCATTATCCTGGAGCACTCTAAACGAACCTAGAATACATGCCTTACCTCGAGTGAAGCTTACCATCTGACTCTTTGTTGGGGTTGAGTAGAATTTGCAATAATGGTTCTATCTAAAAATAAGAGAAATGAGAGGGTGAGTTTTGATACCCAAAACTCAGTGAGTAAGTTCTCACCTGAAACCCCCTTCATGGGACATCAAAGAACAATAGATAAAATAAATCATAATAATATTAAAAATACTTGAAAATCTTATGCAATCAGAGTCTCTATATAAATATATTTTCAAACCATCCTTTCCCTTTTACATATTTATATACTTTCACCAATTCAAAAGTGATTTCCTTTATTCACTTTTATTCTGAAATTATATAAGCTTAAAACCATGAACACTTTCATATTTTCTAATGACTACTTATCAGTTCAAAAGTCATTTCATTAACAAACTTTTGTATCTGATATTAACTCATCATAATATAGCTCTTAGAGAAACAAAATCCCTGGACACATCTGACGTTACGTGTCGTCCCATGTGTCAATCAATCTCTGAAATCTCTGGTCACATCTGGCATTACGTACGTCCCCGTGTGACAATAATGGGCACCTAACTAGGTCCCTTCTCTGAATCTCTGGCCCGAGCATACTTGGTACCAAGGTTAACGGATTTATTGTTGTTAACATCAGTCTTTCTCTATAGCTCCTGTAAATAAATCTGAAAACCCTTAAAACCTTTTTAGTTTCCGCAAACTCTAAAATCTCTGATTCTAAAGCTAACCTTAGCATAACTGTGGCTATAAAATCATGTCAAGGATCACCCTTTGTAGACATTGTGACTCCATACCTCCACAGTATGTAGGTCAACTGTTCTGAATTTCATGGAGATTCATGCTCTAAAACATTTTGATTCAATATCTAAACATATTTCAATCAGTCATGCTCTTCATAAACTAGAAACTCAATATCATATTATGAACTTACAAAGTCTAAACCATATTTCCAATCCTTTTCTCTAAACCTGGTTACAAAACTATATCATATATAAATAAACCAGTTGAAATAATCACAAAAACCTCTAACAATCACATATATCATTAATTCTGCATAACATCGTTCAACAAAGATGGTCCCATGAGTTTTTATCAAAAACATGTTTCATGTTCTAAAACAAGCATTTCCAAACAATAATCAGAAATCTTCATGCTTCTTGTATAGTAATCTCTAAGTTAAGCAATAAATTATATTTTCTTGAAAATGACTCTAGTGCACAACATAAAGGTCACAAGTGCGAACCCACTCACCTGGAGGGGTAGAATGCACAAGAACAACACCAACAAGACACTTGAGAGTGGAAATGACAATAATATTCTGACATAAAAGCAATGAAACTCTAAATCATCCTCTAGATACTCAAATCTAATTCTAACCTTCATGAAGGAGCACCATGGCAAGAAAGCATGAAAAACACTAAAGCCAACCTCTAGAATCATGAGAAATTGGGAGATAAGGAAGGAAGATCAACAACTATACATACCTTGAACTCTTAAAAGGAAGAAAAATGGAGTAAATTGAGAAAATGATGAAGAAATGGAGTGGGAAGGTGATGATTTCGCATTTCTCCTGGAGGGGGGTAGAGTGTGCTGGAATGATCTGGACCCGAAATAGGATTTTTATGTTCGCTGTTGACCGCCTGGGCGGTCCCTGCACCTTGCGCACCTTTACTCTCTTAACCGCCACGGTCAAATGACCGCCCAGGTGGTCTCCAAAGCTCTAAACACCGAATTCACTCTCTCTTAACCGCCGAGGCGGTCACATGACCCCTGGGCGGTCTCCAGAAGCTCCAAATGCTCTAATACCAGTATGTATTGGACGTACTACCTCACTATTCACTTATTTATATTTCTTAATTTTAAGTTAATGCCATTAACTTTAAAACATAAATGTAAATAGGAAAATACCCTATTTGAATTCAAATAAAATATTAGAAAAATTAAAATCTCAATCAATCAAAATCTAACTTTTGGGTTTTAGTTCAAATTCGAAAAACCCTACGATTTCGTTAACTTGTAAGCTAAAAACGGAGTACTTAAGGGTTTCATAAAATTCGCTAAAAATCTCTCTTCAACTCATTTCTCTAGGGAATAATTCGGGACTTTTGGTCCCAAGAAAATAGCTCTAATATATAGCCCTCCAAGGGCGTGTGGTCCAGACTTAGCAAAATTAAAAAAGAATGAAAAAGGGGCACCTTTCTTGGTTCGAAAAATTTTCTGACCTTTTATTTATTTTTGAGAATCTAGGGTATTACAATTATTGTGGCTCAGGAAGTAATGAATAACATGAGGATGACCAAAATTAAGAAAGGGGTTCTTGCTTTCAAAGTAGACCTTGAGAAAGCTTATGATATAGTGGATTGGCACTTTCTTGAGAGAACTTTAGTTGACTTTGGTTTTCCTCAAGCAACAGTTAAGCTTATCATGATGTGTGTCTCTTCTTCCACTCTAAGCATTGTTTGGAATGGCGGCAGTTGGATGGGTTTTCCCCGGGTCTTAGACAAAGGGATCATCCTATGTCGCCTTTCTTATTTGTCCTTTGTATGGAGAGGCTTATAGTCATGATTGATAAGCAGATGAAGGCCAGACACTAGAAACCAATATCTATCTCGCGGCCGAGGGGGAAGATATCCCACTTGATGTTTGCTGATGATGTTCTTTTATTTTGCAAGGCTGAGAGCTCCAGGTTCATTTACTTATGCATGTGCTTGATGTTTTATTTTCTTCTGGTATGAAGGTTAATTTTGATAAGTCTAGAGCTCTTTGTTCTAAATGTGTCTAAAGGCAACGTCGGGATAATTTTACTAGCATATCTTCTATTCATTTTACTACTAATATGGGGAAGTACCTTGGTATAATACCTGGTGTACACGTGTCATATTCAACTTCTATACGGCCTCAGGGTCCAGGAGACCGGGTCCTGGAGTTTTCTAAGTTTTGACCCTACACCTCTTTGGAGGGCTATATGTTAGAGTTATATTCTTGGAATCAAAAGTCCCGGTAATAGTTCCTAGAGGAAAATGAGTTGAAGAGTGATTTTTAATGAATTTTATGAAACCTTTAAACGTTTTGTTTTGATCCCCAAATTTAGAAAATCTCAAAACTTCTGGATTTGAACTAAAACTCAAAATTTGGATTTTGAATGGTTGGGATTTTGATTTTTTTGATATTTTATTTGAATCCAAATGGAGGGTATTTCTTTATTTACATTTATGTTTAAAATTTAATGGAAGTAATGTAAATAGTAAGATACTCCATAGGCTATGTGACAAGAATTATGCAGAAGTGGGGCTTTCCACCGCTATAGTGACCTGGCACGCTAGCGGTCACCAAAGAACATTCAGGTGAGTGGTCTAAGGACCTATAGCGATCATAAGTGTGAAACGGAGTGGGCGTTATACGGCCTATGAGGTCCCCTAGCATTTGACCTGTACCTGAAATGATGCGTTCCACTTCTAGCCCTTCTTATTCTTAAAAACCTTTCCCCACTCCTCCTTCCCCATTTTTCTTCGAACAAAACCCTTCTCACCCCCATTCTCTCTTTTTTGTCTCATTTGTACTCAAATCTAGCTCCCTAATCATTAAAGGTATGTTTATATTGATGGATTTTGGTTCTTTTTCTTCCATTCCTTCATGATCTTAAGTTGGGTCTTGTTATTTCTCTTATTGTTATCAAGTGGGGTGCTCCCAAAGTTGTTAGTGTACATTTAGAGTAATCTAGGAGTATCCATAGATTTCTTATGAGTTTTATGGTTGTAATGGCAGACGTTGGTGTCATCCCTCCTCCCGAAGTCCTAGTGGTGTTGGTGCTTCCGTTCTGTCCCTCAGGTGAGTGGGTTTGATCTCATGACCTTATTTTGATCATCCTATAAATTATTTCTATCATCATAAAGTGATTAGAAATTATTTGCTTGAGTTTTATTATGAATATGTTTAAAACTTAGCATGAACATCTACGTTTATTAAAATGCATGGGACCATTATTGAATGAAGTTGATATTATATAAGTTATTTCATGATTTTAGAAGTGATTTTGATAATAAGATGTTAGTATGGTTGGTGAAAGGATATATAAAATTTATGTTTAATTTTTTTAAAAATTTGAGAACTGTTAAACTTAGAACACATAGAACTCCCCTTTTATGATTCAGTTGATTTTATATTTGGGAATTCCTAGAGGAATAGAACTGTGAGTTAATGGTAATCATTCCGTTAATCTTGGTGTACCGAGGTCTGCCAGGGGTAAGTTATTATTATACTGGATCAGTCGGGATGCGGTTCGACAAGGTTAAAATCTTAGCTATGGACTCATGTTCGCAGGACTGACCACCTTCATTTACGGATAATCTATTCTCTTAGTAATGTCGTGAAAAATAATGTAATTTTTATGAATTCAATAAACTACGATTTTATGGTTACTACGTAAAATAAATAGAAATGAATTGTAATTGTTGCATTATTATTATTTATGTATGATTCTTTATTGTCCCATGTATAGTTATGAGTGAGCATCCATTTCCTGAGTTTTGTAGCAAAACTCACCCCTTCTCTTCCTTTTTTCAGATATAAGTGTAGCTCAGATCTTCCCCCCTCCTCAACGTTAGATATCATCTCTTTGGTGAGCTTCACACTGTAGTGAATCTTTAGGTCATTATAGAGTGCTCCAGTGATGTGACGGGCAAGGTCCGGATCATAGATTTATATTTTGCATTTTGATATACTATGGTTTCTTTTGTATATGAGCAACTCAATTGAATTGTATATCAAGTTACAAGATTTCAGACTACATTTATGCTTAGTATGAGATTCGATTTATGATTTAAATTATATTTTATGAATAAAGTATGCATATATATGACAACAATCACGAGGCTTACGTGGAGACGGGATTCTCCATGTGTGGTCATGATCCAAATTGGGTTGTGACACTTGGAGTCCCTCTTGTTAGTGGTAGAGTGACGAAGGCACATTTTTAACATATTCTTGATAATATTAACACTAGACTTGCAGGTTTGAAAGGGAGATTACTTAATAGGGTTGAGCGTATTCGTCTTGCCAAGTCCATGGTTGCTTCTATCCTTATTTATCAAATGCAGGTTATGGCCTTTCCTCCTGGGGTTTGTGACGCCATTGATAGAAAAACACGCCTCTTTATTTGGATTGGTGGCAATAGTAATAAGAGTTTTAGTTTGGTGAATTGAAAAACTCTCGTTGCTCCAGAAAATGTATGGTGGATTAGGCATTAGAGAAGCTAGATGTGTGAATGTTTTGCTTCTCGGTAAGCTTGCTTGGAAAATTTTAATTCAAGATAACAGCATCTGGTCAGAGTGCTCTCCCATCAAGTATTTTAAAGGGGTTGGTGCCAACTTGCTCTCGGTGGAACTTTCACCAAAATCCTCCTACATTTGGCGTGCTATTGTTTTTCCTTTCAATAAGCTCGAGGGGTTCTCTTAGGGGTGGATTGTACCTTATCTCTTTGGTACGATCTTTGTTTTCCTTTTGGTAGATTGTGTGACCTTGTTAATTATGTGCATATTTCATATACTCATTTAACTATGGGAGATTTGTAGGATGGTAGCAATTGGATTACTTCATCTCTTTGGACCACTTTCTCGCCTAAGCTTCGGACCTTATTGTCAGCCTTCTCATGTGGGTTGGTTATGGCAACCCGGGGTGCCATTTCTCTTCTACGAGTGCTTATCTGTGGTTGTTGTTTCAGTCTTTTCCTTGGGATTCTAATCTTGATTTGGAAGGTGAGGGCTTTGGAGAAGGTCAAGGTATTGCTTCGGCTGTGCACTCATGGCTGCCTTCATACAAATTCTTTCGATACCATCGTAACATGGCAGCTACTAGTGCATGCTCGCACTAGCCAAGAGAAAACTCTTCCTCATTGTCTGGGACTGTTTTAAGAGCCATTGCATTAGGAATAATGTTGGCACTCATCTCTTTTCTTGGTTTGAGGATCCTGATCCTATTTGGGTGAAAAATGGTGCTCTTGGTGCTAATGGTATTCTTTGCCTGGCTACTCTGTGGTGGACTTGGCAAGTCACAACTAGGATATTTTTCCAACTTGATCCTTGGGCTGCTCCTGCTTCTGCTGGGCTTGACTTATGGCTAATGAAATTACTCGCTCTCCAATCAATTGTGTTGATACGTCAGTGTGGCGCACCCCTAGGTGCTGTTAAGTTGAATGTTGATGGAAGTGTGTCATGAGAGCGGGATTAGCGGGCTTTTGTTGCATAATCCAAGATCATCATGGGGGATGGTTGGATGTTTGCTCCGAATCTGTAGATGAGATGAGAGTTCTTCGGGTAGAGCTAGAAGTTGTTTGGCATGGTCTTTCTTTGGCTTGGATGCTTGACTATTGTATTGTGTATGTTGATATGGATTGCTTGGAAGCCTATTTGGCCATGTCCACTGATCAGATTTCTCCTCATCACCTAGATCTTGTTTTGCTCTTACGTATCCGTGTGTTGCTCTTGCGCAACTGGTGTGTTCATTTTGGTTGGGTCTAAGATTGCTAATTAGGTCACAGACCATGTGGCTAAGAATTGTGTTGCTTCAGGAATGAGTTATTTTAGGTGGAATCATCCTGGAACGGAGCTTTCTTGCTTTATTGTACTTGATCTAGCCAATTAGGTTTGACTGTGTCTTTGTATTTTTCTTACAAAAAAAAATTAGATAAAAGATTGATAAGCAAACAAGCATATTACAAACCATATTAATAGTTTATTATGCAAATAATAATTAAAATTGCAAATAACATGATGATTAGAAGCTAATACATTTTTGTAAATATTCAATCAGTTAAGGTTGTTTAGTATTCTCCTTCTTGTTGTGTAATTATCAACTTGTGAAAGACAAGTGGTGAGTTATCGATTTTTCATTCACGGTGACTCATCATTGAGACATGATTGATTGACCTTCTTTTCGCCTGTAAACATGATTAGTCGTTAAGCAGGAGGCTAGTTGGCATAGGGCCATTGGCTAATAATGATCATTGTAGAGCTCTATTAAAGTGCATGAGTAATGAGTATATGCATAAACGTTCGAGTCATGACGGCGATCAAGAGAATGTTAGACTGCAGATACAGAGTTATTACCTGTACAAGCTTGTATACAGGAAAAAGAGTGTACGTGCAAATTTCACAAATCAAGTTATTAGCCAGAAAAGAGAAAATAGCAACAATAGATTGAAGATAAGTAGATTAACCAGCTGCCAGTATTTTAATTGTTTAGTTTAATTAATCAATTACATTGTTAAGCCAACTATTTTATTAATTTGTGTCGTCAATATGAAAATACAATAAGAATACATATTTGACAATATTGGGACAAAAAGGACAACAAAGATTGCAGCTTCTAATATATTTTGACGTGGATTGAGATTTTGAGTACCTGATTTTTTGGGGTGCGAAGTTCGATTTTACACTGAAATTGCACTGGTTTTGGTTTCCACTTTCCTATTTTTCAGCTTTGTTAACCCGGTTTAAAGGCTTAAAAAACAAAAAATCGAGTCAACAAAGTTAGTTTACCATCCATTTATGCATCATTAAGATGTGATTTTGATTCTTGAGTTTCTTCATTGATAATTACTTGCAGGTACCTTAGGTTTATTAAATCTAAACATATGTTATAACTTTTTAGATTAAGGTAAGTATTTTTCTCCACTTTTTAAGTTTTTTTAAGTTTTTTTAACATTTTTTTAATCTTATTGTTTAAAAATAAAAAAGTAACCAGCATGCTGGGCCCTCAGTCTGATTGGGCCCGCTTCCAAGGATATGGGCTTTATGAGAATACATGTGTAATAAATATTTATATTTAATAGCTGTTGACACCGAAAAAAAAATATTACCTGTTAAGAAAAGGTAAATATATACTCGTATATTGCCTTAATAGCCTTTAAATTTTTTATACAGAATTCACCTTCAAACACATTCATCTTTTTCCTTATTGGTTTTATATATAAATTCGGAATAATTAAATTTTCCTTTAAAATATTTCTATTAATCATGTGCGAAATTGTGACAAACGTTAACGTATATACCACAAAAATTTGCGCACAACTCACTTTTATATAGGGTGGAAATAGGTTAGGAGAATTAAGCTTTAGTTAAATAGGGTTAATTTAAAATAAAATCTAACATGGGTATTACCTAACACAGGCCTTTTATAAGGTTAACAAACTTAAAAGCCTAGCTTGAAAGTTTATCTAGAAGCTATTTGGTTATAAAATATTTTTAAAAAATTAAAATGTCTATTCTTAAATACGAATATTACTAAATATATCAAAAAATATATTTTAAAATAGGCTGAAACACTTTAGTTAAAAAATAATATTTTTAAATAGATTAAAATATTTCTATTATCATTAGATATTTAAATGATAATGATAATAACAATAATAATATTAATATAACTAGGCCATTTTTAGATCTAATAGGCTATTTTTATAGCTTGAAACCTAGTTTGATTAGCTAAAAAAGCTTTTTGAAAATTCTTAACTTAGTTTGTTTACTAAATAGGTTAGACATAACTAAACTAAATGTAAACTAGGCTAAAAACCCAACAAGCAGTCCATTTCCACCCCTCTTTTACATAACAAAACTAAGACTTGGGAGTTTTGTGTTCTTCAAACTTATTTTATAATTTTTTTACTACCAAAAAGATTATAACCGTTTTTTAGGAAAAGAAAAGAAATAAAATATGTATCAGAAAGTATATTGTCCCCCTCTTTTATTTTTCTGAAAAAATGAAAAGTAAGAGATTTGATGTAAAAAAAACAGGTATATGAACAACAAAACTCGAGTAATAACGACACACTCTCAATACACCCTCGGGGTACAATTTTGTAACTGAATTGTGTACTCATATACACAAATAATAAAAAATTAAAGTATTAGCAACTAACCTATTGTAAAGTAAACTTCAAAAATAGAAAAAAACAATAATATTTGTTAAGATTGTATTTGTAGCTTAAAAGCTACACGCAAAAGAAATCCAACCAAAAGCAAAAGACATAAGCTACGTACTTGTCAATGACAGCAGCTCATAACCCTTTATTTAGAATTGAGATCCGACATGAACATCATACGCAGGGATTTGTCCGTGAAAACGTTGATTTCGCTTCTTGCCGGCAAATTAGTCAGTTTTGGTCTGTTGCGTGCATCAATATTGCGTGTGTTCAAAGCAAAAACATGTAATGTTAAAAGAGTTCATGATCCAAATATATAGAATTATTTTTGCAGTACCCTAGACTTAAGCACCCATTTAATTTGGTTTAAAGTTTGAGATGCTTCTATATATAGAAGTGAAAAAATTGTTACCTCTTATAAAATTTTTTGGGGAAATATATAAATTTCTCTTTTTCCTTTTACTAAAATTAATGTAAAACAAGCTAATTGAAGAAGTGGAAGATGATGGAAAGTTTGCCAAGCTTGGCAAAGGGTTCCTTTTAATTGTCAAATTGTTTCAGAATGATTTAGTTGCTATTGCCATGCAACATCTAATAATAACTAAGAAGGTAAATAATTGTACAAGGATTATATTTGAATGTTTGTAATTGTGAATATAATATTACTACGCACTTGGAATTCATTAAGCTCTTGAGTTAATTAGAAGAAAACCATAATTAATTAAGATCATAATCATAAGCTATATAATATCCATCAACCACACCCTTTCATTTTAGGTCTTGATCTCTCTGGAGGCTCAGGAGACATGGCCTTCCTTTTGCTAATACTATTATTGTTATTACTGTTACTGCTGTTGTTGATGAGACTGTCATTGTCTGACTCTGAATCTATGGAACTATTAGCAGATTCTTGTTCACAAGAACTATCAAGGGATTTCAGAAAGTAAGGCTGAAGCTTCTTCAAATCTGATAATTGAAGAGGCTTCAATAAAAACTCTTCTGCCCCTCCTTCCAAGCACCTATATATCAACAGAAGAACATGTCAATTGAAGGTTGGTTTAATTTGTTACTACACTGCGGGCACATGATGCTTCTTTTTTGTGAAAAAAAAAAAAAAAGAAGAAAAATCGTGTTACTATTTTTTTTGTGTAATAAAAGAAATAGAAACAGAAAAAAGAAAAGAAAAGAAAGAAGTGAACATTTTTAACAAGAAAGAAAAGAAAGCTTACATGCTGATTCTCGAAGGTACATTTTCTGATGACATAATCACGACTGGAACATCTTTCCAAGAAGATCCCTGCAGCAGTAAGCAATGTCAACAGAAGCAGAAAGAAAGAAAAGAAAACAAGAAAAGAATGAATAAATAAAAAGAAAAGAAAAAGCAAAAGCAAACTTAGATCTTGAAATCTGGAACTTTTCCTTTTCCTTTAGTCTTTCCTTTTACTGAGAATTGCAGTATTAGTTGTTATTTTTGTTAAAACAAGGAGAGAAGTTATGATGCTGTAAAAAAAACACAACCATTTCTGCACTCTGCAAAGTGAATGAGATGAGAAGATTATAAATTCCAACTGTTGATTCATGAGGAAGGGAATGTTTGGCATCTTTTTCAGACTGAGTGTACATTCTATCAAGCAAAAAAAGACAGAGAGAATTTCGGAAATTTGTCGGGGAATAAGGATTGTGTTTTGACCTTGACTCGTTTAAGTAAATCATAGCCACTCATCCCAGGCATGCAATAATCTGTCATGATCAAATTCACTTTGATTCCCTGCAATCCAAAATGTTCAATAGTAAGTACATGTATGTCATTATTTAATTAGGATTGAGTTTGATTATTTTCTCATCCCACTAAATCTAGATATAGTGTGATTTAATACAAAGAAGGGAGAAAAATCACCAGCAAAACTCAAATTGGATATTTTCTAACCCTTTTATCAAAAGAGAGACTTAAACAAAAATAGTAGACAAGGGTATGTATGATCTACCTAGGCAATGGTGAATCAAAATTACAAAATAGGTGTACACGTGCTGTACAATTAAAGTTCGCACTTTTTCCACAAAAAGCTGTTTAATTCATTTAATTGTATGTTGTTTTTTTTTCCCTGATCTGATATCAAATGGTTGTTGACTATTATTAGTGGATCTTCAGTCAGAAGCTAGCATATTGGCAATTAAGAATAGCTAGTATAATTATGATCTTATACGTTGATGTCCACATATAGCTATGCAATATATATCATCAGGGGGAATGAATTGATCTGCGATATGACCAATTCTAATCATAGGGCATTTTGATACATAATATGCATGCGCGGCCTAAATGAATGGAAGTAGTGTGATGAAAGAGAAGTAGTCAAACAGGCAACACTATAAAAAGTCACTTTTTGGGTATGATAATATTTGCCTTCACTAACTAGTCTTTTATGTGATTCCTCAACAAGAATTCCGTGTAGTTTACAGTACCAACAACTCCAGTAACCTCCTTGTATATGATTCAGTAATTAGGAGAAAGATATTCCCAAATCCCATACTGTAACCCTAGCTTGATTATGAGGACACAAATAAACGGTCTATACATTTCCTGAAAAGTACAATAGAATTGAAGGCACTCCTAAGAAGGTAAAAGAAGGGAGTGAAGCAAGTGCTGTACCACGATGAAATGGATGCCATTCATGAATAATTGCCAGTCTTGCCTAGTTGTTTTGAAAACGATGAGTTGATCTAAAGAAAATTAAGGTATAGCCTCATGTTGTGATGATAATTCTGATGTACGGAAACGAAATAATCTCATGAAATGGAGGCTTTAAATTCCTTTCAGAAGCAAATGCCTTTATATACGACAAAAATTCCAGCATATAAATTAGCTACAACCCTACAACTGCAACTAATAGCTTGGCTCAAATGTAGTAGATAATAACAAGCACACTTCTCTTGTGATGATTGAGGAGGTGGAGGTGGAGGAGGAGGAAGAAGAAGAAAGAAGATAAAAACCTCTTGTTGTAATGGCGGCTGAGGAGGAGAAGAAGATGATGATTCTGAAGACGGTGAAGAAGTATTATCAAGGTCATCAATCAGGCCAAGATATTTCAAGGCCTTGTCACCAGAGTCCACACAGGTAACTGCATAGCAAATCAAACACACGTACAGACATACCCAGAAAATTAACCATACATTAAACTGACGACACACAAGGAATCCTAGAGAATTGAGATGGTTCCATAGACAAACACAAACAAATTAACAAAGGTATAATTAGAAACCGACCTTTGCATGAAGAACCTGTCAGGAGTTTCTCCAAAACCTTCCTATCAATGACACTGTCGTCAACTGCCAACACATGAAAATGCTGCTGCTGTTGTTGAAGCTGTAGCTTTCCAGTATCCACAACCTCCATATCTCAGTGTTGAGCAAGCTTGCTAGACTCTTGTTGATCTATATATGTTGTCTTGGCAATATATATAACTGGTTAATTTATTTATATATCAGTAATTGAATGTCACGCTGAGAGAGAGAGAGAGAGAGAGAGAGAGAGAGAGTGTGTGTGTGTGTGAGAGAGAAAGAGTGAGAGAGTGATGAATGGGAATGAGAACAGAAATGAGAGGTGGCAAGTAATTATCCCATATAGCTAGCTTTTTTTCTTTTGTTTTTTGTTTTGCTATAAGTGGGTGCATGAGAGGAAAAACTGTGGTGGCACAGTGGCATTGAGTGATGTGTTGTTGTTATTGTGTTGTGTGTGCTCCATGCTGAGATCTTCTCCTTAGATTCTCTCTACCGCGCTGGTACAACCACCACACATAACTTTCTCTCGCTTTCCGCTTTCAATTCGATTTTATTTGATTTTATTTATTACATATTGCCAACCAAAAATGAAAAAGAAAAAACGAAAAGAAAAGAAACCAAAGATCTTTGTTCCTATTCGGTCATCATGATGATGGAAAGCCGGTTGATTTTGGGTGTGGATAGGATTGGGTTTTACTAATTATGCACATGACTTTGAAAATTAAAGCTACCCCCGTCTTTTCCTAACTAATTAAACTGCTATTACTAATTGGCCTATTAATTTTCTCAACTTGGCAGTGACTAATTAGTGGGGTTCCTTTTGTTCCCTTTCATCTTATTTTAATATTAATTAATGCTTGCTAATTTGCCACTGTGCACTGTGCTCTCTGCATTAAATCTAAATGCGTCCATGGGGTAAGATAATAAAGAGGACTTTGCTCTATCTGCTAGATAATCTCACCTCAGCCTACTTTAGCCTAGCATTAACTAAAGAATGTAGGATGTGACCCTTTGTTCACTAGGATCATTTTCTTAATTATCATCACTTTTTTATAAAATATATAAGGCAATTAGACGCCAAGAATTTAACTCAATAAGTATATCTCTTTTTTCACTCTATTATTTCATGCAGTTTTTCAAGCAATTTTGAGCCGCAAATATATTTTTGGTTTTCTTTTTGATTTATTTTGTGAATTTATCTTTTTCTTGTGAAAAAAATAAAGAAATTATGTTATTGATGATATGTATATTCATATGCTCAAGCCAATCAACTAGCTAGCTATATGCGGCAAACTCATCGTGACAGGCACCAACAATATTCAATAAAATATAAGCGAAGCAAAATATTGGAAGTAAGCTTGCACAATTAAGGTAGACTATAGGGCTTGATCCAGTAATGGATCGAAGTGCGTTACAAGTCAATATTTTCTTTTAACATTACATAAATGATTTTTTTCGTTATAATAATAAGATGCCTTTTTTTTTGTTGGAATATATAAAAGATATGACATGCGGACTTGAAGTTTTTATGAACCGATCATTTTTCTAAGAGTAGTTATATGGACTTACAATGTGTAATATCAAGTTGATACACTCCCATCAATCTTTGAATGAGATGTGAAGCTAAAACTAAATGAAATCAACATCCTATATAAAGTTAAATGAGAATGTGTCAATATGATATTTTATATATTGTGACACTAATATTTATTCATTTTTTTCTAATGGCATCTACCTAGATGATTATGGTGATATTTCATCAACATTTTCATTTTTGTTAATTTCTGCTTGCAGTGAGATAATCTAATTACATAATTAATATTGTAAGCTACTTTGCACCCAAAATTACGCAAACAAGTATAACAAGATCTTCATGAAATCTCACCGAATATCACAAAAAGGGATGTGTGCTTACCTGAAATTGGACGCAATGTTGACATCGTCCACGACCTGATCCAAAAATTTGCTTGCAATCAATTTCCAATTTAAATTGAGAAGAGTTGAACAGGTAATAGATCTCCCCTCTCCTTCAATCGTTCACTTTAGGTAAACAAGTCACATCACACAATCCAACGAGATTATAATTATAATTTTCAGAATTGAAGATCTAACCAAGAAAACAGAAATGAAAATTAATAGAGGGACCACCATGCATACACATATTACGCATTACATTAATAAAAAGAATGCCATTAGTGTTTGCATAATAAATAGTAAAGGGGACAAGAAATAAATAAAGGCTGTGAGTTGGGACCAAAAGGGAGGGGTCCCACAAAGCAAATATTTGAAATCTTAAGTGGGTCCAAGCAAATATAATCTTTTGTAGGGTCCCAAACCCATTCCTCACTTGTGATATTAGATCTCCCAATATTTGGAATCTGTTCCCATCGAGGGTGTCCAAAGCAGAAAGTTTTTCCTTTAGGGCTCAGTCAGTTTGTTCAAAATCCAATTTTCTTCCACACTTGAGTGCGGGACCGAATTGTTGTCTGCCACGTGTGACCTAATCATCGTCTGACATCCGGGACAGGGTTCTAACGTGGTAGCACATGAACCGTCAGATCACATCACTATCATCCACTGTCATTTACTTGGTTTCTTCGTTCTTACCTCCCCAACTCTTCTTTGCGATAATTTTTTGGTTTCTTTATCTTTCTTTTTTTTCGTTATTAATTGTTCTCTAAAATCTTTTCGTCGACAATCCATATAGGGTGTTGATAAAGGACTCTATGCTTTGGCAACGCACGCCACACAAAATAATGAATTAAATGGCAATGAAAAAGGCAAGAAAAATAATGAAGAAAGAATAAAAATGCTCATCTTAGATGCATCAGCAGAAGGGGAAAAGGGAAGAGAAACATCTTGACGCAATTTGTGATGCATATATCTTCCTGCACCTGCAAATGAGTATTTTATGTTTTTTTATTTTTGGGTGAAAAAAAGACGGCCGAAGCCCGACTATTTTATGTCTTTAATAATATACAAACCGTGCATTCGCAAGTGATTTCGACTCAAACTGTTATTTGTATGATCAATATGCAAGTGGTGTGAGTAATTATTTCTTTGCTCAAAGTTTTGGTACATAAAAAATTAAGATATGAGCAAAGTGAAAGTTGAAGGTTATTGTCATGTACATGTCACATATTTCATTAATTAATTGGCGACAAAATTATGACAATAAATATAAACTATCGGACATTTTCTCAACTAAAGAATCATTGGCAATTAAAATTGCGACTTTAGATGAATTGTTGAAAACCAAGAATCGTTTATATTTTATGACTTTATTAGACGCAATTATGTGAGTTATTTTTTTTAAAAGTATGTATTTAAATTACGTGAACAAACTAAAAATATAAACTAATAAGTCATACATGATACATACATACTTTCTTATTTTATTATTTTTAAAAAATAGTATTCATGATCAACACAATGAATTGTTACTACACACACCGTTTGATAATATATTGTATCAAATAGAGGGAAAAACCTATTTTTATCTTTTTTTAATTTAGAATTGCGACTTTTTAAAACTAATGGTAAAATTCTCTTCCCAAGTTTAAAGACAGCTGTATACCTAGCGGATCTACATTGGCGAAAGTGAGAGCATATGCCCCCACAAAATTTTTATTTTTTTAATAATTATATAAATATATAGTATATTTTTTATTTCCATTATTTTGTTAAACTTGATTACACATTAAGTTTAGATAAGACAAAATAATAAGATACAATACATCCACTCATTTTTATATTAATGCATTATCTTTGCTCCTAAAATTTTCTGGATTCATTAATGTATATATCTACATTTTGAATTTGAGACTGCCAGTTAAGCTGGTAAGAACATTCTCCGCGCTAGCTGATACACGACATCATATCTGATATTTAGCAACATTCGTTGATAAAAAATGCCGTTAAAACTTTTTAATAGTATAAAAATTTGTTGAAAATATAAAATGTTATTAAAACTTTGTAATGGTGTTTGGCTAAAGCTAGTGGAGTCTACAAAGAGTGTGGTCAGTAGTTTTTGCGTTTGTAAGGGGAAGCCTTTGGAAACGAGTACATTGTAAATTGAGCAATGGGAATGTTTATGTACTACTTCTGATCCACCATTTAAGTGGATCATGAATTCTAATTATCAAAAAAATAAACTCCGTAATTTTTTATGTATAAGTGTTATATATAGGTACTGTCATAAAAAAAAATTTACTAATTCTTTTTCATATGATTTGTTAATATATTATATTGCTGCCTTGGCAATAAAAACAACCTGGTGTTTTTTTTGGTAACTTTAAAGGTCTCAACTAATCAACTAGGGGAGCAAAAATACAAGATAACAAAATACGAAATTAACACCGCAAATGGTAACAAATTGACCAATCATAAACAGCTCCAAACATATACTCCCTATTCTATTGCGTTACCATTATTTTCTCCTGAAAAATAAGAGCAAAGTTCTCAACCAAGACGTGCCGAGTTCATCCATATTGATAAGAAAAATATTATTTATAGATATCATACTTACTCATATCTCATTTATTATTAGATGAGATATAAATTATATTTAAATGAATATTTTATATATCATGAATATAAATAGCATTAATGATACCTAAGTTGGTAACAAATATTTAAGTATTTGCGACTTTAGGAAGGCGTCAACGTGTGCTTGTTCGAGCTTCAATATAATAGTAAAAAAAATTATCTTTGCCTGTCTTCTACTAGGAAAGTGTGCCACATTTTCTTTATTTGCGCTAGCATTAAAATTCATAGCATACCATGCATTCATTTATTAATTGTACTATATATTCATTAAAAAAAATAAAATAATTGCACCACTATATAGTTTGTAAAGTATATTATTTTCCATCAATCTAGTTTCGTAAGTTGGAAAGATCATATAGTTTTCGTTTTTGTTTTGCATTCCATGTCTTCTCTATAATATGGAGCCGGTGAAAGGCATGTTTGGTTTATATTTATTTTCTCAGCCATATGTCATCATCTCTGCAATTTGTTATAATTTGTTATTTGATTAATCTTTGTATTAACACAAATTTTAAGGCTAACTCTATTGGTGACGAGACTTCATTAGAATCACACAGAATTTAGAAAAAATCAATCTGTTAATAATAATAACAAAAGTAACTTACGTAAAAAATGTGGACTATTATTATTTGATCATGTGTGAAAAAACAGGAGTTAGAGACAAAAAGGAATGAAATATGGATGGTGAATATAATAATGTAAAATATATGTAAGTAAGAAGGAATACTTCTATGCCCTCCTTGATCTTCAAAATTACTAAAAAGATTAAATTGTATATATGGCAGTGTAAAATATTTTATATTATCAACTAATTATATATTGTCTTTTATATAACTTTTGAAGTAATTATGAAAAGAGACTTTTAATTTAAAAATATATATTTTGAGATAAAACCTGACTCTATATATATAATTAAATGATTGTGTTAACAATATATTGAATTTTATATATATATATATATATATATGCATGCAATTATAGAAGCATAATAATGCAAGATTCCCATGAAGCGGACAAAGAAGACTAAGAAATAGATGTGACCGATGCTGAAGAACATAAAGACAAGGCTTTATGAGAAAAAAAAAAGAAAAAAGACCAGGACATAAACCTCTCACCAAGTCATAAACTTGTCTTCAAAAGAGGTTGAAGATGTTACACGATCTTATATGACACATACTCAAATCATATAGTTCTAACTCACGACATCTATGATGTTACATGACAACTTAAGCAACATGACAATATAGAGTTACACCTTATGCATCTTGTGACAATGTAGAGTCTTGACTCACAATGGCTACTATACTACGTGGCTTCTTCTTTTATGATAACATACCCAAATATATATATATATATATAAGTATATAATATTCAAATCATAAAATTTAAGTATCTAATATTCAAACTCTGAAAATCCTTTTTAACCAAATCTGCTAATCATGAAATCATAATCTGGTTTATTATATGATATTAATCTTAATTCTAAAAACATGTTTACCCTTGAAAATTGATTTATACTACTTCTTAAATACATAATCTAATCGAAATAGAAATTTGAAATCCAAACTTAAATCTTGAAACACATATAGGAAATTACATAACCTTTGAAAATAACTACAGTATCTCAAAATACATGTGTGGATCAAATCATGCCTGCAAAACTATTGGAGCTCTCTAAAACTAACATAAACCTAAACTAAGCTTTACATCAATGTAAAGCTCACCAAAGGATACTTGCGACTCCTAGACTGTGACCGAAAGATTTATGTACCTGCAACTATGAGAGGAAGGGAGAGGGATGAGTCAACGAACTCAGTGAGTGAGCTCTCACTCATCACCTACATGGGACAACCAAGAAATATATATACATAATGCAATATACACGTAGCAGCATAAATCATTTGATGTTTATATACATAGCTAGCTAGGAAAACACTTTTCATTCCATAAATTTATAAACAAGCATTCCTAAACTCATAATCAAACATGAAACCATTTTAAAGTGCAGAGTATCAGGAACAGGATGCCGAGCTGAATAAATACATATATAATAAAAAAAAGTTGTAAAATCATAAATGAAAATTTGTACTTCGTCCCTAAGGAACAAGAGCACCTATTGAAATAATAATAGTCCCTGTTAGACAAGCTATGGGCACCTAACTAGGTCAATTTCTGTACTTAGGGCAAAACTGCCTCTCAGCTGATACCAAGGCTAACAATCTCTTCGTTGTTAACTAATTGTCTATTTATCTATCTCGGGCTAATTAAACTAGTTTGACAAAAACCATAGTTGAAAGGTGAATACTCTCCTGGCAAAGCAGAGCCCTAAATTCTTATATCCTGAGAGTTTTGGATTCATATAACTCTACCAATTTGACTTTAGCATAATTGTAGCTGAATCATGCCCAAGGGATCATCCGCTTGTAGGCATTCCAATTTTAACCCAAGAATATGTATCTGACAATTGCTACCAATCATCCTGAATTTTTACCTCTTGGTACCATCAAACTAGAGTTTTAAATTCAAATCTTAAGCTAACATAATTTTTCATATACTTGATAAATCTAAAAATCATAATTTTAAACATGGGTTTATAATCATAATAGCTGAATTTATTTTCTCGAAAATTATGTTTCATACTTTACTCTAGGCTCAAAACTCTTTCATATGAAATTTATAATAAATTAACTTAATGTTCTAAAAGTTTTTTGAAATCCAAAGTCTTGAGTATATACGAAATGATATCATAACTCTTAAAAAATATTTGTTAAAATAACAACTAGATAAAATCATATATTCTTCCAACAATCACTTCATTAGCATATAAAACATTTTCCATACACACAACATAGCAATTATGGTCTCATGGTTTTGTAAAACTCATTCTTTCATGCTATCATCATAAATCATAATTTTTCTAGCTTGCTATAATCATGTAAAATCATATTTTGTACTTTTTCGCATATCAATTTTCATGCTTAACAAACATCATGCATCAAACATAATCATAATGGCAAAATAAGACCATGAGCTTGAACCTATTCACTTGGAGGGGAGTGAGGTATGGCGTCAATACCAATAGAGCTCCATGAAGCGGGATGACACCAACAACTGCCATAAGCAACCATAAACTCTAGACTAATCTCTAACAACCTCTAGATAGCTCTAATATAACTCTAACAACATCGGAGCACCTCCATTTGACAACAATGGAGGACAACAAAACCTAAATCATAAAACATGAAATGGAGAGAAAAAAAGATAGCAAAAACTAACAAAAGCCTTAACTTTGATATTTGTAGGAGAAGGAACGGTGTGGATTGAGAGGAAAGGTTGGAAGAGAGTTAGAGAGGAAGGTTTTGGTTTGGGGAGAGAGCCTGAGTTGGGGTATTTTAAGGGTTGGGGGCTCATTTAACGAAACTGCGTCGTTTTCCACTGTTGACATCGAGTCGCTATTGTCACGACCAAAACTCGCTGAATCAGACTTCTGAAAATCTCCAGCAACAACACCCACTCACTTATTTATATTTCTAATTTTAAGTTAATTACTCTCCATTAACTTTAAAATATAAATATAAATAAGGAAATACCCCCCATATTTAAATAAAATATCATAAAAATCAAAATTCCAACTAATCAAAATTCAATTTTTGGGTTTTAGTTGAAATATGAAAATCTTCAAGATTTTCTAGACTTGTGGGCCAAAACAAAATATTTAAAGATTTCATAACATTTATTAAAAATCACCTTTTAACTTGTTTTCCTCTTGGGACCAATTATTGGGACTTTTGATCCCAAGAATATAGCTCTAACATATAGCTTTCCAAGAAGGTATAGGATCAAGACTTGGTGAAATTCAGACTTCGACAACCTGGGTGTCCAGGAGTTCTGTGTCCAGAACTTGTCTCTGACACGTGTACACGATATTATACATATCTCTAGATATTAAATATCTTAATTTTGTAATATTATGTTACTATGTCTTAGTATGATTATGAGTATATTGCTATGTTTTAATATAAATATCTTAATTTTGTTAATATTATGTTACTATGTCTTAGTATGATTATGAGTATATTGCTATGTTTTAATAGGATATAACATTACTCATATGTGAGATAATTATGTAAAGGATAAAAGTAACAATTTCCTTTTGATTTAAATCAATTGCAAACCGACTTATAACCTGGCAGTTTATGGCTGTCCGTGAATTTCGTTATATGCATTTTTTATTTTAATAAAAAAAATTCATTTTTTATTTACACATGTAAACTTGAAACACAAGAATGACAAAGCTTTCAAAATCCGCTGTTAATGTGATGAAAAATTGTGAGAGAGCGAAAGAACGAAAAATAGATGACAATGATTGAATTATATGTGAGATAGTCAGATATTTACTTGTGTAGAACTGTAGATTAATATATTGGTACCGTGTACGGTTGGTTGATCAAACTACCAAAGTAACCAGACAAAACGATATGTACTGTATGGTAGTATTTGGCATGTGTCCCAAGGCAGTGAAAATAAAGATAATATAAATAATAAAGATAGAGACATAAAAATATTATTTTTATATCATGTTTGGTTATAAAATATAATACATAATAATTATCTTCATATTTTATTTAAAAACATAATGACAAGAAAATAAATACATGAGAAAGACCTTACGTACTCTCACTAGATAACTATTGGACTGCTCTGGACCACCATTACACCACTATTATTGTGACGACATATAGAAAAATATTAAATATGTATAGAAATATTATTGAAAGAAATTTTTTTAATTTGTCTCCATATTTTATTCCCACTTTTTGAAAGGTCATAAATTTTTTACATTTCTATCCGCTATTTCTGCTTCAACACCAAATAAATTTATATCTCCAATATTTCTATATTTTTCCCAAGAACAACAACCAAACACTACTTATATGAGTAGCAGGGCAATGTAACTTGCTAAGCTTTAAACAAAAATCTATTTATTAACTATTATTAAAAGAAATTCTAATAAGCTTCCCGAATAACAGAGAAGTTTTATTTATTTATTTATTTCCATTCATCAATTAATATATTAATTGTTACATTAAAAATATTAAATAATTTTTATTCACTAACATTTAAATAAAAATTAAAAAAAACTATCCTATCATGTTGGGCAATTACGGGGATACGTCTCATTAATCCTTTACAATTTTACTTGATCTTATATATATATATACTAAGTCATATATATATATATTTATATAATAATATATTAAATTATTATAAAAAAGAGATCCAAGAATACCTTGATAAAAAATTAATAAAATCTAGTAAATCTCTTTGGAGTTATGTAGGTTTATATATATATACTAATTTTGAGTTATGCAGGTTCATAAATTACTCGCGCACAATTTGTTTTGTTTTATAGAATTTCCCCATGTCGCAGGTGAGAAATCAATCGGAGTATGGCTTTAAGTGAGAATCATCTGGTCTATGTTTTTTTTTTTTTTCAATACACAAATTCTGTGATCAAACTCAAAATTAAATTCTTAATTAAAGGACTCGGACCCCTTCACTTAGACTAACACTTTATACGTACCATATTTATGAAGTTTAAATCAATACATTTAAATCCTCACTTAAATTTAAATAAAAAAAATGCAAGATCCACCATACCTCATTTAGGAAAGATACGCCTAATTTGAAATATTATGGTGCCCTCCATAGATAAATCACCTGATCCAATTAGTTTTATTAATTTTGACTTAAGTTACAACTTATGGGGCCACAACCTACAATAAAAAATGAGGATGATCTTGACCGATTACTGATTACCTTACATAGGTCGTACCCGAATCACACGAGATTTCATTAAATCTTGCTTCCGGGTCCACCTGAATTTGGCCATCTCCCTTTGGTTCTTTAGTCGTAAGCAAATTTCTAAGGGGATGCGCCAACCAACAATGTTCTGGAAATTAGGAAGAAGTGCGCACCCGTCTTAGAGTTTTTTTTTTTTTTTTATATCGTTTTGGGTAGGTCAACTTATGGAGAGTAAGATAATTTTATCTTTACATTTTATCACAACATATTCTCCTAACAATTACACTTTTATGCCTTTTTTTTTCCTTTTATTATTTAGTTTTTTAACTATTTTGTTTGAACTTCTTCTTTCGTCTTGCCTTCTTTTTGGGTTGACTTGACAACGTTTTTTTATTGAAAAAAAAATCTAAAAAAATCTTCTAAAAATTATTTTTTGCAAGATTTGAACCTAGACCTATTTCTAAAAGTGTAATTGGCCTCCTAACCATTATCTTATGGTTTTGTCTATGGGACATCAGCTGAAGGGTGGTGTACCATATATCAAGAATTTAGTCACATTTGATTTATAAAGTGTGATTAAATTCATTCATCACACTTTTAAATACATTTAACTACTTTGTATATATAGCTAAATGTCTGATATGTGTGGTATACTTTAGTTCATCCAGTGTATCATAACCTTTCACCTATCTTCTTTAATAATAAACAACTTCATAATTTTAAATTGCTTATTTCTAGCAAAATTAAAGATCAGGCATGCATGATACCTAATGTGTACTAGGATCCACGATTAGTTTTCTATTTTTTTTCCTGCACTTTTTCTCCAAATAACAAAGAAAAGTATTGGACTACATTGAACTATAGATCTCGTCGTCATGCTACAACTTTCCAGGATTTGGAAATAGGGAGCTGATGGCTAAATTTTAAGGTCACGTTGAAGTTTAGTACCACCATGAAATATATCGATGCCGATTTTCGATCGGATGGATCTAACTTTATCTGATTTGAAATTTAGATGGAATACCACTTTTAACGGAAAGAGAAAGATAAGGATTCCTTAAAAAATAAATAAAGGTAGCAGAAGACATGTCTTCGATTGGTTAGTGCAAACTTCTCACATGTCTTATAATTTAAGAATATAATATATATATATATATATATATATATATATATATATATATATATATATATATATAGGTATTATCACTTAAAATATCCACTTTATCATAATTGAATATGATAATGATCTCTATTTCTTTCATTAATTGATCATATCTAATGATAAAAAGTGGATATCTCCAATTTTCAGGTGTTAAAACATCACTTCCCATATATATATATATATATATATATATATATATATATATATATCCATAATTGAATAAAGGCTTAAAGCACCTAAATAGGGGTAAACTGGTGAAACAAAGTTTTATATCATCACGATGCAAAATGAAATCACAAATAAAAAGAACAAAGCTCAAATAAAAATAGCAAAGAGAAATCACACAGAAGGAAACAACAAAAAACAACTCATATGAAGCATATGAACTTTTATTGCCTTTCTTCTTGTCTATAGGTCGAGCACACTCTGTCACATTCTCCTTGAACACAAACATGACAGAGCACAAGCCCATGCCAAAACACAAAGTTGAATATGAAAGGGCATTAAGTCACCGTAAAAAACGAACCCAACAAAACAGAAAACCATCTCCGAACGCAATAGCCAATAGAGCACAAAACCCCCCATCACATACAAACTCAAAAAAAATTAATGGACACTAGGCTAGCAAACATATACTACTTTCCTCCAAAACGTTTTTTGGATCTGAAATCCTTTCCAAGAAGAAAAGATGGCAATTGTACCATCAACTAGACGTCTTGTTATATATTTTTCCTCATTAAAATTTCTGTTTTGTCTATATATATATATATATTCTTGTGTTTTTCTCTTAAATACTAATATTCTGATTATTTACACATAAATTTATTTTTAATGTACTGTTTTTTAAAATAAACATATACAACTATTCAGTTATATATTATTACATTAACAAGTATAGTTAACTTCCACATCTACTATTTAGATATACATAGAAATAAAAAAAATTGATTAGATTACAATATAAATATTTTAGAGATAAAAAATATTGTAAAAGTCTTTTATCAAAATTAAATTTTTTTATACATAAAAAATCAAACATTCAAAATAATAATATAAGCAGTGAATTCATCCAAAAAAAAGGTAAAAAACAATCGGTGAACTGTAAGTCTGTAATTTATGCATATAAGCTTGTGAACCAAGCCAAAGTTATATATATGTGGGATGCTATAAGGCACAAGCACTCATTAATAAACATGTATCAGTTATCTGTATGAAAATTTTGTTCTATAATTTCTTATGATGAATGACAAAATTATATGTGGTGATTCATGCACCTCATATGGTGAGTGGTGATAATATGATAAATAGCATGTCTATATATAGCAATTCATGTAAATGGCTTGCGAATGTGTAGGTGTTGCCTTTTTTTTCTTTTTTTTCAGATGGACGTACAGAAGTATTATCGTAAATATTGCCGGGAGTTTTAATTTTTGAAAAATGTTAGGCACCCAAAAATTTTATCAGACTGTTATTTACGAAATAACATTACATGATTATTATTTTTTAGGTGAATAAGTGAGTCATATTAATTAATTTCATTAATTAACTATCATGATTTCTATAAAAAAAAATTGTGTGAATATTCTTTTGAATGTGCAGCATTTTTTTTCACTTTAACATTATACCTTCAAGCATTATATTAAGAAGAATTTTTAATTAAAAATTGTTTATCCAAAATTTAAACCTTTGTTATATCTTTACAGGCGTAGTTCACCTATTACTACACCCAACTATTGTAGTATTAAGAATTTTGCTTTAAACCTCCTGTTTGTGAAACTTAAAAGAAATACATATTATTTTATCAATTTAATTTCTATATATTAATGGTATAAAAATTCACATTATTATTATTTAATTACATTATTTTATTTATATGATTGTTTAAATAGTAATACATAATTAAATAATAATATAAAAAAATATCACACTCTATCTAGTGCATAAAAATTAAAGTCATATTTTATTGTAAATATTAACACTCGTTGTTTTATGGTAGGTACGCATAATTAATTCTTAATTATTCTCAAGACCAAACATCACAACTAAAAAACAAAAAGAAAGAAAGAAAGAAGGGAAAACCCGATTGGTATATTAATATCGCGCATGACACCCCCACTTTATTTCAAATCAGTTTAAACCCCCATCCCATCTTGCGACAAATTGATATCTGCGTTGTCAAGTTACGCATGATCATTGAAGATCTCGTGTTTGAAACTTTGACAAAGCTTCACCAGAAATTGAAGCTCGTACAGGAAAGAAACATTGTTTTCACGGCAAAGGTTTCCGCTTTATAAATAAAACCTGACAGATAAAAAAGAAAAGATATATGAAAAGTAAACCAAAGATAGAAAACCTTATTGCATGAGGGGTCCCCTTCTCATCAATCTGCTTATGTAGCTTGCCGAGTCTGGATAAATGGCCAGCCTCATATTACATATACATATGCTGGTCCATATCTATCTTTGCCACCAAATTGAAGCAGACTTATCATGTGGACCATATATCAACATATATATGAGGAGAAAAACGGAAGAAGAAGACAATCTTCTCAATATCCATCTAGAAATTAGTTTTAGTTGTCCTGCAACAAAATATTATCATCACACATAGGACAAAAATTAAAACCTAACTTTGTGAATATTTCAATTTTGTTTATAATAATAGAAAAAAAAATGGGGCACCAAAAGGGGGAGGGGTTTTACCGCTGATAAAAAGATGGCATATGCTGTATTTGTATTGATTTTCCTAGTTGTCAAATCATGCAAAAATTTATATATATATATATATCCTTTATGCCATAGGATTCTTTACTGAAATCATGTAAGAGTGGATAAATTTCACAGCTGATATACATTTCATGTGTACAAGTAGGACTGAAAGCCAGAAACTGGTTGACATTAAAGGTGTAACCTTCTGAATCGGAATGAACAATTTTAGGGACTTTCATTTATGCGTCTCACCTCTTATGCTGCACCATCATCATATAGACGTGGAACTAATTAACAAATACCATAAATGCAACCCTGAATATGAAATTCAGCAGAAAATGGAGATGAAGTTTGGATGCGCAGTCCCAGTCTTTGATTTGATTATTTGTAAGTAAATAGTTAAAAGAGAAAAAAAAAACTGAATAACAAGCAGTAACTTCCAGAGAAAGATAATCCCATATAACATACGTAGGCTGCACATGTTGACAGGAAGGTTGACTCAAAGCTCAAAGTTTTATAAATTTATAAACTAACCTATATATATATATATATATATACCTAAAACCACAGTATTTTACAAAATAGAGTGCATTCTTTTGTCATTATGTCAATATATGACAAAACAGAGATGAAATATTGAGAGACGAAATCCTCATATCCAACAAAATAAAAATCTGATATGGATAATGATTTTGATTTTGAAGGTATTAAAGACAAATACGTGTTTGATCGAGTTACTTCGTCAATCAGTTGAAAGTTCAAAAGGAGATGAAGAATAAAGCTGCCCAAGCTGAAATAGCCGAGCAAAAAAACTGAATCTAGTAATACGATAGCAGCCCAAAAAAGAAAAGAACGGCAAAGAAAACATCAACACTTTTAACAAGGTAGTCTTAAAATCTTCTTCGTACATAACTTTGTTTCTTTTGACTCGCCCAATTCCTCTCAACACCTCTATATGAAAATAGTGTCTTTAGCGTGGGACCAAATATATATGAACTTTTAAACCATGTGAGAGAAGCAACAATAATAACAAAATTTTAAAGAAACTTCCTTTACCTCCAATTAGTGTCTAGTTCAAATCCGTGATTGCCTTCGCCCTAGCTATCATCATAGCAACATATCACAAATGTTGAAATTCTCCATGATTGTCATAAGCATCAAAGATTTCAAGCGTGAAAATCCACGAGTTGATTGACCCCACCTTTGAACAAAATCCTTGACTAATTGGGGCCGTATATATACTTTTTCTTTTGTTAAGAAAAAACTAAAGATCGTACTTCAATTCATATGAGCATTGATGAAGCTTTTGCGTATTAATTCTTAACTCAAGTGAATTGCGGAGAATATTTGCTCTTTTTGGTACGTGATCGTGGAGAATTTGAACACGCCTGAAAATCACATACATGTACACTTGGATACGTACGCTTTCGCCTTACATCTACGTTTAATGAAAAAGTACATCAATGAACAAACATTCTCAACATAACGCACTCTAGAAGATCGATATAAATCAAATTATGTTTACTACAAAGACGCACTCCATCCACGCATAGATCATGGTTACGTAAATAAAATTTACACAGTTAATTAATCACGACTCAATTAAAAATGTTTGACTTTTAAAAAAAAAATCTAAAAATCAAAGATATAATGAAGCCTAATTGTCATGCATGGTCCATTATAATATCATGACTAATTCAAATTTTTAAGTATACGGAGTGAATGAGGTGTCATCAATCTTTTGTTAGTTGATGGTGCAAAGTATAATACTATACACTATTGGTGTATGCAAATTAGTTTCTATATAATAAAGATGTAATTGATTAACTGACTAATAATATGTCAAATTAATCTATTTGTTAATAGCTTAATATTTCACTTCACATCAAATAACAAAAAACGTAATATGTCACTAGATCCTTTTCTTTTTTTGTCAAATTACTGGATCCTTAATGCCTTTCAAATCCGCTCCAGTTATATTTTTTGGATGTTTTGGTCTGACACTTTTGTCCGTTTGTAGGGCGAACCCATTTCAGTTAGGCCTCTTCCGAGAGCCCATGTAGTCATTAGGAGTACGGAGTACCATTACTTTCAGCCCATAAGAGTATCCATTACTTTGAACTCTTCAATGGCCCAGAGCAACGTAAAAATAATAATAAAAAGACAGGCAGTTGGGGCGTTGCTTCAGTGCTAGACCTATCCATGTCTTAAGAACTGCACCCGGGTCTGAACTAGGCAGAGCCTAGTTGTGGTGTATGAACCCTTTCCCCTATCGGGGAAGGTGTGCATGTGTTTTAAAAAAAAAAAACCGTTAAAAAAGGGAAAATAGTGACTAGGGACAGACACGTGGCGATAAAGAAGAGCGAGGGCGCAGATGCATACGATGTAGGCAATGCGAGTCACTTATCTTGCTGACAAAGCGATGATGGAGGGTTAGGTGGAGCACACATTGATGGAAATTTCGATTTGAGGCGAAGGTGTTGGATCCTGTGTGCTGGGCCTCACTTATCCTCTTCCTGCATCTCTCATCTCATTGGTTCTCTTAATTCTGCCCCCAACAACATCCGATAAGGCATCTTCTCCCACTCTCTCTCTCTCTCTCTCTCTCTTCGCCTACTCGTTCGTC
This sequence comes from Dalbergia oliveri, assembly GCA_030441495.1. NCBI lineage: Eukaryota > Viridiplantae > Streptophyta > Magnoliopsida > Fabales > Fabaceae > Dalbergia > Dalbergia oliveri. Next base: position 10,712,040 of record JAMLFY010000003.1, on the reverse strand, counting down.
GCATCCGAGGTAAGATTTTCCTATGGCTTCGACGATCCCTAACGCACCGTTTTCGTTGAAGCGATGTTCTTCGGAGTGCCACAGCTACGTTGGTCTGAGGGCGCCGCCATCCAACTTGAAGGTCGGTTGCCACCGCAGCACCGCAACCAAGTGTCGGCCTCAGCACCTCTTCGCCGTGAGAGCCAGCGACTCCCAAAACGGTGCGGGCCCTCTCAAGAAGTTAGGGCTCACTGACGCCCAATGCGAAGCCGCCGTCATATCCGGGAACGTGCCCGAGGCGCCTCCCGTTCCGCCCAAGCCGGCGACCCCGTTGGCACCCCGGTTGTCCCTTCGCTTGTGAGTGTTGAATTCTAACTGATTTGTCGCTTGATTGAATTCTTTGCTACTGGAATTGTTTGTGGTTTGTTGGATTGTGGGAATTTGGGATTGTGATGTTGCGGGTTGAATGCAAAACAAGAGGTACAAATGAGGAACCAAGCATGTTGACCTGAGTTTGACTGAGTTTTACCTTATGCATTGTTGTTGGTAAGAAATTAATTGAGAATGAAAACTGAATTTCTCACATTGAATGGTGTAGGATATGATATGAATTTACATACATCAAGTTAGTAGCGTAACTGCATAACTAACTAACTAGCTAATCCTAGTTAACTAGCATGTGTTTACAGCTTTCTATTAACACTGTGATCCCTGGTGTATTAGTTGGCGATGATTTGTGAGCATACACGTTGCTAAGCAATTGATTTGTTTTTGTATCAGCCACTTCACAGGCGTCCTCGCAGGAACCGTAGGTCTCCGGCGCTGCGAGAAGCTTTTCAGGAGACGAGTATATCACCTGCCAATTTCGTGTATCCACTTTTCATTCATGAAGGTTGGTTCTTTTGCGACACTTTTGTTGTAGTTATATACATTCTTCATTTGTAGGTGGTATAATATGCCCGAGCTGTTTTGATTTGAACTTTTGAACTTGCAGGTGAGGAGGACACTCCAATTGGGGCTATGCCTGGATGCTATAGGCTTGGATGGAGGCATGGACTTGTGGAGGAGGTTTATATCTGCGACAATTTCCGTCTCATGCTCTCATGCAAAGTGTTAATCAGTAACATATGTGGCCTGTGTCTAAAGCATGATATATATATATATAAAGATTGGGATTTTCAAAACTAAGTAGAATGAATCACAGGTTAATATGCCCAAACCATTTGAGAGTAGTAGTGAATTCAGGTTTGAGGAAAGTCTATTTCTACGAGACCAGCATGTTTAATTGGAGATGCTGTAGAGGTTCTTTTGCATGACTGTAGTCCAATGCATCTCTGTTTAGGACATTATTCTTGCTATATGTATAAGTGTTTAAAGTTCTGTATGCAATTTGTGCTCTAGGTTGCAAAGGCACGGGATGTTGGCATTAACAGTGTTGTTCTCTTCCCCAAAATTCCAGATGCCTTGAAGGTTCTATTCTCTCTCCTATGTACCATAGACTTTGTGTCGCACAACCACAATCTAGTGTAACAGGTTTTCCCCTTTAGTCTCCCACAGGAGATGAAGCATACAATGACAATGGTTTAGTGCCTCGGGCTATATTTGCTCAAGGATAAGTATCCAGACCTTGTAAGTGAATATAATTGCCCATAATTTGTAGATATTATATTCTCTGGTGCATTTAAAAGCTAGGCCAATATTCTTTTCTCATTCAACCTTTTTTCAGGTTATCTATACAGATGTTGCCTTAGATCCTTATTCATCAGATGGGCATGATGGTATAGTCAGAGAAGATGGTAAGCTTTATAATTCTTTTGAGAAAATTCAACACTATAGTTATTTAAATTTGATTCTCAATATTTGAATCTAGTTTATGATTTGCATCATGGCACATAAATAGTAACTCAACATTTTACATGTGGATGTGTCTCCATGTCCATGCTGTGTCTCTCCATTTGTGTTTATGTCCATGCTTTTGAGAAAAATTCTTCTGTTGGGGAATGAAGTGTTATCTGAGAGAACAAACTGATAGAGATCTTTGTATTTGCAAATTATTGCCTGACAATTTAACATGCTAGTTGCATGAAAGGCACAGTGCTTTGTTTCCTTCTGGTTTAGCAGAAAATAAGGAATGCAAGAAGAGTATAAGTTTCTATTTTTGTTATTTGAATTAATTATCTCATGTGTATCCTAATTTTTCTGGTAGTGTATCTAATTCTACTTGTATGATAACATTTAGGATATGTTTAGAATAAGTAATCAAGTTTTTGGCAGTTGGAATGGGAATAAGTATAGGAATGGACATTCTTGTTCAAAATTTGGTTCACCAAGGAATGAAATCTATTTTATTCCTTAATGTTTCCATGTTGGTACACAGAATTAACATGGATGGAATTATAATATTATATAACTATGAAAGTATACAATTATACATCAACAATCAAGCCTTACCTCATATCGGATTAATATACAACATTACAAGGTTATGGTATCAATTTGTTCCCTTTTGCAATCAATGCCCATTCCTGATTCTGTGGAGTCAAGAAGCTTTGAAGTGATTAAGATAACGAGCTTATAAGTCATGACAGCAACAGACTTCTAGCTTAGTTTCGTACTTGCTCAATATGGTTTTAGTGTGTTTATCTTTACTTATTCATGAAGAAAAATGTCCACAAAAAAAAGAAGAAGCCAACAATCCACTATATAATTTGTGGCACTATCTCGTACCTGTATCAACTTTAGTTGGTAGAAGACTTGGAGTGATTCCGCATTATTTGAACTTTCTTGAAGTGATCTTTCTTGGTTACAGAGTTAATAAAGTACTAATCACAATTTCCATCTTTGGTATCTTGTAGGAGTTATTATGAATGATGAAACTGTTCATCAGTTATGCAAACAAGCTGTATCCCAGGTAATTTGACTGCATTTCTTATACTCTTATCTGTTCGCTTTAAAATTTTGATTATACAATGGGGATAGCATGGCGTCTCAATGCTTTAAAATGAAAGAGGAAAGAAACTGATGCCAAATTGTAGTAATAAACAAGTAATATTTACCAAAACTTGTAGGGAGGTTAGTGACTGAGCATTGTATTGAGGTTGTCACCATATGCTTTTATGTTCCCAACTTCCAAGGGTTCCATTCTGCACTCTATAGCCCCACTGACTTTGTTTATTTTTCTTTATCGATTTTACAAAAGGCCCGAGCTGGAGCAGATGTTGTCAGTCCAAGTGATATGATGGATGGTCGGGTAGGAGCAATGCGAGCAGCTCTTGATGCTGAAGGCTTTCAGCATGTTTCTATAATGTCCTATACAGCAAAGTAATCTTCTTACTTGGCCATTGTTTTTCCTCATCTTATTTTCTGTTTGTGCCTGAGTCCATTTGAAGTTTCTGAAGGTTTAGTCAATGATGGAGGTGTTTACATACATACAAAATTTTGGAAATAAATTCAAATGAAAAAAATAATAATTGTAATTGATAGGTACTAGGAATGGGTAATTTTTTTCATTGATCTACTATAAGAGTCTGCTTAGACTGTAATCTTTTTTTCATTGATCTATTATAAGAACACTTGGTACAATGGATTATGGATATCTATGTTATAAAGTATTGAAGAAAATATTCAAAATAGATGGCAAATTGATTCGTGTTTCAAGTGTAGTAGTTCCTTTGTGCAGAAGTTGGTTTCTTTCTCAAATTCATCTTCCTTGCTGCCATAGCCCATAGCATTAAAAGTCCTCTTGATATCCATCTGACCGCTCCCATGTGCCATCACATTGTTGTTGCTAACTATTATTCACTGGTTACTGAGTTTATATGTTAGCATAGAAATTATGCCTAACCAAATAGATGGGTGGATGTTGTTCTTAGCTTCATCCTCTTTTTGGTCTGGCTAACAACTCACTGTCCTAAACTGTACCATTTATTTGTCACCAAGCAGGTATGCAAGTTCATTTTATGGTCCATTTAGAGAAGCACTGGACTCAAACCCCCGGTTTGGAGACAAGAAGACGTATGTGTTATCTTGAAGTTGAACTTACAGTCATGTATTTAATCAATTTTTCATTATTTATTAATACTTTTTGCTTATAAATCTGGCATGGTGGAACAAAAGTTATCAGATGAACCCAGCAAATTACAGAGAGGCTCTGACTGAGATGCGGGAAGATGAATCTGAAGGAGCTGATATACTTTTGGTTGGTTTATTTTTGTGTGTGTGAATGTGTGTTGCATAACTTGCATTATCATAATAAACATGAAACTCATCTTGTGCTCATTTTATATACTATACTCTTTTTCTAACTTTAAAAATATTGATTTACAGGTGAAGCCTGGTCTTCCGTATTTGGATATCATAAGGCTGCTCAGGGATAATTCTCCTTTGCCAATTGCAGCATACCAGGTTCTTCTCTGGCTCATTCAAGATCTGATTTTTTCAAAGAAATAATTGAATAGAAATTTTTTTTTAATTTTCTATAACTCATTTTATCTGCAACCTTCTTTGTTTCTTTCACTATGAAAACATCGAACTCCATTCTTTGTTAATGAATTTTTTGGCTGTCAAAACAAATTAAAAAGCAGGAGCAGTATAAAGTTGATAGGAAGAATATGCAGCTGAAGAATCAATTGTTTCATACGCAAGTTTATTTTAAACACTTCTCTAATTCTAATTTATTAATTAGCGCATTCTACGTATTCAAAGACGTATAGTCTTGAAGCATTTTTTGTTTTCCTTTTTGCTTTTCCCTTTTCTGGTTTTTTTTTTCGGTCCTTATCCTTCTTAATTCGTGGAACAGGTTTCTGGAGAGTACTCAATGATAAAAGCTGGTGGTGCTCTCAAAATGATTGATGAAGAGAAAGTCATGATGGAGTCACTATTGTGCCTCCGACGGGCTGGTGCTGACATCATTCTTACATATTTTGCGCTGCAAGCTGCCAGATGTTTGTGCGGAGAAAAGAGGTAAAATTCTTCAAATACGTGGGGCGGGTAATAGAAGAAGGCCAAAAGCTTAAAAGCATTCCACCTGTATGCTGGATTTTTTGAAATGCTTTACATGTCAATTGTCAACCCATTGTTGTATAAATTCATGAATGTGCTGTCCTGAAGAATGTAGTTTCGTAATGTAGAGTTTTTTGGTACTGAAACAAGGTGTGCTTTGGGAAGTTTATGCTTATATTCATCTTTTCTTCTCTTTGTAGTAGAGAATGTAATATAGTATAAAACATGTTAAAATCTGATCTTATACCAATATTTCATCATCCCACTATGCATAGTATCTAGGATGTATCGTGTTTGATTTGATACTGATATTTTGATATTTTAAGATGTGTCAAAATTAATTTTTTGGATGAGTTTACAAATTGGTTTGTCCATAAAATACATTGATATATATATTTTTTTTCTGGAGACAGTTATATTGAGTCAAATAAATTTGATAACATATTAGATGATGCAACCTTAAATTTAATATATAATTAGTATTAGTATATATACACATGTATCTTTGCATCTTCAATTTTAGAATTTCACCATATCTCCATATTGGTATCAAATTATTTCAGTATCATATTTTATCTTTGTATTTCATAGGTTAAAATGGAAGATATGCCAGCCTCATGTCATGAGCTGACGTGAAGGGTAGTGATTATAGACCGAACCTGATTATAAATGCGCTATGTAGTGAAACGGGCAAAAGCTCAAAAGTACCCCCAAATTTCATAACCTGTAGTTGCAAGTATTCCTTAATCGCCCCCTTTTTTTTAGCTGGGGGAGCTACTATCGGAGTTGATATTTTCTGGTAATAACATGGTCATAATAGGACGAGCTGAGAAAAACTATACAAGGATTTCCTGAAACTAAATTATTATTTCATAGTTTATACTCATGGATATCCGCCTCCAAAAACGCTCTACGACCTGAAATACTACCGTTCCTTAACCCCCAGCAACAAATAAATATAGGGAACATGATGGGGATGGATAAACTCTTCGACCAACTTTGTACAATGTTGAGTGCGCATGGCATCATGAGCAGGGTAAATTCCATTTTTACGACATGATCCTCACCCATACTCAATGAGGTACCTCTCTGCAATGGTGGCATGAGCTGCTGCCCCTATTGGTAGAACGTCTTCATCAATCATGAAATGTGGGGAGTGTCCGGTGTGAGTAGACCCTAGTGTCTCATTCCTTATCCCTATGTAGAAGAAAGCCGCAGGGACCACCTGAGAGTAAAATGAGAAATCTTCGGCACCCATCATGGGTGGGACTAGCATGAAATTGGTTTGACCGAGCAAATCAATGGACACCTTCTTCACATGCTCATACATTTTGTCGTCATTAACTGTGGGAGGATAAATGGTGTACTCCTTTTCAAAGAAGTCAACCACTGCGGAACATCTGTAGACACCGGCCTGTTCCACAATCACCTGCTCTATTCTTTCAAGCAGCTGATAAAAGCTGGTGTTAGAGAAAGCTCTGAAAGTTCCACCTAGAACCACCGTGTCCGGTACCATGTCAAGATCATTGCCTCCATTGAATGAAGTCACAGAGACAACCTAAGTTGCGAAGCCAAGCCAAAATACTTAGTTAAAGAAGGCACACTATGCATGCAATCAAAGCAAGACCCACTAAACTACATACATAAAGAAAGAATACAATACTACAGAGATTGAAAATATGAAAGATGAGAGATCAGGGATATGATATGAGGCAATACCTGTGAATCCAAGGGATTCGATTCGCGGGAGACGATACCCTGTAAGCTGATGACAGCAGCTGAAGCGGCCAAAACTGGGTCAACAGAGCGGTGTGGATTGGCAGCCAGGCCCTTTTTGCCACTGATCACAGCTCTGAAAAATCCACAGCCAGCCAGCAATGGACCTGGCCTCGAACCGATCATAGAAGTTGGATGCTGATGGGATACATGAACAGCAAATATGGCCTCCACGTCTTCCAAAGCACCATCTTGTATCATTCGCTTTGCGCCATTACCAGCTTCCTCCGCTGGCTGAAATAGCAGAATTACAGTTCCCTGCGATATATGGACACAACACATAGAGAGTTTAGTGCAAAGGTTGGCGGGATCGGTTGTGAAAGTTAGAAGAGCAGCAAATGTAAGCCAAAGCGCAATAAAGAAAATTTATGAGAAACTCTATAAGAATGTGGAATTCGGTGCTTGTGTTTATTTTTCCATTATGATTGTGTTAACACTCTTATACATAATACTGTGTGATTCAAATCCCCGTTCCAAATACAAATAAGCTCCCGAGTTTATCACTTGATTGCTACGGTCTAACATTTTTGTACCAAACTGTCACAGCTTCTTGGGTTAGACAATCCATACCTGGAAGATAGAGATAAAAAAATATTATTTGTTAAAATGAATATAACAATAAACATCTATAAAGATTAAAAAAAAGGTACAAAGCATCTCATAAAGATAAATATACAAGAACAGAGCTTTCTTTTTTTATATACACATAAATATTTAATTTATCAGAGTACCATTTTAATTATTTAATAGGTGAAAAACTAATCTCTTAAAATATTGTTAAACATCTAAACAGAGACTATTCGCAATGATATTTTATATATATATATATATATATATATATAAATTTCGGAATGGAACTCTGATCAATCTCATATATTTAAGGGATTGAAACCTCTTTTATTGGGAAAAACACTTTGTTGGTCTTTATAAAAATACTTGATGCTATATTCACTCGATATATATAAATAATATGTATAAAAATACTTGATATTATATTCACTCATTATATATAAATAATAAGGTAAATTACACTCATCTCCCGAAGTTTGTGAAATGCAACTTACACCTCTATTTGTCCACACTCATACCCCTCTCTTGTCAAATTTTAAGTATTTATATTAAGTTTCTCATTCACAAAACATTGATAATAAACTTAACAGAATAACATTTTTATTATATTAACTATTTTTTATTAATAAAATTATAAAAATATCATAAACTTAACAGAGTGGATATATGTATTTTTTATAATTTTATTAATTAAAAACAGTTAATATCATAAAAATTTCATTATATTAAGTTTATTAGGAGTGCTTTGTGAATGAGGAGTGAAATTAATATAAATACTTAAAATTTGACTAATAGAAGAAATGTGAGTGTAACACAAATAAAGGAATGTAAATTTTATTTTCACAAATCTCAAAAAGTGAGTATAATTTACCCTAAATAATATTATTCATACTGTATCTGTATACCCTTTGCCGGACTCCTGTCTTATGTGTATTCGAGTGCGTCACTCATTAATTTTAGCATACACGAAAAAAAAAAATAGAAAAACTATAACACACTTCAAATCACATGCCTCGTCGTGCTAGACTGCTAGTACCTGGTAGTAAAGATTCCCACTAGACTGCTAGTACCTAGTAGTAAAGATTCCCATCTGTTGGCTGCACACTATAGTCTAGGACAAGCTGCTATCCAATTGTATATGTTACTATTAAAATTTCTGCACCTCGTTGTACAAAGGGCATTTGAAGAAATTTTATTACTACGCATACAACTATCATTTCCACTCAATCACTAGAAAGGCATCTGAATTTAAGGCCCGTAATGTCAGAATACACCGAAAAAGTTTATGCTGATTATCGTTACTTTAGAGGTCCCATCACGTTCATCGCTTTGTCCTTTAAAACTACTTTCTCTTTACCCGAGAAAAATTATAACTGTGGGGTAGCTCTATTCAATCACGTGCTCTAATCAATATATAATATTATCTGAACATAAAAAAATAAATATTTTAATAGAACATACATTTTATCACTCTTAAAATATTTTTGGTTGTAAAATAAAATTGAGGTTAAAATTTAATTAGATGAGTTTAATATGTAAAATAACACATGCAACTCATCTAGATAATTTTTACCCTCATTTTTACTTCTTAACCAAACACACCCTTAAACATAGAAATAAAAAAGGTGAAATGAGCAAAAATCACCATCAAATCTAAGGACATTAAAATAAATATTATATTAGAACATCTACTTCTAAATATTCCAACTATTTTTGAACCAGTAAACAAAGCAAACTTTATCCACAAGGAGCATCGCATATATTTATTAGCTACAACCACTGATTTGAAAAAGGAACAAATGAATGCTATTGTGTGGAAAATGAATAATAGGATATAAGCACAATATCCATTTACTTTCTTAATTATTTTATAAATAACATTTTGGGATATACTAGAACTTAAAAGGAAAAGGTTTGAACTTTTAAATTGCTTATAATCATAAATATGGCATCAAGTTAACACTTTTATATAAAGTAGTAATTGAATTTTTTATAATAAAATGTAATTCAATTAATAAAGACTAATCATCTTAAGCACAACCACTTCAAGGTCAAACAAACACTATGTTTATTGGTGAGCATTTACAATCAATATTCTATTACATGTGATAAACACACATTAAAAACATTATTCGGCGGCAATTCCAGTTTGGATTTCCAATGTCAGACACAAATTTACATATTCAAACCCAGTTAACCCTCTAATTAAAATAATTTAAAACAGGACTAGCCAATCCGAAATACAAAACTACTAATAAGAAATAAAAAATTTACAATGGGTCAAAATAGGTTAGCCCACGACCTAAATGTTTTTAGATTGCAGTCAAGTTTTTCAAAATAAACTATAAATATCTTTAATATCAAATATATTATTAAAATTATAAATTCTTATAAATAATTGATCGATCTGCGCTGTATGTTGAAAATCTAAATATCTGGTTAGAAAAAAAAAAAACCCTACAAAACAGCGTTACCATAATTTTGAATTTTATATATGGAGAGACGGCCATGTTTATAATATGACAGAAGACACCCAGTACTCTTGGCTGTCAAGCCTCGGTAGACAGCCCACCTTGTCTCAGTTTTTTTTAACAATCAAAGATATAAAAATAACACAAAACATTTTATGGTAATGCGAACTCTTCAACAACAGATTTAAAGTTTCCATCGTTCACATGATGATATGGTTAAAAGATCCCATTTTAAAGGTATCAACGTGCTTAATCTTTGGGAAAATAAAATATTATAATGAGGCGAGTTTCGTACTCTAGTTATGTCTCGACAAAATAAATGATTGAAATAAAAATAAACTAATTAAACTTGGTTCAAAAAGTAGCAATACCATTGGTATCTCATATTCTAACTACATATAACGGACACTTCACAGAGTAACAGTTTAGGATTTTATTTAATTTTCTGAAATTATTTTTTAATTAAAAAAAAAGAAAATTACATTTATTGTTGTACTTGTATTAATATCATAACAAAACCATTTGGAGTACATATTTGACACATGATTAAATGAGAAGAAAAACATTAAAAGAAAAAGTAGTTGCTACTCAACTGACCTAACTCCTAAGATTGATATTTCATGTTTTTTAAGAGAGAAAATTAAAAAATAAGACAAAATGAAGGAGAAAGATGCAGGATATAGGATACGACATCGACATGCTAAAATTGAAAAATTATAGGAAAATATATATATATATATATATATATATATATATATATATATATACTAAAAATTTAAATAAAATAGTACATTATTTTATATAAGCTTTACTTATATTTTATTTTTTATAAACTCAAAAAGTTGTGTATTATTTTCTTTTTATAACCTTTTCTATATTGTGTTTTTCTATACTAAAATAAGAAAAAAGTAAATTTTAAATCAAATATATAAAAATATGTGTTATTAATATGTCATACAAGATCTACAGGTACGTGTTCCACACCAAATGTGTGTCCTTAACAGAAAGGCCGGGTAGTTTAGTCTATTGTCTGTCCTAGCTGTAATGCGTGTCTTGGGCTTCAACAACTATATTTTGTCACATGTTGACCAGAAAAAGAAAAATGTAAATTCAATCCATTCCTGCCCAATGGTAAAATAAAATGATAAATTACACTAATCTCCATAAGATTTGATAAAGTTCAGGCCACCTGCCCTTTATTTGTAAACTTTGTTTAAAGATTTCTGAGTTTGTTAGATCATTACGCCACTTTGAATTTATAAAATCATTATAATGACCTCCTCTATTGCACAATGAGCAATGTATTCAGGGAAGGTTAGTGTCACCTAAACAACTAGGGGAAGGTGAATTTTTCTAAACCTCAAGGAAGATCAGTGTAATTTGTCCACAATAAAATTGTGTTTAAGAAAAGAAGAATGTCATGGAATTGTTGAAGACAACAGGTCGAAGTGTAAATAACTTGACTTTTCGGCCAGAGAGCCGCTGTATAAAGTTCTGTCATGATGAAGTGGCACAATGTTGGGATATATAATATGTGAAGTTCCTTCCATTCCTTTCTGTACTTCAGCAATGGAAGGACCATTGACCCCAAAAAAGGAAAGGCATGGAAGGACCAACGGTTGCAACTTTTAATTGGCCAATGAAGGTAAATAATGAATATATATATGAAATTATAGATCTCACTATAGCATTATATTCCAAAATTTCAAACAAAAGTATAGAACTAATAATAACTTAATAAGGGAACATCATAAATTGTTTCCGAGAAGTAGACGAACACTTTGTTGAGAATAAATAGAAAGTTAATATAAACAAATAAATAAGTAAATGAAAACTGAGAGATGGGTGTCCCAGGGAGATAAGGGAAGAACAAACCTTTAATAAATGCTCTCGAGTTTTCAAGATCTTCGCAGCACCAATAAGCATAGCCACATGTGCGTCGTGCCCACAAGCATGCATTTTGCCGGCAACTTTGGACTTGTACTCCCATTCCACAGCTTCCTACAACAAATCCCCAATAGTACATGAGATGGATTTTCACTTACATGTAATATTATTATCAATTACTTCAAATAAATTTCGCTTGCGACCACAAAAGCAACTAATTATTAGCCTAGAGCTCTCTTTTTGCCTACAAAGTTAAGTGCTGTTTAGTTTTACTGTTAAACAAATGCATAGAAAGTAAGAAAATAAAAAGAGTGGAAAGTTATGAAGCTTTATTATATTTTATAAAAGTTACATTAATATATCATGTTAAAAAAATTGTGAGTCAATGAACTATATTCTCAAATGACACCTCCTTTAGACCTTGAGTTTAGAGGGCTAATATGACTTTAACTCCGGGATTAGGGCCTCTCATTGCTTATCTCCTCCCCTCTTTCTCTACTAAGCCCCACTAGGGAGTCCACGGAAACAAAGAAACATTGTAAATAAAATCACCTTTTCTCCAAAATCTTAGAAGAAAAAAGAATAAATGCAACCTTTTTTTACTTATCACATAAAATAAAAAAGTACATATCATAGTACATTATCGAATTAGATCTGACAAAGCTAAAAAGTTATTTGTAAACAGATCATCTATGTCTGACAGATAGGCCCCAAATCTGACAAAAACTAAGAAATATCTCAAGTTTAAGTACTTGCTTTAGTCAGAAACAGACAAATAAAAGATTTCATAACTTATGACACATGTCACCATAAAGAAAGGATAATGATAATTCTTATGGAACAAACGAACTTATGCTTTAAATTTCTCAAAATTGCCAAAAAAAAATATCAATTTCCAAATAAATAATTTTTTTATACTTAAAAATCGTTTAAAATCATGAAATTTTGAAATACCATGAGGGTAACCCTAAGGGAGCTGTCCAAAAAAAGCAATGGTGGGCACAAAAGACCATGTAAGGAATTAAAAACCCTAATAAATGTTGTTTGCAATTTTTTTTTTCTTTTTCAATAAGGAATCTTGTGAAGAAGTGGAAAATTTTGAAGAATAATAATAATAGGTGAGAGCATAGATAGTATGGTCCAACCTGGATGGGAAGTGCATCCATGTCAGCTCTGATGGCAACAAAAGGCGGACCACCGGTGCCGATCCACGCACGAATACCGGTCTTGGCCAGCGGGTAACGGTAACTCACTCCCATCAGATCCAGCTCCTCTCGGATCAAACGGCTCGTCTCGATTTCCTCGAACGCCAGCTCCGGATTCTCGTGGATCCTCCGCCGCACACTCCTCAGCCACTCCGCCGTCTCCCTACGCCGCGCCACCCGGAGCACCGCATCCGAGCACGCCTTGCTCCACATCTCACACTCCTCATCGTCCTCCTCCGCCGCCGCCGCTCGACGAGCGGTGTGGTTTTTGGTGGATGACGGCGGAACCACTTCGTTGTGGCCGGCGAATAGGACGCCGTCGTATACGGCGGAAGGTATCTGCTCCGTGCGATGAACCGCCGGCGTTATGAAGATTAATACGAATAGGATCAGGGAGTTGAGAATTTTCATTGCTTTTTTTGGGTTTGAAGTTGGAACAGAGTAGAGAGAGCGCAGAACAGAGAGAGAGAAATTGGGAGAGAAAGAGTAGAAAATAGAAGGGGAAGGAAAGCGAGAGAGAGAGAGGGACTGGGGAAGAGAGAGTGAAAAGGTGAGAGGGGAATTTTAACACGTGGGGATAAAAAACTGGGAAAAAATGGGAGTGAGAATTTTCTTTTTCTTTTTTCTCTTCATTATTCAATTGTTTAATACTTTTTGTTATAGTGATGGGCTGATAGGGGCTAGAGTATTCAAGCACGTGGGTGTGACACACGGAAGAAAGGGAGAGGGACCCCGCCACTTCTTTCATCGTCTTCCAAAGAGAGAGATTGAGTGTGGAGTACGGCCACTTCTTCCTAGACAAATTAGTGTGTGTATATATATATATATATATAAAAAATTTAGGATAAGAGTTTTCAATTTAAGATACAGAAAGTCTTTGGACGCACTAACAAAGTGCAACCTCTCTTACACTCCATTCAATCTTTTAGGGTATATTTATGAGTTTAAATTTTTAAAGAATGGAGAGAAAAATTTAGTATAAAATTATATTATAAATTCTTCTTCTTTCTATTCTTCTCAAAATGCAAATTCACAAACATACTCTTAAAATATATTTGGATTGATGGAGTTAGATGAAGTGGAGCAGAGCAAAATGAGATTTTAAGTTATTCCATTATTTAAATTTATAAAATTTGGATAGAATTGAGAGAGATAGATAGATTCAATTCATCTATTTTTCAAGTTTTTTCCCTCAAATATGACAGAATGAGATCGATTTAATAGAAAATATCCAAACAATAGAATTGAGCTATTATTTCATTATATTTCACTCCACTCCCTAATTTTTCACCAATCTAAACATACCCTTAGGTTTATTTTAGATTATATAATGTGTTTGTAAAGGTATTGCTATTTACTGTTTTCATTTTCCAAAAAAAAAAGAAGTAAAAAATTATATATTATTATATGGAGATTTATTTGGTGTCCTTATATTTTATAAAGATAAGTTAAGGATTTAAATTTTATATACAAGAGGATTTTATCATATTATTTAATTATGTACCATTATATTTACAAACATGATTATGTCTTATAATTATTACTTAAAAAGTTACATGATCGAAGAATTTGATTGGATGACTTACAGGTAATTAGCATTTATTATGAATTCAATAATGTAAAGATATTATGTATTTAATTTTGTGCTGGAAAAATTGAATATATCACTTATTCTTGACCATTAATTGCTTTAAAAAAATTGTTTACCAATGAAACATTGAAGGATTTCAGGAAAAATTTGTTTCCTATAGGTACATCAAATTATTAAAATATATAAAATTAATAATTAAATCACAACCATTAAATATATAAAAATATCAATACATATAGATATCGAAGAAAAATAAAAAAATTATATAGTAACATCTAATTCTGTATTAACACTAGTCATCATAAATGTCTCTCAAACTCACTACCAAAAAATTAACTTTAAAATGAAAATGGCTTGATTAAATAATGAGAGCAGAGTGACACGATTAAACTCGTACTATTTTGTCATTTTCTTTTCCCGGATAAGTGCTTTTCATTAAGGCAAGGTATATCCTTTTATGGTTAAAATTTAATACAAATACAAATTTGTACGATATTAGATGCAGGATTTAAAGCAGCATCACGGCGCTCTATATTTTCACTAGGGTTGGCAGAGGTTCACCCAAGGCTGTAACGTGATGAGAGGCGTGGAGTACGGATTCAAATTCACCGGCCCAAACATTAGGTTGATTCGATATTGATTCGATATCTTTGTTAGTTAAATAATTGGTAACTAAGCAATTGGCAATTTTCTTAAATATTTTATTCGTACCAAAAAAATTAAATATTTTATCAATTTGATATTATATAAAATAAAGTTTAATTTTTATATAGTAATAATGTAAAAAATTTTACATTGTTATCTAATCAAATCATTTTATTTATATTATTTTTTAAATATATAATAAATATGAGATTTAATAACTTTTATTATATGACAATATATGATTAGATGATAGAATAAAAAAATAATACATAAAAATTAAACTCTATAAAATATTAAAGAAGAATTGTTGTATTTATACTATTTTTATAGTGAAACATGGCAAACCCCATAATATTGTATTAAATGTATAATCTATACTATTAATGCAGCGAATTGTGGTGAATGATAACCTTTTAGTTTGTCTTAATTTTATTGATTTCTTTTTTCAAGTCTATATATAGAAATAGTCATACCTATTCATTATTTCGTTCGCACCACTTTTCCTTTATTTTTTTTTAAACTAATCAACCTATTTTTGGGTGTATAAAAGGAATATAAATATTTAAAAATTTATTTTATATAGATAATAATAACATTTTCATGTCCATATATCTTATGGATTTATCTAAACCTGTACCTTTAAAACAATAATTAAGGGAGTTGAAATATAAAATTATAATTTTATCAATGTATTCAACATATTAAAATCTTAATAATTTTATTTTTTTCAGTAAAAATTTTTACTTTTAAACTATGTTTGGTTGAAGGATAAAAATAGGTGTAAACAATATATAAATTAGCTTCATATATTATTTTACACTCATATAACTTTTACCTTCACTTTTAATCTCTCAACTAAGTACACCTTTAGATTTTTTTAACAAGTGTTTTAAGACAGGAATTAGCAAACCCTTATATTATAAGCCCCAATTTTTTCCCAAAAATACCTCCAATTTTGTGGCGTGAGCAATAACGTCCCGCTGGCGTCAGTGATAAAGAATCACAACCGACCTGATAGCGGTGGTTGTCGTTTCATGTTGCTCGGCCCTAAACTATTGGATGTCCCATCCATTTTTACGTTCTCATTCCCCGATTCGTGGTACGTAATTGTTTAGTTAGTAGTTATCCATACAGGGATTAATTAGTACACTATTAATATAAATTATTTTACAATAGAAATTAATTAGATATTTATAAATATATTATGACTTATAAAATAATAATTATAAAAGTTAAATATGTTTTTTTTTGTAGACAATTTGAATATTTTAAATAATATAATAGTATATAACTAAATAATTTTATAAAAATTTATATTGATTATACTTAGAGTTTAATTTCTACTAAATATATACTTTTATGTAAATTAAATTCTCTTATTTGTATAATTTTTTAAATAGTGAATATGAGACACATCTATCTTTATTGATTTGACAATATAATTGAATCATTTAAAAAAATTTATATTGTTAATGTATAGAAATTAAACTTTTATACTTATAGTTAAAAGATTATACTAAATATGTTAAAGGAATCTATCACGCCAGAGAAATAATTTATTATAAATGTAAGATGAGCAAATGTGTACTATATATTATACATGGTCATTTAAGATTAAAAATTAATTAATGTTCACATATCACTTAAAAAGACATATCATTTTATATTTTAATTTTGATCATTTATATAAAATTTAATAATTAAAATTTATTAATTTTACTCTCACAATTAATTATTCCTTTTGTTTTAATCCTCTTCTTGTATTAAAAAACGTTACTTTTTTTTCATATTACAAAGGTTTTAGTTAGTGCAATGATATATAAAATATTTAATAATTACGATTGAGTATAAGAAGAAGTAGGTTATATAAATATTCTAAAACTAAAATTTAATATAAAATTACTAATTATTGAAATGATTTTTAATCACAACAATACGTAAAGACTATTCTAGTACAAAGGTCAATACAAATATTTAATCAAATATTATAAAACTGCTTAACTAAATTTTCCTTTTTGATAATATAAAATTATTATGTTGAAATTGTTTCTTAAAATTACTTCTCGAATTCTTAGACTAATGAATTGAAATGATACTACAAACTAATAATTTTATTGCCTCACATTTAATAATTTTTATGACTTAACGTGTTTCTTTTAATTTTCCATCAGTTGAAAAATGTGCATTATTTGTACGAAAACGAAAAATCACGTATTGCTGTGAGTCTGTGACTTGTGTTGCCAGGCTTGTATGACTTGTGTACAAACTTTGCGCTTTGACTTGAAAAGATTTCGGCAAATTCCTTAATGCACGCATTCGTAGACTATAGGGCCCAGGCACTAGGCATCTGAGGCTATAATTAATATAGCATGTGTCTTAAAAGTGAGAGTCTTGCAGAAACGGACTGAAGTGGATGGATAACTGGATATTGGAGTTTTGGATTTTTTTATATTTTAAAAAATATCAAATATCATAGAATCGAAACAATCAAAGTATCACATTTAAAAGTAAAATTCTTAAAATTTTAATATAATCAATATTTATAAATAATCTATTTTAATATAAATCTTTCTGAGTTTTAAATTCTATATATTTTCATTGTAAAATAATTTTATATTAATTTCAATAAAAATGATAATTTATTGTGGAAATATTATTTTATGTAATTTTTTATTTTACCAAATTTTTTAATTAATTATATAAAATTATTTTATACAGTAATTATATACAAATTAAACTGTAATTTTTTCTTTAACAAATATCACGATATATAACAAAATATATTAGAAATACATATATCAAAGTTGGCTAATAAATATATGAAAATAATTTTTTAATATATAACATAATATTTTTCCATCTAAATACTCTTAGAACTCCTACTAACAAACCCTACCATACCAGTTAAAAGTACTTCGATACTACTCTTAATAGTTTTCCTTTGATTTTGGGCTACTTTAATTTATTTTTTCTCTATTCATATATGAGTTTCTTGTTGTCAACTTTGGATCATCTCTCCAGCTATCCGTGTAAAGGGACGGGTGATGGACCAAATCCCAACCCTACCGATTTTTAGATTGGGTTATTTTTTGAAACCCCAAACCTTATCTGATAAATGACCAGGTCAACCGGATAACTCGCCTTTTAAACAATCTATGAAGATCTTAATATTATCCATAGTAAAGTTATAAAATTTTACAAATAAAAAACTAAATTCAAGAGATATTTTGAGATATATACTATAAAAATAATATGAAGCTATCCAAAATGTATTAATTTAAATATAAACTCTTATAATTTATTACTAACTATTATGAGAAAAATATAGCTATAAAATAAATCTTGACTTAGGGTTAGCCGCGCTAATCCGAAATATAACCCGAACCGGCTTAAAAAAATGCACCAGGTCAAATTTAAGGACCCGAACCCAATCCAATAAGGTTCGAGATAGGTTAGTGGGGTTGGATTTTGAACACCCCTATCTCCTGCAAGGCTTGAGCATTCTGATTCAGTTTCTTTGATTCCCAAATTTCATATATGTGGCGGTTGGCTATGACTAAGTTTAGTGTTAGTTATTTATTGAGTTTTTGCGGTTGGTTTTGATTGTGTTATGTTGTTGAAGCTGCTTAAATTTGTGTTTGGGAGATAGCTTCTCCACCCTATGTGGGTGTTATGTTTGGAAGTTCGATTTTAAGCTTTATTGAGTCTCGATTTCCTCTTTTGTTGGATTGTTAAACACTTGTGTTCTCTTTAACTTCTCTTTTCATAGAGTTGAGTGTTTCTTAATTATTGAAAAAAATTGTAAAATAATGATAAGATATCATGGTTTATACACCACTAAGACTCAATCGATATGGTAGGAGCATAGCTAGCTTACATTTCTTTTTTATCAAGGTAGTATAATTTCCGTTTAAGATTCCTGATCTCTACCTCTCTATTTCTTCCACCCCAGCCTGGCCAGGACCCGTCACTTAGTTTATGAACGAATATTTTTAACTAGTTTAAATAATGGGTTTAATTTTAATATATACACTAATAATATAAAAAAAAATTTATACTATTAGTCAATTATATTCATTTATTTATAAAACTTTTTTACTGACAATATATTCAAATTAAATTTTTAAATAATATAATAAGACATAATTGAATATTTGTATAAAATTACTGACAATAGATTCAAATTATTTTAAATAGTATGTTCGAATATGTTATCGATATCATGCTTTAAATAATTAATCAAGAAAAGGCCATTCATCTAATGGTTGTTACCTACCGAGATTCCTTTTTGTAGGAGAGGATATCAATAACAATGAGTGGAAATCATATCAGACAATGCTTTCCAGGTATCCATATCTCTTTTGTTTTTTAATAAATTGTCTATCGAATGGTAAAAAGTCAATGGACATCTGTTAAGTATTTTGGAAAAGAAAAATTACATAAAATAAATATTTTAATTAGGGATTTCTTTCCATATTTTGGGTGGTTATTTTGGAGTGTCGATATCCTTTAAATTCAATGACTATGATTTAGTCATGAATTTTATAAATATTAATAATTTAAATTAAATTAATGAGATATGTATTAATTTTTTAATCATAAATAATTAAAGGATATCAGCACTCTTAACTTTTTCCTTTTAAATATATTACAATAATCAGTGCCAATAATAAATCAATAATGCAGCAAGTGCATTCGCTGACATCTTATTTGTTTTTTCCTCTTTGGGACATGATTTACTCTTCTATGTACTTCTTCTATATAATGCAATACTTCTGTGTGTCCTTATGAAAAACCAAATAAAGGAGCCTTAAAACGACTTTACTGATCTGATGTAACTAACAATATTACCCAAACATAACTTTACCCATACTGTTCGTAGACATACGCTAAAGGCATTTAAACTAAATTTATATTTTTCAATAAATTTAAAAAAACTAAAATATAACAATAACAATAATCCATCCAAAAAATCTTCGATGCAATTATTAGGATATGTTTGATTTTGTTTCCATTTTTCACTTTATTTTCTTTTTCTGATTTGTTTTCTATTTTAAGATTTTATAAAGAAAATAGTATAAACAATAAAATTATTTTTTAATTTATATTTTTTTGGATTTAATTCAAATACAGTGACAATATAAAATGTTTAATTATACATATACTGTTATCTAATCAAATGATCTTATATGTATGACTTTTAAATTAGAGAGTGAGAGTCAAACTTATTTTATTAATATAGTAATATGTATTTAAATAATTGTGTAGAAAATTAAACTCTTGCTCTTACTATATCTTTCATGAAATTATAAAAATAATTACTAGAGGATTTTCCAAGTTTTTGTATTGCTGGTTTTTTTTTTAATGAGTAAACAAGTTAATGTATTTTATGTATCAGCATGTTTCAGCAATAATTCCTCTTTCATCCTTGATGGCAATATCAAATGGATGATTGGGGGAGCTTTCGGAGTTAGCCTACTATCTCTTATCTATTTGTAATAGTTGCTTATGCTGTTTTTGCACTGGTAGTCATGTTTTTTCAAGGTGTGGTTAGGTGGTGTGTTGCTGAGGTTTGCCTCTTTAGATCTAGGTGAGGATACAGTCAGCACTTGGACTTGCACAGTTTTCTCTTTGTTATCCTTTGTTTTGTACTCTGTTTACTCCTCCCTTGTTTATGGGTGTTGAGTAGCAATAAAGTATATTAAAAAAAACACTAAATATGCCTTAGCATGTCAAGTGGTATTGTCTTTCTATTAAGCTTCAGGTAACGGTAAACTTCCGTTGAACTTCCATTCGGACCTTTAGTTGCATAAACAGTGATATTTCCTCCAGCAGTGTTTTATTGGGATATTCACTTTGTTACTGTTTGATGTAATAATTGCCCTTATTTTAAGGGGTTGGAATAACAATAATCAGCAATATATTGGAGTGGTGCAACTGCAAGACCTGCTCACTAGAATTATATATGCATGCCATCTATTTCCGATTCCCTCGTGCGTTTCGTGAATCATGCCTCACGCAGTTCAATTTTAGCTTCGGCAGTGGTGGTCCCTTGCAAGCCCCACACCTTTTCTATCATAAAAAATATGAAGTAAATATGTTTATTTTTACTAAAAGGTATAATATATATTTTTTATTTTGATCTTGTTAAAAAAAATGGTATGATTTAAGCCACTTTTTTTTAGAAAATGTAATAATTATGGGTTTTTTTTGGGGTTACATGGGTTATTTTATTTATGTTTACTTTATAAGAAACGAGATAGACTCATATTATGTAAAATTATTTTAAGGAATTAAAAACTAGAAAGTGTTATATAATTTTTATGGAATGAGAAATTTTTACGTATTCTTAAAACAAGATAAAATATTTTTTTATTTTATTTAGTAATTGATAAATAATTATTATATAAAAATGTAGAGAATGTGAGAGACAATAATAACCTATAAAATTTATATATCAATTAATAAATAGATTAAAATAAATATTAATTTTTACTCTTAATATATTTAAGTATTTCCTTTATGGGATTTAAATATCCTCAATCTTTGTTAAAAAATATTATTTACGAGACTGGCAAGTATAAATAATAGAACTGTTTCTCTTGAGGTTGCTCCCTGGTTAAATTTCCCGGCATTTAAGTTTATAAAAAAATAAAAAATTCCTGGCATTTGACATGACCGTATGTTGTTCTTACTTCCAGTCCTGCTGTACTGAATTAATCTCATCCACGAATTGCAGAAACTGATGGCCCTCTTCTTTACCCCAGTCCCCAGCCAACAAAACCAGGTCGACTAAAGCTTTGCTTCCTTGGCCCCCACGAGCCTTGATGAGTTTGCTAGCTAGGCTTGAGTTGGAATACGATGACAATAACCTACGGTTTAGAGTTGTCTTTGTCGCTGATGTGCTCATTTGTGCCAGTTTTTTTTTTTTTTTTCAATCAATATTTAGTGCCAGTTATAAAACTGAGGGTCATGAAGATTTTAATCGTCTCTATTTTTTTACAAACCAAAAAAAAGTTTTATCCTTTAAAAAAATTAAAAAAACCCCTAATTTTTAATATTCAAATTGGTTTTCAATATCTAAGCATCCTCTTTATGAAAAAACGAATCTGGCCATAAAAGTTGAGATCCAAATCGTGTATTGTCATCAATACTTTTAAGGATATTTTAAATTTTTTTTATTTTTTCATGATATTCCCCATGGGTGACACTGTCAAGAATCAAGAATCAAACTCTGACTCATGTTAAAGGAACCTAGATAACTAACAACTATGTCATGCCTTATAGTATAACTTTTTTTAATGCATATAAAAAATTAAAATGGCAAAAATTTATCAAGATGCATCTAAATTCGAACTGCTTTAGCGAGACTCACTCAAACGACAATAAAAAAATATCAATAACTAGGAGCTTGCCGTAGCAGCAATTTTCGCAAGAATTTGCAAAAAGGAATTAAGATAGTGATAAATTCATGTGAAAAAATAAGAGAGTGAATTTTGATATGCATTTTTTAAAATAAATTCCTGTACATGTATGGATGAAATAACACTTACTTTTATTTTTTTGACTGCACTATATTAATTTATTGATGGTGAAATACTAATTACATACATTTCACGTGTTCTCCAATTGAATCGTCTATTTTATTAATGGTATATTTGTTTTTGTAATATCGATCGAATTATAATTTACTCTAAAGTGCTACATAATTCAAGTGCCAAAAGGTTTTATCAAATTGAGTAAATACAAAGTCACTATGTCCAACAGTAAATATCTAGGAAACCGAAAATTGAACGAGTACAAAAGTTTATTATTAAAAAATACGGATAAATGAGAATACTAATCTTAAAACAGTAATTCACCGTCGATGTGATTGCAAGGAAGAGTGCCAGAAGAGACGTACAACTTGCGGGTCGGGGGAGGTAATGGCAAAGAATCATTGATATTTAATGATGTGAACCTAGACTAGGCTCAAAATCTTTTTTCTGTAAGTTGATGAAATTTTTATTACGGCCAATTGACAAACACCACATCTTGAATGAACCAATCCAGCAAGGAATTGGTGTCTTCAAAGCATGATTTCCACCGAATAATGATACAAACACACAATTGACATATGTTAAATCACACGTTTAATTGATGCAACAATATCTTCTAATTAATTTCCTAAAAGCAAGTTGATCAAGGCTTAAGCCTTAAGGATTAGATGGGAAAAGAAGAAACTTGGGACGGTTTATCTTCTTGATCTCGGGATAATGACCTGTGTGGAGGAGGCAGAGGCAGTTCGTCATGTGGTAATTGCTGAGGTCATCATTTACATCAGCTAAAGTAGTGAGTTACGCATTGTTAATGAGTGTTCTAGGAACATCGGCTACATGTCTCGTTAATTTCTCTTAGGTAAGTACTGTCACCGACCAAGCTATTTGCAGTCTTAGTCTAAAATAAATGGGGTTATTTGCATTCATGTTCTGAAGAAGCTACTGCCTATGCACCTCATATTAATTACTATATAAAGTTTTGTTATAAGAAAAGGGGAAACGAGAAATAGATACTTTAAATTGATTAAATGACAAATTAGTTACTCAGCTCTCTTTATAGAGAACCACATATATAGCTACTTGTCTCTTTCTGATGCACATAAGCTTGTATATCTGACTTGATCGTCACAGCATTGGTGACCCATTCAAAGCTATGGATGATGGTTCAATTGCTACGGCATCTCCAATAAATGCATGAGTATGACTTGCAGAAAAACGACTAGTAGCCACCGTCTGCATCGGGCATTTATTTCTGCACCATTCACTTTTGCAACTTTATTCATAAAAGAATGTCTCACGATTTTTTGTTAATTCATGTTGTATTTATATTATCAAATTTCTTATATATACGAACTGATGTGTCCAATTTCTCATTAATGGGGGTGTTTCGGTGTCCCTTTCCATTAAAGTAGTGCTAGATATCGAAAAGGATTTAATTGCGCATGTTTTCCTTTGACTTTCAAGTTTTTATACTGATGTGACTTTTTCCCTGGACCAGATGAACATCAAAATCAAATTTAATTTCCTATCCATCGTGCTCTTGAAATTATAATCGGGATATGCAAATTCATTAATAATGATAATAATAAATTATTGTATCATCATAGAGTAAGAAGATGAATTGTGTTCAAAGTGACATTTTGATTTCAGCCAGAAATAAGATCCATAATTTCATCTGAAATACAGTCGTTCCTAGCTTAGCTTATTAACTGTTTACACTAAGAAATTATTGGTCTTAACCTTGAGATTGATTGGTCTGACTTAATATTTGACTGGTCAAACTCCCTAACACTTTGTCTAGAGTAATGGCAGATCACAATCCATTTGATACTCCATAGCCATCCAATAATTTCTAATAAGAGATAAGAATGGGAATTATAAACAAATTGATTGTATTGTTGATGTGCAGTTCTATTACTCTTCCGAAGAAAACCTTCGGATAATTTTATTCAATAGAGACCGCAGAATAACTCGATATATCAAAAGATGTAATGACCACCTGGTCTTAGATGCATTGGCCAAAAATACAGACTTTGTTAAAGTTTGCAAGATTTGAGCATACATAGTGAATTAATCGTCAGATAAGTTAAAGGGGGTTAAGATTAATATCAGTTCATTAAGTTTAGTGACAAAATGTTGGTCATTTATGATGCGTTTGTTTTGAAATATATTTAATTATTCCCTAAAATAGATAATTGGGAATAATATGTTCATACGTTTATTATAAGTTTTACAAAAAAATTTCTGGATATCAATTATTTAATAAAAAAATATTTTCCTATGATTTAATGAAATCTCATTCCCAAGTTAAAAGGGGGAAAAAATTCCACAACTTGAGAATTATAATTATTAAGCACAATTACTAAACCATTATGCAATTATTTAACTTTTTTCTCACAATTATTTGATCTAAGGAATATTTTAAAAATTATGACATATAATCTTAGGAATATAGAATATAAAACAAATAAATTTTAAATTTATTTCCAAAAATTTTAACAAATAATTCCAAAAATGTTTAATGCTAATAAATAATTTTTTAAATATATCTAGAATAATATTATTAGTTATATCATTCCAAAAATGCACTTCTTAAAACATAATTTTAAACCTTGACAAACACCTCCTTATATTATTATGAAAATTGCTAGTCGGTAATTTTTTTTGTCAGACATAATTACTAACATCTAAACAAATAAATGAGTTATACTATTTTTAAATAAGAATATATATATATATATATATATATATATAAATAATTTTTCAATATCATTAGAATAAGGTTATCACGCCTTTATATTATACTATATTATTGAAACTGAAGGGCTATTTTCAAATTATACGAAATAAATAGCACGAAGCACGATTGATCACCACGTTCAGGAGAAAAGGGGCTTACTAATTTTAGACTCGTTGGATGTTTTGTTTCGACTTACCAGTGAATTATGCGTCATCACTCAAGTCTCTACCAGTTTACACCGTCCAGTATAGTGCTTTCATATACGATGTTTCTTGTGGAGGATTATGATTCATCAACACAAAAAATATGACTAGTACGTGATGGGTTGGATGCTTTAATTTGTTGGGTATTTTCATGTAAATGCGATGGGTCCCTCAAGTCCAACCACCCACTTATTGTCCGATGTGGTGCTTTCATGGCATTTTTTAAAAAATGACTATGACCCAGCCTGTCTTTAGAATGGAAATATTCTGTTCTTAAATTAGTATTTTTTTCTCATTTTTTAATTATTTATTAATACATAATAAATAGATATTATATATCTAATAATTTATAAATTTATTTTAATTATTATTTTTCTATGTATTAATAACTGATTGGGGATAGAAAAAGATTTTCATCCCTTTTATATATATATATATATATTTGCTTCTCCCATTTTACAGTAAATATATTTTTTTACTTTTTAGATTCATTTATAAAATTATAAATGAACTTAAAAACTGAAAAAGTCATTTATTTTAAAACTGAGGTAGTAGCAAGTTAAGTTCCTTTACTTTTCCGATTCCCATTTGAGATAACTAGCTAGTTTCATACATTATTACGTCGTCGGTGATGGAGATCTTTCTTTTTTCTTGGATTCATTTCTCAACTTCCCACGAAAAAATACATCTTTCCGTTGGCCTTTTTTTACTCTGCCTTGTCCATGAAACGAATTCCACTCTTTTTTCCCCCTAAGTTAACAAAGCTCAAAAGTATCAAAGTGAAATCCAGAAATGATGTTAAATGGAAAAGTACCAACGTTCAATGTTTTGTAATGCAGATATATGAGCAATACCTATTTAAATCAATGGCAATGTTTCAAAGTTACAATAGTTTAAAGTAAACTTTTGAAAAAATATGTTAGTTATTAACTAAAATATAATGATAAAATCTATTTATTTGTCCAAAAATCACTAATTATATCACGTTATTGTAATATTTAATTTCTAATAAATGTAGTTTGCCACATAGGAATTTTGTTTCTTTTGGGTATGTTGAAGAAACTAAAATTTAAATTTATAATCTCATGCAAATTATTTAATTTCCTCACTTCTATTATGCTATCTCTTAGGTAGTATTTGTTTCTATTTCAGAAATATAGATATATAAAGTTGTTTGATTGTGAAAACTGAAATAGAGAATATAAAATTTTTTTATTTCGGGACACAAAATATAGAAAAATTTTTAACTTTCAAAATGAAAAGACGTGAAAAAAAAGACAGAAATAGAAATTTAATATATTTTTTTTTCATAATATCCCTATAAATATAATATTTATATTTCCCTATTTGTTCTTACTACCATGGGCGGTTCAACCTTGGAGAGGGTACATAATATTTTTTATCATATATTTATTGTCTTCTCCCATATTTTCAAATAGAATGAAACACTTATTATTTTATATTCCATAACTAATCATAATACATAAATAATATTTTTTATATTTCTATCTCTATTATTTTTATATCTATATCTTTACTATCTTGGGATAGAAATCAAATGCCCTTTAAGTGGCTTTATCTAACAATTTTTTTGAGCTAAAGCAAAGATGGTTGGGAAGAAGACATGTTTTTGTTTTTATTTTCATTTTCTTTTTGTGCTATGGCACCGTCCTTTTTATATCCAAATAATCCCAGATTTGACAAATGGGATTTTTTCTTGGGTTCTTCTGCAAGCTTCGAATGAAATATAATAGACAACGGAGTTATTTGTTAATGGAATAGTCCAACTAAAGTGGTAGGCTTGGATTATTAATTTTTGCTTTAAAGTTTAAAGAAACACTTTAAATATACCCGCTATTGTTAAATTAAAGCAAAATCTGGGCTACATCCATGCTTTGTAAACCCAGTTCGTTGGACCACTCGCGTTGAACTTCTGTTCATTATTTACTCTGGGCTACATCCGTACTTTACATTTATTATTTACATCTGTTTGCTCCATCTTCAAATTTCAGAAGTTCTCATTCCTCAACATAGTTCCTTAGAAAAATTTTGGAAGACTATTTATTTCTTAAAAATTAAAATTAAATTTATGATTTTTTAAAATTTTAATAATAGGATATATTAGTCCTTTTATATGTATTTTATTCTTTAAACATTAATAAAATTATATATTGACTTGTTAACATGATATTAAATAATATGTATGTTATTTAAAATTAAATAGAGTTTTAAATGACTAATCTTGGTCATTAAAATTTATAAAATGAATCATTTAAATATCTATTATAAGTTATAAAGTGATTCATTTTGGGTTATTTTAGACACAAAATAAATATAATATATTCCAAAATAACTTCATTTAGCTTACTTTTATCGTTCTAATGGCACACTATCATTGTACTGTGCCTATAAGTCCATTAACTAAAAATTAATAAAAGGATTAATGCGTCTATCATTTTTAATCTTGAGTAACTACAAAATTAATTTCTTTTTTTGAAGGATTAAATAATCTAATATAAAAATATTGAGGAACCTAATAGTATATTTACTTTTATTTTTTTATGAAGATAATGTTTCGAATATTACTCCCATAGGGAGCATGGCGTCCTTACTAATAATATAACTTATTTAATTTGTTCATGACTCGTGTTGGACAGCTAAAAAGAAAACTCGCAATGATTCAAATATGATTTCCGAATAAGATAAAGTGAGATACATATCGTTCATCCTTCTAACAATAATTATGTCAACTCATTCAAGATCCTTTTTGACAATATCATCTAATTTAAACTAAACAGCAGTTTCTATATGATCACATCTACATGCGCTGTTAATTACGTCATAATTTGGTCATATGTGAGCTAACAACCTGTAGCATGGCCTAATTTGGGGAGGGGAAAAGGAGGGGATAACTTATTTTTAAGAAGTTAGAGGGCAACACTTCATATTTATTTATTTTTGGTCAACACTTCACATTTATTTATTTATATATTTATAAACAGTCTATTGGGCTAGGTTGCCAACTTCCAGATGCGGCATACGGGGAAATCAACGTTGGGCCCTTAGATAATAAGAAGGGTTCTAACTGAGCCCAAATGTTGCTACTGTGTGGACAACATGCTAGGCCTATTTGGGAAATCACGGCCTTTGATCAATTTCAAGCCCACTTTGGGAAACCACGGGCTTAGTTCGAGAAAGATATACCAAAACGGGTCAGCCTGCATTAACCAGTACCAATTTGGTTCGACCTTCAACCGAAATAAGAAATTAGTTCGACTTAAAAAAAAAAAGGGTACCAATTTAGCTGTTTGTTAACGTTTGGCCATCTGCTGTCACTAATATGCAAATGAATGTAATAAATGAAGACAGAAGTGTATTACTCCGTTTTACTTTCTTTGTCAAATTTTTGAGTTTTTTTTTGTTTTAAAACATCTGACAATTTATCATATCATTAAAATATTAATTCTCTTTTTATCAATATCACCCATAGCGAAATTAATTATATTTTCTATTGTTACCTGGAAATTCGATACGACTATAGATATCTCCAGTGTCCATCAAGCAGGGATGAGATATTTACAAAGATATTTCGACGCTCAAGTAAATAAATGAATGATGCAGAGAATGATAAAAGATTAGTGTGGATTAAGATTGTTATACCTAGGACGTTAAGCCCTTCTATAGTGACAGGTGATCTCTTAATAAATTAAGAGATAATCTTCCCTGAATGAGATGGATATTCCTAGAATTTAGTAGAGATTAAATATATTCCATAGTTGTATTTGTAGGAGATATGATAGGATAATATGAGATCCCTTGTAATATGGCTCAATTTATGAGGTATTACAAGCTAAAATAGTGAAGAATCGCTGGGAGTCATTATGCTACGTGGGCAATGTGTGGGACCACTTGGCTGAGTTCTCTGGATTGGGCTAATATCAAACCTATATTTCTAATCCAGTATATTTTCTTACTTTAATAAATTTTATATATCTATTTTTTGTTTTTAATAAGAATAGTTTTATCCACTTACATAATTTTTATATTATTAAGACTCGTTTATTAATTTTTTCATTACATCTATTTTTTTTAAAGCAAATGAAATGAAACGGAGCATGTACTTTATACTTTCTGTTTGGACCCACGGCCACAACCATTGGTTTTTTTACGCAAATAAACCCAACAAAAATATTATTTATGCAAATAAAAGGAAAAAAAGATTTGGTATAAAAATGGGTGAAAAATATGTCCGTGAATATGCAAGGGTTCCCTACGTATTCATGTCCATTATGAATACGCAGGCACCCCTTGCGTATCTATGTTTATTATTCTTACGCTTAGGGTCCTTACATTTTCTTTGTTTTTACAATTCGCTCTGAATCCTTACGTATCGTTGCCCTTTCTATATAAACCGTCACAATCCATTTGGTGTGTGAAGTATTTTGTAAGAAAAGACTGAGTGTTTCATACTTGTTCATTATGATGGAAAGATCGAAGACACAACAAATGAAGGAGTAACATTTTACCAAGACCACTTGGTGTGATTGTTAGTCCATCTATAGTTTTTTGGAGTTGCGAAGCAAAATACTAGAGAGTTAGGTCCTCACAAACGAATTACGAGATGTTTTATAAAGTGCCTATAATATTTGGGTGGTGTGGCCAGGTATAACTATTTTCCTATTTGTAGCAATAATGAAACGAGTCTCGTGTTTAAATTCCGAGCTCGATTTCTGAGGTTCAAGTAATGGAAATTTTCGTTGTTCTAGAATATTGTGATTTGAGCTTTGCCTTTCTCCTCATACATCAGTAATGAAACCCCATAGCAACATGGTTCTATACTTCCTGAAGTGGCCCAGGAACCACTAGTTCGTAATCCTAGCTTTGGATCTGGTGGTGGTGCAAGATGCAAGGCCATCAACTAGACATGTGCCTGTTGCGGGTTTCGACTTCATGCAAATCATAAGGATGAAGAAGAGGAGGAAGAAGAGCTTGGGTTGTATCGGAGGAAGGTAATGAGTATAGTGATGAGGAAACACATGATTCACAATCTCAACTTATGGGGTCGCAACCCGTATCACAAGAACATCCTAGCCATTATTCTTCAATAAACTTGGATGTAATGCATGAAAATAGCTTTGCAGGGCCCACTACGAGCGTGGTTGGAGGTGAAGGTAAGTTTGATGTTGGACAACAATTTCAAGACAAGGAAGCCGTATTATTTGTAGTCAAGAATTATAGCATCAAAAGAAAAGTTTAATTCAAGATTTACGAGTCTGGTTAGACAAAATACCAGTGTAAGTGTTTGAAGTTTGGCAATGGATGTAACTGGAGCATACGTGTTACATTTCGAGAAAAACAAGTATGGGAAGTTCGAAAGTATAATAGAAGACACACTTGTGAGTATGATTCTCTTCTTGAACAACATCGAAGATAGATAGTAATATTATTTGCACTAGTATCTTTCCCATGGTTGAGGCAAATCCAACAATGTCCATCAGAGAGTTGCAGGGACATGTGGAGTCAGTTTCAAATTTAATATTTCTTACAGGAAGGTATGGATTGCAAAATAGAAAGTAATTGCTAAGATTTATGGGAACGGGAAGAATCATACACTGATCTGTCGAGGTGGTTGCAAGGTGTGCAACATTACAAGCCAGGTAATTATTAATTAATTTATTTTTAAATTATTTTAAGTTTGGCTTAATATTAATTAGTAACAAATTAGTATATTTTTTAGTTAGTTTAGTTTAATAGTTGTTACTTAAATTTTATAGTAGTTTAAAAGTATTCAATCCCAAAGTGGGCAACTTCTCAGAATTCAGCTTGGAGACAGTCCTCTCTGGAGGATGCGGTGTTGTATGCCATAGCACTTGGGGTGTAACACTTTATCGCCTGCACAAATTTAATTAAGTTTTGAATTAGAAATAAACCTACCTAACTACATATAAAAACTAATTAAGTTTTTAAATTTACACAAAACTACCTAATCTTAGACTAACTAATTGCTAGATAAAATAAATAATTCAACTAAACAAATTACTAGATAAAATAAATTGTTCAACTAAACTAATGACTATATAAAATAAATATTTCAACTAAACAAATTACTAGATGAAATAAATAAATTATTCAACTAAACTAATTACCAGATAAAATATGTTGTTAAACTAAACTAATTAATCGATTAAATAAATTGTTAAACCAGACTAATTACTACATAAAATAAATAAATAGATAAATCAAAACTAACTATATTATTTGAATCTTAATTTCTAAATCAATCTATATTCACTTAACTTTGTTGAACACAAACTACCCTATTAACTAAACTAAACCAAACCAAAGGTGGCATTTCTAATAAACACAAAATTAAATTAAAACTAACTACACATACATATCTAAAACTAAACTAATTACACATTGAAATAAAAAATAACAAAAAGAGTCAAATAACAAAGAGATCAAATACCTGACGATTTAGTTTGACACTAATATGATCATCATTTAAGTGATACAGGAAGTTTGCCATCGTCTAATAGCTTAAAATAACACAGATTCTTGTTGTATAAGAAAATTCTAAAAAGGAATTTTGTACGTGCAAATAGGGGCCGTATTTGTTTATATAGTGGTTGAATACGTGAACTGCGCAATAACTGGCATGGATATATGGGCTGTATTCATGTACACAAAAATCAGTTCATATCCATAATTAATATTTTTTCCATTTATTCTTATATTTAATGATTTTTTCCATTTTAAATGGGTAAAAAATGGGCTTTAATTTCGTGTACCGTAGACCGCATAAATTTACAGGTTTGCAAACCAAAATTGCAGAGTACAAAGAAAGAACAGAAAGGTAATGACACTTTTTGAGGCTAAGAATAAAGTAATATGTTAGATGGTTACCATTTTATTGTCCTAATCATGATAAAAATCAGCTGATATATTTAGCATTTGACGATATTTTCTTTATTTTTTTTTGACGGGAGCATCTGACAATCTTTAAGAGCATATACTTACTGTATAAACACGTATCCTTCTTAAAATTAACTAAACTTCTTAAAAATAATTTGAGATTTAATTTCTATATATTATAGTATAATTTTTTTTATACAGTTATCTAATAATATATTGTCACATTAGTTATGATGAAAAATATTTATATTATCTACACATCAAAATTAAACTTCCAATTTTTTCCCCAATTTTATATAGACACTTAATCATTATTATCATATCAACAAAATTATTTGGCTCTACTATATACATAGAACTACATGATTTGATGTATACACCCACAGTGAATAAAATTAAACTCTATCTCTAACAATTATATTTTTGTTTAGTTGTATTTACAGATTTATGTTGATGTTGATTACTTCAAATCAACAGAGGTTTGTTCATTTTTCGCTGTGTTGACTGTTGACGGCTGGGACTAAAAAGGTTAAACTGTAAAATGAATGTATGTGGAGGCAATTAACGCACTATTTGATTTGTTGAGAAAAAAACAAAACAAAACAAAACAAAACAAAAACAAGTACGCACAGACATTTCTCTCTTTCCCAAGCACAATATGGTTACAATTTTGATGGTCTTAAAATGGTACCAATGTTTGAACTATAGTAGTTTTAACTGTCAGATGTTTTAAGTGGTCCTAATTTAAGGGCCCGCCAACGTGCTAGGGCGCGTACTTACCTTACCTTCCTAATCGTTCAATACGTCGCCGTTTTGACTGGGTCGGTTTAATTGTGACTTCGAAGTTTGTCTTTCTGATCCTATTTATTTCTCCTCTTCCCATTTCGCCCTCCTTTTCGCTCGTTCCTCTCAATTTTCCTCAGAAATTCGTGAACCAATCTCACTCTGCATGTTCCCATGGCCTCAGGTTCAGGTATTACCCTGTTTCCCTCTCTGCAGTTTACACGTCATGTTCATCATTGTTCTAGAATTTTCGAATTGGTTATGTGTCTGTTCCTACGTGATTGATTATTCAAAATTATCAATTTTCATAGATTCTTCTCGGTTTCCCTTAATTGTCAACAATTTTCTTGATTCTGATATGGGTTTTTTTTCGAATTCTAGACAAATTAAGAATTTAAGATCAGTTCTCCGGCTGAATGGGCGTTTAATTTGTGAGACCATTTATGTTATATTTTAGATGAAAGTTCAGAATTTGGGTTACTAGTAAACGGAACCATGTTGTGATCTTCGTCTTTTTGGCAGATTTTGCGTTGGCAGCTCCTTCTGAACTCGAGTCAGTTTTGAGGTTGAAGACTGTTCAGTACTTTGTTACGAGGAGGCCATGGCTTGGTATGTTCTCATGCTGCTGCAATGGTTTGCCCTACGCCTTTTAAATTTTTTTTTTTTGAACAATGTTTCTATGCGTTTGGTTCAGATCTTTATGGAGTTAACGTGAGACCTGTTGCGCCATTTGGAAGTGCAAGTAGAAAGCCTTATGTGGATTCTGCACTTATACATCGATGCTTACCAGATGAGCTGCTCGTTGAGGTATTTAACATCATTTAGTTACATTTTTTGGTCATGACTCGATGACTATTCTTGACAGTAAATATATAACCTGGATGAGGAATAAATTGGACGGGGAACTAGTTAATATGTGTGATATGCTACTTCAGATTAGTCGTGTGTGATATAGGTAATTGTTGTGGAACTGTTTGGCCATGTTTATGAATTTAATTTAGAACAATTTTTAAAGAAAGTTCACAAATTGAACCTAATAGAACCTTCTTTAAATCATGCCATACATACCCACATATAACACTTTTGAAAACTATCCTGATAGAACCTTTTTGCATTCTCTTTGGTCCTACAGCTTTGAGATCAAAAACTGTTCTTAAAATCGGAACCAGAGTATGAATACCTCAATCTTTTACTTGCTAGGACTTACATCAGTCTCTCTTTTAGGCGTTTTTAGTGATTTTTTAGAAAATTAGATGAGTGAAAATTCATATGTAGAAAGGTCTGTAGTTGTATACAAGGATGAACTCTATACTGAAGATATTTTATAGGTCTTTGCTCGAATGACTCCATATGACTTGGGAAAGGCCTCTTGTGTATGTCGAAAATGGAGGTACACAATCCGTAACCCTGTGTTTTGGCGCAATGCATGCTTAAAGGCATGGCAGGTAAACTCCCAAGAGGTTTTGAATATGGAAGTTTTACTGCACCTATAAATCATAATTTCTGATTATGGAGTCTTCTTTATGAAGCTCTCTGGAATGGTAGAAAACTATAAGATCCTTCAATCAAAATATGGTGGTTCATGGCGTAAAATGTGGCTCTCACGACCAAGGTTACGAACTGATGGTAAAATCTACTTTCTCTTATCATGTAACCTTATTTCCTGCTCCTAATATCAATTGGCAGATGCGATGGTTTAATTTCTTTTATTCTAATTTGAACAAATACTTTATGGAAAAGTATCATATTTAAAGGTGAGATTATTACACACACCCACCAAACACCAAAAAAAAAAAAAAAGAAAGAAAAAGAAAAAGAGAAAGAAATCACCTTAATATGAAAGTGGACTGAATGTCAATCTAAAAAGAGATGCACATATTTTTCATGCCATTTTTGTGCCACTTTTTCAGCAAGACCCCTTTGTCTTATTATTTGCTTCCACATGTCAGGTCTTTATGTGAGTAGAAATACCTACATTCGAGCTGGAGTTGCAGAATGGAAAATAACTAATCCAGTTCATGTGGTATGCATTTGATATCTACTTGTATAGCCAGGAGTAGACATTACTTTTTTTTGGCTGTTGTTAACATTTGTTACCTTGCAATTAAGTAGCTTGGGATCGGGTGGGTTTTTCTGAGAACAATTTAGCAGTATTGTGTAATGGGAATAATTCTTGCAGCGGTGTGCTTAGTGATAAACTAATTGGAAGTTTTGATGTTCCTTACTTAGAATTCTAATTTCACCAGTTAATGTAGATGTTCTTGAGAGTTGAAACATTGATTGCTTGACACGCTCAAGTTTTATGTCATTTTACAAATCCTAAACAATATGGGATCTTACTGATGTCCTGTGATAAGCCTTGTTCTTAGTCTGTGTAACCTCACAAACTTGTTGGATAGTTGTAAGTCTATATGTTGTCCATTAAGAGTTTAGACTTGAGGAATGACATGCTCCGAGGGGTCATCCAAATTCTAGCTGAAAGTATATATCACCTTATCAGTTTCAGTTACGGGCTGTGATTGATAGATGTACGGTAATTCACATGAAGGAAACCATATAGCTGTACAGATTATTACTTGGAGTTTCTGCGCTACTTGATTTGATCATTGCTTAATAATAAGACAAAATGTGGGGCCACCTCATCAATGGCATGAAAAGAAAAAAAAGCCAAAAACCAAAGAGGAGGCTAATCAAGTATAAGCCCTAAACCCTAACATTGGTATTATAATGTTTTTCATGCAATGCTCAGTGCTTGGAGAGAAACATGCAGGAATATCATCTGTGGCTTGAAAAAAAGGCATTTGAATGATTTTAGCTTGTGAATTAACTTGAAAGAATCAAAACTTAGATGATATTGTGGAAACTTAATTTTGGGGATGAATCGCATGAAACTCTAGACAGGTGGAAGAATGTTCTCTGATTGGTTTGCTCAGTATTGCAAATTAAAGGAGAGTAAATTTTAGTCAACAGTTATTGAGAGTGTGAGACAAATAATGATTGAAACCCCAGAGTGTATGCTGGTTGCTTGATCTTATATGCCAGATACTATCTGGTGCCTCTTTGTCAGTTGTAAGTTTCAATTTTCACATGGGGAAATCATTGTTTTTCCTGCAATTAACAACACATCTCGGAAGTTTCTGTGAACCCATTTAAAGTTACTTCAGGCTGTAGATTTATATTTAATTGTCCTAGAATTTCTGTATATGAATAAGGACTTTGTAATAGGAAACTGTAAGTGAAGTTTGTTTGATGTTTCCTTTATTCACATATTTATATATTTATATTGTTTTTGTCCATATTCTGCAGGTATGCTATTTCCGATACATGAGATTTTTTCCTTCAGGGCGATTTCTTTACAAGGTTGTAATTCTGTGTTGTTTAAATGCAGTTAAATATATGTCTTCAACATTTATTTTATCTAATTGTATGAATGTTAATATTTTGTTATCTAGAATTCTTCTCATAAGATCAAGGATGTTGTGAAGTGCATGAACTTTCGATCATCTAAAGCAGACTGTGTTTTTGGTGGCCACTACACATTGTCAGATGACAAGGTTGAGTTGTAATTTTGTCAGATTATGTAATTTAGTTTTTCCTGCTACTTCTTTCTCCCTATATCCTCTTTAATCTTCTTTATTTTCTGATCTGAGTAGACCTTTTGTTTCATTCAAGAACAAGTATTGCATGCATATTATCTATATTTCTTTCCATTGATTTTGAGTCATTTTGTGATTGAAACTATGTTGCAGGTTGAAGCTGCTGTCTTGTATCCAGGCATGCGGCCTACTGTGTTGAGGATACGCTTGAGGTATTTGATATGGCCTGAATAACATCTCTTATTGGAAATTTTAGGCAGCATCAAGAACCAGACAAGAAATCTTTCCTTTGTCCATCTGATTAGGTTGGGACTTGGGATTTGATGTGCCGTTGTACCCCATGCCATTGCTAAGCAAGAATTAGATCACATATTCATTAAAATTATATTCAACTGTTGAGGTTTGAGATGGTTGATTCAGACAAAATTTTAACTAAGATAATTTGAAAGTTGTTTTGATTTGGAGCTCACCAATCTCCAATTGATGCCTCTTAAAAACAATTCCCTTAACTTGCTCCCCTCCGGCATCCCAAATAAACTAGAAAAGGCATACACACGGAATAAAATCATCAAAATCCAAAATATTTATAATTGATCTGTCTTCGTCCTATGTCACTGTGATATGTCTGCTAGGCTTTTTATTGTTGCAGAACATTTGGTTCACAGGTTTGAACATTTGCTGAAAAAACGGAATATAGAAACAGAAGGGTTTTGTATCCCTTGTCCTCTGAAAATTATAATTGATCCTTCTTTGTCCATATCACTCTGCTATATAGACTAGACTTATTATTTTGCAGAACATTTGGTTGCACAAGCTTGAACAGTTTGGTGCTGAAAACAGAATATTTTTTGTATCCTCTGGAAATAATCTTTGCATTTAGAGAAATAGAAGTGTGGTTCCTTGGATTTTGCAACTTTTTTTCTTTAAATATAATTTATGTTTTATTCTTTTGAAAGTTTTTCTGACAGTGAGAATTGGACTGTCCTATTGCACTAAGCTTCCATCTATGGATCTACCTGTGGTGTAGGTTAAGAGGAACAACTGCAGGGGCCAACAATAGGATGGATTTGATCTCACTTGTCACTAGTGGTGTGAACAGTAGCGAGGCAAGTGGTCCTGAGGAGGACATTCTTGGAGTTGTTGAAGGATGGCAGGATGATGAAACACACAACCCAGATGTGCCAGCAGTTTCACACAAGAGGGGCATGACTCCCTTTGTCTTTGTTCCATTTGAAGAGGTATCTTTTTGTCCCAGTCTTACTCTTTTCTCTATTTGCTTTTCAAGCTTCAGTGATTAATTCAGCAAAAAACTTTCTTATGAGCCCCTTGCTTAAATGAGAATTACATCCAGGTTTTTGTTCTTGTCTAAATATCAAAATTGAAGTTTTTATTGCTTAATGCTGTTCAAAAAAGATCAACAGTGGGTAAGAATATCCGTTACTTACCAACATAAGTAGGTGACAGTGGATGACAATACCTGTTTCTCATATATTCTAAAATAACTTTTCTCGCATCTTTTTTTGTGGAGGAGAATGTTAACACTCATCACATGATAATAATCCAGTAAGGGCCAAGGAATAATTATTTTTTGAAAAAAGACATTCTTTGGTTTCCGCATAACTTGCTTGCAGGCTCGTATTGACACCTCGTTCTATCTGAAAATCGAATACTCTTAATCTTCTGCTTTTTTTTTTTGGATCCTCTCGTGTGTATAGGTGGAGACATCTGTGTTGAATCTTCCAGTGGACAAAATGGACTATTTTGTACCTGGTTGAACGATGCTTCAGAAGAGGGTTGGCTCATTTGTAAATATTTGGAATTTTGTTTGTATGTATGCATGACAATGGTGAGAGATTGATTCTTGGTCTGTGCTGCGGAATTATCTTTTTATTATATTCTGCCTTATGCACTTCAGATATAGAATCTTATTATCTAAAAACACCGGTTTGTACATAGCGTGAATAATTGTAATTTACTGCAAATCATGGATTCAGTTGTTGAGTTGTCTTTGGATTATGGATTAAATCTGCAAACAAGACTAGTGTTTTTCAATGGAAACGATTTTTATTTAAGCGAAAATGGTGCTGGCTTATGATGCACTGAATTATCATTTTTTGGGGCTGACTTTTATTTTTTTCACATGTACAATTCAGTTTTGACTGTCATTTTGGGGTCGTTTTATTGTGGTTCTCGTGAACAAAGGTCTTCTTGTGAACCTTTAAATTTACCTGCACTGACAGGTGAGATTACTCTTCATCCCAATCACACCTATCCCACCACTCACCACCACCATCATCATTTGACTACCCCTGGCCACAGCCACCGTAAATCCTTGCCTTCTGTTTCCTTTACGTCTGTCCCCTTTACCTCTCTCAGCAACACTGCCACCGTCGTATCCGTCATGAATCCTCCCCCGGCAGACAAGTTCTCAACTACTCCTTCCACGTCATGATTCTGTTCAACCAGAATCTCTTTGTGCATTTTGTAGTTCTTTTACATTAATTTTTAACCAATTTTCCCTGATCGTGTGTAATGCATTTCCTCGGTGACAATTTCGTTCTTTTTTTCCCCTTCAAGGAATGATGAGTTAAGAATATAGTTGGAGCGATACAATGTAGTTCCTGATAAATATTTACTATCTCATTAGCATATTACCTTTCAATACAAGGCCCAGCAGTACAAGGTCCACCATGAATTGATCCGTCATTTTGGGGTATGTAGTTTGAGCTTCATCGCATGAGGTTTATTCTATTATGATGCAACTTTATTGTAATTTTATGCATCAACTTTTTAAGCACTAGATAACACTCATAAGATGTGTAATAAAAATGACTTTGTAAGAATGTATGTTTTACTATTTGTGTATTTTGGTAATGAATGCCGTTAGGGCATTTGTTAAGATTTTAAAAGTAGAGAATTTTTACTTGAAAATCTTGGGGCTGTTTGGAAACTGTTTTCAGAAATAGTTTTCAACCTTTAAAAATAAAATAACAAAAAGTTTGTTTGAAACATTGTTTTGTGACGTTAGTTTTAAAAAATAAAAAACAAGGTATAGATTTTAAACGCAGAAAATGGAAAACAGTTGAAAGTTGCTTTGGGACTTTTGGTTTTGAAAAACATAAGGGAGGCGGTGGCATAATTGCAATTCTTTGGTTTTATTAATTTCTACACACCTTTGATTCTCATTGGCTCTCATCCCTGAAAATATTTTTCCCCTATCATCATGCGCCACTCTGCCTTTCTCTACTTTGAAAAAGATATATTTCCCAAGCAAGCTTTTGATTTATTAATTTTAAATTTTGTTTTCAAAAATAATTATCCAAACCGATTTATTATTTTTTATCATTAAAAAATTGTTTGAGAATAAAATTACCAAACAAATTTTATAAGTTTTTCATTTTTTAAAATTGATCTCAAATTTGTTTTCCAAAACAGTTTTAGAAAACAAGAACATAAAAACACTTCCAAACATGCTAAAGTTATTTAAGTTTCTAATATATTAAATGCATCAACAAATTTCAATCGTTCTACTTTTAAAACTTTAACAAGTGCCTTAAGTTGATTAGTTGGAGGATATACCATCACTTTTTCTTAAAATGGAATGGAGTGAGATGGAATAGAAATTTCACATTATTATTTGGATTATTAAAGGTAGAATGGAGTATAATTACCACTCCATTGTTTGGATAATAAAATGAAAAAGAGTGGAATCAAAATAATTATAATTTATTTTTTCATAATTACCCTTGTAATAAATATGTTACAATTTAATTGTTTTAACATGAAAAATAATATTGCAATTGCGGTTAGCATGCTCCATCCTCCTCCTCTTTCACATCCTCGTGAGTTTCCCTTCTCTCTCTCTCTCTCTCTCTCTCTCTCTTTCTTTCCTTCTTTTTTATCTTTCTCGATATTCATATTTTAAATGCAGCCATTGTTCTTCACAACTTATACTGTTAACGTGGTCCTACTGTATGGTAGTTCTGAATGACCCTAGCTCTGTCCCTCAAAATTGGAGGCCTCTCCCATTGTCAGAGGAAAGCAACCTGGAAGCTGCTGCTTCTTCTCCTCCAATCTCACTCTCAGCACAAGTTGCACCTGAGGCTTCTTCTTCCAACGGAGTGAGACCCTCCACGGGGTATTGTATAAAAAAAAAGTGTGAAGTGTACATAGTGGTAATTGCATAAAAAAAAAGGCTGAAAAGAAACTATTCCATCCCATACACTTCCAATTGGAGGGGAAGCTAAATGAGAGAAATTGGTGGTATTAGATGGAATTAGTTGCATTGCCTTCCATCCCATTCCATTCAGGTAATTTGTCTTCAAACAATGGCACTTTAGATGATTCCATTCCCTTCCACCAATCCAAACAAAGCCTAGGTGATAAATCATAAATGTGAAGTATTCATATTCCTATACCCTCCTTTTCTTCACATTCCTCTACATGTCTTTTCTTCACATTGCTCTATATTGCTGTTTGGGTTTTCAGAGGAGCTCTGCCATCTAATATAAAGGACACGAAAGTAGACTGTGAGATGACTTTAAGAAAGAGTGATGGTATATCCTCCAACTAATCAACTTAAACATGTTCCTAATTTAAAATTTAATTCACAATGGCATGAGGTGTAACTTATACAACATCCAAAGATTATGCAATACATGTGAATAAGATTTCGAACTAAACGAACTTTTAGACACATCAATTAAGATTTAAGAAGACAAATAACTTCTCACTAAACTCTAAATTCTTTGTGTATGTTTGGTTTGAGGATAAATTTCTTTTCCCCATTTTTAGTCTTCAACTAAACATACTCTAATTAAGAAAAAATGAAGAGGAGAGGACTGAAAGTTTAAAAAGTACAGGACTTGAAATTGCCATTGTTTCTGCATTATTTAACCCAGCCCATGGTACTGAGAACTCTTGCTCACTCACTAACTCTTCACTAACAGGCAGTTCACTTGGATACTGCTTCAAAAGCGTTACTATATGAAATACAAAGGCATCAATAGATACAGACCTTCATTTTGTAATGAGGGAAGAGAGGTTCTTTACCACAAGCAGAATACACTGCCAGAAGCAAAGTAGTTTCGAATAGGAGACCCACTTAACAATAGTTGGGTAAACTTGGACAAAACATACAAGCGTTTAATTAGAAGTACAACCAACCTAGGTGCTTGGTTAAGCTTAGATGTTAGATTTGCCACCCTCAGTGTACAAGACAGAATTCCAAGATGGATTCCGCGGAAGAAATGTG
The DNA here is from genome assembly GCA_030441495.1 of Dalbergia oliveri. Classification (NCBI taxonomy): domain Eukaryota; kingdom Viridiplantae; phylum Streptophyta; class Magnoliopsida; order Fabales; family Fabaceae; genus Dalbergia; species Dalbergia oliveri. The sequence goes on along the minus strand of JAMLFY010000003.1, from coordinate 10,669,886 downwards.
TCCTGCCAACAACACAAAAATAGTGGTAAATTCAGACAACATAAATAATAAGGCCTCTCTAAGTTTCACGAATAACCTTAAGAAGATTCCTAGCCTTCTAGGGAACGTTCAAGTAAGCTGATCGTTAATTTTTTTTTAATTATTATTATTATTATTATTATTATTATTATTATTATTAAATTCGACAAATAAAACTTCCTATCAAATCTCAGGGATGCTTTTAATCCCTGCCCTGGTAAACTGTCTGTAATTTAGGTGACCTAAGAATGTAACCAACGTTTGGGTGGTTAATTTATAGTACTTCACAGCTGAAATTCTGATATGAGTCACTTCAAGATCACCAAATCAATCAAATCCGTGGCATTGGGCAATGAAGTTCGTTCACAATCGAAAGTGCTTCTATTAAAAGAATAGGGCTAAGCTGCAATAGGAGAATGCGAAGAACTCACGGAGACATAAGAACAGGTGGGGATGATGGATAAGGAGTGAGCCTTGGCGTGTTGGAAGGCAGCGACACAGAGTTGGGAAGCCAAGCCCAAGCCCCTCTTGGAGGAAGGCACGAAAGTGTGCACCAGGTCCATGACCTTGCCCTTATCTCTCACCACGTACTCCACGTACGCCTCCTTGTCCTCTGTCTCGAACCTCCCACGCCCTCGCCCTTCGTTCCACACGATCGCAGGAGCACCAACCTCCGCACCCGCTTCTTTGGATTCCGGTTTCCCTGTCGTTGCCATTTCCCTCGAACACGTTGCGCTGCTTGGTTGGTGTCTCTTTTTGTGTGTTACTTAGTTTCTGCGTCGCTTGTTGGAACAGTTCAAGTTGGGCTGAACTGGGCTCCTTCTTGGGCCTTGAAGAGTTTAGTGCTGGCCCACGATGGCCTATCTCGTCACATTATGCACACCACGCCCTCCTGAGGCCTAACTATATAGGTACGACCAAACGTATATTATTAAATTGGAATTGATTTCATACCCAAAAAAAAAAAAAGAATTGGAATTGATTTGATTTGATTTTCATGTTTGATTAATTGAAAATTTTATTTGTTAAATCAAATGGATTTTTTTTTTAGCGTGAATATATATTTTTTCTTTTTGGCTTGAAACGGTGATTTTATTTATATATTTTTGGTCGGACGATCATATATAAGAAAACAACAATTGGAATGTAGGTAAAAGAATGGTTGCGTGAAAATTACAACACTCACAAATATAAGCAATTGGAGTAAGAAAAGTGGTTGACCCAGAAAAAAAAAGAAAAGAAAGTGAGAAAAGTAATGGCTTCAAATACTACTTTATAGTTTACTCAGACCTCAAGCTTGTTGGCATTAAAGTGGAAGGAGTTTATGGCGGTGGGTGGCATTCTGATGCGGGCATTCACATTTTCATAAGGCAGACTCTCACCTTTTGTTTATGAAAAGCAGTTGATCTTCTCTTTTGATAAACAAAGGAGCAAAGAAAGGGAGAAAGAGAGAGATGCTTTAGAAGAGTAGTAGTAGACACCAGCCAAACCATCTAACTTAAAAGAACGGGTTCGAAGTAGTTATAAATGGATTTGGTTAAAAGCAGTGATTTATTTTATTTTGCTTTGTTTATACAAGTATGCCACAGTAAGAAAATCTGTGATTTAACCGAAAAAAAAACTCGAATATTGGACCTTGTTAGATTGAATCAATTAAAGATTAATGCTTTTAATGGTTTTTATTTTAATAGGAGTGTTATAAAATATTATTCAATTATAAATATCTATATCTTTTACTGATTTAATTAAAATTTAATTTCATTAGATTAGATAGATTTTATTATGATTTTATTTGATTTTATATCACTCACCTTTAAATAGTCCCTTTGGAAATTTATTATATGATATCTTTGAGGTTATTAATGAAATTATCCTTCCCTCTTCTTCTCCGTTAATTTCTGACCTAACTGCTTAGTTAAACTTACTTTTTGTCACGGTTAATGAATAATAGTAAAAAAATAAAATAAAATAAAGCAGATAGGAAAATCACTTGTGATCGTCCGAATTTCGGGAAGTTGATTAATTTTGGTGCCAAGTGTCCATCCGCATTGTTTACGCTACTCAGTGTGAGAAGAATCAATCAATTATTGTAATGTTTAGGGTAATGGAGGGAACTAGTGAGTAGCAGTACATGTTAGTCCACTTTGATTCAATTAATAATTGACAGAGATCAGATTAGATGAGATTGATTGTCAGATAGATAAAACTAAACGAAACCAAACCAAAGAGAAAGCAAGCAGGCCCCAAGTCAAAATGCTTTAGACTCAGTCCAACCTGCGTCCTTTCTTTCTCTCTCTCTCTCTCTCTCCCCTCTCTCTCACAAACACACTCTCTGTTGCCCATTCTTTTTTGTGGTTCAGCAAGAGAAGACATGGCGGATTCAAGGGTGGACACGATTGCCAGATTAGCCCAGTGGAAAATCGACAACTTCGGACCCTGTTCCTACAAAAAGTCCGACCCTTTCAAGGTCGGAATCTGGAACTGGTATGTATTTGTGTGTGTGTGTGTGTGTCTCTCTCTGTCTCTGTGTGTGTTTGAATGAGGTTTTAGAAGATACTTGAATTGGTTGTCTTGTCCCTTGCAGGTACTTATCGATAGAGAGGAATAGGTACCTGTACATACATCTTTTTCCAGAACCTTCTCGGGTTTCTAAGGAGCACCCTCCCGTTGCTCGTTTCATTCTTCGGGTCTCCAATGCTGGCTCATCCCGCAGGTTTTATATATCTCCTGGTCTGTATCCGTCCACGCATCATCACCTTCTTCTCGTTTTTGTGAATTGCATAACAACTCTCTCTAATTGACTTCTTGTGTGGCTGATATGATATGATATGATCGTTTCATTTGTGAAATTGGGAGAACGGGATTAAATTTTTGAAGCAGAATGGTAAAGGATTTTTCTTTTCGGGCCAGGGAGTGGTGATTTTCATGGGGAGATGTGGTTCTAACTTCTAAGTATTAGTATTGATAGTTAGAGATCTCATCATGTGAAAATTGTATGATCCCAATTCCCTAGAGCTGTGAATGAAAAGAATCAGAACTTTGGAAGGTTACTTGCATGGAGATAGCTAATGAGTACATGGCCAATAAGTTTAACTAGCCGCTACTGTGTAGCTGCAACTACTCAATACATGCCAAGGGATCCAATAAAAGGTAAATTGCTAAAGTGAACAAACTGTGATTTTGTTCTTAGACCAGGACTTATTTGCTTGTGAAGACAGAAGAATGGGCTATGCCAGAGAAAATAACAAGGGCACAAGGTCGGCACATGAGATCAATGGCTTGAAAAAATAGTTATTATCATAGAGTGCGGATGTTGGAGGATCAACAGAAGTAGTTGGTGTCCATAGTTTAATTTAGATATTCACAAACTGAAATCCTGACTATATCATATTCTTTGATCTTCTTGCTGAGGTGATTCCCATTTATAGGATGTGTTGAGAGGTTTGGATTCATTCCAAACAAAAATGGAAAACAAGCATTCTGAAGTGAGCTTGGAATAGATAAACCCAGATAATGATCATCCTTTGAGGCAAACCACAAGAAAGTTTCTCATCTTGATTTTCTAATCGTAAAAATTTGAGAAGTTTCAACTAAGTTGTGCATTTTTAACACATGTAATCTAACATGGAACTACTTTATCTATACTTGTTGACGTCTTATGCTGAAGGCCTACTGCCGTCAGGAATGATTTTTGACCTGCACATTAAATTAAGCATATGGATAGTAATTATTAGCCACACTAATTATTTTATAAGAACTTAGATGACCAGAAACAGAGAACCGAAATTGTGATAAAAATCCTGCAGCTTAAAGATCCTTATTCTCTTTAGTTATTCTTCACCTTTCCCTCTTCTTTTCCGTTATTTAGTTGAGCCTTGGCATTGTCAATATACTGATATAGTTTTGTATCAATCCTGCCCTGCCTCATAAGTTCAAGTTAGCAACCCATTCTTGGAATTTTCTTCCCAATCTCTGTTTATTTGAACATCAGGTCCTTTTTATTTATACCTGAATTTATCATGAACCTTATGCTCTGGCTTTGTTTTGTTGGCATCTGCAGTCTTCCTTACACTTCACCTCTTCATTTGCCTAGAAGAAATAGGGTGATTTCATATTTCAACAACAACCTAAAGTTTGAAATTACAATATCAGTTTCAAGATTATGTAATGAAATGCTGACACTGGTTGAGCCTTCATTTGTTTTTGCTTTTAATGCTGCAGTTCATGAAAGACTGCTTAGGACGTATGATGACTTTGTCTGGCCTGTTGATACTACATTTGTTGGCCGCTTCATTATTGATGTTGAATTTCTTGACCTGAAGATATGCCCTATAAATGTGAGGTCCTATACTTGACTCTCTTTTTCACCTTCTATCTTGAGAAATATAATGGTTTCCCTTTAATTATCCAACTGTTTAGCCAAGATGCGTTAAGATATATGACTTATAGTGATCATTCTGGTAGATCAATTTTGAACAGCAACCCCTGAAGTTAGTTTGAGATACTTGTATCATCTTCTCTCCTCAGACCTCTGAACTAGTGTAGGACTGTTGCTGCTTAACCATTTCAGGGTGGGGAAGCTGGGTCTATATGGCCATCTGATGGAAAATTGCAATCCATTGCAACTCAAAGTACTCTTAGCTGTCTCTCTCGCATGCTTGATGAGGCAATACATGCTGACCTAACCATTATCACAGCAGATGGTACACTGAGAGCTCACAAGGCAATTTTGTCTGCAAGTTCTCCTGTGTTCCAGAGTATGTTTCATCACAACCTGAAGGAGAAAGAGTCATCCACAATCCACATAGAAGACATGTCGCTTGAATCCTGCATGGCTCTTCTAAGTTACTTGTATGGAACGATCAAACAAGATGATTTCTGGAAACACCGGCTTGCATTGCTTGGAGCAGCCAATAAATATGACATTTGTGGTCTCAAAGATGTCTGCGAGGAAAGTCTGCTGGAAGATCTTAACTCGGGAAATGTTCTCGGGAGGCTAAACGAGGCTTGGCTTTATCAGTTACCCAAGTTAAAGAAAGGATGCTTGACGTTCTTATTTGAATTTGGCAAGATATATGATGTTAGAGATGAAATAAATATCTTTTTCCAGCATGCTGATAGGGAGCTAATGTTAGAGATGTTTCAGGAGGTGCTTACAGTTTGGAAACCAGTATAGGTTATCATGGGAGAAATCTTGACCCCTTGAATCTTGTACATGATACCTTTTTGTGCTTGTGCATACAATAATCACATTTGCTCTCTACTTTCCCTTGTACAACAATGTTAGGGGTTTTCATGATATATCAAACTGTCCAGTGCCTTCAAAGACCCGGTTGTTAAAATTGATAAATGAAATGAGGAATTATATTACTCAGTGATTCAGATAATTTGGTAGTTATTAAGTAATAGTACTTACACCATCATTTTTGGCTAAAAGTCCATTATATATGTCATTTGATAGGTAGATTTTTGCTCGTTGGAGGGGGATGTGCATAGCACTTGCTTATTTGGATCGATAGGTTGTTTCAAAACAATGACCCACTGCCGAAATTGTGATTTTTTGTCTCTTCACACACACACATTGATGATTATGATGAAGGCGATTAATTATTGTTATTTATTAAAATGAAGTTTCATTAATTGCCTCTGGGTCCGCTCAGCCTTGATGAGGTATAGTTCAAGGGCTGAATAAGACTTGTTCCTCCAAATTCCAAAATATGATTGAGATGGATTTAAACTCTTTAAAATTTAAAATTCTGGCACTGTGTGGTGTGGTGGATGATGGTGGCTGAGGGAACGCCCTCGTTTTACACCACAAAATAGGGAGGCATCTGTGCCGTGTTAAGAGATCTACTCAGTATTAATTACCATTTTCATGACAAAGGCAAGTTCATTAGTAGCCCAAGCTAGCAATGGCAGGAGCAGTTAATTTATATCATACTCTCCGCCATAAAATATAGAAGGGTTGGGGTTTAAGATTCTTCCATGCAGACTCATATGGACATGCCAACGATTTGACAAAGTAGAACCCTAATTCTAATGGTTATCGAATAGAAAAAGCAACTCTATTACGCTGGCAGTGGCAGGTCAAATATTATTAATTAGCTAGATATATGAACCGGACATAACCAAAAAAAAAAAAATCCAAACTCAAGGTTGATTGAAAGTTTTAGATATGATTTTTCCCATAGATCTATGTAGGTTTTTTTTTTTTTTTAATTGGTTAAATACTCTCAGCACTTGTTCTAAAATTATTATAAACAATTCACTCAAATCGAACACTCTAGCGATTTGGACGGTAGTTGATTAATCAAAATCAACCACTCAATTCACTCATGAGTTCATGTTGATATATTTTGGAAAAAAATATTAATATAGATTCAAGCTTACAATTAATCCTATGACACAACAAGTAATATTTTATGATATCTATATATATTTATAATTTTTAATTATATTTTAAATTATTGATATGTTATTACATTAAATTTTGTCACATATAAATATAATTATATTGGCTATCATGTAAAATTGAATAATTTATCCTCTGTTAATAGATTTAGTATTTAACATAGACAAACTAATAATATAGATTAAAATTTAAAAATTTTTAGAAATATTTAGATTAAAACTAAACAAAATATTTTTTCAAGAATCAAAATTAAAATTTGCTTATTTTTTAAAAGGTTTCACTACAAATGCACTTTTTCAAACATTTTCAGTTGCTAGAATTTTGGAGCAATGCAAGCAGATTCAATCCATCATCCTCACTTCTGGCTGACTTATGACAAGACACCCTCTTCTTCTGCAAGACTGCAACCTCTTCAGCTCCAATGTCTCACACTCTCAAAATTCCCACCTTGCCTTATCTTCTACAATAACATCCTCCAACCTCCCACCACTAGCCTTTTCAACAAAATGATCACATCCTTCCCCACAGCCCCCAACTTGGTGACCTTGTCTAAGCAATTGTTTGGGTTATGTTTTTAATGAGATATGATTTTGAATTGGTGTGAATTTTCAGCAGAGGTAAAGACGGGTTGGTGCGGCCGAATTTGGACACTTTTATGATTCGGTGTGTGGTACACCTGACTTTACTAGGCGTACCACCACCTTGGCCAAACTTTTCATGTGTTCGGGATTGATTTAGGTTTAATTCTCTCTAGATCTAATCAGACCTAATATCACAATAATTTATTGATATAATTAAGGAATGCACTCCTTTTGCACTTTATACCTCCTAATATAAACACTATCTTGAGCATCAAAGGTCGACTCAGTTATATTCATTCTTGATCTTTGGATAGAACAATATGTAATTTTAAATTTTAATTGATAGTTTCATGCATACATGTTGCCATTTTTCAGTTGTCAATTATTTTCCTTAAATTGTTGGGAATTCCATAAGAAAGTGACACTCAACTCTCTAGGACCAAATTGCTTGTTTCCTGCAAAGCTATTTGTTTAAGACATTGACGGCATACAAGAAACCTCCCAATGTAGGAAATGAATGAAAATGGAATGTTGCTGCGCTTCGGAAAAAGAAACTACAACATAAATTTTGATAACGAATGCAAGGCAACAATAATAAAGTGGGCATTTTCGTAAAGAAAGAGGTAAGACCAAGTAAGGAATTCGTGCGGGGATCAAATATAAAATTAATAGTTATTTTATTTTTTGGATATAAAATTAATTTATATTTGGATATAATTTTAAAAAATACTTGTTTATTTTTAAACATCTTATATATGTTGTTAAAAAATATTTTCCTAAAAGGATGGAAATTAATCGTAGGGGTTTCCCAATGAGGATTTATTCCATTTCAATGCTTGAATCCTAGACTTTTGGTTAAAGGACCAACCTACTTACATATTTATCAATTCCACATTGGAAGTAAATTTACTTTAGTAAAAAGTTTTACACAAACATCTCTAAAAATATAGAAACTACATTTTTAAAATGAAAAAGATATTTTTTTAATCAAAATAATGACGCATAAGTGGGAAAATATCTAGTCTTATTTAGTCTCATATTTTATTAATCTATATCAACTCTTTTTAAAAGCTTAAATTGATAGATATAGAGACATATATGATATGACAAATAATTTTATATTTAACATGTTTTTTACATAAATGCATTCTTTTGATTTTGAGTGTGAACCTTTTTTTTATAATGAGATAACAAAAATTGAATCTATGTACACTTGCTCATGATGAAAAATTTGATTGATACCATAATCATCTCTTTCAAAATTTTAAATATTATAAATAAAATAATTAACATATACATATTTAGTATTTTTTTTTATGAATGAGGAATTTCCGTCACATTATCTTTCTCTGTGCAGGATGACACGATATATAGAAAGAGTGTACACTTAAAAAGCGTTAGCTATCCGGAGTAACTAGCCAACTTGTTCTCACAGTTTTCGGTGACTAAAGCAGGATAATCTATAACGAACCATTGTTTTCATTCATGAATATTTATTTCAATGATTACCAACTACCGGAGTAAGAAAAATCCGTAGATGCTTTTATAATTACGAAAATGATACTTTATACTATTTGTAGTTTAATATTTTAGCCGATACACTAAAAGTGTAATAATAAAAATGAAAAATAATCAAAATACTAGGATTGAGTTTGTGATGAGAGATGTAAGGCTCCGTTTGATGCATAACATAAAACTTAATAGTATTAGCTAGTACTATAAAATTAATTTTTATTATATGTTTGATATCATACATGATAGTATAATATTATATAATCAGCCATTTTTATCTTATGATAGCCAATTCAAAATTAACTTTGACTTACTGTTATTCATTAATGTCCCACCCCACCCATCACGCCAGGAGAATCTGCCATCCACGTGTCATCGTTTGCCCGCCACCTTTCGATCGTTACATACCCTTGCCATCATTGCACCAAACAGTGAAAAGTGTAAAAACTTATACAATAAGTTTTTTATTTTATACCATTATATATAATACTATCAGATCTTATCATATACAATCCATCAAACATGGCCTAAATAATGTGTTTAAACTTTCAGTACAACCGATATACAAGAGAAAACTCACAAAAATAACGATACATCCATTGTTTACTTAGAATACTGCCATACATATTAATATACTCGACGGTCAACATTATATACATTAATTGATATTTTTATGTCAAAATATTTGTTCACAGTGAAAGATAAATGAGTATTTTCAATAATTAAAATATTAAAATTAATGTCAAGAAAAATTTATAAATAATTTCAAGAGCCATTTAATGTCAAAATTATTTTTCTTGATAATATTTTTATTGACGCTTTAAATATTTGAATTGTTAAAATACTCATTTTTTTCTCTAGTGTCATGTGTTGTTATATTATATGACAAATTTAATATCCACATATTATTGAGCTCATTAAATAATATATTATTAAATTATAATATAAAACTATACTTTAAAAGTATGTAAGAGCTCTTAGTATTGAACTCTAAGTTACCACCAAAGAATTAGTATTCATAACAATGCACGTGGCTATACCCAAAGATAAAGGGGAAAAAAAACACTGGAGGAAGATATCAATTACATCTCATTAATTAATTTCTTAAATTGAGGTAGTGATTGAAATTATTAAAATTAGAAAATAATTAAAATTAATTTGATTTATAAGTTTATTTGGGTGAAATCAAGGTATTTAGCATCGAAAGTAGTGACTAATCTCCTTAAAACATAGAGATCACAAATGTGAGTTTTGTTTTTCACCATAAGAATTTGATTTGTAAGCTAAATTTTATATTTGTGATGATTAAATAGAATAAATTTTAATTTAAAATTTAATTCTTATGTTTAAAATATATTAGATTGTGTTTGGAATAATTAAAAAAATTAAATAAATTGATTTGATTTGCTCTTATAAATTTTAAAATCAAATAGATTATACTGATAAATCCTATCAAATTTGATAGGATTTAAAAAATAAAGTAACAAGTGAAATCAATTTTTTTTCATTTTTTAAAAATCCAACCACAATATTTAATTTATAAATCAAATCATTTCTCTTTTTAATCACTAGATATAAAATTCCTTTAGAGTAACATGTCAAATTCAACTTTTAAAACAAAATCCCCATATTGCTTTACAGGCAAATTAAACCGTTAAATATGTTGTAATAATATTTTAAAAATACACACAAATGTGTCCTATTTATGAACGGAATGAGCAGTAGATAATTTACTGCAATTTGCAACACTTACTATTATTAATATATGTAAATCACCGGTAGCTTAGCTAGCCATCCACGGAGAGCAAACAAATATATAAATGACTGTAACCACTCCAAACAGATAGATATACTGAATACGGTGTTGAGTCCGGAGAGAGAGAGAGAGAGAGAGCACAGCGAGAGGCGGTAGAGTCTCTCTCCGAGGGAGACGCACCCGCTTCACTATTTATACTCTTTGACTGAGAACTGAGAACCATTGCAAAGAGCCTCCAAGCTGCACAGTGCTTCTAGAAACTACCAAGGTGCAATGGCGGTGAAGGCATTGGAGTGGTGGTGGTGGTGGTGTTCTTCCTTTGCACTCCTTCTAACGGCGTTGTTTGGCACTGTCCACGGCGACGACATTGTCGCCTATGACGGAAGATCGCTAATCATTGATGGCAAACATAGAATCCTATTCTCTGGTTCAATTCACTATCCTCGTAGCACTCCTGAGGTACCTTACCTTCACTTAACTAGCTTCTTTTTCCTTTTTCTTTTTTTTTTTTGTGTTCTTTTATTCCATCATTCAGGTCATATGTTTTATCGATCGGTATGTGTATATATATATATATATATATGCATATGTTTTTGGGCGTTGATGAGATCAAAGCTCACTGTTAGAAAAAATAAGCAAAACGAGGGATAGAGAGAGAGAACATTGGAATCATCTTATTCTCATTGTCTTTTTGTTAGGTAAGAAATTTCGAACGTAGGCCTGTTGTGTTGTCCACAAAACAGTGAGCAGTGATAGTGTTAGTTCTTGGAAGCTGAAACTTGTGACATAGTCACTAGGACAGGCTGTTTTTCATTTAATGTTGTTATAATAATAACGTGAGTAACATGGGCTACTAAGTGTATTTTATGTCTTACATTAATTTATATTTATATGCCTAACTACTTTTTCATTATATGTATACCATAGTGGCATCTGTTAATTGTATGCAATGCGTAGGTTTCACATGGGGTACTGGTCGATAAGATAGAGGTTCTTCTTCATAAAATTATATGTTTTCACCTTGTTGGTCAAGTATAAATTAAAACTTATCTTATGCTGCTTGGTTTGACCATTATATTGTGGGCTTATAGTACTGTTTTAATCGGTTCTAGCTAGTTACGATCCATTTGTCTTCCGCTATTAATGTTTGACTGGATCTAGCTAGCTAGTTGGAGTCAAGCTGTTTCTTAGGATTGAGCTCTTTCCACATTTCATATTAGTTGTCCTCCAATCTTGTTTAATTTGTCTTTTTAGCAGGCTTGCTGCTTGCGCTAATGAGCGAAATTAAATCTTTTCTAGGGAGACACAAGAGAGGAAAATATATATTATTGGAGGTTCAAAAAACAATGATATTTTTGCTTTTAGGAATTGCATACAAAAATATCATGTTTGGACAAGAAAAAAACGTCAGTTTGTAAGTTGAAATTGGAATATTGGAACGTGAAATTTTAATTTCAATTCTAATTATAAAAGAATTAGAATTGGTTTAAAATTTAAAATTTTATATTTGAGTTTACTAAAGAATTGTAATATAATTATTGGAAGATTAACAAGAAAATAAATAATTATCTAGACTTTAATGAGGATAGAAATATTTGATAAATTTTGAAATTGATAATTCATAAAATATAAATTAAGAATTAAGAATGATTTGTTTTAGTTATTTTTTAATTCTATGAAATTGGATTGTGTAATTATAATTTTAATTCTACTTATTACTCCAAGCATGAAAATTGAAATTGGGGTTGGGTTGTTCAATTCCAAACTTTAGTCACATACTCAATTCCATACGTTAAACAGGGTGTTATATATTAGTATTGAAGTGCAGTTAATGTATGTTATTGTAAAATTATTTATTATTAACTTTAAATAATCTTAATTAAATTTTTGGCTATTATCTTAAAATTAATGATAGATACCCTTCTCAAAATATGCCTTAATGATTTCCTGTTTGGCGATAATGCATGGATCAACACAACTTATATCCAATCATGGTTAAATCTTTAGGAAATCATGTATGGACGGAGCATGATTTCAAATCAACCAGATAACAAATCTACAAAAGAAAAATGTCTTGCATAATTTGTAGCAGATTTGTCTATATTCTCATATTCTCTCGGTCTTTTGGTTCAAAACTAAACAAATCTGTTTTTCTATTTTCTTTTTATCATCGAAGTTAAACAGTGACATTTGCTTACAAAACTTCGAAATAGTTAAACAGCTCAATTGTGAATTTATTAGGCATGATAAGAATATAAATTGATAGCGATTTTCGAGATGGGATACTTTTGTATAAATTTTTACCTTAAAAAGGGCGTTAATTTATATAATAACGATAATGAGTGTAAAATATACAGAAAATCACACGGTAACTAACTCTAAGTTAAGATCACTTAAATTCAAATGAAGCCAGAAATGCTTCGGGTGGAACAATTTTGTGTTTGAAGGCGTAAGAGCAACATGAATAACGGGGCACCTCTAAATTGTGAATTGCAATTTGTTGTTGATTTTAACAGATGTGGCCTAGTTTAATTGCAAAAGCTAAGGAAGGAGGATTAGATGTCATTCAAACTTACGTGTTTTGGAACCTTCACGAGCCTCAACAAGAACAGGTGACGTGAAATTGGTTTATCATATTATTCTTCTACCCCCCCCCCTTTTTCCTCTTCTCTCTTCTTCTATTTTCTTTTTTTGTTCATTACTTACGAATAGAATGATGATTTTGTGTGTGTGTGTGTGTGTGTGTGTGTTTTTTTTTTGTTTTTACTTGTTTTTGCAGTATGACTTTAGTGGAAGGCGTGATTTAGTGAGATTCATTAAGGAAATTCAAGCACAAGGCTTATATGTGACCCTCCGAATTGGGCCGTACATTGAGAGTGAATGCACTTATGGGTAAGACTCCCTTCCTGCTGTCTAATTGTTAACAAATTTTCCAAAACAAACATACTATATTCTAGTTTCAATATTGACTTGAATTTTTTTGGGGAGTTCAACTCAAGGTACCAAAATATATGATAATAAATTAATAATTACGCATTATATTAAAAAATGTTAACTCGTGGTTTTGTTGTTGCAGCGGTCTACCAATATGGTTACATGATATTCCGGGTATTGTCTTTAGATCTGATAATGCGCAATTCAAGGTACCCGCTCTTTTTTCACCCCTTCCTTCTATCTACAATAATTTGAGCAAATATATATTGGTTCATATGTCTTCTGTAATCTTTAAACAACTTGTTCTAAAAGCTGTTTATTATCATATAGTTCATGTCTTCGATCTTGAGACAGATTTTTTTTTTTTTCTCTAGAGATTCTATATTTTAGGGGAGCGAGCCAAATGTTAATAGAAGTACATGCAGGACATTCATAGTTTTTGTTTTTTCCCCGTATTGTTAATGGCAGCTTCACATGCAAAGGTTCGCTACCAAAATAGTCGACATGATGAAGTCAGCCAACCTTTATGCTTCTCAAGGGGGGCCTATCATACTATCGCAGGTTTTAAACTTTAAGTCAAAACAAAGTCTTGCCAATTATATACCACTAATAATATATTCTTGTACGTGTGTTATTTATAAATGGTTTATGTTATGGTCCATGAAGATTGAGAATGAATATGGAAACGTTGAAGGGGCGTTTCATGAGCTAGGAACTTCCTATATTCGTTGGGCTGCTCAAATGGCCGTGGGTCTCCAAACCGGGGTGCCTTGGTTAATGTGCAAGCAAGATGATGCCCCTGATCCAGTGGTAATTAATCCTTTTCACGGATTTATCAGACTGTTCCAAGTAACAAATACAGAGAATTTGTTTACAATTTCATACAAGTTCAAGGGTACCACTAAGCTATATAGCAAAAATCAGTTATCAAGCCCAACCCTTGGTTCATTACACATAGACATAGTAATCAGTTAGAATTCTATAACTAATGATTTTTCCGGGCTACTATAACTAAGTCTTGTAATTCGCAGATAAACACTTGCAATGGTATGCAGTGTGGGACAACATTTAAGGGGCCTAACTCGCCTAACAAGCCTTCAATGTGGACAGAGAATTGGACTAGTTTGTATGTTCTTGTGCAATTTTTTCATTACAATTTACATGTCGTTTACCCAAAGGAGGTACATTTCGACTATCAAAGGGTCTTGCTCGACTAATGCCATATTCATTTCATGTTGAAATTTGAAGCTATCAAGTCTTTGGAGGAGAGCCATACTTAAGATCAGCTCAAGACATTGCTTATAATGTTGCCTTGTTCATTGCAAAAGGGGGAAGCTATGTCAATTACTACATGGTATCATCACTGCCTATAATACCTTAGATGTAACCGAGCATTTATCTGAGTGTTTAAGTACAATTGAATATGCATCTTTTTGTTTAAAAACTCAAGAAAGATGAATTCGATGCAGTACCATGGAGGAACCAATTTCGACAGAATGGCATCTGCTTATGTAACAACGGCTTATTATGACGAAGCTCCACTTGATGAATATGGTATTGTTTCTTTCATTTCTCCATTCACCTAATTAACTGATATCTTCTTCTTTATTTTTGGTCTTGATTGATGATATTAATGTATCCAGGCTTGGTTAGGCAACCAAAATGGGGCCATCTTAAGGAGCTACATGCTGGAATCAAGTCATGTTCAGAAGCCTTACTTTATGGAACTCAAACCACTTTCAGCTTGGGTGCACAGCAACAAGTAAGAAACTAAAATACAACTCCTGCATATACTACTGAATAGGCTTCCTTTAAGCCACGTTCTTAAAATAAGAGAACCGAGACGAACAACCATTGATAAATCAATGAATTCATAACTTACTGTTCAAAAGCTGAATCTTTTAAACAGATTCATTTGCCATATTCCTACTTCTTCAGGCTTATGTTTTCCAAAGAAGCTCAACAGAATGTGTTGCCTTCCTGGAAAATAGTGATGCCAGGGATGTCACAATCCAATTTCAAAATATTCCATATCAATTGCCTCCAAAATCAATCAGTATTCTACCAGGCTGCAAGAATGTAGCCTTCAACACTGCCAAGGTAACTTTTAGAAGCACTTCCACTGTGCAGTTTCTTGCCATCTTCCTATGACCATTACTCTTTGGATCAATTTAATGAGTTACACAAATATAATGATGTAATTTAAAGAAACTAATGCTCATTTGTATGTTGCTCTTGAAGGTAAGCACACAAAATGACGTCAGAGCAATGAAATCACAGTTACAGTTCAACTCAGTTGAAAATTGGAAAGTGTACACAGAAGCCATCCCTAACTTTGATGATACTTCATTAAGAGCAACTACACTATTAGACCAAATCAGCACAGTAAAAGATACGTCTGACTATATGTGGTACACTTTCAGGTAAAGTAACAATATATGTATTTAATGTCAGCTGCACTCAAAAAATGTTTGCGATATCATAAATACTGTATTCTTTGCTAAGATGCTCTTTGACATCTTGCTCGTGTAGGTTTGATGACAACTCTCCTAATGCTCAATCTATGCTTAGTGTAGAAAGCCGAGGGCATGTTTTGCATGTGTTCATCAATGGAGTTTTAGTAGGCAAGCACTAAATCTCACCCCTGAGAACCCCATTTCTTTGGAATTGGAAAGAAGGAAAACAATCTTTTTCGTTTTTGCATACAAGTAATAGTAGCAATACTGTCATTGAACTTGGCTATTCCACAAGGATCACTTTATATCATAACACATTTTCCTCCCTGGAAACTTTGTACACCACTTGCTTCGATTTGTCTTTCAAACTACAATTTGAGACACTAACATGTGGGCTCTATACTCGACTCTAGGTTCTGCACATGGTAGTCACCACAGTAATTCCTTCATGATGGAGTACAACGTCAACCTGAGAAATGGGATGAACAACGTTTCCTTACTAAGTGCAACAGTTGGATTGCCGGTAACTGTCTCAATTGTTAAAGACTTCTTTTTCATTCTCATCAACAAGCAAAATAAACAACATAAAAATGAAAAATGTTGCATATTGAATCAACACCTTGTGAGCATTGCCAGTTCTAAAAATGAAATACAAGATAATATGAGTGGTTATTTCATTTGAGATGCTTCTCTACCAAGATTCAAGATCATAGTAAATACTAAGGAGTGAAGCATCCTTTACTGTCGAAAAATGCATGGCAGGCATACACTAGTTTGTTTAAAATCATACAAGATAAACTTTAGAAAGCATGATAACCAAAGAATGATATTTGATTGACATGAAATGTGCATTTACTACTGCATGAAGAATTCAGGAGCACATCTAGAGCGCAGAGTTGCTGGTTTGCGTACGGTAAAAATTCAAGGCAGAGATTTCTCTAATCAACCATGGGGATATCAGGTAATTATCTCTATGCTATGATGCTATGAGATATTGACTTAGTAGACTGCAGTTAAATGAGATCTCGATTGGGCTTCGTTGATCATAAACCATCTTGGCCTACTATTCTCAGAATTCAGTTAACATTTCTTTTTCAATAACTTTACCTTTTCAAAACAAATTTCTGTTTAGTCAACCCCTATGTACTACTATAACATATTTATAAACAATTATCTACTGGTTAGAATTTAAATTACAAAAAGTAGAAATGTGTTTGAACTGTCAGCTTTGATGGCTAATCATTTAAACTATGTTCACTGCATGCTGACGTTAGTATTTTTATTGAATGAAGGTTGGACTGTTGGGAGAAAAATTGCAAATCTATACAGATGTTGGATCAAGTAAAGTTCACTGGGAAAGTTTTCAAAGCTGTATGAAACCACTCACATGGTATCAGGTACTTTATCGTTATTAAAATTCTGTGCCATTATTTGTCCTCCACAATGAATATAGATAATCTTGGAGAGAATCCAAACTACATATGTTAAAGGCCTTAGGCTTTTTCCTTTAATATGCTATACCTTTGTTCAACGGTCTGTCACTTTCCATTTTTTATGAATTGGAAAGGGGTGAAGGTGTAAATTACTTTCTGCAAAGCATTTAGCTATAACTCTTATTCCATTTCAAACACCACACTAATTTTATTTCCCTGCTGATTGACAGACCACATTTGATGCACCAGCAGGCAATGATCCTGTAGCGCTTAACCTTGGTTGTATGAGAAAGGGGGTTGCTTGGGTTAATGGCCAAGGCATCGGCCGATATTGGGTATCTTTTCACACACCAAATGGTATTCCTTCACAGCAATGGTAAGTTTCTATGTCACAAACTCATTTGTTTTTTCCATGCTCCTACTTCAGAAAATATGTGACAAACCAGCAACTACATACACATAAAAACAAAGGAGTAATGATTTGAAGGATCCCCCCTCCTTTGCAGCAACGGTTATAATAAAAAAGTAATTATATGATTATTTGAAAACAAAAAGTTCGCCACTAAAAATGCAGATTTATATATGTGTATATATGTGTGTGTGTGTGTGTGTGTGTGTGTGTGTGTATAAACCTTGGGAAATATAACTTTTCTCAGAAAAAAGGTACAATCTTTGTAATTGTGTAGCCATTTCTCATAATAAGTAAACACATTTGTGAACAATTGATATTTATATAGGAGCCTTGTGTTTAATAGTTAATTTTCTATTTTTCTTCTTGCTTTGAAATTTGGGTTTAACATTACTTACAATATAATTATGGGATTATATAATTAGTCCCATCGATGTGAAGCTTTTATTTACTAACAAGTGTAACTTTTCTTATTCAGGTATCACATACCCCGATCCCTCCTAAAATCTACCGGGAACCTACTAGTCCTACTTGAAGAAGAAACTGGGAACCCACTAGAAATTACTCTCGACACAGTTTACACCTCGGTGAAAGATGGCACATCATGAGTAAAGAAGAATGTTCTATCTTCAATCATATAGGAAACAACATATATCATAAGACGTTCTGCTTAAGGGAGACTGGAGGTACATCTATAGCAAAAATCAGATATATGTTTGCATGGCCCTGAATCGCTCTTGGATACAAATTTAGATATTCACCCCACAATATAAAAATGGGGGTCGATTTATAGGCAAAATTACAAATTGTCTTTAATTGTTAGAATTTTTCAATATCTTTGTCGATTGCCCTTGTGAACACAGCCATTCTCTTGGCAGACGACACTTGTCATCCTTGACTGATAATTACAATATCAATGAGAGCAATCAAATAGAAGTTAAGGTTTTACATATGACTCAGATATATTCAGTATTTGATCATAATCAAGATAATACCATTAGTTGGTAGTGCATGGGAGAAAATCCACTGCTCAAGAATTTCAATTATGAAACAGGGAGCAACTGAGCAAGGACTTAAAAGTACGGTTTGAAGCACATAACAAATAACAAAGTATGCTACCACTAAACGTCATGCATCATGATTTAGAGCAAAGACATCAAGAATTAAGTGTCAAAGACTATGAAATTTATGTATCCTACGCATCCATGCCACTAGATAAAGTCGATATGTGGATCTCAACATTCATTAGACAAAAGAGCGTGCCAAAGAGATAACATGTTCATTTACACATACAGAGAATGAAAGGACATGTTCATAAATTGCAGCAAAACCCCCCACAGTTTTTTCTCAATGCTTAAGCTATATATGAATCAAAAGATAGCATAAGGCAAGTCTTCTAATCTTCAGGAGCTGAAATCAAAGTAAATACTCGACTAGGGGAACACGGGAAGTATTTATCTACCTTGAAAGTAATATCCCAAATCTAATGACAAGAAACAAGCAAATAAATCACTCCTTTTTCTTTTCTAATGAATAAGAATAATACAAATTATCAATTACAAGAGATCTCTATGAAACCAGTAACAACCACGAAAGAAGGCCAGACAAAGAGCAGTTAACAGTATCTGTACTAGAATAACCTGTCCATCCAGCACTGTGATATGACCATGTTCTATCTGACTATCTCATAAATTCTCAACAGCAGCTTGTCTCACCAAAGTCTTTTGCATTTATATTCTGAGAGCCACACCATCCGTAATTCTCACTCTAACTGAGAAAAGAAAACGTAACTTTTTTAAATAACTGCTGCTCTTGAAGCCAGAAAGCTGGGTGTGGAATGCCTCATTAATAAGACCAAGATTGGAGGGCTACAGTTGCTTCTCTAACCAAGTTCTTCTTCACCATCTTCTTTCTCTGCATGATCTTGCAGCTCAATAGTCCACAAATGTGAAGGTAAGAGGGCCTTTTGTGAAGGTAATTCAGCTATGAATAGAAGAGTTTGAGCCCAGCCAGCATATTTGCCATATCTGGTCACAAATGCCTCTGCAACATGATTGCATAGCTTTGGCGTCAACCGGGAACCTGCAAGCTCAGGTAAGAGATACTTTGTAGCAATCTTACCCAAGTTTAAAAATGATACAGGCACAAGATTTTACAAGATATAACCGTCAGTAAGGCCTAGAAGATATATAGTCTTCTGAATGAAAGAAGAATTCAACTGAGAAAGTAGAAATCACAAACAGGAGGATCATGAATCCTCCTAAAGCCACAAACACCTTTGACTTATTATATATATCCAAATATATTCCCATCCGTTATCCATTTCAGGCACCCCCATGTTGTTAAGCTGAAAGGACTGCAAAAAGACTTTGTGCATGGACAACAACAACACGATACAACATGCTGACAAGTTTCAATATGCTGTTGGTGAAAGTAAATAGCTAACCTGCCAGACGTGGGTGTCAACAGGAATGGCATGGTGCTGATCAAGTGAGAAGAGAGCAATGCAAGCAGCCACCTTAGGGCCCACTCCAGGCAATGTACAAAGTGCACTTATAACATCTGCAAGATCCAACTCACGAAGAGACCTAAGCCATTGTTCCCCTCCACCAGGTTTCGACTGCAAAGCATTTACCGTCCCAACTATATACTTAGCCCTATCACAAACAAACAAACAAAACCAAATAAAAATTCAATATCTTTAGACATCACATAACCCAGACCAAATCATGAAATAATGTTACTTTATGAACCTGTAGCCAAAACCAGCTTTTCTAAGCTGTTCCTCTGAGACCAAAGAAAGCTGGTCCAGAGTGGGGAAAGCATGGAAGCTTAAGCCTTCGACGGTGCCCAAGTAAGTCCCCAGGGAGGAAACATAGTCCACCATCTTGGTGATCCTGGCAATGTTGTTGTTGGAAGAACACAGGAACTGAATCAAACACTCGAAGGGGTCTTGCCGCAGCACACGTGCGCCAGCAAGGTGCTGTGCGAGCTCGGCGAACCTGGCGTCCGAAGCGGAGAACGCGTTCCATAAATCGCGGAGCGAAACGGCGGCGTTCAGGAAATCGAGGAGGGCGGTTGTAGGGGCGTGGTGGTGGTCGGAGTGTGGGGTTTGGTGGAGGCAGTAGGACACGTGGCCGTTTTGGAGGTGCTTGAGGGAGAGGAGGTGGGAGGCGACGACGCCGGTGTATTGAGAGGGTGCGGTGTTCTTCCAGCGGAAGGTTTGGCCGGTGGGGAAGGTGAGAGAGAGGGAGAGGTCTTCGCGGGTGAGGTTGAGAGGGACCCACTCGCACTTGGGATTAGGTTCTGAAGGTGAAGGAGGGCTGAGGGATTTGAGAATGGTTCTTCTTGTTGTTGTTGGTGGTGGTGGTTTGGGTTTGATGGAGCGGCGGGTTTTGGGGAGGGTTTGCGGAGTTGAGGGAGGCGTTGATGGAGGAGCTTTTGGGGTTCTTTTTGTCTTCATCACAGGGATGGATCTCAAATTCAGTGTGTGCATGCGGATTCGATTCAATTCAATCTCTCTCTCTCTCTCTCTCTCTCTCTCTCTCTCGGTGAAGTCTCCGGTGAGGTGTTCCGAGAGAGATACGGTTAGAGAAGGAGGGAGAACCTAACGGTTAATTCCCGAGGGGTCGGGTCGGGTCACCCGTGACTCTTTTTTTGTGGTGGGTCAACATTTTTGTATCCCTCGGGCTTGAAGATTACACGCCAGGCCCATTCATTGACTGAGATAAAAAATGCATATAAGATAAATATTATTTTATAATGCGTTTAATAGACGCACAAAGGGGCAAACAAAAACAAGACCAAAAATACATGTTAAAATTTTTGAACATAAATCATTAGGTAATTTCAGATTTTATTACCACGGGTTCGAACTAGTTATCATTTCATCTCTGCTCCCTCCTCTCTTCCCTCTTCTTGCCCCGTTATCACTATCACTATTGCGCTGCGCACTTGAATAAAGATATTGACTGTGAACAACAAGAAATAATAAAGATATTGACCGCGACCTGAGAAAATAAATGAATAATGATATTGATCAAGACGAAAAAAAAAAACAAAAACAGAGAATAGTTTGAGTCTTTGTTTTAGAGGTTGTTAATAGAGTACTAAAAGAATAAATTGGGCAGGCCCAAGGAGAGAATTGACAATTGACGTATTATATTATTAGGTCTAAATAAATGTGGCTCAGTTGATCTCCGAAGAAAATAGACAGGACAAATTCAGATGCACCCGAGAAGGAGTTCTCTAGCTCTAGACTGGGAGTAAAACTCTGTTGGCTTTGTCCTCCGTTCGAGTCTCGTCAACACATTTTTCTTTTTTCTACTCACCAGTTGGGATTCTTATTCATGCACTAGTACAGATGACATCAAATGGAAGGCGGAACGCAACAGCAGGGGGGGGAAAAAAATAAAAATAAAAATAAAAATCACTAACATAACATTTCTTTTATCGGCGGTGAATATATGGGATGAGAATTTTTGTTTTTCAACAAAAATGAGAAATCGAAAGAGTGGGACGCCTTGGCTCGCGTGAATGGGACCTGCAAATAGGAAAGCGGCGTTTAGATCACGTGGCGACAAAGGCACAGCGGCCAGAATTGTGAGCATAGTATAGAGCCTTCGTCGCATCGACCGTGGTTGTGTGTGGCAACATATCCATCCATCCATCCATCCATCGATCCCGCAGGAAGTGCACGTCAACACGCTTGTGCCCCAACAAAACCCAAGAGATAGACTCAAACCCAAACCAAACCAGCTTTGCTCTCTCTCAGATGCACGCATACAGCTAGTTGAATTAGAGAGAGAGAGAGAGAGAGAGAGATCCCCTCCAGCTCCAATCCAACAACATCCATCCCTCATACTCTTTGCGCCAATCAACGACCCCACACTCACTCTCAAAAATTTCCCCCCAACACACGCACGCACGCACACTCTCTCTCTTAAACCCTTTTCTCCTTCTTTGTTGCCATGCCAGCTTCCCCTTCAGGTACTTGTACTATTCTCTCATGCCACCCCCTTCTCTCTCTTTCCAATGCCAACCCTACCAATTCCTTCTCTATTTCCCTTCTCCAGTTTTCATTAATTATCATTTTTTTTATTTTATTTTCCAAATAATGTATTGGTTGCAGAGAACCGCACCAAATGGAGGAAGCGCAAGAGGGAATCCCAAATCAGCAGGCGCCACCACAAGCACCACCACGACGAAGACGAAGAAGACGAAGAAGAAAACCTCAATGCCGCCGACGAAGACCACGACGATGATTCCGAGGACCAAAGCCTCCACCACCACAACTCTCTTCACCCTAGTTCCCAATCCGCTCCCAATTCCCAACCTCACCACCACGAGATTGAGGTCCTCTCCGACCACGCCCTCCAGATTTCCCACTTCCCCGCCGTAATCAAGCGCTCCGTCAACCGCCCCCACTCCTCCGTCGCCGCAATCGTCGCCCTCGAGCGCGCCACCCTCTCCGGCGACGCCAAGGCCCACCACAACAGCAGCGCCCCTCCCTTTCTGGAGAATGTCTCCCACGGCCAGCTCCAGGCCCTCTCCACCGTCCCCGCCGATAGCCCCGCCTTCGACCACGATCGAGCCGGCGGCGACGCTGGTGCCAATTCGGCTTTCGTCATTACTCCTCCGCCTGTCTTGGAAGGCCGCGGCGTTGTTAAGCGATTTGGAAATAGGGTTCTTGTTGTTCCAGTGCATTCAGGTTCTTCTCTCTCTCTCTCTTACTTCCTTGTGGTCCTAGCTAGCGCGCTTTACGTTTTGTTTTGGTTGCAAAATGAAATGAGAAATAGAATGGCGTGATCGAAATTTATACTTTCTAGGGTTTCCCAAAACGGTGTGTTGTGTTTGTTACTTGAAATTAATGCGTGAAGTTAGAACGTTTTGTTTTGTGTGCTCTTTGAAGTGTTTGGTATCTTTGCCGGGGAAAAATTTAATGAAGGGTCAGTTACGTGGTTTTGAAAATGCATACATCATTTGTTGGTTTTTAACTTTTTGGAGGTTAATCAGTTGTAGTACTTGTTTTTGAGATTTTAAGACTTCGATTTTGAAGTTTGAACGCTTATGAGTTGCTGGTAATTTGGGTTTCTACGAGCAGATTGGTTTTCGCCAGCCTCAGTTCATCGACTAGAGAGACAAGCAGTGCCGCATTTCTTTTCTGGAAAATCACAGGATCATTGTCCGGAGAAGTACATGGAGTGTAGGAACTATATTGTTGGACTGTACATGGAGGACCCTGCGAAGAGGATTACAGTCTCTGATTGTCAGGGGTTGCCGGTTGGGGTTGATAAAGAAGATTTAGCTCGGATTGTCCGGTTCCTTGATCACTGGGGAATTATCAATTACTGTGCCCGGGTGCCAAGTGATGATGAACCTTGGAATGATGCCTCCTGCCTGAAGGAGGAGACAAGGGGAGAGGTCCGCGTGCCCTCAGAGTTCTTAAAATCCATAGATAGTTTGATAAAATTTGACAAGCCCAAGTGTAAGCTCAGAGCAGACGAAATTTATTCATCGTTGGCGACGCACAATGTTGATGTCACTGACCTGGACAACAGAATAAGAGAGCATCTAGCTGAAAATCATTGCAACTGTTGCTCTCGTCCTCTTCCTGCTGTATACTATCAGTCACAAAAAGAGGTACACTGGCTTACTGTTTTAAATTCAATAACGCCATAGTATGAAGTGTCCTGTGGCTGTCCATTGCTATTGTCATACAGTAACATAATGGACAAAAAGACAAATAGGAAGTACTTCAGTTACTGAAAAACACCATATGGACCATGCATGAGTGTGGGGTGTTACCATAATATTGAATGCTCAGTGCATATACTTGCTAGGGATAAGCCTCATTTATATAACGCTAAAGGTTTGTTTCCCATTATGATAACCCTTGTCCAGACTACGTTGCCTGCAGAATAAATTTGGCCACTTTTTTCATTTGTGTAATTAGCATCTCATGTTACAGGTTGATATTTTACTCTGCACTGATTGCTTTCATGATGGGAGATTTGTCATTGGACATTCAAGTATAGATTTTATAAGGGTGGATTCATCAAGGGATTATGGTGAGGTAGATGGGGATAGTTGGAGTGATCAAGAAACTTTGCTGTTGCTTGAAGCAATGGAGATTTACAATGAGAATTGGAATGAAATTGCTGAGCATGTTGGGACCAAGTCAAAAGCACAATGCATTCTTCATTTTCTTCGTCTACCAATGGAAGAGGGAAAATTGGAAAATATCAATGTTCCAGGCATGTCTTTGTCATCCAATGTGATGAATAGAAATGATAGTGGAAGATCACATGGTTACTTAAATGGAGATTCTGCAGGTATGTCTGATACTCTTTTAACCCAGCTTGCTGTGATGTGGTTTTGATCATTTGATATCCATGCTCTTACAGGAACTGTCCATCAAAGCAGAGATTCTGACAGCAGGCTTCCTTTTGCAAATTCTGGAAATCCTGTTATGTCTTTGGTAGGCGACTGCTAATGATATGCTTAAGTTGTTATTTAATTAAGAAATGCATTTGAAAACATATTTTTCAGTAAGTCTAGGATGTGGTTATCAGTTCTGTACCTAACATCTTATCCTTAACATATTTCATTGAAAAATGTATTTCTTGAAGTTGCATGCTTCTGTTTGAAGCATCAACTCCTATTGATCACTGCATTTGCTTAACCAAATCCTAAAAAGATGACGACTGTATCTAGTTACTGTATCAGCATTTCACACAAAAATTACACCGTGTCATCTATTCTAGATTCTTCTGTTGATGTTCTTATGCATCTGGTTTTGGTGGATGCACCCAACAGGTTGCCTTTTTAGCCTCTGCAGTTGGACCAAGAGTAGCTGCTTCTTGTGCCCATGCAGCATTAGCAGTATTGTCAGAGGATAATTCTGGCAGCACATCTCAGATGGAAGCACTAGGACATGATAATAGGTGAATGTGACTTTCATGGCACATGCAATTTTCTTTGATTAAGTGTTTTCTTCTTAGTTGTTTCTTTTTGTTTTTTGTTGCATATCTTATCTTCTTTGTACTCTTGTCTTCTTCTTTTTTTATATTGACTTATATTCTTTTATTAAAAATATCTTCCAAGTAAAAAACCCTCCCCCTCCCCCCCCCCAAAAAAAAAAAAAAAAAGAGAGAGAGAGAGAGAGAGAGAACAAGAACAGACGACAGTTTTTTATTAAGTTGTGTCTGTCCTGTCTCTGTCGCAGATTATGCTTAAGTTGAACTGTTGCATTTGGGGTTTGCTAGTTTATGAATTTTGTACACCAAATTATTTATTTATTTATTTATTTTCACTCATGAAGGACAAATTCAGAAGGCGCACACAGTAAAGATGTTGGTCCTTGGGTAGACACTGCAACTTCAAATAATCATAATGGTGAGTTATGGTTACTGCCTTTTTCTGTTGCTGCTAGGCAGTGCATAAGATTCAGTATGTAATTTTCTTCTTGAGAACTGCTTTTCATTTCAGAGGATAAGGCAAAAGTACATGGTACATGGGGTCAAAATGAAGGCGGGACAACCCCACTATCTACTGAGAAAGTTAAAGATGCAGCTAAGGCAGGCCTCTCTGCTGCAGCCATGAAAGCTAAATTGTTTGCTGATCATGAAGAACGAGAAATTCAGAGGCTATGTGCTAATATCGTTAATCATCAGGTATAGTTGTTGTTTTTTGACTTATCCCATTGGTCCAACTAAAATATCAATATACTTCTCTTCTTGTACATTTCTTGCTGGATGGTATACATATGTTTGTGCACCGACCAGTTAAAGTGGTTTTTTTGGCAGAGTTAGGTAAATTAAGCATTCAATGAAAACTTAACCAGATGCAGAGCTAGTTGTATTTTGGGATGTTTAATTTGTGTTGGTTGTTTGCTGTTATGTGCAGTTGAAAAGATTGGAATTGAAGCTGAAGCAGTTTGCAGAAATTGAAACACTATTGATGAAAGAATGCGAACAAGTTGAAAGGGCAAGGCAGAGATTTGCTGCTGAACGGTCCCGTGTTATCTCAGCTCGTCTTGGAACTGGAGGAGCCACTTCTCCAATGAATGCATCAGGTGTTGGCCCTTCCATGGCCAACAGTAATGGCAACAGTAGGCAACAAATGATCTCTGCTTCTCCCTCACAGCCCAGCATCTCAGGGTATGGCAACAACCAACCAGTTCATGCACAAATGTCCTTTGCCCCAAGACATTCTGTGTTTGGGTTGGGGCAAAGATTGCCCCTATCTATGATACAACAATCTCAATCAGCTTCTTCAAATGCCATGTTCAATGCCCCAGTAATGTGCAGCCCACTACCAATCATCCATTGTTGAGGCCAGTATCAGGGACTAACTCTGGTTTAGGTTAATTAGGAGAGTAGGTGTAAGTTTTGGGACTTCAATGTGCAATTCTATTTGGTCATTGATCTCAGCAGTGAAGAGGAAATTAGGTGGATTAGCCAAGAAATTTATTGAGTTTCTAGATCTTGTAATTGGTTGCAGTCGATTGTGGAAGTGTTGCTTAGAGGAAATAAGCAGCATTTGATGTTCCATTGTTCTAATTTCTTCCTGTGCTGCAATTCACGTACCATGAAATTTTTATTTGCCATCAGTGACACAAATCGTGCTTTGTTAGATTACACAAAACACTAATTACTTGGATGAATAGACCGTGGTTAACTTGTGTCTCACTGCCTGTGCATGTTGTACAATCTAGTCCATGATACTTGGTCATTGTGCGGTTTGTCTGATTTACACAAGATGTGAACTTCTATGATTCTTGCTAGTGGCCAGCGTTTGTTTGCAGACAAGTTCCAGAGATTTTTAAAAGCTTAAATTCAATGTAAAAGTAGAAAAGCAGTTTCACTATTCATCCAAGTAAAGCTATGTGTCGGGGGGAGTGGGAAAAAAAAAGTGAAACTATGTGTCGGGGGAAAATCAGAAGAAAGGAACACTATTCATTCAGTGTAGCAAATGCTCGCAGTACAAGTGGGGCCCTAGACTTCAAAGGAGAAATTGGCAGAACTACTTTGATCAGGGTTTAATTATTCGAGAGTTTTCTAGACCATCTGACCATGGTGATTCCATTAAACTATTTATTGCCTTTATCTTATAGACTTCCCCAATAACATTAAACACGATACAACCTACACCTTGTTATTACAGCACATACTATTTGCACGAGAGATCTTTTCTTCAAGAATTTGGAGAGTCGACCATCCAGACTCTCATTGCACGTAAGATGTCTTAAAAAAGTAATGTGAAGTTTCCAGTTTATGAACAAAACCCCTTCTTGGTTGGCGATGCACTTGATTCATATCATGGCCTAGCTAGCTCCCCTACTCCGGTAGTGGGATATCTGCTAAATCTTCTCTAATAGGACCATGGCTCATCTCTAACTGGCCATTAGGATCCATGACCCCCTTTTCCAAGTGGGTTTGCATTACTGGGTCATCCTTGGTCTCTATGAATGTCTTAACAGTGTCTTTTCTGACGGTAAGGTAGATAACTGAGACAACATATATTGCCATCAGAGGGAACACTATGATCCCAATGAGCACATTTGCCACCTTTGGTAGACTGCTATGAATTAGCCAACCCACGAAGGAAGTACTGAGGTAGTACACATTGATACCGATAATCCCCAAACCTAGGATCCATGAGATGATAATGATCTGCAGGGATAAAAAAAATTTTTTACATTTCTTAATTTCACTTTTGAATTATATTGGACTATATCCCAAACCATGCTTTATTTAGAGGACAACTCACTATGATAGAATTCTTGTGGGGTCCCATCTTGGTACCGCTGCTGCTAAACTTGAGGAGTGGAATCAAGGCGAAGGGAAGCTCAAAAGAAAGTATCATCTGCAAAACAATTATAGTATTCGGGTGAGTGCATAATTTAACACACAAAAATCAAAAAGAAATATTACAGTAAGCTAAGGTTTATCAAAGGAAAGGAAAACAAATGGTGGTATAATATACAAACCGAAGCGATGATGATTAGGCGACCAGCACCAGAAGCTCCACCAATGATGGCGACAATAAGACTAGGTGTTATGGCGATGGACCTTGTCATCAAGTTCCTAATCCATCTTTTCATCTTTAAGTCCAAGAAACCCTATATGTGTTATATACCACAACTCAAATTCAGTAAGTCAATCCTCCTACAAAACTTGTTATGCAAAAGTCGAAAATATACAAGACATAGTGTTTAGTGATATTAATTAATTCTCTCCCAATTAATGATTATTGACCTGCATGATGTACTGGCCAGCATAGGTTCCCGTGATAGCAGAGCTTTGTCCAGAAGCTAGCAGTGCTACGGCATAAATGGTTGAGCTGGACCGTCCCAACACACTCTACACATCAGATATAATGCTCATGTCACATTATTACTACTTGGTGCTAGCTTGATTAGGATAATTAAATCTATTACTTATTATGATTGGATTATATATAGCAATTTACATATATATATGTGTGTGTGTGTGTGCTGTGAATGAAATAAATGAAGAAACCTTGAGAAGGAAGGAAGCGTTATCAAGGGTGAGATTGCTGCAGTTATCACTATTTTCTGCAGAAAGGTTGGAGGCTGAGCAAATAGTGCCCGACACAGAAACTACTGCTACGTTGATTAGAAATGCCACAAGCAGTGCGAACCCACTCTCTATCAGAAAGTATCTACATGCATCCTGCATAATCAAGCACATATATTATACATTATATAGCATATGATTGGTGAGTCTATCTGTACTATATGTATTAAGAGAAAAGAGTTGGGCCAATTTTGTGCAACTAGTTAGATTTTTTGTCTTTATTTTTGTGAATGGCTAGCTAGCTAAGCTTGCTTACATTGATGCCACGCACGGAACTGGGTATTTTTCTAGACAGTACGAGAGCAGAGTGGAGGAAGAGGTTGTGCCTGCATTTGTAATTAGGAGCAAAACTTAATTAGCTAGCTAGCTAATGAATATTGAAACTAATTTAATTATAAGCTAATAATCTAGTCTAAATGAAAAGACCACAATTAGATCATATACAATACAACAGAAGTAATAATTGACAAGGACACTCAATTAAGTTAAGGTGAAGTGAGAGGGAGGATGTACGGCATGATAAGGGCACCCAAAAGGGCAATGGCATCGCCAGTGGCTCCTTGACCTTTGAGTTTGGGTACAAACATTCCCTTTATTACTTCAGAAGCTGGGGGTTTCACGTAACTCATTTCCCCAAAGAAACATGCTGCCAACACAAAAACTAGCACTGATATCAGCAATTCCAGCTTCCTTACCTGCCCAAAACACCCAATAATATAGTATGTAAATCATATCCTTTTATATATAGACAATATTAAGGGCAGAGAGTAGGAGTTCTCAGTAGCAAAGACAAAGTCCATACCTATAATTATATCTATCAATTATATATTATATCAATAAAATTGTGTTGAAGAGTACCTCACGATATCCACTATTAAGTATTAATTATTTTTTCATGAAATGCGACAAAAATTAATAATATGTATTAATTATACAATTTATTATTAAGTAAGAGTTATATATTTTAGATTGAATAAATCATTATTAATAAATTATAAAACATATAAGAGAAACTAAATTTTATATAAATAAAAAGGCAACTAATTAGCAAGTTAAAATTAATTAGATTTTTTTTTAATTTTATGTATATCAGTTGTATACAGTTTAAATTATTTATAAATTTATATTGGAAAAGGATCAAAATATTTTAAAAAAATTAAACATGATAAAGTAAAATTATATGATTATTAAATTTTAAATAACTCAAATTCCTCACTACTAGTCAAACTTTAGTGGTTATACTTGCAAGTTGTAATATATTTGTTTTTAATGAACACCTTAAAACATTAAGCCGCTAGGATAATTTAATTTACCAAGGTAAGTATTTTTTTTTGTAAAAACAAACCTTAAAACATTAATTAAGGAAATGAAAATTTAGATATATTTAATGCATTAAAACATTTAAAACTTCTCTTTTATTTCTTTGATGATGTACGCAGTTGCTAGGAAAAAAAAATCACACTTGTATTATATTTAAGGTTTTGAAAGTAGAAAATTTGTATTGAAAAAAGTAAAATTTTTAAATTATCAATACATTTAATATATTGAAAACATAAACAATTTTCACTATTAAATGCCTTAGTCAACGCCCTTGGTAAAACCCTTATATTTAATCATTCATTGAAATTTCACATTTAATTTAGCAGGAGACAAATGATATGTCGACATCGAGACGGCGATCATATCGACATTATATAAGGAGTACTTTTCTTTGGTATTTTTTTTAAGAATTAATTGGATTTAATTAATTTATATAATTTGAGTCAAGTTGACTCAGCAAATGAGTAATTTTTTAACCTTAATTCCTTTTATTTAAAAGACTCGATTTAGGGTGTGTTTGTTACTGATTATTTTGGTTAATAATTATTTTTTCACCAAAAAATCAATTTTCATATATTTAGACAAATTTAAAAAATAATCAAAGTTTTAAAAAAAATTATTTTTTAATTTTTTTATAAAATTTAAAATTAATGGATTTTTAAAAAAATTAATTTTTTTAATTATATATAAAATTTACCAATCATAATTAATTTTTATAAAATTTTAAACAAACG
The DNA here is from genome assembly GCA_030441495.1 of Dalbergia oliveri. NCBI lineage: Eukaryota > Viridiplantae > Streptophyta > Magnoliopsida > Fabales > Fabaceae > Dalbergia > Dalbergia oliveri. The sequence goes on along the minus strand of JAMLFY010000003.1, from coordinate 10,638,718 downwards.
CTGCCCAAAATTACATTCAACATATTATAAAAAAGACTCAATTTAAAAAAATTTATAAGCAGAACAAGTGTCAAGTCAAAGTGTTAGTAGAATAGCAGTATGGCGTAAGCAGTTGTATGAAAATAGAAAAAGTTGAAGTGCAGGCCCAGGCCATGCATTTCAAGACGAATTAAATACTCTATCCGTAATGCTGTGACATAAGCCGAATTAAATACTCTATTCGTAATGCTGTGACATAAGCCGACGAATCATTAGAAAAAAAAAAAAAACTGAAAACAAAATTTTAAAATGAAAAATTGGTTTTTAATATATTAATTAAGATTTCGTTCCTTTTTTTTTTCACTTCCTTGTGACCATAGTGAAGGGGAAAAAAAAACTGAAAGCAAATACATGATACAAAGAAAAGCGGACTGACTTATTGAATTTTAATATATTCATTTGCATACAAATTATGAAAGAACGATATTACACATTCAAAAAAAGATTGACAGAATTTTTTATAAAATCAGAATAAATATTGAATGAAATAAATTGTTATAATTTATTTATTCATCTAAATATCAATAACACATCATATTATTCTGAAATTAAAATTTTGATAAAATTTCCGTCTGACTAACATTTTTTAAAATCGTTCATGTTATTTCATAATTATTACAGAAAAGTAAATTACCCCAAATCTCTGGAGACTGAGAAGCAAGAGAGTGCTGCAGCCAGTTATTAGAACTCCTGCCCATACTGGGATGTGGAAGAGTATGTTCAGCGCAAAGGCTGTGCCAATCACTGCCACAATCGAAGTTTGGATTAATTAAATTGATACACACACACAAGACACACAAAATATATATATATATATATATATATATATATATATATATATATATATATATATATATATATATATTCAATGGCTTTCTCTGAAAGGGAAATAAATATAAAGACATGTTAGTTACCTTCAGGTATGTCTGCGGCTATGACGGCAAGCTCCGCTAATAACCATAAGCAGTACTTGACAAGTAGTGGGTACTCAGCTTTACAAATTTCCGCAAGGTGTTTACCTGCCACATTGAGATTATTATTAAAAAAGCTTATATATATTGTATTTGCAACAACAACAAGCATTAAGACAAATTTATGCTTGTGTTGGCCATACTCCTTGTTATTTAGTTTTGGGTCTTAATAATCTATACGTACCAGTGCTTACGCCAAGATTTGCAGCCAATGACTGAATTATAAGTGCAAAAACCAGTCCAATAAGTACAATCCACAGCAGCTGCAATACGGCAGCAAATTTTAATATTTTAGTGCTTATGTTTTATTGAAGCAAACAAATATATATGCTAAATATTACTCTCTTCATTTTAAAATAAACGTATCTTTTATTTCTTTTAATATATTCATAAATTAATATATTGGGATACATTATTTACATTTGTGTCTAGACAATGGATATATCAAAAAAAGTGAAAGAGACAGTTATTTTAAAATGAAAGGAGTATAATTATCTTGGTGGTTTGTGACTTGGTCTGATCTGTGCTCTTAGTTTGTCACTTAATTAGTTCATATAATTATACCTCATATCCGTGATTAGCTCCAGCTTGCAGATCAGTTTCCACTGCAAAAATGGAAGACACAGCATGAGTAATTAAGCGGATACATATATACACGTAAAGGAAAGACAGATAGAAATTAACTTGGGATTGATAGAGGGATGTACGTACAGTTTCCAGGATCAAGGTATGCCAAAGAGACGAGGAAACCAGGACCTACATATGACAGGAAATTTCTCCAACCTCTTTTCTGTGTGTTGTCATCAAATAATTAATAATGATAAGAATTACAATATATACATACATATATATATATATATATATATATATAGTCAGGTACAAACATGATGAAGCTTGGAGTCATGCTAAAGGGTGTTAGTACAGGTGGAGTGTTTTGCTAAGGTTGTTCAGTGGCGGTGAAGTGTAGCTGGTAGATGGGGCCTGTAGAGGCATGTGGTTGATCCGGTTGGTTTGTACATTTATCCACTCTCTTTTGAGTGCGACTTTGGACTCAATTACTTAACTGACAAAAAAGGCCTGGAGTCATGCTGAAACTAACCTGGACCCATTACTTCTGATGCAGTGATACATATGTAAGTGCTATTATATTATGTTATTGGATGAGAGTGTAATTTCTTTTAACACTATTAAGTCTATTGGTAAGGGAAAATCTTAATTATAAGAACGCAAATTGCACCTGCTGATGATTTGAGGAGGCATCATAATCATGATGATCAGATGTTGGATGGTAGTTGTTATTAGGAGGTGAGACATCGACGGCAATTATGCGGTTGCTACCATTAGGTCCTGCAGCCCGCGACGTGATAGCTGCATCGCTCATCACTTGCTCTTGCTGCTGCTGCTGCTGCAGGCGGCTTCCCATCGATCACTCTTTAGTTTCTACTCACTGATCTCGATGCAGTGCTGTGCAGTGCAAGAGTGAGTGATTGGCTTCACTTGAATGGACAATAAATGAATCAAAAGGGGTGTGTATTTATAGTCAAAACCCAACCCTTGTCTTGTTTGGGTTTACGACAGGTCAGACTTCCATTTTCATGCCTCTTACTCCACCCAAATTAAATCTGCACGTCACTGTTGTGCATAAGTGCGAGTTTTGTCACTTGCTATACACTAAGACGTATGAGATTTGACTGTGTAACGTCTCATGGTATAAAACTTCTTAATTCCTTGATGCTATGGAAAGATTGGTTGGCCATCTATAAGATATATCATATATTATAAAACAGAAGCACTCCTACTATTTATTATATTCTTAATAGAAATCATGAAAATTATTGAATCATATAAAATAATAGGGTTCACTTATTCATCGTGTTAATTAAGTTCCGTGTATGTGTTTAGATTCCATGTTTTCTTTAACCATTAGAGCAAATGAATTGAGATTAGGAATACAAATTGGTTATGACTTATGTTTTTATGGGGGTCAAGTTGCTTAACACTCGTTTAATAGTTCGTAACACAGCAAGCAACTGATCCAAATGAGGTCCAAAGTTCATTAACTCCAGACCACAATACTAAAGATGCATCCCATCATTGGCATCACACAACACAACATCGATATGTGAATTACTCTCCCCTTGTCTGTAAATATATCAAGAAAGGATGAGCTGTATAGGTGGTTATTACATAGACTTCTAGAATAATATAAGCTATAGAGTTTGTTAGGATCTTTTCTTATTTTACTTTCTAGGTAGATTTGCTGTGATAGAATTTTTTGCCCTCAGCTTTGCAGTATAAATTGACATTGTACCTACTCTTTGTAATTCAAGCAAGTAAAATATTCTCCATTAACCTAAGACCCCCATTCCCATTGGTCCAATATTACCAAGTGTAGACTCCGTCCAACCAAATACTTACCCAATTTCAACCCAACGAAACTTCACTACTTGAAATTGGTCACTAAACTCAATAGTGACCGATTTTATGACCGAATATTCTCGTCCCAAAATTTAAGGTTGTTAAATTTTTAGTGACCGAATTTTCTATCACTATTTTTTATGACCGATTTAGTTACTGAATTTACTCCAACACAACCAATTGTTGGAGGTGGCTTGAGTTAATATTAGTGACCGATTTTACGGTCACTACTATAGTGACGGAGTTTTCAATCACAAATAAGTTCAATTAGCGACCGATTTTGCAGTCACTAGTATAATGACAGTCACTAAATCGGTCACTAATGATTGTTACAAAAAAAATATTTTTGAACTCCCATTTTTATACACCTGATTTGCATATATATAACACCAATAAGCACACAAGGAAAGCACAGTAAGACCACCAAGCCATAAATTGCTAAAAAGTGAGTTGCACTTGAAAAAATTATAAAAAGCCAGAAACAGAACTAGAACACTAGATTTCAAAATGCCAATACAAAAATATCAAAAAGTATAATCAATCACTAAAGGCACATTATATTTTAACCATCATTGGAGGTTTCACAATAAATTAGTGGTATTTCATGAATTTTCACAAGTAGAGATGATAATTTCATAAAAAAAAAAAGGAAATTGCTACAATGTCAAGTAGACATTTTAGATTAAAATAAAGAGGATTTTACTTTGTGAAGCCAACTTATAATTCGAAAGCGAATACGGAAACAATACGTGGAACATAACTGACTTAAACTCACTATTATGCAAGTTTAAATCCATCTTCCAAATCCAAACCATCAAAAGAACAGAGCATCGCAAAGTAAGAACAAGAACCAAAGAGTAAAACCATTAAGTGATTCATCAACAATTGTCAATAATAAAAAAAAACAAATCAAAGATGAGGATCAAATCACATAATCAATATAAGAAAACAAAGAACCTTAACAACTTACAGTCCATTTTGAGAATCCATTGTCCATTTAGAATTGCCATGAGAACTTTCAACGTCTTGGAGCACGCTCCATTATTTTCATTGGTAGCAGCAATCACGTGTGTGACTTTAGAGGTCCAGCACTTGGACACTTTACCACCAACCTTGCTTGCAAAATTGATGAGAAGTACCTGCACCACCAATAGAGGAATATGAAAAGCAAAGGTTGGGAAAATATATACATTAGCAAATCACATGATGTATAAAGAAGAGAATAATGGCCCATACTCTTCATGTGCAGAATGTTTAAGAGAACAAACATTATAAAACTGCAAGCCCAATTGCTCTTGAGAAAATGGTCATAAAAAATGATTGATTTCTCAACTGGGAAAACAAATCCAACATGATGTGGTCCTGCTTATACTGGGGAATGCAGCAGAGCATCATCTAAAACTGGAAGCCCAATAAGGTGAGCAGGTTAAGGGGATTAGAAGTGTTACCATTGAAGGAGGAGTGCTGCGAAGAAACATCCATCCAGACATGTCGAAACCACAATCAGATTTTGTGTAGTAGTGCATTTTTGTGTGATACGACGTGGTAATGGAGCTATTGGGTTGTGTGGTAGTGCCTGTGTAGGGATAAATGTTAGACTTTTGTGTTGCATTTTGTAACACATGAAGCATATTGGACCATGAGTATCAGAATTTTTATCATCTCTTTAGAATTCAAACAGATAAATAATTATCCATTTTATAGATTATTATTTGTAGTTACTTATTGTAACGGTCTAGCATCTGTATGTTTATGAATAAAAATACACTGAAGCAAGGAAATATAATCACAAATCTTGAATGAGCCACTATGGAACAAATACAAAATGCAGTAATTAACTGGCTGAGAGTTTGGGTAGGCACTTTGCACATGATTTTTTTTTCTTTTTGGACTTTTTTTTTCAGATTATTACATGACACCTTTATGTAGGAAATGTAGTAAATCTTTTGCTTATAAAGACTAAATCTTTTAGGCTTGAGGCTTACTCAGGATCCACGTAATCTGCCATTCTTCATCTTTGGAATCCAAGTGATAAAAATTAATTCAAATTCATAAGTAAAGATTTGTGAAGCCAAATAAAATATTTTAAATGAAAATACTAAGTAGGAAATTAGAAGCCAGCAACGAAAGACATCGTATAATAATACAAAAGCATTAACAAAGCACAAATTCTATATAAAGAGAGATCAACTAAAAATGATAGAAAACCTGTAAGTAACATAGGCAGTATGGGCAGCAGACTAAAAGCCTTAACTGACAAGGATCGTCATGAGAGAATGAAAATGATTAGCAAAGTTCATGAATTTAGATTAATGAGGATCATATTATAATATAAGAGATTGAATAAAAGACAAAGGCAATGCGCTCACAGAGTAAAACAAGAAGCATAAGAAGCAAGATTTAAGTAAAGATAAATCAAAACCAAGTTTTGCACACTCATCATACGATAAGCAACAATTATATTCAGTTTCTAACTAATCAATCATGAATACCAAGTAAAAATGAGAAGCATGACAATGTCATAGTAAACAGTGAATACTAATGAAAAGATATATGTTAATGTCAGTCAATGCCAAATGGGAATGACTTGAAATGTGACATAGTAAGCAATATATGAAAGATCATGAGTACTAACACATACAAAAATTATAGAAAGATATTAAGACATTTTATAAAAAATTATTATACTTAGACAGTATAAAATAAAAGCACATTTTCATCATTGCTGAACAGAAGTAATAGCCAAAAAACCAACACCATCTTTCACCCCTATACTCATTACCATTTCCATAAACCAAAGAAAATCACAACACAGGAACAACCAAAACCCAAAACAACCTCAAACCATAAACCAAACACAAACTAGCCGCAACTTCAGTAACCCTTCCAAAACAAAATCCCCAAATCAAAATCACAACAAACCAAAAAAAAAAATCAAAGCAAAATCCTAATAGATCAGACACCAAACCTTTTCAAACCTCAACTTTAGCCTCAACTTTGTACTATAAATTGACATTGTTCCTATTCTTTGTAATTCAAGCAAGTAACTTATTCTTCTATACTTGTTTCTCCCTAAAATCCAAATTTTCATGTTAGCATGTTTGCATCACTTTCCAAAATCTTTCTACACAAATTCTACATACTCCTCTATTCTTAAACAGAATAATAATAATAATCCAAATTAATATAATTTAAAATTTCCTCCCAGTTAATTAGTTGCAAAATTTCAACTTTTATTTCAAATCCCATAGCAATTTTATAACGGTTAAAAAATAGAAAATATATTTTTAATAGTTCTTAAAAACAAGTTATAAAAGTAATAAAACAAAAAAACAAAGAAAAGAAAATTGTTTGGCAATGCACTAATAGTCATCAAGTACAAGATGTCATGTATTCAAATATGGGTACCATATTTGAAAACAACAGGGGTTATGGAATGTAAACATTGATATCTAGTCAAGTACAAGGTGTCATGTATTATTTGTTTGAGTACGTATTTTTTGTATCGACTACGATAGCAATTACATAAAATGTGGGAATTTGAGTACATGTTTCCCATATTCTAATACAACAAGGATTATGAAACATGCGTATTTCGCGTATAGGTTTCCTGTATTATTCAAATACAGCAAATATTACATGAAATGTGTATTTGAGTACAAATATTCCCGCATTCGAATACAACCAAAATATTATAAAACCTGCGTATTTGAGTACGTGTATTCAAATACAACTGATAAGGTGCAAGAATTCCTTAAGCATCTCATTGCTAAACCAAGTTTATTCGAAAGGAAAAACATACCGGATGAGTTTTGAAAAATACGTGAGACCAAAATTCAAACATTTTGGTAGAGAGTAGATCCCAACTTTAACTCAATTTTACATTTTATGACGAATGTGACAAGTAATAATGAGGGTAAAAGTGAGATTCAAATTTGGACTCTATGGTATTCCTCCAGAATGGATCAAAACAAATTCTTGAATGAGGTATTGAACTCTAGAGATGAATCAAAAATTAAATCTTTATTGATTCTACCTACTCTTTTTTACGAAGAATGACTCTATTTATCGAAGGATCATTAAAAAAGTGGTCCGGACCTCTTGAGAATGATCTGGAAGATCCAAAATAAAAAATAGTGATATTTGCTAGCAACATATAAATGCTCTTAGTATATTTCTCATTAAAAGAATAATTTTTGTTTACAGTTACAGATAATTTTAAGTTGAATTATTTATGATATACTGTAATATAAATTATTTTGCACCATTAATTAATCATATGATATCATACTTATGATTTTTAAGATAGTTATAGCAAAAGTTAAACATTTTCAATTATTATAGGACAATAAATAGAGTTTAAACTGATCCCTGATAATTTTTTCATCAAACAACTAGGTCCTTGACAAAAAAAAAAAAAGAAAATACCTAATTGATCTTTGACAATGTTAAACGTGAGACATTTATTGGTCCGTAACGTTTAAGTTTGACGAAGCTACATATAGTAACATCCCCAAATTAGTCCCCATCAACCCACCCATCCACCTTCACAGCCACTCCTCCTCCATCTCCTCTTTCATCTCCTTACCTCCCCTCATCATCAACCCATTGCAATCCAAACACATATCATCCCATGCCACAAACCACCCATCAATCAATCAATCATATTCTAAAACACACAAATAACTAAAATCCATCCTTGTTACGGCCCAAAACATAAGGGAATGACAAAAATGCTAATCTGTTTGTCATGCCAAACCGCCAAAATTATTGGGGGCTAAGGTGGTTTGCTATGCGGATACGACAATGGTCCTTTTTTTTGGGACTTAATTAAGGTTGTTGCTTGTAAACCATATATCTATGTGGTGATTAATGTCCAATTGTGTTATCCCACTTTCACTGTGTGCGGGGGTTATCTACCATGCCTAAAGAATGGATAAATGGAAATCCTAGGATTCAGGATTAGAAACAGTTGTAGATTAGATGAGAGAAAAATGTTTAATTAAGTGAAATCCAAATTGCTAAACCAAGCAATTATGCGGTTTTAGATATGGAATAAGTAAATGGAATGTTCTCATCTAACTACCCTTCTCACCCATAAACAAGGATTATGGGTGGTTTGTGGCATGGGACGTGGGTTTGGGTTGAAATGGTTTGATGGTGGTGATGCATGGGATATAAGGAGTTGAAAGAGAAGATGGAGGTGGGGTGGTGGTGGTGGTGAAGGTGGTGAGGATGGAGAACTAACTTAAGTGGGTGGATGATTGTCAGGGGGTAATTTAATTTGAAGTGCTACTTTACAATTCTATCAAATTTAACATTAGGGATCAACAAGTGTTCTAATGTCTGGTATTGTCAATGACCAACTAAGTAATTTATTTTTATCAAGGACAAAGTTGGCTAATAACGAAATTGTCATAGATTAATTTGGGGGACTTTCTCTAATAAATATATTAACCCAGCTAATAAGATAGGTATATGTACAGATAAGAAGAATTTATTTTGAAAGTACATAAAATTAACTTTCATAGCTGTTAAATATTTTTTCCAATGATTCCCTTGATTCCGAATAAAGAATTATTAAGTAATTTTTAAACATTTTAATTTTAATATATTAACAAGGTAAGATTTCACCACAAAAAAATGTAGAATTTATTCAATCAATTTTTTTTTATATATATAATCTTATAAGTTGTATGTGTGAATGTTAGCGTTATATATATTTACTTATGTGATAATTCATACTTAAAAAATAATACATCAAAACTAAATTTGTTTTTAATTTCGCAAAGTTAGGTCATGCTGCAAAATGTAGAAATGTGTTACGGCGATACTTGCATCACCTGATACCGGAAACCACCGGCATTCAAGACCTTTGCTTCCACTCAACTTGATTTTAACAGTTTAATAAATAAACTCCACTTTGACACTTCTTTTGTTTCCCTCGCTACCACCAAATGAAGTTTGGCTAATGATCTGAATAAATCATATATCAAGTAGAGTAATAAATGTTAACGATGCGTATAAAATGAAAACTCTAGTTGCCTATAAACAATCTTATAATAATCACTTAACATTTTAACTTATGTAATTTTCGTTTTTGAAAATTTTATGTGACTATCTTTTATTCGAAAGTATCACATCTTTAATCTGTAGTCAAATTACGCCCACCTTAACCCTACGAAATCACTATTTAGGTAGCGGAATTTAATTACGTAATGCAATGTAAAAACATGATACATTACAAGTCAACGAGTTAAGCAGTAATAACTTATATTATCCCCTAAAAAAAATTAGTTCACGTAAATTGATAACGTAAAATAGTTTTACCATATCCTTCAATAGAAATTCAGTAAAATATCATGGTGACTTATTATTATAATGAATAATTACCTAGTTTGATTTGAAATTTTCTTAAATTTTTATTGATGGATGATATAAAATTATTTTATATTATTAATATATAGAAATTAAACTTAACAGGAAACAAAACTTATATTATCACCACATGTATCACAGTAAGATAATATCAAATTGTTTAGCAGTGCATTTATGACTTTCTTTTATCTCACAAAGATCATCTCAATTTATTTTCATAATCTTAATATTTAAAGTAAGTTTTTTGATTTCATTTACCTTCTAATTATTAATTATTTTTTTCAATCATGCCTTCATATCTCTCTTCATTAAAATTATTTAATAAATAACAAATAATATAAATAAAATGATAATTGAATATATTATACCATTAAAATTTTATATATAATTATAGTATTAAAGATAACAAAGCTATTATAATTATGTTACCAAAAAATATTATAATTAATGATTATAATTATAGTATTAATGATAACAAAACTATTATATTTATAATAATTAATTATAATAAGAAAATCTTAGCACACCTTTATTTTTTAATTATTTTTATTGGATTTAATTTGCAGCATGTATGTATTTTTATTTTTAATTTGACTTATGTTACATTAGTGATATTTGTTATTATAAATATTAACTTGTGTTTCAAATTTCAAAATATTTTGAAATTTTTTTGCTTTTTGAAAAGATTTTAATAAACCTGAATACAGGTAGAGATTAAATCTCCACAATGAATGAAAAATGGAGAACTTGACGAGAATAAGAATGGGGATAAAAAGAGATTCTAAATGACGATAAAGTAGGGGAAAGGGGAAGATTCTAAATAAGGATAAGGTAAGGGAGAGAGGAAGTTTCTAACTTCAAATGTACAACTTTTAAAAATTATAAAAATATATATATATATATATATATATATATATATATTTTTACCATTTACAATTTTTTATAATGATACGAATTATTTATTAATTATTTTAAAAAAATAAATAATTACATCACTTTTTTATTGAAAATAATTGTGTAATTGATATACTACTCCAATAATTGATATAATATAAATTAGGATTGTATGTGTTTTTTTACTAATTATAATACATTCATTATAACATATATTTTAAAATTGATATTCTAAATTACTAAAAGTATGTAAAGGAAATGAGGTATAACTAAAATCACATAAATTTAATTTATTAATTATTTTTTATTAGTTAGGAAATATATTTTTATGTTTTTATAAATTAAATATTTTAACTTATTAAAAAGATGTAAATGGTTAGGGGTGACCAAAATAAATTAAAAAAAACCACTGAAGTGGGTACACATGGGACATGATTACCCACCATAGAGATTAGAATAAGGACAGATTTTGTCTTCATGGGAGAGGAGTCCCGATTGTTAAACGGATAGGACGGGGATAGTACATCTTTATTTTTTTAATTATTTATATTGAATTTGCATTATGTATGCATTTTTATTTTTTAATTTGAATTATGTTATATTATTAATATTTGTTATTATAGATATTTATGTTTTGAATTTCAAAATATTTTTAATTTTTTTTAAATTCCTTTAATAAATCCATGAATATGTGCATGCATTCAAACCCACGGGGAATGAGGAATGAGGACCTATGATAGTGATGAAAATGAGGATGGGGGATGAAAGGTAAAATTCTAAACGGGACGGTGGCATGGGACATGTTCTCTCTATCATGGATACTTATTGTCATTCCTATAACGACTCATGATATAATAAAATTATCCACTTATTCTCTTTTATTATTCAACAATTTCAACTTTCAAAATGTGTAAAATTGTCATAAAATAGGCCCTTTATAATTATAAGTCATCTATTGAGATTTTTTTAGTCTTATAAACATGATATTCAAAATAAGATATAAAATAGAATGACACATTTATATTTTCTCAATTTATTTAATTATTTAACTATTAACTTATTTTTTAAAATAAATTTGTATACTCAATTTTCTATAAGATATATTTAAATAATTTTTTATTTTCAATAATGATTAACAAGATATTTTTATTATCATCCTGCATCGCATGGGTTAAACTACTAGTAACATATCATGGTGACTTATTATTATAGTGAATAATTACCTAGTTTGATTTGAAATTTTCTTAAATTTTTATTGATTGACGATATAAAATTATTTTATTTTATTAATATATAGAAATTAAACTTAGCTGGAAACAAAAAAACTTAAATTGTCACCACATGTATCACAATAAGATAATATCAAATTTTTTAGCGGTGCATTTAGGACTTTCTTTTATCTCACAAAGATCATCTCAATTTATTCCCACAGCTTTCTTTTTCACTTTATTTTAATAATAAATATATATTTAATTTTATTTTATTTAAAATAAATGAAAGTAAACCTTCATATTTAGGATTATTGTAAAAAAAAATGTTCATTTAATTTATAAATCTATTTCCTAGTTAAACACATACGTTCAAGATATCTTAACTTTTTATTTTAAGGATTTTATTTTATTATCCACATATAATAGCAATAATAATAGCTACCATATATAAAGACCAAGTCGTATATATTATCCGCACTCCCAAGCATTTATATTTCAAAATGAGACCCATGGGAAAGAATAAATGGGACATCCAACTAGAACACCTGTCAAATTTATTCATTTATTCGTTTGATTAGTCGTTGTTTGGAAATAGCTTGAACCATGTCTATGTTAAATATTGATTTTAATTTCATTCGCTACTTTGACTGGAAGACGCCTTTGCCAGTTCGCTCCATGTCATTCTCCCTATCGTTTTTTTTCTTTAACAAAAGCTGAAAGGTTATGGATATAAAAGAATAAAATAACACAAATGGCATTGCACTACAATGACCTAAAAAAAGAAACAAGAGGTATTAAACATGCAAATTCATATACCTTTGACCTAAAACTTGGTAACTTTTAGGGTGTATATGATTGGAAAGATTCTACATAGAACTCATTCACTAAATCTTTTTCTTTATTTTTATCCCTCCTATGATGAAATTATGTGTTTGCCAAATTACAAATTAAGTTTATATTTATTTACCGTACAACGAGTTTAATATATATAATTTAAATCATGAAGCGTTGTCTATCATTTCATTAACTTTTTTATTATTACTTTCTCTTTTTTATTAAAAAATTTTTAACAAATACATAGATTAAGAAAATAATAAATATATTTTGATAATAATAAAAAGATGTATATGTGAATTATATTACCCCTATTCAAAATATAAATTTAAACGATTATAATGTTGTTGAAAAATAAATATAATTAATTATATTATGAGTAATATTGAAAACAAAAAATTTAATACTGCTTGATATAAGAAATAGGGAGATGTTCTGCAGCCAAAAAAAAAAAACTAAAAAAAATTGGACATATAAAATAAAAATGAGAGAGTATTATTTTATTGTTGACAGGTACATTGGTGACAATTCTTTTCAAGGCCTATTCAAACATTAAATGTGGGCACATCTTTTAGTTGGAATTTCAACCATGATTTGGGGATTAATCCGTTCTACTTCAGAATTGGTTTCGGTTGATACTCGCTTTATTTTAAAATAAATGTTATTTTTTAGTTTTTCAAGTTTTAAATGAATTGTCATTTTTTTTCAATGTATTATTAATTGTTTATACCTTTTTTACTTTTATATTTATTAGAGAGAGGAATTAGTAATTAAATATAAGTTACAATATGAAGAGAGAATGTTAATGGATAATTTAATCTTTTAATTTTTTTTTAAGATAAAGGTCAGTTATTGTCTTACTGTATCACTCAAAAATGACATTTATTTTAAAATAAAAGGAGTATTAGTTAATGAACTATATATACTAGTAGTAGGCTTTATGTTGGCAAATTTTTCTTACGATTTATGAATTCAATTGTTCATCGAAAGTATTTAATAATGAGGTTTAATTAGTGCTACGCCTAAATGACATAGCTCATGTGGTGATCTTAAAGTGCAAGCCTTATCAACAAAGATAATTGAATATATTAATATTTATCTCACAAAGATCATCTCAATTTATTTTCATAATCTTAATATTTAAAGTAAATTTTTGGATTTAATTTAACTTATAATTATTAATTATTTTTTTCAATCATGCCTTCATATCTCTCTTCATTAAAATTATTGAATAAATAACAAATAATATAAATAAAATGATAATTGAACATATTATACTATTAAAATTTTATATATAATTATAGTATTAAAGATAACAAAGCTATTATAATTACGTTACCAAAAAATATTATAATTAATGATTATAATTATAGTATTAATGATAACAAAACTATTATATTATAATAATTAATTATAATAAAAAAATCTTAGCACAACTTTATTTTTTAATTTTCTTTATTGGATTTAATTTGCATCAATTATGTATTTTTATTTTTAATTTGAATTATGTTACATTAGTGATATTTGTTATTATAAATATTAATTTTTGTTTCAAATTTCAAAATATTTTAAATATTTTTGTTTTTTGAAAAGTTTTTAATAAACCTATGAATACTAGTAGAGATTCAATCACGGGAATGAAAAATGGAGAACTGAGACGGGAATAAGAATGGGAATAAGAGCGAGATTCTAAATGAGGATAAAGTAGGGAAAAGGGGAAGATTCTAAATGAGGATAAGGTAAGGAAGGGGAAGTTTCTAACTTCAAATGTTCAACTTTTCAAAATCATAATATATATATATACCGGCCTCACTATATCATATTTAACTTTTTACAACTAAATATTCCAACTTATCAATTCCACAATTGTTTTATACTAATTTTTTTGAAAAACAAGACTTCAATTTTTCAACATTAAAATATTTTAAAAAATTGATCCCACAATTTAGTTTTTTATAATGATACTAATTAGTTATTAATTATTTAAAAAATAAATAATTACATCAATTTTATTAAAAATAATTGTGTAATTGATATACTACTCCAATAATTGAGATGATATAAATTAGGATTGTATGTGTTTTTTTACTAATTATAATACATTCATTATAACATATATTTTAAAACTGATATTCTAATTTACTAAAAGTATGTAAAGGAAATGAGGTGTAACTAAAATCACATAAATTTAATTTATTAATTATTTTTTATTAGTTAGGAAATATATTTTTATGTTTTTATAAATTAAATATTTTAACTTATTAAAAAGAAGTGAATGGTTAGGGTGACCAAAATGAATAAAAAAAAACCAAAGTGGGTACACATGGGACATGATTACCCACCATAGAGATTAGAATAAGGAGGATTTTGTCTTCATGGGAGAGGAGTCCCGATTGTTAAACGGAAATATACATCTTTATTTTTTTAATTATTTATATTGAATTTGCATTATGTATGCATTTTTATTTTTTAATTTGAATTATGTTGTATTATTAATATTTGTTATTATAGATATTTATGTTTTGAATTTCAAAATATTTTTAATTTTTTTTAAATTCTTTTAATAAATCCGTGAATATGTGCATGCATTCAAACCCGGGAATGAGGAATGAGGACCTATGATAGTGATGAAAATGAGGATGGGGATGAAAGGTAAAATTCTAAACAGGGACGGTGGCATGGGACATGTTCTCTATGGATACTTATTGTCATTTTAAATGACTCATGATATAATAAAATTATCCACTTATTCTCTTTTATTATTCAACAATTTCAACTTTCAAAATGTGAAAAATTTTCATAAAATAGGCCCTTTATAATTATAAGTCATCTATTGAGATTTTTTTAGCCTTATAAACATGATATTCAAAATAAGATATAAAATAGAATGACACATTTATATTTTCTCAATTTATTTAATTATTTAACTATTAACTTATTTTTTAAAATAAATTTATATACTCAATTTTCTATAAGATATATTTAAATAATTTTTATTTTCAATAATGATTAACAAGATATTTTTATTATCAATCGCATGGGTTAACTAGTAACATATCATGGTGACTTATTATTATAGTGAATAATTACCTAGTTTGATTTGAAATTTTCTTAAATTTTTATTGATTGACGATATAAAATTATTTTATTTTATTAATATATAGAAATTAAACTTAGCTGGAAACAAAAAAACTTATATTGTCACCACATGTATCACAATAAGATAATATCAAATTTTTTAGTGCATTTAGGACTTTCTTTTATCTCATCTCAATTTATTCCATAGCTTTCTTTTTCACTTTATTTTAATAATAAATATATGTTTAATTTTATTTTATTTAAAATAAATGAAAGTAAATCTTCATATTTAGGATTATTGTAAAAAAAAAATGTTCATTTAATTTATAAATCTATTTCCTAGTTAAACACATACGTTCAAGATATCTTAACTTTTTATTTTAAGGATTTTATTTTATTATCCACATATAATAGCAATAATAATAGCTACCATATATAAAGACCAAGTCGTATATATTATCCGCACTCGCAAGCATTTATATTTCAAAATGAGACCCATGGGAAAGAATAATGGGACATCCAACTAAACACCTGTCAAATTTATTCATTTATTCGTTTGATTAGTTGTTGTTTGAAATAGCTTGAACCATGTCTAATGTTAAATATTGATTCTAATTTCATTCGCTACTTTGAACTGGAGACGCCTTTGGTTCGCTCCCATGTCATTCTCCCTATCGATGTTTTTTTCTTTAACAAAAGCTGAAAGGTTATGGATATAAAGAAAAAATAACACAAATGGCATTGCACTACAATGACCTAAAAAAGAAACAAGAGGTATTAAACATGCAAATTCATATACCTTTGACCTAAAACTTGGTAACTTTTGGGGTGTATATGATTGGAAAGATTCTACATAGAACTCATTCACTAAATCTTTTTCTTTATTTTTATCCCTCCTATGATGAAATTATGTGTTTGCCAAATTACAAATTAAGTTTATATTTATTTACCGTACGCAAGTTTAATATATATAATTTAAATCATGAAGTGTTGTCTATCATTTCATTAACTTTTTTATTATTACTTTCTCTTTTTTACTTAATTTGTCCGAAAATTTTTAACAAATACATAGATTAAGAAAATAATAAATATATTTTGATAATAATAAAAAGATGTATATGTGAATTATATTACCCCTATTCAAAATATAAATTTAAACGATTATAATGTTGTTGAAAAATAAATATAATTAATTATATTATGAGTAATATTGAAAACAAAAAATTTAATACTTCTTGATATAAGAAATAGGGAGATGTCTTGCAGCCAAAAAAAAAAACTAAAAAAAATTGGACATATAAAATAAAAATGAGAGAGTATTATTTTATTGTTGACAGGTACATTGGTGACAATTCTTTTCAAGGCCTATTCAAACATTAAATGTGGGCACATCTTTTAGTTGGAATTTCAACCATGATTTGGGGATTAATCCGTTCTACTTCAGAATTGGTTTCGGTTGATACTCGCTTTATTTTAAAATAAATGTTATTTTTTAGTTTTTCAAGTTTTAAATGAATTGTCATTTTTTTCAATGTATTATTAATTGTTTATACCTTTTTTACTTTTATATTTATTAGAGATTAGTAATTAAAT
The DNA here is from genome assembly GCA_030441495.1 of Dalbergia oliveri. NCBI lineage: Eukaryota > Viridiplantae > Streptophyta > Magnoliopsida > Fabales > Fabaceae > Dalbergia > Dalbergia oliveri. The sequence goes on along the minus strand of JAMLFY010000003.1, from coordinate 10,621,302 downwards.
ATAAGTTACAATATGAAGAGAGAATGTTAATGGATAATTTAATCTTTTAATTTTTTTTTAAGATAAAGGTCAGTTATTGTCTTACTGTATCACTCAAAAATGACATTTATTTTAAAATAAAAGGAGTATTAGTTAATGAACTATATATACTAGTAGTAGGCTTTATGTTGGCAAATTTTTCTTACGATTTATGAATTCAATTGTTCATTGAAAGTATTTAATAATGAGGTTTAATTAGTGCTACGCCTAAATGACATAGCTCATGTGGTGATCTTAAAGTGCAAGCCTTATCAACAAAGATAATTGAATATATTAATATTTATCTCACAAAGATCATCTCAATTTATTTTCATAATCTTAATATTTAAAGTAAATTTTTGGATTTAATTTAACTTATAATTATTAATTATTTTTTTCAATCATGCCTTCATATCTCTCTTCATTAAAATTATTGAATAAATAACAAATAATATAAATAAAATGATAATTGAACATATTATACTATTAAAATTTTATATATAATTATAGTATTAAAGATAACAAAGCTATTATAATTACGTTACCAAAAAATATTATAATTAATGATTATAATTATAGTATTAATGATAACAAAACTATTATATTATAATAATTAATTATAATAAAAAATCTTAGCACAACTTTATTTTTTAATTTTCTTTATTGGATTTAATTTGCATCAATTATGTATTTTTATTTTTAATTTGAATTATGTTACATTAGTGATATTTGTTATTATAAATATTAATTTTTGTTTCAAATTTCAAAATATTTTAAAATATTTTTGTTTTTTGAAAAGTTTTTAATAAACCTATGAATACTAGTAGAGATTTGAATCGGAATGAAAAATGGAGAACTGAGACGGGAATAAGAATGGGAATAAGAGGCGAGATAAATGAGGATAAAGTAGGGAAAAGGGGAAGATTCTAAATGAGGATAAGGTAAGGGAGGGGAAGTTTCTAACTTCAAATGTTCAACTTTTCAAAATCATAATATATATATATATACACTATATCATATTTAACTTTTTACAACCTAAATATTCCAACTTATCAATTCCACAATTGTTTTATACTAATTTTTTTGAAAAACAAGACTTCAATTTTTCAACATTAAAATATTTTAAAAATTTATCCCACAATTTACACTTTTTTATAATGATACTAATTATTTATTAATTATTTTAAAATAAATAATTACATCAATTTTTTATTAAAATAATTGTGTAATTGATATACTACTCCAATAATTGAGATGATATAAATTAGGATTGTATGTGTTTTTTTACTAATTATAATACATTCATTATAACATATATTTTAAAATGATATTCTAATTTACTAAAAGTATGTAAAGGAAATGAGGTGTAACTAAAATCACATAAATTTAATTTATTAATTATTTTTTATTAGTTAGGAAATATATTTTTATGTTTTTATAAATTAAATATTTTAACTTATTAAAAAGAAGTAAATGGTTAGGGTGACCAAAATGAATAAAAAAAAAAACTTAAGTGGGTACACATGGGACATGATTACCCACCATAGAGATTAGAATAAGATTTTGTCTTCATGGGAGGAGTCATTGGATATAGTACATCTTTATTTTTTTAATTATTTATATTGAATTTGCATTATGTATGCATTTTTATTTTTTAATTTGAATTATGTTGTATTATAATATATTATAGATATTTATGTTTTGAATTTCAAAATATTTTTAATTTTTTTAAATTCTTTTAATAAATTGTAAATATGTGCATGCATTCAAAGGGAATAAGGAATGAGGACCTATGATAGTGATGAAAATGAGGATTGGGGATGAAAGGTAAAATTCTAAATACGGTGGCATGGGCATGTTCTCTCTCATGGATACCTATTGTCATTCCTATAAACTCATGATATAATAAAATTATCCACTTATTCTCTTTCATTATTCAACAATTTCAACTTTCAAAATGTGCAAATTTTCATAAAATAGGCCCTTTTATAATTATAAGTCATCTATTGAGATTTTTAGCCTTATAAACATGATATTCAAAATAAGATATAAATTATAATGACACATTTATATTTTCTCAATTTATTTAATTATTTAACTATTAATTATTTTTTAAAATAAATTTATATACTCAATTTTCTATAAGATATAGTTAAATAATTTTTTTATTTTCAATAATGATTAACAAGCTATTTTTATTATCACCCAGTGTATCGCATGGGTTAAACGACTAGTAACATATCATGGTGACTTATTATTATAGTGAATAATTACCTAGTTTGATTTGAAATTTTCTTAAATTTTTATTGATTGATGATATAAAATTATTTTATATTATTAATATATAGAAATTAAACTTAAGCTGGAAAAAAAAAACTTATATTGTCACCACATGTATCACAATATGATAATATCAAATTTTTTAGCACATTTAGGACTTTCTTTTATCTCACAAAGATCATCTCAATTTATTCCCATAGCTTTCTTTTTCACTTTATTTTAATAATAAATATATATTTAATTTTATTTTTATTTAAAACAAATGAAAGTAAATCTTCATATTTAGGATTATTGTAAAAAAAAATGTCCATTTAATTTATAAATATGTTTCCTAGTTAAACACATACGTTCAAGATATCTTAACTTTTTATTTTATTATCCATATATAATAGCAATAATAATAGCTACCATATATAAAGACCAAGTCGTATATATTATCCGCACTCGAAGCATTTATATTTCAAAATGAGACCCATGGGAAAGAATAAGTGGGAAATCCAACTAGAACACCTGTCAAATTTATTCATTTATTCGTTTGATTAGTCGTTGTTTGGAAATAGCATGAACCATGTCTAATGTTAAATATTGATTCTAATTTTATTCGCTACTTCGCTGGAGGAAGCCTTCACAAGTTCGCTCCCATGTCATTCTCCCTATCGATGTTTTTTTCTTTAACAAAAGCTGAAAGGTTATGGATATAAAGAATAAAATAACACAAATGGCATTATGCTACAATCACCTAAAAAGAAACAAGAGGTATTAAACATGCAAATTCATATACCTTTGACCTAAAACTTGGTAACTTTTGGGGTGTATTGATTGGAAAGATTCTAAATAGAACTCATTCACTAAATCTTTTTCTTTATTTTTATCCCTCCTATGATGAAATTATGTGTTTGCCAAATTACAAATTAAGTCTATATTTATTTACCGTACGGCGAGTTTAATATATATAATTTAAATCATGAAGTGTTGTCTATCATTTCATTAACTTTTTTATTATTACACTCTCTTTTTTACTTAATTTGTCCGAAAATTTTAAAAAATACATAGATTAAGAAAATAATAAATATATATTGATAATAATAAAAAGATGTATATGTGAATTATATTACCCCTATTCAAAATATAAATTTAAACGATTATAATGTTGTTGAAAAATAAATATAATTAATTATATTATGAGTAATATTGAAAAATTTAATACTTCTTGATATAAGAAATAGGGAGATGTTTTGCAACTAAAAAAAATTGGACATATAAAATAAAAATGAGAGAGTATTATTTTATTGTTGACAGGTACATTGGTGACAATTCTTTTCAAGGCCTATTCAAACATTAAATGTGGGCACATCTTTTAGTTGGAATTTCAACCATGATTTGGGGATTAATCCGTTCTACTTCAGAATTGGTTTCGGTTGATACTCGCTTTATTTTAAAATAAATGTTATTTTTTAGTTTTTCAAGTTTTAAATGAATTGTCATTTTTTTTCAATGTATTATTAATTGTTTATACCTTTTTTACTTTTATATTTATTAGAGAGAGGAATTAGTAATTAAATATAAGTTACAATATGAAGAGAGAATGTTAATGGATAATTTAATCTTTTAATTTTTTTTAAGATAAAGGTCAGTTATTGTCTTACTGTATCACTCAAAAATGACATTTATTTTAAAATAAAAGGAGTATTAGTTAATGAACTATATATACTAGTAGTAGGCTTTATGTTGGCAAATTTTTCTTACGATTTATGAATTCAATTGTTCATTGAAAGTATTTAATAATGAGGTTTAATTAGTGCTACGCCTAAATGACATAGCTCATGTGGTGATCTTAAAGTGCAAGCCTTATCAACAAAGATAATTGAATATATTAATATTTATCTCACAAAGATCATCTCAATTTATTTTCATAATCTTAATATTTAAAGTAAATTTTTGGATTTAATTTAACTTATAATTATTAATTATTTTTTTCAATCATGCCTTCATATCTCTCTTCATTAAAATTATTTAATAAATAACAAATAATATAAATAAAATGATAATTGAACATATTATACTATTAAAATTTTATATATAATTATAGTATTAAAGATAACAAAGCTATTATAATTACGTTACCAAAAAATATTATAATTAATGATTATAATTATAGTATTAATGATAACAAAACTATTATATTATAATAATTAATTATAATAAAAAAATCTTAGCACAACTTTATTTTTTAATTTTCTTTATTGGATTTAATTTGCATCATTATGTATTTTTATTTTTAATTTGAATTATGTTACATTAGTGATATTTGTTATTATAAATATTAATTTGTGTTTCAAATTTCAAAATATTTTAAAATATTTTTGCTTTTTGAAAAGTTTTTAATAAACCTATGAATACTAGTAGAGATTCGAATCTCAGAATGAAAAATGGAGAACTGTGACGGAAAGAATGGATAAAGCGAGATTTAATGAGGATAAAGTAGGGAAAAGGGAAGATTCTAAATGATTAAAATGGAGGGAAGTTTCTAAGTTCAAATGTACAACTTTTGAAAATCATAATATATATATATATATATATATATATATATATATATATATATATATATATATATATATGTATACTTCACTATACCATATTTAACTTTTTACAACCTAGATATTCCAACTTATCAATTCCACAATTGTTCTATATTAATTTTTTTGAAAAACAAGACTTCAATTTTTCAACATTAAAATATTTTAAAAATCAATCCCATAATTTACACTTTTTTATAATGATACTAATTATTTATTAATTATTTAAAAATAATAATTACATCACTTTTTTATTGAAAATAATTGTGTAATTGATATATTACACCAATAATTGAGATGATATAAATTAGGATTGTATGTGTTTTTTTACTAATTATAATACATTCATTATAACATATATTTTAAAATTGATATTCTAATTTACTAAAAGTATGTAAAGGAAATGAGGTGTAACTAAAATCACATAAATTTAATTTATTAATTATTTTTTATTAGTTAGGAAATATATTTTTATGTTTTTATAAATTAAATATTTTAACTTATTAAAAAGATGTAAATGGTTAGGGTAACCAAAATAAATTAAAAAAACATGAAGTGGGCACACATGGGACATGATTACCCACTATAGAGATTAGAATAAAGATAGATTTTGTCTTCATGGAGGAGTCCGAATTGTTAAACGGACGGGGATAATACATCTTTATTTTTTTAATTATTTATATTGAATTTGTATTATGTACGCATTTTTATTTTTTAATTTGAATTATGTTGTATTATGTTATTATAGATATTTATGTTTTGAATTTCAAAATATTTTTATTTTTTAAAAATTCTTTTAATAAATCCGTGAATATGTGCATGCATTCAAACCCAGGGGAATAAGGAATAAGGACCTATGACAGTGATGAAAATGAGGATGAGGGATGAAGGGTAAAATTCTAAACTGGGACGGTGGCATGGGATATGTTCTCTTTGTCATGGATACCTATTGTCATTCCTATAAATGGCTCATGGTATAATAAAATTATCCACTTATTCTCTTTCATTATTCAACAATTTCAACTTTTAAAATGTGCAAATTTTCATAAAATAGGCCCTTTATAATTATAAGTCATCTATTGAGATTTTTTTAGCCTTATAAACATGATATTCAAAATAAGATATAAAATAGAATGACACATTTATATTTTCTCAATTTATTTAATTATTTAACTATTAACTTATTTTTTAAAATAAAATTATATACTCAATTTTCTATAAGATATATTTAAATAATTTTTTTATTTTCAATAATGATTAGCAAGCTATTTTTATTATCACCCCAATTGCATGGGTTAAACGACTAGTAACATATCATGGTGACTAATTATTATAGTGAATAATTACCTAGTTTGATTTGAAATTTTCTTAAATTTTTATTGATTGATGATATAAAATTATTTTATATTATTAATATATAGAAATTAAACTTAGCTGAAAAAAAAAACTTATATTGTCACCACATGTATCACAATAAGATAATATCAAATTTTTTAGCAGTGCATTTAGGACTTTCTTTTATCTCACAAAGATCATCTCAATTTATTCCCATAGCATTCTTTTTCACCTTATTTTAATAATAAATATATATTTAATTTTGTTTTTATTTAAAATAAATGAAAGTAAATCTTCATATTTAGGATTATTGTAAAAAAATAATCATTTAATTTATAAATCTGTTTCCTAGTTAAACACATACGTTCAAGATATCTTAACTTTTTATTTTAAGGATTTTATTTTATTATCCATATATAATAGCAATAATAATAGCTACCATATATAAAGACCAAGTCGTATATATTATCCGCACTCGAAGCATTTATATTTCAAAATGTGGCCCATGGGAAAGAATAAATGGGAAATCCAACTAGAACACCTGTCAAATTTATTCATTTATTCATTTGATTAGTCGTTGTTTGGAAATAGCATGAACCATGTCTAATGTTAAATATTGATTCTAATTTTATTCGCTACTTTGAACTGGAAGACGCCTTCACCAGTTCGCTCCCATGTCATTCTCCTTATCGATGTTTTTTTCTTTAACAAAAGCTGAAAGGTTATGGATATAAAAGAATAAAATAACACAAATGGCATTACGCTACGATCACCTAAAAGAGGAAACAAGAGGTATTAAACATGCAAATTAATATACCTTTGACCTAAAACTCGATAACTTTTGGGGTGTATTTGATTGGAAAGATTCTTCATAGAACTCATTCACTAAATCTTTTTCTTTATTTTTATCCCTCCCATGATGAAATTATGTGTTTGCCAAATTACAAATTAAGTCTATATTTATTTCCTACAGAGTTTAATATATATAACTTAAATCATGAAGTGTTGTCTATCATTTCATTAACTTTTTTATTATTACTCCCTCTTTTTTACTTAAGCTGTCTGAAAATTTTTCAAAAATACATAGATTAAGAAAACAATAAATATATTTTGATAATAATAAAAAGATGTATATGTGAATTATATTACCCCTATTAAAAATATAAATTTAAACGATTATAATGTTGTTGAAAAATAAATATAATAATTATATTACGAGTAATATTGAAAACAAAAAATTTAATACTTCTTGATATAAGAAATAGGGAGATGTTTTGCAACCAAAAAAAAACTAAAAAAAATTGGACATATAAAATAAAAATGAGAGAGTATTATTTTATTGTTGACAGCTACATTGGAGACAATTCTTTTCAAGGCCTATTCAAACATTAAATGTGGTTACATCTTTTAGTTGGAATTTCAACCATGATTTGGGGATTAATCCGTTCTACTTCAGAATTGGTTTCGGTTGATACTCGCTTTATTTTAAAATAAATGTTATTTTTTAGTTTTTCAAGTTTTAAATGAATTGTCATTTTTTTTCACTGTATTATTAATTGTTTATACCTTTTTTACTTTTATATTTATTAGAGAGGAATTAGTAATTAAATATAAGTTACAATATGAAGAGAGAATGTTAATGGATAATTTAATCTTTTAATTTTTTTAAAGATAAAGGTCCGTTATTGTCTTACTGTATCACTCAAAAATGACATTTATTTTAAAATAAAAGGAGTATTAGTTAATGAACTATATATACTAGTAGTAAGCTTTATGTTGGCAAATTTTTCTTACGATTTATGAATTCAATTGTTCATTGAAAGTATTTAATAATGAGGTTTAATTAGTGCTACGCCTAAATAACATTGCTCATGTGGTGATCTTAAAGTTCAAGCCTTATCAACAAAGATAATTGAATATATTAATATTTATCTCACAAAGATCATCTTAATTTATTTTCATAATCTTAATATTTAAAGTAAATTTTTGGATTTAATTTACCTTCTAATTATTAATTATTTTTTTCAATCATGCCTTCATATCTCTCTTCATTAAAATTATTTAATAAATAACAAATAATATAAATAAAATGATAATTGAATATATTATACCATTAAAATTTTATATATAATTATAGTATTAAAGGTAACAAAGCTATTATAATTACATTACCAAAAAATATTATAATTAATGATTATAATTATAGTATTAATGATAACAAAACTATTATATGCATAATAATTAGTTATAATAAGAAAATCTTAGCACACCTTTATTTTTTAATTATCTTTATTGGATTTAATTTGCATCATGTATGTATTTTTATTTTTAATTTGAATTATGCTACATTAGTGATATTTGTTATTATAAATATTAATTTGTGTTTCAAATTTCAAAATATTTTGAAATTTTTTTGCTTTTTGAAAAGTTTTTAATAAAACGTGAATACCAGTAAATATTGAATCTCAGGGAACGAAATGGAGAACTGGAGAATAAGAATGGGATAAGAAGCGAGATTCTAAATGAGGATAAAGTAGAAGAAATGGAAAGATTCTAAATGAGGATAAGGTAAGGGAGGGAAGTTTCTCACTTCAAATGTACAACTTTTGAAAATCATTATATATATATCTATTACCTGCTCACTATACCATATTTAACTTTTGACAACCTAAATATTCCAACTTATCAATTCCACAGTTGTTTTATATTAATTTTTTTGAAAAACATGATTTCAATTTTTCAACATTAAAATATTTTAAAAAATCTATCCCACAATTTACACTTTTTTATAATGATACTAATTATTTATTAATTATTTTTAAAAAACTAAATAATTACATCACTTTTTTATTGAAAATAATTGTGTAATTAATATACTACTCAAATAATTGAGATGATATAAATTAGGATTGTATGTGTTTTTTTACTAATTATAATACATTCATTATAACATATATTTTAAAATTGATATTCTAATTTACTTAAAGTATGTAAAGGAAATTAGGTGTAACTAAAATTACATAAATTTAATTTATTAATTATTTTTTATTAGTTATGAAATATATTTTTACGTTTTTATAAATTAAATATTTTAACTTATTAAAAAGATATAAATGATTAGGGGTGATCAAAATAAATAAAAAAAACCATGAAGTGGGTACACATAGGACATGATTACCCACTATAGAGATTAGAATAAGGATAGATTTTGTCTTCATGAGAGTCCTATTGTTAAAATAGGATTGGATAGTACATCTTATTTTTTTAATTATTTATATTGAATTTGTATTATGTATACATTTTTATTTTTTAATTTGAATTATGTTTTATTACTAATATTTATTATTATAGATATTTATGTTTTGAATTTCAAAATATTTTTAATTTTTTTTAAATTCTTTTAATAAATTCGTGAATATGTGCATGCATTCAAACCCCCATGGAATGAGGAATGAGGACTTATGACAGTGATGAAAATGAGGATGGGATGAAAGGTAAAATTCTAACAGGGACGGTGCATTAGATATGTTTCTCATGGATACCTATTGTCATTCCTATAAACGGCTATTATATAATAAAATTATCCACTTATTCTCTTACATTACTCAACAATTTCAACTTTCAAAATGTGCAAAATTTTCATAAAATAGACCCTTTATAATTATCAGTCATCTATTGAGATTTGTTTTAACCTTATAAACGTGATATTCAAAATAAGATATAAAATAGAATAACACATTTATATTTTCTCAATTTATTTAATTATTTAACTATTAACTTATTTTTTAAAATAAATTTATGTACTCAATTTTCTATAAGATATATTTAAATAATTTTTTTATTTTCAATTATGATTAACAAGCTATTTTTATTATCACCCCATACATCGCATGGGTTAAACGACTAGTAACATGTCATGGTGACTTATTATTATAGTGAATAATTACCTAGTTTGATTTGAAATTTTCTTAAATTTTTATTGATTGATGATATAAAATTATTTTATATTATTAATATATAGAAATTAAACTTAACTGGAAAAAAAAACTTATATTGTCACTACATGTATCATGATAAGATAATATCAAATTTTTTAGCAGTGCATTTAGGACTTTCTTTTATCTCACAAAGATCATCTCAATTTATTCCCATAGCTTTCTTTTTCACTTTATTTTAATAATAAAAATATATTTAATTTTATTTTATTTAAAATAAATGAAAGTAAATCTTCATATTTAGGATTATTGTAAAAAAAAATGTTCATTTAATTTATAAATCTATTTCCTAGTTAAACACATACATTCAAGATATCTTAACTTTTTATTTTATTATCCATATATAATAGCAATAATAATAGCTACCATATATAAAGACCAAGTCGTATATATTATCCGTATTCGAAGCATTTATATTTCAAAATGAGACCCATTGGGAAAGAATAAATGGGAAATCCAACTAGAACACGTGTCAAATTTATTCATTTATTTGTTTGATTGGTCGTTGTTTGGAAATAGCATGAACCATGTCTAATGTTAAATATTGATTCTAATTTCATCGCTACTTTGAACTGGAAGACGCCTTTGCCAGTTCGCTCCCATGTCATTGTCCCTATCGATGTTTTTTCTTTAACAAAAACTAAAGGTTATGGATATAAAAGAATAAAATAACACAAATGGCATAATCACCTAAAAAAAAAAAACAAGAGGTATTAAACATGCAAATCATATACCTTTGACCTAAAACTTGGTAACTTTTGGGGTGTATTTGATTGGAAAGATTCTACATAGAACTCATTCACTAAATCTTTTTCTTTATTTTTATCCCTCCAATGATGAAATTATGTGTTTGCCAAATTACAAATTAAGTCTATATTTATTTACTGCATGGCGAGTTTAATATATATAATTTAAATCATGAAGTGTTGTCTATCATTTCATTAACTTTTTTATTATTACTCTCTCTTTTACTTAAACTGTCCAAAATTTTCAAAAATACATAGATTAAGAAAATAATAAATATATTTTGATAATAATAAAAAGATGTATATGTGAATTATATTACCCCTATTAAAAATATAAATTTAAGCGATTATAATGTTGTTGAAAAACAAATATAATTAATTATATTATGAGTAATATTGAAAACAAAAATTTAATACTTTTTGATATAAGAAATAGGTAGATGTTTTGCAACAAAAAAAAAAAAAAAAATTGGACATATAAAATAAAAATGAGAGAGTATTATTTTATTGTTGACAGGTACATTAGAGACAATTCTTTCAAGGCATATTCAAACATTAAATGTGGGCACATCTTTTAGTTGGAATTTGAGCCATGATTTGGGGATTAATCCGTTCTACTTCAGACTTGGTTTCCGTTATACTCGCTTTATTTTAAAATAAATGTTATTTTTTAGTTTTTCAAATTTTAAATGAATTCTCATTTTTTTAATGTATTATTAATTGTTTATACCTTTTTTACTTTTATATTTATTGGAGAGAAGAATTAGTAATTAAATATAAGTTACAATATGAAGAGAATGTTAATGGATAATTTAATCTTTTATTTTTTTTTTTTAAGATAAAGGTCGGTTATTGTCTTACTGTATCACTCAAAAATGACATTTATTTTAAAATAAAAGGAGTATTAGTTAATGAACTATGTATACTAGTAGTGAGCTTTATTGATAACTCTAGTTTATGGAGTTATTTAGCTTCAAATCTAGCTTAAATTGCATGTTTTGTCCTTAGTTTTTCTAAGTAAAACACTTTAAAATAAGAAGAATTGGCTTGCTTTTGTGTTGAAACTTTTGTTGAAAATTCATTGTCATAAATCATAATTATTGAGGTTAATTGCAAATTCCAAATTAAATTCTCATTTGATGATTTTTTACAGTGGAAATTGTAGCTTTTTGGAGCTTGAAGAGAATCCAATTGAAAGCTAAGAGGAAGGAAACAAAGAATGAAGAAAATAAAGTTTTTGCTGTTAGTCGCGACCTGAATTCTATTGGATTACAACCTACTGGGCACATACAACATTTGATCATTTTTCAAGTTGGGTCGCGACCTGATATTCCATTTGGTTGCAACCCGACACGGCCCAGACCCATTTTTAGTAATGTTTAAACTAGTCTTAGGGCATCAGAATAGGAGTTCATTTTTTGACTTTTTTTAGCACATTTCCAGAGAGAGCCTGGGGATTGGCTGAAGCTAACACTAGAGAGAGATCCATCTTGGAGATTGAAAACCAAAGGCTTGGAGGAGGATTGAAGCTCCATTTTGTTCATCTCTTCCTTTCTCTTTTTGTCTTTAATGTTTATTATGCTTCTTGAACTAGTGATTGTTTTGTTTATTGTTATGGATAGCTAACTTTGTAGCTAGGGATCCTTTGGATCCTCTATGGATCTTGGATATTTGTAGATTTACTTGTTTAAATGTTAATGATGTTGGTTTTGGTTACTCATTTCTTGTCTTAATGCTCTTATATGTTTGGCCACCATTTAAGATGATTTGGGGTATTCCCTTGACTTAGAAATAGGAATAGGGATGTTGGACCTTAGTTATGGGTAATGCTTGTTCTTTTACACTTAATTGGCTTAGGTGTGAGGATTAGTCAATGGATGAAACATACCCATTGGTCTTGCATAGTAGATGCTTGATGTTAGTTCTCAATGGGTTGATTTCACACTAATTCACAAGGACACTTATTGTTTTAAGTGAAGGAGACACGGTTATTGACCTAGATATAGGCTTTTAACTATAATTGGCATGCTAACAAAACTAACTTATTGATGTTTATTTAAGTGATTTGCATATCCAAATGAAGTAAAAGGTGAAAAAGGTCCCCTAGGCCTTTTAACTTTGGTTGTCTCTCATTTTTAGTTTGTGTTATTGTTTTCCATTTACTTTCTCTTCTAGTATTTTTACTTAATTCTCATTAAATTAATATTGCTTAGGCCTGAACACGGTAGTTTAGTTGATCGCTAGCATACTCTATCCAATCCCTATGGATACGATACTCTTTCACTCACAATTATATTACTTGAACGACCTGCACTTGCGTGTTTTACCCGCTCTTGTAGGCGGCCATCATTTATGTTGGCAAATTTTTCTTATGATTTATGAATTCAATTTTTCATCGAAAGTATTTAATAATGAGGCTTAATTAGTGCTACGCCTAAATGACATAGCTCATGTGGTGATCTTAAAGTGCAAGCCTTATCAACCCCCCCCATAGGACAGGCCGCCGCCTCTAACTTTTTTTCAGAATATCTATCTATTTTTAGACAAATTTGTATTTTAAAATAGCTTCAATTTTATATTTCAATAAAGCATTAATTATTTTTTCAATAGTACCCTTAATTTCACATTTTTAAAGCATTACATTTAATATTAGCCTTAAACATTAATACTATTTTCAAGAATATCTATCTACTTTAGACAACTTTGTATTTTAAAATACCTGTCAATTTTATATTTCAATAAAGCATTAATTATTTTTTTCCAATAGTACCTTTAATTTCACATTTTCAAAGTAGTACATTTAATATTAGCCTTAAACATTATGCTACTACCTCTATTTTCTAATAAATGTTCATCTTCACACATATTAAGGAAATAATTAGATGAACATAAAGTTAAATAAATTTAAGTATATTTTATATAACACTACCCTTATCACCTACTCTAATATACTCTTTCTCATATTTAATCTATCCACTAATTCTTTTTCTCATAAGGGTATTAAGGGAAAAAATAATTAATATTGTTTATAATTCTTAAAGGAAGATAATAATAAAAAATATTTTTTTGTAAATGAACACTTATTAGATAATAGAGATAGCATATTGATTAATATGTAGGAATATATCAATCTATTTACTATATTTTACTCAATTATTAATATTATTTATTATTTTTCTTAATATCTGTATTTATCTTAAATTGAATATATTTTGAAAATGATTGAGTAATTAAAATGATCATCTACCATTATCCAAAACAAGCAACACAAGCTTATTTGTAACAAATGGTATTCATTGATGTTGTTTTTAGTTATTACCTATACATAAAATATTAGGGATAAATGAATTTTGTCCCCTTAAATTTTTTTTCATATACAATTTACCCCCTAACTTTTCAAAATATACATTATGACATCTTGAACTTTTCAAATTATGCAAAACACCCCTTAGTATAATTTTGGTAACTAATAAAGGTAAGATTATGTGCACTTAACCCTCTAAAGTTTCTAATTTATGCAATTCGAAACCTTATCCCTGAATACTATGTGTAATTAACTTCCTATTTTTTATTATGTGCAACCCACACCTGTTATGACTTAAAATTTTGGGAGGTTTTTAAGGTTGAAAAGTTTAGGTGTTAATGCACTATGAAAATTAGGGTTTTTTTGCAGTTTAAAAAGTTTAAAGTGTCATAATACACCTTTTGAAAAGTCATGATGTAATTGCATATTACCTAAAATTCATGGGTAAAATACATTTAACCCTAAATATTATTTCAACAACATTCATTTTTTCATCATTGAATGTGATGATGACACTTCTTTTATTCATCAATCACATCCAATAGTGATAAAGTGAATGTCTCAAAGGACACCCATTTTTTAGGGGTTGAAATAACAGTTCTCTCACCTATATATACTAACTAGCTATAATTACCAATGTGTTGCATGCCCTTTTTCTCAGTTTCATCATACATTATTTTGGATTAAATACTTAAAGAAACCTTGACCAACTTATCTTGTCTCTATGGTCTTGTATAGCTATAAGATTATTATGTTTTATTACTTCATTTGTTTTTAAATAATTATTCATTTCAAAAATAAAAATTTATCTAAAAATAATTATTAATGTAAAATTTTTAAAAAATATTAATTATTTTTTTTAATAATACTCCTATTAAATATTACTAGAAGAAGAGAGAGATCATATAGTGGAGGAGGGGAGAAACTATTAAAGTATTAAAAAGAAACAATGATAATTCAATAAATTATTTATAAATTTTTCTAACTTTAATATTTTTCTAATTATTTCTTTAATTTCAGTACATATTTAAAATTGAATAATTATTTAAAAATAAATAAAGTATCATTAAGCAATGTTTTCATGTAAGTACTGTTACGTCACGCTTTCTTTTGGGGATAGGTTGGTTGCTACTTGCTAGCTAAGTTACAATATTTATATATATATATATATATATATATATATATATATATTATATATATATATATATATATATATAGATATCAAGGACAACTCCTATAGCATGTGAGCTTATCTACAATATTAGATATTTGAATTTTAAAATTGTTATTTTGAGAAATAATCTTACTTAATTGCTATCTTAAGGCCTAAAATTGAATAAATATTTATTAAGACCGCCAAAAAAAAAAATTCATACTTGATCAAATTAAAGCCTCACCTCCAAAACAGAGGGAGAGATAACAGGTTCAGAGAACAATAACAAAGGGCAAAAAAAAAAAGGTAAAACAAGCACCACCAATAAGCCACTTGTCCCTACACCATAACACCACAATTTCGGCCAAATAAAAGGGAAATTAAGTCCCAACCAACCAATCCAAATTAAAGCAAACAAACAGATTCTCGAAAACAAGCACTACTCGTCACTACAGGAATGACAACCTGGTGGTGTACGTTAACACATATCCTACAGCTCTGCAACTGCTAACTGCAAAATTGTTTGTGTACCATGCAGTGTTATTATTGGTGCAACTTTGTTATTCCAAGAATTCTTAAACACCTAAATAGTTTATTTATAAAATATATGAATTACACTATTTATTTTTTTTTTATTTATTCTCTTTTTATTATTCCTCTTACATTCACATGGACTCATATGAGTGTCTATACCCATGTAGATGTTGATTATCTTTATTTGTGTAATGTGTATTATACTAATTAAGGGTGCATTTATTTCTAATTATTTGGGTAAATAATCACTTTTTCATTAAAAAAATCACTTTCCATTTCTTTGGATAATTTTTAAAAAATGATCAAAATTAAAAAAAAAATTAGTTTTCAGCTTTTTTTTGTAGAAACTAAAATTAATAGCTTCTGAAAAAAAAAAAATTTCAATTTTTTCAGTTATATATAAAATTTAGTTTTCATAATCACTTTTTTCAAAATTCAAAACAAACACACCCTAAATGAGTTTAAATGCATTGTCGATAACTTAATTCCAAAATATAATAATGGTTGCAATTGTCAAATTTCTTTAATGATTTGGCATCGCATCACATTAGTATTATCTAAGTACTTTGTTCCCAAAACAAATAGATAAATGCTGACAAAATTTTTCCTTAAAAATAGTAAATGGAAGAGGAAAATTGTATAACAATATATGATAATATAGAAAGAAGAGTGACGGAAGATAAAGTTGCAGTGGTTGGCAACTTAGCATAAAAGTTGTTCCAATCCATTAAGATTATTAGATTAAGTTGTGGTGACTGATTAGGCTGTTAAATTAGACTTCATAGGTTGACACTTTCATACTGTTACCGTGTTAAATAATAATAATAATACAAACATTGCTATTTGTGTATGCTTGTACTGCTTTATTATTATAATTTTTTAAAATTGAAGTTCATCTGTATAATTATTAAGTGACAAAACCAATTTGTCTCTTTCTTGTGTCTCCATTTGTTATGAAAGCTCATCTTTTTGTGCATGAGAGATAGCTAAGTAATAGCATAAGGCAATCTCATTCGCATCTACTATGTAAAATTTACGTGTCGTAAGAATTAATTCTATATATTCAAGCCCATTTGTCCGAGCAGGTATGTTTTGAGAGTCATTTTCATGAACTAAACAAAACAACAAATTGATGCTGAAAGATCCACTCCCCACTGCAAAGTTCGTTTTAATGTAATTTATCAATTAGCATATATAGCATATGAATTTTATAAGTGTGGTTGATAAATCCACCCATTTGTCCGGAAACGGTGTATTGATATGATAAGCATGTACGAAAGCAAAGTACCAAATAATGACAATAAGAATGATATTAGCTAGGTTGAAGATTCCCATGTCTTTGGCGATAAATTTGATTTCAGATGTAACAGACTTATAAATACGGTATCGGCCTGCAAAATGCATTCTTTTAGTTTGCAATGGCGTGCTATATGTTGCAACTTGTTGCATGAGGTGATGGCATGTTCCGTGGCATTTTAATTAAATTAAAGGATGGTAATACATTATGTCATTATTGGATATATATTAGTGAAGAATGACGTTATTTATACTCACAATACATAAGATATTATACTGATTCATATTTCATTCACCCTTATATACTGTGATCTCATTCAAAGGTCACAACTCATCAACGATCGATAAGAATTGTAGTAACATAGCCTCATATCTTGTTAATATAAATAACATTTTCCTCATGTGAAACGTCTATTTTCTGACCCACTAGTGTGTATGCATGATATATGACACTGTGGTGGTTCATTTCAATTTTCATTTCAGTTAATTAAGTTTAACTGACTAGTGTGAAAGGAAACCAAGCATTAAGTTATTATGAAGCGGTTAGTCCTTAAATCCTGGAGCAGCCAGATCAGAATCATGGCATCAACATCAATTTTGAAGTCCTAAACAAGTGTTAATGCATATACTGTTTATGAGGTTGATTCGCCTATTCGACTTGCTGTTTATACATATTGGATTTGATTATTGAGCTTTGTTGGCAAGTGGCCTATAAATAGCTATGTAAACACTCATGAGTGTGACACATGCCTTGAGGCTTGAGCACTGGTATGAGTCTCTCCGTATATAAACATTCTATTATAATATAATGTAATAAAATATTGTTAGCCAACAATATGCCCATATTGTGGCGTGTAAGGCTTTGGAAGTTAAACTTAGCTATGTCAAAATCGGTGATAGTTTTTAAAATTAAAGCTGACTTTGGCAAGTTGACTTCCCTGTATATACTAGTATATCGCCATAGAGACAGGTAAGGGAACTTGAGTCATTGTCCCACCGCTTATTAAACATGCATTAATTTTAATTGTTATCAGTAAATTAGTCAAAGGTCAATTGCTCTTTAATTGGTGCAATAGTTTTGTTGGGATCAATAACAGGTGGGCCTTCAGGGATGTGTACGTTATACAGAGCCATATTGGTTAAAAATTTAAAATACGTGGGAAAAGTGTAAGTCGATGGTTTAAGTGAGAAACCATTTCACCTTCAACCCTCAATCTATCATCATGCCGCCAGTACCCTATTTTTTTTTCGCTAGTACACTATTGTTGTTATATTTTATTTTTCTGATGAAACGAAAGGCATCTTTATATAATTACTTGCTTATTTTTCCTTTTTATTCACTTTTTTAAGCTCATTCTATGATTGATATATGCAGTGGCGGGGCTTGAAGAAAAATCTTGGAGGGGCCAAAATGTTTCACATGTCAATTAAATTGCATGAATCAAATCAATTTAAAATTAACTGCACATCTATATATAAATTTTATAGCAAATAACTAACATGATAAATGCTAATGTATATTTGGATTAATTCTAATATTAAGATTATTTCAATAATTGAATGCATTTATAATTAAATTTTTTATAATTGATTATTTCAAAATCAATTTTCTATATGGTTGTACTATTTCAAAAATAATTTTTAAGTGGTTTTTTTTGTTTGGATTATATGAAAACAATGGCTTTTATATGATAAATTACTAAAAAAATGTATCAAATAATTTTCTATATTTTATAATATTTGCTACTTATGATTATTTTAATAAAAGCATTAAAATGCTAAAGTAATTTATTTTTGCTTATAATAAAAAAAAATTAAAAATCTATTTTCACTTATAAGTGAATTTTAGAATGAAAATTAGTGTTTTTTTAATCCAAACATGTAAAGTCATTTCAAATTTAGATGAAAAAATCTTTTTTTTTACATTATATTCCCAAACATAATCTAATAATATAAAAAAATTTATAAATATCCTTAAAAATTAAAGTAGAGCACAAAGTTAATAAATTCATTATTTATATTGAATGTGCTCTTGTAATTATTTATCTAATGTAAAAAAACTAAAATGATACTTAATTATGATGTGATCTTTTTTTTTAATTAAAAGACAAGTTAATGGATTTTAAGTTTAAAAAACTCATTTATATATAATAACATAATCTATATAGGATAACATATCACACTTCTTATTTATTATACATATTTAACTCTCATACCAACTATTTAAAAAATTATACATATATAGAAAGATATAATTGGATGACATTATATAAGTTTCTTACATTTTCATTACATTTAAATTTAAATTTGTTTTCTTTATATATATATATATATATATATATATATATATATAATTTTTGAAAATATCCATAGGAAGCTCCACCATTGGATATATATACCTCTTGTAAAATAATTGTGTACAATAAGCTTGTGCAATCCACATAAATTTCTCTATCAAATAATAAGTTGTTTTCAAAGCATGATTACGATATGAAAAAATAAAAATAAAATTATATGAACAAATCGTTAGGATAAAAAAAACGATTCAAACATTAAAATGAAGTATTCACAATATAATTAATATACCAAAAGTTTTATACATGCGATCTTTAACCATCATCAAATCTTATATGTAAATGAAAATGCCCTTAAAAAAGTAGTACGATTTTTGTCTAAATCACAAGTATTTAAAGAATAATCAATACCATTCTTTATTGAGTCACTAAATGAGTTTAGTATTTTACTTGCAGATAACCTTGTAGGTGTAGACAGTCAAAAACTAAACTCACCCAGATCAGTGAAGAGCAACCGTACAAGAGATCACAGAGACAATAAATAAAGGCGTACAAGAGTAAATAGGTACATAGTCATCCGCATAGCATGTAACACTTTGTTTATCCCAAAGTATAGCACTAAGTTAAATTTGAAGTTAACACTGCAAGAAAAATAAATATTTTTATATTTAATAATTATAAAAAAGATTATAAGTATTTTCACTAGCCACTATTTTTTTTAAATAATATTTTTCTTGACAAAAGTTTGATTGTCATGAAAAGTACTATCAAGAAAAACAATTTTGATATTAAATGATTATTAAAAATATTTATAAGCATTTCTTGACAATTATTAAATGTCAAAAATAAATTATTGTCAACAAAAATAATTTTGAAATTAAGTGCCTGTTGAAAATACTTATAAATTAATTTTAATTTTCTTAACAATTATTAAGATTTGTTTCAACACTTATTAATAAATGTAAAAAATGCTCATAAAAAGATGGATGTGAATTGTTGAAAAAACTCATTTAATTTCTTGAAGTGTAATTATGTAGGTTTCTCTCATTTATCACAAGTTAAAGCTTTGATTATCTAAGATATTGGTTGTAAATAATCTCCTAGGATAGAATGCATATTTTTTTATTTAAAAATGAGATTCATTTTGGTATATTATCATAATGAAATAGTTTATACTAAAATACTAAACAAGATAATTTTATGTAACCAAAAAAACCAAGATAATTTTAGTGACTTATTTAATGAGATTATAAAATATTTAACAAGTTTAATTTATTTAAACTGTTTATAAGATTAGTTTTTGCTAGAACGTAAAAACACAAATATCATTCAAATTTTATACAAAAATTGCTCCCTTGAGAATTAAATTTATGTGTTATGATGTCAACTAACCATTTATCGATTAGTTTTAGTAAAATTGATCATGTTAATTACTTTATTTAATTTATTTAAAAAATTCAAAAAAAATTGGAATGCACTGCAGGGAATACACTAAGACAGCTTGTTGATAGTTAGGTCCCGACCATTAGAAAGGAAGTGCTCTCTAAGTGCGTATAAAAGACAAATACAATCAGCCCCAAAATAATAATAATAATAATAACAGACAAATACATGGATTGCAACCTTTTGCTGAGGCTAGGAAAAGTAATATTAATCAAAACCAAAAGCTAGATAGGCTCAAATTAATCAAAAGCAATGAAAATTAGGTATGCCATATGTACTTAAAGCCCACGATGCATAATATGGGCTGGAATGAGAAACTTGTGTTGCGTGGCTTATGTAATGGAGCAAATAAGGCACACACTTCAATTTCAATTGGAGAACTTAAAAGAAGGCCCAAGGTTTGAATTGAAGGAAATGGTGCGCATTGCTGGAAACCTAATACTGTGGCGGGAAACGACACAGGATAGGCGGAGACAGAGGCAATACAAGCAATAGCACTATAGCAGCGCCGCCTGCAATGGAGGCAAAGCAATTCGATAAAAAAGAAAATTATACTGTTTTATGAACATGAAATTTTACCTTACATTTGATAACGTAGTTTTGTTTGTATTAATTATTTAATTATACTTGTAAGTGCACAAGATTAATATAACATCAGACAAACATAAAGTGTGTTTACCACATTCTATAAAAAAATATATAGATTTGATTTCTATGTATTCACAGCACAAAAGTTTTTTATGCAGTTATTTAATAATGTATTATTATATTAGTCAATAATTAATTTTTCTATCAATTATTTGAAAAGTCATGTAAATGAAAGATTTTAATTGTATGATAATATAAAAATATTTAATTTAGTAAGTGCATGAAAATTAAACTCATAACATAAAAGATAAAAACGTTTGTGTTTGCAATGAATAATGAGATTAACTAAATTTAATGTTTATCTAACTTTTGAAATAAATATTCAATGAGAGAGTAAAAATGCATGAAACGAGACATTGAAGTGCTATATTTTACAAAATAGCTCTAATTGTTGCTATCTTTGCTCTGGTATATATGTCTCAGGCTACTCTATCTGAAGGCGGATTCTTTGTGACGAGTAGGGATCAAGGGACAGAATTTTTAGTAACGGACAAGGATCATGGGGTGTTGGACTCCAGACACAATCTATGTGATCTGACCTATGAGGGGAGAGACAGTGGCTATTTGCTCCTTCTTGTTGGGCCAGGGTAGGGGGATTGCCCAAGGCCGGTTCAGTCCATGAGTTCTGGGCTCAAGGCTCGCAAGCCTCAAGAGGCCTAAGAGGATAGGTCGGGGAGTATTGTCCCAAGCAACAAAGAGACTTGACGATAGATTAGAGGAGTGCTTACTGATCCACTAATCCTTCTCAATCCGTACCACATAAATTTGAACCATAAATCATTCGCATTTTTTTAAAAAATAAATCATTCTCATTTCTAACATGAGTAATAGAATCCTCTCATTTTATAAGATATGTGAATAGATAATTGGATGACAATTTTCATAAAAAAATTACAGCATCATTACATAGAAATTAAACTATAAAGATGCATTTGGTTGGATGTAGATATTAGAGTAAAATTTACATTACTTAAAAGTAATTCAAATGAGATAATTTGATTGGATATAGTGTGTAAAATTTTATATTATTTTTACATAGAAATTAAACTCTTATACCTAAACAATTTTTTCAGTTTTTTTAAATTGACATACTATACTTACACGAAACCGCATAGGATTATTTTTCCACTGAGAAAAAAGGAAAAGGAAAATTCTATGCGATCCGGATTACACACACCATGACACAAAAACATTAAAGGAGACCAGGAAAAAGCCCAAGAAGAGGCCCAGTGTTTTTTCAGAAAAGACCGAACCCGGCCCATTCAGAATCGCCTACGGGTCGGGGCGAAGACGCCACCGAAGACGACGACGTGGAGGCCCGAAACGGCGAGAAGGACTTCCTCGACGACAACGACCACCGTGAAAGCGTCTCAAGCTCCGACGCATAATCGGGTTCCTTTTCGGGTTGAACCGCCCGTTTCGGACCCGTCTTCTTCTTGCTCGCTAATCTTCTCAGAAAAGGCGACAGGAAACAACCCGACGACACGCTCTCTGTTCGAGCAAGAAGCGGCCCTTCGAACCGCCATCGGTCCGACCGAACCCGTGGAATCGACCGGAAGGACCGGGTCCGGGCTCCACAGGAGAGAATTGGTATGACCCGGCTGGTGGCGGCCTCAGCTTCGGAGACGGCGGTGCCGGTGACAGAACCCGCGGCTTTTGGTGATGGTGGTGGTGGTGTTGTATGGGTACTCCAGGTTTTATCTCCCACTTGAATGGAACTGCCCCTGGTTTCTTGAAACAATCATCGTCCTCCACAGTCACACCCATTGTTTTCCAAGTATTCTAATATCGAAAGCTCTTTCTTTTTGCTTTTGTTAACACAAACTCAGCATTTGTTTATGTTTGTGCTAGTGTTAGTGTGTGATTCTCATGAAGTGTGAGCACTAAGGTGCATTTATATCGCATGTTGGCACTTGACAAAGTGATGAGTATGAGGCTAGGAGCATGATTTGATTTTGTTCGGTGCTGGCGAGCGAGATTAAAGGCATGGATTAGTGGGGGCATGTGGTCCTCATTGTGTGGGACTTGCGGGTCCATTTTGATACGAGTTAGTTGACTATGTTGTGTTATCAGCAGCTCTGTTAGAAAAAACACCATGTGGCTAAGCTTTGTGTTCTTGGACCTTTTGCTATCCAACTTTTTAAGATTGAAACGTCTCTTGAGAATTTAGATTATGAACGTAGACTTCTTGTGTTAAGAGGATTTTAAGCTAAAAGATCGACTTTTCCTGCTTCAAAGGACGTAAATTTCTCCAAT
This sequence comes from Dalbergia oliveri, assembly GCA_030441495.1. Lineage (NCBI taxonomy): Eukaryota > Viridiplantae > Streptophyta > Magnoliopsida > Fabales > Fabaceae > Dalbergia > Dalbergia oliveri. The sequence goes on along the minus strand of JAMLFY010000003.1, from coordinate 10,597,424 downwards.
TTTAGTTATTGATTGATTTGTCTCTTATAACCCACAGAGTCCCCACTCAGTACAAGTGTACAGCGATTGAAGGTTCAAGGTCATGACTTTCACTCTAGCAGCCTTGAAGGGGGGACTAGTCAAGTACTGATATTCAGAGAAAAATAATTTGAACTAGACACGATTCAAATTTGTTCTCAAGTATTTACAAAAGGAGAAACATGCAACGGTGCATTTTTCATAAGGACAAGTTGGACCACGTGTAATCATTTACATTGGTAGCAGACACTGTTGCAGCCACAGGCGCTACTAATATTTGAAAGGGAACAGCAAGTTCCATTTAGCGCCACTAGTTCGAGGTAGGCCTCCCAATTATTAACTTAATTGTAGGTTATGAGCACTAGGGCAGGCTTATAATAATATTTCCATGCAATACCCGCAATAATAAATCATTTTATTGATTATCAAGTGGGAAAAAGAATGCTAATTGATATCATTTTAAGCAATTAATAAATCCTGAATGTAACAATCTTCGGCGTGATGACCAGCCTCGGTTTATTTGTAATAAACTTTTCCCATGCATGTTATGTTAGATGGAAATGGAAATACCATCGTATTCATCTGCATCTAATCCAAGTGGATGGAAGTAAAGGACAATCAAGAAAAATAGTTAAATACATAAACATGTACAACCTCAACGGAAGAAACGGTCAGATTTAACCTTGATCAAGTGAAAAAATGACATGATTGACTTGAACAGTAGATATAGCGACATACCTTAGTTCATTTGGTATGTGATTATTAGCTAGAGGAGTTGAAGATGACTGTAGTTACTACTTTTAATTTTACCAACTGTCCTGACAAAATTATTGATTCAGCAAGTTACAACGAAATGAATTGCAGCTGAACCTGGTACTTCAAACTTTTCATTGAATTCATTCTGGGATGAAACAGAAAGGACTTGAAAGGAACGGGGAGTGTATGAATGCTTTAAACAATTTAGTGAAAAAACGGTAAAATGGCTAAGTTGTGTTCACTTCACCACCTGCAGCCTTAATTTTTGTACGCAGGAATATCCTAAGCTACTGAACTAGTATTTAGAAACCCTGCTCATTACTGGGTTAGGAATGCAATTACCCGGGATGAATTCTTCAAAATCCAATTTTACCGAAACAAGTAACGGTGGGGCCCAAATCTGATCTCATAATACAGAATTTCACGAGTCTCTCTCTCTCTCTCTCTCTCTCTCTCTTTCTCTTTTCCGTTCGAGCAGAAAAATTGAGCCTGCTGTATTTAACATGCTGACAATCTAATATCTAACTGTCGTAGGCAAATCTTTCTGGCATGTTACAAAAAGCCTGCATTGTTTTGCTGACCACGTCAAGAAGCTGCAAGTATTCATCAGCACCATCAACTAGGCACTGCAATTCCACTAGCAATTAGTAAGAATACCCATTACACAGCAACGGTATATGCATTTAAGCAAACTTTTGAAGCTCTTAAAAACGTAACAGAAAATAATTGTGTTCATATCATATCCAGGAAGTGGTAAAAGAAAGGTGGAACAGGAAAAGGAAAGGTGAGGGGTTTAGTGTATGTTAGTTAATTCCAAGGGTCATAAGTAACCTTATCTGCTTCACCCAGCTTCTTGGATATTCTAGCCTTCTGTTCATCAGATATGTCATCTTCAACAATGGCCTCGAATAACTGAAAGACTCAAATCAGTTTCATGAAAAAAAGAATTAACTGTGTAAGCAATTTTACTCACAAAATAATTGCCTGATGAAACTGGGAAAACAAGACCTGCGTTAGCATCTGAGAAGCTGGATATCCCTCGGCGATGAAATTGTTCACTTCCTTGTTGGCTAAATCAAAATTACCACTTTTGCATGCTTTAAGAAGTGCCCCCACCACCTCCGTTGGCACAACCTGATAGATTTTAAAAAGTCAGGACAGGCAGGGAGGGTGAAAAGTGTGAAGTAAAAATAGATCGCGTCCCTGTCAAAAATTACCAGATATGTCACAAATAAAACAACTATTACATTGAAAATCCGTTACTCGCAAAAAGTAGAACACAAGGACAAAAGATATCACAGGAAGCCACTTCAAGAAATGGATGTAGCCATCCAATGTTTTATAAAGTGGCATATGAACTGCAATTTTGTGAGGTTTTACATCAAGCCACAACAATATTAGGACCTACAAATAAAATCTTTTTATCCATGTCATGAAGAAAGAAATAAAATTGTTTATAAAGAGGGAAAAACCAAAACTCTAACTCAAATTCCATGCCCGTCTGCAAATAATTATGTGAATCATTGAGTAGTAATGTGCATGATCAACAAAATAATGTATATAGACGACTTCAAAACTCATATATATGTCTTCTTAGAAAAACAGAAACAGAACAAACTAACAGAAATTAATGCCACAACATACCCCAGATACAGAAATCAGGTCCTTTGAAGAAATAGAAGATCCAAATAAGCGAGCAGCTGACTGCAAAAGTTAATAACAAATTATTTCACATAATAAATAGATGTTATTTGAAAAGCTTGGTGATGAATGTTGTTGAAGAAGATAGAAGAAAATGGAAGAAATATAACTTCAATGTTTTAAGACAAACTAAGTTAACAGGGAAATGCCTGTTACCTGCAAGTATGTGATAGCCCGACGAAGATCTCCTTGAGAAATAGAACTCAAAGTTGAAAGAGCCTACGGAAGCCAAGTTACATAAAATATTTTGTTATGATTTCAACAAAACCTCCATAGACAAAGGATTCAAACCATTTAGAATATCACTGCTGGTTTATAAGCACAAAGGTTCCTACCTTTGCATCAAGATTAAGTCCTTCTTCATTGCAAATGTACAATATTCGGTTGCTCATGATTCTTCGGACAATGGCTTGAACCTGAATTTTGCGCACCTTGAAGCAAGTGGCTCTATAATCCTACAAAAAATTACAGCTTTGTAACTTACGGAATCAATGGGTCACCTATTCTATATAAAGCATTGACATAAACAAAAGACAAAAGTAATACTTTAGCTTTATCATTATTTCTTCAGACTTGACATGAAACTTACATGGAAGAAAATCATTAGTACTTGAGCATGATATCTGTGTGGTGCATACTAAAAAAAATGTATTGTTGTAATTTTCTTGTGCATTTGGAAATAAAACGATGCATATAACATCAAAATCATAAAAATATTTAGTCAAATTAAATGAAAAAAAAATTATCTAAACAGTAGCAATGAAAGATATCCATTGAGATTGGACTTTATACCTGTGAAAAACATTCAAGATACAGCAAAGTGGATTTACAACCATGAAAAACATTGGAGACACAGCAAAGTAGATTTAAATTATGTTTATCATGGCCACAATAATTCCCTTGGTTCTTATTGATGTTAGATAAAAAATGCTGACAAGATTAATAGGTAAGTGGTAACATGGAAGACAAGGTACCTGCTAATGTAATTGCATACAAAAAAGAATCGTGTAACTTTAGAGTAAGTTTCCATGGTATGCCTCAGGGCATTCTGTACAGCAAATTACAGATAATGTGAAACATAACATGCTGGAGACAAGCAAAGTCAGGAATGAAAAACACAGTAGACATGCCTGAGCATCTTCAGTCATAAATCCGCCTCATCCAGAACAATAATCTTAAATGGTGGACATGGATAACTGCTGAGACATCAAAACACCAAAAGGGTTAGAAAGACACACATATCCCACAGACAAAATAAGGGGCGAAGAACGTGCAGTATCAAGTCTCGAGCATAAAATTAGAGCTAATTAACACTAACATACTTCTTACGCTGATTGGTACCAACAGCCACAGCGGCGAAATCTTTAATCTTAGTGCGAACAACGTTAATCCCACGGTCATCACTTGCATTGAGCTCCAGCACCCTAGACTTGTACAGCTCAGGCCTATTTATGTAATAACATGGTTGTCACAAATTAAATAACACTAGTACTACTACCTATGAATACCAACTACCAAGTCATGGAGCAAACAGAAATTGAAACCTTAAAAAGCTAGAAAAACCCTAAGCACAGACAGAGAATATTAAGCGGTTCGAGGTAAAAGAGCTGAGATTAGAGGGAGCAAAGGCATACCCGAAAAGCTGATGTGCGATTGCAAGAGCCGTAGTGGTTTTTCCGGTGCCGGGGGGACCATAGAAGAGCATGTGGGGGCACTGTGACGCAAAAAGAAAAGAATTGAAGAAGCAATTGAGTGAATGAGAAAATTGGGGAAAAAGAAGAAGAAGGGGGAATTATGCTTCCGGTTTTGAGGGTGTTAGTGAGGACGCGAACAACTTCGTCCTGGTGAGCTACGTCCTTCACTTGCTTTGGTCGGCTGATACAGAATTGCAGCCACAAATGAAAATGAAAAAATAGTCAGTAAAAGAGAACAGATCAAAGACTATCGTTGCCAGAAAAACCAAAAACAAAATTGCGCAAAATAAACAAGTGAGAAAGTGGATACTATTTCTCGACCCATGGCTGAGAGCTCTGCAGGATTGGCGCCATACTTCACTATTCACTTCGCACTCTCACTCTCCCCTCCCTTACCCTCGACTTGCTCCTTATATACTTGCTTCTGATTCTATATATGTATCTAGTGCATAGGGCCTTTTCCCGCTCTTCCCTTCACGCACCGTTTCACCGCAACAGGGTTTTTCTGCTTCCTTGCCCTTTTCTTTGCACTTTATTTTATTTTCATGCCCTCAACGTCTCTGGTGTAGTTCTTCATAAAACAAAAAATTTAACAAATTATAAATTTTGCCAGATTTTATTTGTGATGTATTATTTATATTTATTAATTTTTAGATAACTAAGCGAGCCTTCACCAAAGAAAGAGAGAGAGAGAAAAAGAAAAGATAATCCAACGAGCACAACACAGATAAATTGATAGAAACTGGTGCTATTCTAACTTAACCACGTTTTATATTCGAGCCTTAGGTATCTGATTGCATTAAAATTTGAGAGGACAAACTTTGCATACTTGGAAGAATTGATTTGGCTTTTTCACCAAAAGAAAATAAAAAAAATTGCTTATTTACAAATTTACAGCCGGTATGATATTATTTATTAATATATATTAGTTTTTGAATTAATGTAAAATGACCAAAAGAAAATGATTTATTATATATCAATTGTTTAGTTGTCAAACAATTTACTGAATAACGTGTTTTACTATGTAACGATTAACGAGTATATGTAGAAACAGTTACAGTATGAATCCTGAACAATTTACCAATTATGCATTACTCTAAATTATTATCATCATTAATTATTTATAAATAACACATATTATAATCTCAAAATTTAACAAATTCTTATAAACTTTATTTAACCTACAACAAACCTAAATTAAACTAAATTACATACTGAAATAAATATGAATACATACAAATAAATAAACCAAACATTATCAATCTCTTAGCAATCTCAAACATTTAAATAAATATCATATATTAAAATCCATAAATTAAAATACATGCACTATACTATTCAAATAAAAAGTACACAATTTCAAGTTATTAGTTCCTATAACTCCATAAAATAAAAAAATTCATTAAACTATTTCAAGTAATTTAGCTTCTACGAGTACAAAAAAGTAAAAATTTCAATTAAATGAAGAATTTTGAATTGCAACTTGGCATTTGCCTTAGTAATAATATTTAGTATTTGCTATTTGTAAAGTTAAGTTATATGTTTGCTTCTTAATTAAGTTTTACTTATATCTAAAAGTGTAAATTATATTTGAATTAACATAAATAGATTTTAGAAGTTATAGCTATAGATCTGTTATCTAACTTTTATTTTATAAATGAGAGTTATTTTTCCATGCAAAATAAATAAAACAATAAAAGATTTATTCAAATGTATTTGTATAAGTCTCATGACTATAACATAAATGAGTTGATGAGTTAATAAAAAGACTCGTTGATCTTTTTCTTTTGAAAAAAATATAACTTGGTATAAATTTTTTTGTAAGTGGATCAAAATTAGACTCCATCTATAATGTCACGATTATTGATAAGCTCCTTCAGTGGTTAGTAGTGGGATTTTGATTTTCAATTTTTGAGTGAATTGTTGGATTAAGTTGCAATCTCGACGGCGACTATACGTTACAATCACAGGTTAAGTGGACTGTCCAGATCTCTGTCGGGGCTCCAATCTGACGGTCACTATTGTTGGTATAGACTTCTTTTCGCGCTTTGGCGAACAATAAAAATTCTGAAACCGAACGTTCCTCGGCTCTTGGACACTGCCTCCCTCTGTTTGCGAACGAAAACAAGATCCTCACAAATTCAGCAAAAGCGATTTTTCCCCAGAGTCTGAAAACTCTTACCGAACCCTAGGTGTTCTTCCTTTTCGATCATCCACCACACTCTATTTTTTTTATTTTATTTTTCTCAATTTCTTCTGCTTCGTCCTGTTCCATCAAGGACCCGCTTTCTGTGATTCTTCTTGCGAACGAAACTGACTCCATTTACCGTTTATTTGCAGCGATTAGGGTTTTCTTTTCCGGAGTACAAAAATGTTCTCCCGAAACCGGCGGTTCGCGTCGTCTTCTTCTCCATTGTCATCGTCGGAGAAGAGGTCCTCGGTTTCGGAAAGTTCTAGAAAGAAGGTGGCTGCCGCGAAGGCCCACTCCACGAAGAAGCGTCCCGCCCTAGTGGACGTCACCAACAACAGAAATGCCTCTCTCCGGTGCAAGAGCCTCTCTGCTGCTTCATCCAAACCTATGGTAGCGTCAAATTGAATGAGTTCCGCTATGTTTGGTTGTGATTGATTTGATTTTCTTTTGTAGTGGTAGTGATCATGAGTTGCGGTGATTTTTATGTATTGCCCTTTTTTTTTAACTATTGGTATTGGTATCAGTGAATTAGCATTTGACTAAGAACGACACTTGGGTTGTGACAGAGTCAGTCTTGTGTGACGAATAACGTTGCATGATGATGTGTATGGAGTATGAAAATGATGTGGTAACAAGCATGGTTAAATTTATGGTCTGAGTGTCTAATTGGCCTTTGCATGGTTCACCTATCATTGATCACTAGATTCGGCTTTTACACGGGATAGGTTGTTAAGTCTGCAAATTATTGTTTGATAACAAATACCGACCTTCACCTCATATGCTTTAGGGGTCAGTTTGGTTTATGGTGAACATGGGAGTGAAAAGTTTATAGACAAGCTTTCTATTCAATTTTATTAATAAATACAATCCATGGAAATTTCACCCCTCAAAAGCAAACTTACCCTAAGGGTTTGTTTGGTATGAGGGTAATGAGGTGGAAATTATCATGGATGAGCTCCATGTGTAATTCCATGATAATTTCCACCTCATTTTTACCCTCGTATCAAGCACATTCTAAGTGTAAAACTTTTGTCAATTAACTTTTTACTTCAATTTTAATTTCTGGCTTTCGTTTCAGTGGGTAAGTATGATTCATGCATGCATAATTGCATATAATTGGGGTGTATTAGTTTGGTTTCTGTTCTTTAACAACCTTTTATTATTTATTTGAAGGTTCCATGCGTGTCTAAGACTTCCAAGACAAAGAAGGATTCTATTGCCAGTTCCCAGGAAAAAGTTATTTCTGGGAAGCCTTTGCAAGCTCCATTGAGTACAAAATCAACTGGGTTGGCGCTTCCAAAAGGCACTTGTTCAACTAGAAGTGGTCAGCCAAAGGCTGGTGTTCAAGCTTTACCTAATAGTATGATCCGTGCTTCAGAAGGATAGGCATTTCTCCAAGTAAATCTGTTAGTGATTCAGTTTCACTGGATGAGAGCATGTCAACCAGTGATTCTTTGAAGAGCCCAGAAATTGAATATATAGACAATGATGTCGTATGCATCAAATCAATTGAGAATAGGACATGTAGCATTCTCAATATTTCAGACTTTTCAAAAATAGCAGGTTCATTTATTGAAGGGATGAATCTCACTTGCCCCAGCTCTCTATATTTTTGCTAATGTGGAAAACATGTTTTACTGCCCTTCAGGAAGAATATGCGGTAATAGTACCATCACGAAGGTAGAAGCAAATGAAGTTGTCGATATTGACATCAATATCAAGGACCCACAATTTTGTACATCCATTGCCCATGAAATCTATGAATATTTGCGTGTATCTGAGGTTTGTTCCCCATATATTTTACTATTTAATCACCTGTTGTAATTCTCAAGTGAATGCTAGTAGCTTTTGCATATGGTTTTCATATGGTGTGGTTATTTGTTTAGAGACTTCTAGTTCATGTTCCTTAACTGTGGTATACTAGTATTTGTCGCTAAGAGCCAAAGCCATGGAATGTTGGAATACTGAAACAGCGCTTCAGTCCCATTCATAGTAAATGAATACAGTAAATATAAGTGACTTGAACATGTCAGCTACTAGCAGTTTAGTAACATACAATGGTTTTTCTTCAAAAATATCTGACACGACAATTCTATCTAAATTTGAAAACCAAATTGAATTTCTTCTCCAACTTCATTTGTCTATTTCACATATCACTTTTATCTAAAAGTTTCTGAAGAAAGATTCATTCTTATTGAAAAGCCATATTCATGGCTGGATGGATACTGTGTAGATTTTAGAGTGATAAGGTAGGATTCATTTATTTTTCTTGTGTTCATTTTTCATCCTCATATTTGTTAAAATTGGGTGAACATGACTTTCATATAACTAGTGCAAAATAGATGATAAATTTGCAATTGAATTTTGAGTGTCTTATGAGGGTGGTTTGGTACCCTTAATTGGCTACCGTAACTTTTGGAAGTCTCTAACAAAGTCATCAGTCATATTATTTCTGTATTTATTCATTCTTTAGTCTAATTTCTCTCTGTTTCTTTTTAAGCATTTGTTCTGGGCTTATTTTAGTTTTAGGAAATTAGAAGGCCATCTTTGGACTATATGGAGAACATTCAAAATGATATAATTCTAGCATGCGGGCAATGCTCATTGATTGGCTTGTGGAGGTAAACTATGGTATCACTATTTTAATCAATTTTATTGTATTCTTATTTGGGCTTTCTGATTCATTAGAAAATTTAAATTGTAAATATCACAATTGTTTCTTTTTGTTAGTTCATTAAGTTCCTGTGTTCAATTTTCTCACATAATTTTGTCTAAACATTGTAGGTTGCTGAAGAGTACATGCTTCTACCTGACACACTATTTTTGGCAGTTAACTACATGGATCGCTATCTTTCTGGCAATGCAATGAATAAGAAGCGATTACAACTACTTGGTGTTGCCTGCATGATGATTGCTGCGTAGGTTTCTTATCTCTTAATGCTTGTTTGTTAAGCATTCTCTACTTTAATTTGTGTGAGTGTACACGTGTGTTTCTTCTTCTCTTCTGTCCTCTGTTTGTCATGCTTTTTTATGTCTATACCATAACTATAAGCTAATACATTGGTTTGATTTTGCCAGCAAATACGAGGAGATTTGTGCCCCTAAGGTGGAAGATTTCTGCTATGTAACTGATAATACATACTCTATGGAGGAGGTTTGGATTTACTTATCTATTAATTTATATCTGAAGCTCTCAACGTTTTTTCAGTTGCTTTATTCTCCTAAAAGTGATGTGTATGAAATTAATGCAGGTGTTGCAGATGGAATCTGCTGTGCTGAATTTCTTGAAATTTGAGATGACAGCTCCAACAGTTAGATGTTTTTTGAGGTAATGACTAGTTTTCTTATTATTGGTAAGTGCAAGTGGAAGTAATTGCCATTGTATTGACTTTTTTCATGCCAAAGCAGGCGCTTTGTTACTGTTGCCCAAAGAACCTGTGAGGTAAGCTTCTTGATTAAGTTTCTTTTTTTGGCTTTCGTGCTAGGATGATAACATCTTGGCACTTTATGATGGTTACCGTATGTTGCTTTCAAGGCTCCATTGTTGCTGTTGGAGTACTTGGCAGACTATCTCTCAGAGTTATCTCTTCTAGAGTATAGCATGCTTAAGTATGCCCCATCATTGGTAGCTGCATCAGCCACTTTCTTGGCTAAATACATACTACTTCCTAGGAAGAAACCTTGGGTACGTATGACAGGAGATTGATTTTATAGAGAAATATTTTATCTTTTGATGAATATATGTAGTGATCTTGTGCAATTACTTACATGTTGTGTAGAATTCTACTTTAAGGCATTACACAGGCTACCAAGCACCAGAATTGCGTGAATGTGTTGTGGGACTGCATTGGTTGTGCTGTCATGGCTGTCATAACTTACCTGCCATTAGGGATAAATACAGTCAGCATAAGGTGAGAATACCGGCTCTTGCTCTCACGTGTATGTGTGGAGTAAAATTAGGTGTCTTAAATTAGTCTGCATTCACATTCTCTTGTTCTTCTCATTTTGAGAACATCCAGCTCACCGTTTTTTACCTCAAACTGTCTCTCCACTGATTTGTTTTAATAATCAGATGATTAAGTGATAATAACAGTGAGGATTAATGGAAATGTTAAAAACAAAAATTTCTTTCATTGTCATTGGAATTCTGTGTAGTTTGTCATGCCAGAAACAAATTTGATCACATTAAATTTGCAATACATACCAGTTAGTTGGTCGATTTTTATTATACCTTCATTATCTAGAGGCTCAGCTCCATTGATACGGAATACATTAAACAGGTGTAGACACTGAAACTAGAAGTTATCCATTTAGAAACCTGATTGATTGATTGGTTCTTCGTGGTTATGATCAAGTCAGCAGTTACTAGCCCCATCCATTCAAAAGAGTGCTTTTGTTACTCGAGTTTATATTAAGATTTCTGAGGAATTTGTTTCTACATTTGGATGATGAAGAATGAACCTGCCATTTGATTGTCTTGCTGTGACAAGGGTCAATTAATTTGTTATTTTAACATACTGGTATGCTAGCGTTTGGGTTATTTTTTATTTTAAATACTTTTGTGCAGATATGATGTTGACCTACATTGGCACTTGAATTTTAATGCTCACGAACTACTAATACTTTCACTTTATTTCATGTATTCAGTTCAAGTTCGTGGCAAAGAAGTATTGCCCTGTGTCAATGCCTCCAGAGGTATTCCAGAGCTAGGCAGCTAAGCCCTTACATCCTCATTCTAATGCTCTCAATTAGATGCGTCATCTGTGTTGGGTTCTGAAATTCTAGGCCATTGCAGTGAAGACTATTAATAAGTATGTAGCGCTCTTTACTCACCTTGCTATTGAATCTTGCGTTCATTATTTCTGTGCCAATTATTGGATATTCAAGTTACTATCAATATGTTTGGTTTTGCAGTGGAGGACCCCAAAAATCGATTTTGGGGTAGGAAATCGATTTTAGTTTGTTTTAACTATGTTTGGTTCTCATGAATTAGAATCAATTCTTGCTCCTAGAATTGATTATGGGAGAATTAAAAATTTATTGCTTTCTGTCAAAATCAATTTTAAAGTAACAAACAAACATAAATCACTTACTTTAAAATCAATTCTAACAATTAATTCCAACAGGATTAATTCTATAAATGCAGAACTAAACACACTATGCAATGTCCATTTGAATAAAATCTCCATAGCCTGTACTTGTTACCTTGTAAAGTTGCACAGCTCTCTTCTTAAAGAGTGTTGCATGAAATGATGTAATTTGAATGATATAGAGTTTAATTAGCCAAGAAAATAATAGCTCTCCCTTTTTATTTTCAGAAAATGACACCTCATATTTTGACAATGAAATTGATCGCTTGTTTATAAATTATTACCAAAATCAATTATCAAAGGCATGTTTTTAAAAGCCACATGAGAATTGAGTAGCTATATTTTAAAAGGAGTTAGTGGATCATGTTTTTCTTTCTTGATGATGGTTAAATTAGGCACTTCTCAATTTTTGTTTGAATAAACCACAAAGACTGAGTTAGTGTTGAGGAATTTGGATAATTAGCCTGAGATCATAAAATCTTTATTTGAATACCATTTTAAAAAATAGCTTATATAGAATAAAGTTGAATGGTAGTTTGTGTTTAAAATCATCATAGGCAAACATGTTGCTTTGTTCAATGAATTAACTTGAATCTTAATTGGTAAAAAGATTTTTAAAAAGAGAGACTTTTCTTTTGTCTTGATTTGAATTAAAAAAAGTCAGTAATTTAATATTACAATTGACAAAAGACTAGTCTTGTTTTCAATAATTTTTCGTTCATTTGGTTTGCTCAAAAGTTTTAGTTAGACATTTCCTTTATGATATCTTTTTCTCGTTTGTTTTTACACGAATTTTGCTGAAGTATTTCTAATGTTTATCCACATAGGAAAACCAATTTTTCAAACACAGTCCGAAAAAATTTGAACATAGCGTTGTGTGCTGCTTGATACTAGTACATGACAAATTGCAATATTAAATTCATTAATTTACGGAGCCTGTTTGTGTTGTGCTGTGACAACCTTTTTCATTTGCAAAAGAAGAAAGCAACATTAAGTTGAAGATCTTCTTGTCTCAATTAAAAAGAGGTGTTTAAATTTGAGGAGCCTCTCCTCTTTTTCGGTGCACACATTTGAATTCTGCATATAATTAATTTGAAAAATTTAGGAGAGCCATATAGGAGTATGATGAATGAATATCAACAACATGTCCGTCCTCAAGGTTCGGAAATGGGACTGTTCACTAGTAGGCTCCTCCTCCTGAGCCTCAAGGCAGCAGCAGCAAACAGACAGATCTAGTGACCGTTTGAAAAAATTCAAATTCAAACTGAAAGCTCCGACCTCACGTGCTGTCACCTTGCGTGGTCTTAACAGCCAATCAGATCGTAGGTGGCATGAGGCTGCATTGTGTGCTGTGTGGTTCAAGCCAATTTCAAAAACAAAAATTGGAAGCATGTGGGGGCCCACACCTGCGACCCCGCTCCCACTCTCTAACGAATACCGAGCCCCATCAACGGCCCAGATTACTTCCCCGTTTGAAACTAACCCGTTCCCCGCCTCAATAAATATTATGTTACCAGAAAAAGAAAAGTCACAATAATAAGTAAATTTAATAAATCAGATTTGATTTATTGCACACTCTCAGTCACAGTCTCAGTCTCTCTCTCTCTCTCTCTCCTCTCTCTTTCTTTTCTGCAAAAGTTTGAAACAAACAAACAAACAAAAGCACCAAGACTCTTCCTTTCCCTTTAAATGATACTCACTCAATTGGAGTGTATCTCTCTGAAAGCAGAGCAAATAATAACACCCTACCCTTCTTTTTCTCCTTTGTCTTTGCTTGGTTCTTGTTTACATAGAACCCACAGAGAGAGAGAGAGAGAGAGAGAGAGAGAAAGTCAAGCAACAAAGAGAGGAGAGAAAACCTTGTTCAAGAAAAGAAAATCATCAAACTAAAGAGAGAAGCAAAAACACCAAGGTCTCAAGAAGGGATCTTGACGTTTGAAATGTCGACCCAGAATCGTCGTTCATCGTTTTCTTCTTCGACCACATCGTCGTTGGCGAAGCGCCATGCATCTGCGTCTTCCTCCGACAGCAACAACGTGGGAAAGGTTTTAGCTGTTCTTCCATCGCACTCGGCTAAGAAGCGAGCACCTCTCACTAACCTCACCAATCACATTGCTCCCCGCAGCAACTCATCACAACACTCCTCCTCCTTGGTATTCACCCTCTTCTTCTTCAATTCTTTGATTATGCAAAGATTCATTCTTTCTTTTTTGATCAATTTATTATTACTATTTGCATTTGATGCTTAAGTGTGTGTGTGTGTGTGTGTGCGTGCGTGTTACTGCTAGGTGCCATGTGTATCTAAAGTTGCCAAGACCAAGAAAGAGGCTTCATCCTTCAGCAGCAGCAGCACTACTAGCTCTGCAATTTCAAGCAATAAGATACCCATTTTGCAGAATGTCAAAACTACTAATGCAGTTGTTTTTCCTAAGGCTACTTGTGCCCCAGTAAGGAATGCTGCTGCTGTTGCTGCTCCAAAAGTTGTTGCTGCTGCTGTTACTGTTCCATTTCCAGTTCCAAGCAGCATCATGGATGTCTCTCCTAGCAAATCTGATGGGGTGTCAGTTTCTATGTCTGTGGATGAGACAATGTCTTCTTGTGATTCTTTCAGAGCCCTGACATTGAGTATTTGGACAACAGTGAACTCTTGGCGGTGGATTCGATTGAGAGGAAGACGTTCAGCAACCTCAACATTTCTGATAATGCAGAGCCAGCAGGTAGAAAATATACACTTTTTAATTATTTGGTCAATTTACTTGTAGTTTCTAATGTAGTATTCTTATTTATTATTTATTATTTATCTGTTTGCAGGCAACATATGTAGTAGAGACATACTTGTTGAGTTGGAGAAAGAGGACAAAATTGTGAATGTCGATAATAATTACATGGATCCGCAGCTTTGTGCAACATTTGCTTGTGATATCTACAAGCACCTGCGTGCATCTGAGGTCGACCATAATTTTCCTTGTTAACAATGATCTCTGTCATGCTGCCTACATATTCTATTTGTAACATGTTACATTTCTGCTACAAAAATAAGATTTGTTTATTCTGTTCTTTTTTTTTTTTTTTTTTCAATTTATGGAATTTTAGGCAAAGAAAAGGCCTTCCACAGACTTCATGGAGAGAATTCAAAAGGACATAAATCCCAGTATGCGTGCTATCTTGATTGACTGGCTTGTGGAGGTAATGTTGATAGTCAACTAGCTATTTGAGGTTTTACTTTTACACTTTAGTCTCAAAATTATTGATCATGTTTGAAATTAAAGTTACTTTTGACGCTTTCTTGTATGCTAAACATTTATTTTTTTCCAATTTCAGGTGGCTGAAGAGTATCGACTTGTGCCTGATACATTGTATTTGACAGTGAACTACATAGATCGGTATCTTTCAGGGAATGTGATGAACAGGCAAAAATTACAATTACTTGGTGTTGCCTCAATGATGATTGCCTCGTAAGGAAGCATATATATAGTCCCTCTTGTATTTCAAATTGACAGAGTCACTTCTAGCATTGAATAACAGGATTTGATTTTTGGTTCTTGTTGACAGTAAATATGAGGAGATTTGTGCACCGCAGGTGGAGGAATTTTGTTACATAACTGATAACACATACTTCAAAGAAGAGGTTTGTGTTGCATTCTTTGGCTTAATTTTGCTGTTTCTAAGTCACTTGGTTGTAGTAATTTTTGTGTGCAAAATTATTGAATGCAGGTTTTGCAAATGGAATCCGCTGTCTTGAATTATCTGAAGTTCGAAATGACAGCCCCAACAATTAAGTGTTTCTTAAGGTAATGGTTAATGGATGACTATCAGATTGACCTTTTGAAGTTCTTTAAGACTGGCCTAATATAACACCTTTTTCTACTATCATATTATTTCAGACGATTTGTTCGTGCAGCTCAAGGAGTCAGTGAGGTAACTTCTCGTTTAATCTGGCCATGTATAAGGTTTATGCATGTGTCATAGGAAATGTTAACTAATGTTGGACCACTTCGATCACAGGGACACCTATGCTTAATATAGTGAAACGTTAAAGTAATTATTTATTAGTACAGTCAAATGGAACTTAATCAGGATAGCTTTTCTACAAATAGTTTCTGCTATTTAAGGAGATAGCATTGATGGTGGCCATTTCCATTTTGTACTGCATTTGCTTATTTGCTTATATTGCGACTGTCTGTAATAAAGATTATCGTTCTGAACTTTCATTCTAAGTTAATGCCCATTTCTAACAAATATTTCAAATTCAATTTCTGCTTGTTTCCTCAGGCCCCTTCGTTGCAACTAGAGTGCTTGACAAACTATATTGCCGAGTTGTCTCTGTTGGAGTACAGCATGCTTTGTTATGCTCCATCACTAATAGCAGCTTCTGCAATTTTTCTAGCCAAGTTTATTCTTTCCCTTCAACGAAACCATGGGTAAGCTGCTGCTAATTCAAAGATTATTATGTCTTTTCCCCGTGTATGCTTGACATGCAATTTCTGTTTTCTTGCAACGACAGAACGCCACGTTGAAACATTACACGCTATACCAGCCATCTGATTTGTGTAGTTGTGTGAAGGATCTCCATCGTCTTTGCTGCAACAGTCCTAACTCAAATTTGCCAGCAATTAGGGAGAAATACGGTCAGCACAAGGTAAAACATCTTTACCCCAGTGCATGAAGGAATATTTGCGTACTTGCTTTGGTTCCCTATGATCTGCTCCAGTATTTGCTACTCATTGTTCATTTGTGTTTCTTCAGTACAAATATGTGGCCAAGAAGTACTGCCCTCCCTCAATGCCACCAGAATATTTCCAGAATTGAGCACAGATGACACCCCAATTAACGGTTCTCACCAGAAGGCACTTCTCTTGCATTTTATATGTAGTTAGTTGCCTTTCACCCCACTCCAACTTAATTATAGAGTTCATGTACCTTCCTTTTATTAGAATTGATGTTCATACTGTGGGGGTGAGGTTTTCCGTGATTCCCACAATTGACAAAAAGGTCAACGGTTCAAGCAAGGAGCAACTGAATCTTGCCTTGACTACATCTAAATCATTTATGGCTCTTTTATGGCCATTGTCAAAATCTCTGTCCAATTTTTCTATCCCTAGCACTCAGAAAAAGTCGACAACTTTGATAGTGTACTGATCAGTGAAACGGTAGAATCAGAGCATATAAAACTGCTAGTTTTGAATGCAGGAGAATGATACTCCTCCGGAGTCCGGACTAGTGAATTTGTTGACCGTAGTCTTATTAAATATGGCATCTAATTCTAATGTGTGTACTTGATCGAATTTAATCGGCATAAGGATTTTCAAAAAGCACGTGGTGTGTAACAGTGCTGACTTAACAGTCCATGCTTTCTCCACTACACACAGCAAAGGCATAGTAATGCGAAAATTTACAGTCAAATGCGAAGAAGAGTTGGGAATGGATCATGTAATGCGAAAATTTACTTAGTCAAATGTCAATTTTATCATTGATTAAGATGAGGCCAAAAAAGAGCATATAAAAAAAGTTTAATAATATCGTGACAGAAAATCACGTTAATTAATAGAAGCATGCTCAAGCTCTATCCATAATATTATTAATGTTTACATCCCAGTTTATCATCCCACATGTAATGAATTAATTGCATACACATCATCCAAAGTCTATAAAACTTTTACAGTACCAAACTGAGTATTATCCTGTAGCTGGCAATTGATATTGGTAGCATATGTATGTACATACCATGAGCATTTATTTACATACCACACTGAGGCTGAGCGTTCGATAGTACAAGACAACCAGTCGTCATAAAAGAAGCACCTGCAACACTTGCGTTTGGCATGTCGTTAAGCCAGTGATCTTCAAAAGAGCAATAGGGTCCACCCTTAGGGCTCTCAATATTCACGGGCTTTATATGTTTCGGTGACCAGGCAGGGGTTTCCATCCTCATACGAATTATGTGTCAACCTCTTTATACCCGACCCGTCCAATCTAACGGTGAATATCTCACCATACGGCTGGTAATGATGCGGGTTCGAGATGGGCTCAGCAGAGATCCCCGCGTAGTCCGAAGTAAACACAACCCTCTTCCCATCCGGGCTAAAACCCGGGTGATTGGTCCTCCCACCCGACCCGCTCTCAATCAACTTCCTCAGCCCGGTTCCTTCCGGGTGGATCAGGTACAACTCAAAGCTCCCTCCACCCGGGTTATGCCGGTCCGACGCAAAAGCGATCCATTCCCCATCCGGTGACCAGTTACACATCGTGTCGGTCCATGGGCCTTCCGTCAACCTCCGGAGCCCATATCTCTCCCCACCGGCCGCCTCCATCACGTAAAGATTCTTATGACCCGAACGCCCCAAACGGAACACGATACATTTCCCGTCTGGTGAAACCGACGGAAAAGCGTTGTTCTCCCCATCAATCGTCAACCGCTTGATGTTGTTTTTCCCGTCAACGCTGTCAACGTTGATGGACACGATGTCCACGCGCGAGCTCTCCGGAGCGAAAGTTTCACCAATCGCAGTGTAGATAATCCCCGGTCGAACCGGGTCCCACGCGGTCGAGAACGCCATCGCGTCCGATACCTTTCGCAGGTTTGAACCGTCCCGGTTCACGACGTAAATGCCTGGCATGTCCACGTAAGCGATTCGGTCTCCGAGGGAGAAAACCGGGAACGAACCGGCGAATCGGAAGATTGTTAGACCGGGAACGGGGCTCTTAACGTTCTCTAGTAAGAGGAGGATTCGTTTCCGTTGGGTTCGCCCCTGCATTTATGGTACCCGACCCGGGTCGAATCGGGTGAGATGAACGGGTTGAGATGGTGAGCATAAGGGGAGACGAACACGAGTCAACTCGGTGAACTCGTTCTTGACCAGGTTGAATAGCTCGATGTGGCGGAAACTCGAGCCTGGTCTCCTCGTTGCGACGGCGATGAAGTCGTGGTTTCCCGGTGAGGTTGCCGGAGTGAACGCGTGGAGACCCGGCGGGTGACTCGTTCGACCACCACCAGTCGACCGAGATTTGACCCTCCGCAGGGAGGATCGCTCTGTAAACGCTCCACCACTGGTCTTGGCCATGCGGTGGAAGTAGATGGTGCGATCGTCGACCCAGCTTGGCCAGCCACCGTGTTCGACCACCTTGACTCGGTGAGTGCCGTCCCGAGTCAAGAAGACGTAGATGTCGGTGGTGAGATCATCGACGTCGCCGGACCAGCCGCGCGAGCCGTAGGATGCGCGACGGCAGTCCAGTGGCCGGAGGGGGAGACGGCGGGGCTGAAATCGGCGACGCCGTATGGGGTTAGCCTTTGGGTGTGGCCGGATTGGAGGTGCGTGGAGTAAACGGCGGCCCAGCTGGCACGTGGGATGGCCGGGGTCCTCGTGGGTTGACACGTAGATAAGGTGTGCTCGCCGGTGAGGGTTGGCTTGTCTTTCATGGAAACTTGATTCTTTTGGTACTGATTAATAGGCAACAGAGGGACTCGGATTCTCATTCTGTTTGGGGTTTCGAGGGTGGATCTCCTTGTTGGAGTGGAAGGTTGGTGAGTGTAAACAGCGTCGTAGTAGATGTTGTGGATGCCGTATCGCTCTGTGACGTAGATGAGAAGAGGTGGAGGACCGGTGGGAAGGTGGATGGCGGAGTGGTTGGGGAGGAGGAGGAGGAGGAGGAGGGGCTGGGAAAGTGGCCGTTGAAGTTGACGGAGTGGCCGTCGGTGAGTTGAAGCTCGGAGTTAGGGTTTAAGGGGGAGGAGTGGTGAATTGGGAGGGAGTAGATGTCGAAGGCGAGTTGGATCTCCCCAGTGTGGTGAAGATGATGCTGATGGAAGAAGCGTCGTCTTCATGGTCATCCTCCTCGGCTGCACACACTATCAGCAGCAGTAGCAGCTGAATTAAAAGTAAAACACAGAGAAAGGGTAAGTGGCGTGCTTTCATTATTACTCTCTGTTCTGAGTGAGAATGTGTGTGACTGAACTGAACTGAACTGTGGGAGTGTTTTCTCTGCTTAAAGAGGGAGATGAAGAGGATGAGTGCGGTCCCACTTAATGTGATGCGTTGCGTGTGGCTCAGGTGAAACCACTGTGCTCCGGTAATGCCTAATATAGACAGCAATATAATATATCATTCATTTGTCCATACCATATTAGCATCAATTTTACTCCTTTCTGGTTGGACTTTGGAATGATATCTCTTCTTGTATTGCGGCCCGTGTCGTTGCAACTCATAATCATCACTTAAATTCGCAAACCAAGTCCTGCGAGCTCTAGTGCATTACTGACTGACAAGATCTAGTCTAGTATATAATATGGTTATTCAAGGGGGTGTCACTTCCCTTGCCTGTTTCAGATAATAATGTATATTTCTTTCTTTCTACATTCTTCCTAAACTGTTCTTTCAAATTTCGTGCGCAGTGACGTCTGCCGCAGATATTTCTTCCAACTACTCTTTTTTTTCCCTCCTTCATTTTGGGCTGGGAAAATTATGGGGAGCAGAGGCCCTTGTTTGTCATTTTGTCTCATTTGAGAGTTGAGACTTGAGACCCTTCCCAGACAACAGAGTGTAGTAGTCATGTCATTTTTCGTCTTGTAGGTCTACTGGGCCTTGTTAATCTGTTGGGGATTGGGCTCTATGTAATTTTCGGGGACTTTAATTTCCTTGGCCCATTAATAAAACAGCTACAACTATCTTGGGCCTTTAGTAACTTGGGCTACTCTCCAATTTTTATGAAATCACATTTTCAGACCAAAAAAGAAGCAGAGGGTAAATTATTATCTGTCCAAAAATACGAGTAAATTATTATGATGTGATAATATGATAATACTTTAAAAAGAAAAGATTATTCAATAGCGATGCACTCTGTTAATGAACTAACATATTTAGGGTGACTGTAACTGTTGTATGTTAGTTACTACCAGCATAGTATTTTTGTCCTCCTTATAAAAATATTTTTTGTTTCTTTTCCTTTTATTTCCGTAACTGTTTGTTGAAAAAAGAAAGCATGTCAGTTTTGTTGGTTACATTATCCGTTTTTTCCGGTTGAAATTAGAGCATTAAGCTTTCGCTTTTGCGGCTGAACGTGACGATGAGAAAACATAGACCAACCCAAAGCTACAAACATGTTCCAATTCCAACGTTGGCACTGTAGCAGTATTACGGCATGTATGTTACGTGGACAAAACCGCGTAGCGTAGGCTTTCAGTGGCAGCCAGGTCTTGTGTGGAAACTTAGCCACCAAGTTGTTTCTCACTCCAGTTCTTTCTTTCTCTCTAGTTGCTCCAACAGTATATACGACAATCCTTCTCACTCTACTTTTCTCTCTCTCTCTCTCTCTCTCTGCATTCTCAAGCTAAAACTGGGGCCTCTCTCATCTTCAATTTGTTCATCACAACCACTCACTAATCACTTACAGCATTAAAATCTCGTTAAAAAAAAAAAATCCTCAAATTCTTCGAATTACCTCTCTGTGTGATTTCTCTGGCTCCATCCAAACTTGTTCCATTTCAATCAAAAGTGAAAACTCTCTTCGCTCCGCAGCTCCTGAATTAGCTTCCTGGTACAAGGTCTGATGATGAGTCGACCCTGATCTCAGTTTTTGAACTTCGTTTAAGCATGAATTGAATAATCGGATTCTACATTAACATTTTTTTTTTCCATTCGTTTCCTCGTGCACGCAGTTAGTTTGAGCCATGAGCTTCTTAAGGCCCTCTGCACTGTACGACTTTCTCATCACATTTGCTTCACTGCGATGGATGCCGTGTCAGAGTTGGGGCTTCCTTCGATGGCCGGTCTCGACGGCTTCATGAGGCTTTTGGTGGTTGTGCTTCTCTGGACTATGTTCTCTGAGCTTCGCTACATACCCTCATCTTCCATGTACCCCACCCTTCGTGTTGGCGATCGAATTGTTGTCGAAAAGGTACTCAAACTTGTTCTTTTGAGTTTCACCTTGTTCCAATTCTGCTTCTTTCCCTCTTTCACCATCATGCACCCTTTATGCAAGATTGTAACATTAAAGTGTGACCCTTTTGTCTTCTTTCGATGGAATACTATCCCAGATTCCCAGTTTAGAATGCCCCTGGAACATTTTTTAATAGCAACTTTGGTTGCCTTTTTGGCTTTTGTCTTCAAGATACCAATTGGTGGTTGAATGTAAATTTTATTGTATTCCAAATACATTTTCTGCTGTTCAAGATATAGTCCCAACGCCCCCCCCCCCCTCCCTTTTTTTTTTGGTGGGACTTGGTTTTCTTGTATTTATGGATTAATTTCTTATGGTGTCATTCTTTCCATGGGATTATATACCCTCAGATAAATTAGGCTCTTTAGCTGGCATATGGAGGAAATTCTCTTTCTTTTGAATCCTGGGAATCATATACTCTGATCTAAAACTAAAAGTTCTATGAGGACCAGTTGATTTGACACTATTATGCTTTGCCTTCGCATATACCAACATTTGTGGACATTCCAGATTTGGGATATGTGCTTCTAAAATTTTTGTAGCAGCATTGAAGGAAAATTCTGTTATCTAATGTAATCACGGCTGTTAGTTTTTTTACACTCTTTTACCATTGGTGATGTTAAAATGTGATGTTCAGCAGAAGGGTCTGATGATTGGTTAAGTTATCTAGATACAATTATCTGTATTCTATGAATGAATTAGTTTTGCTTGTTTTGGTATTTCCTGACTACTGATTTGAGGAATAAGATTCAGAGGTATTATGGTTATTGATAGTTGTTTAGCCATGTGGCTTTGAAGTCATTTACTGCTTGATCTAGGCAATGTAATGCAATTGCATGCTTAAATATGTAATTCATTGTATATAAATTAACTTCAGGACATATTGTAATGAGTAAATTTTCTCTTGCTAATTAAAATATTATAAATTGCACCCAGTCAAGTAATGTAAGAAACAGCAGAGCCAGAAATCAGAAGTATGCTCCACATAAGCTTGGATATTTTAATTTCAAGTGATCCTTCGATGGTCTGATATCTTCAAACAGTTGCACTCTCACATGGAATTTTTTTTTTTTTTTTGATGTGTTAATTACTAGCACCTGTGTCCTGAAATACTTAGTTCCTGGATATTTACTGAGGTTTTAATATTATTTTGGCAGTTGAGACTTAAGTCTCCAACATATTTTGTATTAGATGCCTTACTAGTTGAAACTGTCATTGTTCAGCGTTGCTAATTTGCCAAAGGTTTGTGGATAAATTGGCTGACCACATCTTAGCTAGCCTTCTCCTTTGTTAATTTCCTTCTCATTTCATGCTAGAGTTTTAATTAATGATTGCACAAGACTAGAGGAAGGACCTTGCAGTTGACTATGAATCACATTCCATCCATCAAAGCTGATTACAGCAACAAACTTTCCTCATTTAGTATGCTAATCTGACAAAATCACATATCAAGGCTTTCCTTTGAGATCTCAGTAAATTCATTCATATATCATTGTGATCAATCAAACCTCATGGGATGATCCTTTACCTATTAACAAAGTTAGATTCTATCAAACAAGTGAATTGATAGGATAAATAGTTGTAATATTCCTATATTTTCCGGCTTAAAATATGATTATTTTCTATTAAATTTTTTTTGATTCAAGTGGAAGTTCATGTGATATGTTGAAATCAGTATGTTAAATCAACATGTGATGTATCGAGGAAATTGTCATAAATCATTACTTTTGTGTGTTTCAAAAGAATTAAGTATGCATACAAGTTTATGAACTAAAATTCAGTCATGTGATTTGTTGAAATGAGTATGTTAAATGAACATATGATGTGTTGATGAAAATGTGCCACAATCACTATGCTTCAAAAGAATTATATGCATACTAACTATGAAGCATGGACACACCATTTGGGAGTCGTGTCTACGTGTTCAATACATGCCGTGTCGGATCTTGCATGACACACCTATGACACATGTTTATAGATATTTAATTTAAAATTTACCTTTTTTCTTATTCTAACATAGAAAAACACAATATAAACAAGGTTATAAAAAAGAAATAATACATAACTTTTTGAGTTTACAAAAAAATAAAATAAATGAAGCTTATATAAATGATATTTTAAATAATGTATCATTTTCTTTAAATTTTTAGTTATATATATGTCATATCCGTGTCTTATAATTTTCCAACTTTGATGTGTCCCTTGTGTCCGTGTGTAATGTTGTCCCGTGTTCTGTGTCCATGTCACGCTTTATAGCTACAAGTGTAGCAACTAGGTCTAATGAGACAATAGCTTGAAACTGTTGTAGATTAGTGGCTCAAACAACTTCATCTCTTTTATTTTACATAAGATAAAACTAATTACATTGACTAATTTTGATTGAAAATATGCTGGATCTGTTGTTCAGTGTTATCATAGTAAATCTAGGGTAACGTTAAATCATTAAAACAGTATGAATATGGAAATTTGAATATCACAGTTGCAATGATGTAACATGATGAAAAGTATAAGACATTTAGATGTTGTTCTATTAACCACATGTCAACGGAGCACAACCATGTAAACAATTTTGAAGAGGCACAAACAAATTGATAGTGCCTAAGGGTGACTGACTAGAAAGGATTTACATAGCAGAATGAATGTAAGAGAAAGATGGAGCATAATAACCTCGGTCAAAGTGATCTAAGGTCATGAGATTGCAGAAAAATGAGTGGAGGATGTGACAAATAACTGATATGTGCTTAACAAGAGGGTCCAGAAGGGGTATTGCAATTGGCTTTGTCAATAATCTGTGTAGCTAGCAGATACTCTTCAGTTAAAGTTTGTTGTCATTGCTGTTGCTCTTGTTTATTTTGTTAATGGCTGTGAAATTTTAGCTTCTGAGAAATTCTGCGTTGTTGTGAAGCAATTTTGAAACTCCCTGTGAAACGGAATACAAAGTTGGTAGTTTATTACATTATGTCTACATGCTCATTTGATTCAGCACATGTTCATTTGCATTGTGGTAAGATACGCTCTCAGAAATCAGATCAATGTATATTTCCCCAGGCTTCATATTACATTAGGAGTCCTGCTGTACATGATATTGTAACATTCCAGGATCCAACACAGGTATGTTGTGTGGTGTACAATCCGTAGCCTACTTGTAGGTCCCTTGGAAGCAGCTAATAACTTGGTTCAATTAAATGGTTGGTTTCTATGTAGCACTCTGGAGACAAAACCGATGCTGTTTTTATTAAGAGAATTGTTGCAAAAGCAGGAGACACTGTTGAGGTATAAATCTCTTTTGAAAACATTTTTTTTTCCTCATTATACCAAAGTTAAGTATCTACTTGGGAATTTGGTAAACATATTAGCTTTGAAACCAAGGCTATGTTTTTTTAACTGATTCTTTGATTTAGTAAATTTTATGGACTGTTCGTGTGCTACTATGAAAGACACTAGTAAAAAATTAAATCAAATTGATATCTAGTCTTGTTTTGATAATCAGATATAGTTTATTTGATGAGAAAATAGAACTAACATCAGGTTTTCCTCTCATGAACCTTAACACCTTGCAGGTTCATCATGGGGGACTCTACGTCAATGGTGTTGTGCAGGAGGAAGATTTCATAGCAGGGCCACCAACATACACAATGGAGTTAACTGTGAGACCCTTGTTAATTGCTATATTCCCTTATCATTTTACCTTTCATTCCAGAATTACGATGTGACCACAGATCACATTCATGAACATTATGAGGAAGAAACAGTATAACGGCTTTGCATAAATAGCCAACTATGCTCCTTTCACATGATAACCACAGAAAAAAAAAAAAAAGTTCTGATTATTAACGTTTGGATTAACAATAGCATCATTTGTTCTTTCGGCCCCTTTTATGTTTGTTTTGAGACTCAACTCAAATGGCTCATCTTCTGTTCTTGCAGCATGTGCCCAAAGGCCATGTTTATGTGTTGGGGATAATCGTAACAACAGCTATGATTCCCATGTTTGGTATGTAATTCTTGCTACAAGTTACTGTGATTTCATTTTTCCTTATCCATTAATTTTAAAATTTTAGTAAGGTCTGATTTTCTGAATGTGTTTTTTTTCTTCTCTCTCTCTCTCTCTCTCTCTCTCTCTATATATATATATATATATATATAACCATTGATCTGTTGTCTACATCTATTTTTACATCAGTATCTCCTTGTTATTTAATTTTGAGGAAATATGGTTTTACAGAAGCTCCTGTTGTACTTAGACTATGAAGCATTTTTTGTTAATCCCTGTTCTGTTTGGATATCTTAATGTTCAAGATCTTTCTCTTATTATTATCTTTTCATCTTGAATCTTACCTTGTCTAATAATGAACAGGGGACCACTTCCGGTAAAAAATATAGTTGGAAGATACGTCATGTCTTGTCACAGGCCAACAAACATTTGACACAAATATCATTGAGATGTATTAGAGGAACGAGTATTCAACCATGGTTCGATCAAATGGAAAGGCATAAATATGCTATGTGATTTCCATGAAGAATTCCATCCAGTTGTTGCATGAATGAAGCATATCATTTGCTTAACTCTTATGGGAATTGGATTCTCAAATTCTGATAGTGAGGCTTCCTTCTTTCAGAGCATGAAACAAAGTTAAAAATAAATAAATAAATAACGGAAAAAATCATATGATTTCCGCAAGGTTCATTGTTTTGAGTAATGAAGCATGCCATTTGCTTATAGGAATCTAGGTTTCTTTGGCAGTGACTGCAATGTATTGTGTTTAAGATGTACTGAAAAAAATGTGTGAAAGACTAATGAAATATTTGGCTAAGGAGACATACTTTCAAATCATGAAACACATGGCAAAAAACAACAAGGCATAGCATCCTTGGTGCTTTTACCTTGTAATGGCTGTGTAGGCTATTTGCATGTTTTATATAAGCTTGACCTCTCGCCCACAAAGTCTTGTGGCATCCCTCCTTTTGTCACAGTTGGAGATTCTGTTATATATATGCCTTTTTATCCTTGCACGACTTTGCTACCAAAAGAACCTTATGGTAGGAAGTAATGTTTCTTGTCTGAAGAGGCTGGTGGAATAAAGCAACTTGGATGGTTCCATAACTACATTAAATGGGCAGAACTGGATTGCGTGGAATATATATATATTTTGCAATTCAAATTGTATATCCATTTTTGGAACTTTTCTTAGTGCTTTCCTTTTCCATCAATTGTGCTCTTGTAGTCTAGGACATTTTGGAAGGTTAACATGCAATTCGAATGCTGCCTACCTAATCTCCCTATTTCGAATGTATACAACTTGTCTGAATGACTGACAGACAAAAAAATCTATTGCAAGAGTTCCAAGTTAGCATTGAAATTGTGACCGCCAAAATTGCTTCGTTAAATATAATGGGAATATATGGATATTTTGAGTTGTCTTTTTTTAGCTTACAATGTTCTTGCACTCCATCCTCTAATGTCAACTCAAAAGGATGAGCGCATAAACATTCCCTTTGGTACTGATTCAAAGCTTATTAACCCATAACTTTCATATATTGTGGCTCAACATCTCTCTTTATCTCTTCTAATGTTTAATTTCCTTGGGGCAAGTAATCATATTAATCTACGCGTTACTAGAAGAGTGTTTCAGTAATATAATAGTTAGTGTCAAATATTTCAGACGTGATTTAATTGATAGTTTAGAGGGTGGACTATTGTATCAAGGCGAAATCAACTTAGGTGTTCTTTTAATTTTAGAAATTTATAAGATAGCAGGGGTATGTTGTTATTTATTGTACTTTACTAGAGAATGAGTCATTTGCAATTACACATACACACTCTTCCATATTGAGCTGAATACTAGTAAGCTACTAAAAATGGACATTTTGACTAGAGCGAACCTAGGTAGACATACGGTTTGCTTAATTGCTTGCAACAATACAATGTTAGTATTAATTTAAAGGATTCCCAGGTTCCACCACAATCCACAAAGCAAGGGAAGTGGGTTAGGTAATTGTTGCTATTTATTTTGCCTTGTCCTTCTGCGTAGCTGGTTCAGCCTATTCTTTTCCCATGGAATATGGAAAAGCTGAGTAATTTTGCACATCCATTTTCTTTGGTCGTGTTTACAGTAAATTTGTATCTTAGAAAAATATAAATTGTTAAAAGAGTTATTCTCGTATAGGCCTGGCCTTAATTCGAAAAAATCAATCTTCTCAAATAATGTAAGTATACCAATAAAGGCATTATAAATAATGAATTCGTTGTTAGCCTTTCTGATTAGCGTTTTCTTGCCATTAGTCAATGGGAAATCCAAACACCTACCTACTCTGAGTCAAAAGTCAAGACTTTTCTGTATTTATCAAAATAAGCGAATGAGTGTTAGCTTTGTCATGTTTGTGCTTCTGTTTTTCAAATTATTTATTAATTATAGTATTCTTTTGGCGGCGAAACAGCCTTGCTGTGTACTTCATATTTCTGTGGCTGTCTCTTCTCTTGCTGCTTTGTGATTAAAGGAAATATTATTTGTATTTATAAATTATAAAATTTTTTATTAATAAATTTGTATTTATTATTAGATGGGGTATAGATCCATTTAATTTGGCTAATACTTCATCTAAAATAGATGAAGGTGACATTATATTTCACCTGAGTTCAATATTATTTGTGATTAAAATATCCTCTAATTAAATGTTGTGAGTCGTAAAACTCATTTACCAGTACTGTACTTAATCCTTGTTGGTATAAACACTGCTGTATTATAATTGATGATATCTAATAATATTAAAAATGCAATTTATAGCTAAATAAATCATACTTATATTTATTACAGCATTATGCAGAGTTTAGACTGTTAAATTCTTTAAAAGTGTATTTTTAGAAAAACTCTAATTTCTCACATAAGTATCAGGACCACTCATGTATACACATTTAGAAAACATTTACGTGTTAATTATCGGATAAAACAAAACAATATAATTAATCAAGGAGTACATGGGTTGAAAACATTATACGTCTCATCACGCTATAACCTATTTGAGGGATACAATTTCAATGGTCCGGACAAGAAAGTCCCGCCAGTCAATTCCAATAGAGGTACCACACATGTCGTTTTTAGCTGCTCATAATGGTCGAGTTCCTAACCACATACTTACGCCTATTTGTTTGGTTATTTATATTGTAGGCTTGTAGGTTTCGTCTTAATTATATCTTCCCTTGTCACATACGACCACTATTAAACAATATATGTTCTGAAAATTATTGCACACTAGCTATATCCAACAAGAAATAAACATACTTGACATATACCAGATAATCTTCACCAAAAGAAACCTACACGAATTAAACAGACTTTATAATTGAATCTCTTCTAGACACTTGATGACCACAAAATTCAAACACTATAATTAATTCAAGACTGTTCAACTATAATGACACATCTTAATCCGATCATTACTCAAACCTTACTAGTTGGTACAATTGTCCTATGTATATTGAATCTTAGCCACACGTAAAACACACAGACACAAATTGTGGATGTGATGCGTGAATAATTTGATAATTAGAGAAGTTGGAGAGAATAAGGAGGGTTGAGAGAATTAGTTAAGAGAGATACTTAATAATTTTCTTTTATAATCTATAAATGACACTACCCTCTATTTATACTAGAATTATTTTCCATCAGAATGCCTACTGCACTAGCTATATATATATATATCCACCAATAGACATGGCCATTTTAGTTTTGGTGCTGTCTTGAATCACATGGCGCACTCTGATCTCCACCTTCGCGCCATTAATGTTACCTTATGACCCTACTTCTTCCATGGCGCATGCTCTCACTATGCACCCCGATTCGCCGCGTTGCGATGGAGTCAACTCGGTCTTCACCCCCCACGGACGAGCCACGAAAGGCCAAAACATGTGTTGGGGCATGACGGTAAATGTATACATGCAGCACAACATGTGCAAATTCTATATGACTCGCTAGTCATGCACTACTCTTATTATCATCATGAGACTAGCTTGCTAGTCATACACTACTCTTATCGTGATGATAGTTTTTTAGGTCAATATGAAAATTTTCATTCAAGTAGTACTATTATCATGATGATTGTTTGAGTAACAAAAATACAACAATCCAATCATACAAGATTTTAGAATAGATTTAACCTAGCTATCTTCGGTTCGAATCTACATTTGAACCAATAAAACTTTGGTCAAATTCAGAGCGAACAGGTGAGTTGTTAAAAAATTCTAGTGGTGAGGACCAAACCTCATCAAAGAGAGAATGAGTAGTGCGCTCTATTGCCATGTAGATCAATCACATGACTTAGTCATTGTGTTTCATTATATATATATATATATATATATTTAGTTACACTATTGTATTCTAATAACTTAATACTTTGGCATCAATTATGAATTTAGTATGATAATTATGAATTTAGGAATAATACATTCCTTCCATTATATAATTATATATGTCTATGCTTTTTTTTCATGTTTCAAATTATTTGAACATTTTAAATATTAGGAAACTCTTAATAATCTTTTTCGATTTTATACTTATACTAATTATGTTATTAATGTAGTTAGTAAAAAATATTAACAAGGATGAAATTATAATATAAGAATAGTTTTATAAAATCATCAAAGTAATTTATTAACTTCTTACTTAATATATGTGTTGCTCTTAAAATAGGATATATTGTGAAACAATGGAGTATAAATATGTTAATTTTGATACATAAAGAGTAAAGATGTTTTAATCTGCATTATCATCAATTATTTATATTCTATTATATATGTGATTTTTTAAGTAAATATCATAAGAGTTAAAAACTTTTAAACGTGATAAATAAAATAAGATTGAATAATTATGTAAAATATTTTTACTTTAATAATAAATTAAAATAAAAATTAAATGTATTTAAACGCATGTAGTTTCTTCTTTAGTTTCAACATTTCGAGTCTAAAACCGTCTCTTTTCATTCTCCTTAGAATGGAATGGAACAATAAAAGCAAGACATGGCCAATTTGTCAACAAAATTCTATCTTGGCCTTGAGGAATGGCTTATAGCAGAAGGTGGCCGTACCAAAACGGGGTCACAAGACGCGCAGCCATCCAACCCTAGCAGCAATAATTAAGTTGCTATCATCACTATCGGTCAATGGGAAATGCGAATATCACATATCTCTCATATGCCTAATTCGTAATGTTCACATTGCTTAAGATAACATTTCAAGGATAACATGCGTGCCTGATGCGGAAAAAATAAAAGCTCGGACACCGTAGTTGACTGGCGCGTATGGTATTATTGAGTACTTGTCGTTTCATTAGCGTTCCAATGGTCTTATATTGTGGTCCCATATCCCCAAGAATCATTGACCCTATATTGGTCCTGCAATGTGGATGATTTCTAGCTGCTTTTTTTTTTTTCATGGTTATGTTGAGTGACTATATATGTGCAATTTTTAGTTTCTTAACCCTATAGACAAGGATCCTCTAAATTTAAAAGATAAAATAAGAAGATTTTATTTTTTGATCAATAAAATTAAAAGTGTAATTTTCTTCTATTAATTTAGGGGTGAAATTGCTCACTTTATCCTCTAAAATGAAATCTTCATTTTAAAGAATCCAAATCTTTTACCCACACATGTGTCCTCTTTTACCAATTGAGCTATGCAGTGCACAATTACTCCTCGCTTAAATGATTTATATTTGAAAAAATCTATATTGTCTTTGTCAAATTTGAATGAATAACAAATTGATCAGCCAAAATACTGTCGAGTTGAGATTGCTCAATTAATATAACATCGGAGCATAGTCAGTATAGCATATAGAAGTTAATTATTTTTGAAATATTGTAGTGCATTTGGATTCGCACTTCGATATATTTCTTGTTATATCCACACCCTAACTAATTGGCTTTCATCAGTGTTTGTGTACATAAATGTATATCAAAGTCCTTTTCATCTTTTTTCGTCTCTGGAAGTTTTAGTTCCATGCGATAAGATAATGCGGGAATTGAAGAAGCATCACGGCTGTTTAATTCAATCTTATCTCACGCTAGCTGTTGATTTATTCTTTATTGCTAATTACTTATTTATAAAATAAAGTGGCGCATAAGACAAGAATCCCTTGTTCGGGGTTTAATTAATAAGGGGTGATGCAACAGAGATAGTCATGTATTATTCCATAAAGTTTGATTCAACTGACCTTAATAATGACTTAGCTTTCAGGTTAAAAAATACCGATCGAATACTCAGTTCATATTCTTTGAAATTTGTATCTGTTTACTTTACACCTCTGAAACACTAAATATACCATTGACATTTTGATCACTATCGGTATTCTCAAAATTAGAAAGAATTCTTTTTTCACCATTTTTTTAAAATTTTCAAAACGAAGTATCCAACCAAATCAATCAATAAAATTGAAAGCAAACAAGTTTTCTTTTTCTCTCTCCATAAGTGGCTTTGTCTTCCTGATGTTTTTGAGAATGGCCTCTAAATCCCTGAAGTCAAAATCAGCACTTTCAATTTTCAACAAGTGAATTGAAACTCCATATTATTACTATTGCTATTTTTAGGTTAATTTTGGATGCTTTCAAATCAAATTGTTTTATTTGCATAACTTTTTAAGTATTAAATATGATAGTCAATTATATATATTAATATGACAATATATGATTAGATTGTAACATACAAACTATTTTATACTATTAGTGTAAATAAATCATGTTATTATTATTATTAATAATAAAAATTATGTAAGTTGTTTTGTAGTATTAGGAAACATAATTCATATTTTAAATAAAAATATAAAATATTAACAAATCATATTACATTTTTTTAAATAAATATAAAGAGTTAAACACTCAGATAGTAAAGATAACATAGTGTTTGAGGTGTTGTTAGTAATCTCTATCACAATGTGATAAGTGCAACACTTTTGATTTTAAATCTCAATTTGGAGAAGGGAATCACTTCCTCTCAAAGAATTAAAATTGAGTTTGTGTGAAGTGTTTAGGAAAGTAGAAGTGGAAAAAATTATCAAAGTTTCAAAGAAATTGCAAATGAAACAATGGGAAATAAATAAACAAAAAACAAGTAACTCAAAGGCAGATTTTGACAATAAGGAATTCAATAAGTCA
Organism: Dalbergia oliveri; assembly: GCA_030441495.1. Lineage (NCBI taxonomy): Eukaryota > Viridiplantae > Streptophyta > Magnoliopsida > Fabales > Fabaceae > Dalbergia > Dalbergia oliveri. The sequence continues at coordinate 10,564,899 of JAMLFY010000003.1, read as the reverse complement.
ACTAAATTAAAATGAAACAATACCTCACTTGTTAATCAAAGTTTGTTGCTCCATATATGCTAAGTGACTTAGAGAGTAAAATTTTAATGGATAAGCATTAATTGTCTCTTGGATTAGCTCAAGGTTTTTATTTATAGAAAAATTCTATCCTAAAATTTTACTAATAACTTACGAATTTTTCACTCTAATTGGCTTAATCGTGCTTGTTTTTCTCTCTTGCTTGCTTGCTTTCCAAGGACTTCCAGACCCATGTTCTTGTTAAATGCACTTCCTATTCTCTAGGGATATTTTACTTATTCTTCTTAAAGATGCAATATTTCATTATAATCATCAATACTCTAAGTCTTACTTCAACATTGATGATCATCTTATTTGTAGAGTCACTTTTCTCATTTATCCCTTATTCATCCTTCAACACTACGCTTCTTCCCATGTGTTCTAATAATCTCTTTATCACTAAGAGACACGTATACTCAAATTTATTTTGACACTCAACACATAGCAAATCAGAACATGCTGAAAAAACAAAAAAGACACAATACCCAAACCAACATAAAGAACACGGAACAACAAAACACAAGAAAAAAGGGACATCAAAACAAAACAGGGATAAAGCAGCAAAACAAAAAAGATCAGAGGCACCCTCCTTTTTTTCTTCATTCCAATGTTCTTCGAATGCTACCCTTTTTGTAATTTTCTCAAACCAGCGGTAATATGTTCTTTCTAGAACTGTTGTGACATATCAATAATTAAGTCCCAACCCCAAAGCCAAACACGGTGGGTGGGGGCAGAGCAAGTTCAAAGCTTGCAGGTTTCTTTGAAAGGGGCTACTGTAAACACACATTGCTCAACAGCATGAGCAAAACTAAGATTCGATAACACAAATCCATCGTTGTAGTTTTTGTACTTCGCAATATGAGATATCTTTCTTTCCCGGTACTAAAACAACACCATTAATAGAACCAATACATTAATGTGTTTATTGAGTAAACTATACGTATGTGCATCTTTATTATTCTTAAACAACAATGGCAAATGTTATAACGAATTGAAAAGAAATCTATTAATCAGCTAATGAGCTTGAAATTTTTACTCCTAGTCTCTTGTCCTTACTTGCTAGGACGCAAAGACTATTATCATTTAATAAGCTAAGCATAATATTAATAGGCCCAAAGTTTCCTACGGCAACGTCATGTGATGCCTGAGGCGCACTCTTGAAGTCAATATAATAGTGAGAAAAGTCTTCATATGTCTCACATTATAGTATCATAGAGAAAGTTTGGGCCATTCTTGAAGTTCAAATTTCGTTGTCACTTTGTATATGGTCAAACACATGGAGATATTTAATCATTCAATTCATCCCTTTGCTTTGAATAGAACAGTTTGAATATATGGGCATACATGGCGACCTGCTTGCAAATTGCAATGCCGTTTCCCTACCACAGACCCGTGTCTCATCATATATATAGTAATTGGCTACTGCTCACAAATATGGCTTTAACTTTTTTTTTCCATAAAAATAAATAAATAAATAAATGTGCCCCTAAGAAGGAGCAATCCACTGGTCAATTGGATCTTATTGAGCTTCAACATTCATTAATAATTACTCTTTCTGAATTTTTTGTCTGTCAAATTTTTTATATATCAGAGTTTTAAAAGTAACGAGACTTAAATTTATTATCCAATGCATAGTATCTAAACACTCATCGTTATTGAGCCAATTGCAGTGACTTTCTTATTATCCGTCATTTTACTTGGTTAGAATATTGGGCAGCACGTAAGAATCAATTTCCTTAAATACCTTATCGTCATAAATGGATCGGAACTTTAAAATCACACGAAGAAAAACTTTAATTGGTATGTACAGTTGACAAAAAATACCATTAAAAAAATCGCAACCACTATCTAAACTATATATATTAGGGATGTGAAATTCTAATAATAATTAACTTGTATACTAAGTTTCGAGCTTGTATTATAACAAACTCCTCAAGCAATAGTAATAAAAAGATACAGATGGCACTTCTATTGATATATCATTGATGATTAATGTTAATACTGATTTTCAATTGGATAACATCAATTTTAATAATTGCTTATATATACATATATGCATAAGCAAGGCAATGTATTAGGAAAAGGTAGTGCAGCATGCATATATTTATGGGAGATGTGGTTGGTATACTCGATAAGGTGAAATATTGATGACGAAGATATGAATTGTTGTTATGGACAACTCAATGGATAGCTAGCCACAGTTGCATCAAAAGTGGGGTATGTGTGTTGAGATGGACAAGCTAAGCCAAACTGCCAAAATACATTGTACATAAATCTTGACGGTCAAGACTACCCAAAAAAAAAAATCTTGCAAGTACAAAAATGGCCAAACTCGATATGTGTGGTGCGGGAAATACGATTGATTTGGGGTATTTTAATTTGCTGAGGGAAAAGCGATGTAGAGAATATTAGGAAGCATTCAAATCATTATCTAAAAGCCAATCTTTGGCTTATGCAACATTTGCTTGGACAGTAGTAAAAGTAATTGCAGAGGAAAAGTTAACTTATTACGTGGAAGTAGGACTATAATATTTATGGGAAAAATTTAGGTGAAAACAAAAAGTAAAAGCTATTCCTTGTAATTAGCATTTCGATAAAGTCGTGATATGTTTTGATCAAGGATGGAAATCACATGCCCCCAATTTACTTAAAAAACATTTTATAAATTCTTTTATAATAATGATGAAGCACACAATTGAATGAAACAAAATGATAAATCTTATTCATTAATTTTAATAGTTTGTTATATCATTCTAACAGTTTAATTTTGACAAAAATAAAAAACTCTAATATTTTTCAGATTGGAAGAAGAGTTTGGAAAATGTAGATTTGGAACTGTAGGGCAGTTAAAGGCTAAGAGCTTAAGAAATTGAAAGAATTGGTGCGTGCATGCCACTTTTGAAACCCAACACCAACAGCGCCACCAGCAACCACCCAATATTCTCTTTGAAAACATTAAATAAACAGCAAGAGGACTACACAGCTTGCGTGCAAGATATATGATTCTTATCAAAGCATGGGGGGAGACGTAGTTTCTCTTATCGTTCAACCTTTTTTATTCATGACGTACCAATGCCATTCGCACGTGCTGCACAAGCGCCTTCAAAGAGGGTGCGATATATAATCACTCATTCTAGCTTTTAGAAATAATCGGGTGAGAAAAGGAAGAGATTTTGTGTATTTTTTGCAAACCGGCCACCACCAAGCAAATATCTATATATATAGGTAAGTATGTGTTCACATTCAAACAATTCTGCTGCGTGTCCCTTAATTTGACCGACCTATATCTTACGGGTTTGATTCTTTTCTCTGAACTAAGTAACTAACCGAAGCTTCTCCCTGCCAACTAGCTAGATATTGTAATCACACCGCTGCAAACTTTCACTGAAACTTTTGATTTTGTAAGACACAGTGTGTCGCTTTTCCCCGCTCATTTAATTTCTTCTATACTCCGACTTTGAAGATTCCATTTGTTTCAATTTAAATTAATTAAACAGTGTAATGCACCAAAAGCAGGATTTGCGGGTAAGATGGTTAAGATATTTGAGTGGGAAATAGGAATTCGATCAAAGGTTTTGCTGAAAACATTTAACAGTAATAATTAGTGTTTGTAACTTTATTTGCTCAAATCTCTTACAGATTCAAAGGTGCTATTTAAAAAGTCACAATCAAACTAGAGTGTTATTTAATAATTCCACGGATTCATAAAAGTAGTATATTTGAATAAAGTGCGTTATCTTAATGAATTTTGAAAGCTTAATTAATTACTCAACTGCCGTGTAAAAAAAAAGGCCAAATTTTTCTTTTTTTGGGAGTTATATTGAATTCTTCTAAGTTTTAGCATAATTACATTATCTGATATTCTTTTATTTTATGAAATCATCCTAAGTTTATTGAAATTTACATTGGTCTCCCATAAAAGTCTGATAATTTAAGGGATAGAACAGATAATACATAACACACACACACCCACACATGTTAAATATATTTATACACATACACATAATAGTAACACGGTAATATTTAACATCTTTATATATGTACAAAAATATCATTCTTTTAATCATGAGTTATAATTATAAACTCACTTTTCACTTGAATAAAAGGCATTTTAATTTATATATATGTTAAATATTATTTAAATATTATAATTTTATTGTTAATAATTGTGTGCATATCACATATTCTTTTTTCATCTGATGCACAAAATCTAAAAGAAATAAAAGCTTACTTTAGGTTAGATTTTGCACAAAATAATTTGTGTTCAAAAGACTTAGATCAAATGGCACCTTATCTGTTTAAGAATGGTTTAGGTACATGATTTAATCCTAGCCAAACAAATCTCACTTACATTTGGGATATTTTCCACATATATTATTTTCAGTAGTCCTTATTTTTCACATGTATTATAGTTTTAATTAATAATTTAGTGTAAAGGTTCGAAAAAGGAATTTATTAGTTGTTATCGAGCATCCTTTAATTTATTCCTTCTATGTAAAAGCATTATACTTAATGCCACAATAATTGAAGATTAGCTAGCACCGAATCTCGTGATTAAGATGTCTCATGTTCATCCGTCAAGTGGAATTTGAGCTGAACGAAAGATGAATTTCCCGATTTTGTCCAAGTGTAGCAAGAGATAAAGACATATAATTAAGTTAATAAAAAGGACATGCAAGTAAGCAACGGAATTCATGCTCCCAAGGTGATTCTCAATAACTTAATCAGTGTTTAGTAACTGATTAATTTAATAAGTAATTACTTTTTTTCTGAAAAGTTGTTTAAAAAATTTAAGATTATAAATTATTAATTAGAAAATAATATTCTAATTCAAGCAAAATATATATATATATATATATATATATATATATATATATATATATATATATGTGTGTGTGTGTGTGTGTCGGGAGTTTATTGGAGTTCAAATAATTCGGCTTAAGGTGAATTTGCCATTATGAGAATGCAACTTTTTCAATGCTAATCCTTTCCATTTGCAATACTTGAACTTGGGACATTGCTTAAGCTAACTCTGTGTTTGGTTCAAAATTTCACGTGTGTAAAAATAATACTATTGGGAAGGGTCTTTATGTAAGTAATTGTTCGTGCCCTAAACGATTTGTTTCTCACATTAGAAAGTAAACAGTATTGACTTAATATAAGGAGAGAAAATTATGTTTTACAATTCATAGCATATTTAATTACTAAATAAATATCATGTCTTTGTTTAGTAAAATTATGTGGATATTTTAGTCCACGGAAGAGTAATACTAGCTAACTTTAGGTGAAACTTGTCATTCTCGTATCAAAGTTACATGACTGTTTGCTGGTATTTAATAATCTATTAATGATATTTTGGCAGCATCTTTCAACTCAATTATTAATTACTTCTTTCAATCCATATTAATAATTGTTCTTAAAACCGTGCAATATGGTGTATATTACATTTAGAACATCTTAGAATATTACATTCTATCATAACTAGGGACTTAGTTGTAAATATTTTATAAGTTTAAGGACTTCATTTTAAATTTCTAAAGTATACATAAAAACCTATTTGAATTGTATTTTCCCAAAAAAGTTCAGAGAACTACCTATTAACTTAACATGTATATTTTTATAGAAAGTTATAAATAAAGCGTTCTTGTTAACTCGTCATTATAAATAATTATGAACTCTCCAATTATTGGGATTAAGTGAATACGCGTGGTTGCGTGCACTCATCATGAAATTATTCATACGTGTTGTCTTTGGACTATGGTTTTGTTTGGCTCTCTAATATCCAGTTAGGTACGTATTGGTAGTTTATAGCGAATTCTTAATGACTCACATGCTCAATTATAAAAACTATTCATACGTAAGAAAAAACAATTAGTAATTCAAAATTTAAATCACCATTATTTGAGTATAAAGATATGAGTTTAAAGCCGGGCAGCAAAATGGGTGAAATTACTGAGTGGGTCATTTCAAGCAAGAGTAGTAAAATATCACGACCCGATGATCGTACAGAAATCTCATTCCCATAGCGTTGACTTATTCCTCTAAATGCAGTAAATTACAAGACGTTTAAATCATAAAATCTTTTCTACATACAAATCATTCGTCTTTAAAACATATAGCCATGATTTTCAAACTGTAGCCTTATATTCTATTTTCTGAAGTTTGGGTTCGTTGTATCAACGAGTATAGAGAAAGTCTACCATATACAAAACCTTTATAAGTAGTGAAATTATATAACAGTCTAACATAACCACATATACATAACATATATCATGTATTATGGTCCGGATCTACATCTACACTAACACCTATTCTATATAGAAGGCTTCACTTGTGTGAAGCTTACCAATGACACTCTAATGCCGCTCAATGAGGAAGTTCTAAAATCTTTATTCTCTGTAAAATATATAGGAGAAAGAGGGTGGGCTTTGTAACCAAAACCCTAGTGATCTGACCCAAAACCATACATGGGACATGAAAGGAAAATATATAAATATGTTAATGCAACATTCACAAATCATTTACGCTTATTGCACATCATCATACCAATAAAATCATAAGTTTGCTAAAATCATAAAAACATAATATTCTCAAAGAATTATAAGAAGAACATGACTATCAATTATTGAAATATTGGTGCTCATTCCTGTGAAGAAAAGCTCATAACTGAGATCTTAATGCGCGTCCCATGATTTATTCTATAAATTGCCTCGTGCCTTGGTACAAGGTTAACGATTAGCTATCGTTAACTTAGCTCTATTCCCTTCAGAAATTCTTCATTCTAAACCAGTCTTTCAGTATTTCATAAAGTCTTCTATCCTAGGGTTCAATGTAACACCCTAATAATCAACCCAATACGCCTAGGTCGTGATTAATTACTAGACTTTACTCTTTGCTTTTGTTCCTTAATCATGCTTTGAAAATACTTAGTGAAATTACGAGCCATTTTTTTTTAAACATAATTGAAAACGTGAGCCGCATAACGTGAACGATAATCGGATAAAGCATAAAATTAAGACATATCATGAAGAACACATCATTTTGGCTCTATCATATGATATCCATAATTACATTTCACATAGATATTTTGCCTATCAACAGAGTTAAGCTAGATGTAGGCAATTTAACAAAACATAAATAATATATGGATGGAAAAACATCTATTAACGGCACCTATTTATAACACTTCAGATAGGAATAGATATCCTGAGTTCACGCTCAAGGTCTAGCGATACGTTCCTCAAGAATAATAAGCTGGTTCACAAGATCACGTGCATCTACCAGGTGAGAGCATCCAGGAATCACGAACATCACCATCACTTTGATGGAAAGAAAGAAAGGGAATGAGAAACTTATGAAAGAATCTCGTAGGGTACTCACCTCATATATATTGTGTCATCATCATCGTCCCAGGAACCTCTTCATTATGAAATGTGAGCATGCTAAGATTCATTTAATTAGTTTGGAAATATACTTTACCGAGGTCCATTCATTTTAATCATGCGTCTTATAATGCATCATAAACTTAGCATGTCATGTTTATAATGAACTTTTCCTTTCATATATAATAACATAGTTATGCATAAAATCACATCATATTCCTCATCATCATTTCATAAGACTATGCATAGAGAACATCATATTCACATAATGCATTTACTTAGTTTCTTAGGTGACTTAAAGTTACTTTCATCATCATTTTCCTGGGCCACCTATGCTCCACCTTTTGGGAGTAATCTTGGTTATTAGCTCATACCTTACTAGTCGTCACTAGCATATACTTATCTCTTTTGATAAGTTAAAATTCTTCTCTACCCTTTTGAGATAGGGCAAGAATCACCTTTTCACCGCCTAGTTTGACGGGTCCAAAGGATCATTTTCTCAGGATACCTTTTCACCACCTATAGTCTATGGGTCCAAAGGGTCATTTCCTCATATATTTTAAGTCACCTTTAAGTCTTTGCATGTTATATCATAATACAATTCTCAATTCATAATCATTTATAACATTTTCTCGTTTATAGTCTTATTAATATATATACCAACTGTAATCATGCATCTTCCAGGAAAGAGAGGTGGGTCACAAATGGACACGCTTAAATACCAATCTTTGAACCTTTCCAAATTACACTTTTACTTTTTCTTCCAATAGGGTAAATTTTTAAATAACAAAGAATATTTCATTATTTCATGCATAAGCATTCTCATTGTTTGCAAGCAACTATAACATGCAAGCCATGAAATCATTCAATGAAATCAAATACTTAATAAGCATCATCATAAATCCTTACTGAAAACCTTAAATAATTGAAACTCTAGAGGTAACCTCAATTATCAAACTAATTAATTATGCATCTAAGGGATTAATTACCATCATTACCATTAATCCTAAGCCTTAAGAACATTATTAAACCATATGAGGCGGCATAGGCAGGTAAATCATATTAAAGCTTTATGGTTGCTTTATGTAGCTAATTTCACTTCTAACATGCATAGAATTATTCCTTATCAATAAACATAATTATCACAACTTCAAACATATCAAATCATCATCATTTATTGGTACTAATCATATCAGAAGCCGAATCATGAACCTCATATAATTGTATAAAATCACATTTTAAGTGAACATAAAATGTTAGTTTCCCGTAAATCCTTGCAAAGCTTTAAAACTCTTTTAGAAACTAATTCTTTTTGCTAAACTTGAAAGAATCTTCATAATTAAAATTCTTACTTAAGATAAAAGGAGCAAGTCTTGAGCTTAAGAGATTTATTTGATATCTTAGAATCATAAACATGCTATGCAACCTCATTTTAATCTTGTCATTATAAGGTGATAACTTGGAATTATAAACATGATATGCAAATCCATTTCTTTATCTTTAAGATTTAAGGTGATGACTTGAAAATTAAACATGATGCAAGAGCTTGAAATATAAACATGATGCAAGAAACTTAGTCAGGACCAGTGGAGGGAGAAAGAATCTTAGTAATCCGCATTGGACTGAAGGGAGGAGAATTATTATTACATCTTTTTAAGCTCCAATCTCAAGACTTCTTAAAGAATTAATTCTTTAACTCCAATAATCTTATTTCTTTGCTTGTGATACTTGGGCAAGTCTTTGAGCTCTAGGATCTTTAGGTGATGACATAAAAATAAACATGTCATGCGTTGATTCTTTTAGCCATTATAAAATAAAGTGAGAGCATAAAATAAATATGAGATGCAATTATCTTTGAAGATTAAGTGACAACTTGAAACATAAACATGAAATGCAAGCTTGGAAATTTAAACATGAATATGCAAGTTCATTTATTCATTCTTGAGAATTTAGTGATGACATAGAAAGTAAACATGGTTATGCAAGGCATAAACTTAAACATGGATGCAAGTTCATTTTATTTCTTTACTAGAGCTCCTCCAAGACTTTAGAGAAATATAAATTCAACCCAATATATCTTAGCAAGACAAAGTGAAAAATACATCTTTCAAGTTCTAAACTCAAGATCATAAAAACATCATAAAAATATTATTCTTTAAAGTTTTGCATCAAGTGGAACTTTCAAGCTTTAGAGGCCTAACTTGTGATGGATTCACAACCCACCCTCAAGGTCCTCATCATCAAGCCATCATCTTAGTCCCACCTAGGCCATATGGCTGAATTGTTCAAAGAAAAAGGAAGAAGAAAACCAAATGGAAAAACTAGAGAAAATCCATGAAATCATCATTTTGAACCAAGAACAACACTTAGCAAAGCATAGAAATAAACTTAAAAACAACTCCCTACCTAATCTGATTTGAAGGAAAGGAAGAGAACTTGGTTTCTTGGAGTGAAATGAAAGAAAATATTCTTGAAAACTTGAAGAAAGAATTCAGCCAAGAGGAGGAGGAAATGAGAGCTTTTGGTGCTCCTAAAACTAGAATTTGTGTAAGTTATGAACTAAGCATCTAAACTATCTTCAAGCATGCCTATTTATAGAGATTTTGCAGCTCATAAATGGACAAAGGAAGGAAAGAAATCTGACCAAAAATTAGAGGAAAAAAAAATAAGGAAGAAAATCATTTTGTTTGGTGGCTTAAAACATGGAATCATGTTTCCATGTTTTCATGATTCTTTGTTTTCATTCTTTGGATTTTTGTGTAATAATTTTCTGACTTATTACTCAATAATTTCGTGCATTACAGCCTTGTGGAAGAGGATTTTGTGTGTTCCATGTATTTTTTAGGTGTAGGCAAGGTATTCATGCAATTTAGAGAATTTACGGTTAAGGGTTTAAGTGAATTACTAAGCAATTTGGGTGTTTTAAGCAATTTTAGGTTCTAATCAATCTAAATAAATAATTTTGACTCTAGATTAATAATTAGAATTTAATAAGCTTTAATTTGAGCCTAATATTGCTTAGGTTTCGTTAGAATCAAAAATCTCAAAATTTGTAAAACTAAAGGGGGCAAAATGGTCATTTTACTTAAAAATTGCCCGAGCCAGAGCTTAACCAATGGTTAATCATGGCTTAAAAACACCTTTTAACACATTTTAGTGAGGTTCGAGCACTTTAAAGGGCTTTGGTCATTTGGCGTAAGCTAAAATTAGATTCTTCTCCTCTATTAACACACATAACACAAACAATCCCTTATTAACATCAAAACATCCCCTTGAGGAGGGTGGGGCCCACGATCCTCATTTTGAGTAAAATAACCTCAGGGGCATTTTGGTCATTTTACACGTACAGAAATTGGGTTTGCAATACTTGCACGAATTGCTCCTAACTTCTCTTCTAACGTTATATTCCTTTATTAAGGATTGTTTGGTCTCAAATTTTATATAATATTTACCTACGGAATTCGGTAATTCCTAATGACAGTAAAAATTATAGGAAAATTGGGGTTACATTCAAAGCTTAATCTCATGAAACAAACAATTTTGGAAATCATAAAATCATTAATTACTCTGAAGTTTTAATCCATATAACTCTAAGTTTTAGATTGTTGTTGCCTAATGAGATCACCCGTTGAAGACACTATGGTTTCAATTATGGTAACCATTCCAGTCATACACAGACTCATATTCTAAAGTCTTTCATATCTAAGTTTGTAATTCATTCCAAATATCAAACTTTCATAGACTTGGGAATTTTAAAACCATAAAGTATTTCCAATAGTTACAAGGTTCTAGTAATCATATTCATAATTGGCTCAACATAAAAATCATGTTAACAACCATATATCTCAAGCATTGCTTATCAATAATTCTACATAAAATCATTTCAACAAATATGGTCCCATGCATTTTTCAAGAACACCTTTTATGTTATTTCGAAAATCATAGTTTTATAACAACAGAAATCTCAATTATTACAAAATAAACTATAAAAATCATGGATCCTTTTCATGTTTTGTTGAAAATAACTACAATGATCAACATAGAGGTCATAGGCTTAAACCCACTCACCTTGGTGGAAGATGGAATAGTACCAACTGATTCTGGAGGTAGGAATGACACATGTCTAAAGCAGAAGAACACTAAATCAACTCTAAAACCCCTAAACATCTCAACTTTATCTCTAACTTGAGGGTGGAACTCCCTACTCTTGATAGGCATGTAAAGTATCCCAAGATAAGAAGAAATTAGGAGGAAAAGAAGTAAAATCAAGGAAAGAGCATACCTTAAAGCTTGGAAGATAGAGAAATCTAGATAAAACTTGAAGGAAATGAAAGAAAATGAAGATTTGGGGGTGGGATGGTGTTTGGGAGTGAGAACTTATGGTTTAAGGGGGGTGAGCCTCGAAAGTTCTCTCCAAAATGGAGGTTTTTATAAAACTTTGACCTGGTCCCTATTAGACACTAGAAAAATCAAATAAAATCAAAATGTTAGAAAAATCAAAATTCCAACAAACCAAAATCTAATTTTTGGGTTTTAGTTCAAATTCAACAAAGATTTTATAAACTTTGGGGCTAAAAACGAAGTATTTTAAGACTTCATAAAATTTATTAAAAATCACTTTTTAACTTATTTTTCTTGGGAACAATTATCGGACTTTTGATCCAAGAAATGGTTCTATCATAGAGTCCTCCAAGGGCGTGTAGGATCTAGACTTAGTGAAATTTGGGACCTGAATGACAGATAACACCCTTCTTAGTTTGAAAAAATTTCTTAACTTTTTTATTTAAAACTAGGATATTACATAAAATGACTCGTTATTGCAATATCTACTAAAAACTATTTCTTTATTTATCACATGTATCTTTTTGAACGGGAGGTAATAATGATGCCCAAATCAGATAGAATTATGAAGACAACAAAACTCTTTCTCATGAATTTTACCATTCCTCTCGCCAATATTTCATGCGTCGTGGAATGTAGATCTAAACTTGTTCTAGTATCATTATGGATAACCAAGTACTGTTAACCCATGCATAGGAATGAAGTTGGATATAGATGTCATGTATGTATGTGTACGACTAAAGCAAACATATCCTCTATTGCCTGAGATGAGGTTTGTATGTATGCAGTGTTTCTAATGACCATTATAATGAGGGGATTATGACTGGATTTGAATCCTTTAACAGTGAAAATCTCATTTTAGTGTATTTGATTAAGAGTAAAAATGAAGATAAAAATTTCTTAAATGAGTTTCATGTGTAATTTTATCCATGAAACTCATATAGAAAAAATTTATACCATTTTTATTCCCCAACCAAACATACCCTAAAAAGTAATGTGGAAAATTTTACTCTTTAATTAACAGAGTGAAAAGGCTCTCATCTATAACTTTATTAATTCAAAGGTAAAATTCTTTGACTTTATTTTCTAAAGTGAAATCCTTATTTTAGAGAATCCAAATCTTTTATGACCACGCGACCTCTAACATCCTTTAATGACAACAAATTAATCCAAGGGTTACTTTAATGTCGCATAATTAAAGCGATAAAAGATCAATCAGGCTTCTACATGAAGTATGAGAGAAACCTAATCGTATGTATTGGATAACGTAATGAGCTAGCATAGTATTTTATTATATAAAATGTATATTGCATGTAATTAATATATATATATATATATATATATATATATATATATATATATATATATGGAGCATATCATATAGAAGAGTGGTTTATTGTGAAAGTGAGAAGAGTAAATCTTAATTATTGGATCTTACATAAACGGTCAAGATTAAAACATAAAGTTGTAACTTTTTTTTTAAATGAACATATGAGTATTAATTACATTAATTAACTTTCAATCTTGATACCATATATGGTTATATAAATTTATATCTATCTTTTATATATATATATATATATTGTTCATTTGAATTCAATCAGGATAGGATTAGCAAGCCGAAAACACCCAAGATTCGTGTCATTTATTTAATTTTATACATATTTATGATGGTGTCGTTACTACTGTACTCCCTAAGCATGGATTTACAAAGGATAAAATTATTTTAACACCTCAAAGAGGTGGACACCCAACACTCAAAAGAGAAATAGAGGGGAAGATGATAAGAGTCTAAAATAAATGGAGAATAAAGAGAGTTGTGATCCCATATTTTTTGTAAGAGGTGTATCTAGAGTGTTTGAGTTTTGGGATGTTGAAATGACGTTGTTGACTTACAAATTAATAATGACTTGGAGCGTATAATTAAATTGAACGTCATATGTACGAGCATATGGCCATGGGTATTCTTTAATTTAATTTGTCTCTAGCCAATTAAATACAGGTAACGGGGGAATTAATTTACAATTAAGTTAACCCTGAAATTAGTCAAATGGGATAGCTATAGCATCTTCAAAGATAGGTCAAGAGACTTTGGCTAATGACCTTATTCTTTCCTCAGTTATTGGGGACAAAAGATAAGAATCATTAATATGCAACTTGTCAACCTGTCATAAGACCTTGGGTATTCATTTCCGAATGAGAAGAATTGTTGGTGCATGTATTTTCTGGAGTATTTTAATATCGCCATCATGGGAAAGAAACAATTTTGACTGAAATTATTGATCGATAAATATGCTTGTATATATGGCACTCTGGCTTTTCATCCATTTTTGAGAATGAATAGTGAATGGAATCGGAACCGTATTCTCTTTCAGTAAGGGTGGATGAGAGGCGTTGCAAATTAGAATTTTTTTATTCTAGGGTGGTCCTTTAAAGAGATAGATTATACTAATATTTCACAGGGTATAACTCTATTATCTCCACTATATAAGGTAGACAAATTAGTACAGGATAGGCACAATAGCCACCGAGTAAAATCATTCAACAAAAAGAAAAAGAAAAAATCGTAGCTTTTATTATATTCTAACTTTTTCCCGAGTGTTAGTAGTGCTGCTGTTGTTGCTGTGCGATTTTTCACTGCATCTAGTAAAGGGGTTTCTGGAAGCATTGGAACGAAAGAATCCTTGAAGATCGAGGTATGATTGTCGTGAAGCTTTAGCTTTGATTAATTATTTTGCTTCGCATTAGGCATTGGCTTGCAATTACTGTTTCCATTGTATTCTAAATGGTTGTTTGGATTGGAGTACCTATGACTTTTGTAGGGCATATTTGGTTTCAAATTTTTTTAAAAGAATTTTATGAAAAAAAAACAGAAAAGTGAAAAATAAAATAAAATCAGCAACCAAACAAACTCTAAGTTTTTAGAAGTTAAAAGCAACATTTTTTAATTTTTTATTTTATTTGACTATATTGGGCTCGTCTGTTTTCCATTTTTTCCCACAACAAATTGAAAAAAAAAAAGTTTCTCAATGTGCTTTTGTCTAAAGTAACAAAATTGTTACTTCTCTCAAAAATATCTTTAGTTTTAAAACAAGAATATAATTTATATATATTTGTAGTGTAAATCTTTTTTATATTGTTATTCAATCATATACTATTATATCAGTGAAAATGATAAGTTCTTAAAAACAAACAAGCTTATAATCTATTACTTTCCAAAATGTTGTTTTTAATACTCTTGAGAAGTTACAATGTCTAACTTCTAAACAAACATATTTCAAAAACACTCAAAACACTAAATATATGTTTATGTTTTTATTTTTTATATATTTATGTAAATTTTTTTTTTAGTAAAAATAGGTTCATTAGAAAATGTACAAAAGATGTTTTTTTTTAGGAAATTATAATCTTCATCTTTTAAAAAAATAATTTTTTATAACATGAAAAATATATTAATATTATATCTAAATATAAATTAATTTTACATTCAAATGAAATTTTACTTATTTAAAAGATATCATATAAAAAATGAATTTTTTTTCTAATTTTTTCATCCAATACTTAAGGTGGTATATGTTTAATGATATATAATAATAGATAAGAGATTGGGTTGCATGAGTATTTAAGATTTGGTTTTTTTTTTCGGTAACCTTCTTATTTTTAATAATTGTGATTGAATCTTTGTTTTTCTATGAAAATACATATATAAGGTAAATCTAATAAAAATAATTAAAAAATTAAAGGCATGCTAAGGATTTCTTGTTATCATTAATTATCATAATTATAATAGTTTTGTTATCATTAATACTATTATTATAATCATTAATTATAATCAATATAATTATCATTACTTATAATAGTTTTTTAATATAATTATAATAGCTTTGTTATCATTAATATTATAATTATATATATAATTTTAATAGTATAATACATTCAATTATCATTTTATTTATATTATTTGTTATTTATTAAATAATTTTAATTGAAATATTTTATAGAGTACTTTTATTGTGTTAATGGAAGAGAGATATAAAGGTATGATTGACAAAAAAAATTAATAATTAAAAAAATAATTAAATTCATAAACTTACTTTAAATATTAAGATTATGAAAATGATAAGTATAATTTTTTCTATGAATGATATAGGAAAAAAAATTTATTTAATAATTCTTAAATATTATTATTATTATAAATAAATTGGATTAAAAGAACATATAATATAATCTTAACTATAAATAACTATAATATACCAATAAATTGAAATTTATAAGAGCACAAAAGAAATGCCTTGAGAATTTCTTCCAAATTTATGTTTGCCAGCTGTTTGATCTTGATGCAAAGTTATTTCCTTTTGTTAGTAACGATTTTTATTTAATTTTATTTTAGAAAAAAAAAAACTAAGGAAGAGAAAATTTTGAACATGAATAAAGGTATTGATTTAAAGGTTTAGAGGTTAAAGGTTTAATTAAAAAATATAATAATAATATATATATATATATATATAAATATATACATATGATTAATTAGAATATAAATAAATATATTAAATTATTAACATTAACATAATTAACAAAAAAATATTCATAGGTCTATAAAATAAACATCATCCATATAAAATTTCTCTAGTCTTTAGCCTTATATAAACAAAGGATTTGAAAATAATATTTGTTAGTGACAAATAAGGTTTATGGTGAGTAGTTTGTGAATGACGAGAAAAAAATAATGACCTAATAATTTTTTAGTGTCCTTTTTTTGTTCTATTTTTTTTTACTCTATGATTATCATAAGATAAATTTAAGCTTTAAAAAAATTAAAAAAAATTGGAAAATTTAAAAAAAAATCGATTCGATTCTTCAATTTTCTCAATTTTTCCTGATTTTAACTTTCCTCAATTTTTTGAATTTAATTAGACTAACCAGATAATTAATTTCTAGTAAAATACCGGACCTGGTCCAATTTTCTCTTCCATGAAAAAAAAAACAAATAAAAGAGACAAAAAAACGAAGTGGAAAGGAACGTGGGGTAGTACAGTGGCCGGGTAACCATTAACCAAGTGGTCGGGGGAGGGAGTTGATTGACATTGACCGACAAGCTCAGACACACACACACGCCACACCACAGACCACACGGTTCGGTTCCTGTGAGTCAAAGCAGTGTTTGACCTGACTGTACATACATACAACACTCAAAAGAAAAGAAAAGAAAAGAAAAAACTCACATATACACGGACACAGGCGAGACGCAATTCGTGTCGTTGACATCTTGTCACTTTTCCTAACTCATTATACATCACGTGCATTTCTCCTGCGACCATTAGCCCAAATCGCAATATTATTATATTGTGTAAAAACCTGCTAAAATATTTAATCAAACTTAAGATAATCCATTCAATAAAACAAACAGTGTAATTTACTTTACTAATCTGAATATCAATTAACATACCATATATTACCTCCTCACAAGTTTACTTACTTATTTTAAAATTAATAAGTATATTACTTCTATTAAATTGCTGGGTATATGTTCAGATTTTACTTGAAGATAGATTAAGGATATTATTAAATAAATTTAAACATAGAAAATAACTTAACTTGAGTAAATTTATTTTTTTCTCTCTTCATTAATTGTAATTATCATACTTATTTGAAGTAATAAATATAAGGATAAGTAAGGTTAAAAAATTATAATTATTAAGTATTTTAAATTGATAATTTAAGATAATCTTCTTCTTGAAAAAAGAAAACCAAAAAACCCAAAAGCTGACTAAAGAAGTACTATCATATAGGAGTAACACGTTCTTCTCTCACATCATTTTAGTATTCCACCATCTACCATTTTTCTAACTCAAACAAAATCTTAATTGTTCCAAGGTATATAACAACAATCTCTCTCTCTCTCTCTCTCTCTCTCTCTCTCTCTCTGCCCCTTGCAGCACTTATTTATATGCCCCTCACAGGATGCTTGTTCATTGCACAGCTCCTAACTTGAACTCTTCCTAAATTGGCTCGAAGGCCAACACAGAGAGCAAGAGAGCACGCCCTCCCTGTGCCTCCTCTCCTTTGACTTCCAAAGAACACCATTTTCGCCTGAACCTCCTAACTCTAGCTAGCAAGTTGGTTCGTGATTGTGAGACTCTAGAGAGGTGTGTCATCAATCTAACTCGCTCAGCCAGGCTGCGGGGGCAGGGCACCGCTCGGAGTAGTGCCGGAGAGAGAGAGATACCAAAGCTTCCTAATTTCTTTCTTACAACTCACTGCCCCATAACTACCCTTAATTCATTGTTCCATCCTTTTCCTTTCTACTCCACTCCACAAACTCAACAACAACAACAACTTCTCTCTTATTATATATTCTTTGATCCTTTGCTAGCACACTTTGCAGTGAAACTTTGAGATTTTGCAAACAACTTAACTACTAGCTACTTACTCCTCCCAGTTAAGCCTAACTAACTTGTGTTGGTCTGTGACTGTGTCATAATTAACCAAGATGGTGGCTGAGCAGGTTGCTGGTGCTGCCAACGCCACCAAGAGCCATCACCAAACATTTGACGTCTCCATTGACGTGCATCATCAAGGAGGCTCTAAGATGTTCGACGACGATGGTCGCCTCAAAAGAACTGGTATGCACACATACACAATTCTCGTCTTCTAATTAACAGCTTGGTTTTTGAGTTTTGTTATGTTGGTCGGTTCCTCTAGTTTATAGTTAATTTAATATTGTTTTTGTCTGCGTAACCTCGCTCTCGCTCAGGGACCGTGTGGACTGGAAGTGCTCACATAATAACAGCAGTGATTGGGTCAGGGGTGCTGTCCCTAGCATGGGCTATAGCTCAGCTAGGATGGGTTGCTGGTCCTGCTGTCATGATCCTCTTCTCTATGGTCACCTACTACACCTCTGCTCTTCTTGCTTCTTGTTACCGTACCGGTGACCCTGTCACCGGCAAGAGGAACTACACTTACATGGATGCTGTTCATTCATACCTTGGTAAATTAAATTCCACTCCTTCAATTTAAAAACCAAAAAAAAAAAAAAATAAAAATTCAGGACTGTCTTTCAAAGTTCAAAGTTTTCAACATTGTTTGGTTTGTGTATTCAGGTGGCATGAAGGTCAAGCTTTGTGGGCTAGTTCAATACACTAACCTTTTTGGTGTCGCCATTGGTTACACTATAGCCTCTGCCAAGAGCATGATGTAAGCTTGAGATCATCCAACCGATATTTATTAAATATTTAACAATTATCCAAGAAATTCAAGAGCAAAAAAAAAAAAAAGGGGTCTAATTGGATGTGTTTGGATTATGAATCAAACAGGGCTATCAGAAAGTCTATATGTGTCCACCAGAGCAGAGGAAGAGATCCATGCCACATTAACGGCAACATTTACATGATTGCATTTGGTATAGCAGAAATCATTTTCTCTCAAATCCCAGACTTTGACCAGTTATGGTGGCTCTCCCTTGTAGCTGCTGTCATGTCCTTCACATACTCAACAATTGGCCTTGGCCTTGGAGTTGTTAAAGTTATAGGTATGGTTCTATTCACAATTTCAAATACCCCGTGATCATAATTTATTTTATCTTTTTTTCCATTAAAAAAACAAGCTTGAGGATTAATTAAAGTACTAAGCAGGAACCTCACTATAATTGGTCATGTAACAGAA
This sequence comes from Dalbergia oliveri, assembly GCA_030441495.1. Taxonomy (NCBI): domain Eukaryota; kingdom Viridiplantae; phylum Streptophyta; class Magnoliopsida; order Fabales; family Fabaceae; genus Dalbergia; species Dalbergia oliveri. The sequence continues at coordinate 10,545,457 of JAMLFY010000003.1, read as the reverse complement.
AACGGAGCAATTAAGGGAAGCCTAACCGGGGTAACTGTTGGTGCTGCTGTGACACAAACTCAAAAAGTTTGGAACAGCTTCGAAGCTCTTGGTGACATAGCCTTTGCCTACTCTTACTCAATGATCCTCATAGAAATTCAGGTATAATGTAATTCCATTTTGGCTAAATTTGTTGACACTCAACATCATAAATTTTATTTTTTCAAAATAAAAAAAAAGTGAAGCCAGAAATGACAAAGGGTATTTATGGTATGAAACAGGACACAATAAGATCCCCTCCAGCAGAGTCAAAAACAATGAAGAAGGCAACTCTGGTCAGTGTTGCAGTCACCACCTTCTTCTACATGCTTTGTGGCTGCTTTGGCTATGCTGCTTTCGGAGACAAAAGCCCCGGAAACCTTCTAACCGATGCTGGCTTCTCCAACCCATTTTGGCTCCTTGACATAGCTAATGCTGCCATAGTCATCCACCTTGTTGGAGCATACCAAGTTTACTGCCAACCCCTCTTTGCCTTCATTGAGAAGCACACAGTAGATAGGTTCTCAGACAGTGATTTCGTGAACAAAGACATTGAGGTTCCAATCCCAGGTTACAGACCCTACAAGCTCAACCTCTTCAGGTTGGTTTGGAGGACAATCTTTGTGTTCTTAACCACTTTGATTTCGATGCTGCTACCATTCTTCAACAACATCGTGGGGCTTCTTGGGGCACTCGGGTTCTGGCCTCTCACTGTGTTCTTCCCGTGGAGATGTACATTGCTCAGAACAGAATACCAAAATGGAGCACCAAATGGGTCTGCCTCCACACGCTTAGTGTTGCATGCCTTGTGATTTCTTTGGCAGCTGCAGCTGGTTCCATTGCTGGGATTGTTGATCAGCTTCATACTATCAAGTTATTTGATACCGAATTGTGATTTGAGTGAGACTATAGCAGTTTGGTCACCATTGATAGGGATTTCATTGTATGAAATTAACCATGTTCCAGTTCTTGTTCAGTGTTCATATGAAGCCTAAATAGGATGGTGATCTTGTCGTTAAGTATTGATGGCTGCCCTGTATTTTTCTGTTTCTGTTTTCTTTTTACTGTTCTCTTTGTAACTTGTTCAGGTTGTCCTGCGTTCCAATACAAAAGTGGACGAAATATATGAAGCAAAAGCTTGCAATTTGGTCTGAAATTCCCTCCTCCTTTATTTTAATAGAAGACCAAATTATAATAAGATGTCGTCTAGATTCTCCTATTTAAAAATCAAACATTTTGGTCATTGTTGTCATTTAAATTTGAAAGGCTTACGTAAGAAGATCAGTACATGTGTGTATATACACGAGTAATGTTACTTGTATCGAACAAATTGCCATAGTAGATATATCATTAAAGTAAAAGACATAAAATACCTTGTGGTGATAAATAGGATCTTTGCACTGATTATGCACAAATAATATTATTTCTCCATAAATCGCATTGAGAGATGATTACTTTAGGTGAGTTTGATATGGGAAACAAATACATAAAAGTTCCTCGTTCAATTTCCACACTCGTACCAAACTCATCCATACTCTGCAAGACAAATTTTACTTGTAACTAGGGTACTTTCCCTGTCCATATATGGGATTAGTAAGACTTCCAAGCATGGTTTTTAGACTAGAATCTAATCAACAAATCAAGATAATTGGTCCTGGTTAACTGTGGATTGAATGTTAAATTGAATTTATACAAAAAATATATAAAAATATATAAAAATTTAAATAAAAGATAATAAAATGACAACTAATTAACAATTTGACATTCTTAAGAACTTAAATATAAAAATATAAATAAATAGTATAAATTCTTAAATATTGTTCACATTTTCACACAAATCACAATTGACAAGTTCAAAATATAATTACACAAGCAAACTCACAAGTCAAGATAATACAAACAAAGTTCCTGTATTTTTTATAGTTAGATTAGAATTTTTTTTAAGGTTTAAAAAGGGACATCATTTAGCAAAAAAAAAAGCAAAAAAAGAAAAAAAAACCCAAGTTCAACCAGTCAGTTTGACACAAATTTGGTAAAGTCTAAGGGTTGCACTGATTTTGATGCAGATCGATCCAAATAATGACTCTGACCAGTTTAATAATACCGGTTTTCTTGAAGCCCAACTAGCCAATTTTTAATACTTTACTTCCAAGCGAGAAAAAAGTTCGAGTGAAAATAAAACCAAGGCAACTTTAATAGAAGAAGAGGATTAATATTAACATTCTAATCTTTGAGTTATCACTTTTAAAGAATTTCATCTAAACATTTCTCTAACTTAAAATTGCGTACCTAATATTTAAAAAGAATTAGGCGTAGAGCTATTTATGATTTTGGAAAGTTTCATGTTGTTTAAACACTACAATTTAACATATAATAGCACACTTCTTTTTATGTTTATCGTATATGTATATTTATATTTATATTTAAGGTTAAATATATTCTTGTCCCTTAAAATTTATTGATTTTTTTTTTATCTTGGTCCCTATTTTTTTTGTTTAAATATTTCTAAAATTGTTTGGTTTTGGTTTATGAAGTTATTTATGGCCTATTTGAAAGCTTCCAAAACATTTTTTGAGTTTAAAAAACAAAAAATTAAAAGTTGTTGTTTGACAACTTGTTTTGTAAATGTTGGTTTTAAAAATTGAAAAACACAATTTGGATTTTTAAAACTGAAACTCAAAAACAGATTAAATATGCTTTGTTTTGTTGTTTTGAAATGGGTTGAAAACACAAATTTGTAAATAAGTGGAATTATTGTTCTGGCCATTCTTTCAATTCTTGTTGAACGGTTTGTGTGTTTTATTTTGTTCTCATCCTTCATTCACACCAATTGCACACAACAGCACAACAGAGAGTTGTTCTCGCGACCCAACACCCATTCAACTAGCCAACCCCATTCTCTACGACCCTAGCCCCGCAACCCAATAAGCCGACGACGCAATAACAACCTAGTAAGCCTCAAAATCGTAGCCCAAATTAGCAAAAGAAATAATAAAAAATAAATAAAGATAAAAACAACAGAGGGTCTAAAACCAAAAAGAGAAAAGGCATGCAATGGGTGAGGGATTTGGTTTTCATTTTGGGGAAAAAATAGAGGGGTTGGGTTTTAGTTTCAAAGGACTGGGGCATTTGTTGATTTGGGAAAGGGGTGGCGCGTCCAAGCAAAGGGCGGCGAAGGGCGGTGCCATCACGGCTCCTGCGTGACGATGACACTATGCGAACGGCAGGGGAGAGGCGAGGACGGTGGCGGTGTTTACCGTTCACGGAGGACGCGATAGTGCTCGTGGCTGGGAGAGGCAGGATGACGTCCTGGCTTTGGGGTTTCGCGATTTCAGGGAGAAAAGGTAGTGGTTCGTGGCTCGAGGGAAAGCAGTGGCGATTGCTTCATGGTGATGATGGTGGTTCATGGCGGGGAAGGATCGAGGTGAAGGGCTCACGACTAAGGGAAAGTTTATGCTTGGTTGGGCTATGTTCGATGATGAAGGGGTAGTAATTCTGGTGGTGGTGATTTGGGTCTCATGGTAAGGGTGATGGTGCGGCTAAGGAAGGGATGGGGAGAACGGTTTGGCTTAAAGTAATGTTGGGTCTCATGGTGAGGGTGATGCCAAATAGATTTTTTATTTTATTAATTTTAAAATTTAGGTTTTAAAACATTATCCAAACATGTTTTGTTTTCATCATTATAAAACTATTTTTAAAATTAAGATACCAAATATATTTTTCTGTTTTTTTTTTTAAAAAATGAACTTAAATTTGTTTTCTAAAATAGTTTTAAAAAATTTAAAAACAAAAACACTTCCAAAGAGGCCCTTAGTCTTTGTTAAATGCTAAGTTGTGTAGCGAAAATCATGTTATTCAATCTAATATATGTCAAAATTCTATTGTAAAAGGAGTTATTAAGTCTAGTAAAATTGATTAATATGATAGTTTTATGGGTTGAGTGAAAATATTTACATATGGGATTATGATGTGTCGACAATATTTACATATAGAATTATGATGTGCCACATTTGACTATTGATTCCGCATGAAATTGAATAATGTGCTTTTGTGCAGACTAGTATTTAACATAGATATATTAACCTCAAGGACTAAAAACAAACATATTTAGAAATATTTGGACCAAAAATAAGCAATTTTTTTTTCAAGCACCAAAATAAAAAATCCTTTATTTTTCGGGGACTTAAAAAGATACTTAACCCTTATATTTATATTTATATCACCTCTCTGAATACATATACTCGAATTGACAAAGAACACGGTTTGAGTTATGACACACGTTTCATAGAAATGACAAAACAATAAAAAAGTGGTATTCTCGGTCTGCCTTGAGCCATCAGCCATGCACCACTGAAAGTGCAAGTAGTTACCACCACCACCACAGTTACACTGACATAAAGAGAATCGTGTTCAATGTGGACCATCCACTGCATGTCGCTGAACCGCCTCCAATCTGTGACAAACTTGAAAGCGATGGATCATCATTCATTGATGGAGTGATCTGATGGTAGCTGGGACACTGTTGATATAATCGGTGATAAGCTATAGCTTAAGACTTTGCATTAGTGGTGACCTTTTATGCGCTTTGCATTAGTGGTGACCTTTGCATGCAGGTTCCAACATGCAATGCATATATATATTCAATTTGAGCATGGAGTTTAATTCGAACCATTTGTTATTACTTATTACTAATAGCTAACTTTTTTTGCTATGATAGGTTAAGCTTTTAGAAGCATTATTATTGCTCTAAGCATTATATGTGGAGCATTCTAATCACTCCTTATTCAATACCAATTTATCAGATTATTTTTTCTTGTCAATGAATGGTTATAAGTTGCGGTCCATGAGTATTTGAGTGGTCCAAAAATTGGAACGGAAAGTTGTGAACGTTTCCTTGTTCTTTAAACTAGGTAGCCCCACCACCTGGCTCTGAAATTAGGGGTTTGAATAGAGAGTACTATTCATTGTATAATTGGAACTGGCAGTTTAGTATTTGACATGAAAACAATATTTTGTTAAACTTGGATATATATGAGACATACAAAAGATTGATAAGGCTGACATAACCTTGATAAGAGTCTATCTTTTTAAAAGGGAATCCTTAAAAAGAGGAAGGTTTACATAAGATTTCTCATTAAAGTAATATTCATCGGCTGGTATGATCTACTTTTTAAATGGCTATAAGATTTAGGATTATATATTGTTTTGTCTTAAAACGTTCTATCATAGCTTGATTGCATAACAGAAATGTAATAACTTTAAAGACTTATAAGTCTCAATTAACTATCTACAAAAGAAAGTTTAATAATTTAATTTAGTGATAGATGGACATGTGATGTGTGAACACACAATTACTAGTTCAAATGTAAAACTATACTAATTTCTTGAGTTCGAAACTCAGCTTGATTACAATAACAAAACAAAGCATTACATATCAGCAAAATATTCTATGACACGAATGATGTTTTGGTCCATTTTGGCTAGCCCCTCTGTAGTTTTATGACCAAATTTCTTATGATTAGTATATATATACAGAAGCACAATTTGTGACTAAAATAAGGGGGAAAAACCTTCCTTTATCAATTGGATTTGCATGTTTCCCACTTTGCAGCTGCAGTATATGTTTGTATAACTTAAAAAACACTATTGATAAGTGCCTTTACCATAGAAAATTTCAAATCTGGCCTTCAAAACTTTTGCTCGAAGAACTAGTAACTACTAGCTAGGCGTGGGCAAAATAAAAGGGACCCTTAAAATGGGAAGAGGCGATAGTGGGGTGGTGGTGGCCGCCGCCACAGGAAAAGAAAAAAAAAGTTGTGGTAGTTGGGAAGTGGCGGGCCAGAAAATTTGTATCTACCTTGGATACTTATGTGAATTTTTTTGTTCTATTTTGTACTATTTTTTTCCTGTCTTCATTAGGATCTTCATTTCATTAGTGGGTGATAAGTGGGAAGTTATAGATTTATAGGAAGTTTCCACCACCATATACTTTAGGCTATAAAGTGTTTTTCTATATCTTTCTGATGGTATGGAAAGTAAATACTTGGCAATGGAGAATTGAGTGAAGAATCTCCAAAGAGCATGGGAAAGGCAGATACTTTGATCGCTTTCATTCACAGTGGTATCCACTACAAATAAAGTTATGGTTCACAGCCAAGACAAAAGCAAGGAAATAATCACTCAGCACTGTTACTTTCAGACTTTCATTCATCCAATTGAAAAATGTGAATACATGAAACTCAAATCGAGTACTTTCAGACTTTATATTGTTCGTCGGTATCGGTACATATATGTGTGAATGTATAATTAAGCTGGCAGAGAAGTTAGGACATTATATTATTTTATTTACAAAATCAATATAAAGGAGATCATTGTATATATGGTTGTTACAAGTGAATCGCAACACCTTTCTACCAGCACAAAAGATGTATACATCAGGAGGTTGGATAGGATTTGACTTTAATATTCATAAAATTTTCTGATTATAATGTTTGAGGTCTATTCTATATATCCATCCGCATGACATAATTGTATAAGTCAGAATGCGAGTGCATAACGATGATGTTAATTCGGGTACTAACTGAAGGTTTTATTTATTTTGTAATAAGAAACGGGAACCTAACCTCATAAATAGTACTGGAAGAGTTTTATCCCATAGTGGGCTAATCCAAATTAATTGGAATCTAACAAATTATAGATATTGATGATTTGATGAAAAAAAGAAAAGAAGAAAACATATTCTAGTCAGCATTGGTTCAGATTAGGACCAGGCAAGATTTTAATTCCTTACGTGGTAAGGTCCCAGGCTGCACCTCACTTCAGTTCTATTATCTATCGGCCAGACTGTAGGAGTGGTCCATACCTCTGATGTTGTGCAGTTAAGCCCTCAACCTATTCAAGTTTTCGACCAAAGAAAGAAACCTATTCGAGTTAAAGCAAGACCAAAAAAATATCGAGTTAAAGCAAGTAAGCAAGCAGTAAATTTAGGTCAGCAAGGCAGACAAACAAAAATATAAGCAGGGATTAATACAAAGAATTTGTTAAGCAATCTTCTTATGATAGTTATTTTTTCAGATTTAAACTTGCACTTTCATATAATTGAAATTGCTTGCTATTTCAACTTATCTTATTTTATATATATATGCCCAAATTTATCAACTCACAATTTAGCCACTTACAATAAAGGTGATGAAACCCATAATTAAATAATTATATCTTGAATATAAATTTAAATTGTTAGATTTATATCCACGCAAATATATCTTCTTATATGTTTACATATGGACTTTTATAACAACGCATTTCGGCATGAAAAAACATTTCTCTTTATATTCTCCCATTTTAGATATTGTGTATTCCTTTAAGTGTATGTGATATTCAAATTTTTCATAGCAGTAAAAATACGCTTGATTAATAATATAAAATACATAAAGTAAAATTTTATTTACCCAAGACATATAAAAGGCTTTATACTTTCAAATTAATATAACATCAACAGTTTCAAAGATGTGCAGGAATAGAATAAGCTATGTAGTGTACTCATGATTCGAACCCTAGAACTCTGAATTTCAATCAATGCGGCAGAGAAAAATCATCCTCCGTCGCCACAAAGTGAAACACGTCTGTCAATTTATAATCACAACCAATCTCGTTGATTAAAATTAAAAAGAAAAAAAATCAATCGAAACATTATTAATACAACATGTCAAATGCATTATGACACAAACGTCAAGGGAAAAACAATGACACAAGCCTAGTTACATGAATGTTAATGAATCATGCCCATTCCCGGAAAATATATGGTGTGTGCAACTGTGCACAACTAAATACAACATAAGCCCTTGTCATCATTATTTGAGAGGGCTGACTGAATTTTAGGTAGGCATGCCTAAACTGTCAAGGAGCACTTTGAATTTGTACACTAACTTGGATCCAACATCAACATTACTATACAATACTATAAGATAACTTACAGAAGAACGTTCAACACAATGCATTAGGAGAAAAAAAATCTGCTGCCAAATGACGCCGAGTAATATGAATTCAGAGTTTATCTTTGACGGCAAAAAAACCAATGCAAGTGAATATTCCCAAAATGAAACCGCGCAGAGTCCTAGACAGATCTATCGATTTGCAAAGACAATTTGCGGAGGGATCTAAGAAAGCTCTTCTGCATTGAACTTGTTCCAAGCCTCCTGTTTTAACATCAGAAGAATAAAATTAAGACGCAGTAATAATACATAGTTCACTACTTATTACATTCAATGAATGGAAAAAAGAAGAAAAAAAAATGTGAAAAAATTGTTAGGTAGGTTAAGGCTTTCGGCTTTTCAGATTTCTTTTCCGGGTCTTGGTAAAGGAAGATCTTTCTTGTGTGATCAGATGTGAAGGTGCCTGATGTAAAATCAGCTGACAGCAGCTCAATAGAATTTATGTAGACTTTTATCACATATGGAGAGAGGAAGCAATGAAAGAATAGTGCGTTTAAGATTATTTGAGGAGGGATAGACTTGTACGTAAAGCATACTAGTGTTCTTCAAAATTAACTAACAAGGTTACCTTAAGGATGTCAAAAACCTTCTCCGCAGTATATTTCTGATCAAGAGTAGAACCTTTCTGCTGGACTTTATCTGGGTGAATGCATAACGTTGCTTTTCTATAAACCTTTTTAACTGCACCCGAAGTAATCATATCTGTAAGAGGCACTGGCTGCCACCCACATTCTGGCCAAAGAACCTGCATGTAAATTCATGGTAAAAAGGTCACGGAATGAAACAAATATGGTTTGAGATGAGGAAATAACAGATAAAGAGCTGAATAATAAATTATAGAATTATTTATCAGAAGAAGGAAACAAAGACACACGGGAAGATAGATACATCATTCTCCTGTTATACAAAGCTAATAATTCTACTCTAGCATTTGAAATCGCCCAATAGACTTCAAGATTTAAAGCTTAATAAACTGTGTATTATAATTTATAAATGTTGTCATTATATTGACATCAGTGAAGTCTAGATTCTTTCATCTTACTCTACATCCGACGACAACCTATTTTAAAAATGATTGAGAGATCCCAAAGCTAAAAGTACATATCTGGGCAACAACTGAGGAGAGTTTTATAAAGGGATCTGCCCACACTTAAGCAAGGCTATGTACTATATATAAATTGCCAAATAGCACAATCAATGTTACCTTTATTTACAAATAATTATGAATAATTATCAGCCCCTTACTTATATATATAAAAAAAATTATCAGCCCCTTATGAAAGGAAACTTTATGGTTAGATTTGACCAGCATGTATAGACTTTACATAGCTTATAGTCATCTTGATGTGGTAAACCATATTGGTTCGCACAAAAACACACAAACAATTTAAACACAACCACAAGAAACAGAACATTTTATAAGACAAAACACGTTGATTGAAAAATAAAACTCTTCTAAATAATCTCATCTGTATATAGTGTACTATATCTGTATTTTCCATGTCTTAATATTTTAGACTGGATTGGATCTTTCTTCCCTAGTATTTCAAGTGATAGTTATTCAGAACCATGGCTATAAATGACTATCTGGCATGAAACAAAACCAAACAACTTGATGTCTCCGTTTCCTTACACCAGTCGTGAAATTATACTTTCTTGCATTAGGAATTTAGGATAGTCACTAAGAATGCAAATCAGACTATAAGGCGGAAAAGGTATATTCAAGAGCCCTAAAGTGAAATGAAGTATTAACCAATAACAATTATGCCAAATTAGCATACATATTGTAGTGATGATAGCAATGCCCGCATATTGCCTTCTTTCCCTGCAGCCCATCGCTTTATCTGAACATCAACAGTATCAGCAATTCTCTGCCAAATTTAGCCAAATCCCACACTAAGATAATCTGGAGAAATATATAAGCCAAATACAAAAGAATTATAGCATGATAATCATACTAAATAAACCAATATTCCAATAAAAACACTATAAAAGCTTACACGCCTCTCTTCTTGCTCCATCTTTGTTTGATGGTCTCGCTGGTTCATATCAGCCAATGCTTTTAACTGAAAACATGACAGAAAGAAGAATGAAAAAAACTGTCTGGTGAGTAATTATTTCAATATAAAACCTGTGATGCAAGGACAAAGATGACAAAAATTTGCATTAATGAAGCCCCTCTTACTAATAGAAATTAGGAAAGCTGACATGATAAGCATACAAACCGCTCGCTCATGTGTCCTCTGATGACGTCCCAATCTTGCTTTTCGTCTTTCTTCAGTTTCCCCTTCAACTTCCTGGAATTCAGATGATGGGGAGCCTTTTGCAACCAATGGAAAAAGATATGTTAGCAACAACATCACTTCCTTGTACTAGAAAATTAGAAATCAATAAATTTAAACAACTTACCACCAAAAATTAATGATAGGTCATCAAGAGATGTCATTACTGTAGATTTCTTTACACTGGCAGAGGATCCAGATGGCACCCCTTTGGACACCTCAGATCTCCCTTTGTTGCTCTTTTGATGATCAAACATATCATCCTACACGATGTATTAGCAATAAAACACTGACTATAGTCTTTTAATTTAGCAAAATCAGTTGAGTGTATTATATCAATAACTTTACCATGGTTGCAGCCCTTGACTTAGGCACACTGCTTGATCGAGAACCCATGCTGAAAAAGGATTCAAGATCATCAATGTTATTTGACTGGTTCGCTCTGGCAGCCGGACCTCCTTTACCTTTGTTCGCCTTTGCAGCCGAGTTTTGTTTAATTTCAGCGGTATTAATATTGGCCTTTCTACTAGTATTATTCTGCACCCAGCCCATGGCAAAGGCCTCAAGCTCATCTATTGACGATTCACCTGAGCCATTGGCTGCATAAATAATTCAGAAAACCACTTAGTAGAGTCAATGATTAAAAATGATGGGTATTCATGCCTTTTAGCTCAAGCATTCAGAAGAACCTTTAGTTGAGCTCGAAACATTCTTTGGCTTAGGTGGAGGGCTCAATGACGGGGAGGTACTGGAGCTGCCTCTAGTACCTTTAGAATTACTGAACTTATTAATCTGTTCCAGTAAGTCCAGGAATGATTCTGAAGAAGCTGCACTGGGAGTGGTTTCAAACACTAAAAAGGGATCATCATGAGATGCAACAGCAGGTTTGTTTGAAGTGACAGCTGGTTTAAAAGTCTTATTCACCTCAGTACTTGCTCGCCTGAAAAGAATAGTTGACAAGTGAATAGACTGTGAGACCAAATAGAAGACCGAGCGGATGACGCTAACCAACAGAATAGGCCAGAGAATCTGTGTGTGTTTATTCTTGATTCAAGTAGCAACCAACTTAAATCACTAGCATATATTAAAATGTGTTACATTGCAGTATTGTTCCAAGAAATGTGTTCTGAATTGATATTGATATTGAGAATCATGCATCAGGAGCTTGAAAATTTGATCTATCACTAGGAACAATGACTTGGTTCAAGTCCAGGATTAACCAATGCGCAAACCCAGAAATGAAAGGTATGCATACAAATTTCTGTAGACCCGTAGAATGATAATGTGGAATTTGTGGGTTTGAACTAATCATGGGAAGTAAAGGTTAGAAAATATATGGTAACAGCAGAGCAACAAACATGGCTGTCCCATTTCAAGTACATTTCTAAAACCAAATTCATAATTAACCTTATGAAGTACAAATCTCCAGGAAATATAAGCCATGGAAGATCTATCTAAAATTCTAAATTGATCTAAGAATAAACTACACGCATCCTCAACATATCACATAGTACTCTATGCAGCAAAGTTTAGGTCTTTAGGAGACACAATTTACAGCATGTGCTAGAAAGCAGTCCTGTTCTGTTCTGTGGCGTTATAAGGAAGTTAAATTAATACAAGAAATTTAGAAGGGTGAAGGTACTAAAAACTTCACACCTCAAACATTTAGGTGTGCCCTAGGGAAGTGCAAGCAACACTTTCAAGACATTAATCAATCCATGCTAATAAATTGCTAGTGACCTCAACAAAAAAAGGAAAAAAAAAAAGAGCAGGCCCTAATAATAATCAATTATAGGCTCATAACTTCATACCCATTAATATTATTTGAAGGGCTGCTTCCACCAAACCCAGGTATCAAGTCATCAAACTCAGGTGCTTTCTTATTACTTGAACTCAACCCTCCAATCTTATCCAACAGATCATCAACACCAACGCTCTTTTCAGGTATTCCACCGAATATGTCATCCACAAGAACATTCCCCGGCGAAGAAGAATTGGAAACGGGTTTGGTCGAACCCGCGAATATAGAATCGTAATCAAAGGAAGCGCCGTTACCGACACTCGATTTGTTTGTTGTTCCTCCACCAAAGATATCATCAATTCCATCACCGAAACCCCCAAAATTCTCGTTTTTCTTATTGCTGCTAGTGCTGAAGACTCCATCGAAATCGGAAGCGGAATACTGATGAGATCTGGATCCGTTTTGGGAAGAAGATTTATGGTTTAGAACCGAATTGATCCCTGTTTGGGATCCACCGACATTTGTGGGTCGCTTCGATGATGCCATTGGAGCCGATTTTCCTTGCGGTCTCAACCCAAACCTTTCGGTCAACACGCCGAACTCGTCCATTTTGGAGGAAAGATCAAAACTTGAGTGATTGAAGGAGGATCGGGAATAAATCAATGAAATGATAAATCTAGGGTAAGGAAAAAAAAGGGAGGGGGGGGATAAAAATTTGGGGTCAGGTCAGGTTTATCAGCTTGAATCAGAAATTGTGGAAAAGGGAAAAAAAACAGGGAATTGGGGTTGTGTTTGGGATGTGTGTCTGTCTGAGAATGGCGAAGAAGAAATGGCGGGAATCGCGTGACAGAGAAGGACAGGGAAAAGGGGATTTTTGGCAAGAAAATAGGGAAGGAAAATAAGGTCTAAGGTCTAAGGTTAAGGTTAAGGTCTGGGTGCTTCTATTTCTGGGTGGGTGTGTCTTTTTTCTTTTTATTTTTCTCTCTCTTTCTCTGTTGATGTCTGTCTTGACTTGAACTCCGGTCGTCGGTGGTGGTGTGTCTGTCTCTTCCCTCCCTCCCTCCCTCCCTCTTTGTCTGTCTGTCTGTCTTTCTGGGATTGGGTTTCATTCACTCAAAAGCAAGGATATCAATTCAATTCAATTCAATATGGACTCCAACTTCACCACTCACCAACTCCCACTTTCACGCGGTTATTGCCCATAATTCATACACTACTATTTTTCCTGCAGTCGGCTCTCTTTAATCAGTGCCCAACTGTCCATGTTGACAGTTGATTTGGTTTGGTCTCAAACTTTAAACATAGGATAATAATAATATGCCCTCGTTTCTAATATGATTTGATTTAATTTTGATATATTATTTGATTCTTTTTCTAATCACCTGTTCTCTTTCATGAAACCTTTTCTTATTAACTAAACAAATATAACAAGTGTGTTAGTTGTTAATAAATTATGAATGGGTTAAGATTAAGTTATATTAGTATAACTTTAAGTATAATTATATCACTTATAATTTTTTATAAAATAATTGTTTTTGTTGACTTAATCGTTGAATCACAATTATCAATTATAATTATGTCAAATTTCATAAAAATTGAATATCAATAGGCGCAATCATGTAAATCTTATTTTTATTTATTTTAAATTTTTATATTATATTAATTTTGATGTACATAAAAACTATAAAATAATTTTAGATTAACTTGAAATTTTATAGATATGATCTATATGATGTGAATTTTTAATCTAATAGTGGGTTTGTAAAAAATTACACCAATAAAAAATTATTCAATGGTGTAATATTTATTTAAAACTATACCTATAACTTGATCCTATTTCATTATAAATTATATTTTGGTTTTTGTTTCGACCCATGCAATAACCTTTATATAATCAACGATTGTAACTTGATAGATTTAAAAATAATTGAGTTAGTGGGACATATAGTTATTCTTAATCACAAATAATTAAGATGTATCAATACTCTTAAATTTAGAGGTACCAGAGAAACTCCTTATATTTTATATTTTAAAAGGATTTTTAAAAAGATAATATAATTTTTTAATGAACTTTTTTTAAACAGAGGTATTAAAACTAAAAATTATTCTTAGGGGAAGGGGAAGTGAGGATCAAACATGAAACCTCTTGCTGCAAGGGTATTGGAGGTAGCTTGTTTAAATATGAATTTAATTTGATACATTGTCAATTTATATTTATTTACAGAGTCATATAATTAGTTATTGTCACACATAATAATACTCTTAAAAGTCACACGTACAAATTTGATTAGATAACAAATATAAACTACTTTTATATTGAGAGTACAACAAAATTAATATCCTTATAAGAATTAATCTAACTCTTTGTGTATTTAAGTTCAAAACTCTCACATTTTTTACTTTTTCCATACCCCATGTTGTCACTTTTTCAATTTTATCAAACTATTTACAAATTCACTTTCTCATTTGTTGAAACCAAAATCGTGATGATGGAATAACAAAAAGGAAATTAAATGAATCAAATTAATAGGTTTCAAATGGTTAAATAGAGTAACCACCGGTAATTTTTTTAATGGAGAACATTGGAAAACCTTTTGTGTTTTTCAAAATAGAATATGATCTTGAAAATCATATTTGAGTTAAAGAGTCAAGTCGAATATACACGGGGAAAGCCAAAAATTTATTTTTGCACCACTTTTGATACATCCATATTAAAATGTTGATTGTATTAATTATTAATATCTTTCCAAAACATTTGTTTTACCATTTTTTATTATCAAGAAAATAATTATTTTGTTTTATTTTATTCAAAAAAAACAAATAAACAAATAAATTTGGACTAAACAGACGAGTCGATGGTGTGTGAGTGCAGACACCGCCTTGCGCAACCTATAAATATCGGTAACCTTCACACGCATTGTATTATCTATCATATTGACCCTCGTTCTTCAACTTGGTCACTTGCGGAGCAAGAACAACCGTTCTCAGATTCAGATCTGTAGGGTTTGAATCCATTGAGAGCGGGTGGATGCTGTAACCGAAACAGAATGCTAACAAGAATAATGACGTCATAAGTAATTCCATCTTCTTTAACATTTTGGTGATGCTGTTTATTTCTCAGGACACTAAAATCAAGAATGGTTCAAAGATTTAAGAAAAGGAACAACATTCAACGATACCATGTTTGGGGACTTCAGAATGAAGAATTGTTCCAAGATTGTGTAAAAGGTACTAGCTTTGAAGACTTGGAATTGCTCCAAGATTCGAGGAAGTGAAAAAAAAGGGAAGAACCTTATCAAACAATTGCTGAAGATTGAAGGCGAATCAACCATTGGCAAGATGCCATGCCAGGAGGAGTCTTGTAAAATATATGTGTGGGATGATTTTTGTTTCTTTTGTTTCCTTAATTAACGAAGTACAAGCACAAGAATCGGGTATTATGACATTGGTCGACTCGGAAGAATCAGAATGAAAATGTTAATAGTAGTAAGCCTATTGAATTTAGTGCTGAATTTTCAGTTAAGTCTGTATTGTTAGCTGTTGAGCAATCACCAATTCTTAGAGATGAATCAGGCACTTGGATTCTTTCTGGATTTCGGAAGAAAGAAACATAGATATACATGACAACATAACAACACTTAACTTGATGGCAGAGTTTTGTGGTATGTTAATTGGTCGATCACCATATGACACAAGTTCAATTTTAATGTGATTCAGTTGCTTGAACTCGTTGCCCTCATCCTGTGTAGGCTTTCCTGATGTAGAGTTCATGAATCAAGAGTTACTCAACAAGTATGAACAATGGTATACATGGAAGCATCTGATAATTCTGTAAATCATTTCTTTCTTTTTTATTTATGGAAAAAAAAATGATACTTTTGGTATTAGACGATAATGAAGAGATGAAGGTGCCACTTACTGCAAATGTAATCTGTAATTCAGGTACATACAATTATAAAAGTAGAATTATATGTTTGCCTTCACTTCACCATTCACATAATTTGAGACCTTCCAAGTAATCATAAAACTTTGAAATTACTTGGAACTTCCACACCTTTGAAAAACAACAAAATTTTCATATTAAACATGATTTACAGTAATGTTTTAGCATTGCAAAGTTTAAGTGACTGACCTTTTTAAAGAACTATATTTTATCACAAAAAAAGAGAAAATTGATGTTGATATAGACCACGATGATGTTTAACATTTTAATATGGGAGTTAAGGGGAAATTACCATTAAGGTGAAAAAAGGATAGCAAAACCTAAAAAAAAAAAAAAAAAATCAAACAGATGCACTATCTGCTTTCAGCAGATTCTTTTCCCTTGCTAGCTCCACCGCGCCAAGAGCTTGACCACACCGGGAGCTTGAACAACTAAGGTTTGCGGACCATTTCTAAAATTAAAAAATGAAAATATATAGTGCATGGGTGCCTTGAAAAAGAGCCATTCCCATAATTTTTTTTTAGTTTCACAGTAACAGTGTCCGCTGAAATCGTACTTCTTACCGATACCCATCTCACAATAATTTGCCTAAAAGCGTAGTATTTGGATGTTTTCTTCCCTTGAATTCTATATGAGTAGAATTGACCCAAAAAATGTTATGTTTTAAATTTTAAAAAAATTTATGTTATTTTTAAATATAATTTTAATTATGTTATTAACTAATTATTTATTTACTAGTACATGGGATTCTTGTTGATAAAGCACAACTCGCTCTATGAGATTGCGGCGGCTTCCTGAGACCAATTTTGCTTCCGCCGACGTCTTCTTCTACTCCGGCCACCTGTTAGGGTGGGTTTGCACAGTTGAAAATTCCTTTCATTTCCTCACTTACACTGCACTATAGAGTCAGACTAAAAACACTTAAATTTTCGATTCGTATCTTTCCATATCCCACTACATGGCATAACATCTCAATTCCTCCAAAGTCCAATGTTCTGGCGTCCGAAATCCAAGAGGAAGACAGCTGGCACCACTGCTCCCCTGACGACGAAGGCTTCTCCGATCTCGAACTCCATCGCATCCTCCCTGTTCTCGGCAAGTACTGTCCTGGTTGGTTTTTCCCACCCCCCATCTTTTCTACTTCAATGCACTATTTTTGGTTTTGGGTTTGGTTTTGCATGTTTTGAGGACTTTTTAATTTATGAACTGGGTTTTGAACTTCTGATTTAAAAGGTCATTCCTTTGCTCATTTTCTAAGTCTTTGCCTTTTGGCACCTGAGCTGAAACAGGATTGATTGTGATGTAACACCCAGGTTAAGTTGTTGTTACATTGTTTTGACTTAGGGGTTAATTATGAATCTTTGTTCCCAGAGATTATTACTATGATCGGGAGCTGCATAACTTATTGATTCAGCAATTTGTAAAGATATTCTACTCAAGGAGTTTGAGAAAAGGAAGATTAAAGTTTTTCACATGCAATATTTGTATTATTCATTATAGCTTCTGATGCACTTTATTTGTTTGTGTATTTTTTGGACAGTGATTTTGGTGAACTTGTGGCCTTTGATTTGGTTGAGCAATGATTAAAATTTTTGACCATAGGAATAACCTATTATCCAAATGGGTTTTGTTTGCCAAAATGTATTGTACAAGTCAGCCAGTTCAGGAGGTTGCAGATGCAACTAGAATGGTGTGCAAGGTCATGATGTCATGTCCTCCGGTGGCACTTGACACTGCTCTTAATCAAACTGGAGTAAGAGTTTCGCCGGAATTAGTGGAGAGTGTCCTTAAGAGGTTTGAGAATGCTGGTATGGTGGCGTTCCGGTTCTTTGAATGGGCTGAGAAGCAGAGAAACTACTCACACAGCATCAGGGCGTATCACTCTATGATTGAGTCTGTGGCCAAGATAAGGCAGTACCAGATCATGTGGGACCTTGTGAATGCTATGAGGAAAAAGGGGATGTTAAATATTGAGACCTTTTGTATTATTATGCGAAAGTATGCTAGGGCTCAGAAGGTGGATGAGGCCATTTACACATTTAATGTCTTGGAAAAGTATGACATGCCACCGAATCTTGCTGCATTTAATGGTTTGCTAAGTGCTTTGTGCAAGTCCAAGAATGTGAGGAAGGCTCAAGAGATCTTTGACTCTATGAAGGATGGCTTTGTCCCGGACTCAAAAACTTACAGCATATTGCTTGAGGGATGGGGCAAGGCTCCAAATCTTCCCAAAGCAAGAGAGATTTTCAGAGAGATGGTAAACATGGGAATCAACCCGGATATTGTCACTTATGGTATAATGGTTGACATTCTTTGCAAAGCAGGAAGAGTTGATGAAGCCGTTGAGGTTGTGAAGGATATGGATGCTAACAATTGCCGGCCAACATCTTTCATTTATAGTGTCTTGGTTCATACATATGGAGTGGAAGACCGGATTCAAGATGCTATCAATACATTCCTAGAGATGGAAAGGAAGGGAATCAAGCCTGATGTTGTGGTTTATAATGCCTTGATTGGTGCTTTCTGTAAAGTAAACAAATTTAAAAATGTGCATCGAGTCTTACAAGAGATGGAATGCAATGGTGTCAATCCTAATTCAAGGACCTGCAATATTATCATTAGCAGTTTAATTAGCCAGGGACAGACTGATAGAGCTTTTAGAGTCTTCCGCCGGATGATCAAGTCATGCGAACCAGATGCCAACACTTATACAATGTTGATAAAAATGTTTTGTGAGAGAGATGAAATAGAGATGGCTCTGAAAATATGGAAGCATATGAAGTCAAAACGGTTTGTCCCAAGTATGCACACCTTTTCGGTCCTTATCAATGGTTTGTGTGAAAAGGGCAATGCTATGAAAGCTTGTGTTTTGCTGGAAGAGATGATAGAGAAGGGAATTCGACCATCAGGTGCTACATTTGGGAGGTTAAGACAGTTGCTTATCAAGGAAGGAAGAGAGGATGTGCTCAAATTTCTTCATGAGAAAATCAATCTTCTTGTCAAGGAACCATTATTTGATTAAAAAGCATGAAGGCAACTTGCGACTAGATCACTAGAAACATCTTAACATGGGATATGTGTTTCTTGGACTACTGATTGTTGCTGTCATGACAAATACATTTTTATAACCTGTTGATCTTGCCATCAACACAGTTGCAATTTAAATTTCTTAGAGCTGCCTAGAGCTTAAAAGCCATCATTTAACTGGTATTTTCCTTTAATTTTCATACTGACTTACGCTACTTCTTGCATATCTGTGTTGCTTCTTTCGTTGATGTTTTTATTTTGATAAAACTAGCCAGTTTATTTTATTATATTCCTCTGGTAGTTCAGTATATTGCTACTGTGACATCCTTCTTAACCTTCAACTATATTGATGATCGACACATTATTTTGCAGGTTATTGTCGATAAGACCATTACTCATTTAGATTTTAAAATATGCCATGATGATGTGTAGAACGAATGGTCAATTCTGAAAGGGCAGTATGGTGAACTTCTCATTAAGTAATCAAGAGTGAAAACATTCAAGAAAACTAGAATGCAAGTATCAGCAAGAGAACTACAAAGTTGTCGTGCTACTTATTGGTTGTTTTACTGGTGGAACATATGCTGAATGGTTGGATAAAATCGGTGCTTTGCTTATCAATCATTTATATGAGGAACTCTGTTTGCCCTGGTCCCTAAGCAATCTCTCCTCAAAATTAAGAACTACTAATTTGGACAGTGGTTGTTTGATGATGTTAAGACTTGGTCCTTTGCAAGATACAAAGACAGCAACTGAGACCATCTGATGCATGGCAATGATTGCATTCCATTTTGGCTTCAGAGGCCAAACATTCACCTGCTCCGCTTGCATGCATCACAGATCAGGGATTGTCTGAATAACCGGCTAAAGTACTCTTTCGTAATGTGTCCTGCCTCTCACGCTTAAATTTTTAAAAATCAAAGTTTATTTTTTTTCGTTTTCTTCGTTTGTATTACTGTGATCATATTTCATCTTCGATTAATGATCCAATCTGAATTATACCTTCCACCCTATATGACTTGGGGATTCGACCCTGGAGAAAGGTTGTTCCTACCCTCTCTTCAACGAATACAATCCATCCTTTTGTTTGTAGTTTGCACTATATGGGCCGTTTATGGATTGCATGAATCACTAGTTTTGTGTCCCGTCATTTAAGAACGCATAATTTTCTGCGCTCAGCTGACACATGCATCCTGGTGACATCATGGTTTCTTATGGGATTCTCTGATAGCTATATACTTTTTCTTAAGGAAGAGCTTGTGGCTTCTTGATCAGTAGAGATCACACGGGATGTTAGGGCTTTCTTGGCTTCTTCGACATCATCAAAGACCACACATCATGTTGAGGGTTTCTTTGACAACTATATCGCCAATTGCATTTTGACAGAGGTCATGCCACATTAAAAGGGGTGGAAGAAGAGTTCTCCTCTAGTCATTTATGGCAAACGTCTATTTGCTGAAATTCCAGAACCTTTCGCTGATACAACAGGAACCAGCAGAACCCTTGTAGTAACCCAATTGACCATTTGATTAGTTATGCAGTAAACAAGATCACGTGGAGAAAATGACTGATCGTTTCCTAGTTTGATAATTTGCACATCTTTCACATCCTAGCATTGCAATTGCAAAATATAAAGTAAGATGATTTTAGAATACTCTTATGATACTAGGGTTGCAAAGCTAATGCTAAAGCAAAATCTCTGAAGATGCTTTGACTGTAAGCACAACAAAATACATGGAATTAAGCTCTCCCACTCTGCTTTTTGGTTCTGGAGTCGCTTGTTGAAAGCACTGATCCTGAGATCTTGTTAACCTCATAAAGCAATGCAGCCGAGAACAAGAAACTGCATTTATGCACCATCAAAACGTGATCAACAATGTGTTCATATGAAAATATCAATTGATACATATTTATGGTTTTTATGTAGTAATGGATCCGATGTCAGCCATCATTTTGCTATGCTTGAGCATGATTTCACCTCTAAATGCCAGGCTACAAAATTATCAATACTTTTCTACACTTAGACCATTTTAAATTTATTTTTGTCAAGGCTTCTTTATATTCCAATGTAAAATTAAACCTTCCCACAAGGAAACATCCTTCTGATTTTCCGCAATTTGCAAGTTGAAAATTAGAATGCTAAAACCAATTTTAACCTACCCAATTCAAGCCCTAATGCTTTAGATTGTCTATTACTTGATTTACCTTAAAGCATATGATTGCATGATGTTATAAGTTCTTTTCTTCTATTACAATGTAATACTGATTATATCAAAGCAGCAAATCTAAAAGTCAATGTATACCATATAAAGGCTTGTCAAGGCTAAGGATAATCAACCAATAACATGTACTTTCGAGATGAAGATGTCAAATACAAAACTCCACTATTTCAATTACACGCTGACAGTCATGTCATGTTATCAGCATATTGTTTCTGTCTAAGCTATTGCTGTATCATGCAGTTGTAGATTCAGCCACATTTCATTGAGGACTAGGTGGAGTATTCCACTTATTATTGTTAGTTTGCAAAACTAAACCAGAAGGACTACTACCTTCATTTTATGTTTAGTTGGGATGTGTTTCTTCTTCTACTTTCTCTTCTCCCTTTTTCTTCTTTAAATATTTCAAGTACAATACTACACTTCTTAGTGATTATCTTTCATTATTATTCATACAGAGGTAGGAGTGTTTTTTCTTTTGATGGTTGGAGGGAGCATACCAAGTAGTAATGCAAACTCTGTGGACGGTGCTTGCGGCAATCAGAGCAACTGCTTCAGCTATTATAACTGCAAGGAAAAAAAACTAATGAATTTTTGTAAACACAAAATCACAATATGAGAAACTTTCTGCTGTACACAAGCAAGTACTAGTGCAGTTAAACATGTCAAAACAGATATCATAAAATTTACAATACCTGCACCCCAACCAGTTCTTGCACCAGTTGTTTCCTGAAAGTTTCCAATGAACTGCAGGTACAAATGTAAAGCAAATGTAAATACATCCAATTGACCTTTGAATATCTTGCTTTGATGGAATTCTTGGATGTTACAACGCAGAAGATAATTAAAAGCAGACTATATGGATAAAATAAGCATTCACATATATGTTGTTAACCAACCACATCCCACCTGCTACTACTATGAAAAAGTTCTCTCTGATTTCCTCAAAGTAGAAGGACTATATCAATGACTGACCAAGGAACTAACATACGAGAACATCAACCTATAAAATGATGAAAAAAGGAACTTTTTTCATTCTTCTAGAATTCTTCTGACTTCAGTTTACGAAAACGGCACTTCTCATAGGAAGCATTACACAATGCACCATTTGTTGCTTTCTAAAGGCATATCTTGATACAAATACAAATGCAAATTGTAATGCATATTAATCCAGATAACCAAACACAAGCACCAAAAGAGCTGTAATTGAAAAGGAGGAAGTGACAGATATTTTCCATTTTCTAATGCCATAACAAGTGTTTTTTTTTTTTGCCTTCCTTATACCATCAACATATCATAGTCCAAGGCTGAGAAAATGCTAACATTCACGTATGCAATCGTGATTCGTGAGAAAGAAGCAGGAGATGGATCAAAAACTCACAGTGAGGAGCACGAGGAAAAGTAGAGAGCTGATGAATCCTCCAAGTATAGTGAACAATTCCGTCGAAGCTAGCTTCGCACGGTACATCTCTTGAAGTGAGAGAATGACCATGAATAGAAGAAAGGAATACAGCATGGAACTCCCAGACCCCGCCATGGACTTCACCAACGCCAAAAACACAAACAACCGTAAGAAACAGAAATAGTGCATAAGGATTAAAGTAGACAAGTAGCTGAAGCTATCATCAAGTGTAAGAAGACTTGGACAAAAAAGTCAACAACCAAAGCTCAATGGATCCAATAATGTTGTTAGGGCACGCGGATCTCAACAGTAGAACAACTAACCAAAACCCTAATTACAAGTTATGCGAGCCGAGTTTCATATCAAATCGAATCAAATTAGCAATTCTAGTAGTTAAAAGCAGAACAGAGTAGCAAGGTATGAATTCAAGGATGCAATAGTCGTTTTTTATTCCTTTCAGAAATCGCATTTTCTCTGGAAACAAACAAAAAGAGAGAAGGAGCTCGCGCCTCACCTCAGATCGGAACCAGCGGTTTCACTTCAGATCTCCCGCACCACGCGATCGTCGTGTTTCGTTTTTCGCCCTTTAACACTGCAGCGAAAGGGGCAATTTCGTCATTTGAGTAACAACCCCGAGGACAAATCCGTCCAAAAGGGAAAAATGCTCGTTAAGAACGAAACGACTCCGTTTCGAAACAAACTGGAAAAATAGTCGCCAACGACGGCGCGGACCACCGCCGCAGATCGTTTCTTTCTCTCCGCCGGCGATGGAGTTGCCGGAGTGCCCGGTGTGCCTCGAACCCTACGACGAACGCGTGGCGATCCCTCGTGTGCTCTCGTGCGGCCACTCGGTCTGCGAAACCTGCCTCGTGGAGCTGCTGCAGCGGTACCCGAACACCGTTCGGTGCCCTGCGTGTACGCAGCTCGTGAAATACTCTTCCATGCAAGGACCTTCTTCCCTTCCAAGAACATCGACCTTCTAAGGCTCTGCCTCCAACACTCCCCTTCTTCTTCTTCTGATCGCTCGCGGGAAAAATCGAATCAACGGTCAACGATTAATGGTGGTGATGAACGGTCAGGATTTCGCGGTCGGTTCTGGTCCGACGAGTTCTATGCTATGTGGAAGGATAGGATTCTGCCGCACGACGCCGTTTTGGTTGAGTCCGAACCTGAATCCGAGCCAGGTGGTTTTGTGCTGCGAGGGCGATTCGGTTCGGGTTCTTCGTTGAAGGGTAGTGTTAGGGTTTGTTTTAGAGATAGCAAATGTTTGAGCCTTGTTCCTGTTTTTCGTTTACCTCGTGTTGTGAATCGTTCCGAGTTTAGGTTCAGTTATGTTGGTTGGATTATGGAGTGTTTGGAGGGGATGAAGGAGGTTGTGAGGGAGGAGTTAGCTTCGGTTCTAGAAGCTTCTGCGAGGCAGTGTAGGGTGTGTAGGGTTTATGGGGTGTGGGGTGAGGTGGAGGTGGTGGACGGGCCTCTGTATCTGGTGTGTGAGAAGCGAAGTTGTGGCCTTTTGGAGAAGCCCAGTGGATTGAGGAGTGGGTTCCTTGGTTTGGAATTGGAAGATAAAGGTGTAGGGATTTTCGGATTTGCAATGGTTGGGAAGGGTGTTTGTGAATCTGTGCTGGCTTTGCATTTGGAAGGTTTGGTTGCAGGTTGCTTGGGACTTTCCTGCTTTGCTTTCGATGAGCTTGGTGGTGTTTGTGTTGATCTGAATGAGGTGTTGGTGATGGGAAGGAAGATCATGGATGGTGTTGATAAGCACAAAGATGAGGCTTGTAAGTATTGCTGGAAAAATGAGCTTTTCATAAGCCCTGAGGTTTTGCTCAAGTTATTGCAGAAGACGGGGGGTGTTAATCCAGAGAGTGGGAATTCAAGATATCCATATACAATCGGGTATGGCTCAGATGTGTGGTCACTGGCTTGTGTACTGTTGCGGCTTCTTATTGGAGATGCATTCCCTCGGTTTACCTTGGAAATGAATGAAGAGAATGGTTTAGACTTATCAGCTGGTTACGCATGTTGGGTGGAGAAAGTTAGTTCTTTTTTAGAAGACAAACTAGGATCTGAATATCTATCTTTGAGGCAGACTCTATGCAAATGTTTGGACTTGAGTCCAGGAAACCGCCCATCTGTGGTCGATGTAAGGAAGTGCATTCAGGATATGTTAGTCAAACCTCAATTTGATTTTCTGGGCAACTTGGAGGTCACAGAAAATAGGAACAGTGCAGATCGCTGCTTGATTCTTGGGGAGTTGTGTCAGTTGCCTAATGAAAGTTCTAAGGAACAGAGAGAACGTGAGTTGCTTGATAAAGAAGGTAATGGTCAAGCAAATTTTGTTCAAGATGGGGAAGGCAAATCTGATGCTAGCCTATCTAAGGGAATGACTGAATTTAAAGATCTACGAGGCCATCTTGATTGTATCACTGGATTGGCAGTTGGGGGTATGAATTCTTGGTTTATGTTAAATTGCTGTCTCTATCAATCATATTCCATGACTCCATATGTTGTATGTCTGGATGACAAGATACTTGGGACTATTAGTTTGGGGTATAAGATAAATCATATTTCCATTTTTGTTATTGAAGTGAAGTCTGCTTAAGACCTTCAAGCAAGTAATAAATAACTTACACTTACAAGTGTAATTTTGGGTATAACATAATTCCATTTTATTACTGAGATGAAACTGTGTTTATGGCCTTCAATCAAGCAATAAGTAAGTTATTGGATAATTGACTTTTGTTATAGATTTGGACTCCAAATTAATCTGAGCTGAGGATTTTGAATTGGTTTTGTCACAATTTCTGATGCCTTTCAAGCATTGCTTCAAAGCATTCTAAAACGAATAAATTATTTGGTACGGCATGTAATGTTAACATATAAGCATGGCTCTTGGTATCTGCATTAAGATTGCTTTAACCATGTCATGATTAGAGTTTCATTTGTGATGTTCTGATCTGTTAGGATATATGTTGATTATGCAATGGAGAATTATATTTCATTCTAATATGTATATGTTTGGTTTTGCAGGGGAATATCTGTTTAGCTCCTCATTTGATAAAACTGTCAATGTGTGGTCCTTACAGGTAACAGTTAAAAACACAATCACCTGATGCAATTCTACGGGGTGCATTCCAAGTAGAATAATTCAATAATAATGTTGGCATGGGAATGCCAGCCTTATTGTTTCAGTAAATACAGCAGAGTTTGAAATTTCCTTTGATATTCTCCAGTAAATAGTTTGTCTGGTGTTTTTTGTTTTGTTTTTTTTTTTTTTTTTTTTGTGGCACCAGTTAGCAGATACCTTCTAATAAGCCAACAGATAAATGAATAAAGGAAGAGAGGGGAAAATGGCTGGGAATATTTTTCAATTTTTCCTTCTGTGATTTACACAATTCCCTTTGCCTTTAAAAATTAAGACTTGCTTTAAAAAAAAAAAATCTAAATTAGTAGGTTTGCTCTGAAATTGTTGAATTGCAGTTGACTTTCCATAAATTAGAATTCCATGACAAATTGCAGTTGGCTCATTTCCTTCAGATGCACATTTACTCTTCCTTCCTCTTGCTTTGTAGGACTATTACATTCTTTGTTTCACGGGATAAATGAAAAGTACCATCTTGATAGTTAGGTTGTTTTGAATCGTCCAAACATGCTTTATAATAATGGCGATGTTGGAAGGGCCGTAGTCTTTTCCTACAGAATAGTGTGGTTTTTCTGATAAAAACTCTTTCATGGTTATTCTATTGATAATTTCATCCGTGCAAATTTTATGTAGGACTTTTCTCATTTACACACATTTAGAGGTCATGAGAATAAAGTCATGGCTCTAGTTTATGTAGATGATGAAGAACCATTGTGCATAAGTGGTGACAGTGGAGGGGGCATATTTGTCTGGGGAATTACTGCCCCTTTCAGGCAAGATCCCTTGAGAAAATGGAATGAGCAGAAGGATTGGCGCTTTAGTGGTATCCATTCCTTGACTGTTTCCAGAAATATTTGTCTCTACACTGGAAGTGGAGATAGAACAATAAAAGGTTGGTTATTAAAGGTGAGTTTATCATCATCTTCGTCTACTTATGCTACATCCTAAAACAAAAGCTTCACTGAGAAATGTATTCTTTGGATTTCTGTACTTTTTCCCAGGATGGCTCTTTGATATGCACAATGAATGGCCATAGATCTGTCGTGTCAACACTTTCAGTATGTGATGAGGTTCTTTACAGTGGTAGTTGGGATGGAACCATTAGGTTGTGGAGTCTTAATGATCACAGCCCATTGACAGTGCTGGGGGAAGACATGCCTGGAGAGATGAAGTCTATCCTGGCTATTACTGTTGATAGACACTTGCTCGTTGCAGCATATGAGAATGGATGCATAAAGGTTTCTTATTTTCCTAGAATTTTGTCCCTTCTGGAGATTGATGAATTGTAGTCCACTTAAGATAAAATATGTAATTGCCATATGTAATTGTAGCCCATATGGATTGTAGATCCACATAATCAACTAATGACATCATTGGCAACATCTCTTCTATCTTGCTTGTTTAGGTCTGGAGGAATGATGTGTTCATGGGCACTAAATCATTGCATAATGGTGCCATTTTTGCTATGAGCATGCAACGCAAATGCCTTTACACAGGTGGTTGGGACAAAAATGTTAATATACAGGTAGAGATGCAAAACTTGCTTTGTCTATTGTTTTAAATTCGCCAAAACTTAAGATATTTTATATAATAATTTTTCATTCAACTAGCAAATAAACTCATTGACCAAGTTGTTGAATTGTAGGAATTATCTGGAGATGAGTTTGAACTGGATGTCAGAGCCTTTGGATCCATTCATTGCAGTTCTGTGGTAACGACTATTGTATGCTGCCAAGGAAAACTTTTTGTTGGATATGCTGACAAGTCCATCAAGGTATCTCACTTCCTCCAATTGTATTACTTGGTAAACTAATGCCTGCACATTTATTATCGTTTCTCGACGAAGAGAATAATAATTTGAGTGTAACTTGTTGGAGTTTATGTTATGTTACTTGTTATCACTCGCTTTGTGTCTCTTTCTTTTGTTGTATGCTTATGAAGTTCTTAATACTCAACAGCTATGATTGATTTGATTCCTCCAGGTTTATCATGGAAAATGGTAATATTTTCACCAGGTACATCTGTTCATGTTCGAGTGCTCGAGTTTCAGCCAAATATTTTAGTTTTCTCAAATTATACGTCATCAATGATGCTCATCTTTGGAGTGCTTGTTCATATGTTCAGCTTTCGGGTGCTTTCTAATTCATATTTGTTTCCCACTATGTAGATATTCTGATCCAAGTCACACTTCAACGGTGTTGTGTTTCTGTTGTACAGTTAATAGGGTTATCCTGTATTTTCATTTTGGGCATGGTTCTTGGAGTTTGTACATAACTTGGGCCGGAAATTATTATATTAATATATATTGTCATTGTAGTGCACAGCATTTAATTAGATTATTAGCCGGCTTGTGGTGCCATGTTATCATATAATCGAGAATCCGCTATTAGACACACACACATATTCATTTGTATTGTTATCTAGTACTTGATTAATGCAATCATGCCTCCCTTTCATTGGCCTAAAATAATAATTGCATAAGGCATAGCCATTCAATTCAGAAGCTCTCTACTTTCCCTAGATTCATCCAGGAAAGACGTCAGTCTTAACACTGAACTCATAAGCCTTTGACAGTCCTAAATCACAGAACAAGAGTCTTCATCAAGTAAAGTAGCTGAGGCCCGGCTAAACTGATAATATCATGACAAACAACTTAATACTTTTTTAGAATATCACGTGTCCATAAACCCTATTTCAGCTAACAGTGAGGGATTTGGATAATTTATCATGAGATTATAATTTTAAATCTTATATCTTTTTAGATGTATCAAAAAAACGAAAAAAGAATATCACATATCCATATGTTAAAAAAGAACATGATAAATAGCACAAATCACTCCTGAAATTTAGAACATGATAAATAGCACAAACCACTCCTGAAATTTAGTTAAATTACAGTTCACTTCATTTTTTTTCCTAAAAAATTGTATTTTGTCCCATTAAATTTAAATAACTAACAAAATTTATTATCTAATATATGTATATAGTATACAATGGAAAATACAAATAAAAAATTCAAATATTTTTAAAAATAGAGCATTATATAATTTTTATATTTGACTAAATTAATAAATAATTATTAAAATTAAAGTATATGTCAATATAAATTATATTTGTAAATAATAAAAATTAATGATTATTTATAATAGTTATAAATACAAATATATAAACTTTAAATAATAACATTTATTTTAAAAGTTCTGAATAAATAATTAATTAATGTTTTTATTTATTATAATTTTATTTTATTTTTGTTAAATACTTACTTAAGATTGAAATTATTTGTAATAATTAGAGAATAATTATATATCATATAATGTAACATCTTATAAAATGTCACGTCAAAATGTCTAATACTTTGAGTTTTATACTATGAGGTTATCTTATTAGGCATACCAAATATACTCAAGGTATGTGTATGAGTTTAGATTTTTTAAGGAAATGAGATAATTGTAATGTCCGGGTAAACTATCAGGATTACTGGTAATATAACTTTAAATTATCTAGGCCTACAATATTGCACTATTTGGTTATACCTCATTATTGAATATATAGATTACCAAGACAATCTACATTGTCTCTTAGTGGTAATGTTGGGAGTGTTTGAATGGTAATTTAATTATGTTGTCATTGTTGTTATTATTTTTATTACTATTATTACTAGTTCTTTGACAAGCTCTTCGTACCTCTCAAGATACATTTACACTTTAACGAAAAATTCAACTTCATTCTTGTGGAAAAATAGGAAAAATGTAGAGAATGTGAATTATGGATTTATGACGGTTACTTAATAGAACATCACAATTATTTTTTATTTATTTCTTATTTTTATTTTATTGTAAATCATATAAGTCATATGTTCATGAACTTGAAAAAAGAATTCAATATAGTGAGGAGACATAAAAAATAATTACCAAACATAATCCCTTTTATAATATGGTATAAATTATCATCATCATCATTAACATCATCATTATTGTTATAGTAATAATAATAATGATGATGAAATAAATAGGATGGAGTACACTTTTTTTAACAATAATGAGCTTGAGTGCAATTTGTCAGACCCTCAATGGTGGTTTGTGCTACTTACTTAAAAGAAAATTAATTCACTTTTTCATGAAAATTAAACTTTTGTTCAATTGTGTTTACATATTCACTTAATTACATAATGACATATTACCAAAATAAATTTAACTTTCATTCTACTATTTTAAAAGTTATGCTAACAAGAGATTTAATTGGATGACAATATATTTAAATTGGGTCCTTTATATATGCAATTATTAGTAAAAAAAGTAATTTATTGAGAAAAGAAAATAATAGATATAAGATAAATATAATTTTAAATATTAATAGAAAATATAAAAATGTTAAATATAGTGTATTTTCGTTTTTGAGAAAAATAAAAATGCATTTTGAAAATAAAGAAAAGAAAATATATATTTTGAAAATATAGGAAACAGCGGTGTAATAATAAAAATCAAATCAAATATAAAAACGCGATGTTGCGTAAGAGTAACGGCACATCTCCATAAAAAAAAAAAAAGTAACGGCGCAAAACTGAGAACCACACCACCGCCTTAAGGACCCTATAAATATACCTCACTCCTTCGTTCACATTCGCATTATCTTATTTTCTTGCCGAAGTTAAAGATGCCGTATTATTTTTTTCTTGTTGTGGCTCGTCAGTTCTTCGTCTTGGTCACCTGCAGATCGATGCAGATGAACAACTCTCAAGATTTGTCAGGTTTAATCGATCTTATTGAGAGATCAACGCGCATGATGCTGATTGGATGCTGTGACCAATAACATGATGAAATCAAGAACGATGATGCTGCATGCCACATTAACTCGCTCATCGTCAAAAACTCTGCGGTGATGGTGGTGTTAATTTTTTCAGGTGGTCGAATATGAAAGATGCTCCAGGGTTCATCAAGAAAGATAATTAAAAACCAAGCTAAGTCCGTCTTTTAACACACTAGTTTCGGTATGCAATTCAATAATGCGATTTTCAAATATACTTCAAAACAAAAAAAATCGATTCAAGATTCTTGAAAAGAAAGGGGGATGATCACTGAACAAATTGAACAAAACAGTATGTATGTACAAGGTTCAAGAAAACAAGTGTCGGATGAATTCTTGAAGAGCTAGCAGCTAGGGTTGATTCGTTAAAGAGGAGTCTTGGATTATTCTTTCAGAGGGGGTACAAATTACCAAGAATTCAAATGCCTACTTGCTCATTTTGATATATGGAGATCTGCATCTAAATTAGTATCCTAGCTAACAAGAACCACCGAATAGTGTATATACCGAAGTGGCTGTTGCTCCAAAGGTAGAACCTGATCATATAGTTGCCTCATGCATGGTGCGTGTCTCAACTCATTGGAACGTTCATGCGGGTCAGGACAAAAGGAACTAGAGCGATGATCGATTTAGTCAAGAGTTTCAAGACATCTAATCCAATCCAACATATATATGTACACATCTCATCATGCAGGTTGACTTCTGGAATTGTTTTGTTACATGATAAGCAACAAGCTTGTTTTTAATCTAGCATAGTAAAAGAATTTAGTTTTTCCAGAATCTAAATACTTATAGAGAGAGAAAGGAATGAATTAATTTTTCCTGTTTTCGTCAAAGCCTCAGACATTAAAATTTTTAAACAGTGTAATTGATCCATTTATGTATAAAACAATACACCAATGAAATTTTTATTCAATTTCTTTGATTAACTTTGATTTTCATACAAAATTAAGGAAATTTTATTGATTCAATTTGTTCTCTTTTCAATTTCAGGTTATTTGTTTTAATTGCATTACGTTCCATTAATTAAAAAAAATAAAATTTCAAACACAATATAAAATAAGACAAAGTTACAGTGCAGCAGAAAATTATGTGGTAAGCCTTTTTTTCAGCCACAATAAAGTTTTATTGCAAGATATTATTTTTTACCGGCAATAATATCATTTTCTATCGAGACGTCTAACTTACCATGCGATACATGAATGAAATAAATGGAAGCTAATATTATATCTAATAATAATAATAATAAAAAAGTGGGATAAATCATAAAATAGATGTTCATCCACGTTAAAATAACACAAGTGTTAGCTTTATTCACCAAAACGTTTCCTTCTTCTTCTTTTTCTTTCTTCTTCTTCTTCTTCTTCGTTTCTCACTTCATTCCTTCAAAACATAATCCTATGCTTATGCTTATGCTATGGTAGCTGAGCTCAGCTGTAAATTGAATTGAAGCACACCCCAGTCCCCACTCTACCCTTGACTTGAGCTTCCATCGTTATGGCCACCGTGCCCACTCTCTCATATGCAGCTTACCTTCCTTCCTTCGCCGTTAAACCTCGTCACACCGACGCCAACAATGCCTTCTCCTCCTTCATTCCACCCCCTCTTTCGTCCTTCCCTCGCTTGCGACGACGTCGTTCCACACGCGCACCCGTTGTCGCTGCACTCGGGTCCGCGAAGGTAGTGCTCGCACGCCCCCCACCTGTTCGACGAAATGCTCGAGTGAAGTGAGCATTGCTAACTAACTCTGTGTGGTTGTGTGTGTGACTTGTTTGTTTTTGGTGTTTTTAGGGAAACGTCATGGGTCGTGTTCGAAAGAGCCTCAGCGACTTCACGAGCTTGAACTACTGGGTTGTTCGCGACTACTACCGTCTCGTTAACTCCGTCAACTCCTTCGAACCCCTCATTCAGAAACTCTCCGACGAGCAGTTAACGACCAAGACGGTGGAGTTTCGCGAGAGGCTTGGCAGAGGGGAGACCCTTGCTCATATTCAAGCTGGTTCACTCTTTTTTCAACTCTTTCTTCATTGTTCAATGGTATCTGAACAGTGTTTTTTTTTAAAATGTGATTGTAACGGGAATTTTTTTTTCCCAGAGGCGTTCGCTGTTGTTCGTGAAGCTGCAAGGAGGAAACTTGGAATGCGCCACTTTGATGTCCAGGTGTTACTTTATCTTTTCATTTGTTTATGCATTGTGCTTTATGAATGTTTCGTCATTTTGAACTTACTTGGGTGAATGAGTTGTCTTGCCCCTTATGAGAGGATTTCATGTTGATAGATTATTGGTGGGGCAGTGCTGCATGATGGGTCCATTGCCGAGATGAAAACTGGGGAGGGGAAAACATTGGTTTCTACATTAGCAGCTTATCTTAATGCCCTCACTGGTGAGGGTGTCCATGGTATGTGTGTCGTCGATAATCTTTTGATGGGTTGAGCAATTTCTTTGGCCAGAAGCAATTGGCTTTACCAAAAAAAGAAAAAAAGAAAAACTTGCTATGCTCTTTGATTTCTTTGCAGTGGTAACCGTCAATGATTATTTAGCTCAGCGTGATGCTGAATGGATGGGGCGTGTTCATCGCTTCTTAGGTCTTTCTGTTGGTCTTATTCAGGTTAGTTTCCTTTCCTGGTAATAGAATTTGTTTTTGTGGTGGGCTAGACTTGAGCTTGTGTTTTAATGATGTAAGGCACAATTGGGATGGTTTTAAATAATTTGTGTAGGGGTGGTAATTGTATAAGAATATTTTTATCAATTTATTAAATCAAAGCGTGACTCAGTTTTGAATTATTTTCTGATTTTTGAAACTTTGCATGCACAGAGGGGGATGAACTCTGAAGAGCGGAGATTCAACTATAGATGTGACATTACATATACCAATAACTCTGTAATTACATTGATCAGTAATTTATATTGTTTCTTCTTTTTGTTGTTATAGATTTATTTATTTATTTACATTGCTTGTTTATTTTGTTCATTTTTCTCCACTCCTTGCCATAGGAACTTGGCTTTGATTACTTACGAGATAATCTTGCTGGAAATAGTGAAGATCTTGTGATGAGATGGTAGTGTGTATTACTTAGCCTCAACTTAGAAGTTCAATTCTTTATTTATTCTTCTGGGAATATGATTGGGTTACTACCTTTGAGCTTTGACTATACTACGTGAAAGCAGGCCAAAGCCATTTCATTTTGCAATTGTTGATGAAGTGGATTCTGTCTTGATAGATGAAGGAAGAAATCCTTTGCTAATCAGTGGTGAGGTAAGCTTAACCTTCATTTTTATGGTTGCTTGCCATCATCTCCCTCAATATCCAGGTTGCTGGTGTTCAAAATAATCATTTTAACCGAGTGAGTTTGATGATAGACCGATTCTTACTCCTCCTTCTGTATCGCAGGCCAGTAAAGATGCTGCACGATACCCTGTTGCTGCAAAAGTAGCCGAACTGCTTGTGCAGGGCATTGTGAGTTCATTCTCTTGCATTTCATTTTATGAGTTACTCAGTTTTTCTCTCTTTAGCCATTCCAAGGACTTGAAGTTTATGTGAACAATTCAAGAAAACAGTTCTATACAGATTTTATTTTGTTGACAGCATTACAAAGTGGAGCTTAAAGATAATTCAGTGGAGTTGACCGAGGAAGGAATTGCTCTTGCTGAAATGGCTCTTGAAACTAATGACCTGTGGGATGAAAATGATCCATGGGCTAGGTGAATATTCATATGCTTTAAATATTTGTTGAATTAAAAAGTTATTCATTTCACATTAGTTGCTGTTCACTTGTTTTGAAATCCCAGTGGTTGCTTGGCAAAAAGTAGGTGGGCAGTAGCATCCTTACATCATCATTGATTTTTTCTAGTGTTCTCGATTAATTTTGATGAATGCTATAATATTAACATCACAATAACCTGCTAAAGAGTTACATTTTTCTCTATTTTACTCCTTATATTAGTAATCACCAATTTTTTTTTTCTTCTATTTTTGGTGCATATTTTGCTGGAGATTTAAATTAATCATCATCATCATAATTGTTATACTAACCGAATACTTTCTGCTTTCTGCAAAATTCTGGCTAACAAATAGGAATTGCATTATTCCTGTCCAATCAATTACATGACACGAGTAATAAGAGCTGAGTTACTGCAGATTTGTGATGAATGCTTTAAAAGCTAAAGAGTTTTATCGCCGAGATGTGCAATACATTGTCAGAGATGGGAAGGCTTTAATTATCAATGAGGTAACATTTTCAAGGTTTGTTTGTGTTTTCAGTATTGTGCAGTTTTTATTTACTCATCATTTCTTTCTTTCTGAATTTAAGTTTTTCCACAATATGCTCTCTTTTTTCCCTTAACGTTTTCTTTATAGTTTGTTTTGCATTCTGCTTTTATTGTTATATAATAGTGAAATTTATTAATCTTTTCAAGTACAACTATGTGGTTTTCTGTGACAATTTTATATAAGAGAAGATTTAAAGAAGTTATTGTAATAGGATCTAAAGTTCTAAAGACGGTTTGCCTGCTGTTGAAAGCTTAATTCTCCTGTATTACTTCCCTTTGCAATTTTAACCTTCCACATAACATCATCCATAAGAAAAACTACTTGACAGGGCAAAACCTCAGTACCATCATAGCCTCCATAATTATTCTCTCCAGCTCCCTATATTCTTTTTCCCATTCTGAACTCAGTTACAAGAGAACTACTTGGTGGATTTTCTTGCTCAAGCATGTCAATTGTTGCTTTAGTGTATTATAAAATTCGGGAACACCTTTAGGAAATCAGGAATCTAAGATTTGAATGCTTAACAGGTACCATGTTGAGGAATAATTATCCCAAAAGCTATCTGGTTGAAGCACATGAAAGGATTTATATCTCTGACAATATTAATTTCTTGTATTTCCAGTTGCAGTGTATTGCTCAATAATAACTTCACAAATACTTCTTTGTTTTCTGTTTTCTTATTTTTTTCTGATGCTTTTCTCGAGAATCTGATGATATAATTAACATGATTTTGAAAAACTCTCAGCTGACAGGAAGAGTTGAAGAGAAAAGGAGATGGTCTGAGGGGATTCACCAGGCTGTGGAGGCGAAGGAAGGTTTGAAGATTCAGGTATATTTTGAGGCTCTTTGATTTTGCTAAATTTTTTTTTTCATGACTCTCATTTGATCATAACTATTTGATACTAAGTTTCAATGTTTTAACCCTGCACAGGCAGACTCTGTTGTTGTGGCACAGATCACCTACCAGTCATTATTCAAGCTCTATCCAAAGTTGTCAGGAATGACTGGGACTGCAAAAACAGAAGTAAAAATTTACATATATCTGACATTGCACTTGATTTGTCATTACTATTATATTTTTTGTGCAATGATGTTTAAGCTTGATGACCGTATATATCGTTGCAGGAGAAAGAGTTCTTAAAAATGTTCCAGATGCCAGTCATTGAAGTACCTACAAATCTTCCTAATATTCGCAAAGATTTGCCTATTCAAGCTTTTGCTGTAGGACATCTAATATTAGTTATTGTTGCTGCTTAAGTATCTTCAGCTGCTATAATGTGATTTTTCAATGATAGTAAATTATTCTTACATGTATATGTTTTTTCTTTTAATTTGTTACTTCTAAGACTGCTCGTGGGAAATGGGAGCAAGTTCGCCGAGAAGTTGAATATATGTTTAGACAAGGTTGCCCTGTTTTAGTTGGGACAACTAGGTATGTATTATAGCAGTTCTAAAGTATGTTGTCTATTACACAGTTTCAGAAGAAGTAGTCATTCCAAATACTCTCTAAGCCAAAAGCTGTGAAATACATGATAGAATCTATTGAGTTTGGAAGATCCTAGACAGAACGTTGTTCACCATTTCTTCAGGGAAATCTTTTTGACAGATATGCTCAGAGACAGGACAGTCTTATGGTTTCTTGAACGTGGTTGTTAATTCTTTTGTGTCTTTTAGAAAAGACAACTTTTTGTCCTTTTAGTTAAATTTTTCTGTTATAAAATTGTTTTTATGAACAAATAATTAAGAACTATCTGCCCAATGTTGGCTGCCATGAATTATACCATAACCATGTTTTTAGTCTCCATACTGTTAGGAGAAACCATAATAAAAGGTACTTACTTTAAATGCTTTACTGAAAATTTGGTTTTTCAATAAAGCCAAATTGATTAATCCATGCATTTGATCCTATCTATCCATGTATTTGATCCTATCTAGTAGGATAAAGCTTGGTTGTTGACTTCTTGTTTTATTATGTCCATATCCCATTATATCTGCAGATAAATATCGAGCAGGCTAGAATTTATATTTCTTTGGCCCTTTTGAGTTTCTAGCAGAGATGATATTCCAGTCTAACAAAATCAGTCAAATGAAATAAAGTTGAATTTTTAAAATATTAATGATGGAACAGGTTTTGCAAGAAGTTAGATTGTTGTTAGAGATATAAAACATTATGTCTGCCGCTAAAATCTTAAACTTTTAGGGGATTTGACTGTTGAAATTATATGACTTCAGCTAACAACTTAAGTTTTTTCTAGGCTTGAAGTCTGAATTTTACATCAGGGGGCATGTTATTGATATATGATATTTTGAGGCCTGCACTTAGTTAATAGCTTAAGCATTTAAGAGAGTTGATTCTTGACAATTGTCTTCTCTCTGTTGCATTATTATTGTAGGAAAGTGGATATAATTCATGTAGGTTTGAATGATTGTGTCTCAGCATTAGTGCATTTCTCTGCATTATTGAATTTAAATCACTCTGTATGAGAGTCCTGTTATAAAATTTGCTCTTTTTTCACCCACCTTTGTTTGCTGAAATCCATATCCGCAATATATTAAATTTGGTCATCAAAAGCTTTTCAGAATCTTAGCTTGGGTGAATAATTATTTTCCATTCTTTTTTTCATATGCAGTGTAGAGAATTCTGAACTTTTGGCTGGTCTGCTTAGGGAATGGAATATTCCCCACAATGTCCTTAATGCTCGACCCAAGGTATGGAAAAGAATAACTTGTTTGTACCTTCAGAAACACATGTTTTGTCTATCTCTTTAATTTTAGTTCTTAGTGGCCCATTGTTATTATTATTTGCGTAACCCCCCTTTTATTTAATTCAGTATGCTGCAAGAGAAGCTGAAATTGTTGCACAGGCAGGAAGGAAACATGCCATTACCATCTCTACAAATATGGCAGGCAGGGGCACAGATATAATCCTTGGAGGGAATCCAAAAGTAAGTGTGCCAGTAAAATTAGTTATTTGTGGCTCACTGTTCTGTGGGAACTGTATATTCTTACATGTTTTGTCTATGCTTTCTTGAATTTTGAGAAAAATGAAATCATTTGCATCTCTTCTGTAACAAGTAGATGTCTTGTTTGTATTACATGTCACTTCGGCATGGGCTGGATCTTGAAAGTGACACCTTTTTTCCTTGTATGTGTAGATGCTTGCCAGAGAAATTATAGAGGATAACATACTTCCAGTTTTGACACAGCAGGATCCAAATCTTGAACCTTCTAATGAGAATATTTCACAAAAGGTACTGCTACACTTGTATTTTAAGTCTCCTTATGGAAAAATACAGTTTTTAATGAATGTTTTGATATAGGTGCTTCCAAAGATAAAGATTGGATCATCATCACTGGCCTTTCTGACTAAGACAGCGTTAATGGGTCTGTAGTTCTTTCTTTCTTTCTGTTTTTTGTTTCAGATGAAATTCTGTTCATTTCAGTAATAATTACATGCTTTTAACTTGAAGGTGTTATATTCTTTGCAACATGAATTATTCAGCCAAATATGTATCCAAAAGTGCGGGTAGAAGTTGGACATATCAGGAGACTAAATCTTTTATTTTGAAGGCTGTCGAGTTGAGTCTGTCACACGGTTTGAAGGAGCTGGAGAAGCTTGCTAATGAAGAATCTGATTTTTACCCTCTTGGTCCAACAGTAGCACTTGCCTATCTGTCGGTTTTAAAAGATTGTGAAGAACACTGTTTGCATGAAGGGTCTGAGGTAAAGAGGCTTGGAGGCCTTCATGTAATTGGTACGTCTTTACATGAGTCCCGGAGAATAGATAACCAGGTAGGTAACATGGTAACAGTCTGAGTAGTAGAGTATGTTAAGACTATAAATTGTTCTTTACTGTATTATTCCACTTGATTGATCAATGAAAGCAAAAGGGGAAGATGTTTACAATTTAACATCCAATGTGACCCATCTGAAATTGTTTTAGTTTAGTTTTGGAGCAAAATCTTAGTTTTTTTTTAAAATAAAGATAAAGCTATTTCCCCACAAGCTCCCCGATCCAGGTATTTCAGTTTAGTTTTGGAGCAAAATCTTAAATATTTTTTAAGATAAAGCTATTTCCCCATAACCTCCCCGACCCAGGTATGGAGGATTTGGGAGGGAGAAGTCCATGCGATGCAGTTAAATATATTTGACTTCACATATGTTAATTTGATTACAGCCGCTCCTAGACGTAACTTATATGTATATGTACGTACGTATGTATGTATTTATGTATGTAAGTATGGGTGGGTGTGTATATGGAAGTTGTCTACTTGCTCTAACAGTAAGTCTTGTGTACTTAACCCCATTGAACAACTTTTTTTGTAAAAGTTGAGTTTTATCAATTCAACTCATGAGTTACATGATATTATCTTGATGATTAAGCTTACCAAATTTTCAAAAAATTAGACATTAATAGATATGTAATGTAATTGTTGATATTTACTTATATTTTTAAAACATATTATATGTCAAAATAAAATAAGACGATGAAGTTCTTTTTTTAAAAAAAAAAAATTGTATGAAATTTCACACCCTTGATATACTTAGTAAGAGCTTTAAATTCAATGCAATGGTAAGATTGATGAAATTCAATTTCCTTAAAAAGTTATGCAATGGTAAATGGATCTCTAGTTAATATGATTGCTGCTTGTAAGATATAACTTTTTGACTTTGGCTGAGGGATATTTTTATCTTTTTGTTCAATTGTTGCTCGAATAAGGAATTCTTAATTTTGGTGTCAAAACACGTAAGATTAGTCATAATAATTAGAGCATTTAATAAGCATTTGATAAGGCTTCTTTAGAGCTTGGGGCATGATGCACTAAAGTTCTAATTAGCTTTTATAATTTTGATGTGAAGCTTGTAAAGCTTATACTCTTCTATATTTATTAATGTCAATATATATTTTTGTCACTACCCCAGGCATATGTTTGGCCCACATTTCATTAATCCATTTGTTTATTCTTTTCTTTAGCTTCGTGGCAGAGCAGGAAGGCAGGGGGATCCAGGATCAACACGATTTATGGTCAGGTAGTGTGCCACTACTATTGTTGTTAATGGTTTTTATATGAAAAAATTGTATATAGAACTTGTTATGCTAGTTACTATCAGTCAAAGATGGTTCTACTTGCTAATTTATTGTAGACTACAGAGGTTACAGTCAAAGGATTTTGGTTGGTATAGGCTGAAAGGAACATTAGGTTTCTCTTTCTGGTGTTTATTTAGCTATTTAAACAATAATAAATATTTCCTTTGAAAAGATAAGTTTGGGTGTGAATTTCAATTGATTTTACTCCACAGAAGTGTGTTAGTAATTAAAACTGAAGGTTCAAATTCGAATTTTAAGTTTATTTGAGTGCATTTGAAGTTGTTTGAAATACAAAACAACATTGCAGCAAACACAAAACTATAGATTTGGATCGGTGTCCCTGGCCCTTATCCTCGAAAAGTTAGAACCTCAAGCCTTATGGCTAAGTTGTTGAATACTTTTTGTTCCTTTGTTTGTTTGTCGACATCTGTATTTTCTGAGGTGGACAGGATGACTAGGCATCTTGTTTACTAATTAAGGGCTGTCAACCAGTTCTCACTTATCCAATCATGTTGCAGCTTGCAGGATGAGATGTTTCAAAAGTTCAACTTCGACACTGAATGGGCTGTGAGACTTATCTCCAAGATTACAAATGATGAGGATATGCCAATCGAGGGTGATGCTATTGTAAAGCAGGTTATAATCTACTTATTCACTTTATGATTGATTAGTAGATATTGAATTTAGGAGGATGTCTGATCCTCTGCTTTTGTACTCTTCTCTTTCTATTCTATAATAAAATTTCTTCAATAACAAATACAGTAAAAAAATCTTTCTTCTTGTTGTTTATTTGCTTTTCCATATGATCTTGCTTTCTAATTTTGTTATATTCATATATTTCTTGTGTGCTGTGTTTGATGAATGTCAACTTCCTATTACTATCTCGGATCATAGCTCTTGGGGTTGCAAATCAATGCAGAAAAGTTCTTCTTCAGCATAAGAAAGAGCCTGGTTGAGTTTGATGAAGTATTGGAGGTATGTTTTTCTTATGAGGTCAACAACATACCTGGTTATGTAATTAGTTGAATTTTGTCCAGTGTAATAGCTACAGCTTGTCATGATATTCTAGATTGATACAACTTGGTAAATTTCAGAGTTTCAAAGATTATTAAAAGTATCACATTTAACTAATGAATATTGAACCAAGAATCCAAGATTTCTTCTACTTTGCCAGAATTTCTTTATCTGCCAGAATTTTGGATCACAGTTTTGCTGATGTCTGATCTTTTATAATTTAAAGAAAAAATTTAGGCACTCATGTTCTTCTCTTCTATTGAATCCAAATCTGTACAAAACTTGCGAAATACCTTTCATAATTTAGAAATGCCCTGTTCTTTTTTTTTTTTGGCCCCTTTAGGAGAGGGACAGGTGATGGACCTTTCTTGAACAGTTAGTAGATAATTCTATTGGTTTAGTTTCTTCAAAAGAGAGCCACACCCATATTACTCTAAAGGTCTGACACCCCCTGGGTGTTATTATTTTTTCTCCTTCGAATGAAAATTCATGGTGGAACTGCTTTAAACCGTCATAGCTTCTTCACATGAAAGAGCAAAACCTATGATAATATGATTTTTTGTTTTTTTTGTTTTTTTCCACACAAGAGAGATCTGAAGGTTTGTCTAAACTATTTGAGATTCCAAGCGGGCCTTTATTTATTAATTTTTTTGAAGGCTGATGCAAATTTTGTTGTCTATAATCCTGCAATCAACAGCCCAAAGACACAGTTGTTTTTGGCTAGCTGCAATCAGCAGCCCAATGGCTTGTTATTTATTTTTGCTATTGAGATCAATTTTGAGACACGTAATTGTTAATTGTTAACATAACCAATTATGTGCTTTTTTCAAATGTGTAGTACTAAATTTGGTCTACCTCAACTCCTTTTAAACCCACATCAGATTTAAAAGCAGTTAGAGCATTTGCTTTCTAGAATTGAACTTTTGGACTTCATCTTATAGTCTACCAATCATCTTTTATCAACTAATTTTCGCTGTATTTATTATTTTATCAGGTGCAGCGGAAGCATGTTTATGATTTAAGGCAGCTAATCTTAACAGGAGATGATGAAAGCTGTTCCCAACACATATTCCAGTTAGTGACTTTGAATTCCCAAACTTGTTTACACTTGTGCCTATCCTATCTGATAATGTCTTTTGGGAATGATGACCCATGTTTTGCTTTAGACTTGCCATTAAGTTCTTGTGTGATTTATATAGTGAGCTTTAACTAGTTTTCAGGTCCATTATTTTATAGTTTAATGGGTTTCTTATTTATTCATCATGCTTGTTCAGCCTTTGG
Source organism: Dalbergia oliveri (assembly GCA_030441495.1). Lineage (NCBI taxonomy): Eukaryota > Viridiplantae > Streptophyta > Magnoliopsida > Fabales > Fabaceae > Dalbergia > Dalbergia oliveri. Next base: position 10,503,232 of record JAMLFY010000003.1, on the reverse strand, counting down.
TCATTTTAGTGTCTTATTTATTGTTACAGATTGAGGTGAAATTTGTGTAAGGAATAATCTGAGTTACATCTTTGAAGCTATCCATCAAATTCTGTACTATTTCTATCGAGTACGAATGATTTCAGTTTGACATGAATAGTGACCCTGGCCAAGAAACAGTTCTTTTTTCTTTTCTGTCCTTATTTTTCTTATAACCAAATCCTAAATTTCCCATAATCATTAAAAACCCTAACCTATTCCTAGAACCTTATACACTTTAATATGCCCCACACTTTTAACAGTCTTGGTAGCATGATATAAATTATAATTTACCTGCAGAGCCTTGGTCATTATGGCTTAATGAGTACAAAATACTGCTCTGTGATATGATATGGTACACGGGCTATCTTGGGTTTCCTTTCTGCTCATGTGTTTATCTTTTATCCCAGATTAAAAAATAGTAATATGAGCTGACATGAAGTGCAATGGTCTAGAAAAGTGCAGAATTAGCTTATGTGTGCCTTGAAGTCCCCTATACATAGAAATCTTTAAGATGTAATGCAACTGGAAAGTGACTTTGCTTACCAAATCTTGCAATCTTGTGGAGATGGAGAATGAAAATTTGCATGATGTGAACATGTATAAGATTTTTCTTGATATGTGGCAGCCTTTCCTAGTTGATATTTAGCATGAAATAATGCACAACCAGTATGCAATTTTTATTAAAACAAGGTATAGAGTATCTTCCTTATCTATAGACTATATGCAAGCATATTTAAAGAGTCACTGTTTTTTGTCCACTTTTGGTGATCAAGATGCATTCTTTTAATACAAAGAGCATTGCTCATAGGTACATGCAAGCAGTGGTGGATGAGATTGTCTTCACTAACATTGATCCACTGAAGGTGGTTCAGCTTCCCTTCATACTTTTTGTACGTTTTTATCCATCAATTCCTTTTATTTATTCCTTTGAATGTATTTGTAGCATCCACGCAGCTGGGGTTTGAGTAAGCTCTTGAAAGAGTTTTTGACAATTGGTGGAAAGTTGTTGCATGGTAAGCTCATTTGCAACAACTGTGGTCTTTCAATTCCATGGAAAATAGTTTGTCCTCTTCATCATTGGCTTTCAACTCAAAATCAATTTATGCTATAATTGATATGCTCAAATTGAATATGGCAGAATCTTTTGGAGGGATTACCGATGACTCTTTGCTAAAATCACTTGGGCAACTGAATGATGTGAGTTGCATTGATATTGTGAACTTTTCCCTTCCAAATCTGCCAGCACCTCCAAATGCCTTCAGGGGAATTCGCAGGAAGAGCTCTTCATTAAGACGTTGGCTAGCTATTTGTTCTGATGATCTGATTGAGTGAGTTCATTGCTTTACTATAGATATGAAAATTTGGAGATGTGGAACACACTGATGGAATGCCTTAATGTAGGAATGGGAAGTATCGGACAACTTCTAATCTCCTTCGCAAGTATCTTGGTGATTTTCTGATTGCTTCATATGTTAATGTTGTCGAAGAGTCTGGTTATGATGAGAAATATGTAAAGGAAATTGAGGTTAGATATTCTACTCATCTGCTTTTTTCTTGTGAATGAAATTTTGGTTACCATATGTGAATTTACTAAGAGAAACTAATGAAAAGCTGCAAACCTAGAGCCACTAGTACTCATCTTAATCATTTCATTTCAGACTGTAACTGCATCCTAGGAGGATTTTAAATTGAGTACAAATATCGGAAGGTACCATATTGGATTCTGTATTGTCAGTTGCAATAGGGATGCACTTCTTGCTAAAGTAGAACTCTGAAATAATTATTTGATAAATTTATTTTAGAATCAACACGTTGATAGTTTTGCAAAAATGGGAGAACAAAGTCTTGATAAATTGCTCTTCCACATGATTTCATAGTGTGCTGATGTAATGACCTTGAGCCAAGAGAACCATATTTTAGCTGAAGCAAAGGGGAAATGAGCTAATGAAGCGTGGCTAGGGTTTTGCACCATATGCTGCATCATATTGCTTACTGTCTTTTTTCTCCAGAGCATTCAATCTCAAGCGCGCACAATGAAATTTGGATGCTTGACAATCACTTCCAGTATTAGATTTATGAAGTTATGATCCAAAATCTTTACCATCGGAGGATGATACTTGATAGTAATCTTACCATCTGATGCAGGATTTCATACTCTTGAAAGTAGAAACTAGCAAGAAAAGCTTGAGCCTTACTGTTGAACCCAAGCAATATAATATCCCATTAATTACTAATAGATAGTCATACAACTTTTGCTGTGATAAATGCTCCTTTCTCTCTCTATCGATTTAAGGGGTTTGGGACTAGTGTAGTGCTCCTTCTTTTGCTAATTTGGATAACATTTGATGTATATTGTCCAAATGGTAAATTATGCAATTGATCCCAAGCCCATGGATACGGAGATTGTTGATTTCTATAATCTGTTTTTGGTCACTGGATTCTAATTGCTTCTTGTTCACCCACTTTGTGGATTTTTTTGGTTTCTCTTTCTTTCGTTCTTTAATATATATATATATATATATATATATAAGTAACCACTGTATTTAATATTTTGGGACATACAGAGAGCTGTTCTTTTGAAAACTCTTGATTGTTTCTGGAGAGATCATCTTGTAAACATGAATCGGCTCAGCTCTGCGGTAATTTTTCCTTCTGCTCTCATGAATCTTTTTGGCTTTCTTAACAGCTATAGGCTTATAACTGAGTTGTTACAGGTGAATGTAAGGAGCTTCGGCCATAGAAATCCTCTTGAAGAGTACAAAATTGATGGTTGCCGTTTTTTCATCTCAATGCTTAGTGCAACGAGAAGGTTAACTGTAGAAGCGCTGCTGCGGCATTGGACATCTCCAATGGAATCCCAAGAAGTAATTTTATCATAAATGTTGAGTGCTTACATAAAAGGTATATAATTCAAGCAAAAGAATTTTTAACTTAGACTGGGTTCCCATTGTTTCCCCACTAAGTACTAAAAGCTGCACAAATTCTGCAGGGCCAATTTTTTTGTACAGGGTTAATTTGGTGTTTCAATTAGTCAATTTTTCTGAATGGTGTAGATATTGTATTAAAAAAACTGCGGATACCCTTACCCTTACCCTTCTGCAGAGTGGTTTAGCTCCTGTCAGTTCTTATCCCAGTAGTATTATCCTCATATCTGGTTTGTCAAAGGGACAGGGAGGGTACATGGAGATGCTCACTGAGGTTCGTCATGATCATGACCGTGCACCCTATTGTGGAGGTAATGCAAGACAGAATTTTATACTATCTTCTGTGATTGACAGCCCGGAGAATGGTTTTGACTGAGCTTTTCCCTTTTAACAAGCGGGGTAATCATAGAGCAGATCCTATTTATTAAAGTGCTTTTGCTTGGATAACAAAAATTTTGTTGATTAATTGAAGAAAAGTTTTCATGTTGTAATGCCCTGAAGCCTAGAAGATGTTTAGCAAGAGCTATGCCACCCTCCAAGCAAATGTCCTTTCTATCCTTTGTTCTGGAAAGAACAAGTTGCCAATTCAGATGTGTGCATCATCTAGTATGATACTTTTTGGCCATTTGACGGTCTTAAAGTGAGTTGAGGGCCATAGTGGAAGTTATATTTGATAATGCATTCTCATGCTTGATTGTAATGTTATCCTTTTTACTGGTGTTAAAAATATAGCATGTAAAATGTGAAACAAGACTAAATAAAAATATAATCATTTCAATTCAGTATCCTGAGTTTGTCATCTTTACAAAGTTATTCAGAATTATGATAGGTTGATTATAATTTATTAACTTAGTCTATACGGGTTATATAAACATACTCTACACTAGTATCGTTTTTCTTCCATTCTGACTAATAAATTAATGGTAAATAAAGTCGTTTGGTCCTCACAGACTTGGATTTGAAGCCAACTAAGCACAATGAGGTTTGACTTTGGGGAGGAAAGAAGGGAGCACAAAGAATGATAATGTCACTGCTGACTAGTTTTAGAAGCTATCGTGGTCATAACTCATTAGTTCTTTCATCCTAGATTGTATTTGCAATCAACTTTACCTTCACACACATTAATCTCGTGATCTTGTCAACGCTTAATTGCTTATTGAGACTACCAAATAATCTAAGAAGATTATATACTACGTTCTCGAAGATATATTTAGAGTTTTATTCCCAAAAACTGATGTCATATTCAAAATTGTCATTCTCATTATCGAATTTGAAAAATTATAATTGTAGACAGATTAGAACAAAGGAGCAGCTGGCCTGAAATAAGCACTTGACTAATGGAAGGTTTGTCAAATCTGTTGCATGAAATTAAGTTTACATCCACGGTGACTCCTATTTTCATATTCAAACTTCGACCAAGAGATAATTATAACATTATGAAAATGAGATGTATAACATCGTTTCTTGGTGCTGGTTATCGACATTAGATATAACGAACCTTGTGCACTTGCACATGTATGCTTTTCGCTATATATCAGCAAAGCAAAAAAGAGAGAAAATCCCCCAGGCTCCAAAATGCCTAAAAATCGTTTATTTTACGAACTTTTTCATGTTCTATGGCTTTGTCTAATTAATATTTCGCCCTACTTGCGACCTTAACCAGATAATGGTAAGAAGAGAAATAGATACTAAACTCATGTTACTTTTATATATGATAGAATGGAATAACTCATAATTAAATAAGATGAAAAGATAAAGAGTAGAGGGATAGATTAAGCCACCTCTTTTTTTATTGTTCAATAAGTTGACTGAAAGCGGTAAATGAGAATGTAACTCAATCCTTCCTTGTCCCTCCCACTTCTTGTAACTTGCATAGGTTGGAATCTGCAGAAATTTTGATTTTTGTTCGTATCAGCAGTTCCTTTTTATGTTAACCAAATAATTCAGACCGACTTTAAATCTGATGCCCGAAATTATTTTGTACTTACATGTAATTTTATTTATTTGTGTATTAGATGACTGTCAGTATACATAACTAATTTAAAAATATTGGCATTTGATTTGTTTGTTAAAAACCAAGTGTTAAAATGTTTGTGTGATATTTGAAGTATCACTAATTTGTAATAACTCGTGTATATCTAATAAATTCTTTTGTACTTGGTTCTGTATCAATGTAATACACAGAAGAAACCTACTTCTTAAGGAATCTAGAACTCAAAAGGTAATACAAAGTACTATTATATATATTATGCCTAGAAATCAAACCATCCATGCTTCATCACATGGAAAACAAATTAAAAAAATGTTATTGATGTGTTTTACCCTTCCATCAAGGAAGAGACACATATTATGTTATAGTACCCCACTAGCGAGACAATCACGGAACCCTAATACAGTTATCAGGTACAGGTAGTTATGCAACTAAACAAGGATGGTTTAAATATTTAACTGAAAGTCATCAATTATTATAATATTATAACAAAATTCGTGGATGTTCATAAATAAAGCAATTGACCTCATTGTCAGGAGTCAGGACCTATATTATATATGTATTGTGCAGTTTATGAAAGTGAACTCTACTTGGATTTCCGATGAGAATATACCTAAAATCTTGTTCAGTTAAGAATTCTTTTTAAAATTTTTGGTATGAAATTATTCCATATATTTTAAATTAAATGTCTACTTTACTTTTTAGGTATATTAATAAATTAATATATTTAGACACAAATTGTATTCAAATTTATAAATTTATGAATATACCTAAAAGAAAAAAGAGACATTTAGTTTGAAACGGATGGAATAAGAACTTGTCGTCAACAAATTAATTAACCATCAAATGGCACGTATATGGTCGTACTAGCTAGCCATCATGTAGCATCTCCATGCTAAATAGGCGGTTTAACACCGACCACCAGGCAACGACTTTGCTAGCTTGATGTGAAATTGTTTATATCATAAACGCATTGAAAAGTTTGATTGACGTGCTATCATTAAGATGGTGAGATAATCTTCTTTATGTTGTGGAAGATGAAGAAGACCTAATTAGATGAAAAGTAAACTGTGTATAAAAAAGAGGAAGATAGAGCCAATTAATTAAGAGCATATATATTATAAACCGAATCTATGTGCATATTCAGGCAACCTAGACCAATTCTTAGTCATCCTGATTGTCGTGGGTGCCTTATGAGAGACACCATTAGTCAGCACCATGTGTTCTTTCTGCAATTAATCACAAACTTAGCAATATATAACACATAATGTGGGGCAGCTGGCATGCAAATGCATGAATATAGGTAAAATTCATCACTTGCCCCTTAGACACGCTCTCACCATCTCTGCTGACACTGTCCCGGGGGAATGTATTGGACTCCATTCTACGGATGGATGGCTGCGTCACGGTATATCCTTGTACTTAACTGTATTTTAAGTTAAAAGACTAATAATTTTGACACACTGAAATTGTAATCAATCATTTTATGTTATTAAAATCGTTTGACTGTTATAATAACAACCTCAAAATTATCAGGATTTTATATAGTTGGTTAATTGAATAAATACTTTTTTTTTTTGTTGAAACGAATAAATACGGATAGTATATCAAAATTAATTTTTAAATTAAAATATATTTTATCCTTATACATTATATTTCTTTTTTTTTTACTTTATATTAAAAAAAATCATTTAATTTTAACAAGTGAGTCTGTAATTTGAGTAAATTCCTACATATCTTAATAAGTTATGAGCTATGAAAAGCAACAGATTAAACTTTATTCTCATCCATATCCTCTAATATCTTAGTTAAAAAAAATTATTGTAATCTTTATACTACAAATAATTTTAATATATCCCTTTCATTCTATATGTTGTGATATTGTCCGTTAAAGTTATAATAAATTTGGAAGAGAGTATATTAAAACCTCCAATTTTAAGAATGTAGGGTAAGTTTTAATTATTTTTAGTAGAAGTGGAGGTATTAAGTATGTTTTCTTTAGTCAAATTCCAGTGAGAATTTTTTTTTTTTAAGTTATGGGTCTAACTTCACCCTATAAGCTAGTTTGGAAAAAAAAAAAGAATTGCTTAAGTAATTAATAATTAGAATTATCCAAGTTATTTGCCTGCTCAATACACCCCATTTTGCCAAGACTAGATCAACTTGAGAGTAACGTTTATATTAGTGGATGGTCCAATCCTAATTATAGAATAGGCTTTGGTATCGTTTTATAATTAATTGTGGATTTAATCTTAAAAGTTAACTCGGGAGAAAAGATATAACTAAAAAGTTATCTAAGTCATATATTTATTAATCAATATGAGACTTCAGAAAACTTCTTTTCAGTTTTAGAAATTACTCATGGGATTTTAAACTAGGGATGATGGTTAGATAAAGAATTTCCAAAGTCACAACTCCAAGATTTGAATCAATGGCATTGCAAGAAGGTTTGCCCCACCTTATAGCCACTTTCACCGCAACCAAACTACTTTTGAGTTAAATAAAAGATAAATTTATTTTTGATACACCAGTGTTAATGAGATATTTGCATTTATGATTTCATATAAACTATTCGAGCCACTCATGATGGATCATTGGCCCACTCCTAATAGCTTTAGTTATGAGAGAACTTTAATTATTTAAAGAGTAATACTATACAACAAAAAATATATATACATATTGTCAACATCTTTTACAAGAATTATGATGGTGTTGAATGAAAAAAGAGGATTGCATGACCTATATATTTATCTAAGAGTTAATAAACATATTATATTATTCCAATATAATTTAAAACTAAATTGTTACAAACTAAAAAATTGGTTTAGAAAAAAAAAAAAGAAGAAGAAAACTAGGAGCTGCTTAACAAGAGTTGACAAATCTGCAACTAACAGCTGACTAAACTTGCTTGTGCATGATGCAGCTATACATAATTACAGCAAACTAAACAGGTTGGAAACCGGGTCGGCTAGAACATGGGCGTTCTGCCATCAACGTACTCCTCAATTCGATCGATCAGCCCTTAGCTTGTCCCCTTTTAATTTTAATTCCTTCATCTTAGTACGTATCAACCACTTCTTGCACTTGAAGAAGTCTTCAACACATGCATGCAGCTCAACCCTCGAAAGTTAATTAAAAAGAAAATATTAATGATAATTATGACACATTGCCAAGTTGGATGGATTTAAAAAAAGAAGAAGTTTCTGCTACCAAAATGATCAATTATTTAAGATATATATGTGTTTCCATATGGTTCCTATTTCTGTAATGTCTCGACAAGTTCGCTTTATGTTAAAACATGTCATGGCGGTTTTTCTTTTTCCTTTTTTTTTAATATTACAACCAAGTTTCATTTTCCTAGGCAATATGCCCTCGTGAACATGTGCACTTGTGAAAAAAACAAAGATAAATGAAGGCTAGATGTCAAGATGGGGTAAGTTTTGAGCTGGGCCATAATAATTGAGCACGGCATGAACATTATGTGAAAGAAAAGGAATGATGTTGTAAGTAAAAGAATAATGTCAAATGGATCGATGGAAGCTGGCCTAACTTAAGCATTGTGGAAACTGCGTTGCGATTTTTAATTTTCACTTTTTTTTCCTTCCTTTTTATGTCCTGTAATATATGTTCCCACACCAAACAGGAGTGTGATAATTCCTCTTTGACCTCTAATAGCATGTTCATTTGGTTTTCACGTACACTTAATAATTTGGACAAAAATGTGTCTCTTGTAACTTTTTGCTTAATATATATAGTTTGAGGTTTAAAAACTGAAAACCAAATATGCTACAAACGTTTAAAGGCAGATAGCCTATATGTAACTAGAAAATAGGTCAAGAATTACATAATCCAAATTATGACAAAACATGAGTAGATTAAGACCAACGAAATTAGGTAAATGTGTAGTTAACTTACATGTATGGAACTTAATTAAATTGCTAGGTGAATCATGTCTTTTGATTATTCTTTTTACTCCCCCGTACAGTTTATCAATAAATAATTGCTTAGAATACAATTGCAGTAAAATATATTGACTCTTCAATAAACCTAATTTATCCAAAGTAACTATTATTATGAAACGTAGTCAAATATATTGACTTTTTTAATTAACTTAATCTATCCTAAGCAATTATTATTATAGAATGGAGGTACTATATATGGCAAAGATTATTTTGAACAAACAACTGAATATAGCAAAATGTCACTTATTGATCCCTAGATAAATAAGTAGCTTATACTATTTTATTCATTCTAGTAGTCCTCCTTGTTTTCTTAAAAATATCTGTCATTCTTTTTAATTGTACAGTAATGCTCTCAAACATAATTACTCGAATTTCCTTATACCTCATTTTTGGCGTTGAGCAGAGTGTTGACCGTCGATGATCAAACCCATGTTCCAATCAACATGAGACATTTAGAGGAAGTGTCGTTAATACTCTAATTTGTGATAGAATTTAATATATCTAGAGTTTGGTGTTGACTCCTGATGGCCGAAAGATCTCCAATCATTGTCGCAAGAAGTTCAACAATTAATAAAGCTCCTGGATTTTCTCAAAAATTAACTTTGCCTCGATTTCCAATCTAGCTCTGATTAAATTATTACAAATAGTACTAATTATGATAGCGATTATTGTTCTCAATTGAAAGGAAAGATCATAACTCGCAATTGATGGTTGAAGTCTTGAATGTAAAATTCATTTGCAATCTAGCTCGAATTAAATTATTACATGTAGTTATTGGCTACACTACGTTTACAGTGGCAAGGAAGGATAGTACAACGCAATTAATGGTGAGTTATAAAAACTTAACTGTAAAACATTTGTCCATCCTACATTAACTTTGACAAAGAGAGCAAATAAAAAATCCAATTGTCCAGCATAACGAAAGCAATTCAATCTTTCTTCTAGTGTTTGATGGAGATATCCTTATAGATATTACTCCATTGTGAGACTAATTTCCCTATATTGTTGTGATTAAAAAGTCATTTCAATAGTTATGTTCTATAAGATTTGAAACATAATCTTATTCAAACAAAAGTCCAAAGCAGGGTCCCTAAAACATGGTAAACTATCTCATTTGTTTGTTAAAATTTTTAAACATATTGACTCATTATGTTAATTGATTTTATCTCAAGAACCAATCCGTTGGATTAATGGAGCTCGTTAACTTCCTTTTTTTTTTATTTCGACAATTAAATAAAAAAACCACAAAAGAGGCAGGAAATGAACAATACCGACATAGAGGCAATTAGAAGGCCCACAAAACACTTTTAGAACCATTGCCATCATCCCAGCTAATCGACATCCGACTTCTAGGCATTTGCCAAGGCACAAATCACTTACCTCATCCTCACCCACATTAGATAAGCCCAAACATTTACCCAATTTCCATGGTCGGCATGCCTCAAAAAGTATTTTCCTTTTCACATTTTGTGGGAGAGATGTGAGACTCTAATGCCAATTTTTTTTTTTTCAATATTGATATTCAAAATATACACGAATTAAGATCCAAATGAATTTTATGGATTAAGCCAAACTTAAGGAAAAAATAGAAAAGAAATGAGAGGCTGTCACAGAAATTGAAGAGCAACGGCTCCCACTATAGAAACACTCAAAAAATGAGAAAAAGTACCACAAATGAAGGATACTTTATGTCAAGCTAATCATCTCAAGTTTTAAACGCGCTTGTAATGGTTTACAACGACTGAAGACAATGGTTGAGTGCGAAAATTATCTCTCTATCTCTCTATATATATATATATATATATATATATATATATATATATATATATATATATATATATATATATATATATATATATCAGTCGTGATTTTTATTTTGATAAAAAATATTTTTTTATTTAAAAGTACCTTTTAAGTTTTTTTTAGTATGATTGTGTAAATTTTATTTAGTAAAAGCAGAAATAGTAAACAAAATACAAAATGATTCATTTTCGCTATAATTTTTAGTTTTTAGAAAATATTTTTTACAACGTAAAAAAAGTCTAAAATTAAATAAAAATCTTTTAATTTTATATCTAAATATAAATGTATTTTATATCCAAATACAAAGTAATTTTTATTTTTTTAAAAGATTTCTAAAAGATAATCCAAGTCCGCTTTTGGAAAGAAAAAGTAACTTACTGTTCCCATTATATCTCTAACATAATTATCAGGAGCTAAGTTCGTCAAATAATATATATGAGAGGATAATACAACATAATTTATATTAATAATGAGTTAAAACTTAAAATCAAATTCTCATCACCTTATAATATCTATGCAAATGTAAAACTTTAAGAATATTTATTTACGTGATGGTTTTTTTTTTTTTTTGGCGTGGTGATGGTATTTTTCTTAATCATTTTGTCCTCATAATGCACTATGCCCAAATGTACTATACTTTTTTTAGGATTCATCACTATTGACAGATTCTTCTATGGTATAAAAAAACATGTCAAAAAAGTTTATATAAGATTGAAATTTCTCTCGTTTTATATTTCATATAAGATTGATTTTTGTTGGACATATTTATACGAAAATTACTTTTGAATAAAGTATATCAACAACTAATTTCAGAAAAATGAGTTTTATGTTTGAAACGGTCGTTTAACTTTATTAAACCATATTTATTGGAAAAATACTTGCCAGCCAAAAAAATTGTCAAAATTTTATTGTTTGAATTATGTGACAATATTTGATTGGAACATTAATTTTTTTTTTTTATCATCCCACATTTTTCATCCAGCCACTAAAAGTTTGTCCTATTTGTGTCAACTGCTTTCGGTGAATTTTCTAACATGATTTTTTCGAGCCATATAACATTAATAGCTACCAATTTGGGTGACAACATCTTATTATTTATGCCTAAACATCTGTTAGCAGCATTTGGTATAGGCATATGTACATTCAAAAAGAATAGGAAAAAGGAAACGTTACATCAATTTCCAGTTACAAAAGCAAGTTGGAACTGAAAAGGTTGGCTTATATATCATAATTGAGGGATCTTATCAATATCTAAATTAGGTTTTGGTTTTCAATATACTGAGAATTTTTTTTGGATTTTTCTTGGTTATTTTATCTGATTTTCACAAAATGTATAATCCTTATTATGCAACTCACACCATACACCACACATTTAAAAACAAATAAGATGAGAATCCTACCGAACCTCACCAATAAAAAAGTATGAATGATTGATGTTTGTGATCAAAACGTCAGTGCTGGCACTGAATAATTATTTGTCTGCATATAATAATGCCGCGGTATATATAATCCACACGACGTGAAGGGCCACGCACGTATATATTGTACACAAAAATCAGGCCAGTAATGCAATAATCTCAAATCAAATTTTTGATTTTTGACGATGGTTTCGAAGTACCACAAGTACAGCAATGAATGAGTTAAAGTTTGTTAAAGTCGAGTCCTTAATCGGAAGCCAATATAATCTGTTTGCTCAGAAATGTACCCTAACATTTGGACAATTGGAATCAAATTAATTGAAAGGCCAATAATTGAGCTAAGTATTCATAACAAAAACTAATGTTAGTTCCGAATGACAGATCAGTGGCCACCCAAGGTGGAAAATGATACTCATATGGAACGATGTTGCCATTAATTAGGAAAAAAAAATTGTAAAATGTACAAAATTAGATATTCAATTTTAGAAGTTGACAATGTATATACTTAATAAATTAGAAGTAAATGATTGTGTTATTAAATACTAAAAGCTTTGACCATGCCTTCCTTAAAGCTAAAACTATGCCTGCAAATCTGTGTATTAATTAACAATATTATATTGGGAATGGCGAGTGTCATGAAGGAGCAAGTCATGTGTGAAAGCCTTTGTCACCACTACAAAGCAATGTGGGGTAGTCAACACCTGATTAGAGTAGTCGGCAGAGGTTTAAACTGTACGCGAAATGATTAGTGTTACTAGGAAAATAATAATTTCACAGGAACCACGCGTTAATTCCTTCATGATTTGGCATGAATCAATGGCAAAAGAATAGTACATTATCCCATGATTAATGACAGATATTCAAGTAATATCATATGGATTTTATAGACTTATCATTATGCTGCACTTTAGAGTGTGTTCATGAGTTTTAAGGGAAAGAAAAATAAAGTTATCAAAATAAAATGAAGAGAAAGAGAATGATGGGTTTTAAAGGGTTTCAATTAATTTTATTTATGAGTTAAAAATTGATAAGGGAAAGGAAATAGAGGGCTTAAAATATATTCTTATAATTTTATTTTTTATTAAATTAATTTAGTATAGTTAATATGCTTTATATTAATATTGACATAAATGGTATTTTAATATTTTAATAGGGATAATATAGTAAATTAAATAATAAGCAATTTAAAACCCCTAAATTGAGGGAACTACAAAATAGGAATTTTGGAGGATTTTGAGGGGTTAGCAAAAATTCTCAAACATATTTCCCTCTTAAAAATAAAACTCATGAACACGTTAAACCTTCATAAATCTTTCTCTTCCCTGCATTTTCCTTCTAAACCAAACTCGTGAACACGGTCTTAGTGGCTAACTAAGTTGCTTGAAACATGAGTTGGGTTGGTTTTAAACTACAATAAAATGAGGTCATGCATAGTGGTTGACATGGATTAATTCAAGATGTGTTAAAATAATAATCAAACCATGAACCAAAGAAGCTTAGTGTAATTAATTATCTAATGACTTAATTAATGATAAGATAAATTAATGAGATGTATCACCTGAAAAGTGAGGGCTTGTGTTGTAGACTTTTAAGCTACAAACAAGCAGTAACTCCCAAAGCAAGCATCGACTTAGTGATTTTTAATTGTGTCACCGTCCGTGACCCTCTAACTGCAGCTTTCTTTAAAAGGGAAACTATACTATACTATTAGTTGACATGGAATGCAACTACGTATCCAATATGTTGGGAAGCTTTTGTTATAAATAGGCTAAGGCACCCCCTCCTAGAAACCACAGCAAAACAAAGCTAGCCAAAGCTCAAACAATTAATAGTGTTCTCTCTCTATAACTCACTCTCCATCTCTTACCATAATGGCAGTCCCAGTGATTGATTTCTCAAAGCTGAATGGTGAAGATAGAGCCAAAACTATGGCACAGATCGCTAATGGGTGTGAAGAATGGGGGTTCTTCCAGGTACTTACATCATTTACCTTCATAATGTGTGGTTTATGGCTCCTAAAATGTTGTATGATATGATACCAGTTTACTTACACAACATGAAACACATTACTTTTCTTAGGTGCGATTTTTTTGTTGTTGATGTTCTATTGTATATATATGCACATATATATCACTGGTCATGCTTGGTTTTACAGTTGATCAACCATGGCATTCCTGAGGAACTCCTTGAGAGGGTGAAGAAGGTTTCCTCAGAGTTCTATAAGCTGGAAAGAGAGGAAAATTTCAAGAACTGTACAGCAGTGAAGCTAATGAACGAGTTGGTTGAGAAGAAGAGCAGTGAGAAGTCGGCGCATGTGGACTGGGAGGATGTAATCACTCTCCTGGATGATAATCAATGGCCAGAAAAAACACCAGGTTTCAGGTATGAAGCAAACCAATGAGTACTCTTATTTCATACAGTGATGGTAGACATCTTTTTTTGACATCTCTAGAATCATGTATAAATAAGTGGAGATTTAAGTTATACAATTCAAGTAATGAGTCTAGTGAAAGGATTTCTCATACAGTATTGATTATCTTATCATACTCACTGTATTCACCTATCTACAGTTCAATACCCATATGTCCAAGGAAGTGTCTAGAAACTTACGTACAAATAGAATTTTCCCCAATGAATATTTTTTCATACTAAAAAGGCCTGTCATACATCCCGTGAAATGTTCTATTTTATATAAGGAAGAACCCAAGAACCCCCCCTATATATATATCATTCCATGCACACTCTATTCTATTATACCTGCTCTCTTTCACAACAAATTTATGATCACATTAGTAGAGTTTCAACATGATGAATGCATAACTGACTTCTCACTTGGATGACAGGGAAACCATGGCAGAATACCGGTCCGAGTTAAGGAAACTGGCAGAGAAGGTGATGGAAGTGATGGATGAGAATCTGGGGTTACCAATAGGATACATCAAGAAGGCATTTAATGATGGAGAAGGAGACAATGCCTTCTTTGGCACCAAAGTCAGCCACTACCCTCCCTGTCCCAATCCAGAGCTAGTGAATGGCCTGAGAGCTCACACTGATGCAGGAGGTGTCATCCTACTTTTCCAAGATGACAAGGTTGGCGGCCTTCAAATGCTCAAAGATGGGCAGTGGATAGATGTCCAACCTTTGCCAAATGCCATTGTCATCAACACTGGTGATCAGATTGAGGTACTTAGCAATGGTAAGTACAAGAGTTGCTGGCACAGGGTTCTGGTCTCTACACAAGGGAACAGGAGATCAATTGCTTCCTTCTACAACCCATCATTCAAGGCCACCATATGTCCTGCACCACAACTGGTGCAAAAAGAAAACCAAGAAGTGGAAGATGCTTATCCTAAATTCGTTTTTGGTGACTACATGTCTGTCTATGCTGAGCAGAAGTTTCTCGCCAAGGAACCAAGGTTTCGAGCTGTAAGGGCCACGTGAGAACTGCACTTTCGCTTTCATATAGAAAATACATTTGCTCCTACCCTACCCGTTCTTTTTTTCTTTTTCTTTGTTTATGGGTCTTGCTACTATAAGACATGTTTGATAACAAGGAATACCACTTGGTTGCATTTCTCTTCATATTTCTCAAGAATGGAAAACCATTGTGGGTATTATTAGTGCTCCTTGTTTATGTTTTTTAGAATATTGCTTTGTCTTTCAATATCATGGTGGGAGCTAGTATCCATCCATCTGGCTTGAATTGTGCAATAGTACTATTACATAAATTCTAAAGTTGTCTGCTATAAATTTCTCTTTTCCCCTCGTATTGTTGCCATCCTCTTGGTTTGAGTTATCATCCACATGAAGTAAAATATATGCAACTATCTTCTAAATCTTGTAAAGTTTTCTGTTTAAGTTTCCTCCTCTTTAACGTCATAACCCCAAGGAGTTACCTTCTTTTTCAACACAACCAGCAACTTCAAACTTAAGGACTAAGAGCTGCCACTTACGCTCAGCAATGTGATGGAAATAACAAAATATACCATTTTCCCTTTCTTTTGGCGAAGAAATTTTTTGGTAAGTTATACTCTCTTCTACTTCTTAAGTAGACAAATAGAAATATTATGAGTCACCAAATAGCCACAGGTTTAAATCCTGCGATCCCAATAAGAACATGATAAATACGTAAGTAGAGTTTGTGAGAATCCAGTCAGCTGACAGAAACTCAGACGGATTTTCTTCTTCCTAGGACATTGTTGCATGAAAATATAGCTGTAACTAGCAGAATTATTATTTGCCAGAAAGGGTAAGCTGAAAAAGAGAGAGAAAAGATCTGGAGACCTGAGAGAATGTGAATTGGAGTCGAGAAAGTGTCTATAATATTACGTCTGTGTGTAATTTATATGTTTGAGAGACTGTGTGTAGCCATTAGTACACCTATCTCAGTTACAGTTACTACAAAGTCTGACAGCTACTATCTCAACACAGTACATAAACAGAAAAGGAATTCCACGGTTTGACACAGCGATAAACTTTCAAACGCATCATTGAGCTGCTTCTAATAAACAATTTACAGCTTCAAGTACTGTCAATATACAACAGCATCTTGCCAAAATCAGTGTGGGAAAACCATAAGTAAACCCTATATCCTCATTGAAAGCCAATGTAAGAAAATGGTATTGTCCACTATATCTAAGTTCTGTATTCTCAATGTATACTCTGTACCTTAATTACACAAGACAAGTCTTCATGGGAGAATAACACATAACTATTCTTCACTTTCACATGCTTTATAAGGCCTTTTGATCAAGTCTTTCATTCCAATTTAGGCAGCGAATCAAGCTATGAAACCAATCACCAGTTTGGTCAAACTTGTTAACAGTTGGAAGTGGATGCTGACTCATAGATATTCTCACAGAATCTCCTCTGGAAAGTTGTTGCCTTCTCTTCCCATCAAATGAAACCCAGGCGTTGCTTCTTGCATCTTCTGGAATCTGTTATCAATAAACCCTAAGTAACTCGTATCCTAATTAAAAAGAAAAAATCCTAAGATTATTAAATGATTAATTAACCCGTGACTTCCACACCACACAAAAGAACAAATCCCAAAATCATGTGATTATCATGTGATCTTGGTGTTGACCATGTAGCTTTTTCCAACACACTCCTGAGAGACTACTTAGCATAGATAAAGAAGTGAAAGCATTTTTTAAGTATAGAAGTCGCTGCATGAGCCATAAATGATAAAACATACAATTTTGGTAACAAGAACATCCAATATGATAGTTTTAACACATGGAGAATGATTCACTTCACCTTTAATTCAAGTCGAGCAGAATCCGGAAGTATAACTGGTCTAAATGAGAGTGAATGTGGACAGATTGGGGTAAATAGCATGCAGGGAACATTTGGATGGACCTGCAGTTTTCATTTATCATCAGATAAAAATGTCAATGAAGGCATGATTGATTCAGGTCAATTTCATGCTCATACTGTACAGTTAAGGAAGATGTATACATGCAGTTGAATGTAAGAAAACATATTAAAGGAAATTATACAAGGTGACTTCTACGAGATTTCTATGCTAATTTAAACTTTGTACAGCAATTTCTTGGATACGGGCTAGTATTCCCATCTGCATTCCAAAACAGAAGTTTACTGTCCAATATTTTCAAAGTCACGAAAGTCTTCTGCAGATGTTCACTATTTCACATGATGGAAGCTAAATTTACAATAGGAAGCACAAAATGAGTACATTTTCTTAAAGGGATAAAATAATGTAAAAGCAGATTATGTGAAAACTCTCTTTGGGCAAGGAAGAAAGGAAAGGAGCATTGTATTTTAAATAGGATAAATTACACTCACCTCCCCTAGATTTATGGAAATGCAACTCTCACCCCTCTAGTTGTCCAGCTTATACTTCCTCTGCTTGTCAAATTTTAAGTATTTATATTAAGTCATACCCCTTATTCACAAACCACCGTTAGTAAACTTAACAGAATAACATTTTTGTGATATTAACTGTTTCTAATTAATAAAATTATAAAAAAGGTTAAATGCATTTTACCTCCCTGAATTTTAGGTCATGTGCAATTTAAACCCCGACTTTTCAAAATGTGCATTATAACACCCTGAACTTTTTAAACTTGCAAAAAAAGCCCTAATTTTCAAACAATGTATTACGACACTCCAAACTTTTCAAACTTGCAAAAAACCCCAAAAAATTTAAGTCATAGTAGGTGTCGGGTTGCACACAATAAAAAAATCAAGAGGGTTAATTGCACACAGGTAGTCACAAACAAGGTGTCGAGTTTGACAAATTAAAAACTTCAGGAGAGTTAAGTGCACATAAATCTTACCTTTATTAGTTGCCAAAATTATACTAAGGGGTGTTTTGCATAGTTTAAAAGTTCAGGGCATTTTAGAAAATCAGGGGATAAATTGCACATGATCTAAAATTCAAGGGGGTAAAATGCATTTATCCCTTATAAAAATACCCTTCAACTTAACATAATGGGTAAAGTTATTTTTATAATTTTATTAATTAGAAACAGTTAATATCACAAAAATGTCATTCTGTTAAGTTTACTAACGGTATTTTGTGAATGAGGAGTGTGACTGTAATATAAATACTTAAAATTTGACAAGCAGAGGGGTGTGAGTATAAACTGGACAACTAGAGCGGGTGTGAGTTGCATTTCCACAAATCTCAAGGGAGGTGAGTGTAATTTACCCTTTTAAACAAGTTTTGTATTTCAAAAAATTGGGCCAAAGGAAAGAGTGGAAAAAACTATGTTCAGGCACAGTTATCTGCAACTCATTCAGCACCGTCACAACCACCAACAATTGCAAAGTACTTTGGAATAGATTGATGACTACAATTTAAACAATATCACTAGTTTCAGCCTCCTTAGAACATAGTAAGAATGTCGTCCAGCTATCTAAAGCTGCAGTAAGAGTAGGAAGACACCTCAACACAATGTTCAGCATCTAACACTGTAGAAACACCAGGTGAGAAAAGCTTTATGCGATAATAGCTTAAGATTATGATCATTGTTTATCAAAGTATTCCAAGGCAACGATGTCAAGCCAATTCATAGTAACGAATAGAACTCAAACCATGCTCCTAAAGAATCCAACTCTAGCACAAGCTTACCATAGAACCTCCAGCAGCTGTAGAATAAGCAGTGCTACCAGTCGGGGTGGCCACAATGACTCCATCACCTTGTACCTGAGAAACAGGACAAATATAGAAGGCATGAAACAGCTTTATATGGTTTTCAGAGACACGAAATTTACAATACTGACAAATCTCATCCTAGGATATAAAAGACATATATAAAATTTGGAGTGCAAATAACAAATACATAATAGAACTCACCTTGGTTATAAGTCTATTATGTTCATAACATTCAATCTTTGAAAGGTATGGATTAGAACCCCGATCAACAACCACCTCATTCAGAATATCAAATACTTTTCCTGGCACTGCTTTACCCTTACGAAAATTTCACACCGGAGGCGCATTCTGAGAGTGATGTACACACCATCTCGTGTATTATTTCCATGGATGACTTGCCGTAAGTCCTGTTTGTAGTCTTCAAACTAGAACAGAAAACAGAAGGGAAGTCAAACACATGGCAGAAGAGATACCCACATTATGGTGAAATAAATCATTTAAAAAGCTTACACTATGAGAAGTGAGAAAGCCAAGGGAACCAAGGTTAAATGACACAACAGGGGGAACAGCACCTCCAAATAGATTTGAAGCATGCAGTATAACACCATCTCCTCCCAAACATGCCACAAAATCTACTTTCTCATGTAGATCACTGAATCAAAGGCATCAGATAAGCTAAGCAACCATTTAATGAAGCACAGCTTATATATAAGTAAAATGAAAAGTGACATTACTGCATATAAACTTGCAAACTCCAGTACCTAGTATCTTGAATGTAGAAGGTCTGAACAAATCCAAACCCAGAAATTTTAGCAAATGTATCATGCACATCAGGTTCCACAAAAACGTTCATTTTCTCTTGGTAATACAGAAAAGAAGCAACCTGCAGATCAGATACAGAAAGTCCAGTGAGAACGAATTTAGTCAAATTAATTACAAAAAACTAGCATCAATACTCATACAGTTTCATAAATTAAAATTACATTTCTAGTTCTTTCACTCTATTGACAAAACTATATATTGTTGCAGATAAATTAAAAAAAAAAAGTAGTCATATAATCCTTAATTGTTGGATATCAGTATCCGTATCGTGTTGAGATTAGAAATATGCTTGAATTAATTTATTTTGCATTTAAAAAAGATTCTATCAAAGGTTCTATTTAAAATATTTTTGTTAAAAACTTTACTAAAAGAAAAAACTAACCACTTCAAATAGGTACTAGATATTTATGAAGTTAAAAACTCATAGTTATGGATACGGAAATTCAAATAATCTGTGCAACACATGGAAAACAAACTAGTATTATCCAGACTAAGTTCAGCAAATTAAATATTTCTACATGAAGGGGTGTAATTAAGCTGAGTTGACCCAAACATTAGCAAGTTCAAACTTGAAACATTTAACATACAATTTGTTCAGGCTTGTCTCATTTAATGTATTGGCCCCATATAAATAAGCTTGAGCATAAAGTTGAAATGAAACTGTGTATAAATATAAGTTCAATCAAGCTTTAATTGAGAACCTATATATAGAGAGCATATGCATGCATATGATAGGGATAAGCTCTATGGAAAGAATCAGTTTTATGGGAAGGTTTATAAAAGGAAGAGGTTCAAAGAAAGCAGAGAATTAGTTGGAACTAATTCGGAGGATTCAAATGAATGAGAGATTTTAGGAGTAGATTAAATATTTTTTGTTATGAGAAAGATTTTAGGAGTAGTTTAGGTATTTTCTGCTATGAGAGTATTTATTGAGTAATTGGTAGAAGATCAGATAGTTAGTAAGTATTTGGTTATTGGGCTTTGGAGTGTTTGAGCTACTTAGTGCTCTATTCCTATCTTTGTCATTCGCATTCAGTTATATCTAGTTTCATTCAGAGATACTCACCTTGAGTATTGTTATCTGCACTATATCTGCTCTGTGTGTGTTCTTATCAATTGGTATCCAGAGCCCATCCTTGGTAGCTGTGGGGGCCTTTTCGCATGGACGTTACACAGATGGAGGATCAAGTCGCTGAACTGCGAACAAAACTAGATCGCATGATGCATTTGTTGGAGAAGGACGATCGACGCCGATGCCAACGCGGCCGATCACCACCGTCACCACCACCACAAAGGCTGTCTTCCGTGTGGCTGTAGATGATCATTGGGTTGGGGGTTCAAGACAGGAGCGACACCACACGCCTTCTCCTCCTCGCAGCGAGCGCCGCATTCGAGGTCCAGGGACCACGATGATCGGGCTCTCCCCAGTCCCTTGTTGGTCATTCTCGCCATTGGAAGCGACAGCCATGGCCTAACCGGTACCGCGATGACGACGTCGAGATTTCACAAAGGCGTCGTGGCCTTGATCGGCGCATGGAGGTTCCGATCTTCGGGCGAAGATGTCTTGGGATGGCTTGCGAAATGGAATGGTATTTCCGCATCAATATGATCAACGCTGAAGAGAAGTTTGAAGTTGTGATGCTGGCACTCGAGGGGAAGGCGCTTTCCTGGTTCCAAGTGTGGGAGGAGCAAACTCACTTCCCTTCATGGCGCGGATTCCGCGAAGCCATCACCGGCGTTTCAACAGGGGTGATCAAGGATCCGTATGGCCCTTGCTCCGCCTACAACAGGCAGGGCTCTGCTGGAGTACATCGAAGCCTTTGAAAGAATTTCTGGTCCTATGCACAATGTTGACAAGGAGATGCTAAGAGGGATTTTCATTAATGGGCTGCATGGTGGGTTACGGGCCGAAATTAAGAGCTTGGAGTTGGGCTCTTTGGCCGAGTTGAAAGACAAGGCCCTTCTGTTGGAGGAAAGAAACAAGGAGTGGAAGGGGGTGGAGTTGGGCCACCTGATTGCAGATGGGCCATTCTAAAGGCCCAATCATGTATAAGAGTCCCTGTATCCTTCCAGAAGCAGCACGAATAACACGCACGACACTGCACCACCACCAGATGCAAAGAACTCGGAGTCATCAAACAGGAGCGATGTACGACGCCTTTCCAGGAGGAGCTCCGTGATCGGAGCCGCAAGGGGTTATGTTTTAAATGCGGGGACCGCTGGGAACAAGGACATCTGTGCAAGCTACGACATTATCATCTTGCTTTGGTAGAGGATTCGGAGGAGGAGGAGCATTCCGCGCTGAAGATAAGGTAGCAGATAAAGAACCGGAGCCCCATCAAGCAATGAAGTCCTTTCGCCTCACTTTTAACAACCTACAAGGCTTTACAACCTTCAACAAATCCTTCAAGGTTCAAGGGAAGGTGGCGGGTTTCGAAGTTATCATTTTGGTGGATATAGGCGCTGAAGCAAATTTTATCTCAGCTCCCTTAGTCTCTCAACTTCATTGCCAAAACAAGACTTACCATTTACGGTGGAGGTGGGAACGGGTGAGGTCCATCTTGGGTTAGGCCTCTGTGAAGCATGGAAATCGAGATCCAGCGGATCTCCATAACTCAATCTTTCTTTGTTTTGGAGCTAGGGAGTGCGGATGTGATCTTGGGGTATGGGTGGATAGCTGGTTGGGGACATCAAGGGAAATTTCCAGAAATCAATTCTTCAATGGAAAGTGGGGAAGATTGGACAGGTATTCAGGGTGACCCCGCCTTAGGCACAACCAGTGCTTCTTGGCGAACCACATTGAAGACACTCAAGGCTGATGGTGAAGGCTATTACATCACCCCATGTGCACTGCAGCCAAAGGAGGCATTTGCACAACAAGGAAGTTCAATTGCAATGCTACCTGAGGACATTAAGGAAATACTCACACATTATGATGATGTTTGTCACCTCCCAGGACTACCTCCTCAACGTGCCCAAGATCATTCTATTAATTTGAAGGAAGGAGCGAACATACCCAATATTAGACCCTACACGTATGCCTATTTTCAGAAGAATGAGATTGAGAAAATCATCAGTGAAATGCTGTCATCTGGAATAATCAAAGCTGGTACAAGTCCGTATTCTAGCCCAGTCATTCTAGTACGCAAGAAGGATGGAGGATGGCGTTTCTGTCGACTACCGTGCCTTAAATAAGGTAACTATTCCAGACAAATTTCCAATCCCTATTATCGATGAGCTGTTGGATGAATTAGGGGGAGCACATCTTTCTCAAAGCTGGATTTGAAATCGGGCTATCACAGATCAGAATGAAGCTGAGTGATGTGGATAAAACAGCATTTCGTACACATGAAGGGCACTATGAGTTCTTGGTTATGCCGTTTGGGCTAACCAACGCTCCTACTACTTTCCAGGCGCTTATGAATCCTGTTCTGAAACCATATTTGAGGAAATTTGTCTTGGTTTTCTTCGACGATATCCTAATTTATAGTAGAACTGAAGAGAACATAAGGAGCAGTTGATGAAAGTACTAGAACTATTGAGACAGCACCAGCTATACATCAACAAAAAAAGTGTTCTTTTGCACAACTAGAGGTAGAGTATTTGGGACACGTGATTTCTGGAAACGGGGTGGCAGCAGACATTAAAAAAATTGAAGCCATGTTAGCTTGGCCTGTCCCTCATGATTTAAAGGGACTAAGAGGTTTCTTGGGGATCACAGGCTACTATAGAAGATTTGTGCGGGGATATGGAAAGATTGCTTGGCCTTTAACTCAGCTTCTCAAAGGTGACTGTTTTCGAGTGGAATAGAGGCACAAGGAGCTTTTGACCGCTTAAAGGAAGCTATGACCACTCTTCCAGTTCTAGCAGTCCTGACTTTGAGAAAACTTTTGTCGTTGAAACGGATGCATCAAGCAAAGGATTGGGAGCGGTTTTGATGCAAGAAGGAAGACCAATAGCTTACATAAGTCAAAAGCTATCAAAGAGCCCAACAGAAGTTAGTGTACGAGAGGGAGCTCATGGCTATAGTTTTAGTTGTCCAAAAATGGAGACATTACCTTTTGGGAAGGAAGTTTATTATACATTCTGATCAAAGGAGTTTGAAATTTCTGGTGGATCAGCAGATAATGGGTGAAGGGCAGCAAAAATGGATCACCAAGTTATTGGGCTTCGATTTTGAAATCCAATACAAAGCTGGTAAGGAAAATGGAGCTGCTGATGCTTTATCCCGCAGACCCAGCTTTGCTGCCATATCTTCAGTAACATTTCAGAACTTGGAAGGACTGGAAGACGAGATCCAGGCTGATGCAAAATTAAAAGGGATATTGCAAGACCTTCTTCAAGGGACTGAGATCCATGAGGTCTATGAAATCAAAGGTGGGAGGTTATTTTACAAAGGGCGTGTGGTCATCCCTAGGAATTCACATCGGATTCCAATAATTCTCCAAGAATTTCATAATTCAGTTTTAGGGGGACATTCTGATTTTCAGAACCTACAAACGAATTTCCTGGGCTAGTTTGGTGGGAGGGTATGCGCCAGAAAATTCAAAAGTATGTTCAAGAATGTGAAGTTTGCAATAGAAATAAATATCAAACCTTGTCTCAAGCAGGCCTTCTCCAACCCTACCAATCCCTTCTAAGGTATGGGAAGATATATCAATGGATTTCATTGGGGGGCTTCCAAAAAGCCAAGGTAAGGATACTATCTTGGTAGTTGTAGATAGACTTTCAAAGTATGTCCATTTTTTGGATTGAGCCACCCTTATTCCGCCAAAGATGTAGCAAGCCTCTTCATTAAGGAGATTGTTCGATGGCATGGATTTCCCTCTTCCATAGTGACTGAGGGATAAGGTATTCATGAGTTCTTTTTGAACGGAATTATTTAAACAAGCTGGAACCAAATTGAAGTACAGTTCAGCTTATCATCCACAAACGGATGGACAACAGAGGTTGTCAATAGGTGTTTGGAAACCTATCTCAGGTGTTTTTCCGGTACTAAACCCAAGAAATGGAGCAAATGGCTATCTTGGGCAGAATTATGGTTTAATACAACCTACCATTCTGCTGCCCATACTTCTCCCTTTCAAATTCTTTATGGCAGGGAACCACCTGTAGTGATTAAAGGAGATGTGACATCCTCAGCGTGGAAGAAGTCAACCAGCTTTTAGCTAAGCGAAATTCCATTTTGGATTAATTGAAGTGGAATTTAAATAATGCTCAAGCCAGGATGAAAGCACAGGCAAATCAGAAAAGGAGAGAGGTTGAATATGAAGTGAGAGAAAAGGTGTATTTGAAGATACAACCATACAGGTTGAAGTCCTTGGCCAAGCGTGTTAACCAGAAGTTAAGCCCCCGTTTCTATGGTCCCTTTGAGATCATTGAGAGGGTCGGAAAGGTTGCCTACAAGCTACTACTCCCTGAAGGATCCTTAGTGCATCCAGTTTTTCATGTCTCATTGCTAAAAAAATGTTTAAGTTCAGAAGTGCAGTGCCAACCTTTGCCACAATGTCTTACTGAAGAGTGGGAGCTGAAGATTGAACCAGCCAATGTCATATCAACTCGAGTTAATGACCACGGTGAAGATGAAGTGCTGATTCAATGGAAAGATTTACCTGAGTTTGAAAATACTTGGGAACGGGTGACTGACATTCAGTTACATTTTCCTCATTTCCACCTTGAGGACAAGGTGGTACTTAAAGGGGGGGTATTGATAGGGATAAGCTCTATGGAAAGAATCAGTTTTATGGGAAGGTTTATAAAAGGAAGAGGTTCAAAGAAAGCAGAGAATTAGTTGGAACTAATTCGGAGGATTCAAATGAATGAGAGATTTTAGGAGTAGATTAAATATTTTCTGTTATGAGAAAGATTTTAGGAGTAGTTTAGGTATTTTCTGTTATGAGAGTATTTATTGAGTAATTGGTAGAAGATCAGTAGTTAGTAAGTATTTGGTTATTGGGCTTTGGAGTGTTTGAGCTACTTAGTGCTCTATTCCTATCTTTGTCATTCGCATTCAGTTATATCTAGTTTCATTCACAGAGATACTCACCTTGAGTATTGTTATCTGCACTATATCTGCTGTGTGTGTGTGTGTGTCTTATCAGCATATAATTAATTGTGAATGATATGTATAATATATATACAATTGAAATTAATATTTAATGTATAAAACAATACCATCATATGACATATATAATATAAATACATGTTCTTTACTATGTTTCTTATAAATTAACAAGCCAAGCATGGCAGTGAAATTTTCATGCTTGCTTTTGTTAAATGGGCTTACATATTTATCTAAAGATTGAGACTGATTTGTTTATTATATGAGACGAAAGAAGACTGAATATCTCACAAAAAGCTGAACTCAAATACACCGCTACAACTGTAGCTTTTCACCTTAAAGCAGTGCTGGATATATTAGGTTTATTAAATCTACAATTTCAAAGTCCAGGCATACAAAATGGAAAACAATCTCAATGCACGGCAAATTTGATGCTACATCTTTTGAAAATAAATTGTTCCTATTGAGTGCCTTTGCAGAGCAAGTGGCAGCTACCTTGAACCCTGACCTCAATGCTTCTTCCCTCCCCACAACATGACTTGTTCCTCCATGCCAAAACACAATTTTGTTCCTTAATTTCAATGTTAGAAACTATGATGTCTAGACCATTGACAGCCAAAAGACCTTCGGTGCTTAAAAATTTCTAAAAGAAAAAAATTATTACCTCTTTAGCTTCTTCCATGAGTTGCTCCCCTGGCTTTTTCAGCAATAACACAGTTTTTGGTGAAGATTTCCACATAAGCATCTGTTGCTGGGTGCTGGGATGAGTGAAGGCTAAAGAAGATTCAGTTACCATTTCTCTGGCACAAGAAATTCCATCAGTTCGTACTAAGAACATCTCAGCTTTCTTTCTTGATTGCACCCTTACAACTCCCGTTGAGGATGCACACATGTCTCCTTCAATGAGTTCCAAGTCTTCATCATGTAAGGTTAACCCAACCTTACAGTCATCATTTCCAAACTTTTGAGAATTAGTTGTGACACTATCAATGTCATTGTTCACAATGGTAGAGGCATTGGCATTAATCATGTAATGCATTGCCCCTTCACTAAACCCATTAACTGTTGTCCCAACAGAACTGGAAGTATTCCTATTCACTGACTTCCCATTGCCACCAACTGTAATATGGGGCACCCCAGATGGATAATCCACATGAGCTGACCCATTTGAAATTTCAGGACCTACAATTTTAGGTACAGGATTATCTCCATTGTTGATAATCGCTCCCCACTGTAGTCTTTTAGTACGCATGTTCCTTGAATCTGCCAAGCATTCCAACCTTTTGAGCTGATAATTAAAATAGATAGGCCTTGAGAACTTCCTATTTCCCAAAAATTTGGACATCTCTTTCTTGGAAAAGACGTCACGAGGAGGGACTTGAGCTTCTAAAGGGATAGTTTTGCTGTATAAACTTGTAAAAGATACTTTCCCATTAGCAGCACTCGCTTGTGATAAAGTACTATCATCAGGAGTAGCTCCACTTAAGGGCCCATTACTTTGAGTTTTGTCATTATCCTTCTTTGAAAATGTACTTTTGTCAAATGTTCCAACAGAACAATGTGTTGCACCCAAGCTCTCTTGCAACAAACTGTTATCCTTTGCCAGGCAGGATCTCTCGGCAGTCATTGAAGAGTCCTGTAGTTTCCCAGATTCATTTGTACAATCCGATGACATATCATTGGAAGCAACTGCTACATTAGTAGCAAACGGTGATGCAAAGTGAGTCATGTACTGCCTCCATCTAGAAACCATGGCAGATGTTCTCCAAACTCCTTCCTTACTGTGAAGATAGATTGGCCTTTTGCTGCAATCTGAAACATAAGATGCAAGCCTCTCAACCTGTTCCATTGTAGGTGCTGTCCTAACTTGAACAGGGATTTTGACCAATTCAATTTTTCCAGATGAAATAGCTTCATTCACAGCTTCTTGATAGAAGTTATCTTTTACAGTCTCTTCTCTGAGATCTATAACAGTTTTATATCCTTTATCCAGTAACCACTTTAGGCCTTCTTCAGTTACCTGCCCGCCTATCCAAAAAGCTGCTTCAGAGTCTTTGGATTCGGTGTCCCCTTTGGGTGATAAATATACAGGACTCCAATTTGCAAATAGTTCAGGATATGGATAATCCTCCCTGCGAGGAAAACCAGAATCATAGCATACATTCTTCAGTCTCTGAAGTTTCCTCCAAACATCCAAGCTCCGATCATCATCAGGAACTAAATAGTTCTCAAGAGCAACATGCAAGCTCTCGCAACACCTTTTCATCTCACTCCTAAAAATGGCAAGCGGGGGAAGTGCATCCTCCATTGCGCTAACCTCTGCAGCACGAAAAGGAGTCATAACCGAAGACCTTCCAGAAAGAATATCCTCCCTCCCACCGTTCACAAGGGCCACCATGCATCCAAGGACAGAAACAATTTTATCTTCTAGGACCGGCTTCTCATCCGGCGGAACCTCATACGAGACACTACACTCACCAGTGAACGGGTTACATAAAGCATTCATCAATGCAGAATGAAGCCTTTCATAATTCCTAAAGATCCTACAATATGCCTCCACTTCAGCAATATCACCTGGAACTGGACCTATCCAAGGCAACTGTGATCGATCATTGGATTGGATGGAATTCAAACTCTACAAACAAAAGCATAAAAAATAATAATAATAATAATAATAATAATTGAAAGAAAAATTGAATACAATAACACAAATTTGTGAACTAATGGAAACACTAAGAGTTTCAGTTTCTCGAAGTTAGAGTGAGAACCTAAAAGGTTGGAACTTTAAAATTAAAGAGATCATGAATTCACTTCAGCTAAGCAAATTTTAGTTAGTTAAGGAAATTGATACCTGAGTATCCAATCCGAAATTTAAGGAAAAGGGCTTGGAAAATTGGGCGGTGACGAGGAACTTGAGGTTTCTGGGGAGACGACTACCCCGTCCTCTCTCTGGAATTGGAAGGCGAAAGGGAAGGTTTTGGTGGCATTGGGGAAGGAGGACAGTGGAGGTTTGAGGGAACAGTGATGCGAAGGGGAGAATGCTCCGGTGGTCGGATTCATGAGGACGGAGAAAGCGAGGTGGTGGCTGGCACGTGCAGAGACATGCCACCATGGGACTGGGACCGACTGGGTTCAGTTCACCCCCCAATAGGATGTTGTTTCAGAGTTTTCATCGGAAATGTTTTCCGTTTGTTTGGGTATAAGTTAATGTTGTTTTCATCAGACTTTGCTTTGATTGCTTTCTGATTTCTGCCTCATCAACTGGATTGCTTTGATTTTGATGCACGTTGCCCCTCATGCTCCTTCTTGATGTGATGGGAAATGTTACTACGTGCCTCCGCCTGTTTATTCTTTCCTGTGTGTCCATTCACTATTATCATATTATTGGCCTTCTACCAACAAATATTATCATTGGATAAAGATGCCAAGTGTCCTATATGAATCTGGTTATGAAGAAAGAGAGATTTTGTCTTTTCTTGAATACAGAAGTAAGTTCGCTTTTTTTGCGAGGATCATTGTAAATGCGACCCAGAGGTAACGTTTTCACTTGAATTAAGACAATTTACTAAAATTAATGTTGGAAAAACTTTGCATCTACAATGTTAAAACTTATTAGCACTATGCTGTAGAAGTGGAAAGTTTTACAACTTTAAGTGCAACTAGGAGTGAACTTGATTCCGTAAGTATAAAATTAATTCTATCATAATTGATTTTGTTAAAACTAATTTTAAAATAAAATAATTTATATTTGATAACTTCTCTAAAAGTTATTCCAAACGAAAACAAGAAATTTTCACTTATCTTATAATCAATTTTAGAAGGAAAAATGGATTTTGAAGCAAAATATACACGACTTTCAAGGCATATTTGTTCTCCAGAATTAATTTCACTTCTACCTTCGTCCACTTATTTCTGTACATGGACAATGGTACACTGTTATATTGAAAAATCAAAGCATTTGAACATATTGTATCCAAATATTTTAATTTTTCAATGTACCAAAGTTTTGTTAATTTCCAAGTAGACAAATATAAGTGGAAAGAGGGAGTAAGTATAAACGGGAAGCCAAACACACACTAGATTACTGGCTGCAGCAGCATGCCTTCCATGCTAATCGCCCATTCTATATGAATCACGTTTTTCTGACTTACCATCGAAATTGCATGGGCAGCCAGAAGCACGTTTTGTAGATGAAGCGTAGAGGCCAGAACACAATTTAACACTATCACTTAGCAGTTATCCATTAACAAAGCTGTATTCGTCTGCATCTAATCCAAGTGGATGGAAGTAAAGGACAATAACAAGAATAGTTAAATACATAAACATGTACAACCTCAATGGAAAAAAGGGTCAGATTTAACCTTGATCAAGTGAAAAAAAACGACATGATTGAAATGAACAGTAGACAAGAATAATTTATAGCTACAGACCTTAGCTCATTGCTCATATGATTATTAGCTAGACGAGTTGAAGATGACTGTAGATACTATTTTTAATTTTATCAACTGTCCTGACAAAATTATTGATTCAACAAGTTACAACGAAAAGAATTGCAGCTGAACCTGGTACTTCAAACTTTTCATTGAATTCATTCTGGGATGGAAAAGAAAGGACTTGAAAGGACCGGGGAGTGTATGGATGCTTTAAATAAT
Organism: Dalbergia oliveri; assembly: GCA_030441495.1. Classification (NCBI taxonomy): domain Eukaryota; kingdom Viridiplantae; phylum Streptophyta; class Magnoliopsida; order Fabales; family Fabaceae; genus Dalbergia; species Dalbergia oliveri. Next base: position 10,472,456 of record JAMLFY010000003.1, on the reverse strand, counting down.
TCAGTGAAAAAACGGCAAAATTGCTAAGTTGTATTCACTTCACCAGCTGCAGCCTTAATTTTTGTACGCAGGAATATCCTAAGCTACTAAACTAGTATTTAGAAATCCTGCTCATCGCTGGCTTAGGAATGCAAGCACCCGGGATAAATTCTTCAAAATCCAATTTTACAGAAACAAGTAAACGATGGGGTCCAAATCTGATCTCATAATACAGAATTTCACTAGTTTTTTTTTTTTTTTTGGTTGCAGCAGAAAAATTGAGCCTGCTGTATTTGTTATGCTGACAGTTGAATATCTAACTGTCGTAGGCAAATCTTTCTGGCATGTTACAAAAAGCCTGCATTGTTTTGCTGACCACGCCAAGAAGCTGCAAGTATTCATCAGCACCATCAACTAGGCACTGCAATTCCAAAAGCAATTAGTAAGAATTGTACTCATTACACAGCAACGGCATATGCATTTAAGTAAACTTTGAAGACCTTAAAAACAACAGAAAAAATAGTTGTGTTCATATCATATCCAGGAAGTGGAAAAGGAAAGGTAGAACATTAAAAGAAAGGTGAGGGTTTAGTGTATGTTAGTTAATTCCAAGGGTCATCAGTAACCTTATCTGCTTCGCCCAGCTTCTTGGATATTCTAGCCTTCTGTTCATCCGATATGTCATCTTCAACAATCGCCTCGAATAACTGAAGGACTCAAATCAGTTCCATAAAAAAAAAAAAAAAAGAATTAACTGCGTAAGCAAAGTTACTCACAAAATAATTCCCTATGAAACTCAGAAAAACAAGACCTGGGTTAGCATCTGAGAGGCTGGATATCCCTCAGCAATGAAATTGTTCACTTCCTTGTTGGCTAAATCAAAATTACCACTTTTGCATGCTTTAAGAAGTGCCTCCACCACCTCTGCTGGCACAACCTGATATATTTTAAAAAGTCAGAACAGGCAAAGAGGGTGAAAAATGTGTAGAAATTATAGAAAGTGTCCCTGTCAAAAATTACCAGAAATGTCACAAATAAAACAACTATTACATTGAAAATTAGTTAGTCTCGCAAAAAGTAGAACACAACAAGGACAAAAGATATCACAGAAAGCCACTTAAAGCAATAGATGTAGACATCCAATGTTTCATAAAGTGGCATATGAACTGCAATTTCATGATGTTTTACATCAAGCCACAACACTATTAGGACCTGTAACAGAGAACTTTTTATCCATGTAATAAACAAAGCCAGAAGAGGAAAAAACCAAAACTGTAACTCAAATCCCATGCCCTTCAGCAAATAATTATGTCAATCATTGAGTAGTAATGTGCATGATCAAACACACACGAAACAAAATAATGCATATAGACAACTTCAAAATTATATATATATATATCTTGTTAGAAAAACAGAAACAGAACAAACCAACAAAAATTAATGCAAAAACATACCCCAGATACAGAAATCAGGTCCTCTGAAGAAATAGAAGACCCAAATAAGCGAGCAGCTGACTGTGAAGTTAATGACAAATTATTTAACATAATAAATAGATGTTATTTGAAAAGCTTGGTGATGAATGTTGTTGAAGAAGATAGAAGAAGAAAATGGAAGAACTATAACTTCCATGTTTGAAGACAAACTAAGTTAATAGGGAAATGTCTCTTACCTGCAAGTACGTGATAGCTCGACGAAGATCTCCTTGAGAAATAGAACTCAAGGTTGAAAGAGCCTATGGAAGCAAAGTTACATAAAATATTTTGTTATGTTCAACAAAACCTCCATAGACAAAGGATTGAAACCATTTAGAATATCACTACTGGTTTATAAGCATGTAGGTTCCTACATTTGCATCAAGATTGAGTCCTTCTTCATTGCAAATGTACAATATTCGGTTGCTCATGATCTCTTCGGACAATGGCTTGAACCTGAATTTTGCACACCTTGAAGCAAGTGGTTCTATAATCCTACAAAAAATTACAGCTTTGTAACTTACAGAATCAATGGGTCACCTATTCTATATAAAGTAAAAGCATTGACATAAACAAAAGACAAAATTAATATTTTAGCTTTATCATTATTTCTGCAGACTTGACATGAAACTTACATGGAAGAAAATCATTAGTACTTAGATCAGGACTGGACTTTATACCCTTGAAAAACATTGGAGAAACAGCAAAGTGGATTTACACCCATCAAAAACATTGGAGACACAGCAAAGCAGATTTAAATTATGTTTATCATGACCACAATAATTCCCCTTGGTTCATTATTGATGCTAGATAAAAAAATGCTGACAAGATTAATAGGTAAGTGGTAACATGGAAGACAAGGTACCTGCTAATGTAATTGCATATAAAAAAGAATCGTGTAACTTTAGAGTAAGTTTCCATGGTACGCCTGAGAGCATTCTGTACAGCAAATTACAGATAATGTGAAACATAACACTCTGGAGACAAGCAAAGTCAGGAATGAAAAACACAGTAGACATGCCTGAGCATCTTCAGTCATAGAATCCGCCTCGTCCAGAACAATAATCTTAAATGGTGGACATGGATAATCACTGAAACATCAAAACACCAAAAGGGTTAATTAGAAAGACACACATATCCCACAGACAAAATAAGGGGCGAAAGAACAGAGCACCCTCAAGTCTCAAGCAGAAAATTATAGTTAATAAACATACTTCTTACGCTGATTCGTACCGACAGCCACGGCAGCGAAATCTTTGATCTTAGTGCGAACAACATTAATCCCACGGTCATCACTAGCATTGAGCTCCAGCACCCTAGACTTGTATAGCTCAGGCCTATTTATGTAATAACATGGTTGTCACAAATTAAATAAAGACACTACTACTACTACTACCTATGAATACCAACTACCAAGTCATGGAACAAACAGAAACTGACCTAACAAGCTAGAAAAACACTAAGCAATAAAACCGAGCACAAACAGACAATATTAAGCAGTTCGAGGTAAAAGAGTTGAAATTAGAGGGAGCAAAGGCATACCCAAAAAGCTGATGGGCGATTGCAAGAGCGGTAGTGGTTTTTCCAGTGCCAGGGGGACCATAGAAGAGCATGTGGGGGCACTGTGATGCAAAATGAAAAAAAAAAAAAAAACTTGAAGAAGCAATTGAGTGAATGAGAAAATTGGGGGAAAAGAATGAGTAAGGGAAATTACACTTCCGGTTTCGAGGGTGTTAGTGAGGACGCGAACAACTTCATCCTGGTGAGCTACATCCTTCACTTGCTTTGGTCGGCTGATACAGAATTGCAGCCACAAATGAAAAAAGCAAAAAAAAAAAATTGTCAGTAAAACAGATCAAAGACTAGCGTTGCCAAGAAAACCAAAAACAAAATTGTGAAAATAAAGAAGTGAGAAAGTGGATACTATTTCTCGACCCATGGCTGAGAGCTCTGCAGGATTGGCGCCATATTTCACTATTCACTTCGCACTCACTCTCCCCTTCCTTACCCTTAACTTGCTCCTTCAAAGTACAACCTCTGCAAAATTCAAAAAGTTGGAATAATCTTAAAGAAAATAGCAATGAGGCTACTTTGCACTTTAACACAAGAAGTTTGATATACAAAGAAAAGTTTCCAATTGAAGACATGATACATATGCCAATCATTTGTATCACAACTGATATGCACTTGCAGTTTGCTAGCTGCTATTAGTAGTGCACAAGAGAAGCACTTTATAGCCCAACAAGCCGTAAGACTATCTCATACTGTAAAGTACATGGTAACACCAAGAAACCACCTAGGCCTGTTTGGTTTGAGTTTCCAGTTTTTAGTTTTCATTTTCAGTTTTCCAATTTTTCAGATTTTGTGAAGGAAATACTGAAAATTCTGAAAATTATAAAATCCAGTTTTCAGTTTTCATTTCCAATTTTCAATATTTCCTTCACAAAATCCTGAAAATGAAAACTGAAAACTCAAACCAAACAGGCCCTAGCAATCTAGTTCACGAAAAAATAATAAACAAGGTCTAACTAAAAAGATAGTGTGGTTCTGATTGTATAGAGCCAATGGACATGAAACAGAAGTCACTCTGACAAGTTTAGGCGCAGGGATATGCACCAGAGTCCCCCCAATTACAAGCTTATCCTACTGAACAAAAAACAAAAATTTAGGCTTAATTAATTTATATTAAATACCAACATATTCTAAATAACAATGAGGCTTTTCATGTGGTTCAATGATAACAATGTCATGGGTATGAGTCTTCATTCAGACCATGGAATTTCTTGACTACTATTCATACAACTATGTTTCCAATCAGACAAGCTAGATCATTATTGGTAAAAATATATCAATCGCACAAGACAAGCACACTTAGAACCAAGACCAACACAATTTTAGCAACAAACCCAGAAACAGCGCACAGAAAGCGGGAAAAAATGATGAAAACCCAAACAAAAAGAGCCAGAGAGTCTGAGAAAAAATAAAACAGAGATGTCAGAACACAACCACTCACCAAGAAAAGAACCCACACACAATCTGAGAAGAACAACACGGAACATAGCAAAGAGGGAACTGCCGAAGACCACCGACGACAGCACAAAACGCGGCGCCAACAAAGCACAGCCCGAGAGAGGTGTTCGACAGAGATAGGCGCCGAGAGTGAGCGATTGTGAGTGAGCTTATGGCTGTGGCAGTGTTGTGAGGGAGAGTGACCTATACGGAGCTTATGAGCTTAAGGGCGCCGCTGGTGGTTGGGGCCGGTTAGGGATTCCGCAAACCAGAGGAGGGTGAAAACGTTGGTGGGGGAAGCGGATTTGGGGTTCTGCGACGAGTAAGAGGGAGATGTTTGGAGCAGGGCTGGAGGTGGAAGAGGGTATGGGCTGATAGCTTTGGGGTTGCAGGATTAGATTTCCGGGAGGGATGAAGTGAGGGAGGAAAGTGGAGTGGATCAGAGTCGATACTGAGAGGAGGGAAACAATTTTTTGGACGGGCATAATTTTCATTTTTCCAACTCATCCATTGTGCACTAAAATTTTTAACCCGAGCCCTCTGTAGTGCTCTAGGGTGTCTATAACGAAACAATTTGGACGTTAAAATAGTAAAGTCGTTATTTATTTTAAAAAATATTATTTTTATTTATTATATATGAAATATTATATCAATTCACATCTCATTTATTATTAGATTGAATGTGAATTTCACTGAATGGGAATTCTCATATCATCCAATAATAAATAGAATGTAATCACATATATCTCATATATGGAGCATACAAATAACATAATTATATCCTACTTGTTTTCATGCCCTCACCGCTTCACTTCCGGCCGCTTTTTCTTTCCTATTTGTGTGTCCGTTCACTATTATCTTTGGACTTCTACCAAAAAAAATTTTCATTGGATTGGATAAAGATGTCAAGTGTCCTCCCCATATGAATCCGGTTATAAAGAAAGCGAGTTTTTGTTTTTTCTTGCATACAGAGGTAATGCTTTCACTTAAATTAAGACAAAGTACTAAAATAAAGAGTTTTGGTATTCCAATCCCTTAAAAATGGATGTTTATTAAAATACTCATTTTATTATTATTGAATGTGATGGTAATTTTCAGTTATTTTATTTATCCATTATATCTAATGATAATAAAATGAATATCTTAATAGCAAGCACTTTTAAAGTGACGAAATAGCAAAACTCTAAAATAAATGTTAAAAAAACTTTGTATCCACAATGGTAAAACTTATTAGCACTATGATGTAGAAGTAGAAAGTTTTACAACTTAAGTGCAACTAAGTGTGAACTTTGATTTCATATATATAGAATTGATTATATCATAGTTGATTTTGTTTAAATTAATTTTAAAATAAAGTGATTTATATTTTATAACTCCTCTAGAAGTAATTCTAAAAAAACACAAAAAATTTTCACTTTTTTCATAATCAATTCTAGAAGTAAGAATAGATTATAAAGCAAATCAATTCCCTCATTATTCATGAAACAATCCACTCACCATATCCATCATTGAATAAGATGTAGACCCTAAATAGAGTACACACTATGTCCAATAATAGATAAAGTATAAGTCCAATGTCCCATACATAATGAATAAAAAAATATTTCTTGGTATATTAAAAAACCAAAGTATATAGATTTATTGTGTCCAAATAATTTAATTTTTCAATGTACAAAAGTTTTGTTGATTCCCAGCAGACAAATATAGGTGGAAAGAGGGAGAATGTGTAAACGTGAAGCCAAACACACCAGATTACTGGCTACGGCCGCATACCTAAAATGCTCATCGCCCATCCTAGATGAGTCACGTTTTTCTGACTTACCATCGAAATTACATGGGCAGTACAGAAGCACATTTTGTAGATGAAGCGTAGAGGCCGGAACACAATTTATCACTATCACTAATAGCAGTTATCCATTAACAAATCTGTCTATATTTCGAAACACAGCGAAAATTAATTACAAAAATGGTAGCAATCAGTAGGAAGCAAATTGATTTGGGGCAAAGGATTGGCGGAAAACTATTTATTGGAAAAAAAAAAAACCATAAAACTTTGAGACACATTCTGCTACGTAAACGTCCTAGCTGATATCATGTTAGCTCGACAGGTCAAGACCAGGGATAGATGTTGGCTGAAGATTTGATTTAGTGGGAAGACCTGCAGACTGCTTTTGGGACTTGGGCTTTTCTTCACCCTGCAAAGAGGCTAGCTTCTCGGAACCAGAATGTACTCCTTCCAAATCAAGTTCTTGTCTCTTCTTTATCTTCTTCTTTTTGAAAGCACCATCTGCAACCCTGGCATCATCCAGGGAACTGGTAGAACCTCCCTTTGCTTTTTCTTGTTTTAAACCATTCATAGAAGGACTGGGAACCCGGACACCTGTGCTTGTACTAGAAACTGGCTTGTTCGTGGAAGAAAAAGCATGACTGCTTGATTCTGTAGCTAATCTCTCTCGCATGTTCTGCTGTGCACTGATTGAACTAGCATCAAGTCGAACGTTCTCCTCTTGCTTAGGTGCCAACTTTTTCCTCTTGATTTTTTCTTGATCCTAATAATTCACAAATAAACCCATGAGAAAAAAAATCAATTAAAAATGGGCATTGCGCTGACAAATAGCCGCTATGCCAACGCCAAGACATATTCAAATCATTTGAATCTTGCAGAATTAAAAGGTTTTTCAACACAAACTTAGGTCATTCACTGTTTTCCATAACTAATGGGCATAAAGAAATTGTATACATGAAATTTGGCTTAAATACATTTTTTATCTCAGAAAAATAAGCAAATTTTAGTTTTGGTTCCTAAAAAAATAATAATAATAAAAATTCTTTGAATTCAGTCCAAACATTTCTAAAACTGCTTGGTTTTTAGTCCCTACATTATAGTTGCCTATGTTAAATGGTGAATTTGCTAACACAGGGTAACATAATTCAATCTTACATGACAGTCAACAATCATGTGACAGAGACCCAAACTAGACAGTTTTAGAAATGTTTGGACCAAAACCAAAGAAAAAAAAGTCTGAGACCAAAACCACATGTAAACCATAAAATTTCTATTAAAAATAATAAGACTAGTTCCTTAGTCATGCTGTCTTGCTTTGCAGAACATTGAACTTTTAACACTGAAGAGACACTAAAAAAATGCAGCACTTTGGTGGCTTCATGGATACCGGGAGAAGCATGATCATCCGAGCAACCTCATTTTGAAGCCCAGACAGCTTTGGCTGTGAGAATTAATATCAGTATTCAAGTTTGCAAAGGGATATGCCAGCCCAGATAACATCCATGAAGCTCTTTCCTCACTGTGCTTCTGAATTTAGAAAGAGGGGATATTTGAAAATTGCTTTGCTATTATTAAAAATCCTTATTCACTACAGAGAACATACCTTATGTCTACTACTGTGCAGTGCTCTGCGCCTCTCTTTTGCCCGGCAAATTCCACGTTTGATCCCATGGTTGTCCATGTAACCACTTGGCCATAATTCTGCAAGCTGAAGAAGACAAGGGGCCACAAGGTTTAAAATATACATAGATGATATATGATCTTTATACAATGCAAACAGATTGACTTAGACACAACATAAATAATACATTACCAGTGATATTGAAAGAAAAGAAAAGCTTATTGAGAGTACTTCTGAGACCAACCTCAAAATAAATAGCAAACCGTTTTATTTCTAGCATCTTCTAGGGATGAACGGTGGGGTTTAATAATTAACAACACGGTCCAATGTACTATTTCACATGCAAACAATATGTCTGCTTAGCTTAAATGAAGAGCTATTAAGATACCAAATCAAATTTCAGGAAAGGAAGAAATGAACTCAAAAATACACCAAAAAAAAAAAAAAACCAAGTTGATTGAGTTTTAGGTCCTCAGCCGAAAAAACACGATGCAAGAAACAAAGTAGCTCAGCTAGACAACTACAAAATTGATCACCTCAGCATACAGCTTTCTGATTTGTGGACCAGAATTTTCATCCAAGCCCTGCAGCAATTGCAAACAAAGTTCAATAAGAGAGAATTCACAAACAAACAGAACTTTCAAAGTATTTATAGCTGAAATTCGCACTTCAACAAAAAGGTCATAGAGATCACAAATCTTGTCCTCCAATGCAGTGTCCATACTAAACTTCGTTTTAGTTATGACTTTTCCATCAGGACCAAATTCTTGAAGATCACCAGATGCTCCTGCCTTTTGCTGTTGCTGATATGTCAGAAAGAAAAAGAGAAACAACATCCCAAGTTAATTAAACAAAACATTAATTAAGCAAAATTATGATTGAAAATTTTCTGAAAATCTTTCTATAAAAAATAGTACGAAGAGATTTCCAGAAAATCTGTTAAGGTACGGTGCAAACCTAAAAGTTTAAAGAAAGAAGACACAACTGAGTATCATAATCAGAATTAACCAAATCCCTTCCCAGGAAAATGATCCAATAGTATGCTTGCCATAACAAGCATTTGCATTGCAAACACAAATTTGCATGGGATCTCACATAGAGAAGAACCCAGTATCAAGGATGACAGGAAGCACAGTATAGTACGAACTATGATGAAGGGAACAAAAACAGTAATGACAAAGCAGCAAAACCAAAGAAATATGGAGAACATGCAAAACCTAAGACCACTGAAGAGCATATCACATGATGCTGACATATTGGACACACACAGACACTAAATTTATTTGTGCTATCTCATGAAAAAATAATGCAGGCATGATGAGCTCCTATGAATTGTCTATCAATGAGAACAAAACATACGTAGACCAGTTCAGCCATAAGGAATATAATAGCTAGCAAGAGCAAGTATAATAAACCTTAGACTCCAGAGTTAGGGCCTGCATCTTAATCATATCAACAACTTCCTTCTTTATCTGTTGAAACCTATCATCTTTCTCCTGCTTTGCAGACAGACCCATACTGATCATTATTTTCAAGTTTCTCTGCAATAGGGAACATTGTATGTGAAGATAAATAGTCTAAGGAATAAAGAGAATTTAAACAAGCCTAAACTACAATGAATAGAGAGTTAGAAACAAAGAAAAGTCACAGAAACTATCACAACTAGAATGACCAATGCAGAGAGGACTTTTATTCCAGACATTAAAATTGGAAAAGTGCTGCTGTGTAGAGATGATAATGCCATAGCCTATAGTCGCACCACATTAACGGTACTAAAACAAAAAGGAAAAGGAAAATTTGAGCACTTTTTTCAGAGAGTCACAAAAATTAGTCACACAATCCATAATCTGAGCTACACGTGTATGTAAATAGGTCAAAAACGTACTCAAAGTATATCTCCATTATTATTTATTACTAATCTTAATAATTAAACTAACCAAAAATCATACATATGAGCAATGGAGGATAGGTGACTTTGAAATTCACATTCAAGTCTCGCCTTCACATAACTTTTGGGATCTAACTATATATGTCAGCTAAAAGAGGGGAATAGGAGATTAAGTGTCATTGGGTTCAGGTGAAATTGAAAGAAAAGGAAATGGAAGGAGAGAAAATGGAATGATTTTATAACATTTCTTTCATTTGATTGAGGGAAGAAAATCATGTGGTACCAAAAACTTTTCCTCCTCTCCAACCCAAAGAAACTGTAGAAAGGACAATTCCATACTGCCATAGTTTGAACTTCCATGCCAAGATCCATGGCCAATTGTTCACCGCTGTAAATCTCTAGTATGAACAGGATCATGAATTGCAGCAAAGACAACAACTACACAAACTCTAAACACAGAAATTCAACAACTGAACAGAAGATGGAGAAAGCAAAGCAGGGCTACCTCAAAGGTGGGGTGGGTGGTTGTGGATGGGCATGAGGTGGGGTGGGGAGCGATAATTTGTTGGGATTAGTAGGTTGGTCAGTGTGGGAAGGAGAAGAAACCGAGGGTAGGGGTGAGAATTTCAACTGATACTTTATGATTTAAATTTTAAATTAATATTTATCATAAAATGTATTTATTTATAAAATAAAAGGTGTTTATTTACAATATATTCAATTTAAAGATACAAAATAAAATAGAAAATATTACTTTATCCCATTATATTTTATATATATATATATATATATATATATGAAATAACAAAATATGTCACTTGACATCAGCATATTATCTCGTGTTTACACAACTTTCATTTTCATTCCACGTATATCTAATATCCCATTTTCTCTCCTCATGCAAACAAACACTAAAGTTGGAGACTGACAAAACTATCACTAAAGCTTTATCTGTTCGTATTGAACAGCAGCCATACCTTTAATGTTCTAAGCTGAATCAGGTGTCCAAGAATACCATTAAGACGATTAATTAACTCCTTTGACACTTTCCCTTGGCTTGCCTGCTGCAACAAAAACATGAAGTTAATATTACAATGTTCCAAGCCCTTGACTAAACAATGTAAAATTATATGTCTCTAGAAGCTTAAAATCAAGAAAGCAGCATACACTATTACCGCTAATCTAGCAACTTTAGCAAGCTTTAGCTTTATTTCCCTAGGCAACCTCCTTTTGATTGCCTGGGATGTAGTATCAGCATCCTGGTTTTCCACTGCAGGGGGCCTTGCTGTCATATTGTTCAAAAGGAAGGAAACAAAAAGAAAAGCAAAGCTTAACATTAGAAACAACCTTCCCACAATTCCTATCCATAAGTAATGTGAACTTCAAAACAATTTCAAACTTACATTCTGCAACCATTTTCTCTAATTCACGAATAGCCTTTTCAAGCATTGAAGGTTTTGGCCTAGCACTAGGACCATCTTTCTTGTGAATGTATTCAGATTTCTGCATAACATCGAAACAAACTCATGACTACCACAGGAACTAATAGAATATAGTGTCATGCATAGATTCCATTTTCAAAACTTTCAGCATCACTAGTCACAGTAACCAAAAGCATGTCATAAGGATAAGCTTACTTGCCCTTCCAATTCCTTTCAAGACTCAACACATGTATGCCAGTATCCTTTAAATTAACTAAGTAGTATCATTTTAAATGAAAAGGCATGACAACCACGATAACAAGTCAAAGGACTGAGTTGAAGCAATAAAGCTACAAAACCAAGAATCTTATGCTTAACACCTGCATGACATATTCTATGTGATTGATGTTCTACATGCAAAAAGGACATGAAGATGGCAGTAAAATTCTTTTCGCCTAATTAATAGCCTCATTGGTGGGGAATTCAACACTCCATCTGGCATACAGCATATAAACCCTAAGCACAGGACTTGACCTCTTAATCAAAATGGAAATTGGTTCCACAAAAAAATGCTTGTATGGCAGGCAGTTGCTGAATGCATCATAAGATGCTTATGGTCTGAGACTCTCAGTAGGAGAACCCATTTGTTTAATAGCAAAAAAAATTGATGAAAGCACTACAGTGCAGAGGACCTCTATTTTTGGTATCACTTGCTTCTTTAAATAGTGTATCAAATTGAAATTAAAAAGGAAGACCACAGATAAGTAAAGAAAATTAAAACTTACTGTTGCTTGCATAGAAGACTTTCCTTCAGACAGGTTAAGATCTGGCAATTCACGCATGCCATTCTTTTCTTTTGACCGACTTGTATTTTCCAAATCATCAATATTACTTGATGATCTTCCAGGTTGGGGTTTAGAATGTACATAAGCACTTTTCTCATGGTACTTCTGATGAGATGGATCAAGTGATCCACTTGCATCTTTATATTTATCACTTATGTTCTTAGATTGAAAAGCTCCTTTTTCTGTTTATCAGCATCTTTTGCTTCTGTCACAGAAGTAGGAACATCATCATTTGATGCTTTCAAAGATACAGAAGGGTCCAATACTGGTTTAGTATCAGCAGTTTTCCTTTTAGAACTAATTCCGGGGACATCAGATTGATTCTGAAGTTTCAAGCTTTCATAAGGTTCACCAGGTGTAACCAAATTCGGTGAGGAATTAAGTGTATTCTTTGCCTGTACTGAAGCTGTTTTTCCAGATGCTGGCTTGCCTACTTTCACTTGTTTATTTGATACAGGATCTTCATTATTTTCACCCGGATTCTTAGATATATCTTTTCTGCGCCTCTTTTTTGGTTGCTGGTTAGGTAATGCAGGAGGTTCATTTCTGACAATACAGGGGAAAGGGCAGAAATCAATAAGAACAATTAATAATTTGTAAGACTCAATTTATCACTCCAATATTCAATCAAATCAGAATAACATACATAGACACTTGTCTACATAAACAACATTTACTTATAAGCTAGGGGAAGAAAAAGTTAAAAATGTTGTAAGAAACACAGTAAAAAAACTAACACCAGATAAATAATCAAACAAATGGAAGCATGTTGATTGGAATTTTTTTTTTTTTTTTTGAAAAAAAAGGGACAAAAGAAAAGGAAAAGAAGTTGCTACTGATGAACACTTTGAGCTGACTAAAATAGCCATTATTTGACAGCAAGTACAATAAGATGATAACAATAGACCAACCTCAGCAGGGGAAGTAGATCAACAATTAAGTAATTTGTAAAGAAATCTTTCTATTTATTTACTCTAACGACCTAAGTGGCTTGCAAAGAAAGAAGAAAATAAATATTCAGAGCAAACAAAACTTACTTGCGTTCCAGTTTCCCCCTATTTACAAAGAACCCGTCATGTTTGATTGCAGAATTATCAACCTCGAAATACTCATCCTGCAGAAAAACAGTTTAAAAGCATAAGAAAGCAATGTATAAGTAGAAGATTCCAACAGAAGAATGCTACTCCGGTAAGCAATCAGGAGTCACGACAGTCATAAACAAACCAAAACATTATACAGAGATACCAACCAGCTCGGCATCATCAATGAAAGAGTCTTCGGTATCATACTGATCCTCATCAGGAACATCAATCATATCCTCATCATCACTACTATCATTACCCTGAAAATATATTCAGCATCCCAAATATTAACAACTCAGAACCCACAAATTAATACTCAAAACACACATCCACAACAAGAGCCAGTGGTTTAAAGAAGTAATTAACGCTGACAGAGCATAGCGCATACCATGTAAAGGCGTTCAATCTTCTCAATTACAGCACTGAAACGGTTCGGCTGTTGAGCATCTTTTCCTTCAATTTCAGCAGGTTGTCCCTAAAAAATATGAGCATAAACTAGTAAAAACGGCGAAGCATATCACCGAATACAATTTTCAAATTAACAATAACCTAAACTCCGTGATCAACGTAATAACCAAAATTCGATATCACAAACCATGCCATAATTCCAAAAAAAATAAAAAATACCACACCGCACCACAATGCTAATCATCGCGGTTAAAGAAACAAAATCAACAGTGAAACTGTCATGTGAATTAGCAATGCACGAAAATTACATCAGGAAAACAAAAAATTGAGCACGAGATTGAAAAGAGAGACTCACCGGAGCGATTCTTGATTCTAGTTTGGGGTTTTCGGAGGAGGACGATCCGCCGTTAGCTTTGTTTGCATCTTTCATGAGCTTCTTCCACGACACGATTGTGGTCTCTCCGGGGCGGAGGTCCACCGTGAAAATTATTCGGTCGCCTTTCTTCACGAACGACGACGAAGGCCTCTTCTCCTCCGCCATGGTCGGCGGTGGGAAGAAGATTCGAGAACTAGGGCGTGAGAACAGTGTGAGCCCTAAGGGGGAAGGGGGAATTAATTAGCTTCGGGAGAGAGATTGCGCGGATTCCGAAATTAATTAAGGAAGATACAAAAGGACGATAAATAGGATTAGACAATAAATAAAATTAAATCCATAAGAAAAATTAAACGGTGGAGTGGGTGTATGTAACTGGAACTCGAGATTGAACGTAAAAATTTTGCTCATCGTCGTTCCTTCTTTTCCGAGAAAAAAAAAAAATGCAGGGAGGGAAAAAGGAAAGCGGGGCGGGTTACGTATGGGCCGGGTCCTGGTCCACACTGCGCTCTGACTTGATCCGAAGAGAAAGTGTCCGCACTATGCGAGATTCAGTTCGTGTTGAGCTCCCAAGACTGTGGTACAGGTTGACCAAAAGTGTAAATTGAAAAAAGAAAAAATAGATGTGAATTTCTAAAAATATTTTCTAAAAGCTAGGTATCAAGTATCAACCAATACAAATTTAAAGAATACCAAATTATATCAGTTAACTACTAATTGTTATTAAATAATTTCTTTAATGGATAATATAAAGTTATTTTACAGTCTCACAGTGTATATAAATCAATTTAATTTATATATATATATATATATATATATATATATATGATATTGATGTTAATAGTATGAAAAAAATTTATACAATCATTCAATTATATATTACTATATAAGTCATAATAACTGTATTATAAAACATATCAAAATTGAACTCTAAATTAAAGTTGAAAAATACAAACGACGTCCCAAAGTGTCTTTAATGACTAGTCAGAACATTCGACCTTAGATTTTTTGTTCTTTTAAGAGAGATTCGAGCTTGCTTCTTTTGTTGGACTATCTTGATTCAACAAATATTTTCTCTTCCCTGTCTAGAAAAAAAAATGGTGACCATAAATCACAAGTAATCGTAATCATGGCGTGAATTATTTAATAATACTTGCATTTGTGTCTCAAGTGATATATAAAAAAAATAAAAAATAACATTATAATCTTTTGGGAGAACTATCATATAGATCTCAAAAAACTTTATCGCTAATAAAATAAATAAACTATATTTATTTGTGAATATCCAAACTCAATCTTGTTTGATAAATTCATCCAAGACTTTTATTTTCATTAACAAAAGTGATTATTTATTTGTCATGTCTCATGATAAATTAGTATGGTAGGTTTGTTGCTTTAGTTCTAAAATATCATATCTTTGTCAAAGTAGTTCATGTATGATAGCACAATATAACTACCATTTTAACCCCCAAAAAATTATATATTTAACAAAATAGTTCCTAAAAGAATCATTTTTATTAACGAAAACAAATGCCAGTAAATGTTTGTGTGAATTTATCAAATAAGATGTATCTTTAGAGACGCATGAATATTATTTCTTTCAAGAACTATTTTATCATTAATATGATGATATTTCGAAGATTAAAGTGGTGGTTCTCTTTATTATGATGAAATATCTTATTATCCAATAATAAATAAGTTGAATAAGGTGCGTAAAACTTAAGTCAAAACTTACGCCCATACATGTCTATATTTTCATGGAATTAAAATCATATTTAAAAAAATCCTCTCATCATATAAGCTCAAACAGTTAAAGAAAATCATTTCAGAGACATCTAGGCAACTAAACAGAGCCCAACCACTCTAATTCAAATCATCAAATCTTCTATCAAAAGACCTCTGAATAGATGATTTCATGTGTACTTTTAATATCTCAAGAACTCTCCAATTTGATTGCAAGTACACCCCCACCAATTTGGGAGCAACAAATTAGTCACAGTAGCATCGTGCTTCCTAACCTACATTGGAAAGCAAATTAATCCCAATCTAAATTTTTTATTCTGACCAAGTTTAACTTTTCAAGTCGAGCTACGTGGAATCAACTTTAATTTTTATTCTAATTTTTTCAGCTTAACCCATATATATTTTTTTCGAGTTATTCAAGTTAGGTCATTAAAATCAACTCAGTTTGACAGCTCTATTTTCTACTTGCAAGCAAACCACCCGAATGACATAATACAAAGGGATAGACATTTTCAAATACAGTGATTCGGGTCAAACTACGTTCTTTCGGAATGTACATCAGGGACATGAATAACTTAAGCCAACCTTAAAACTTCATTGCACAATCCCATGCAAGTAGGACGTGAATATGATCTCTTGAGAGAGATCTATTTAGCTGGAGGCTCAATGCCTACTACACACATTATTTTATATTTTGGAACACAGTATCAATGCAAAAAAAGAAATATATTAACAACCAATTACATACTTTTAGTTATATAACTTTCGAAATAGTTAATGCTTCATGGTAATATATGGTTAGATACCTATATAAAAATTTTTTACCCTTATATAATGCATTAAAAATTAATTCATACTAATAATTTTTTTAATTATTAACACATTTTTCAAAATATTAAAATGATGTCTTAAATCTTGGGGTTTTACTAAAAAAAAAAAAGGCACTTGTCTTGTTCCTGAATCTAATCCACTTCCAGTCTCAAGTCTCAGCTTGAAAGCTTTCTTCTCTTCTCTTCCCTCCTAACTCCAAACACTCGTCACTCTTCACTCCAATGACTGCCGCCACCACCACTACCACCACCTTCCTCCTCCCCCCATCTCCACCATTACTCCGCCCTCGAAACTTCCCAACCTTCACCGCTTCACTATCCCAACCTACCTTACCAGCCTCCTTCAACCTCAAACCCACCTTCTTCACCCCCTCGTCAGAACCAGAAACAAGAAGAACCCCTTCCTCACCCGCGCCGACGACGTCGACGCCGACGCCGACGCCGCCGGCCCCGACGACTACGAGATGGACGAGGACGAGATCGAAGAGGTCGACAACAAGAAGGACTTCGACATCGAGTACGAACCCCTCGCAGCTGCCGCCGCCGCCGCGGTTGATTCCGGCGTCGACGAGGACATCGCGATGGTGCAGAGCAAGAGCTTCGTGTCGACGCAGGGCTGGGACTCGGAGACTGTGGTGGGTTACAGGATCAACGAGGATGAGTTCCACAAGATAAGCTTGGCTGATTGCGACTTCTTCATAAGGAAGCCACCTGACCCTGACAATGATGTCTATGATTTCAGGGAGGTTAGTTAGTTAGTTAGTTAGTTAGTTAATGTCGCTTTCCAATTCAAAGTTCAAATGAATATCTTTTTCTCTGTGTGTGTTGTAGATGTATGTGACTCCTCCAGATACAGATGTTTATTCAATCCCCAAGGTGCTTGCTCCAATGCCTCAGAAGGTACTATACTATTCATTCTCTGGAAATTTGATGATGGTTGAGGCAAGTTGCATGTCATTACAATTTCTTGAGTTCAATCTTGATGAATTGTAGCTGGAAAAAAAATGTTTTATGATGTTAACCAGTGAGTTCTTACCTCTTGTATGACTTTAAGATAGTTATTGTAAGAGTCAAGTTACGACTGGATGACTGCGTGAAAAAGTTTTAGATTAACAACGTATTACAATTAAATTCTAATTTCTTAGCGCTTCAAATGTTGCAACGTAGCAGTTTTATTGTAAGTCCAGATATTTCTAGTTTATACGCTCATTGAGTTTTTATTTAGGCTATAAAATTTTGCTCCAACTAATCCTGTTATAGGTTTTTCCTTTTTATTCTTTCTTTCATTTCAATATTAAGTGCTTCTTTCTGTTTATGGGTGTCATGTTGCATTATGAGATGGCAGAATTCTTAGTTTACAATCTATATATTTTGTCTATGCTGGGCAGTTTGTGAAGCTGTGCAAAGCATACTTAGACGAGTTATTTCATTCAATTTGTTTCCATTTTGCTCTGTAAATTTTCATATTACTTCTAGTTAATTGTTGTTTCTTTTTGTTGAAATCTGTAGTACATTAGATGTGCAATAAGTGATTATGGATGCTACAATGTGACAGAGCCACCTATTGATGCACCAAGAGATCCTTTGTATAAAACTGAGAGGGAGATCTGGAAGGTATGGTCAACTGTTGTATTTAGGCTTTAAGTAGTATGAGGATTGTTGTTTTTCTTACAATTTTGTCTTTTAATTGAACCTAGTCTAAGGCTTCAATGGCAAGATATATAAAAGTTTGTGATGTAAAATGGACACTTATTATTATTATTAAAGGAGGAGTAGAGGTAATTGCTTTAAAGATTACAGGCTTTGAGTTTGTCTAAAGAGTTACGAAATATTGCTGAACAATCCACGTATGGGATCCAGCCAGACAGAGAGCTGTACTTGTATCTTTCCCACTTCTAGGTAATAGAGGGTGAGATAAGTGAAATCAGCTCTGCCATATGTATGAGCTTGATCAACTACTGACCAGTATCTTCCCCTTGGGCCTTGGGGCATTTTGACTGAATAATTGTATTTATGAATCTTGTTGTCATTAACGATTATCATTCACTGTGAAAAATGGAAATCAATAACTAGTACTTTAAAGTATTTGCTCGTTTCTTTTCTGCATTTTAGGCCTAATGCCAATGGATAATTGCATTGATAGGATTATATGAGGGAGAAAGACTATAGTAGCATAAATTACATAATTGCTAAATGGAACACATATGTTCATGTATCAAATTTCAAGAGCAGGCATGCCTGATATGTCACTTTTGATTTGGGAGATAACGTCCTATAGTTCCTGTTCAAGTGAAACATTGGCAGATACAATTCTTTTGCTTCATTTTGGTTCAAGAGTGTGTTAGAAGGCAAGGTGTCAGGAATCTTAGGTTAAATAAGTGACCAATATATGAAATGATGAGGCTGGTAGATCACATTCCATTCATGGTTCATCCTTATATCTTTATTATAATTTATTCCTTTTTCTATGCATAAGTACCTGCTAGAAGATGTGAAAACTGTGATCTGGTTTTCAAAATGTGATGCATATTTTTTTCTCCTATTCTTGGGTGTTGCAATCGTTTTGTATCTTCTTCCATGTTGGTATTTTAGTATTTACTCAGTTATTCTCTCTCACAATAGGGGAAAACTTGTTACCATACAAATTCATGACAAAGAGTCCAAGAATTGGACAAAAAGAAACTAACATAGTTGCCTAATGGATTTTCTTCTTTGCTAGAGATGTCAACCTCATCAGACTTCTTTCCTGTTACAGGCGTACTTGACAAAACACTATAAAAATCGAAGGCAGGGTGACCCAGAGTTTGTGCTTGATTTCGAGGAGATTTATGTTATTGATTCCAAAACTAAGTCCATTACCAGAGCAAAAGTTGTGGTAAATAATTTTTTGTTGACTCTCATTGTAGTTGCTTGCGGCAAATTTTCTACTGCCTGTTGCAGTAATTGTTGCCTTCCACATCCATGGTTTTTTTCAGCCCTGAATTTATATTAATTTCGTTGTTTGCATGGCTTCTTTGTGAGGTCTAGACAATGGATTCACAAATGGTGTACCGGTGCACAAGATTAATATTCTTATGGGTTGCTCTAGAATATTATTATGCCTCTTACAAGTACTATATATGTGGACCTGTGCCCAAAGCCCCAAACTTTATGCCCTGGACTACTGATGCAGGCTACAAACCCCGTTTATTACCTACATGTACTTATATCTAGGTGTGAGTTAAGATGGATATTATGCTTTTAGATGCAACTTTGTATGTTGAGTTTGTTGACTGATATATGATTTCTCACACCGCAATAAGCATGATAAGTCCATAACATTTCCAATTTTACTTGCTGACTTTAAATTTGTATACTTATTGTATGCAATTGAGAATTTTTGTGATTGGAAATTTTCCACGTCTATTGAACTATTTTTGAAGCATGTCTCTGAAGACGGTTGGTTGTTCTTATTGATTGCACTGACCATGCCCGTCATTTGCATATTACTGCCTAAAGAAAAGAAAAGAATCTAACCAAAACTCTGAGAATTTTGTTGGATTTGTTGGAACTCATTAACCTGATGAATTTCTTTGCCTTGGAATTGGATTATTATTGTACTCGTTGCTTACAATTATTTAAGTAGGGCTTCTGATAAACAGTGGAATCCTGTTGTTCTTCTCTCCCTGCACCCTCATGTATCTTTGTGAGGAAGGCTTCGTTAATTAATATGCGTAATTGTAAGTCAATCTGGAGTTGTGAATTGTATGTTGTGCTAATATTTATACCAATCTTCAATATGCCTTCTGTAGGTAACGGCTCCTGGAGGGAGAAAAGATAGAAAGAGTGATTTGCTTGTTATAGCTGATCGCGGTAGCTCCTTCAAAGTAATACATGCAGTAAGTTTTTCTTTCCTGAATCATTTGTGATTTATCTTAACATTACACCAGTGCTGATTTTGCCATTTTATGTGCAGAGTGAAAAAGATGATCCAACAACTGTCATAGAAAGGGAAGAGTGGATCAATTCCAGGCAAGAAATGGAGAAGCATCTTAGAAAGCTAAGGGACTTCAACATTTCCAATTGGTTTTGATTAATGAGTACGTAGTACGTCAAAGACTGCCTTAAGGTTATTGATACACGGAATGGTGGGGAGGTTGAGCATGAGCACACGTATACAGTAATCAGGCATAAAAGATCATACAACCTTCCATTTTTGAAATTGTGTGCAAGGCGTTGATCTTGTGTATTATTTGTTGTAACTTGTTAGAGGTGCAGCTGTTGGAATTCAATGATCTGCCAATATTTATGGCCTACAGTTGAATGGTCCCTCTATTTATGGGTGAAGAAAATAATGTTTTTGTTTCTTCACTGATGCATATATCTTCTACTACTGTACACAACCATTAAGTTTAAGGGTATGTTAGTTAGATGGGTAAACTATCGGAAGGTGGACAATAGAGAAGGAAGTGAAAATACTGAGGGAGATAGTTGTTCTTATACTGTAGACACCCACGCACATATTGAACAAATGTAGCTTTCCTCATCCACATACACACGATGGCTATCTCGACCTTCTTTACCTCATTTTCAACAATATTTCTCAAATTCAATTTTGAAAAGTCAAACATATCTATACATATCAAAAAAATCTTTGAATCTATGCTAAGTTTCTAACAAATAATTTTTTTCCAAAGATCATAACAAATAATTTCGTGCGAGGATAATACAAAATTATGATTCTTCTTGTGGCTCTAATCCTCAATAGTGTCAAGTGGTCCTTTTCTTTTGGTCAATGGTGAAGCCATGAAAGTAGTACTAAGATTAAGGTCTTTACTTGGGTGCAAGTACAACCAGAATTCCTCCAATTCAATTCCTTACCTTATTAGGGCGTGCCTATGTTTGCAGCCCTTGCCACTCCGGGTACACAATACAGAATCAAGTAAACATAGGATTGATGACCCCATCCTGTAATGTAATCTAATCTATTAGATGCAATGCAGCTTTCAAGATGTTGAAATTGTTGCATGCAAAAAGGAAGAGGGAACATTTCCTTTAACCTCAGGTCATACGATGGAGGCCACAGTCGTAGTAGTCAACTATCTTTGAGTACAATGCCTGCATCTGCCTGCATAGAGTAGAGACTACAGACATAGTGTTAGGCTATGTCTTCGGATTGGACTCCTTAAATTAAGGTTTCCCCGTACACATGGGCATTCTAATTTGAACAGGTTTCTGAGACTGGTATAATTTGGATGGAGCAATCTATGTTGCACGAAGTATGGATTTTGGCAGTTGCATATCCCCAACATCTCATAAGACCTCTCTTTATGGCTTTGACTGCCCTCCAACGGAGATTGATCACTGCACGGCAACAAGCAAGACTCCTGGACCACCTCTTGACATTGATTGGCATTGAACATTTGTGTGTGTGGCTGTGTGGGTATGGTGAATACCTCAAATATATATTGTCACCATATATCTCGTTGGGTGTTGGCAATGCTTTTATATTGAAAATAGCATGTTAATGGCTGTAACAAAAATTAAGTCTCGTGAGTGCTTTATAAGGTTTTTTCTTAGCTTGGTATATATAAAACATTTTTCTACTGTCTAATTATGCAATTGGTGAGAAACGAAAAATAAATTGAACAGCTTGGCGTTTTCTCTAGATCAGTTGTGTGGAGTAAAAAAGAAAAATTGTAAACGAATTTCAAGAAGATTCATTATCGATATAAAAAAAAGCTTGATAATCATAATTTTATTGACAAACTGATGTGATATTGTGGCATCATTGTTGGCTATTAAATAAATAAGTGGCTCATATCATTTTATTTTATCAAATAACACTATACTACCTAGAAAGTTTGGATTTAATTTAAATACACTAACTTTTACATTAATCCAATCAAATTCTCTCATATATGCTTTTTAAAGTATTACGATGAGAATTAATTATATTTTGCTAATGTAACAAAATGTGATTAAATGACCATATAAAAAAGTTTTACACACCATCAAAATTAAATTCAAAAAACCTTGTACAATTTTTTTTTGAAGCATTACTTAATTGATAATGTACTGAAGTCTGATTTACAATGGAGAAATTCTTAAGTGTCCAAGAGCAAAAGAACATTGCTAGATTTATTTATTAATTGACACGTCATTTCGGGTTATTATTGTCTCTTACTTCCTCTACATTTTTAATGTAATAGCTAATTTATCAATTAATAAATAAAATAGAGCAAATAATTTATCTTACTCTAAGTGCACCTAAAAATTTCTCTTTATAAATGTATACAATAGGAAGAATTAATGTCGGTGAACAATTTCTTCATGAAGTTTATGATACGAGTATCAATCTCACTTCATGCTCTGACAGGAAATAGGTTCAACATTAGTTAGTCATCAATTAAGTCACAAGGTATACGATAATAATCACTGACAAGGTTTATATATTATAATTGCATGCTGGAACAAGAAAAACCTAATATACATACGAGCATTGATATTTCAACGTCTAAGAATGAGTGTCTAATTGGAACACTAACTTCATTATCATTATATGTGATAGATTGGTGAAAAAAGGCACCATCACATCCAATGATAATGAAGTAGGTGTTCCCAACACTTTTGAATGTTAAAATAATATTTTTATGTATATGTACATACAGGCACTTAAGTTTCATATTTGAAAGGAATGGTTCCCAATTTGAACATATTAATAGCAAAGGAAGTATTGCAATTTTTTTTTTTAGTAATATGCTTATTTGCGGCCAAATAAAAATAATGTTAATTCTCTTCTTAATGTATTGGACTTTTATTTGCTGTGATATGATGTAACATTACTTCTAACTTATGAATAGGTTGGTATTTTTATTCATTTGATTTACCACCCTTTAAATCTTGGGAAATTATGACAACAATTCTGATAAATAATTACTCCACCTTATATCATAATGAGGCCAGAGTGGAAGATATATCTAGCTCTAGTAACATGGCTTCTTCCTCTTGTCTTATGTTTGTCATATCATGCAATCTTGCAGCCATGGCTAGCTATTGATTTGAGGGTTGCAGTTTAATTCTACCAACCACAACTTACGTACGGACCTTTCAAATCAGAGAGGCTCTTCTCAGAGATCAAAACTCAAAATCATGATATCTTTGGTCTTCTTGTTTGATGGATAACCTTGAGACACTTCTCCTTTTCCATTGTGGTTGCAACATTATTTGAATTGTTTTTTTCCTATGCCCTTCTAGGCTTTTACACATTACTCTATAAAGGAACCTTATTCCTTGCTCTCACGATATGGGAATAATAAACCCTTTCATTTCGATTTGATGGTTGAGCCATTACACCATAAGTCCATAACTAGTTACCCATCATTCAAATCAAACCCTAGCTAGAAAAGTTAATCACAGACAACAATGCAAGTTAAACACCAAAGTGTCCTCCAAAACTTGCACTAAACCTTGCTTTTAATTAAGCACGCCCTAAAAAATAGAAAACAATCACAAAAACCAATATTCCAATAATTTAATTGACCTAAAAAGAGATCCATAAAGGGACCAAGGGTTAATAAGAAGATGGCTCATCACAAGTTCATAAAACGAAATTTACAAAGCCAAATTAAAACATGAAGTAAAAGCAGTTGAGTTGGCTGTCACAAACCCCTAAACAAACCCTTCCTTTCTGTGTCACTCAGAAAGTTGATCACCCACAAACCCATAATAGAATGCTCCGCTATTACTTTTCTTGATTGCTATATGTGCCCCCTCTTTATTTATCTTCCCCACTACCTTCTCCATTTCACAGGCAATTAAGAACACAAAAGACACACAGAGAAAAAAGAAGAAAAGTAGAGGGAAAAGAAAGAGGAAGAAGAGTGTGTGAGAGAGAGATGGGGAGGGGTAAGATTGAGATCAAGAGGATTGAGAACTCAAGCAACAGGCAAGTGACCTATTCAAAGAGGAAGAATGGGATCCTAAAGAAGGCAAAGGAAATTAGTGTTCTATGTGATGCACAAGTTTCCCTTATCATCTTTGGTGCATCTGGAAAGATGCACGAATACATCAGCCCCTCCACCACGTATAACAACAAGCACTTCCTTCATTCTTGATGTTCTTCTGTCTCAATATATACTTTCGAATCTTTGTTTTTCTAGTTTCCATTATCTATGGCCTTGTTTCATCAACAAGAATTTCTTCAAGTGCAGAAAAAAAATATAACTTTTATGTTTAATTTCTTTCTGTGGGGTTTTTGATCTTTTTTCGTTGGTGAAGGTTGATTGACATCCTGGACAGATACCAAAGAGCCTCTGGGAAGACCCTATGGGACGCTAAGCATGAGGTAGGTTTTCATATTTGAAGAAAGAAAAGTAAATAAAAAAAAACTTAAAATTAAAGCATCTAGCTAGTAGTTTTAATCTCTGCTTCATTTGTCCCAAGAAAAATGACATGGTAGCTAGTTCTTTTGCTAAAAATATGTTTACGAGCACAAACCAGTAGTTCTCTGTGTAGATCCACAATTGGGAACATGTACGAGAACCCCCCTCTATATCTGAGTATTATCATATTATATTCTCGTATTCTTATTGACAAAAAAAATATAAAAAAAAGGTATGAACAATAAGAACAAGATATGTACTATATATAACAGATCTGGCAATATAACAAGATTCATTTCCTTCCTTTTCTTTGCAAAAGTTTCAAAAGCTGAATAGGAAGTAGTTTCTGTAGGAGTTTCTTCACTGACATTAATTGTGTAACCTGCTTTCCTCCAGCCAGATCTACATAAAAAAAAATTATTTATTTTTTCTTTCTTTTAAGATTTTTGCCTCCTTGCTCATTTTAATTTGTGTCCGTTTTCCGGTGGCAAAATACATGTCAATTAAGATTAGCAACAACTATTAATTATAAATGTTCGTTGTTGAACTCACACATACAGAACCTGAGCAATGAAATTGATAGAATCAAGAAAGAGAATGACAGCATGCAAATTGAGCTCAGGTATATATATACAAACATTGCACCTAGCTCTATTACTGCCCTAGCTACATCATCTCTTGTATGTATGTATATATGTATATCTTTGATTACTTTTCTTCAGGCACTTGAAGGGGAAGACATTACCTCACTGAATTACAAAGAGCTGATGGCCCTAGAGAATGCCCTTGAAAAGGGTCTTGATGGAATCCGAGAGAAGAAGGTTTTTTTTTTTTTTAAGCTCATCATTATTTTTACTTCAATATTGGTTAGCGAAAAATTAAACAAGTTTTATATATTTCATGGGCCTTTTGTTTCTGCTGACAGACGGAGGTGCACAAGATGTTCAAGAGAAACGTATGTGGATTTTTTTTTTTTGGATGTATGAGAGATATATTATATGATATATATAGTATATGATCATGAAAGAATATTGACTCTTGTAACTCCTTTGATTCTGTTCAGGGCAAGATTTTGGAGGAGGAAAATAGGGAACTCAATTTCCTTCTGGTAAGTGGCAATCTAAATATTTGTATTAATAATGTGTACTTCTTCTATTAGTTCATGTTCTATATAGTTAATAAAACACACTTACACGCCCTGATGAAATGATGGGCTTGTTATTGAAATTGCAAGTAGTTAAGTACTCTTTTCGGCCCTTGGGTTATTGGGAGTAAACAAACCCGTACCTAATTTCACATAACTAAAAGTTGATTTGGTATTGTTGCCTTTTGAGAGTTGTGAAACCCTTTCAACTCTCAAAAAGCTACTCTCAAAAAAATTCATGGTTGTATTGTTGGATAAAATGACTGAAGTTTCAATAAGTAGAAGTTACAATAATAGTATTTGGTAAATATATTTCATATATCCAAAATAAAAATAATGGATATAGATGATATTAAAGAGGATAATTTATATATTTATTATTATTAAGTAGAGTAAGATAGTATTAGCCTTTTGAATTTCAAAAGCATAAACCAATTATGAAAACATTTTATGATGTGCTCTTAAGAGCATTCATGACTTTTAAAAATTAGGAGCAAAAATACTCTAATTTTTTTATTAAATGAAAAAATTGCTTATATTTTTATAAGTCATAATACCCTTCTACAGAGCATTATCAATCTAGTCTAAGCTTATTTGGTTTGCCCAAAAAAAGAGGAAAATACAAGTTTTCAAGCACTTCTAGTGAAAAAATAAAATAAAATCCTTGTTTTCTTTTGATAAACACTAATTGGCATTGAGATAAATTTAAATGATTTAACTCTTTATTTTATTGAGAAAAATTTAGATGGCTTTGGTCCCGGTAACCCCATCAAAGTCAAGCCATCACACCCCAAGACTCTTCAATTTAACTCTTTTCTTGAGATTTACTCATATAGATTAAACAATTTTGCAGTATCCAATCATTCATATGTTAAATATAGTCACGATTTTTTATTGAATTTATTTTTAATATAGTAATAATGTAAAATTATTTTATATTATCATTCAATTAAATTTTTTCATATTTATTACTTTTGAAGTAGTAAGATAAGAGTCAAGTATGTTTATAAGCAAATATAAAATTGAATGATAATGTGAAAAAAAATTCACACTGTGAAGTACATTAAAATTAAACTCATCATTTTCATTATAAACAAAATTAAAATATTGCTGAATTTGAAGGCATAAATATGCACTGATGTGAAGCATAGCAAATTATTTCTAAAACAAAGTACAAACTTTTAACACAAGTTTTTGTCTTTTTGGTGTTACTTTTATGAACTAGTTAATTATTTATAGTGTCAACTAATTTAACAAGTGATTCTCATTTATTCATCAAGGAAATTAAGTATAATCCTCATAAGAATATAGGTCAACACAAAAACTGTCATTTTAATTGTTCTCTTTTTATTGTTATTTTTAACAGCAACAGCATTTGGCACTCGAAGGAGTGAGAAACATGCATGGACAATGGATTTGACCACATATATTATTATCGTAAGGTATTCAATTCGCGAATATGCCGTTTGATTTCCCTTGCAGCCTAAAACGGTCAAATCTTCAAGAGAGAATGTAGATTAACGGTAGACTTCGAACTTTTGCCATTAGGTTTGATTTCAGCAGTATTTCTTAGAGCTCGGTGTAGACTCTAAAGTCTAGACAATTCAAATACTTGTGACGAATTGATTTAAGTTGGCTTGCGATTGTCAAATATCAACTGGTGTGTCTATCTTATTTTATTATTTTCATTTTTGAGTTTGGTTGATAAAAATTTAGTTGAGTTCCTTATCGATCATCTCTCTGTTGGATTGGATCACTCCTAAGTAAGGCCCAAAATTCATGTTTAAAAAAAATGAAAAATAAAACCAAAAAATATTTAGATCTAATTAGCCCTATATCTTGTGTTTTAATATGCATGCAAAAATGGGCTCGAATCAACCCGTTAATATATAAGATATTCATGTGGATTGAGGCCGGCTCAAACGGTTGTTGCATTTGCCTCAAGGAAGGCCACACCAGGGACTGCAAGGCAGTGAGTTTAACTTCTCCCACAGACCCAAAAAAAGTATTCATAAATAACATTGGAGCCGTTCTATTTTTTTTTTAATTCTTAAATTATATTTATTGCAGTAAATTTAAATTTGGGACTTTATGCATACTATCAAAATCTTGATCTGGTCAATTTTTTGTTATGCATGTATGACTTGAGATGGATTTTGGTTGATTGTGTGTTGCTATGCCTATGGCTCCTTCCTCATTTGGAAGTCTTTGAGCCTTTTAATTATTTAAAAAAAAACTAGACGGTACCGTGCACGTCATGGAATAACAATATTTAAAATTATCATTAATTTAAAATTATATAAATTTATTTCATATTTTATTTTAGAAAGAATTAAATTAATTTTGTAATTTTACTTTAAAATATACATTGCTTAATTAATATAGAATGAAAATTGGGTAAATTAAATACTTTTCTCCTAATAGATATATTCATTATATAATCATCTTTTCTATTTTCAAAACATACACCTCAAATACATTATAACATATATTCATCTAACAAATTCAAGTTCCAAAAAAAAAAAGGTGAAATTAAAAATTAATATAAATTTGGCTAGCAAAATTTACCCAAGGATAGATTATTACCTTTAACTTATATTATATATATCAATTTATATAAATTCATTTAATACTTTATTGTCTGAAATATTAAATAAGTTTATAATTTTATTTTTTTAAAAATGTCAACTAATATAGGATAAAAATTGAGTAAATTTAACTTTTTTCTTTTAATAGACATCTATTCATCTCCTCAATTTCAAATCACACACCTCAAATATGTTATAAGATATATTTGGCTAATGAATTCAAGTTTTTGAAAAAACAAAGGTAATTTATATAAAAATGATATTAACTACATATATTTAAAAAAAACCAATTGAAAATCCAATAAAATAATAAATTAGTTGAAATATAACATTTATAAATATATAAATTTTTTAAACTAATTAAATTAAAATTTAGATATTGCCTTACATGCATTGCACTAAAAAATATTTTAAAATTAGAAAAAAATGCTATTAATGAATGGATGGAGAAGCCCAAAATTGGTGTAATTATTCAGTACAAGTGTGAAAAAAATTTAAAAAAATTAAACTAAAACTTTGGGTATTTATAATATAAAATGTCATATACACTTTATTTAATGAAATATTAAATCAATTTTTATAATTTTTTAAATACGTATTATTAGTTGGCATAGCATAAAAATGAGTAATAATAAGAAAATACTATATATATAATACTATGAGAGATGTAAATATGCGATGCTGCTCATAATGCTTACACAATGTGATTAAATTCTATACTTTATTGTGCAAAGATATTAAGAAACAGAAACATTTTCACATGAAATATTTTAATAAATATAATTTTTTAATTAAATGAAAAAAATTAATGTGGAAATATTTAATTTTTAATATCATTTTCATTAAAAAAATGAGTATTTCTTTATTGAAATTCATAATTTTTATTTCACTAAAAATTTTGTTTCTTTAATAATTCTTTCATCTTCTAGTTGGTTATATTTTATAAGTAATTGCAAAAGGAATTAAATGTAATAAAAATATTTATTTTTTCATAAGTGTACGTGACTTTAATAAGTGTTTCCAAACTTTTTATTTGCAAATAATGAAAAAATAACTTTTCAAATTCTTTGCAAAGATGGCTTATTAGATTCTTTGTAGTATTATTTTAAGATATAAATATATGATATATATTATTAGTTGATATAGCATAAAAATGAGTAATAATAAGAAAGATTATATGATACTATGAGAAATATAGATATGGGATGCTCCTCATAATGCTCCCACAATGTGATTAAATTCTATATTTTAGATAAAATTTTTAGCCATATAAAAGTATGCATACCTAATTTATGTTCATGTAAATAAAATTTTTGAAATTTTCATTAAATTGAAAGACACTACATACATTTTATTGTGCATAGATTTTTTTTTTTGTTGCTCTTATGCATATATATATATATATTAAGAAGCAAAAATATGTTCACATGAAATATTTTAATAAATAAATTTTTTAATGAAATAAAAAATTCGATGTGAAAGTATTTAATTTTTAATATCATTTTTTGGAAAGCATGAGTATTTCTTAATTAAAATTCATAAGTTTTATTTCACTAAAACTTCTGTTACTTTAATAATTCTTTCATCTTCTAATTAGTTATACTTTATAAGTAGTTGCAAAAAGAAACGAGTTTAATAAAAAAATTATTTTTCTAATAAGTAATAAGCGTTTTTAGAATTTTCCTTTACAAATGATGGAAAAATGACTTTTTAGATTATTTGTAAAAATGATTTTGCAAATTTTTTATAGTATTATTTTTAGATATAGATATATGATTATGAATAAAATTTGGAGGAAATTAAACAGAAGTCGTGAAAAAATTAGCCCCACAAATGGCAGCATTAGTGAATAAAATCAAGAGATTTTTTTTGAGTATATATTACTTTAGACTTGTAAACCAATCTTTAAAATATGTTAAATAAAGGTATGAGTTATTGTCATGGTTAAGGCTATAATTAGGAGTTTTATAAAAAATGGAAGAAAATTGTCATTAATGAAGTATAGATGAAAGGTGAGGAATGAAGTGGATGGTAAAGAGTCATTCTATTTGAGAGTTTATAATATAAATAAGTAAAATAAAAGAGTGTATAAATTTTCTTATCCAATTTTACCTTTTTACTTTATGAGTATATTTTTATATGTGAGAGATTATAAAATATCAAAATAGTAACATCATTACATAAAATTCATATACCATCATTGATCCCCCAATTTGAAGGGTCAAGAAACACATAAGAAGACATAAAATAGCTATAATATCCCTTCTCATCCATATCTCTTGCCCCATTTAGTACTCCCAAATATACATATTTTAAATTTATTCATTCCCTTGTCACTCCCTCTATTTTTAATCGTATCATCATAGCTTTGCAGATGTCAACAGAATCCACGTGCATAAGATTGGAATTTCTAATCAAGAATTATTCTAATATCATTTGAAAATCCACATACATAAAGATTAATTTTTTTGAAAAAAGGACATGAGACAGAGCATACTTCCACCGAAATTAATTTTAAGAGTTAAAAGACGAACAAGTTTTTTTGGTTTTTATTTTATTTTTCCTTCTTACTATTCTTTTGCTCTCTTTTTTTTTTCTTACTATTTTTTCATTGTTTTTAGGGTCCTGCTTATAGCTCTCTTAATACAGCAATTTCATTGAATGAACCGAATAAGTTGATAATTAAATATTTACACATAAAATTTGGCTAGCGCAATCCAACTAAATTTCAAGTTGGCCCACTATATAAAGAGTAATGCTTTATGGACAAAAATTTAAGCATATAATAGTTACTGATAAATAAAATAAACGTATAACCCACTTATTTATTTAAAAGCCAAAATATTTTTTATAGCAAATTTTTGCTAAAATTATTGAATGTCTAATATATTTCATATATAAATGGATATAAAAATAACTTCGACCATGTCATATTTCTAACTTAGGTCTTAACATATTATGGCTTAGCTTGTCCCTTTTCATTGAAGCGATGAAAGTAAATGGGTTGTATTTTTTAAAACAGGATTAATCATATTTCATTGACTACAAAAAGAGAAAGAGTATGTTTGGTTTAGATTTTAATAAAATTACTTTTAAAATAATTGATGGTAACGAAATTGATTTTACAAGATTTGATTTTAAAATAATTAACTTATATTTGGAAAAAATGTTAGAAAAATGATTTAAAATAAGTGATATGAAATAAGAAAAGTAAAAATTAAAAATTTTTGCTTTCACTTTAATCACATTTTTCAAGTGAAACACCTTTAATTAAAAGTAAAAAGTCAAATCTAGCGTACACTTTTGCTTTTTTCCAACCCAATTCTAATTACCACAATGAAGAAAACTTTTTAAACCAAACATGCTAAAAACTAAAAAGTGATACAAATGCAATATATCTAAAGACTAAACTAGTAATTTGGTCCTTCAAAGATATGTATAACATTATTTTAGTCGTTAAACAAAAAACTCAAATCAATTTAGTCCTTAAAAATACATGTGAGATTAGGTTAATTTCAAAATAATTTTGTATATTAATTTAGTATCTAAAATGTACATGAAATATTAATTGGCCCCAAAAAATATAGGTGATCACATCTATTTAATCTCATTTTCTATAAATTTATAAATTTATTTGATGTCACATATTTTTTAAAAATTAAAATGAGGTCATGTGTATATTCAAGAGACTAAATTCATGTCAAAATACTTCAAGGACTAAATTGATTATGTATATTTTTCAGAAACTAAATTAATATAAGCAAATATTTAAAGAATCAAAACCCTCTGATCACGTATGTATTATACTAACATTGTCTATATAAAATAGTTCAAAAGCAAAGTTTAAATAAAAATGATTAAACACATTGCAAATTTTTATTATTTAAGTAAATTATAAAATAGTCGTCTTTTATGAAATTTGTTTATTTAAAATTTATTTTCCCTCATTTTACATTTTTATAGTAAAAATAGTTTAACTATCTTTCTTAATTAAAAATTGACTTTTATCTTCCTTCATTAAACTTCAAATTATATTTACCACTTTCTTTATCAATTGAATTAGAGAGGTTTACTCTGATACAATGATTATGAAGGTTATACCACCTTATACTTCATTTAAAAAATATAGGAAAATATTTTTCAATTAGAAAACCTGCTTAAAATTTATTGTCACAATTACGTGACAAAGTGTGATAGGATCATTTTAACCCGTAATTTTCTTCTAATCATTAAAAAATTGCCACATGTGTCTAAGTCAAATTTTTTATCAAGCATTATATTAATTATTCTAGCATCATATTAGGTGTGTTATTTTCAAATTTTTGAACAAGTGATTATGATACTTAAATTTTATAAATTTAAAAAATTATAAACTATATTTTGAAATTATTTTTAAAATTATAAAATATATGAAAAATAATTATTTTAGATGAAAAAAATGATTTTACCGAAAATTCCATTCAAACGGCCTAAAGCTCCGATGCTAGTTTCCTCCTAATTACAAGGCTCAAATACGAGGCTGGTAGTGTCAGCACCGAATTTTGGCCAGATCACAAAAAATATTTTTTCTATGTTCCAATGAAAAAATTTAAAAAGTAAAAAATTGAAGAAAAAAAAAGAAAAGCTGAAAACCAAAAAGTAAGTCTTCCTAACAAATTTTTTTAAATTGATTTTATTTAACATTCATTAATTTATTATAACTTGATTTATTTTGTTAATTAACTTGATTTTATTTTTTTAATAAGTGTCAATAGCATCAATCAAATATTTTATCATTAATTATATTAGGATAAAAGAGATATATATTCGGTCATTGTTATTTAATGAACAGGGGGACACAAACACTAGCACACGTGCACCGACATGCGAACTAGAGTGGGTGATCAAGAGCGAAAAACACAAAAAAGGGTTATAACAGTTTTGCGGTGCATCATGTAATTCTCTTCAATCTGTAATAGTTTTGTCATGATCTAAATTCTTTGTCAGTGCTTCTTTTTTATCCCAGTAACAATACCGCATGCCCAGCAAATCCCATGAAAGGTCTTTATATTTTTTTTCCTTAATTTTTCTGTTATCGTATTTTTTTCGTTATCCTTTTTTTTTTCTCAATTTTTAGCCTTCAAACATGTATAGCGTACTATTGTTTTACTACTCATTTTTTTTGTTCTCTTATGTTATCTTTCACTTTGTTTCAATCACTTTTATTTTTTTTAAGGCCGCATTACTGTTGCTATTTGATGGCTTGCACTTTTTTTTGTGTTCACAGAACTGATTTTATAAATTAATTTCATTTTTTCTTTCATGTATTGGTTCTTTATAAGTTTACGTGGTACGTGTTATATAAATTGGTTTGTTTTTGTTTGGAAGATACATTCTCATATTTTGTATTATGACTTTCCAATATCTTTTTGTTTGTTGACTTTGTAAATTTTTATTTTATATTTTAAATTTATGAAATAATTTTTTTCGTTCTAATATATTTTAAGTTATTTTTTATAATTATATTATTTGGCTTAATATATAGTCATGATTGTTTTCAAATATATTATAGTTCTACACGAAACACGTGATTTATATATTATTAATAAATGCGTGACTTGAAATTAACTTGTATGATAGTTTTCAATCAATATTATCAATTTGTAATTAATATAATATATCACAATGATATCAATCATAAATAATAGATGGATATTTTTAAATTATATATTTTATTTGAAAACATGTCTATCAAGATAAATAAATTAAAAACTTCTGGAATTAATTTAATACTATTTAAATAATTTAGTTTACCTATTGAAATATATTTTTACTTTTAAAAATATAAAATATTTACTATGATATATTTATTTTGACTTAAATTTAGAGTATTTTCTTTATTTATCTTCTAATTATTAAATATTGTTTCCAATTATGCCTTCATATCTCTCTTTCATTAAAATTATTTAACAAATAATATAAACAAAATGATAATTGAATGTATTAGACCATTAAAATTATATATATATAATTATTATAGTATTAATTATAACAAAGCTATTATAATTAAAAATAATTATAAGGGAAAAATGCACTTTGACCTCTTCCTGGAGTTAACCATCACAAGAAGCTCCTCTTCTCCAATTTGCACAACTTCACCGAATCAACAACTTCTCAACCTCAAGCAAGAAATCGATCGCCAACGAAGGAGAAGCCATGTGAGGTGTTGGTTTGGGTGTGTTCGCTTGAGTGACGAGGGAGCATGAATTGGAAATTAGATTTAAAATAGGGTATTTTTGTCCAACAATTTATGTACGTGAGAAGCGCATGGGGACTTAATAGTGGAATTGGACGTCTCGCTAATGGAAGAGTTTTTTTTGCAAAATTTGGTAAGTATAGGGGGTTGCGATCACAAGTTAAAAGCTCATGATCTAAATTGCACATGACAAAAAATACAGGGAGAAAACATATTTTCCCTAATTATAATTATTATAATTAATGATTTATAATTATAATATTAATGATAACAAAACTATTATAATTATAATAACTAATGATAATAAGAAAATGTTCGCACATCTTTATTTTTTAATTATTTTTATTGGATTTGTATTATGTATGTTTTTTATTTTTAATTTAAATTATGTTACATTAGTGGTATTTGTCATTATGGATATTTATGTTTCGAATTTTAAAGTATTTTGAAATTTTTTCTCTTGGAAATTTTTTAACAAATCCGTCAATACCGATAGTGATTTAGATCTCGTAGGAAAAGAGGAATGAGGATTTGTGACGATAATGAAGATAGGAATGAGAAGTGAAATTCCAAATGAGGATGGGTTAGGAGAGGAGGGTTTCTAACTTCAAATCTATAACTTCTGAAAATCATAAAATTATATATATATATATATATATATATATATATATATATATATCTATATACCATATTTAATTTTTTGCAACTAAAATATTCCAACTTATCAATTCTACAATTGTTTCATATTAACTTTTTTGAAAAAAAATACTTTGATTTTTCAACATTAAAATGTTTAAAAAAAACAATTCCATAATTTACACTTTTTTGATAATAATACTAATTATTTATTAATTATTTTAAAAAATTAAATAATTATGTCACTTTTTATTGAAAATAATTGTGTAATTGATATACTACTCCAATAATTGAAATGATATAAATTAGAATTATATGTATTTTTTAACTAATTATAACACATTAATTATAAAATATATTTTTAAATTGATATTTTAATTTACTAAAGAGATGTATAAGGAGATAATAAGTAAGTAAAATCACATAAATTAAATTTATTTATTATTTTTATTAATTAGAAGATATATTTGTATATAAATTAAATATTTTAACTTATTAAAAAATATAAATGACTAAGATCCCTGTTGAAGTGGGTACACGCATGATGAGATTATTCATAGCGCGATGGGTATGGGAAGGGTTTTGCCTTTATGGGACGACCAACGGAGAATGGAGTTTATTAATAAGGTCGACCTAAATATATACACACCTTCAGTTTTAATTTTTTCTATATTTGATTTGCAACATCATAATTATACTTTTATAATTTTAAAGTATAGTATATTAACTATATATAGATATTTATTTTACAAATTTCGAAAATATTTAAGTTTTTCAAATTTTTAATATTCTTTTAAGAGCTGAATATGCATATGGATTCAGAATCTCGTATAATGGAGGAATGAGACCCATGATGGTGGTGAGGATATGGATAGGAGGGAAAAAGTAAAATTATAAGGAATGCATTCATGTATATCATGATATCTATTATAATATATTATTTATATAATAAAATTATCTCACTTATTTTTTTTCATTATTCAACAATTTTAATTTTTGAAATTGTAAAATAAAATAGGTTTTTTATTGTTATAGGTCATTTATCGATTTTTTTAACCTTATAAACATAATATTCAAAATAAGATATAAAATAAAATGACACATTTATATTTTGCCAATTTATTTAATTATTTAACTATGAACTTATTTTCAAAATAAATTATATACTAATTTTCTATAAGATATATTTAAATAAATTATTTATTTTCATAATTGAAAACAAAAATTTTTTATTATTAACTTTAATGCATCACTCAAAAAAAGGCTTACATATTTATTTGTCACTTAATATGATAAATTTGATTTCTACACTAAATTAAGATCTAAAAGAATTTTACACTATTATGTAATTAACATGGTTAATGAGCAAAATTGAAACTACATACCTTAAAGCCTTAATAAAGATTGAATTAGAATTAAATAATGGAAATGTAATATTTGTAAATAAAAAAAAGTTCTAGAGAAAATTGTTTTGCTAAAAATGGTGTTAGGATTTGACTTACTCTTTACTAGTCATTTACTCCCATGGAGGGCTATATAATACTATTTGGAGTCAATAAAAATCCTGAAGTATTTCCTAATTTAAATAAAAAGTTTTAATGAAAATTTTTATATATTTTTAAGACAAAAATCTAAATAGAATAGTTTCAATAACCCAAAAGTTTATAAAATCTTTAAAATTCCCATTCAATTTGAACATAGTAAAATAAAATTTTAAGCTACATAATATTGAAGGACTAAAGAATCCACAAAAATATAATTTGTAAATTCCATATTTCCATACATATTATTTTTAAAGTTAATGGAAAGTAAAATAAATGTAAAATAAATTATTACCTTAAAATTAAGAAATGGAAATAAGTGAGAAATCAATTGAAATCTAGAGACATATGCAATAAACATGACATCATATTCATCTCTAGTCTACCTTGGTTTCCTTTGAAATCATTACAATCATGAGATGAAAATTCATTATCAAGGTAGAGGTGTCTTTTAGCATGGTCTTGGTATGATATGTACATTGCATGAAAGAATCTTGCTACTATACAAAGAGCATGCATGGAAAAATAAGCTTATTCATGAAATGCTATAAACATGAACAATGGTTATCCTAATACAAAACATCAAACATCATAGATATCTTTTCTTTCTTTCACTTTATAATTTTTGAATCCTTCATTAATTCACTATCCTTTTCTCTCATTGATCTCATTTTTAACTATAAATCCTTCAATTCCTAAAGCCTCATCACTATAAAGGTCAATGTCAGTTTTCTTAGTTTTGCTCTTTGTTGACTAAGTCAACCCTTAATCTTTATGTCTATTTCTAATTCCTTATCCTTAGTTTCACTTAGACATTTAATCTTAATATGTATAATGAGAAATTTGAGGTTTTCTCACCAAAAGTCATGTTTCTAAGTTTTTATGCATTCCATATATATATAGATCCACTTAATTTTTATAAAAATCCAACCCAAAGTTACATGTAAAATGACCTATCTGCCGAATTTACATATTTATGCATATAACTTCCAAGATCCTCATCAACTTAGTTATACTTTAAACATTATTTTGCATCTAACTATCTCCAACAAACATGCAATAGCTTTAACATTTACTTTCATTTAGACATTTTCTCAAACACATAGCATGCCTATTCTCATTTTGTGCATCATGCTTCACCTATACAATTAAGGTTTTTTCAGCATGCAAAATATACATTATATATACAAATTCAAATTTTCAAAATTCCACCAAAAACTCAACCAAATTGGTATAAAATGGTCAATTAAAAATTTTTGAACATGAGAGCATGATACAAAGATGGTTTTTAGAGATTGTCCTTGAAGTTTGATCTATTAAGGAAGCAAAAGCTTTTATGAATTTGATATGAGAACATAGAAGGAGGCTTTTAAAAACTAATGTGGATTTGAGTTTGGAAGACTAGTGTATTTATTTGTTAGATTTGGTTTGAAGAAGATATTAGAATGATGGATTGAGAGAAAGTAAGAAGATGGAGAATTGGAAGAAGAAAAGAGAAAAATGTGTATGTGTGTGTGTCAAGTGGGTAAATGGGGGTTTGAGTTTTTATTTTATAAGAGTGTGGTGTGTATGACAATGGTAGTTTATGAATTAAGTATATCTAAGTGAGTAGTCTCAGATCATGAAAATAAACATGAAACCTCATTAAAATATTATTTTCACATGCCTCTAATTTCAAATAAAGATAATTCAATTCATCCATTAGTAACCAAAGAAATTAGTATATGTTGTAAAAAAGGAACTCAAGGTATGTATTGTTTTATTTTTTAATTTTATTTTACTTTCCATTTTTAAATGTAAATTGAAATTTGGAAAATAAAATCAAAAAAATCAAAACTCAACTTCCAATTTTTGTTTTAGTTTTTTTCACAATTTATAAACTGGACTAAAAGAAATGTCTTTGATAAAATTCAAAAAATTACTCTTATTGTCTATCTCCAAAGAACAATTGTTGGATGTGTTTTATAAGATAAGTTTTTTCTGTATGCTTATATTTCTATGACAATTTTTTATTTTTATTGGGTATTCTGCATACCCTATTTATTATAGAGTTTTGTAATTATATATTGGTGTTATAATTAATTTACAAATAAATATCCATCCTTTCAAATTTATGGATTTTTTTTAACAAAATATAAAATTTTTCAAATTCTTAATATAACATTTTTTCCAACAGTAGACTCATGAGGTTGAGTGTCATGGGATTATTGACGAGTGAGATATGTTCTCTATTTTGGACATATTATTACTATAAATGACTTATATAATAAAATTATTCTTTTTCATTATTCAACACATTTTATTTTTCATAAATAGACTCTATATTGTTATAGATCACTTAGATTTTTCAACTTATATGATATTCATAATATAATATAATGACATTTATATTTTGCCAATTTATATAATTTTTAACTATTAACTTATTTTCATAAATTTATATACTCAACTATAAGATATATTTAAATAATTATTTATTATAATGATCAATAAATTATCATAGAAACAATATATGAAAATTTATTAAAACATAAATTTAATTTTAATCATTTGTAAAGAATATATAATTATGTTTACATGTGCAAATATAATAGACTCTCAACTACTTCTAAGGTCATTAAAATAAAATAATTTAATTAGTGACAGTAAAATTCATTAAAATAAAAAGATTAAAACAGTGTGATGAATATTAACCAAAGTTATCTAATTAGTAACTAAGAATATTTTTTAAATGAGATTTGATATTGTTAAGTGTTTTACAATATCATCCGATTATAAATTTTTATTTGTAAAACTTTTAAGACAATAAATAATTGTGTCAAATCCTTTTGGATGTGATAATATATAATACTTGTATGAGATTTTCAATAGCCATTTTTTTAAAAAATATAACTTATAATTTATAAGCCATTTTTTTCTGTGGCTTTATTTAACCAAAGTTAAATAGTTAATATATTATTATAAAATGTTAACATATCATGTTAATATTTTGTATTAATATAATTTATTTTAAAATGTGACATACTTCTCACAATCGTACTTCCAAATATTATTAATTTAACCACAATATATATTATTTAAGTTTCATATTGGCCTTGTCTTATTCCAATTATTAATGAAACCAAAGTCAAATATTCTCCATTTTATAATAATTGTCAATTTTTAACTTTTTAATGTTTCAAAATATTTATTTATTTATAATTTCTAGATAATATTTATTTTTCTTTCATTTATACCATTAATATAAATATATTGATTCAATAATATTTAATTTATTTACCAAAATAAATAATAATGACTATAAAAAATAATTTTATCGATTCATATAATTTTTTATATTTATTAAGATATTTTTTTATTTTTCTTGATATATGTATTATTTAATTTTTAATAATTATTATAAAATAGAGAGAGTAATTTTTAACAATTTTTAACAATCATAAAATCAACCCAAATTCTGAACCAAAATATCAACTTAAACACGACCCAAAGACAGGACCCAAAAAAAAAAAAAATGGACCCAAAGACAGCTTGGTGCAGACTACAAAGTACAAACCGACAACTAGTAACGCGAACATGTTTGTACAAACCTAGGGACAACAGTTTGACCAAAAAAAAGAAAAGGGAAAAAACAAGGGACAACAGGGACAATTCACTGGTCTCTAGTGGATTGGCACACCAAATTATCCCAAATCCCAATCAAAAAGATCTCTTAATGCCTATTATCGCCTCCTTTCTTTCTTTTTTTTTGCCTAAAGAAAATCTCAATGTGATCCAGCAACCTCTGATGGAAAATTGTTTTGATGGCAGCAAAACAGGAGAATTTTTATATTTCTAAATCATATTTAATACAAATTTCAGCGACATATATCACTATTTATTTTAATTTATAATATTTAAAATTTTTTAAAACTTATATACAAAATCTAAAATGATTGATTACCGTATATATTTGTAGAGGATGCATTAGATATATTTTAACAAGCATGCAAAAATTTCTCTAACAAAATAATTTGAGATTCGACTCTCCTATAAACAAAGTGAAGATTGGAGTGATGATATCATTTTAGAGAATAAAATAAAAATATTTTATTTTTAAATAAATAAAATTAAAAATAAATTTTTTTTTATTCTATTAATTTAAGAATGAAATTTCTTATTTTACTCTTTAAAATAAAAATCTCACTTTTCAGGATTCAAATTCCCAGATAATGATATCATTTGATGGATTCAAGTATATAAATGTATAATAGAAGCTATCAATTAAAATTGATCGAACCCTCGGTTTCTCACTTTCTTAGCCTCCTCACTTTTGAATAGCTGAATGTTGTAAGGACAAGTGTCCGTCGCACGAGGAACCAATAATGAAGAACCTCTGATGAGAGCAGCGTGCGCGTTAGCGTTAGGAGGGGTAAAACGGTCTAATCAACATCAACCTAGAACTTGATAAAACGAAAAAGCCTCCTCCGGTCGGAACCACTCTCCCTCCCTCTCTCTCTCTCTCTCTCTCTCTCTCTCTTTTCTGTTTTTTTTTTCTTCTTTTTTTCCTCAAACTGTTTTGTTCCTTTTTTATTTTTTGTTTTTATTTTTTGTTGACAACTTCACCAACCATCTCTCTCTTTTCCTTCTGCGCGTGACGCAGACCCTCCCTCTCTCTCTCTCTCAGACCCAGAAACAAAAAAGATTAATCTGTTTCTTCTTTTTTTCAATTTTATTTTTCTATTTTTCTTTTTAAACTACCATTGTTGAAAAGGCCAAAACCTCCTTATCCTCAATCTCACACGTCCTCCTCAAGCAGGTATCTCTATTCTACTTGCTCTCCAAGTTTTATTTATTTATTTTTTTTTGTTTTCTTGTTTTTCTCTTTCTCTCTCTCTCTCTCTCTCTCTCTCTCTCTCTCTTTTAATTTTAATTTTCGCTATTTTTCTTAATGTATATGTGCCTAGGAACCCGTGTTTCAACGTCTGCATTATTTTGCGAAATTCTGAAAGTAGGGTTTTTTTTTATTCCTTTTTTTTTCTTGGTTCCCTCTCTTTCCGTGTCGAGTGCCGCAGGAGAATGCTGCTTTCTAGGGTTTTCTTTCTGAGCTACGCTTTTCACGTGCAGGTAGTAGTGTTGTTTTTATTTGCTTTTTAATTGAAGGTTGCATTTGCGTTAATTGAATATACCGTGTTCGAGGTTGTGTTGCATTGTGCCTTGTTTTGTTAATTCGTTATTGATGCTCTTTATTTTTACCTGTTTTTGAAGCTCGGTTTTTGTTAATCAGAGATTGAGGTTCTCTGGTATTGCTGTGGTTGGGATTTTTTTGAATGGTTTGTTGTTAATTTGAGATGGGCTCGTGTGGGGAATCAGCTATGGTTGATGATGGTATCTCAGGCGGTTCTGTTATTGACCAGCATTCGTGTTCAGAGATTCCTGTGCAGTGTGATCCTGTGCAGCAGTCATGTTCAGAAGGAGCTTGCAATGTTTTGGATTCCGATGTTGAGCTTTGTGGTGTGAAGGGTGGGTGTGTTGATTTTCCCTGTAAGGGCCAGGTGGGTTCTTCTGCAGGTGTTGTTGATGTTACGGACGGGTGCCAAGTGGGTTCTGCAAGTGACGTTACAAATGTGTGCAGAGATGGATTGGCAAGTGAATGTGAAAATGCTGATGTGTTGCTGTTGGAGAAAACATCTGAAGATGATTGTCAGAATCCCTTGGGGATGTGTTGTGGGAGTACTGAAGATTCTGGTATAAACACTAGTGGGTTGTGCTTGGAAGGAAAATGTCAAGATGAAGGCAACTTAGACACTCTGTCGGAGTCCCCAGCTGTGAATGGCTTGCAGGAGCATTGTGTTCAGCCGGGTGAGCAGAAGGATGACACAATCAATGTATGCCCCTCAGCAGGAGATGATTCAGCTGTCATGGGAGGCAAAGATCATGACGCTGGTTTACTCCCTGATGCTTCTAACTGTGTGCCTGATTTCAGGCATTCTGAAATGTCCTTGGAGTCAGAACCTATGACTGACTTGCAAGTTGATTGCAACCAGCAAAATGAGCAGGGGGACATTATGAGTGACGCAGATCCCTTGTCAAAGGTTGTGGAAAAATATAATGCTTTCAGTGAGATGGAAGCCAATGCTTGCAGGAAGATATATCCTCCACAGGCTATGGAAATGGAAGTGCCGTCAAGTGCTTTATATACAGAAGTAGGGAGCAGAAGTGATCAGCTATGTGATCTTAAAAATGGTGAGGATTGGAATAATACTTTTGAGGAAAAGACTATAGCTTTTGGTGGTGAGGAAAGCATTATTGATCCATTTGTATTGTCCTCACCATGTTGCGGTAGGACCTTGGGGAATTCACCTGTGGTTGATTCGTCTTCTGAGCCTTCACTGTTGGATCAGGGAATGAAGTGAAGAATGATATCTTGCAAGTAGAAGAGAATTTATGTCAATTGAAGGAATGTCACTCAGAGGATGCTACCAACTGTGCCTCTACAAAATCATTGGGTCCTGGATCAGGTCAGCCATCTGTTGTTTTAATCACCAATGACTCTTCGAAGGATGTGCCTGATCTGCCTCCAAAGAGTGATTCTGTTTCTGTCAATAATAATATTGTTGTGGACACTGCTGGGCGGACATATAATGATGGAAAAGATATTGTTGAAGCTGATTGTTTCACTGAAAGCATTCTTTTGCCTTCTCAAAGGAATAGTAGAAGAACTAAAGTTGGTCGTAAGACACAAACCAAAAGAGCTTCAAGAAAATGCAAGAACAATGATGGTGTGATGCATGCAGGTGGGGGTATGAAGATCAACTTAGAGGTTGCTAGAAGGAAAAGAAGTCGTTTCTCCAAACCAGCCCGTTCTTCTCTTTGGGGATTGCTTGGGAACATAGAACAGTTTTTTGGGCAAGATAATGAGCTTGGTGTCAGTAAAGCCGTGTGTCAAGAATTGGGGAAGACTAGAAGTAAGCGTCAAAGTGGCAAAGCGATTAAGAACATTGCAAATTCTGGTTCTTTGAGTTCAGTGCAGAAATGTCCTGTTCCAACTACCCGTGTTCGTCTGAAGATAAAGTTTGGGAAAGAAATTGATTTAAGTAGCTCAAATGTCTCGATTCCAGAGACTGTTGATGGCTTGGCTTCTGCTTTTGACTTGGGGACTGGGTCAGGTTCTGAGAAAATAGCAAGCAATGCTGAAGACAAATTGTCTGAAGTGGTGGCCTTGGGAAATTTAGAATCTTCCAAAAACAACCTGGAAAAGGATTCTCTTGTTCTAAATGGTCAAATCACAATTAACCACATAGAAAGTACTGCAATATCAGAGAAGTCCGGTGTGGTTGCTGAGGCACAGTGTCTTGTAGTTCCTCCAGAGAGGGTGGTTGAACCAGTGATTGAGCCAATCAACAATAAGGATATGGATCCTGGAACTTCCCCTGATTCTGAAGTTATCAATTCACTTCCTGAAGTTCAGGTTGGAGAACGACATCAAGAAGATGTACATCATGCTGCTTTAGTTCCTTCTACCGAGTTCAATTCAAACTTGGATGTTATTGTCAACAAGAGAGGGAAGAAAAAGGACAAGCTTACTTGTTCAAGTAATTGTATTACTGAAGACGGATCACATGGTCCACAAAGGAATAATAGAGCTAAACATTCAAAGAATCACAGGCGTAAGAAGAATTTCTGTGATGCAGTCAGCTCTTTGGAATTGCCTACTTCCACTGAGATAAATGCTTCAATCAAATCAATAAGCAGTAAAGAATTGTCTACAGGACCATTGCCCCATTCTGGAGAGATTGAACTTGGAGACTCCACCAAAGATTTGAAAGTCCAAAGTCACATTGAAGTTGAGGCGACTTGCAAACCTGTTGACCACAGGCTTTCAGAATCCCAGGGTTCTGAGAATTTGCTTTCTTCTGCAAGATCTTTGGGGCGTAAACTACCGAAAAGTCTTATGACTAGTAAAGTTAGCAAGGCCAGATCTAAAGCTTCTGACTCGACAAGCCAGAAAAAGACCACTTGTGGATCCA
The DNA here is from genome assembly GCA_030441495.1 of Dalbergia oliveri. NCBI lineage: Eukaryota > Viridiplantae > Streptophyta > Magnoliopsida > Fabales > Fabaceae > Dalbergia > Dalbergia oliveri. Next base: position 10,427,483 of record JAMLFY010000003.1, on the reverse strand, counting down.
AGGAGAGACAGAAAAAGCCAACTAATAAGAGTGGAGTCAAGGGAAAAGGGCTCTCTCATAGAGTTAAGTGTGAAGTGGAAGATCACCGACATACAGGTAGCTTTTTACATTTTAAATAGAGTGAATCATAGTGCGATATTAATTGTTACATTTTGTATTCTTCTTTGATAGATCTTGTGTCCTTAATGATTATCTAAATCTTACTTAGCTTGTTTTATTCCTTGATCTTAGTTGTGGGTTTATGGTTTGAGCAATTGAACAGAAATAGGATTTATGTTTTTGGTGGGTGTCACAGCGGCCAGCGTAGTTGGAAATCATAAGTTGGATGCTGTTGGAAAAATTAATGCTGGTGACAACGGGGTATCAGTCAACGTATCTAATTTGGACATGGCGCCTGGCCTTGATTTAGGAGAGAAGCATCTATCACTACGCAATGCATGGGTGCGTTGTGATGATTGTCACAAGTGGCGGCGTATTCCGGCTGTGCTTGCTGACCAGATTGATGAAACAAACTGCACCTGGTATACCATGTTTATTCATACTATTCATTGCTGTTTTGGTATAATTTGTGGATAAAAGCTGAAGATGCCAAGTATAATATAAAAATATAAGAAAGTCTTTATCATCCGAGTTTCAATGCAATGTTTCATTTTTATTAGTCTTGATTTATAGTTGTTGTTTATTATTTCAATCTTTTATTAGGTATTTACATATGAAGTAAATAAGGCAAACCTTCTTAATAAATCGTGGCTTGTCATGTGTGGTTTTCTTTTGCAGGACATGCAAGGACAGCAACGATAAAGCCTTTGCTGATTGTGCTATCCCTCAGGAAAAGTCAAATGCAGAGATTAATGCAGAATTGGGATTATCAGATGCCTCAGGTGAAGAAGATGCTTATGAAGGTTCCAAAAATTATAAGGAATTGGAATATCAACTGCCGTTGGGTGTGTAATATTTGCTTAATTTTTTTTTAAAAGAATGAAATTAAGCTTGAAGCTAGACTGTTTTTGAAATGTCATCTAATCTTAATTATTGTCTGATGTGTACTTTGCTTTATGAATTGCAGTTTCTCAGGAGTCAACTTTTACTCGTATTCTTACCAATGAGTTTATGCATCGCAGCCGTAAAATGCAGACTATTGATGAGGTTTTTCTATTTTATTTTGGGTTGAATATAATCATATTACATTATTTGATTGAGGTGCATATTTTTTGTAGTATGCATGGATTTGCATGTTTGCACTCAAATGTGAAAACTCATGATGTTGGTTTCCAACTTTGACTTGCATAGGGACTGAGGATAGTTTGTGACACTCTTTGGTGTATTTGGTTAGAGCGTAGTTTCCGTATTGTTAATGACAGATTTTTGGACGAGCAAGCCTTGTGGAGCAAGATTAGGCATTTGACTTCTATTGAGTATAAAAATCATGATCTGTTTTAGGGGGATTTCTCTCTTAGATATGTTGAAAGATTGGAGAACTTTGTTTTTTGGTGTTTTTTTCTTTTGTTAGTTTTTGTTTTTGTACAGAGGAACTCTTGTCCTCCTATCTATTTGTATCCTTCCCCTCTTTATCTTATAAAAGTTCTTCTTTTATGAAAAAATTTTGGCCCTCAGGAATTTCAGAGAGAAAGTGAGTGAAATTTGGAGGGAGGGGCAACCATTTAATAAGAGAGAGAAAAAGTAAAATGCTTTTTAATATAAATTTTAAATGGACGTTTTATATACTTATTTATCAAATTGGCCACAATGCAATGGATTTTTCAAATACCTTTCTGCAGATCATATCTAACAATCGACTTACTACAATTCATGGATAGTTTCTTATTTTACATTTTGATTAAGTTTTATATTTAATCATGATAATAGCACTTAGGGTTCAATTAAGTTTTGAAATTTTCATACGAGTAAATTTGCACATCTGTTTTATGTTCCTTATTCATTGTACCTGTAAAATAATATCAGACAATGGTCTGCCATTGCAAACTACCTCAAGAAGGCAAGTTGGGCTGTGGTGATGAATGTCTAAACCGTATGCTTAACATCGAATGCGTGCAAGGAACCTGCCCATGTGGGGACCATTGTTCCAATCAGCAGGTTTATAAACTATTAATTTTCCTTACAAAGATTCTAGTATATGGTCTTTTTTGTGAAGGGGAGTGATTGGAGTCCAAATGTTTGATTTCAGTTCCAGAAACGCAAGTATGCCAACCTGAAGTGGTTTAAATGTGGGAAAAAGGGTTATGGACTGAAGGCACTTGAGGATATAGCTAAAGGGCAGTTTCTTATTGAATATGTCGGAGAGGTAACTTGGACAATACTTTGCTTCCTTTACAATATTTGTTATACTGATTAACGTATTATTTCATTGTGATGTATGGAATATTGAGATTTGAGGTTGAATCTCTAAATTGAGATCATATGTGTCATTTGGTTATATATTTTTGCAGAAATTTTAGGGTAGGGAAGAATACCCTTAATGAAGTTGGATTTTCCTTGCTCTTCTTGACCTTTTTTCTTCTTTACCCCACAAGATATTGTTTGTGGATCCTCATCTTCCTGTGTTTTCCTTTTGTGGCAGAAAAAGATTTTATGTGACTTAATGTTACTACTCAATTTATTAGCAATATGTAAGGGATGGGCTGATTTAGTTTGAGTTGACCACTACCATCTACATCAACGAGATGATGGAGAGTTTGACCTATTTTTCTGTGCACTTTGATTGTCGCTTTGAATAGCGGAGATCCATGGGAAAGTAGTAAGGTTTTAGCTGAGGAGTAACCAAAGAATATTGTATTGTTGTATGCATTTGCATATGTGAAAGAATTTTAGGCTTCAATCATGCACAAGGCACAAGCTTTCTGTGTCTTTTTATCAAACTTTAACATAGTAATAATAGAAGTAGCTAGGATAGATTTGATCCACTTAAAGCCATTCAACCTGATTGTATACACATGTAGGCTAGGGCTAATGAATAGCTTATAGCTTTATCTAACAATTGACCTTTGTTATTAGGGTTAAGGAATATTCAGAGCTGATTGGGATCCATATTTATTGAATTTATGTTATGTCATTTAGAGTTAGTATTTGCTTTGGGTAGGTGATCAACAACTTGTGCACATCATTGACCTTTATGTACATGATATCTAATTTATGGTCGTAACAGGTGCTTGATATGCATGCTTATGAGGCACGGCAAAGGGAGTATGCTTTGAAGGGTCATAGACATTTCTACTTTATGACCTTGAATGGCAGTGAGGTATGAATCTCACTTATATCTGCATACTTAATGAAATTTTTGTCAAAGAAAAAAGAGTTTCTTACTTTTAGTGCTGCTGAGTAGCTTTGTTGCCTCAAATGATACATAAATTTGTTTTGTTTGATAGTGTGTCCCATGCTGTTATTATTTACACAAACAGATAGTTGTTGTGGTTTAGCTTTCTATTTAATGCATCCCAGTGCAATGGAATTTTTATCTGCATCCTTAATGGAATTTTTATCAGTGACAAAAATCTCTAGTTTATTGCTTTTGGTGGTGCTGAGTACCTTTGTTGCCTTGAAACATTCATAGATTTGTTTTGTTTAATAGTGTGTTCTGCAACACAATTATTATTCACATCAATAGTTAGTAGTTGTAGTTGAATTTGGAATAAACCAAATCTAATCACCCCAAGTGTGTTGTTTTTATTCAAAGAAAAACAAAGAAGGGAAGAAATTTATTTTCATGTAGTTCTGGGAATAGGATGCATTAAATTTCTACACCTTACACATGCTAGGAGAATTTAGAAGAACCAGACAGGTAACCTATATTTCCTGCCCCAGAAAAAGTCCCTGAATAAAATTATTGGAACCCAGAAATCACTCCAATATAGAAACCATGCCCGTTAGAGTGTAACGCACTTTTACATCATATAACTCACTTTTACTGTTAGTGGTTTGTTAAATGGACTATTCTGGTTTATTTCTAATGACAACCTGTGTGAGTAGTGGTGATGACATGTTGACATTGGTTTTTGTATCTTTTGAATTGTATTTTGAAAGTTCAGATCTTGTAATTGATGGAATAATAACCAAAAACCAACAAAATTTCCTTTGGAAATGTTTGAGTTTTCCATTCAAGTACTGTTTATTAATCTGGATATCTATTGATTCTGACTTTTTGTCCTATTAGTAAGATGGACAGAACGTTAATGATATAATGAAACTAGAAAGGATGAACTCATTTCATATGGGGTCTGTATACAGGTGCTGGACAATGTATCAAGATTAAGACTTGTATAGTTATCACATCTTAGTTTTTTCATTTCATGCTATTCACTTTATAATTAATCTAAGAATGCAGTTGAGAACAGTGTCCTTGCCCGGATGATTCAACTAGATTTATTATTGTGTTTTGGTTATTTTGTTTGTAGTTTATTCTGCTTTGCCATTCACATATCTTTATTTCCAGGTGATAGATGCAAGTGCCAAAGGAAACTTGGGTCGTTTCATTAATCATAGTTGTGATCCTAATTGTCGAACAGAAAAGGTGAATACAGTATAACCTGCATATTTTTTGTGGTCTTTTAGCGCAAGGTGATATGTTTGAGCAGTTTTTTTTCCTTTGGTGCTTCTATTTGGAGCTAATTTATTGCTACTAATGTATATATGTCCAGCAAAAATGCTCCTTACATTTATGAGTATATAGATATATGTCATTTAGCATGCTTATCTTATATTATGGAATGTGGATGTATGCTTTTCCAGAACCTACCCTTCATGCCATGTTGTGGGTACTATTGGCTAGAGTATTAAATCCAGAATTGTTCTCTTATTTCACATCAGTTGACTGACTCTGTGTTCTTTCCTTTTTCTCAACAGTGGATGGTGAATGGGGAAATCTGTATTGGACTGTTTGCATTGAGGGATATTAAGCAGGTGTGCATGAAATATTCACTTATTAGTTATTACCTTTATATGTCTATATTTCTTGGTTTGTTTGACTTGATCTTGCATTTTTGTGTCATGGACTTATGCCAGTTGTTTGAAGGCTTGTTATTAGTATGGAGGACATAGAGGTCCTATTTGCTAACCTTACAAGTTTGAAATATGAAACATAGTTGCTAAATGTTCTGTTTGGCCTGTGAGCATGTTTTAAGTACTATTATGTGCCTGGCTGAACTTTCATTCCACCACCTACCCCAGGATGAAGAAGTGACGTTTGATTACAACTATGTAAGGGTTTTTGGTGCTGCTGCCAAAAAATGTTACTGTGGTTCACTTAATTGTCGAGGTTATATAGGTGTTGGTGATCCACTTCATGATGACTTGATAGTTCAAGGTGATTCAGATGAAGAATTTCCTGAACCTGTGATGCTTACTGATGATGGTGAAATTGAAGACTCTGTGCCTATGCCCAAGTACTTTGATAATGTTGATAGACAGTCTGCTAGGCATTTGTTGAAAGACAGGGATGTATTGGACAAGCCTACAACTGCTATAGATCCAGGTGCTACACTGGAGAAAGAGAGTTCTATGAACCATGCCTCAGCTGTTTCGCTGTTGCAGAGCTCTGAGGATGAATCAAAAGGCAAGTTACCATCTGTTCAAGTTGAAGAAATTTTTCAACAAGTGGAGGATGCAACAAGCAAAACCATGCCTGCTGTACAACAAGGATATGCAATGGAGTCAGATATTACAGACAAAACTTCCTCCATTCAAAGAGGAGAGATGACTTCTTTACATGCAACTGTCAGTGAAGTGTTTCTGAATTCTACTTATAGTAATAGGGAATCCAAGTCTGAAATAGTTGAAGGCAGGCATGATTTTTCACAATCACATCTGCCTATTAAGACTCCTCAGCTGATTGGTTCTGTTAAAAAGGGGAAGGTACGTCCTAATCTTCCAAATGGCCTCAAAATTGAGGCAACTGTCAACCAATTGCCGGTGTCATCTGGCAAACTGAAAAAAGTAGTGGAAGGTTCTTCCAATGGCAGGTTTGAAGCAGGTTGGTCTTCCTTGTTTACTTTGGCAACAAAGTTCTTACACACAAAATCTTTAATAAATAATAATGGAAACCTTTTCATTGCCTGCAGTTCAGGAGAAACTTAGTGAGTTGCTGGATGGAGATGGGGGAATAAGCAAAAGAAAAGTAAGTACTTTATAATGGAACCAGGAAACATGACAATTCCAAGTAGTTACATTTATTTGGAAGCTTGTGCATACGTTCATTTTCTAGTATGCTTTTCCACAGTTAATTTTGTTTATCTAGCACACCAAGAGAGGTCAACCTCTACTCTTCTGATGTGATATGTTAATTTTATACTTGTATAATCAATTATGAGAAACAGTTCATGTCTTCCATCAACTTTGCTTTCTCTAATTTTTTTCACTTGCTCAATGCTCATAACTGCCTCTATATTGGGGGCATTATTGGGCTTGCAACTGGGGTAGTTTTATGGGTTTACGGTTTTCACCATTTGACCCTTTTTTTCTTGTAACAGGATGCTACCAAAGGCTACCTGAAGCTTTTACTTCTCACTGTGGCATCAGGTGACAGGAGCAATGGTGAAGCCATTCAAAGGTCCTCTCTTGTTTGCCTTTTTTATTTCTTCAATAGTTTGCTTTCTTCTTTGTTAAGCACATGTTGTATGCTTGTACTAGACTTGTTCAGGCTTTATGGATGTATAAATTTTTTGAAAGGAAATTTACTTTGGTTGCAGCAATCGAGATCTTTCCATGATCCTTGATGCCCTTCTGAAAACAAAATCAAGAGCAGTGTTGAATGATATAATTAACAAAAATGGTAATCTATTCTAGCTTTCCCCCTTATATGTGGGATGTAAACTGGTCAACCTTTGCTGAGCCTGAAAGTAACTCTAGCTTTCATCTTTCAGGTTTGCAGATGTTACACAAGATAATGAAGCAATACAGACAAGACTTCAAGAAAATTCCAATACTACGGAAGCTTCTTAAGGTGCCTAGATGGGCAATCACTAGTATTTTAGTTATTTGTTATCTGCACTTTAAAAAGTTTATGTGTGCTCCAATCCATTATTTTAAATTGTTGCTTGCCATTGAACAAATAATTTGCTGTTTGCTGTAAAACTGTACAGTTGTGTTGTGAATTTCTACTGTTGGCTTGTTTTCTTTCTTTTATAGTTGTATGATGGCCATCAGTTGTTTGGGCTCACTTAGTTTCTGAGATCAGATATATGGACCAGCAATGAAATTATTTTGTTTCTTGTTGAGTTTTTAAATGGAGAAGCGCTCAAAGCAGTGTAATTTACCTCCTATTTTGAAAACCCTTAAGAATGGTATTATCATGAGAAGCTAGTTCTGTTCTTGCCGAACAACATAATATCTTCAACTGGTTGTGTTGAATTCACTGCATGTAATACGATTGGGCATGACCTGTTCATTCTGTTAACCTAAAACTTAAAAATGTATTGTTTATTTTTATCCAATGGCCATATGTTGGCATTTACACGATGTTAATGCATTTTCTTATCCTTCTTAGATGTTTGTCAATTTCTCTTATCATTCAATTTGACTGTTAGAATATATGGTTCAATCTGGTTATTATTGATCAGTTGCATAGATGTTGCCATCCTATACTCTTCAATCAGTGAATAGTTGTTAGATCGTAGGATATGACTCCTCTAAAGTGAGAAAGTTTGTAAAGTGAAAAAGTGGGGAGTTAGTTACCCTTAGATCATGTAGCAGGACCCGCACACAATAAAATTATTGATCTAATGGAGATTAACCATTCACTTTCTTACTTTAAAAGCTTCCTCACTTAGAGGAGCCAAATCTTGGATCCTAAGCCTTGATTTGCTGCCTTCCTTTTTTGTCCTCTCTTTCTTGAAGTGAGTGTTAAGAGAATGTACCATGCATGCTTAATCAACTTTCTTTTGCAGGTCTTAGAGTACCTGGCTGCAAGCAAGATATTGACATTTGAACACATCAATGGTGGTCCACCATGTCATGGAATGGAGAGGTCAGTAAATTTCAGATTTTGTCCACTGACGAAATTGTAAGAAAATTTGTTAACTTGTAGAAAATGTCTGTTGTCTAACAATGCTGAATTAAACAAGGACATTGTAATTTATGACTTTTCCTCTATTGCCTTCTTTGTTTGGGCCATTAAGGTATTAAAGCTAGGGTTATTGTGGTGTGTTTAGAAGCATGAAATATGCCAACATTTCCCTATTCCATATTTTTGTGGGGAGGGCGGATGGAAGAAATGATTTGTAGTTTGGCCTTGGCCTGATTTTGGAATAATTAATAAGGTTGGGCTGTTGCTTACCCTTAATATCTTGTATCTCAAGCTTAAGTATAATATGATATTCTTGATGTGCTTGACATATTGAAATATTTCTACTACTAATCTATACTTCTATACTACTAATAAAGGCGATTGATTCATTTGGTTATAATATTTCCTAACCTACACCTACATATCATGTAGCTGCCACTTCTTTTCCTCACCTCTTGTCTCCTCTGATGTCATCCTTATTGCAAGATAGAGGCTCATTAATATATTAGCTTAATACTTTTAACTTGTGATATTATTTTATGAATAAAATTTCAAAAGTGAAAAAGTAAATTTACAGGTACTTTGACGCATCTCAATCCACTAGTTAAAACTCATGTTTGTCTTTAGATGTATTTTTTATATTTGGATGGAAGCTTTTGGTGGTGCTCATCTAGATTTTTGTTTCATTATATTGACAGTTGTGTCAGTTGTTTGTTGTTGGAAATTGGAATCAAATCACTTCTCTAGTTTGTCTTAAATCTTGAGTGTGGAATCACGTATTTCATTATTCCAATTTTCAAATGCTTGCATAATTTCTGACTTGAAGAAATCTTATACTTACTCTGCCTTGCATGAAATTGTTCTATTGTTCTCTAAGAATCTATTTTTCTACTAATGATTGGTTTTATGTTCAGCTTTCGGGAATCAATGCTGTCTCTGACAGAGCATGATGACAAACAGGTATGCTTTATGCTAATTTTTTTGAGTCAGCTATGTCTTCACTTAGTCAGGTTATGCGTATACGCTTCTGTACCAAAGTATGCTGTTACGACTTTTCCCTTAACTGTGAGCATCTGTTTTTTGGGTAAGGATTTGAATATTTGTATGTTTTAATTGTTATGTTTGCACATGTAGGTCCATCAAATTGCTCTGAAGCTTCCGAGACAGATGGATTCCTAGACCTGTCAGAAAACATGGATACATGGACAGGGATGATAACAGGGTAGAATCTCTCAGAATTTTCAACTGTAGCAGATATTCATCATCACACAGTCATAGGCATGAGCAGGATTTAAGACCGACAGAAGCAATTGATTGTGTTCAGCAGTCGGTGTGTGTGACAAATTCAGTAGAAGCTGGTACCCCAGAGAGCTGCTCTGCACCGTCTCTAGATGGGGTTGAAATCAAAAGGGAAAGAAAACGTAAAAGCCGATGGGATCAACCAGGAGAGATAAATTCATTTTCTCATGCAGTTATTGGCACTATTAATGAAAGCCAGAACATTCATGAGGATGTTCCACCAGGGTTTTCATGTCCAGTAGGTTCGTTAATGCTCCACTTAAGACTGGTGATCATGCTTTGCAAAATGCGAGCCGATCTGGCTTTCCCTCTGAGTTAGTCGTTGGTCATCCGAAGGAGAAATTTAACTCTCGCATGCCTGTCTCATATGGAATGCCATGGTCTGTTGTCAAGCAATATGGAACACCTCATGCTGAAATTGTAGGGAGTTGGGTCACTGCACCTGGCATGCCTTTCAACCCATTTCCTCCACTACCCCCGTATCCGAGGGATGAGAAAGCCTGTCAGCCTTCTAACACTACTAATGCTATGGTAATTGATCAACCCGCTGAAGTCAAACAATGGGATACCGGTGGCCTAGTTAATTGTTGCTCAGATGATATGACTCGCAGCACAGCTAGAGTTAACCCTGAAGACTTGAATCTTACATGTGAGGACAATAAGAACACTCCTAAGCGATTGAAGGATGAATCCTATGATTTGGGAAGAAGATACTTTAAGCAGCAGAAATGGAATAATTCAAAAATACATCGACCATGGTTCCAGAGGAATGCGTGGAAATGCAATGGGAACGACCCCAGTGGTGATATGTGCAGTATAGGTGTAGGAAATGTACCAAAAGAGTCAGAAGTAACATGTTCAGAGGATGCAATTTGTAGAGATGAGAAAGGTGGCAATAATATTTAGCATGCACAGCAGCAAAACCAATATTGTTCACAGGAAAAAGAAATTGTTTTTGTTTTCTTTTTCTTCCATATAAATTAATGTACTGTCAATTCATTTGTTCCTGAATCTAAAATTCAATGAAAATTTCATTCAATTACAGCAATTCTCTCCTTCACTTAGTTCAACCTCTATAGTCTATACTGTACATGGGGGATCCCGCTGTTGTGAATGCTGATCTTCTGCTCAAACCTTCAAGAGAAAGGTGTTTCCATTGATTTGTAATTCTCTCAAAATGGAAAACCTGCGATGGTGGATTGTTGGTAATACACATCATTGGTGAGACAAGTATTATATTGTTCGTTTCGACATGTTCCTTTTTGCTGTGATATGGGTGGTCTGAAGTTTAAGGATAGTTTTTGAGTACTGGCAGGACGGTGCCGGGTGCGTGTTATTATCTCTTGCTCTCGTGATTGAGATTTAATGAGACCAAATATTTAGCATACATACTGGTGTGGATTTAAGGTTGTACTCATTGTTATTAATAAATTAGTGAAATTAAAAAATAATCAATTACTTCTCTTGCTATCATGTAATTTGTCTTATTTATATCTGAACCTAGACAGATTATCTATTCGCTTAATGTCTCATGTTGTACTCTTCATTGAAGTTGGTTCTTTACTTTTTGGAGAGCAGGTGTTTAAGCGGCTCAAAATCTTCAAAAGGCATACCTGGGAATGTCTCAAGTAATTGGTATGACATGTTTCTGTTTGCTGATGGCTTGGTTTGTTCCTAGATTAGGTGTAGATAGGTTTGCTTGTTGCCAATCTTATGTTGGGTAGAGAGGAATAGATTCCATTGAAAACTTCTTTTTATCCATGATTTAATGCCTCGTTTGGTGATTATTGTCATGCTTCAATCTGGAATACGGATGAATCATGCTCTATTGATAATAATAGCCATCGGCTTTTCTGAAACTTCCCTGGAAGTTTTTCTCGATTTTCTGGACCCCGGAGAGACAACTCGAAGAGCAAAATATATTTTTTCGTTTCATATTGGTTACTCACCATAATAATCAAATGCAATTGGGATTGCTGAACAATAGAAGAAAAGAAGTTGGCTGAAAAATGTACCATAATCAGCTGCTTTTGACATAATTTTGGTCAACCTTCTCTGCACACTTTTGGGATTGGCCTATTTGTTCTGTCCGAGTTTATACATTCTTTTGCCAATTTTCCAAGAAACAATGAAAATATTTTGTTTATTTAAAATTGAAAAATACAAATTCATAGGGTACAAGATCCATAGCCCCGGGGTAGGGAAGAGTGTGAAGAGCCATAGAAGTTGCAACTTCCAAGGAAAGCTAAATCATGGTTTGTTATGCATTTTTTCCAAGTATGTTTATGAGCAGTGTTTCCTCATCATAGTATGAGCATATTAACTACATATAATACGCATTGTCATTTCGACGGATTCAAGTTTATGTTGTTGCCTTACTAGTAATCACGTTTTCCTCCTAGACATAACTATGTCAAGTGATTTCTGATTACATATTTTGGGGCAGTAGTTAAGACAATATGCCCCCGGCGAAGACAATAGATTTGTGAGGATAAATTTTGTAACAGGTGAAAATAGTCATCCGTAAACTCCAGCCTTTTCATTTTTTTTTTTTAGGTTACGGATGAGATTTCATTTTTAGCATTTAGTCGAGAAAATTGTATGTTTTTGAGAAAATAATTTCATGATCAGTAATCTATCGATTATTCATCTTGTCAATAGAGTCATCTTTCTTTGAACCAAAAAAACTATAACTGAAGAATGACAAACAGCATGAAAAGTGAAAACTTTGTGAAAATTTCCCACGGCTTCATAATGTATAAATTTTTACTATTGATTACAATTAAGATAAATCCAAATGGAACATGTGAAAGATCTAATCAGTGATTGGAAAAAAAAATGCAACCAAGCCAAGTTAGGATATGTTTATTTCAGTTTTCATTTTCAATTTTCAGAATTTTGTGAAGAAAATACTAAAAAACTGTAAATGAAAACTGAAAATGAAATTTATATTTTTCAGAATTTTTAGTATTTCCTTCACAAAATCTAAAAACTAAAAATAAAAACTGAAAATTCAAACCAAACAGACTCTTAAATTTTCACATGAAAACATTCATTCTTGAAACTATAATGCAAAATGATAATATTAGAAAATGAACCAACCTTAGTGATATGATCCTTGGTGGCCTACCAATAAGGCAAATCAACGGTTTGTGACAAAACAAATAAATAAATACCAGCAATATAGCAGTATTACAAACTGAAACTCGGTTCATGATGATGGTGTTCGTACAACAAAAGCAAAAGGAAAATGTGTAGCACCAGAGGGACCTCTTCAGGAAGTCGAAAAATCCAGTGTTGAAGACATACTTTATTGATGTAACCGTAATAGCATTTACAAATATCAGAATTACAAATTATGTTACACATAACAAGCAGCAACCCTTGCAGGAAGGAATTGTTCAAATATCTTTAGACCCAACATTGCCCAGATATTGTTAATCCTTTGATGGAAAGGACGATGGCTGCAATGAATTGTTTTAGTACCCTCCAAAGATTTTTTGGAGAATGGCCACTCTAACATGCAACAAATCATAGTCCAAGCCACTTTTGCCGAGTGCCTAGCATCACCAATCTTTAAGGGAGAAAGAAAAAACGATTCTCCCTTCTCTCCCAAGGAAAAACAAAAAATGATGTTGAAAACAGAGCAGCAAAAATAAACAAAGAACCGTCTAACATAAATCCTCCTTATCTATCACAATACACAGTTACACACACAAAGCCCTTTCATATGTTCACTTATTTAACCTCCTTTTGGCAACCATGATTATATACATGTACTTCACTAGTACCTATTCAGCATGCTTCTAATACGAACTAAGCACCATGTTTTTAATAATGTTCTGTGCTTTCTCCAACCATCAAAATACCTACCAATCACCTTTTTATAACTAGGCCTCTGCTGAATCAAAACCCAGTACTCAGCAATGTTTGGCCTTCCAGTTATGTACTCTTCCTCTAAATCCAAGAGTGCTAGGCGAGCCAACACTGGAATGAGCACGACATCAGCCATGGTAAACTCTTGACCAGCTATATAAGGTGTTTCACTCAGCTGCCTCTCTGCTTCATCAAGCAGTCTAACCAAATGCTCCTTGCTCCTTCTTACAACATCTGGGTCTTTCAATTTTTCTTCAGTCTGATAGGCCTCTCTTAACTTCCGATGGTAAGCGCCTGCTAGTTCAGGGGACTCGGACATACGGGCAATCACCACCCGCCTTATGAACTTGGAAACAGAAATGCGGTATTTATCAGGTATATGGGAAAGTGAAAAAAACTTCGTATCCCACTCCTGTATCTTCTGCATCCATTCCATCACTTCCCTGCCGCTGGTAGTGATAACCTCAGACCCTGAGGAGACGACAGCAATTCTTTCTATGTACCTGACAATCCAATGTCACTATAAAATGTCTCCTTGTAACAAAATCATTTAAAAAATATATTTACATTCACTGCCAGTCTTCATTCTTAGTGAGCAGAAGGCTCAAGGATCAAGTGTTATCAAGAAACAACAAAAACCACTCAATTACCCTAAGTGCATGATATACAAAGGTTGCTTCAAGGGATTTGATTCAGGGAGTAACAATAAATATGCAAAAAGCATCTCTGTCAGCAGTCAATATTTATTTATTTATTTTTCTTTAGTTAACTTTTAATGCTGCATAAAGATTGAAAAATGACAGTACTATTAGACAAACAATTTCAAGCCAGTAATGACAGAAAAATGAAAAATTTGTGAAGAGAGCATACTGGATTATATCAATAGTCTTGTATATGATGTGGGATCCATTTTGGAAAAGAGGGAGTCTTCCACTGGGATTCATACTGAAGAATGAAGAATCCAAGTTCTTGCCGGTTATGGGATTGACATGGTGAGATGTATAATCAATGCCTTTCTCTTCCAATGCAAGTCTCACCTTCTGGCTATCCAAATCAAATGGATGATGGTATAACTGCATTTTCTTATCAGCTCTTGGGAAGTTGCAGGTAGTGCTAAAAGTTAAAGTCTTGTTACACCAGCACCAGAAATCAGACAGAACAATTAGGTCTGCAAAACAATGAGATCAAGGTTGTCATCAAGCACCATCTTATATGATTACATAAATTCTTGTATAGAAGCTTATAAATTGCACCCGAGAAAGGAAAAAAAAAATCAATGTAAGAAAAAGCCAGTGAGTGAATCATTAAAAAAACAATATGAGACAGGGTCAAGTAAAGGATAACTCTAATTAAATAGCAACTTGGCAGGGATGTAGCTAGAGCCAACTTGTGAAAAAGGCTTCCAGGTAAGAACTGATGTCAGACATTATTCATAATTGATGTATAGTTCAGAAAAGTTCAAGCGACATGTTGAAAGACGAATTGACAATTTGACATCATTCCAGATACCAGAAATTTCAAATGCAAATTTGATTTTCTCTTGCATGCGTCTGTCTTACAACTGCTACACAAATAAAGCTTATAGCCAAAGTAAAATTTCAATGTAGATGTGTGTGTGTGACCTCATGTAAAGACAAAAGAGAGAGGTTTGCATTCAAAATTATATGGAAAAAATATGGGAACAGCGCCAACAAAAAAAAACTGATCCAACCCCCAGAAAGGAAAAAAAAAGAATGATTTAATAGATTTGAAAAATGGGGAAAATATGAGTCATATTCAAATTAACTTCGTATAATGAGACAGTTAAACGAAATACTATTCAGCAACCAGACATTTTATCCGATTGGATATATAAAGGGAAGTAAGGGAAAAAGCTTTTCGGTAATTTAAAAAAAAAAACACAATTTCACAAACAAAATAAAACACCGGGTGAATCAGTTATTATGCGGAAAGCACAAACCAATAAAAGAAAAAAAAAAAAAAAGGGACACAATTACAAACACAAACACAAACACAAAAGTGACAGCAAAACATATCCATAAGTAACCATGAGATGCTTATGGGTGGAGAGAGAGAGAGATGTACAGTACCCAGAAGCAGAAGGATTGGAATGAAGAAGAACAAGAAGTTAGCGTTAGGGATTGTAAGTGATTGATTATGTGGAATTGGAATAATAATAATAATAATAATAGTGTAAGGTGGAGAGTGAGTGGGCAGTGACAATGCCAAAAAGAAGCAGTGCTTTCTGGTTTGCAGAAAGCCAGAAACACAACATCATCGAACAAAATGCGACAGCACGGAAACCACATGTGGATTCCGCGTACTCGCCTATCTAGCTGGACACGTGTCACCGTCATTAATTTTTTAATTCAGAATGAATAAATGCTTATATAAACTAGTACATAATATGGACCTTCTTACGTCAACCGTTTTTTTTTTCGCTGCTTTCTTGCTTCAACCGTTGACTGCCCTAGACAATTTTTTATTTTATTTTATTTTGAGTAAATTGTGAATTATTAAGAAAAATGACAATTTTTTCGAACATGATTTCTAAGATTACCGTTATTTGAATGTCATGCTAGTTTGTGTGGACAACATTTAGACAGTTAGTGAATCATGTATAACTAATTGATAATTTATGTTATTCTATTATTGAATTCAATATACTGTCATTCAATTATATTCTTCTATTTATATAATCTTTTAAATAGTAGATGTAAGTCAATTGTCATAATCGATGTAATAATAAATAATTAAATGATAGTGTAAGTACTAACAAATTAAATCCTTTATAATATTAATAAATTGCATTGAATTTTAATGCATTAACTTTGTAAAAAAAATCATACGTTTTTATTTAGTCAAATTCTTCTATTTACATGATTTTATAATTAACAGATATAAAAGTCAATCACATTTACTTATATAATAATATATGATTATATATTAACATAAAATTGTTTAATTTTTACTACCAGTGTGTTTGGATGTGCATTTGGTATTCCAAAACCAATTTTACATGCCCTAAATTTATTTTGCTCATTTATTATGATGTTTGGTTTTCCAATCTCAAAATCAATTTTAACCTCTAGAATTGATTTTGGAAGAAATTTAACTGAGATTAAGTTCAATTGAGATTGTGGATAGCTCCTGCGACATATTATAACACTACCCTATTAAACTGGCTCAACTACCATACAGGAAACTTATTGACATTGTCCTTGAGCGATAGAGGTCTCCTTTGAGATTTGCCCACCAACTGAGGATTTCATAGTTGGGAGGAATCGAACCAGTGACCATGAGGAGCCATGAACTCAATCCGTGGACCCCAACCAGTTGTATCAACCTCAGTCGACTGTTTGGTATGAAATTGTTATGTGCTTTCTCTCCTTTTTTTTTTTTATTGGGTCGACATTTTGTTTTGTACTTACCTTACAGGGATGTCCATAACGAGTTTTGGGTTTGGACTTCGGAGTAGACAGTGCCGGGGATCGTGTGGCACAAAGTGAAGACAGATGAGAAGCAGCAACTCTCAAGTTTTAATCACATTTGGCCCATTCAAGATATGATCCAAACTCTGACCAAAAACAGAAATCATATGATCCAAACCAAAGAAGCAGCCCAATACAAGATTCAGGGGCTCCCATTCTCAATCATCATAAAAGAAGAAAGCATTTTCAGACCAAAAGAAAAAGAAGAAGAAAGCATTCTGATCCCATAAACAAAAAAAAAGAAGAAGAAGAAAGAAAGCATCTAAAAAAGTCACATCACATGCACAGAATGAGACATGTACCAAGGGTGGAAGTGGATCCCAAATATATCTTGCTCACAAATGTGACCTCTAACTAACTGAGACCGGTGCTCTTACCTGGCCATATTAATTAATTCACTATGATCTCTTATCTCATTCATATATGCAAAATATCTTGTATGTTCTTGACAACAAAAACAAAAACACCTAACACCTTCCGCTCTCAACCCAACAAACAAGTCACGTTGGATGCATGTCATTTGGTAGGCCCAACGGAGGCTCCCATCATTCATTACAAACTGCCTTGTGCAGTTGTGCACGCTGGAATTCAATTTGAACTTGCCTTCAAATTCATTCAATTTTATAGGAATCAAGGATCTGTTTGGTGCTGCAGATACAGTCCCAATTTTTGAACTCGATTCTACTACGATTAATTAATAAATGTTAGCGGTCTTATAATAATCCTCTCAAACAAACGGAGATGTGCTGGTCCTACAACTATAATGGCACTAATCATGACGTGATAGATATGAACAATCTTAGAGGTGTTTTGTTTTCTAAAATTTGTCCTTTGTTATTTGTTTTTAAATTTAGCTAAGAAGTCACTAATCTATAGATGCTTCTCAAGGACATTCACAGGCTGTTTGAAAAGGATAGGAATTCAATTCCTTCGTCAAGGTTTAGACTATTCTAAAGTGGACTTATCAAACTGAAAAAGTTTATAAATGTCCTTTGTTATATTGTTAAAGTGTATTGTGTATAATTTTTTATGAGTTTAATTTTAATATAGTAACAATGTAGAAAAATTTTATATTATCATCTAACTAAATATTTCTATTTGCATGGCATTTCAAGTAATTAAATACCAATAAGTGTCAAAGTAAATCATATTTAATAATGTGACACAATATGATTAGATGTAAAAGATTAAATCCAAACTTTATTAACACATCTAATAATAATAATTACTACTTTTTACTAGTTTGCTTCAGAAACAAATTAACTTTTAAAAGTGAGATTTTTCTCAGGATTTTCGATAGATCAATTTTCAATTTATATACATTCCGTTATTGTTTTTATGTATATTCCAGAAGTTTTGGGTTATAAATGAGAATTTTCTTGTAAGAATTGCTGACCAAAAGTTTTGGGTTGATCATGAAGAACAAACATGATGTGAGTGATGAGGTCTGTTAACATGATAATTTGTTCTGATTAGAACAGAATTCAACAAATTAACTTAGATTAGTGTCTCATCATGGAAAGTAACCCTACCAACTGACAAGCTAAGTTTCACTGTCATTGCAAAATTTGCAACTTTGTTTAATAGAAAAAACTTGAGATTGAGGTTTGGATGGCAAGAGAAAGATGAGGCTATGGTTTGCCTTTGCCGCTATCCACCGTTTCCTTTTTTGGTTAATATGTCGTTTTGGTTTTCCAAACACATCTTAACGGCCATTCATTGCCAGCAGGCACTGACTCAAACTATCCAAATATCATTGCACGTAACTGCCTTCACAATAATGATTCTTCTATGCTTATATTGATCCCTAGTAATATTAGGCAGGATTTGAGCAAAAAAATTCAAGTGTTTGTTTGTCCCATAAGTTACCTAGCTACTAGAATTTAGTACCTTTGTTCACATTTTGGTAGTGGTGAGAAGCAATGTCCATGCCCAATTCCCATGTTTGAAGGCCTTAATTAAGCTACTAGAAAATGTGCCCCGTTCATGTTTCAATTCATATACTATAGGTTGACCCTTTATTTTTTCAGTTTAGGTCTGAAGAAAATGGAGTGATTTGTTGGTAAGGAATACTATGCTCTCTAATCCTCTCCCTGATGCTTGTAATTGCCGATTTGAGACCAATCACAGCCTTAATGATTAGGCCTCCATTCAATACTGTGGCGTACCCGATTAATTGGAAAGTGATATATATAGCTGAGTCACAATTGTAAAGAAAAAATAATACTCAATCTATTCCATATTAATAATTATTTTTGAAAAATTATACAATTTTGATATATTAAAAAATTAATATATTTGGCTACAATTATAACCAAATACATCAACTTTGTCATTTTTGGAGTTGTGGATGAGTACTGTTCTTCTATAGTTTACAGTACAAAATAAATGTCCTGGGTCAGTTAGTTTTATGATAGCATTTCACACATGGACATTTATACCAATTGTTTTCAATGAAACTGTTAGAAATGGTATCTTGCTATCTTGCATCAACCTGAAGTTTTGGTCAAGGTAGTGGTAGGTTTAAATTTCCCAGATAGAATCCAACACGAGAGCATGGCTATTGGATACACAATCCTGCCGAAAACTGAAACACATAAAACACACAAGAAAGTGAAATATCTAGTGCGATTGCGTGTCTTCCTGTAATTGTTAGCTAGGAGTTAGGACTGGGGTATGTTTGCAAGCAAGAAAATGCAATGATTAAATTTAAGCATAAAAAGTTTTAGATACTAAAAAAATTTACCAAAATTTAGATGTTAGAATAAAAAGTTGGAAATACTTTTTAGTACAAGGACTTAAACATAAACGAAAAACTGTCCCAAAAAAAAAAAAAAAACAGAGAGAGAGAAATACGAAAACGTGAGCTTATTATTTTTTCTATTGAAGGGTGATTCCAGCAAAGTTATTTTTTAACAACCAATGCTCAACAATTATTAAAAAAAATTTCTGAGGTATTCCGAGAGTAAAAGGAACTATTTATTCTATTCCATCTATTATTAACACGTTAGTTTTATGAGTTATTATTATTCTTATTTTTTCCCATTTTAGTGCAAGAGGTAATGTCAGAACAGAATAAATACTTTTTCTTGTTATAAGAGCATCTAAGTATTTCTCTTATTTAAACTAGCGGCTCAACATGCATACATCTAGCCGCATTTTTATTTTTTTTTTGTATGTTATTATAATTAGTAATAAATATTGTGATCAAAGGTGTGTGTGAGTGAGATGGTTTTCACAAAGTGATAAGGTGGTCTTCACATACATAACTGCAAGAGATGATATATATATATATATATATAATTTTAAATAATAATTAAATAATATTTTTGGACTTGGAAAAATATTTCAATAGAATGAGGAGACATAAAAAGCAGTTACCAATCTCAATCCCCTTTATAATATGGTATGGATTTACAATTTTGTCCACGGTCTATCTCCTAGTGGTATTATGAAAAAATTATCATAGATTTCAATATTTGTGGTATCTACATTGAAATTTTAAGTGGATTTTAAATAAATCTTTTATTGAAAGAAGTCTTATACTATGGATAAAAATAGAAAAAAAATTAATATTTTCTAAATAGTTTAAATGAATAAATATTTTAAAATATTAAAAAATAAAAAATTAATAGTTATTATGAAATGAAAGGAATAATATTTTTTTCTATTATATTTGCCAAACAATACAGTGCCAGTCTGCCACCGACGATGGATGCTGTACCCCATGGTTGCAGTGACTGTTAGTTAATTGATCATTTTCATTTTCGGTTGAAGGCTACTGGAGGATCACGCACAAACGCAAATGACATATGGGGCAGGCGAACTGCCCAATGGGGATTCTGTATTCTGAATCCGATTGCCATTCATATGTGTGTGTGCAATTAGTGGTGAAATAGACCCACTCCACTTTATGTCTGTGAGATCACTTTTGTTACAAAAGCCTCATCACGTGCATTAAAGTATCACAATATTAACCCCTTCCTCCTGAATCATGGCATGGTCGGTTTCAACACGACACATAACACCAACATTAATCAATCAATGGAGGAGCAGTAAATTGAACTACTATTGAAGTACACAGAAATTCATGCCAAGCTGCTGTAGCTTGCAGTCCATGTCTTGTATCTACACTCATTACGCGAATAATCAAATTAGAAGTGTATAGTCTAGATACGATGAACAAATAAATAAATAAATAAATACACCATGTAGTGGCTCGAGAAAACATCAAAAGACTATTTAGTCAATTAAATTTATGGTCTTTTAAAATTTTAATAAAATGACATAATAATCTTTTTATATGTATTTAATCATTTAAACACTAATAAAATTATACATTGACATATTAATAAAACATTAAGTGATACATATATTATTTGAAGTAGAATAAAATTTAAAATGACTTATTTTGGTGGTTGAACTTCACAAAATGAGCTATTTAAATCTTCAATACAAGACATAAAATGAATATAATATATTCCAAAATGTCATTTACTTGTATCTAATATTTTAATGGCACGTCATTATATTGTGCCACGCGTATAAGTCCATTAATGAAAAATTAATAGAAGAATTAATATGTCTATCATTTTCAATCTTGAAAGATTATGAGGTTAATTTCTCTTCTTAAGAAGCAAAATAGTCAACACAAAAATCTTGAGAGACAAATAGGGTGTCGACTAAAAAACATCTCTCGTTGTAAAATGCAAAATACTGCACCAAGCAGTCATTTTTCGCAACTCACCAAGTAGTCATCATCTGATTTGCCACCTAAAAGCTAATCCCTTCATCTTTAAATAATTATTTATTTTAATTTTTTTTTGTTTATAAATAATTATCTATTTAAAAAAATAAGTAGCATTAATTATTTATTTTCAATAATACCCCTATTAAATAGTATTGAAGGATATATATATATATATATATATATATATATATATATATATATATGGAGTGAGGGAGAGAAAGTTAGGATATTAAATAGAATTAAGGGCAATTCAGTAAATTATTTTTAATTTTTTCTAACTTTGATGTTTACTCAATCATTTCCTTAATTTCAATGTACATTTAAAATTAGATAATTATTCAAGGATGAAAAGAGTAGTAATTACTAAGTAAATTAAAAAAATAGATATATATGGGTCAAGGCAAGTAATAAAGGTCTTAATGTCTTATTGAATCTTTTTATTAAATTTGGGGTCAAAGAATTAATGGTGGCCTTAATGTCTTGAAATTCTCTGAAAAGTTATGGGTCATAAGGTCTTGTGATTACTAATATAATTTCTCATTTTCAAAATATTCATCCACTTTCAATAATTTTATATTTCAAAATATCTATCAATTTCGTATTTCGATAAAGTATTAATTTTTTTTCCAATAACAACTTTAATTAATTTCACATTTTCAAAGCATTTCATTTAATATTAACCTTGAACGTATGTTACATTAATTAATATATAGGGATATATTAGTCAATTTACTATATTTTACTCAATTACCAATAATTCATTATCTCTTTTTAATATTTACATTTGTTCTAATTGACGAATATGTTTTACTCGTATTTCACTCTATGAAATCACTCGATGAAATATGTTATTACTATTTTAGAGTTATCATGATTATGAATCATGTTATCTTGCAATATAATTTTAGAATTTTAGTTTTATAATATTGAAAGTATATAACTCATATGATTTGTAACAATTGCAATACATACTCTGTGACTTCTAAAATCACGATATCTACAAGCTAGTGATCTCTTAGACATGATTTCATAGCCATAGTTATGCTAAAATTAAATTGTTATAATTATATGAATTCAAAACTTTCAAAGTTTTCAGTTTTATCAGTTTATTAGTAACTTAGTTTTAGATGGTAATTATAGAGAAACAAAGAGTAAGTTAATAGCTATAAGATTGCTAGCCTTGGTACCAAGTTATTCTCCAGAGGACAATCTCATCCCTTTAAGTATTCGATAATGGAGCCTAATTAGGTGTTCGCCTTGTGAGTCGTTAGGTGCCCTTTCAGTTTAGAGATCAAAATAAATATTATTATGTTTAGAGATTCCATTTTCTATAGTTATTACTGCACCATATATTCAGAAATGTTTTCCTATGTAATTATGCATGTAGATATTAAAATGATTTTCTTAATGCATGTATATTATATAGACCCTGATTGTCCTATGTGGGTAGTAGATGAGAATCCACTCACTAGTTCATTGACTCACCCTTTCCTTTTCTCCTTACGCTTATAGTTGCAGAAGGTTATCGATTAGCTACCATTTCAGGAGTCTACAACTATTCCAGTGATGAGTTTTACATTGTAGTAAGACTTAGTTTAGGTTTATGTTAGATAAAGTGCTAAGTAGTTTGTGCAGGATTGAACCATACATTCCATTTTAACGTCATGTATTTATTTTCAAGACTTATTTACATCCTTTTATGCTTTAGAATTTAAGTACATATTTTGAAATGCAGAATATGATTAAGCTTATGCAACAAATTAGTCATCTAATTATTTTGGATTTCAAGATTTGAATTGATTTTCAGTTATGACTATGATAATGGGATGAAACAATATTATGTTTTAAATAGAGGAATAAACTATGATTTGGACGAAAATTATACTTTTAAGTATGAAAATCACGTTAATCTATCCATTCGAGTAAGTCACGTTATCTAGAAGGTTTATGTGAGGACTCGATCCCACGTGTCGATTTCATTCCCAGAGTTGGGTTATGACAGTATTTTTATGGACACAAGTATAGTAGCAGCAGCATCATACCAAGCATATATAGGTTCTTTAAAATTTAAATATACGTAGTCAAACTTAAATGGATAGAATATTCTTTAATTTTCTAAAATAAAGGATTATGTATGTACTAGTTATTTAACCAAATCAAATACTGGGATGATAAAAAAAATAGTTTGTTGACAATTAATGAAAATAAATAATTTATTTAAATATATCTTATAGAAAATTGAGTATATAAATTTATTTTAAAAATAATTTAATACTTAAATAATTAAATAAGTTAAAAAATATAAACATGTCATTCTATTTTATATCTTATTTTGATCATATCATATTTATAAGGTTAAAAAAAATATTCGATAGATGACGTATAACAATAAATAGCCTATTTTATAAAATTTTTGCTCATTTTGAAGGTTGAAATTTTTGAATAATGAAAGAGAATAAATAGATAATTTTATTATATTATGAGCGTTTATAGGGATGATAATGAATATCCATGACAGAGAGGACATGTCTTATACCCCGGTACGTTTAGAATTTTACCTCTCATCCTCCATCATCATTACCATAAGAGGTTCCCATTCCTCATTCCCGGGATTTGAATCCTTGTGCATATTTAGGATTTATTAAAAGAATTTCAAAAATAAAAAATTTTAAAAATATTTTGAAATTCAAAACATAAATATCTATAATAACAAATATTAATAATGCGACATAATCCAAACTAAAAAAAAATCCATACATAATGCAAATCCAATATAGATAATTGAAAAAATAAAGATATGCTATTCTCATCTCTAAATTTCAGACTTCATCCCCATAAAGATAAAATATGTCCCTATTCTCATCGCTATTGTGGGCAATCCGTCTCACGTATACCTATTTCAACATTGTTTTTTTGTCATCCCTAATCATTTACATCTTTTTAATAAGTTAAAATATTTGATTTATAAAAACATAAAAATATATTTCCTAATTAATAAAAAATATTAATAAATTTAATTTATGTGATTTCAATTACCCCCTTTCATTGTACATACTTTTAATAAATTAAAATATCAATTTTAAAATATATGTAATAATTAGTAAAAAAAATTACATGTAATCCTAATTTATGTCATCCCAATTAGTGGAGTAGTATATCAATTGCATAATTATTTTAAATTAAAAAAGTGATGCAATTATTTAATTTTTTAAATAATTAATAAATAATTAGCGTCATCATCAAAGAAGTGTAAATTATGGAAGTGATTTTTTAAAGTCTTTTTTTCAAAAAAATTAATATGAAACAATTGTTGAATTGATAAGTTAAAATGTTTAGGTTGTAAATGATTAAATATAGTATAGTGAGATAGGTAGGTATATATTTTTTTTTTAATTTTCAAAAGCTCTACATTTGAAGTTAGAAACTCCCTTCTTCTCAACCTCGTCATTTATTTAGAATTTTACCTCTTATCTCCATTCTCATTCTCGTCATGGGTTTCCTTTTCTTATTTCCCGAAGATTTGAATCCTACCAATATTCAAGGTTTATTAAAAAAATTTCAAAAGCGAAAAGTTTTGAAAATACTTTGAAATTCAAAACACAAATATCCATAATAACAAATACTACTAATGCAATATAATTCAAATTAAAAATAAAAATACATACATGATGCAAATTAAATCCAATAAAAATAATTAAAAAATAAAGGCGTGTTAATATATTCTTATTATCATTAATTATTATAATTATAATAGTTTTGTTATCATTAATATTATAATTTTAAAATTTTTTGGTAACGTAATTATAATAGCTTTGTTATCTTTAATACTATAATTATATATAAAAAAATTTAATGGTATAATACATTCAATTATCATTTTATTTATATTATTTGTTATTTGTTAAACAATTTTGATTGAACTATTTTGTTAAATAATTTTAATGAAGAGAGATATGAAGATATGATTGGAAAAAAATTAATAATTAGAAGATAAATTAAATCCAAAAACTTACTTTAAATATTAAGATTATGAAAAATGATGGGACATAATTTTCTCTGAATTGTAACATCCCCCTTTTCTGGATTGACGACTATGCCACAAACCAACACGGGTCTTTCAGAGGCTTTGTCCTCACTCATAGGCTTCCTAAGAACTTCAGGAGGTCACCTATCCCAAAATTACCCCAAAGTCAAGCACGCTTACTATGAAGTTCTTTCGTGATGGGCTATCAAAAGAAAGATACATCTTTGTGGCATAGGCAACCAATCAATTCATATAAACCCTCCTTCATTTTATAGTCCCATACCTCTAAACTAGAACTTCTCATTGGTGTGTGATCGGTTCATTCATGTACCCTCCGCTGGAGGTAGGCGCTCCTTGTCCGTGCCTTCTCGCACCGCGATCACTCCACCTCGTCCCTGGCATTACATGCCCACCAGCTTCCGCTTGGTTCGTCCCAAACCACACTATACTAGGAAAGGTGTGCCTTCTATACATTTGTAACATCCTCGCTGCTTTATGGATTGCCATCCCCACAAACCAACACGGGTCTTTTCAACATGTTTTGTCCTCACTCACATGCCTCCTGGAAAACTAATTTTATTTATAGATAATTAATTATTTTAATTAGCTCAAATTAGACCTAATTAAGGTAAAAATATATTAAAAATACTAAAAATTATAGAAAAATTCATGAAAATTATAGATAACTTATAAATAAGGTAAAAACATGTTCTTAACAATAGATTAAGGAAAATTAATTTTTATGATGATTTTATGAATTATTTAGTATATATAACTTTAAGATAAATATGCAAAATTTGTCATTTTCATATATTAATCATTCAAGACAACTTTCCACCCTCTATAACTCTATTAGACATGTTTTTCAAACCTATAGGCTGCCAAAGAAGAAAAAAAAATAATAGTTAAATAAATTATTAGTTAATTAATAATTAATTCTTAATAAAACTAGCAATAGTGTAAAATATCAAATAAAATATAAATAATTATATAAAATTATATAAATTTCGTGAATACTTGTATTATATCTCTAATAATCTTATTATGATGTTTGAATAAAAAAAATAAGTCATTTACTAATTAATTAACTTAATTAAGATGAACTAGTATAAGCAAATTTACCTTATTTTGAATAATTAATTATTAAATTATATTTAAATATATTAAAATTTAATAAATGAATTTCAATCATTTCATTAACATTTTAGTATGTCTTTAATTGAGAATTTATTAAATTATTTAGTGTTAGTTTTAATATTTAACTAATCAAATGTGATAAATAAATTATGAAATTAGTAATATTTTAATCCTAAACTTTTTCTATAAATAGCACCCCTATAAACA
The DNA here is from genome assembly GCA_030441495.1 of Dalbergia oliveri. Lineage (NCBI taxonomy): Eukaryota > Viridiplantae > Streptophyta > Magnoliopsida > Fabales > Fabaceae > Dalbergia > Dalbergia oliveri. Next base: position 10,400,685 of record JAMLFY010000003.1, on the reverse strand, counting down.
TCACTCCACACTTCATTCTTCTTGCCCAAAATCTATCAACACTCATAGCCATCATTTCTCTCTTCATTTTCTTTATTTTCACACAAAAATATTTACAAATTTTTAGCAAATCACCTCCAAATTATCACCTCTTCTTATCACCATCTAACTTCAACACTTCCCAGCCTTTATACATGAATTATAGCCCTTAGAGAAGGTTTAGAAAAGTTGAAGAAGTTGCTAGTCTAGCGTGGTGTTGCTAAGTTTCTAAAGCTCAAAGAACAACGGGGTTTTTCTTTCACTAATAAGCTTCATGCATGATTTTCATATATGATGTTGTTATGATACTCAAAGTTTGTGTTTATGGTTTTAATATGTTTGAATGATTTAAAGATTGTGACATAAAATACTTAATCTATGTGTATATGATGTATATTTATTTGTTTACTTATATGGTTGAAAAGTATGATTAAAGATCATTTAAATTTTGATTATGTTTTCTTCAAATATTTCAATGTTGTCTAAATTTGTTGAACCATGTATTTTCATTTAATAAAGTTTTGTGCACAAGTTGTGAAATTTTAAGGTAATATAGCTTGATTTTGACCTCATTATGTATTTGATCATAAAATATTTTTGGTTCATAAAAAGTGTTGTATTTAATTCATTATAATGAATGGATTTTAAACCTTTGGGCATGTAATATTTAGCTTGGTTTATGTGTTATGTTTATCTTGGACTATGGACCTTGGATTATAAATATTTTACTTGAATATAAATTTATTAACATTAAGAAATATTATTTACAAAGATTTAAGTTAAGGTCCCATTAGGAATATAACATATAAACTAACTAGATTCATGCTTAAAGTGATTTCTTAAAGTTTGGGTATAATTTCAATTATTTATTTTTAAATATTTCTTAGATTTTATTGCTCTTTTATTTACCCTATGATTATATCTTTATATCGATAAAAATATTTTTTTACTTATATTGAACATGTAAAGGTAATTTACCTACATATTTTCTAAAGATAGATTGGAAATAATTTTGGGTGTATTTAGGCTTATGGAATTAGTAACATATTATTACTTGAAAATAAATTATTATATGATGAAAAACTAAGTTAAGTATATTTTATTATAAAGGAAATGAATTTATAAAAAGTGTGATTTGGTGCTTCAATAATAATTGTAAGAAATATGGGTTTTATGAGTATTTAGGAATCCTATGTTGTTTGGACTTTATGTGTAAATATGAAAAATCTTGTGGTCTATATGTAAACATGAAAGAAATCATGTAAACTTTATGTAATTTTCATTCTTTATGTATACTGTATGCACTATGTAAAATGAATACATAAATAAGTGACACTTAGCCAGGCCTTATAGCGGATAAGGTTGGTGTACACTTAGTCTTAGTTGCTAAACGACATCTCGGGCCCGCCTTGTAGCGACAGGACTTAGTGTACGTTATAGTGACACCTTGGGCCCCGCCATGCTAGCGGACAAGGACTTGGTATTCATCTATCTGGGGACGCCCTAGCAATGAGAGCTCGAAGTCAAATATGAAGTAAACTTGCTATAATCATTTGAAAAGAACATGATATTATAAAAGGAAGCTTCCAGTACACTCATGATTATTTATTACACTTCTTTTATTGAACTTTTATTATAATTGATATTGTGCACTTCTATCTTACTTGATATTAGTAAAATATAATTTGAGTTAATATAAAAGATTGCATCTTCCACTCCCGTGTTATTCTTAGTATTTTTGGGATGAAATGGGACTCCCTGAAACATCACCCTACTTGGAGACTTCTCTCACCCCTTTCTTTATGTTTCCAGATAGCATGGATCGTCATCAATAGTGAAATGGATGTAGCCTTGGACTTAGTTTCTAAATAATCAGATTCTATTATGTGTTAGATAGAATCTTTACTATTGTTCCAGACTTTGGTTATGTTATATTGTTATATTAAAGTTTTCCTTAATGTATCTTGAATGTGTAATATGTATTATATCCTATGGATTGATATTAGTAGTGAAGTATGTTTTTATAGACGATGATTGTCTAAACTTTGAGAATTATTGATTAACAAATAGTAGTAATATGTTAGAAAAGAAATATTATTTGTCATTTAAAAATTACCTTTGGGTTGCTGGAAGAAAGTGTATTACTGTAAAAGTATGATTTGGAAAGGTTCTGACTAGAAAATACTTGTTATTTAAGCGTGTCCATTGTGACCCACCTCTCTTTCTGGGAATCTACTAGATGCATGATTTCCAGTTGGTATATATTATTCAGAATAGAACTATAAATGAGACATAATCATAGGTTAAAAAAAAAAGTTCTCGTAAAATTTCAGATTACAGGATAATAATATTATGTTAGCTAATTATTGTTTAAAATAATAATAATATTAAAACTTAAGGTGGAAGAATTAGAGCTTAGTGAGGTGTTACATGAATGACATATGAAAACGTTCATGTAATGAATCTTAATTATTAGTATTATAGATAGATTATAGATTATATTAAATCCTTCGAAAATACATTAACGATGATATTAAGTTTTACTAAAATATCAAAAGCAAAATAGTATAGTGTGTATTATTGTATTTTTATTATCAATATCATTACAGTATAATGTGGCAAATTTTATATATTATAATAATTTTTAATAAATTATATTATACTAATTAAATCTGACATGCAAAAATATAATGATATATAATTAATGTTATTCTTTAAAATTTTAATTTTAATTTGAAAGTGATTGATTAATTAGAGAATGATTGATCATATTTATGTGTTAATTTGTGGTATTAAGTTATTAGTTATAATTTGTTGACCATGATAATATTTATCGTGATTTTAATTAATAAAATAATTTTAAATTAATATAACTACTATGCCAATGATAACACAAATTTAAGGTTGACTCAATAATATCAATTTGACATATCTTCTGTAATTTCCTGGACTTGCCAAAGCTAACATAGATTATGATTAATATATATATATATATATATATATATATATATATATTTTACAATATATTATTCCAAGGACTTAATTTTAATGAATTGTTAATGTAAAAAGATATTTTACAAATATATTCAATTATATAAAATTAAAGTATTCAACCATTAATTAGCATATTTAAATGTAATATGAATATAACAAAATAAAAAGAATATCATATTTAAACCATATTAAAAATCTAAAACGCTTTAAATCCCATTTAAATTAAGTAAATAATTTATATTTGAAAATTTCATATTAAAATTAAATAATAATAGAGTATATGTGAGTTTATAAAAAATACTTAAGCATTAAATAAAGAAAATTCTCTGAATTTAAGTCAAAATAAATATATCACAATAAATATTTTATATTTCTAGAAGTAAAAATATATTTCAAAAGGTAAATAAAACTATTTAAATCGGTATTGAATTAATTCCATAAGAGTTTAATTTATTTATCTTGATAGACATGTTTTTGAATAAAATATATAATTTAGAATATCCATCTATTATTTATGATTGACATCATTGTGATAGATTACATTATATTAATTACATATTGATTGAAAACTATCATATAAGTTAATTTCAAACTATATATTCATTGATAATATATAAATTATGTGTTCCATATAGAATTATAATACATTTGAAAGAAACCATGACTATATATTAAGCCAAATATTTTTTGATAAATAAGCTAAATAATATAATCATAAAAAACAATTTAAAATATATTAGAATGAAAAAAAATACTATTTCATAAATTTAAAATATAGAATAAAAATTTACAAAGTCAACCAATAAAAAAATTTACAAAGTGATATTGTAAGTATCTGATAATGGGTTTTGAAACTGGGTTGTGAAATGGGAGTGAGATTATGATTTATAATTGATATCTCATAATTAATAATTAATTATGATTGATGTGATTGATATTTATCAATTAAGTGCCATGAATATAGATTGAGGATTCAAATTTCAAATTAAAATTGTGGACTTAAATCGCTCTAAGTGATACTTGGAAAAGTTTCCTTCATAGGAGTATTAAATATTAGGATTATAGATTATTATTCTGGATATAAGAGAAAAACTCCATTTTCGTGGGATAATATCTCTGAAATTATTATCTTCACTGCTTCTATTTTATCTAATTTGAATATAGCTTGTTATGTGGATTAAGATAATGACATACATAAATGAGTGAGAAAATGTATGATAACTCTTATTAATTTAATCTTATATTTAAAAATTTAGAATTAAACATGACACGTATGTCTACATCCAATTAACGTACAGATATCAAAGCAATGTTTAAGCAAGCATAGAAATATAGAACTTGTTCGCAAACATTCTTTTTGTTAAAACTTGACGGCATGCTTTGCCTTGCAAACATGACGTCTTTTGCTTGTCAATGGAACTGAAATAATAAACTAGAGCCGTCTAATTAAGTTTAAAAACAAACAAAAGAAAAAGATAAAGAGCCGTGTAACAACAAAAACAGTGGCGTCCTACGCATGCTCCATGCTTAGGAAGGAAGTGCCAGATTTGCTATGCTCATCATACCGTTCAGCTTGCTCAAATATCGTCATCATTTTTTAATACAGTAGTCAAGAAATAATAATAATAAAATATTAAAGGTTTAATATCTTCCATATACTAATATTGAATTTCGATTTCTGAAACAATATTTTCAGAACACGAGTTAATAAAATTTCTCTCTTTATATATTACTTTATAAAACGAATATAGTATAATTGCATACTCTTTCTAATTATATTTACAATTTTTTTAATGTAAAAAAGGAGGGAGACTTAATCAACGCGCCTTTTGAAATTTTGACTAATAGAAATTATATTGACTAAGCATAATTCTAACGTCTCTTAACGATAACGATGACACTTTTTATTCACCTTAGTGGAACTGAAATTATTTTAGCTTTTACAAAGTGAATATAATAATAAAACTATCTGAATTTCCATTGAATGGAATAAGAAAATAAATTGTCAAAAATAGCGTAAGGCGAATGACAAAGACAATTGAACTACTCTATAACAATCGTGCCTTCCGAACCCATACCTATCGCAACTCAAAAAAAAAAAAAAAAAGAAAAAAGAAAAATATTATACATTCAATGCATACACAGATACGTAGATAGACGTAAACACAAGAAGGATTGAAAACCAAGGAAACTAACACAGGCTGCAGCAATATTAAACCCAAACATAGATAACATATATAGCCGCAAATTGAAGTTTGTTATTGACACACGTAATCTTAGGCCTTATGATCCTAATACAATCAATCTAACAAATTTTGCCTACCCACCAGATTTCATTCCAAAATTAATCTTCCCCTTTTTATATTAACCAAGTTGACCCAACCTTGTAATTCCTAAGCCACCAGACCAGATACTGTAGATTCTAATACTAAAGAAGATATTAGGTCCAATGTTACTGTTTTTCATTGGAAGGGGTGGCTCCACCGGTCAAATTAGAGAGGGGTGGCACTAAACCTTGTTCGTATGTGTACATGTATCTTGTTCAAAAAGCCACACACATGGTAATCATAGTTCTAACTGAAAAAACAACGAGAAAAAAAGCAATGGTTGTAACTTTCAAGTGTGGAACCCAACGATGGGTAGCCTCAACGCTCGTGCGTCCTATATGAGTTTGATTTGATGTGAGAGACGAGACTCAAACTCACTCACCGTATTATTATTATCGCCATCCTACAAAACGACGACGCAGTACTCTCCCTCCACCGACACGACGACCTTGGAGTATTGACTGATAACTGATTCATTCATTATTAGCGTTTAAAGTAGGGGAAAAAAATGATGCGGAAGTGTCCGGTCGTGGACGGCGGCGGCGGCGGTGGTGGCAGGACGGTGGCGGTGGGAGTGAAGTTGGACTCGCCCAGCAAGGAGTTGCTGACGTGGGCATTGGTTAAAGTTGCTCAGCCTGGTGATACCGTCGTTGCTCTGCATGTTCTTGGTAACTATGGTAATTAAGCTATCTTTTTTTTTTCTTTTTGAATTAATTTTTTTAAGCTTGAAGGATTTTTTTTTTTTTTTTTGAGTGGTGAAATGGGGTGTGTGTGCGTAGAAATCGTGAACGGAGATGGGAAATCGCCGCTGCTCTCGCTTGTCAAGGCCTTTGATCCTGTTCTTGCTGTTTACGAAGGATTCTGCAATCTGAAACAGGTTTTGATTTCTCAATTTCATTCTTCTTGTCCTTCTTCATTTCTGGCGCGACCCTTTTCGTGCTTTTGATTCCCTACATGAAAAGAGTCTTAATTTTTATAGCTTGAAGTGGTGTTTCAGGTGGATCTCAAGCTCAAAATTTGCCGTGGTTCATCGGTGAGGAAGATTTTGGTTCGGGAAGCAAATGCTTACGCTGCAACTCATGTTGTTTTGGGAACTGCTCATGGCTACCACAAAATCCGGTCAGCTACCAGTGTGGCTAAGTACTGTGCTAAGAACTTGCCCAAGGAATGCTCTGTTCTAGCTGTTCACAATGGGAAAGTTGTGTTCAGGCGAGAAGGCTCGCCGGGGCCGGCAACTACTGCTGCCGACGACTTGAAAGGTTTCAAATTTTTCTTGGTTTAAAGTTTTTGATTGATGTGAATCTCTTGTTTTTTGTTGAATTCTCAGAAAGAGATTTTTTTTTTCAGGGGTTGATCGTCATAACAGAAATGGTTTGCTTGGCTCAATTCACTGGGCACTTAGTAAGAGCACAAAAGTAATAAGTGATGACAATGCAGTGACGGTTGCTGATAATAAGAGTACTGGCCAATTTTCAGATCACAGTTTAGCTAAGATTTTGATGGATACTAAAGAAGTTGTTAGAAAAGAAAGTTGCTCAATTTGTGGTCCGACACCTGCATTACCAGATTCTTCTTGCCAGCAATCTGCAGAAGACTCTTGTTCTGGTGCTGGTGTTGGTGATAATTCTTTGGCTATAGTGCCTGTTCAGACAAATGATGCAGGACAACCTCAATTGAAACCAGGTTGGCCACTGCTACACCAGAGAATTTTATCAGACAGCCAGTTTCCTGACAGATCACTGGGGCGCCAGATCTCTGTGGTCCAGTGGGCAATGAGATTGCCCCGTAGAAATCTTTCGTATGCGGCAGAACAAGATCATAAACCAAACAACTGTGATCAAGTTCGAAGCCAATCCGTGGCTTTGGATAGTGAAACTGGTGCTATTGTTCCAGTAGATTCTGAAATGAGGATAGTTTCTTCACCTGATCGCAATTCTAGAAGCATTCCTATTGAATTGGCGGGCCTTCATGAGAAATACTCATCAACTTGCAGATTGTTTGAGTACCAAGAACTTGTATCAGCAACATCAAATTTCTTGCCTGGTTTGTTTCCTAGTACTAGTTTGATTGATTTCAATTTATCCAAGACTGTTTTAGTTCTAACATGTTTACCAATATGATTTCAGGTAACTTGATTGGGAAAGGAGGAAGTAGTAAGGTTTATAGAGGATGCCTTCCTGATGGAAAGGAACTTGCTGTTAAGATCCTTAAGCCTTCTGATGATGTTCTAAAGGAGTTTCTTTTGGAGATAGAAATTATTACTAGCTTGCATCATAAAAACATTATATCACTTCTTGGGTTCTGCTTTGAAAATGGCAATCTACTTCTGGTTTATGATTTCTTATCAAGAGGAAGCCTTGAAGAGAACCTTCATGGTAGATACAATGCTAATACTACACACCTCTCATTCTTCAATGTGGCCTAGTAACTGTCTATTTACTTATTATTTCTGTTCCATGCAAAAATAGGGAACAAGAAAAATCCTCTCGTGTTTGGTTGGACTGAGAGATATAAGGTAGCAATGGGTGTTGCTGAGGCTTTGGAGTACCTGCATTGTGAAGATGAACAACCTGTGATCCATCGGGATGTAAAGTCATCAAATGTACTATTATCTGAGGATTTTGAACCCAAGGTATTCATCCTTCGGTTGATTGGACTGTTTGAACCATTTGTGGTTTATCAATTCTCATGTTTGTTCTGGTATTGATTTTATTCAGCTCTCTGATTTTGGACTTGCTAAATGGGCATCAACTTCAGCATCACAGATAACCTGCACAGATGTTGCTGGAACCTTTGGGTTTGTACTTTCAACTACAGCATAACCAACATCTATTCTTATCTATACATGAGAATGTATTTGAAATGGTGCATAATTATGTATTACACTTGTTTATGCAGTTACTTGGCTCCTGAATACTTCATGTACGGCAAAGTACATGATAAGATAGATGTCTATGCATTTGGTGTTGTGCTCCTTGAGCTTCTTTCAGGGAGAAAGCCTATAAGTGGTGATTATCCAAAAGGTCAAGAGAGTCTCATTATGTGGGTATGTGTCTTTCTGTTCATATATGGTCCGGCGTATTTCCTAATTCTATGTACTGTGGAAAGAAAATAATGGAGAAGAACTCTTTTGCAGGCAAGTCCAATTTTAAATAGCGGAAAAGTGTTACAACTGTTAGATCCCACTTTGGGTGATAACTATGATCGTGAGGAGATGGAAAGAATGGTCTTAGCTGCCACGCTTTGTATCAGACGTGCTCCAAGAGCTAGACCTCAGATGAGCCTTGTAAGTGGTCCACAATTGACTCCATAATCCATACATAAAAGTGGCATGGAAAATTCATTTTCTGCATGAGGTTTTTTTTTTTTCCTAGGACAATGACTTGATTTTCATGTGTTTTGCTTATCCTAACTCATGTGGTGCCTGAATTCTAATAGCACATTCCTTGGACTTTATCTCATGTTTGATTGCACCTCGAATCATTCTCTTTATCTCCATTAGTCCTTTGTCTGTTGAAAATTAAACTCATCATGCTTTCTGTTGGACCACAGATTTCTAAGCTCCTTCATGGTGATGCTGATACGATCAAGTGGGCAAGGTTAGAGGTTAATGCTACAGAAGCATCAGAAATGCTTGAAGATGAGGCGTGTCCACCACCACCAAGTAATCTTCAGTCACATCTTAATCTTGCACTGCTTGGGGTGGAGGATGACTCACTCTCTATGTGCAGTGTTGATCAGCAGCAGAATGTCTCTTTGGAGGATTACCTGAGAGGCAGGTGGAGCCGCTCATCAAGCTTTGACTGAGCAAACTGCTACAAGAAGCACTATTCTTTTTTATCTTAATCTTTTGTGTATAGAATTTTCCTTGTGCCTCCTCAATGGGGTTTAAATAAAACGGGTTTAGGATGAGAGGTTGTCTTGTTTTGTGTGTGCCCTCCTCCTTTCCCTTAATAATGAGGACTAGCCCTTATAATTTGTTGGATGAGTAATCCCCCCCCCCTCTTTTCCTTTCAACTTAAAATGGTGTCGGTTTTAGTCCTTGATCTTAATTTGATCATGCTTTTGTGATCTTTTGTTTTAGATAGAACAAGTGGCAAGTTGTATTTTAGAGCATAAAGATATTGCTCTGTATTAATCTTAACATTGCTATAGCAAGTTTTGTAAACAAATATATTTGCATTAGAATTATTTTGCTAGCTGAAATATGTTGGACACCCCCAAAATAGCAAAAAAAATGTGTGATATTTTTGAAACTCCATTTAAATTGATTGAAACTTGAAACTCTACAATGTGCTACCCTAAACCCTAAACTCTGCAGGCACAAAACACAAAAATGTTCTACACTGCAATGTGCTTGTAATTGCGGCTGAGTGGCATATAGCAGTATCATCCTTCACATCTATACTAAATGCACAGTCCCCCCTCCCCCTCTCACCTCGACAGAGAAATTAATGTCTTTAAGATAAGACCATCCTCTTCAACAGGAAATAAGTGTGAAGTTTTACTTTTGATTTGGAGAAATGTATTTTATAAATAAACTTAGTGCACATGGGTTGGGCAAATTACATAAATAAAAACTTTAAATATTTGTTTTTTATAATTATAATTAAAAAAGAACTGATAAATTTCTTGCTGCTATGATTTCTGAAAGCTAATACATCTGCAAATTGTTTTTGAACCATGGACTTTATACATGGAGTTTTTATATTCCTTATTGATTTGTTTATTTGTGATTGGTTTTCATTTTCTTTTCTACTAATACTAGTCACCGTATTTAACAGAATATTAAAATACATAATTTTATATTTAGTTTGTTAAAGGTGTTAATTAGTAAAATTATTTTAAATTTAATATTTGAAAGAAAAGGACTATCATGTAAAAGTTTTAGGAAAAAAAGGAAAATTAAATAATTGACAACGGGTATTACTACTCCTAAAATTATCATGATTAGCAAAGGCATATCCATAAATAACATTTAAATAAATTTAATATAATGATCATTAAACAATTCTAATGATTACATCCAGGTTTTTGCTTTGGTACCAGGATCCTTTTAAATTCAAAGAGTGCGATTTAATTATAAATATTTAAAATATTAATAAATTTATTTAACAGAACATATGATAAATTTTTAATTATAAATTATTTAAAATGTCCTGATCCTCATAAATTTACAGGCATATGCGGTCCAGTGTATGCTTCTTAGTTATTCGTATGGACTTGGGCCAATTTTTTTAACCCAACTCTAGCCCAAAAACATTTATTTCAATTTATAGATCCCATCCGACTCATATATTTTTGTCGGTTTTGGTTATATTGAAAGAAGCGGGCCCAATGGCCCACACAAGAAGGCGGCGTAGTGAAATTTGAAAGATCGAGGGTGTCGAGATCGATCGCATAAAACAAGAAAAAGGGAGGGTTTTGAGTCTGAACACAGAAAGAAGGGAAAACACGAAACCTCCTCGTCATGGATCACTTCCTTCATCATCACCACCACCTCCACCGTCGCGCCACAAGTTACGCTCCTATTCCTCCGCCGCACCCACCACTCAACCACCACCACCACCATCATCGTAACCTCTTGATTCCCAACCGCGCTCTCGTGGACCCTACCGCACCCGATTTCTACCCTCCCGCAGTTCTTTCAGAAAACCCTATCTTGATTCCTCCTCACATTCCACTTCTTCTCGACCACGATTTACGCTACCATCACCCATTGGCCTCGCCCTATCGCCACCCAACCGCTAACCCTAATCATCGCCGTGAAAATCGTTCCCAAGAAGCGTCTTTAAGAGACGGAGCCGTTCTTGCGAGCAGCAAGAGGCGTGCCAAAAATTGGAAGACGGCCCCTAGGGTTTTGCATGACTCCTCGTCTCGAGATTATGGCGGCGACGATCACAGGGTTCAAGAATTTACTCCCACTCCCAAGAAGAAACAAGAAAAGAGAAAAAGTGCTTTTCTTAGGATTCAGCCACCAAAACCGAACTATGGTGATGATGGTGATGGTGGGATCGAACAGTTAAATTATGCTGCTGACTTTGATGTTGACTCTAACCCTAATTCTAATTCTAATTCTTCTAGAGGTAAAGATAAACATGGGTGTTTAGGTAATGAGAAGAAGAAAACAGAAAAGAGAGGAGACAGCCCCGTTGAGGTTGATATCTCCTTTGAATCAAACACTCTGGTTGCCAAGGCTGTTGTGGTGCCGTCAAGCTCTGCCATTGATTCTAATACTGGTATGAATGGTGCAGTTTCTGATAAATGTTTGACTTTTAAAAGAAAGAAAAGAAGGAAGGCTTTGATTTCCGTCAATGTTTCTTCTGGTTCACAGCTTGGAAAACTATCAACAGGTGCTGTGAATTCAGGTTGCTCACCATGCTTGGCGAATGACACCTCTAATTCTGTGTCGCAGAACAATGTCTCTGATTCTTGTTCTAAGGCAACGGACAATCCTCATGGGAAAATAAAGGTGGCACAATCCGCCAATGGCATTGTTTCGGACGAAATTGCCAATGTGCAGTCTGGTAAAACATCTTCAAGGGCTGCTAAGAAGAAAAAGATTGTTAAGAAAGTGGTCAAAAAGGTTGTGAGGCCAAATTCAAATAAGTCAACTTCACCGTCGGCAAATATTCTTGATGGAACAGTGAAAGCAGATAGTGTCAAGATCAAGACGACTTCTTTGGAGGAGAAAAGCAAGACTGTTGACAAGGTGTCAATTCCAGATTGTTTCCAGTCGTTACCTAGAGAAGGAAATCTGTTGCCTGAAGACAAAAAGGGTGATGTACCCCTTTTGAGTTTGGGGACACATTCCGGTTCACAAGAATGCATCACTGGCAAAGGTTCTGATATAGGAATTAAAAGAGTTGGTAACATTTCAAAGCCTCCATCCAGTGATTCTAGCAAGGAAGATGAAAGGACTGATCCTGATGGTTGTTTAGATGTAAATAATTCTGCCCTTGGTTTGCTTAGCATGCCAAATACTGACAAGGTTACTACATCATTGAATGGCAATACTTCTGAAGTCGATCACACTGATGATGACAAGAAGCAATCACGTCAAAATGAAGTGTCTCTATCACCTGGGAAAGATTCAATTTAGAATGTCCACTGAGTTCAGCTGATAATTTAATTAACACGCATTTTCTAAATAATCATAATTCTGTTTCTGCCAGTGGTAGAGTTGCTGGCTCAAGTTCCAATGATCTTACTGATAGGTCAGAAGAAAATGCTACAGTTTGTGACATTGGCAATGATGACATTGTTGGTAAGGCATGTTGTGAAAGTGATGCTCCTACATTGTCTCAGGAGGCTATTCTGGAAGAAAACCCAGATATTGCTATCCCTGTAACAAGCAGTGGAATGGATAGTTGTTCAAGTTCAGCAAAACCCATGACTCAAGATGATCCAGATTGCCTACAACAAGCCAGTGTAGTAAAACAGGGTTCTGATAGTGAATTAATTAATTCAGAAGATAGTACCACTTTTCCTCATGCTGATGTCGTGAACGTTTCTGGAAAGCAGGTGTCCCCTAGTAATGTCATTTTATCCTCTGATAACTGTGACATACAATCACTCCAAGATTCTAATATTACAGTTGGATATGGTGAAGGGGATACAAATGAGAACAAAAGGAGAAAATGTAGGACTCTTTTAAAGTTTCCTCCTTCAAGGATGGATAACATGTCTCCAGATATGGAAAGTCCAGTTGGCCTTGCGAATGATGTGGACACAACTTTACGTCTGTGGAAGGCTCCGAGTCCTTCAGAAATTTTTTATCAATCTGTTCAAAGGTTAGATTTTAGCTCACAATCCAGCATAGATGGGATCACAACTTTGAATGTGAAAGCAGGGGTTTCAAATGCAGAATTGTATTTTGGAAATAACAGTGACAATGATGAAATTAAGGTTTCCAGGTTGTATAAACGGAAAACACCCAATGCTGGTTACCCTAATTTCAGTCAGTGTCCATCTGAACTCAGTGATGCAACTGTGGCTACCACATCTTGCGCAGAAGTTCCTATAAGTTTTAGTGATAAGCAAGCACATATGGAAGAAGTTGCATGGTTGAACTTGGCTATTCTGTCTGGTTCTCCTTCAGTGCCTTGTACAGAGGATATTGTTAAATTGTAGGACAATATAATCGTCAGAGAATCTGTTGAGTCCATGGATTTAAATAGGGAAACAGTGTCTTCTGAGAATTTGGAGTGGCAGCTCTCAAGCATCCCCTCTCATTCAGTTCTTGAAGATTTGGCTGCTCCAAATGTTCAGTTCCCAATGTTGGAAGGTGAGAAGAAAGAAAATGCTTCTCCTTCAGTGACTTATACAGAGGATATTGCAAAAGTGCCTGACAATAGTTTGGGCAGTGAATCTCTTGAGTCTATGGATTTAAATAGGGAAATAGTAACTTCTGAGAATTTGGAGTTGCAGCACCCAAGCAATGCCTCTCATTCACTTCTTGAAGACTCAGCCACTCCAAATGTTCAGTTCCCGATGTTGGAAGGTGCACATAAAGAAAATGCTTCTCTAATTGTACCAAGTAATAATGAAACAGGCATTGTGGTTGTTGAAAACGTTAAGGTGGAAAAGATTGATTTACAATACACTGAAGAAAATTATCCCATCAGAGACTTTGTGCAAAGATCTCCATGTGTTAATATGGAATCTTATGGTATCAATATGAAGGATGATTTACTTCCTCTGCATAACTGTATGTGTCTTCCTTTTGACAGTGATGAAGTCACTTCCATTAACTCCAATGATGCATTGATTGAAACCATGCCTGGTACATTTTCAGCTTTGCCTTCTCAAGGGATCACATCTGAAGTATGTGACAGAAGGGTTTCAGATTGTCTGGAAATCAACAATGAGAACATTTGTGGGGATGGAAGAAATCTGGATAGTAAATCTATGATTGAACAGTGTCCTGACTTACTTGCTCTTACATCACCTGCACAGCGTATAGGAAAAATTATGAAGTTGGATCATGCGACTGGACAGAATAACCTGACCATGAGGAAGAGGATGCCACGGCCATCCCCAGTTCCTTCTGAAGTTGCAATTCAGCAATCAAACTATTCAGAATTAGATGGGACCAAAAAGGAGCCAGGCTGTGTCACTCCTCAAACTTCAAAGGGCCACTCATTCATTTTCGAAGTCAAAGACACCTGCCTCTTCAACTCATATATCAAAACCTAGAACATGGCATTGTACGGGTAATAATTCTCCTGCTTCTTTAGCTGGAAGCAAGCCTTCTGTAAATGTTCCTCCCAAAAAGTCAAACATTCAAAATGCCTCCTACATTCGTAAAGGTAACAGTCTTGTTAGGAAGCCTACTCCAGTCTCTGCTTCATCACAAATCTCTGTTGCTAATCAGTTGCCATCTTTGGGCTTAGATGAATCTGGAAAGAGCATCAGTTCTGAAAGAATGGTTAGTGACACAGATCAGCCAAATCTCCTGAAAACAGGAGTACAAAATGCTCCTCTGAAAGGGCAAAGACTAGTTCCACTACCCATTGACACCAAGTCGGAGAGTAGATCATCCCCATTGGTAGTGAATGTTTCCATTGGTTGCTGTGAAAGTGCAACAGACCCTAAGAATGTAATAGAAACTAATGATGCGCCAAACTCTTCTGAGGATGTGCTGAACTGTTCTGTAACATTTGAAAATCAAATTGGTATGTCTAATGATGGGGCGAGCCAAGTTGAAGTAAATGATGGGAATGTCTCTTCTTCAAATGCAAAGAGAACAGTGTATATAAAGCCCAAATCAAATCAATTAGTTGCAACTTCAAATTTTTGTGCTCTTTCTGCTGATGACGTGATCCAAACAGCAGCGTGCTCTGATGGCTATTACAAGAGCGGCAAAAATCAGTTACTTAGGACTTCATTTGTAAGTCATATCAGCCCAAATGTGATAATGCCCAATAGCAATGTAAATTCTGATGGGCTAGGGGCTTGTAAAGCTATTTGCAGCAGGAGGTTTACCAAGAGGCGGTCACAGAAAGGTGAGCATGAAGAACTTATTATGTGTTTTGAGCTGATACCAGAGTGATTTTCCTAATATTGCATGTCATTCTGCGGTCACCATTTTTCAACTCTCTGGAGGAATCTGGAATCGTTGGTGCTGTCCCATTTTATAGTTCATTTTGCTTAATTAGTAGTTAGATTAACTGAAAATTTCATTTGCAGTGGCTGGGAGGTTGTGCAAACCTTTAAAAACCTCATTAGTGTGGACACGTGGCAGCAAATCTTCACCCAAAAATGACATTGACTCAGGGAATTGTCAAAAGTTTTTGTCTCAGTTGTTTCCATGGAAAAGATCAATATTTCGAGAAGACTTTTTCAAAATCCTGCTTCAAGCTCCAATAATAGTTCCTTATCTGCAATCAGGTACCTGATAATATGCTACTGCTCCTTTAGGTTCTATTCTTCTTTTCAATTTTGTTTCCCCTTTGGTTGTGTGCCTCAGCAGTATTCAATTGCAATAGTCAATTACTGTTTGTCTTTTTTAGCAGGAAATTGCTTCTGTTAAGGAATAGGGATGCTGTTTACCCTAGGTCAACCCATGGGTTTTCTCTTTGGAAAACCAATGTATTAGGTGTTGGTGGATCCAGTTTAAAATGGTACAAATCCATTTACAGGCGCTCAACAAAGGTTATTGAGGTTAGTTTGGTGTTTGATGCTTTGGCATTTCAATTGAATAACCTTTAAAGTAGGTGTATTTTTTTATCAAGTAAAATAGATTTTCTTAGTTCTCATGATTGCTTAGACCATTTCAGGAAGCTACACTTGCTGTTGCTGCAGTGGAGAGGGAAAAGAGGGAACAAAAAGATGTTGCTTGTAAAAGTTCTCAGGCAAAGAGTAGGAAACACTTTCCACGAGTGTCTGTAATATGATGATGCTGTTGACAAATTTTTTGCCCCATTTTTGCATGATATTGCCTTCTGCCCTCTGACTATGTAGGAGAACATATATTTCATATTGGTATTGGAATCATGTTCAAGTTTGATGACAAATTTGCAATTTATAGATGGATGCAATGTATTCTTATCATTCATGTTGGTGACTGTTAAACCTTTAAATGATCAACAATGAACTCTGGGAATGATGGCTTCTCCTATCGCCCAGGAATAAGTTTGTAGGTTTGATGGGTTCTGAGAATGTCTTGGAGCTTGTCAATTTTTCCTTAGGGTTATTTCTTATACAATTATGTATGTAAATTAGGGCTGATTGCCAGTTTAGATAAGGGGTAGGTATGACATCATCAAGCACCATTCTTTTGTCGTCATGATGGGAATTCTTCACTTATACCTTTTTTGTTCGTTCATTGTTTTCTTTTTTTCCATCCCTTTTTTATATCATTAATACTTTTCAGAATATTTTATCTTTCTCCCAACAATGGCCTTGTGAATGTTTACTTAATGCTCTTTGTAGATGATGAACCCCTGCCCTCTGCCTCTATCCAATCAGGCTTAGCTGCCAAGGAAGGTCACATCCCAAGGTGAGTAGTGATTGAAAAAAAATGTGTATGTGCATGGTTCTTATTCATTGCTTTGATACCTTCTATGATAATTTCTAAATTCATCAATATTGGTAATCTCGTTTATTGAGTTTGTAAGAATATAGGTGAAGAAAAAGAGGGAGAAGAATTGTAATATTGTTAAATCTTGCAGTTTTATTTATTTCACATTTGAGTATTGAATGATTACTTTCATTGTTGGCAGATATGTCCGAATTGGCAATGGAAATCAGCTTATCAGAGACCCAAAGAAACGAACTCAGATTTTGGCCAACGAAAAAGTTAGATGGAGTTTGCACACTGCTAGACGGCGGCTGGCTCGAAAGCAGAAGTATTGTCAGTTTTTTACTAGATTTGGGAAGTGTAACAAGGATGACGGGAAGTGTCCTTATATTCACGATCCCTCAAAAATTGCTGTCTGTACTAAGTTTCTGAATGGTTTATGTTCTAATGCCAACTGCAAATTGACTCATAAGGTTATATTCTATATCTAGTCCAAGGAATTGAATGTGGTCTACTGAATCTACTGATCTGTCTAGAGTCCGAGGTTAATTGATTTGTTGTGCAGGTTATTCCGCAGAGAATGCCAGATTGTTCTTATTTTTTGCAAGGTAAGGCAGTTTTTTTCCCTCCATTAAGTGAATAATATGAAAATATGATTCTTACAAATTTCCTTACAGGCTTATGCACAAACAGAAACTGTGCATACAGACATGTCAATGTGAATTCTAAGGCTTCTATTTGTGGCGAATTTCTTAAGGGTTATTGTGGCGATGGAAATGAGGTATTTAAATTTTTTGTCTAGTTAATGTACAATTTGGGTGTTGAATCCATTTCTTGTTTACTGCAGTTAAGTCAATTTCTGTGCACACAATTGTCCATTGCACTTCTTTATGTATAGAATATACTGCGTATTTTAGTTTAATGATTCATTGTAGTTATAATGGTTACTGTTTTATCTGTGGTCCATTTGGATTTCATTAAATTGGGATTAGCTTCTTGGGAATGACGTGTTAGTTTTGCCTGCAGCTATTTTTCTTGGTAGTTGCATTGCTAATTCTGATGTTCTCTTATATTGCAAGTGTGTATTGTCATATTGTGTTCCCTCTGTAATGTCCATTAAAGAAGCTTCACTCTCTGTAAAGTTTCTGCATTGCTCAGTAACAATCCTCCCCTTCCGTTGCATGCCATCACCTCCGCCGTGTTCTTGTGGTACCACACTAAAATATTTGCTTATCTTTGTGGTCGCAGTGTCGGAAGAAGCACAGCTATGTATGTCCTACCTTTGAAGCAACAGGAAGCTGTAAGACGGGAAACAAATGCAAGCTTCATCACCCAAAGAAACAAGGTGAGGGAAGGAAAAGGAAGAGGTCTGGACATCAGAACAACAGTGGAGGGCGTTACTTCGGTTCTATTCCCATTGGTATTTCTGGACCTGGGATGATGGTTTCTCAAAGGCAATGGCAACAGAGTAATGATAAAGAAGGAGATGTTGCTGATTATATCGGCTTTGAAGTTGATGAAGAAGTTGCAGAATGTGTAGATCAATCATATGAGCAGGCGATAGTGTGTGACAGTGATCCCTGGGATTCACAGTTGGATAATCTTGATGAACTTATTAGACCGGTTCTTATAATAAAAAATGATTTTATGGCTCAGCCATTTTTAGTACAAAATTACAAATAGCCTAACAGGTTTAGCCGAGTTTTGGGAGACTCAAGGTAGTTGTTAATGAGGTAATGCAGGGTCTCTTTTTGTTTATTTTTTCAGTTTAGTTACTTTTTTACTTTTTTTTGTTTAATCATTGATTTTGAACGCCTCATTGTGCGCAGGGCATCTTTTGCCTGTTTATTTTATTGACTTTGTACAGGAACATCTCATAAGTAAATAGAAATTGACTGCTCCCCCGAGCAGTTGAGTCATTTGAATCTCTGATCTCCAAACTCTTGTTCCCCTCATTTGAAATGATTGATATTTTAGAGCAAAGAATTTCTTGATGGCGTTTCGCTGAACGATTTCAGTATCCCCGAGAGAAGAAAAAACTCATCGAGCTTAGTTTTAACTCTAAAAAATGAGCCATTTGTTCCATTTGGGTTATCCGTAGCATATCAGTTCGTGCCATTTGAAAGTCGATGTAAGATATAATTGTTAGTTTTAATGAAATTTCGTCTTTATTTTGGGGAATTAGTAAGCTTTTGCCGATGAAATGTTTGGGTTATTTTAGGTGCAATTCGGGCAGCAAGTTTGGGAAGCTAAAGAGGGCAAATTTAGAGGAAATACAGCATATCCAGGTGAAAAACTGAAAATCCGATTAATTATAAACCGTTAAGAATAATTTAATTTTAATAATATAAAGCTATTTTTAAACAAGTGAGAATTTAGCTACTAAGAAACGATTTTTATGCTCATTTGTTAGATATCGTTATGAAGACATTATAATTTATAATATAGACATTGATAGGTGGATATTAGTGTATCACTGTAAAACAGTTTTTTCTTTTTCTTTTTATTTCTTTCTTTTAGTATTTTATTTTGATTTCTTTATTTGATGTTTAAATAATGGACTCATTTACAGATTCACTCTTAAAACGTAATTAGAACTGTCGGATACAATGCACACTCACCCTATGCAAGAATTTCATCAGTTTATATCTTTAAAATGGTACCCATGAAGAAAAAGAAAACTTTTCTTTCTTCTCTGACCACATAAATTACCCTCTGGTCATACAAGAAATCTTATCCATAGAAGAAGGACCAAAACTACTGGCAGACAAATAATACCCTCTTCTGAGTCCTACTCCGAGGTACTAAAGGCAACCACCACGGAACTACACTAACTTTACATTCCCTAGCCAGTAGCCAAGACACAGCAGCATCAAGTCATGGCCACAAGTTGCTCCTACATGGTTTCAACCAAACTATCCATGCTAGGTTGGACTGGTGCAAGAAGAGAGTTGAGAAACAGGAGACCTTTTTTCATCTCAGCTCAGCAACAACAAACAGATGTTCAGGAAGAAGCAGAGAGCGTGAAGGTACAGGAAGAGGAAGAGCAAGAGCAGCAAGAGCGAGTAGAGAAACAGAAATGGAAGCCAAAAGGGACAAAACCAAGGCCAGTGGAACCACAGCTGAATGTGAAAAGCAAGAACATGAGCAGGGAGTATGGAGGGCAGTGGCTAAGCTGCGCCACCCGACATGTGAGGATCTATGCGGCCTATATCGACCCGGTAACTTGCGAGTTTGATCAAACCCAAATGGATAAGCTCACCCTTATCCTTGATCCTACTAATGAGTTTGTGTGGAATCCAGACACCTGCAACTTGGTTTATTCTTACTTCCAGGAGCTTGTGGATCATTACGAGGTAGTTTCCTTTGTCCACACCGTACCAATATACAATCATTCTATGTGTCTTCTTATACAAATACCAAAATCTCTCCCATAGCGATCCTAGCATAATACTGTTTACTAAATAATTCATATTCACGAACCTAGTTTAGACATGTGACAGTTCCGAAGCCAATTAAAGCATTAGAATTTGTATCAGTTAGTGTCCTTTGGCAAGATGGTACTTAAAATTTGACTGCTTTATTTGATAAGTAAGTGATTACCCATTTTGTGTTACTTTTGCACAAGCTTGTGCTGGATGGTGAGATATAGTGATTTAGTAACCTCTTTGATGATGCAAAATCAGGGTGCTCCATTGACAGAATACACACTTCGGTTGATTGGTTCGGACCTAGAGCACTATATAAGGAAGCTGTTATATGATGGGGAAATCAAGTACAACATGAACGCCAAGGTCCTGAATTTCAGCATGGGCAAGCCACGCATCATGTTCAACAAGGATATCCAACCTGAAGAGGCAGTTGAGAAATGATTTATGAGATAGAAATACAGCAAAAGAAAAAAAAAAAGAAGTGAGCAAAGCAAGGACATTTGCATTTGATTGTCCAGATATATTATAATATTAGTATTTGATTGTCCAGATATATTATAATATTAGTATAATAACTAGTTCTTTCTTAAAGGTGTATAAAATTGCCCTACATTCCATTTTTTTTTTTCCTACTTCTGAGATTGAGTAAAACCAATGCCAACCTAAATATCGTTACAGCACAGCGTATATTGTCTATGTCTACATATGTATAGCTTATGTTCCCTGCTTTATATGTTACCAATCTCTTTGCCCTTCAGTTATAATTCTTGTTTTGCTTTGTCCCCCGGCTCCAATATAAAACACACGAGGATTGGCATCAGATTGATCATATTCAGAATTATGCAGAAACGAGCAAGCTTGAAAGTCCAGAAGAAGAGACAACTGAACAACTATACTAAATATGCATATGCACATCATGTATGTTGGTTCCGCTTTTGCATTTTTTTTTAATGTTAAAATGCATGTTTAGGAATACTGAATTCGGAAATTAAAAGTTTTATAAATAATTTCTTCTGGTCAGGAAACTTATAAATCCTGTTAGTTAACTGGTTTTGACATCCTTGTATTTTTAATTTTAGTCGTAAGCATGTAAAACCTCAATTTGTCTACCAAAAGTTTCACTTCAGTAAACAAACATGGACTGGTTTAATTTAATTTTTGTTTTATTTATTTAAAATTTCCAAAATAAAATACTCCAATAATCTGTAAGAGGTCATGAACATAGAAACTAATATATAATTTTATAACTTAATTTTGATACATTAGTAGTGTTACACAATTATTCCATTATATATTGGTGTACTGATTGATTGTTATATACGATCACCCATGAATTTTTAAATTATGAGTATAAAAGTTAATTATTGTGATTGATATAATAATACATAATAATAAGATTATTTAAAAAGCTTTTGCATCGTTTGTGTATCAAAATTAAGCTATAAATTTATCTGTAAATTTAATTTATATAATTTATAATAAAATTTTAAGAAAAAATAGTAATTAAATAAATTTAAAAATCATTCAATTTTCACTTTTTATTTTATCACCATATGCATGTTGTTCATATTTGAAAAAAAAAAAAATCAACAATACATAGAAAGATAGAACCACAGGACAGAAGACGAAGAAGAAGAGAAAAAGAGGGGGTGACACGTGACATGAGGGGTGCGGTGCGGGCCCAATTAACTAACAGATCGTGACCCGTGCCTTCCGGTCAGAAGCAGGTAACTCGGTGGGTGTGTGTGACTGTGAGACTGAAACCAAATGAGCAAAAATGACATTTCATTAGATCCAGAAGATCACCGGCCCCTCCGGTCACACTCACACAGTAATCTCAATTCATAATATGCTCAGCATTATTCCCTCTTCTTCTCTCTTACTCTCATTCTTCTCCATCACCTTCTACTCACTCTCTCTCTCTAAGATTCGTTTCGATTCGATTCGATTCCATGGCTTCCACTCTCGGCGACAATTTCAGCCTCCTGTCGCCCAAACAGGTTCGTTTTCTCTTTCATCTGTTTCTTCGAGTTGCAATGAATTCTTCTTCTGAATCTGAATCTGATTCTGATTATGATTCTAATTTTGTTTTTTTTGGCGGATTCAGCAAGAGCTGGCGAAGATGCTGTTGAATAACGGCCAAGACCACCTGTTTCGCGGTTGGCCGGGTCCGGCGTTGACGACGACCAGAAGAAAGCATTCTTCGATCAGGTTCACGTTTCAATGCATTCTGCACAATGCTAAATCCATCGCATGCATATACATACACATACACATACACATAGATCTCTCTCTCTCTAAACTGCACTGCGTTTTGTGCAGGTGGTTCGACTGGATTCCAGCTACCCTGGCGGTTTGGAAGCTTACATCAATAACGCTAAACGACTCTTGGCTGATTCTAAGGCCGGAAAGAATCCTTTCGATGGCTTCACACCTTCTGTAAGACACAATATTAAATATTAATTATCAATTAATGCATGCATATTTGCGATGTACATTGGTATGGTAAGCGTTGTATGATTTGAATTTTCTTATACTTGTTTATGTTATCAATGTTGCAAATATGAAGTGTGCAATTCCATTCAAACTCTTGGTGTGAGCATGGAAGCCTATATATATGTGTGTGTGTGTGTGGATCATGTATGTGTGAAGGAGTGTGTGATAATGATGTTTGCAGGTTCCGATGGGTGAGACTTTGGCATTTGGTGATGACAACTTCATCCAATTTGAGGAGGTAGGTGTTAAAGAAGCTCAGAAAGCTGCGTTTGTTCTTGTCGCTGGCGGTCTTGGGAGCGTCTAGGATACAGCGGGATTAAGGTATGCCTTACCGCTCTGTATCATTTTTTGTTTTGTGATATTATTGTTTGCAATGGGAATGTCTTGTGCATATATACAAGTCTCTGATAATCTGGTGTCCATAAACTGCAAATTGTTTCCTGACTTTTCATATCTTGGGCCCTATTTCTGATCTGATTCAAGCATGTGAAGGGGTTGAGTTCCTGATTCTTGACCATAGTTTCTGCATCTTGCAGGTTGCTCTTCCTACAGAAACCACTACTGGGACATCTTTCTTGCAGCTTTACATCGAATCTATTTTGGCACTTCAAGAAGCCAACTCACAAGGTTAGTATTAATTGTCATTGTTGTATGGAATTAGAGTCATATTTATCCTCCTGATTTTTTTACGTATGTGGTAAACCAAAATAAATAGATGAACTGGTGGATATAAATGTTTAGTGCAGAAAGTCAATAGCCTGTTCAAATTATACCCAATTTTCTGTACAAACAAATGCACCCTTAGCAATTAGAAATTTAGAATGGTTTAAAGTTGGTATATTACAATTCTCTGTTT
Source organism: Dalbergia oliveri (assembly GCA_030441495.1). NCBI lineage: Eukaryota > Viridiplantae > Streptophyta > Magnoliopsida > Fabales > Fabaceae > Dalbergia > Dalbergia oliveri. The sequence continues at coordinate 10,377,039 of JAMLFY010000003.1, read as the reverse complement.
ACTGTCATCTTGGATATATGATTGTCTAAGATTCCATAAGGAAAGGTCTTACAATCTTTTGGCCTTTGCTTCTGAAAAAGCTAAATTATTCTCAGTTTTTTTTTTCCTCTTCAGTTTGCTGCCTCTGTTTCAGATGATAGATCACTTTCTTATGGTTTCAAATGTTAACCATAATATTTCAAAGTTCTTCCTAATAATGTTTGTGCATTTCAATATTTAGGTGAAAGCCAGATGAAGATTCCTTTTGTTATTATGACATCTGATGACACCCATGGCGTACCTTGGAACTCTTAGAATCAAATTCTTACTTTGGTATGCAACCCACACAAGTAACACTCTTAAAGCAGGTATGTCTTTGATGTCCCATGGAAAGTTCAATTTGGCCTTTTTTTTTTTAAATTCTTAAATTCACATATAATTCAGGAAAAAGTTGCATGCTTAGAAGATAATGATGCCAGGCTTGCATTGGATCCACAAAACAGATACAGAATTCAGGTATTGTTGTGCATGGTACAAGTAAAACTGTGACTGAGATGTTTATGTAGCAAAAGGCAATGAATGAAGTGCTTGTTATAAACTTCTTATATCATATTTGAACAAAGTGCAATCTACTAACAATTTCTCTTTGGGTAGACAAAACCACATGGCCATGGAGATGTGCATTCGCTTCTTCATTCCAGCGGTATTCTGAAAGTATGGTATGACTCAAATATGCTTCTCCAATTTCACTTTTCTGAGTTGTAGACATTTGATGGGTCTTTTTTCTACCCGCTTCTGAGTAATTTTCAAAATGTTATAGTTGGGAAGATTAAAAGAGTTATGTAAAACTAGAATGTTGATCGACAATTATGTAAAATTCTAAATTGATGGATTGTATTCTAGAATCCCAAGAAATTAGAAGAGTACAGGAATGTTTTTTTAATAAGCTTTGATCATAAATTTGATATGATGATCTGCATTTGTTAGGTATAATGCTGGGTTGAAATGGGTTCTTTTTTTCCAAGATACAAATGGACTTCTCTTCAAGGTAAGCTGCTTTCAAATTTCATACTTGCAGTTACTCCTCTGCTCATCCCGTCAGTGCATTTTAAGTTTCCATTGCCTAGTAAATACAGGCGATTCCAGCGGCACTAGGTGTCAGTGCTACCAAACAGTACCATGTCAACTCTCTTGCTGTACCACGGAAAGCAAAAGAAGCTATTGGTGGGATTACCAAACTCACTCACACTGATGGTAACTTCTAAGTGTTTCAGCCCTAATAGACAAAAAAATAATGCTCATTTTGGACTTACTTATGTTATTCGGGTGGGTGAAAATGATAGACTTGCTTTTGGTGTATGTCATGGACCTTTTCTCACCAGCAAAGTGATTTGAAGCTATAAATTTTCTGAATATGTTAAGAATTTTATGTCATAACTAATGAGAAGATACTAAACTGCTCTTGATTGATGTAAGGTAGATCAAGTAAGCTGAAATTTTAAAAGTTGTGTATTATTAGGAAATATTATCTTAACTAGTTATTTGAAGATGACAAATTGATATAAGTATTAATATCAATTTGATAACATATAGTTATTCATAACTTGAAACAATGTTGATGCTGATCATCATGTTATTTTCTTGAATTAATAGAATTCATATTGGTAACCAAAAAAATTCATATTGTTGGCTTGTAACTACATTACAGCTGAATGTGCCTATAGTTTTCTGCCTGTATGCCTATTATCTAGTGTTGGTCTCAAGTGCTTCTTGTTCCATCTTTGAAATGATGTAATAAAGATCCTTTAAAATTTAGGCGACAAAACAAATAATCCATATATCTATCCTTACCAATCAAGACACATAAATTTTACAACATTTGTAGTTTATGGTTAGGCGGAAGGCTTATTCCCAGTCTCTTTTAAATGCTGAGTAGTCAGAAGACATTTTGAAAGGCATTAACATGCTAGTACTCCTCCATTTTTATTGTTTGACTATTGTCTTACAGGGTTGTTTTAGTATTTGAATATACATACACATGCACACTTAATCTGTTTGGCTTACAGCATTTTCATATCTCTCTCTCAGCATAGGTCTGTGTGTATCCCTCTCTTTCTCCTAATTGAAAATTTTACCAATTCAAGTCTTACTTGGACCAATCCTTTCCTTCAAGCAATAGTATTTTGTGTGAGGTCATAGTTAGAAATCCAGAAGTTCTGTCGTAAAGTAAATGTTGCCATGTAGTTACAGCATTTAATGAGACTTTTAAAACCTTGATACTTTTGGTCCTTCATGGTTGGCAGTGTAATTCAAATATATCAAAACTCTGGAGGATTCTGTAGTACCCTTCCTTTTTGTGGGGTACCAGTACCGCATGATAATCAGTCAAAAATATTTCCATGTGTCCCACTTAAAAAGTTAAAATATAAATACAGAAAATTACTGTTGCATTTATATTTTAATTAAATGGAACACAGCTATATTTGACCCAAAGAAAAAGGGCACTGAGGGAGTCTCCTAATATTATATAACACATACTTATAATCCATCTTTATCTTGACTTCATTATGTCATTTTTAATGGATTTTCCTGGATTCATATATTTAGCATTTGATTATTAATTTCAATACGTTTAATCATAGGGAGGTCTATGGTCATAAATGTTGAATACAATCAGCTAGATCCTCTTCTCAGAGCAAGTGGATACCCTGATGGTGATGTCAATTCTGAGACTGGCTACTCCCCATTTCCAGGAAATATAAACCAAGTAATCCCCTTTCTTATTTCAACATTCTCCTTTGTCCTCATGACATGGAATTTACCTTTCCAGTTATCTATTGTTGGGCTGACTTGATACTATTCTTATCTGCATTATTATCTTTCTAGCAACAGGGGGTATGAGCTCCCAATTCATAATGCATTATGTTTGGAATACCAGAAATATCAAAATGTTAACCACAGTTTAATTGTCATTATTATTGTTTCTAGTGACATCCACATCCTTATTTGGTTAAACTGCATCATGATTGTGCCAATATTCCATAGTGACAATAACTTATTCTAACAGCTGATTTTAGAGCTTGGTCCTTACATTGAAGAGCTCACAAAGACGGGCGGTGCCATACAGGAGTTTGTTAATCCAAAGTAATTCTTTCTTATAATTGTCGCACTTCACTGTTATTTCTAACACTTTGCTGTAGCACCAATTTTCTTTAATTGCATTCTATAAGCTTTTTTGCTTCCTAAGGGACCAATACCTTAATAAGTTAAATTATATGGACCCATCCTTTGTAGAAAATAGAGACCACTTACTTCTGAAGAATATAGGAACTAAAACCTAAGTAAGTAAAAACAAATATGGGGGCCAATCCTCAAGTTTAAGGACCAAAACATAATTAGTGGCGATTGTAGGGATTAAAACCCACAGGAATATCATATGATCCAAAACAAAAATCAGTAGAAACTGTAGTAATTGAAATCTAGGGCTAAATACCATTGTGGTCTCTATAGTTGTATCAAATTTTGGTATTGATCCTCCAAGGACTAAAACCCTAGTAAAATAAATTATGGGGACCAATCCTTAAGGACAATTGGACCGATAATCAACTATGGGGATCAAAAACCAAATTAATGACATGGTTAGGAATAATGACCAAACAAATATCTTATAAGGACAAAAACCAAAATTAATTGAAATTATAGGACTAAAATCGTATTTAAACCTAAATCTATTTTCAACCTATCAATTTTTTGTGGAAGCTTCTTAAATTGGAATTAACTAGGCTTCTAAATGTCAATTTAGAATACTACATGACAAGGTTATAAATAAGTAACATATAAATTAATTTTTATTTATGTTTCAGTGAACTGCTTGAGGAACATAGGGGTCATGTTTTCTTTTTTCTGTGATATATTAAACCATCATGCCATATTCCGTGCAGATATAAAGATTCCAACAAAACTTCATTTAAGTCCTCAACTCAACTTGAATGTATGATGCAAGACTATCCAAAAACACTGCCCCCATCAGCCAGGGTTGGGTTCACGGTAAACTATCTATTTGAAGAAAATAGTGCATAAATTTTAGCAAATAAAAGCTCAAGAGCTTTTAGGTTATAGACAGAGTCAGTCCATGCTTATGCCATTTTTTGGGCGATCTTGTACAGTTTCTTTATGAGTAGATGCTTTGGTTGTTATGCTTGGTAGTTCACTGGATCTTTGTACTTGTGCAGGTGATGGAAACGTGGCTTGCTTATGCACCTGTGAAGAATAATGCTGAGGATGCTGCTAAGGTACTACTTAAATTCTAATGCACTTAGTTGTTGCAGTGCTTGATCTCATTGTGTATGTAATCCAGCTAAAAATTAAAATTTGCATATCGTGAAACAAAAGTACAGCAAAAGAATTGCCTAAAGGGAATACCAGTTTTTGCACTTGATTTCCTATTTTAATGTATTCAGTATTCAATAGAAGTAGAAATGGAAAAGTCTAACCAAACTGGGTGAAATCAGGAAATTTGGATTTGATGTTCTATTTGAATGGTAAATGAGGTTTTGAATAACCGTGTCTTAACTTGCTAAAGGTTTTCAGTAGAGGAATTAGTTCTTATACATTTTTATAATGTTACAATAGGTGCCGAAAGGAAATCCATACCATAGTGCAACCTCTGGAGAAATGGCCATCTACCGTGCGAACAGCCATATTCTCAAAACGGTAATATAAGCCCTCTTAATCTCTGATGTCTTAAATGTCATGACATGCAAGCATTTATTATAGTAATATTTTGATTTTTATGATATTGTTATTTCCATAAGAACTAGTTGAAAATAATACTTATTTTTGGTAATATTGAACTATTTGTGACATAACTGACTATTTGAATAATACTTAGGAAAGTTCTAGAAGATTGTTTACTTGCGAGTTACATGCCTATATTAAAAACGAGATACAACTTATAGTTTCACTAATGGATGTTATTTGAAGCACATCTGTATATAACTTTCAGAGTTTTGATTTCGATCCAGTCTATCTAGCCCCTTCTCTTATCCCTTCTGTGCTTTTGTCCCAACTACCTGGATGCCAATTGCTAAAACTCAAATCTAAGGTTCAGTTTGTAATGAATTCTCTTTGCATTTTGATTTCTGCTAGGCTGGTGTCCAAGTAGCTGATCCAGTAGTGCAGGTTTTCAATGGGCAAGAGGTTGAAGTTTGGCCCCGTATCACATGGAAGCCAAAATGGGGTCTGACCTTTTCTCGGATCAAGAGCAAAATCAGTGGAAATTGCTCTATTTCCCAGAAGTCTACCCTGGCAATTAAGGGTCAGAAGATTTTTATTGAAAATTTGTTCTTGGATGGGGCTCTTATCATTGACGCTGTGGATGGTGCGGAGGTATGACAAAAGACGGTTTATCGGTATTTTATCTTCTTGGATGTTTCTTGAGTTGCATATTAACTGCTTGGCAGGAATTGTTGCTATTTGGTGTAAAACAGATAGAACAGTAGAAGTTGGTGAGAGAAGATAATTGACAGAGATATAATTATAAATTTTCAATACCGTAACATAGACTGAGAACTCAAAGTAATCCTTAACAATAGTGGATCCCGTTCCAAATAAATAGCCAAGTTATCCTAGTTTAAAATAAAAGTTATAAATCGTTTCTTTGAATCTCCTAAATAGTAAATTCCCAAGTTATAATTTCACTCTCCTTATAATTGCCCATGCTGTAAGTGTTTCATTCCCAATATTAATGCCGGATTTTTTTTTTGTTGTGATTTTTAAATAGGTAAATATGAGTGGTTCAGTTCAGAACAATGGCTGGACCCTTGAAACTGTTGACTACAAGGATGCCTCGGAGCCTGAGGTATTGAGAATCAGGGGTTTTAAATTTAACAAAGTTGAGCAGTTGGAAATGAAATACCCTGAGCCTGGCACGTTTTGCTTCAAGCCTTGAATGTGCGTTGTCCAAAGAGGTTTTAGCTCTCATGCTTATTATTCTTTTTACTCATGACATGGTATAAACTGGGTTTGGGAGTGCCTTTCTAGTAATAACAGTTCTTAGCAGTCACATTAAGAGTTTTGCAGAGCTTATTGCACTTTTTTTTAAGTCTATTTTTTTCTTTTTAGGTGGCTGAGTGGGTATCATTGTTAACTGTAATATTTTTGTTCATAAATTTTACCCCACTCCGAATAGGGAAATTATTCTTGCATTTCCTAGCTTTCTGAGTTCATCTGTATTGGTGCGGTTGAAATTTAAGCAGGTTTGTCGTGTGTGCATATGGGGAAGAGGTTATGCGTGCAAGTATTGTAAATGAGTAATTTGGATGAAAGGCCATCCTCATTGCTTTTCGCAACCTATACACTGGATCTCACTGTCTAATTTTGTTGCTTCTAAGGGGCACAACATACCAATTATTTTGTACTATTTTTTTGTTAATATCTTTGAAGGAATATTTTGAACTATTCTTTAAATAAATGTGAGATGAGAAAAAATTGAGAATTAATGTGTAAATGATACTGCAAGATTTTCCTTCGTTAATGTTCTGAAGTGTTTATGGTGGTATAAATAAACACGTAATTCGTGCAGCGTTTCTAACAAAGTGACATCAAAATAGTAATTCACTATTTTTCCCAATTTACTAATTTGAGCATTACAGTTGGCGTCTATGTGGATAGAATAACTTTTTAACTTTTTTTTTTTTACTTTATGAAAGTTAAAAGTCAAATTTTTATTTCTTATTTTGTTTGGTTAAATATTTTATCGCTTTTCTAAAAGTTACTTTTATTGGTTTTTGATAAGTTAAAATATCTAATTGTTGGTTTAAGGTTTAGCTTTTAGTTTTAATTTTTCAGATTTTTTAAAAGAAAGACTGAGATTCTGAAACTATAAATTTTAATTTTCAGTTTTTTATTTTCAGTTTTAATATTTTCTTCATAAAATCTTAAAAATTAAAAAATTAAAATTGAAAACTCAAATAGCATAAGTTTTAGTTTTTTAAGAAATATTTTTTAAAACATTAAAAATAAATATTTTTATTATTATATATTTAAATATAAAATAACTTGTTAAATATTATTTTTATAAGTATTTAAATAAGTTGTTTATTCAAATAGAATCTCACTTGGTGTTCAGCAAGTCTCGGGTTTGACCCTAGGGCCTAGGCTCTAACTGTAGAAACCTGTCATACGGTAGTTCCCTCAACCCTTACGGAGACATGTCGAATTTCACATTTCTATTCCATGTCGACCAGAAAAACAACTGTTCCAATTTCATGCACCATCTGATTAATTGGATATTTAGAACCGAGACTCTTCTAATTAATAAAGATGTTCTCTGAAGTAAACCAAATGATAAAAAAGAAAAGATGTTCGCTGAATTCAAATTGCTTAAAACACTTGCGAATATCCTTATTTGGTAGCAGTAAATTATGTGCACAAGATGAAGAAGGGGTCAGGCAACACGCAAAGGCAAGAACAAGAGACTTGTCCCATTAGAAAGTATAAGGAATTCTAAAAAACAAAAGCTTAACAGATTATTAAACAAAAAGGGCAAGCAATGAACAAAAGAGTTAAAAACACAACCTTCGAGGTTGTGTTGTCTTGAACGTATTGATTATCCGTGCGCATATCGCCGCGGCTATGGAATGGATGAGAAGTTATTGAACAAATTTAGTTTACTAAATTATATAAATTCTCAATAGAATTAATGTTTAATTTTTCTTAAGATTCTTATAGCTTCACTCCATTTTTAATTAGATTTTTATAATTTAAATATTGATGAGTAAGTCTCTATATTGTATGAGATTTTTCAATCAAATCCCTATCATTATAAACAACAAAATATTCTATAAATATTTCATTTTCATCCCCTTTCTTCACCCTCTTATAGAAATGAAATATTCTATAGATATTTTATTTTTTATAATGATGGGAACTTTATTAAAAAATCTCATATAGCATAGGGATCTAATTAAAAAAATTTAAATGATAGGAATCTAATAAAAAATGAGTGAAACAATAAGGACTTGTAAAATAATTAAACCTAAAATTAAACAGATTATTATTTTGGAATTTGGAGAAGCCTACACTTCTAGAGGAGTTGAATTTATTGATTTTATTGTAATATAAAAGGTAAATAACAAAGACTAGCTTTGAAGTTATCTCAAATGACACTCAACCACATCCTTATCAAAATTTGACATTCCACCCAAATCTTTACCAAAAAAAAAAAAGATTTGAGAACATGAAATTTAATATGATGAATAATTTAATTTTGTTTTAAGTTAAGTATAGATTTGAGAATATGAAATTTATGATTTGAATTTTAAGAACTAAGAAACTTGTCGAGTTAAGTCATATTTATAAAATCTATTCTCTCACTAGTTTTTATTTTCTATTTTATTTATTTGTTCTCTATTTATTTATTTTTTTTAAGAATGGGGAAAGTGTCAATTTTGTATAGTATCATTTGAATAAATCTCAAGATACTCTTTGTTATTAACCCTAATATAAATTGGCAAAGAAAGCAATGCAAAATTTTTATTAATTATTTCATATATAAAATGATGGCTTATTAGTATTTTATTACAGTAATGTACACGATAGGCTCCACGGCTATAGTCTATACTATGCCCTGGCACGAGTTCCTCATTATAAGACTGAAGTGAGGGCACGACACGCGCACGCAACGCGCACCCAACGCGCATTTGAATGCACTCCTTAGTTTTTTCATTAAAACCATGAAATCAAATAGAAAGTGAAAAGGCTTTTGCGGATCTGGTTAGATTGCCTATGCCAAACAGGCTAATTTGTCTCTAACCCAAATTAACTATATTTGAAATTTAATAGATTAGTTCGAATCGGATTTACTGAATTAGATAGAGGCTAGATTAATCAAGTTGCAGCCGATCGAGTTGTTCATCATGTTGGGTTGCATTTATTTGGGTTGACTTTGTTGTTCATCATGTTGGGTTGCATTTCTTTGGATTGACTAAAGTCAACCCAGCTCAAATTTTACTTTAGGCTCTATCAACTTGTAACAAACATCTAAAACAATAATTTTCCACAAATCTATTGCTCGATTTGATTTTGGACGACTCGACTGAAAAACGTAATATGGACAAAATATTCAATTTACTAGAATACAGTTGCTTTCAGAGCAATCACTGCGAAACTTCCTGCAAACCCTCTCAGGCCTATACAATTCTTATCCATGCATTTGATCATCAGAACCGACTTAAATTTCGGCTCCACTTGTGGCTCTTTCCGCACACCAAAGACGTACAAAACTTCTCAATTTCTCCACCAAACTGCACGTTTGAAGCTCGCCTATATATATATATATATATAACTACCCTAATGTCTTTGATGTCTAACAATTAGCACCAAAAGAAGAGACGAAAACAATAAGCTAGTAGTAGTGGAGCATATTCGCTCATATATATATACCCTTTTTTATGTTCTTTGCAAATATGTCTCTCCTAACCCCAACTGACTTGTGGCGGATATTTGAGAAGCTTGACATGAATGGCGACGGCTTTGTGAGCCTTGATGAGCTCAATTGGCTGCTCCACAACATTGGTTTCCAATTAAGCTTGGATGAGGTTGAATCCCTTGTTGAAAAGAAGAGCCTCAACTTCAGTGAGTTTTTGTTCTTTTATGACTCCATATCCAAGAAAAACAATGGGGAGAGTAGAGGGTGATCATCAGGATCATGATCACCATGATGACGAATTGGAGAACGACCTCGTGAAGACCTTCAAGGTTTTTGATTTGGATGGAGATGGATTCATCACCAGCCAAGAGCTCGAATGTGTGCTGAAGAGGCTTGGCTTGTGGGATGAGACAAGTGGCAAGGATTGCAGGAGCATGATTCGGTTCTATGACACCAATTTGGATGGCCAGCTTGATTTCGAGGAGTTCAAGAACATGATGTTGCTCACCAAATCGTGATTCCTCATTCCTCTAATTTTTTATGTTGTGAACTTGATTAATTATAAACCCATCATCATCTCATCATATATAGATTGGTGTGTGCGTCTCAGCTTTGACCTCGGCATCTGGCCCTTGATTTAATTTTCTGTGTATATCGTGTACATATGTATTGTGATATTGTTGATCAATCATTCCTCTCCTATGAAATATGTGAGTGTATATTATTCTGCTACTACATGTTATTTCTCTAATTGAGAAATTCTTAGGTGCTCCTATAACAAGATGAAATATTTATTCCTTTATTTATTGATTGACAAATCAGTTAATATATTAAAAATATAGGAAAAGTGAAAGATAATAATTACCCGTAAAATTTATATGTCAATTAATAAATGAATTAGAGCAAGTGATTTTCTTAACTCCTTGCACCTAAGAATTTCTGTCTCTAATTAGGTAGTTTAATTAAACAGACCAGTAGTAATAATTGCCGTACAAGGTTATAATGCTATACAATTAGTCGGTATCTGCTTCTCAAGGTGCTAATGCTATGTTAAGAGTGTAAGCAATAAAGAATTCTAGCTAGGATGAAAACAAGGATAGAGAAATAAAATTAAATTTAATGAAATTATGATGACTTGATATATACTCCTCCTAAGAAATAAAAGTCAAAATGCCAACAAATTGACTAATCTGTTTCGTCTTCTGATGGTGCATCACTATAACTTGGACTTTTTTTTTCAGTTTTTTATGTTGGTTAATAATTTTTAAGTATATTTATAAACATTCGATGAGTTTGGAAGCAATTTTGTAAATATGAACCGACACAAACCTTCTCCTTAACCTACATTTTATCATAAATGAAAAATAAAATAAGATGATAGTTTCAATCATGTAATAGAGTTTAATTTTCGTACTCGTTGTGTAGCAAACACATGTCACTGTGTATCCACCTATGTGACTTTTTCTGATGGAAAATGTTAAACGTCGTCGTGAAGTTTTTCTTTATGAAATGTGTTACAGATGATAAGGAACATTATTCACAACTTTTCCTAAATATATAATTTTTATTAGAAATCTCTTTCATTTCTTTTATATGTATGAAAGCATCTGCAAACTTTATTTCTCTTCGATATATACAAAAGTTTTATAGTCTATTCTCTCTCTTTTCTATGTTATCTTCTTAAGATTATAAAAGCTAGCTTTAAATATAGTCTTTTTATTCTATATTTATTCATAATGTGAAGTATTAATCGCTATAAAAAATGACCTTGCTTCTGGAAAGGTCCACCATAGCAAATTTCTAACATTGCATTAACCTGCTATGAACGATCAACAGATAATAAATCATATTTAATTTAGATGTAAAAGTCATATCGAACACAAGTCTATCAATCAATATAGAGGAATCATAAGGAATGATATATGCCCATCACCACAAAGTCAACATACACTTATACTTCACTACAAAATAAAATAAGAGTATGAAATATGGATGGATAAAATGAGAAGAGGAAAGAGAAAAGCCTCCCCCTTCCTTTCAGAGTTCATTCTTTCACTCTCTCTTCTCTTTTCTCTCTCACTTACCATTCCTCTAAAACTTTCATTATCTCTCTTTGTTACGTTTTTTTCTCATTCTTCATCGTTTCAGAAAAAAAGAAGGATAATCAAGATCTTAGAACCTTACAAAACTAATTTTCGCACATGAAGACTTAGTTCATTCCATTACAAAATAATAATTATCTATATCTTGGGACATAAACCACAAACATGAAAAATCAAATGGAATGAGTTAAGTCTCCATGTGTGATGATTATTTTTATGCGCTTACTGATCTTGATTCTCATTCTTCTTCTTCTTCTTATGAATGATGAAAAAACGAGATAGAGAACAAGACAAAGAGAGAGAATGAGTCTGAAAGGAAGGGGGAAGTTTTTTATTTTTCCTTTTCTCATTTTACCCTTCGTATTTAATACTTTTATTTTGTCTTGTAATAAGGTGTAAATGTATGGTAGTTTTGTGATAGTGTGCAAATGTGCATATATTATTTCTCATCAATATATATGATAATCAGTGCTATTTGAATATTCAAAATTATATGTCAAATTGAGATATTTACTTTATCATCTTTGAATGGTAATAGTGATTTTCATTCATCCTGCTTTTCAATGATATTGAAGGATGATAAAATAAATGTTTTATTGAACATCCATTTTTTAATATTCAAATAATATTTTCTATATATAAATTGACACGGGGTGGTTTTTCTTCCATTGCCCAAACATAAAGTCACTTCAATAATTGATTTTTCTAAATCCACGGGCGGTGTGCAGTACACGTGACAGATATTTTATTGTCTGAAAGATTAATTAAGCCTGTCAAACTATTTATTTATAGAATTGTTCACAACTCTTATTTATAAAGTCCTAGAATAGCTTAGAATTGTTCACAATGATAGTCTGTGAGGAAATTCATTCGTCGGTGACATTACTTGGAAGCAACGTCATTAAGCCCATAGAACATACATATTCCGTGTGTAACGTTGCAATCAACTTTGTTTATTTTTACTATTTTCCTCGAGCCACGTGTCAAATTTTAGAATTTCTTATGGTCCATCTAATGTTGGCGTCTATAATTGGCTTAGGTGCTATTAAAATTTTAACAATGGGTATAACCTATTTATTATTTTACATAATTTGTTATTATTATTATTATTATTATTATTATTATGGAGGAATTTGAATCATACTAAATTGATAAATTCTCTAATTAAATCATAAGAAGCTTTGCCTGAAAATATCGTACGGCGCATATAACGTAAAAAATTTAAAAATAGATCCGGCACTACCACGGACCACAGGACCTGAAATTAACTCAATGAGTACGGTTGTTGCATACTGTATTCTGTGCTAATGGAAGTGAATTTTACGTATTTTTAAACAAGCACCTCGTTGACCAAGCAAAAATCATTGAGATATATGAGAATGATAGCAAGGCAGAGAAAATCGGATTGGACATCAAATTGATTAACATATTGATTTAAAGATTTAGATATCCAAGTAGTTCAATTAAAATTCAATTGAAATATAATAAAATATATTAAATAATTAATATTAACATAATCAACATAAAATATATATATATTTATATGTCTATAAAAATAAACACAATCTATATAAAATTTTCTAGTCTAAGTCTCATAACACTCACAAAATATTTGAAAACAATATTTATTGGTGAAACGGTTTATAGTGGCGCTATAAATGACAAAGAAGAAGAACAACCAATAATCTTTGTTAATCCCTTTGGTTCCATTTGTTTCATTTTTTATTTTGTGGTGCCACATGATATTAGTATTTAAGCTTTGAAAAAAATCAAAAGTTCCAAATTGGTCAGCTTCAATTCATCGATTTTTAATTTTTCCGATTTGATCAATTATTGACCAAGTTTTTGACTTTTTCCAATTTTTAGGCTTAACTTACCGACCAAACCAAGAATCAATCAGATCGGTGGACTGGTCGGTCCGGTCTAGTTTTCTTTTAGATGGTTGTTACATAAAAGAAGCGATGTACACTGTTAAAATGTGATGTTACACTTATTAATAGACCAAATCACGTTATTTATATATGAATATTGACAGGCGAAACGTCATTTAAAACGACGCGCGATGCTATTGGACGTTTGAAATCTAAAGTAATAGACTTAGAGTTATATTATTTGCTTATTATATGTGACATCTAAATCAACTCATATTTCATCTATTATTAAATGAAAATAAGATATAGATTTTACTTGAATAAGGTCACACCTCTTAAAAAAAAAAGAGTATAACTAGACATGATATCCAACGCACAAATAGTACAAGTACCATTTTTCGTAGACTTGACATTTGTGTGTATGCAGCACTATTTGTGTGTTCATTTTTGGACGACCCGTGTGTGGGGTACACTTTCCCTTTCCATCGTTGTTGTCTGTTAGCATTGCTGCGAAGTTCACATGGGGGAAAATTAATTCGCGTTCTTTGACAAACTTTTGAACTTATGCCAAGCGAAAAGTCTTCCTTTTATTTTAAAATAAATCATGAAAAGATTTATGAGATCGCAAAACTTTTAGACTATCAGTATCAAATTTTAGTTCTATACATATATTTACACAGATGTTGGGTGGTTTTTCTGGTGGTTCTAGCTAGCACAAAAAAAAAGAACATTTTTAATTCAAAAATATTTTTGTTCATGTTTTAAAAAAATAAAAGCTGAAAATAATTAGATTTTCAGCTTTTTTGATAAGCTATTTCTTCCAAAAATAGACACAGTAGAATAGAGAGAATTTTTTTACTTAAATTTGGAAATCACTGCCTTCTCATTCTATTACAATTTTATCCTTAAAATGTTTTAAAAAATATTACTCTCCTTTCACTTTTCATGTTGAAATTTCAAGTGTGAATGCTAAGGTTTGAAGCGCCACATTAGTTAAAATCTACTAAATGAATAATATATAAAATGGGAAGACCTATAAGTTAGGGTGCTTTTGATTGGGGTTCTAGAGTCCCAAAATCATTTTTTTCACAAAAAAAAATAACTTTTCACATATTTGAGTAATTTTTAAAAAGCAATCAGAATCTAAAAAAATTAATTTTTAATATTTTTGTACCAGCTAAAAAAATGGACTTTTGGGAAAAATCAGTTTTCAATTTTTTTAATTAAATATAAAATTTAAGTTTTATAATCACTTTTCTCAAAATCTAAAACTAAGTATCCTTATTGCTTTTAAGTTTTTGGTTAAGATATGACATTTGACCCATTTTAAAAGTTTTCCCTTAACTTGTTGATTTCTATCTTCCTAGATTTTGGGCGTCCCTCGCAACTCTTAATTTTGATGAATATATATATATATATTTACATCCGAATGAAAGGTAAAATTATTTTTTGCTCTTGCTACTGCTCCTGCCTTTGAACAAATACTCCTCCTAAAATCTTAACTAGACGGTATTAAGTTTGCAAGAATATACATTCGAAAGTACCTAAACCAATATCAATCTCAAGATAGGCTATGATATGATTATAAATTTATGAAAGATTATGAACCTAACTTAACCGTGAGAGTGCTTTTACCTTGGGCCGCTTTCAGGTCATTACCGATCAGTGTAACTTGCTGGACATAACCAAGTCCAGCAATCCTTGACCCGTGTTTCAAGCTAGGTACATTATTACTCCTTGTAATATATATATATATATATATATATATATATATATATATATATATATATATATATATATATATATATATGTGTGTGTGTAATATGTCCTGACCAAAAAAAATGTAATATTTTAACGAGGGTAGTTATTGGTATTGTGGACAGGGCAATACCTAACTTATCTCACGTGATTCACAAGTTAATTTAGCTGAGAACATGTAATGCATGTAACTATAGCTATAACAATAATTGACAAATACGTATCAGCATTGGTTTTATGGTTTATAATTAATTAAGACATGATGATATCTTAAGAGTACTACGTATATATATAGAAATTGAAAAGTACCGAATTAATTAAAGTTCATCTGTTTATGTAACTAACTAACCTGTCATGCGCAATGAATGTGATTAGGGTGAACTTTTGCTTCGATCATCATGTGAAAACCGATCCGATTACATATATATATATATATATAGTCCTTCATTTAGAAGACATTAAGTTAACAAATATCAAACAGAAACAGAAATTACCTCCAAATATATGCGTAAAATGCACTAACACTGACTTAGGCGATGTTCAGTCCAGCACAAATCAAGGACATATTAGTTGATTATGCGTCCAACATGATTATGCTAAGGCCTCATCAGTTTCTTCCCAATTTCCATATGTTGTACGCAACCTAGGAAATTAATTCAAGTAATCAAGGTCCTGACTCATGAGTTCATCATATGCTTCATATATAGTCTCATAGAGCAAAACAAACACTAAATAGGAACAAAAACTTCCAATCACAAAAGCGTGCATCCCAATCTCTTGTATCTGCAAATAAGAACAGCTATAAATTGTAGTATGCAATATAAAATAAAGAGTTTTGAAATCAATCATAGAGCTGTAGAAATATAACTTGCCCGAGCATGCTTCACATAACACTGTGAATGACCCTTGCAGCCTTGGATTGTGGTAGATGAGCTAAGGGCAGATGGTGGAAATCTATGGTGGAAACTGGAAAACTACCCATGGAATAAGATGCACAAATTCAATGGAGATGATTGATGGACGCTTTAATTACAAGGTTTACCACAGGAGGAATATCAAAACTCAACTTCATGGCCTCTAAGATCATCTCCAATATGGAAGGACACCAATTTGTACCTCTTTTGGACCTTACCATTGCCACATTATCATTTTGTCATTGTCATAAAAAGCAAAGGTGACAAGAGTGTCCCTCTTTCATCCAATGAAAGAGACCAACTTTGGTCCATATATATTTTTTTAAATAAAAAATTAATATCTTTATAAAATACTTTATTTTAATATCTTGCAACTCTATGCACTTTTATTTATGATTTTGATAACAATACAAAATTTAAATTTTGAATATTTTTATTTTAAATAAATTTTAATTAAATTGCAGATAAATGTTTTGTACATTTTTTTAGAAGTTAAAATGTAAAAAATTCAAAAAAATATTATTGAAACTAAAACAAGTCTTTGATCTATTTTAAAATTTTGCATGATATTTGAATATTTGGATTTTGAGGAAAATTGAAATTATACAACTAATTGAGAAATTAATTGAATTGATTTGGCTCCATATTTTGTTAAATAAAATATGACTATAATTTATGTGGGGGAAATTTGAAAAGTAATGGAATAGAATTATGAAAATAGAAATGAAAATGGATGATATTTATAGAGTGAAAAAATTATAAATGTTGCAAGTCACTTAAATTATGCAACGACTCTTTCAATTTTTTATCAAAACATTACTGCCTCTGGTAAAAGAGTCATGGTTGGATTGGTTTATTTCTTGTCCTTGTTCAGAAGGATTCTTGTGTTTTATACGAGCCTCATTCTTCGATCAAGTGTTTGGTCTCTTCTTCAACATGCAATGCACGTCCTTCGTCCCTTCACTCTAATCAGAGATGCATTAATGGAGGCGCTCTAACATCCTTTTAAAATTCGCCCTCAACTCTTCTTGTTGATTTTCAAAAAACACAAATAAATAAATAAATAAAGCTATCATTTTTTAGAGCTTCTAACAAAGATATTAGCCAAAATTTCTGATGAAGATATTAGCCAATTTCAAATTGTAATGACTAATGTTGGAGCTCCTAATAAATTATGTAAAAATCAAAATTTAGCTTACTATCATTTATTAGAGTTCAGTCCCCACAACTTTGGACATAGAAAAGATGTATGTGACATTAAGCTCTCAAACCCTTGGGTTTCTACTCAATGTGCCGAAAATTCATTCATCAATCATATTTTATCTCACAAAACTTGGGGAAAACCTAGAGTTGAGTAGAAAGAGTTTGAGAGTAGGAACTTACATCAAGCTCTAGAAGCTAATGAATTCAAGAAATTAAAGTGAAAATAGAATAAAAAAGAGAGCTTCATTATGGAAGCAAATGAAAAAAATAAGAGAGAGATGAAGAAAATGAAAATGTAAGGAAAGAAAAGACTTGTACCAAATCCACTAAACTTTTTTTTTTCCCGTGTCAAAAAAATAAGGGAAAGGCACTCTCAGCTATGTGGAATTTCTAAAACGCTTCTTATTAATTCTTCTCCCTTTTGTTCCTAATGCTGCAATTCCTCTCGTTGAAAAACAGACTTTGCTTATATACACCATTTGTTTCTATTTAATTTATTAACTTGAGCTATTAAAAGAATTTCAAAAGGTTGAAATGCTTGAGACGCATTACACTCGCTTTCGAGAGCAGCACCAGCAAAAGGCTTGAAATCAGTTGTGACAAAATCACCTCAAATAATTTATTCATGTCTGAAAAAATCCTATAAAAGGTTACCATAAGAATATATTAGAGAAAAAATAACCTAGTAACTAGAGATAAAGAAAAACCATGAAAGCCTATAGATAAAACTATTTTAAAAAGATTAAACTTAATAAATGATTTAACTACATCCATACATCATCGAATTCATGTAACCATCCTCATCAAATAGGACTATATTTCTTTCATTCTGAAAGCAGAATCCAGTACGACAGGCATTAAAGAAACTAGGAAATGAATCCTTATGTAAAATTTCCACATGACGAGAGTAAAATTTTGGAGGAACAATATACAAGATCTTCCCCGATAATGAAACTTTATTAATACCCAATTATATCCAATCTACCAAGAACCTCGAGAAGGTGCAAATAATTGTATGAAAAAAGGGGGGGGGGTCCGAAGGCATGTCTAACTGTAGTAGTAGTGTACCACAATGTACAGTTAAATTCTACTACAGAATAATCAATCAGGCACATAATCCAAACTGAAATATCAGCCCTTGTTATGCTGCCTACACTAGTTTCCTACACTATCCTCCTAAAAGTTTAGTAATGGCAGCTCCAGTGTTAGCCCGTCTGCCAATGTAAGTTTCATACATTTCCACAACAAGATGCGGGTCACTTTCCACCAGCTCCGCATACGCCTCATTCTTGCAGAGCATCGCCATGTTCTCCATGATCACTTCCATGGATGCATCTCGCAATTGCTTGGCATTGTGGTGATATGCAAAGGCATAGCTTGCAACAGATTTCTCCCAGTTCAATTTTGAAATCAAGAACCTCTCACAATATCCCTTCAGATGCTTCACCTCATACTTTTCTCCTAGAACCAACAGGTTGCAGGCCAGTTGATCAGTAAGGCATGCTTCAGCAGTGTACAAGTAGTTGACAAAGGTGCAAAGAACATCATATGTCACATCAGTTATCTTGATGGTGCCAGTCCGGCTTTCCTCCATATCGTTCTCAAGCATTGCTTTGAAAACTGGAGAGCGACTAATCTGACCAGGTCAAAGTATCATAAGATATCATTAGGTTCACAAGGAATAACCAAATAACACAAAGAAATCATAACAACATACAGTAATTCTAAGGTAGCAAATCTTATCAAGGACTCAGCATTCTTCGTTACAGGTTCATTTTACACCCAAACTGCACCACAAAACAAGATACAAAGCATGATGCAGGCCTCATTTGTCAATTACAAACACAATCTGAGATCAAGACATATCATCTTTAACTTTATTTACTGATTTACATATCATGATTGAATAAATGGAAGAAATTCATGTAGTATGGACTATGGAATCCAAGAATCAGGAATCCAATCTGCAAACAGCATCAAGTCATAGACCACTCACAAATATTTCTTAAGAAAACAAGTAACACCAAAATAAGAAAGAAACAAGCCAGATTTTAGATTAGGAAACCACATTAAAGCAACATGCTAGTTCCATGATAAATGCTTCACCAAGGATTATCAACAAACACGCTCTTTCAAAACCAAACTCTATGTAAAGTTTAATGTACTTTCTCCTATTACAGATATCGTAATCAAAAGTTCAAATGAATGTTTGACACAAGTTGTTCCTATCAGTTCATTTAAAAGTTAAAGACTACCTGGAGCCACAGCCATGTCCAAAATAGTTTCGTCATCATCAGTTTATTAAGTTCTTGCAAGGGTTTTAAAAACAGAAAAAGAAAAAGTATAAACTCCCCAAAACTTAAAGCCCCATATGCTCCAAGTCTGAAGGACGTACTTGAGCACACTTACTGCATTTTTAGTCGGCCATATCATAATTATTGATTACATAATCACAGAAACAGAGTTCCATATTTGCATTTTCACTGCTATCGATTGAAACTCTATACATATACTTGTTTCATCCTGAGAGTATGTTTGGTTAGGGGGTAAAAATCGGGTGTAAATTTTCATGGATGAGCTCTATGTGTAAAATTACACATGAAACTCATTCATGGAATATTTATCCCTAGTTTTACTCTCCGGCTCCAACCAAACATGCCCTGAGTGTAAAAGAAGGTCCACATGATCTATAATCACTGTTGAACTACTGAACACAATTAATAATCTCAATCAAATGTACCACCTAATTCTCAAATGCAAATGTTATTCCCCAGGCATGAAAACAAGCCATTCACCAATCTCAAAATGTAGAGGCTCCAGAGATTCCAGGCACATAAGGGCTAGACAAACACAACCCTTTACAGCATATACACTTACTCCGATGAAAGAATGGCAAATTGATCTCGTATCTACCCATACAAGTACACAAGGAGCATCTTCACCAATTCACAACTGAATATTATATCAGCAATTTTTTCATAAAATGAAAAGGAAAAAAATCATGTCAATGCAAAAGCCAAGCCACACAATCCGAAGAAGACAATGGAACAACACAGCAATCCCCATCCTTCAATTTATACCCTAATGTGAATAAGCACAGAACAGTACATGGAATAAGCAGGCAGCAGCACAAAAACACACGGATTAGTTGTTCGCACAAAATTCACATCCAATTTATCAAAAAAAAATTTTAAAAAAATCAGCATATATAAGGATCAATTGTTCCCACAAAAAATCACATTCAAATAATCAAAATAATTTTTTTAACAAATGAGGATCAACAATCGCTTGTTCAGTCAAAAATCATACAAAACCCTAAAAACACCACATCCAATTCATCAAAATTCAAACAAAACAAAATCAGCATAAACAATAATCGATCATCCCCATACCAAAAAAGAATCACATTCAAATTCAATTAATTAAAACTAATATCAAACTCAGAATAAACGGCGATCAACAATCACTCATTCACACAAAAACAAACCACACAAAAACCCTAGAAAACATCAAGCCCAGATTTTCCTCAAAAAAAAAAAAAAAAAAATCCATGTCTCCATGATCAATTCACTCATCAAAACCAAAACTTGATCCCACCCCACGATTTATCGGGTAAAAGGGACAATGGGGGTTAGTTAGTTAGTTAGAAACTGACCAGGACAGTCCTGTGGGCAGGGACACATGCATCAGGGGGAGCAGACACGTCACCGGAGGGAACAAGGATAACATCAGCGGCAGGAGCATTGGGGTTAGAAGGGAACGACGGGTCTGCAGGGGACACCAGCTTGAGGAAGGAAACCTTGGACTTGAGCTCGTCGATCTGGCGCCTGAGCTCTTCCTCGGTGTCGTTGGCCTCCTCGTAGCACTCCCTGCAGGTTCCCGCGTCGTCCGGGTCGAAGTCGACCTCGCAGGAGAGGCATCTCAGCACGAGCTGCTCCTCCTCCTCCTCCTCGTACTCGTCGCTCTCCATGTCCGAAGGTTCCCTCGCTGCAGAAGCCGAGCATCTACGAGGAGGCATCGTTTTCGTTTTGTGAGTAACCGCTATGGTCGTGCCCGCTGGAACAGGAACAGCAACAGTGAGTGGGGTGGAGAGTGTGGCACTCGCTGTCACCCTCTTATAGGGTCTGGGGTTTTCTCTCACATCACTGCTGTTTTTTTTTTAAATCGTTTTCAACTTAATAGAAATATATATATATTTTTTAGAGAGATTAGAATCAAGAGTAAGCACTCTTATTATTATTATTTTTTTTTATATTTTTAGAGATAAAGTATTTACTCTATTTTATTTATTTCTTGATAAATTAGCTATTATATTAAAAGTATGGGAGAAGAGAAAACAATAATGTTCCAAAACTTAGGTGTCAATTAATGAATTGATCAAAATAAATGTTTTCTATTATTCTAATGCAACTAAAGATTTATCCAAATTAGTAGCTAAATAATATTGCACAAAATAATTTGGTTCCCAACATAATAAGCTCCTGGTGGCATTTGTTTCAAATTATATTGATCTATTCTTGAGAATAATAACATACTTGGGAATAATTTATTCTCTATGTTTATTATAAATTTTATAAAATTATCCAAAGATACCAATATTATTATGAAGAAAGAAATAGTCTCATGTTTTGGTGAGATTTTATTCTCATGATAAAGGGCAAGAATAAAATATTCTTATCACTGCGAATGATAGCTATTGAGCATAAATACTAAAATGCCCTCAATCATTTCACTTTCCCCACATTTAATAATATTTAATAATATTATTGAATATGTCAAGGTATTTTCAAAATTATGACATGTATTTCCAAGAATATATATTATAAAACAAATGAGTTTTATATTTATTCCAAATAATGTTAACAAATAATCTTAGAAATATTTAATAAACAAGCAAATTTTTTAAAATATCTAGGAATATTATTTTTGAATATAACGTATATAGGAATGTGATTTCTGGAAACTTAATTTTAAATTTTGGAACAAATGCCCTTAACATAGTCCTTCAAGAATTTAAAAAGTACAAATCTAATAAAATCTCTGGGTTAATTTTAATGGAATGGCATGTGTGACCATTAAGTTGATGATGTGGTAGGTTACATTACACATAGGAATCACATTCATACCCTTTAAGCAATAAGACATTGTTTTAGTGTTTACCTTCCCCCCTCCCCAAAAAACTTAGAGCAATGCGATGTAAGGAAAGTGATTTTTTGAGTCTTTTCAAAACGACACCGTTTTTTTATTTCAATGTATCACTTCATATGACGCGTCAATGTTGGAATGTTCCATGTACGTCATTCCATTAAGAAAGATTTAAGGAGGCGTGATATTTTCTATGGATTAAGTTAGATGTTTACTCTAAAATTAAAATTCTCGGTTAGAACAAAAAGGAATATAGGGAAGAAAAAGGAGGTGGTGATGCAATTCTTTGATTCATGTGAAAAAGGTATTTTCTTATCACTAATTGATTCTGCAAAATTCTAATGTATTTTTCCTTTGTTGTAAAGAATATATTTTTGTATATTTGTTTTTGGATTTAACTAGTAAGATATTTATTGTGAGTAATGGTTTTTTTAATTAATATTATTAACTTAGAATACTACTGTTAATACTATGTGTGGACTAGGTATTTTGTTTGTGCATTATATTCAGTTTGTTTAATTCTTACTAAATTTATTGAGAATAATCTTTAGCTTTTAAATCAATTTGATTATATGTTATTAATTTTTATTATATTTTACTACTATATATAAATACATATATACCTTATATAAAAGGGATTTCAAATGTAACCTTTTTTTATGCCTCAAAATCCAATTGAATTATTTTTTGAGATTCATTTCAAAGTTTGACATATGATAACTGTTAATCTTTTGAAGGTTGAAACTTTACAACAATAAAAAATATCATCTTCCTACACCTTCCATCTCATCATCATCATCATCATTGTCTTCTTCTTTTGCTCGCCCTCTTCTTCTGAATCTTCTACATGGTTTTCTCCTTCCCATCTCTTTTGTTTTCTTCTCCTACATCCTTCTACAGGTTTTCGAAGTAATCTGGGTCCATTTTTCCAATCATCATCATCATGGCTCCACATCACCAACGCCAACATCAACAACATCTTCCTACACCACCAAACCTAATGAATTAATAATTATCTAAACCAAAGGTGGAATGAAGTTGGCAATTCATACAACATAAAAAAAAAACCACCACCACATAATCAGCATTTTCCATCTTTTCCATCATCATCTTCTGCTTATGCCTCCTTTGCTTTAAGAATCAATTTCCATGGTGTTTCTTTCCTATTAAGTCTTTGTGTTGAATTTCAGGAAAAAATGGAGCAAGCGCACCAGCGCCTACAGACCATTCTTCTTTGGTGACAAAATTAATTCCACTTTTCTTTGGGTGTTAATGTAGGAGGCCATATAGGAGATGGTGTTGATGTTGGTGTTGGTGATCATTGCTCCCACTTTGAGTGTGATGTTTTAGAAGAGGGTAAAGATGAAAGATGTTAGGTGTTTGAGCAAGTTGAAAGAAAAAGGTTGCTCCTTAATGGTTTCTTTCAATTAGTCATAAGGATATCCACAAGGTAAATTTTCTTTTAATGGTGTAAAGTTTCCACCTTTCTTTTTCTTTGTTGAAGGGATATAATACTATTATTATTGTTGTGTAAAGCTTTTATCTATCTTTAGGTGTTGATGTAAGAGGCTATGTAGAAGATGGTATGTTGGTGTTGGTGACTCAATTGTTCATTCTTTTGGTGAAAACGATAACATAGACTAAGCTTTTAATGATAGAATTGAATTGAATGGAATTGAATTGTTAATGAGTTAGAATTGAATTGATTGATTTGAATCTATTTAAAAATGAATTGATTTGTTCATTTTTACCATTTTACCCTTTATGAATAAAACTTAATATTTTACTAACAACTCTAATTATTCATTAGAATACATGACATAATCAAAATCACATAAAAACACACTATAAAATAAATCAAAACCAAATCAAAATATTCTGAAGCAACTACTTCTCTTACTTGGAATTGGAAATTTAACATCTACAAGGTAAAAACTTAAAACATAAATTGATAACTCTGTTTCTAAGTTTAGACATTATATTAGAGATAAAAAATTACACTTATAAATATGAAATCTATCATAAAATCACCAATCCAACTTTTAGCCAACCATCGAAGGCGTAACTTCCAAAAAAAGCTCCAATAGATTAGGATGTTCATTAAGTCATTTCAAAAGGTTGTCACCCTCCAAACCCAATTTAGCTACAAAGAGTGTTGTACTCTTGTGCAATATCTTCATTCTCACTTGCACTTTTTTTTTTTCGCAAATGAAGTATTAGGCACAGATGGAGTTGATGATTTGTGTTGTTGGTGTTGATGGCATACTTTCACAAAGGGACTTTCTCCAAATGGTTTGTTGCATCATCAATTTCATTGGAAATCTTTGTACCTTCTCTAGGGCTTAAGACATCTTTTTCATATATCTCTGAGAATGTCCAAGTGATGAAGGGATTTTCCTTTGATGTTTTTGAATTTTGGAAACCTGGTAACAAAAGTAAATCACAATAAGAAAGTTAGTAAACAAGCATGTGCAAAGAAGACATTAATTGACTTTATTATAGGAAATGAAATAGAATATTCATACCTTTATTAGAGATTTCCACACCTCTAGAGGAGCCTCAATGTTTTAGAAACGTCATTCCATCCTATTCCACTTTTCAATTCAATTTCCTTTGCTGCACCATTTGCCTTAAGAGTTTTGAGACGATTCAACACTTTGTTTTTGTTGATGTTCAAAGAAAATTTATCATTAACTTCCTCTACCACCTTCCTATATGGGAAAAAACCCTTACTTTTTTCTCCCTAAGAACTTCAAGCATCACACCATCCATTTCTGGTCCACTTAAAGTATGCATTACAATCATTTCCTCCTTCCACCTCAACAACTTTCTCATTATCCATATCACCACCTATTGTTATATGACATCAAATATTGAAGTAGTCTAGTAAAATAACCATAATGTACTTAAATTAAAGTAATGCAATAATAAACTATAAAACATGAAAGTTAATCATCCATTGTAATGTCATAACAACTAATAAATCAAACCATACATCAACTCAAGTTCATTTTTGGAGCAACAATGATACAAGTTGTCTCATTCCACATTTGTGCGGCAATCCTCAAAATTTCCCCTTCAATCTTCACCTCTAGCAATTGCTCCATAAGCAAGTCCACGTGGCTGTATTCACCCTATGTGCAATAATTTCTTCATCTGGATCAAAATCCACTAAGAAGTTGTGCAAGATCCATGCTAACAATTTCACTCACTGTTTCTACATCCTAGACATCTTTACTAATATTGGAATCTTCAAAACACCAAAACCTCTTTCAATTGCATTGCAGAAGAATGTCTTAAGTTGAATAACTCTTTTGGGGGAGCTTTCAATGAGAGTACTCGATATGGAGTGATAAACGTTGACCTCAATATAGCATCTAAGTAGAAGTTACCTAAAAATTTAAAATATCTACATAAAAAATATTAGGGAAAGTTTTAAATAGCCATGAAACAAGTTTATGGAAAAACTTAATCCTTGAGGAACATTTAGATTATCTTCTCTACTTAACGCGTTATTTTTCTTGGCTGGTAATACATATGTGAATTTCAAGTCAAAAGTACTTGCAATACATTCATTGTAGGATAGTGACACATCTTCTTTTGAAACCTTAACTTGGATATGTGTTCCATCTATAGCACCGATACAATTCTAAAAGTATGGATAGATTACAATTATCATTTGGTATTAAAAAATACCTTAAAGTATGGATGAGTATTTGTGGTGTTTTGGTTGGACTCTTGAATGTTATTAAAGCTCTAAGAACTTGGTGGAAATGACGACTTTGAGTGAAAACGACGACCACTTAAAATATGTAGAAACTTAGCAACTTGGACAAAGATTGATTAGAAAAAGTATTGCAACTAATGTGAAAGCAGTATTACAAAGTTGAGTTATAATGAAATTGAGGGTATATCGTTGTGATTGGGTAATTGGTCTTTCAATACGAGACACATGTTGAGTCATATATTGCATGCAAGCTAAATAACCGCATAAGCAACTATGGCTAAGATTGCATTTCTTTCAAATTGATATTACCTACAATGTGAGTATCTTTCAATTTTCATGCTAATAAAGTTGTAGTGTTAATTTCAATGACTTTTTGTATTATATAAATTAAAATGGTTTCAACAAAAGAGGACTTTAGGAACAAACTACTATGTGGATAGGGGAAACAAAACCAAACTAAATTATTAAACATCAAAATGAAATAATGGATATTTTTGCCTTATGTTAATTAAAGTCACATGATCTGTTTCTCATTATCCACACCTAACAATAAAGCATAAAACCAACAACAACAAAGCATTTAAAAGAACAAAGCACAAATTTGATGGATGGACCATTGTGATCAACACGAAAAGGATATCCACACTTAATGGACCATTGTTCAATTACTACATTTTTTTTCTAGTATGTTGTCCCAAGGTATTGAAGTTTCCACAACTATTCCTTCTGTGTTTCAGTTGAAGGGATGCCACTTATATCCAATACTCCATTCAGTGAATACCTTGTTGTGATGCGAAAGGCTTTGATGGATGCGGTATCCTTTGGGAGGTGTTGATGTAATATAGAGGCTATTTTTATATGGTAAGTGAAGGCTAATGGTGCTATTCCAATGAGCTCTGGAGAATGTTTGTGGACTTCAATTCCCATGTAATTCTTCTTGGTTCAAACAAAGAATTGAATTCCAATTCGATATTCATTCAAACACCCTGAGAGAAAGGAAGGAGAAGAAAATTGTGTAGAGGATTCAAAATAAGAGAAGAAAAAAGAAGGTAATGAAGAGATGAAAGATGCTATTGATGCGTTCCTCCAGAAAAAGAAAAAAAGGCCGCTCCCTCAATGATAGTTTCTTTGAATTTGAAACAATTCGTCACAAGAAGATTCACAATTACTTTTACAAAGGAGACATATTACTCCATATGTTAACTCATCACTTTATGTTTGTGAAGCATGATGGAGTAGAGCGAAGTGAAATATAATGAAGTAAATGAGCGGAGCAAAATGGGATAACTAGTCTGTTTCATTGTTTGGATATTTTTATTCTATCACATTGCCAATTTAGGAAGAAGAAACTTGAAAAAAATGAATGAAATTAAATGGAACCAAGCACATCCATTTTCATTCAATTTCATCAAAGTTTAGTAAATCAAACAATAGAGCAAATTAAAATCACATTTTGCTCTGCTCCACCCAATTTCACCATCTAATATATATTTATGCGTCCGCAAATCTTAACCTAAACCATTCTCCGGTTACTGCTTTTATTTTTGGCGCATCTTGAGCAAATAATCTGTTCCCGTTTTACATTAGAACGGGGGAAAAGGAAAGGTGCAGGGTAGAGAAGAAAAAGGCGTCTGTTTCAAAATTTTAAAATAAGTCCAATCCAAGGCCATAGACAGACAGACAGATAGATAGATAGATAGATAAGAGTTTAGAATTCCCCATTGAGTTAACAAACATATCAGTTTAGTTTTTGTTCCTTGCTTCGCAGCACCAGCAGCAAGCACCCTTTCAATTCATTCCTTCCACCACTCCCACTACCTTTCTCTCCTAACTAACTAACTAACCAACTGTATGTTTCTCTTTCCCTTCTCTCTCCAACTCTCCTCTATTTTTTCATCTCTTATTAGTTATTTATTCCCAATATTTGCTTTTCTCACTCTTTTTTTTTTTAATCTTTTTTTTGCTGCATGTTGGAACAAAACAGCGTTCTGGGTCTCTTTACTAATCTGCATATTTAGCAAATCTTGCGCAGCTGCGCTGCTCTACTTGTTTCGGCGGGGCAAAATAATCTCGGCAAGTTTTGGATCTTGCAAAGGTTGGGCTTCAAAACCCTAATTTTGTTTTGATGCTAAGCTAGGATTTTTTATTATTTTCATTTTTGTTAGGATTTCTTTAATGGGCCCTGAGGATGGAACTAGCAATGCTGATAACAGTAGCACGGAAGGAGTTAAGTGTTTGAAAAGTAATAATAATGGGGTGGAGATTGCAGCAGATGGGAATGATGTTGTTGAAGGGACTCTGCTCTTGAAAAGTCAACCCGTTAGTTTTGGGGTCCCAATTGCAGATGGGAAGGGTGCTTCTGAAGAGATTTTGCTATTGAAAACTGAAGCAATTAGTAATCGGGTGGAAATCGCAGATGGGAATGGTGTTGGTGAAGAGGTCCTACACTTGAAAGTTGATGATGCCATTAGTAATGGGCTGCCAAGTGCAGATAGACATGGTGTTGCTGGAGAGACTTTGCTCTCAAAAAGTGAAGCCATCAGTAATGGGGTGGCAATTTCAGATGGCTTCGATTCTGCTGACAGGGACTCTGGTGGAATGAGTGTTTGCGAACTTATAAGAGGCGAAAGCATGTGAAGTAAAGTTCTGAAAACAAAGTTCAGGAAGACTACAGACAGTGTATGGAAGTTGCAAGCCATCTTGCAGACCAGGTTTCCTCTCCTCCTTTGGTTGGTTTCCAATACGATGGCCAATCTCTTTGCTGTGACTTGTCAATTTGCATTAGAGGTTTACCATATTAGTTGTATTTTATGTTTCCTTTTTAAGATTTGTTATAGCCTATAGGAGTACCCTGCTAGGTTTTTAGGTTTACAATACATTGGCAGAATTGTAATGGTACACACGAGTGAAAACTAGAAAAGTGATCGGTTGGCTTCAAATATACATTGTGCCTACTGCTTGTAATCGTGGTTAGTTTTCCACTGTGCTAATATACATTGTGCCTACCGCTTGTAATTGTTTAGCTTTCCACTGTGCTGATGTTAAGGGATATGCTTGTTTTCTGTGGATGTGTACTTATAATTATTCATAGCTGTTTTATTCATATCACAGGAAAAAGCGGTTGACAGTTGATGATTCTGATCATTGCAGATAGATGTCTTGAAGCACAATAAATACTCTTTCTTGGTTACGTGATTACGTCTAGAAAGCTGTATGTATTTATTTATTTATTATTTATTTTTCTTTATTGCAGGTTGTGAAGGAACCACGTCATGTAGCTTTAGGCAGTACTTCAGATAGTTATTCACATGGACAATGGGGAAATGTTGTATTAAAGCATTTATATCAGTCATTAGGTGATGGTCATGTTGGTTTGAAGGGGTGCATTAAGGAAGCACTAATGCATCATCCTAAAATTAGCTGTGCTACTACCACTACTGTTACGGTTGGTTCTACAGCTAGAACTGCTGGTCCTAAAGCACTTTTGTTTCTCTCATTTTATGTTCAATCTTATTTTTTATTGCAGGAAACATTTAAAAGTGACAAAGATGGACAAGGTTGCTCTTCACAATTTGAGTGGTTATCTCAGAGAATGCTGAGTGAAGCTAATCAGCATGCAAATGTCATGCCTAATGGATGTTCTAGTGAACCACATGGCCATGGTATGACTGACATGTGTCAGCGTGTGCTGTGTAATATCTTGACCTCTGAAAAATTCAGTTCATTGTGCAAGGTTCTACTTGAAAATTTCCAAGGAATGAAGCCTGAAAATGTATTTGACTTTAGTGTCATGAACTCAAGGATGAAGGAGCATGCTTATGAACAATATCCTACACTTTTCTTGTCAGATATTCAACAGGTAATTTTTAGTGCATTTGAAGTTCAGGATTTTCTCCAATCTCCATTCTTACATGGTGCTTGATACTGTTTGAAAAATTTGGATGACTGAATTTGTGGCTTACCTAGTATTCATGACTATAGATCTTAATGCTTATGAATTATGACTGACATTGATGCAGTCTTTGATATCACTATAATCTCGCTCTTATTGCTGGATATTTTAATTAATGAAAATTCAAGCATGAATATTTTATGCATCAGATGTTTGAGTTTGATTAACTCTCCCTGGAAGATTTCAATAGTCAACGTGCACTGCTACATGTTCTACTTTTTAATGGCAAAAAATTGCATTACTAGCGCATCAAATGTTTGAGTTTGATTAACTCTCCCTTGAAGATTTCAATGTTCAACTTGCACTGACTCACGTGATACTTTTTAATGACAAAAAATTGCATTACTAGTGCATTTATGAAGCAACTTTCTTTTTCCCCCTATCAATAGTTATGGTTTAGAAAATAATCCAGTAGTTCTCAACCTTCCCCAGAAATTGTGTCTTAATTTTTTTTTCACTCTCTAACACCCTGTTTCCTCATTTTTTGAGCTGTGACTAAATCTTGAAGAACTCTGCCATAAATCTATATATCTAGGATTTTTTTGAGATTCAATTGTGTAAACATTGAGTAAAGCAGCTGTTACATCTTTTAATTTATTGGAATGCTTTGGGAAAAGTTGGAGAAACCAATGGCCTCAAGAAAGTATACTTCCCCCCTTCCAATTGAGAAGGTATGACGTTTGTAAATGCTGGATGAAATTTGATATTCGGTCAGTTGCCAGAGGAAACAGTAGTGAACTTGAAATTTAAATATTGGCAAAAGCTTTATTTTTGTCCCTCATCTTTTATGTATATTTTAAATTCGTTCAAAAAGTTTTTTTTGTTTCAATATCATCCTTAATGTTTTGATAATGTTTCAATGTTGTCCTATTTGATAACAATATCAATTTATTTAATGAAGATTGATGATCTGACTCAAACATAACCATTTTTCTCTCATGCAGATGTCATGCTATATATACAAAAGCTTTATTTTCATCTTCAGTTTGTTAAACTTTAGTTTTTGTAGTTAAAAATTGTTTATAAATAAGATCAAATTCATTTCAATAAAGAAAATTAGACAAAAATATAGTTTCAACTTGTATAATAAGGCACCCACTTAAGATAATAGTGAATATTTCAAAGCTGAACTAATAGTATTTGTTAGTATAATGGATGATGTTCCCAGATAGGACAACATAAAAACATTATCAAAATGTTAGGGACAAAATTGAAACAAAAAAAAACTTTTGGAACAAAGTTGAAATATCACTAAAAGGTTAGGGATGAAAATAGAGTTTTTGCCTTAAATATTGAGAAAGTCTAAACATTGTAAGTTGAATGGTTTTGGGAATCTTATAGCTAGTTCTTTTGACCAAATCTTCCCCAATGTAATGATGTTTGATGTTATTTATATTAACTGTTGACTAACTTGTTGATTTCTTGTCTAGAGTGTATTGTGCTATTGTTTGAGGGTGCTTCTTAGCATGTTCCATATTTGTTTCAAGCCTGAAAAAATGGCCATGGAATTTAGTTTCTGGTTCTTGTTTTGTATGACCTACCCTTATTTGTTCTTTTAGGTTTGGGGAAAGCTTCAAGACACTGGTAACGAGATTGTTGCTCTTGCCAAGAGCCTCTCCAATATATCAAGATTGTCCTACTGTGAACTGGTAATGTAATTTTGTCAAAGCATTTAAGTTTCGTGGTTTGTTCTTTGTTTTTATATGTAATTGTTTTGTTCCTATACATTCTGCTGTCATTTGCTTGCCTTCATGTAAACCGGAGTTTTTCCATTCCTTCAGGTGGAAATTTCAGCGCAAAGCACATTACAAGATGAAAAGCAAGTGCTAAGAGTGTTAAAACTTTAATTTTACATTTCACAAGCTGACCATGCAGAAATGTTATCTGCTTTATTTTTTTTTTTTTTGAAATTTAGATAATTTTTTCTCTAGTATCACATCTAAGGAAACATCAGAGGCACTATTGTTTTCTGTAAGGAAATCACAAGATACAGTTTGTGTAGCTCTAGATACTGTGTGTAGTGGACATACATGTGTATCCTCTGATATTTTGGGAAAAGACCAAGGGAACTGTAAATGCTAACAATCTCACCTTTTGATGCATGGGAATCAAATAAAAATAGCAATATTTCAGTTATTCAAAAAATTATGAAAGAAAAACTGAGAAGTAAACAGCCACATGCCATTGATTATAAAGGAGACACATGTTTTTCATTCTCAATGAGCTTTGACCAGAAACATAACAGCTGAGACCAAAATTGGATCGTTACTATTTGCTTTGTTTTGTTGTAGCTATAATTCATATACTAGAGAATTCCTTGTCTCTGGCCCTTAGGTCTGTTTCTCTGTTGTACTTGACTGGAGACCAGAAATTTCTTCACTTATGTGCATGTTTTTCTTTTGAAGGATGAATATGCCCGAAGCATGAAGAAATTGAATCACAGATATATCAACAGAGTCTCTTGCTTATAGTCTCATGTATTCACCGGATTCGACTAGGCAATTAATTATTTTGAAAATATGATAGTCATTTAGTAATATCCACAATATAATTTTATTTGTCATAGTCTTCTAAGATACATGATAGGATACAATACTTGAAAATTCAAGAAAGGTTACATTTATGATACATGATGCTAACAACTGTGATTGTATTAATTTGATTCCAAATGTATATTCCCTTGCAACAATGGGTGCAACTGTGATATTGTAGAATGTGCTGCAAGAATGGAAAAATTAAATGCTACATATTGGGAAATATATTTTTCCCCTGCCTCCAAAATTTCATTTTCCTTTGTTTGACAGAAAAGGATATGAAGAATATAGTTACTGTTTCCCAAGGCATCAAGGAACATTTCAAAATAAGACTGGAAGAGGGGATTTGCTTGGTTTTTAAGATTTTTCTGTGTCAAAGTTCTGTCTGTAGCCTTTGCTTTTCTAGATTTCGCAAACTTTTGCTATCAGTGATGCATAGGATCCATGACATTGAAATGCCCTGTCCATCTGTCAGGACCAAATGCAAACTTCATTTGATATGTTAGGGTTTTGCTTGGGCTATTTATTAAAATGTTCTTGAGATTTGTTTTGACTTCTGCTTTTATCATGTCAAACAGTTCGACAACCACAAATCTGATCTTCACATGAAACCAGAGCAGACAGAAGAATGTGTTACGTATAAAGTATGCAGTTGCAGACAATGTGGAGACATGGTATATGGTGTGGACTGTTTGGTTTGTGATTCATGTGAGGCAATGTACCATGTGTCCTGTATTGAGCCTGCAGTGAAAGAAATGCCCCAAAAAAGCTGGTATTGTGCGAATTGTACTGCTAATGGTTGTGGATCTATGCATGAGAATTGTGTGGTATGTGAAAAGTTGGATAGTGCAAAAACCCTGAACAGCATGGTTGGAGATGAAAGTTTCCCTAAGATTGAGGAAACACTAAATGAATTGAAAGAGAATTCAAATGGTACCTTTGAGGGGGTTCAAGTATTAGCAGGTGGGAAAAACCACCCCATTGCAAAATGTGTGGAAATGGCGTGGATGGTGAAAAAACAAAAATATGTGGTCACCCGTTTTGCCCGAATAAATACTACCATGTAAGGTGTCTGACTAGTAAGCAGTTAAACACCTATGGTCGCTGTTGGTACTGCCCTTCTTGTCTATGCCGAGTTTGCTTCACTGATAAAGACGATGATAAGATTGTCCTCTGTGATGGCTGTGATTATGCATACCACATCTATTGCATGAATCCTCCACGAAGTTCTGTTCCCAGACGCAAATGGTTCTGCAGAAAATGTGATGTAGCAGTCCAAGAAATACGCCGGGCAAAGAAGGCATACGAGAGTAACAAGTGGAGAAGGACTGGGGAAGATGTTTCGAAGTCAAGTGCTAATCTTGAAAAGAGTAACAAGTGGAGAAGAACTGGGGAAGATGTTTCAAAGTCAAGTGCTAGTCTTGAAAAGAAGTCCAACAATAAACGTGCAAGAGAATTAGAAAAAGGTGGAGGAATGGACATGCTTTTAACTGCTGCCAATTCTCTGAATTTTGAAGAGAACTTGGTTGCAATCCAGAATGAGTCTCAGAGGACATGAATTTCTTGGGGGCTTTGTGAGCCTCCCAGTTATTGCTAGTAATACTAATGACATGAACTTCGTATGTGTGAACTGTTAATGCCCAATTAGTTTGCATTTGCTGCATTTTTGGATGACTGATATCTTGGTAGGCTGTAAAACTCTGGTAGATTTTCCTGACTTTTGGATCCTTGACACAGAAAGACAGGACTAGAGAATATAGAGGCTGTAGAGCAAAAGGCTTCATCAGAAACTGCATAAGTGCTATCTGCAAGAGTAAGCTGGTCAGAATCTGTAGTATAGATGTGGTTGATATGAAATTTAAGTGGCTACTTTGCTTGTCTCTTGCTTAGTATTTCGGGTTGGGATATTATAAGCCAGTGTTCCCCTAAATTTGTAAAGTCTATTTCTGTTATGCTGCAAATCAAAAGACTGAAGCTTTTTGTTTCATTTCCTGTTTAGAATTCAGTATTTCATTACTGTTTCCGACTTTCCGATCAAAGCTCGTTCTGAATTGCTGCGCTTGATAGTTGGTATAAAAAAAAGCAATCTTCGCTTTTTTAAGTACTTTGCCTTCATTCCAGCACACCCTTCCTTTGGTAGTTTGTTTGGGGTTTCGGAATGTGCTAGTTAAGGTCGGTATTGTGATGGAAATGGTTGCAGCTTTGAAATTTTAGGGTGATTTATTTATGATCGACTCTTCATAGCTCTGAACTCTTCATAATTGTTGAAATATCACAAATCCTTGAGTTTGGTTGACGATTCATGGATACTTTAGTAAGTTGGCTGCATTGAAGGTTATTGTTCTTGTTGTCACGTTCTGATTCTGCCACATCTATCTTACAAGAAAATTTCATCTAAAATCGTTTCTACACTGGTATGTAGTTACACTAATTTTTAAGGTAGACATGGCTATCGTAATCACTCACTGAAAACATGTGGTGTGTTTAGTTGGAGGATAGAAGTTGGGTAAAAATTATATTTATGAGCTTTATATACTATTTTATACATAAAATTTATTCATATAATTTTAGTTTGCTCTTTTATCTTCCAACCAAGCACACCCTATAAAAGGATATTGATACACTTCACATCATCTACTCTCTTTGGTTGCTCTCACTTTCTCTTCTTTCAATACCACTATATATTTGGTTGAAAAGTGAAAATTGAGGTAAATTTTTCATTATTGAGATTTATGTATAAAATTACGTATACAACTTAAACATGAAAAATTTACTTTCATTTTTACCCTTTAATCCAAGATATCCTGGAGTTGCCATAATTAATGGGCTACCCAACACGACGAGTCCATTTGGAGTTACTTCCAGGCTTTTCTCCTTGTTCTTTACAATCAAATAGTTCCCCATGCAGTGCACCTTCAGAGTTGGGTAGGATTGTCTTGTTTTCTCTTTTCGTTCAACACTTGTATGACTTGAGACACAAGTTTTTTGTGTTTGGTCTGAGTGTCCTTTTATGTTTTGGGGTCAAAGGTCTGTGTTGTAACACTAGTTGTTCCATGGATGTGTCAAGATGGACCTAAGGATAGGGTGTGTGCTCCATTTTGATCGATTTGATTGAAATTTTGACAGTTTTGATTAACCAATACGGGCCCAAGATGCTGTAAAATTTAACAGGGGGGTGATCTTCAACTTGGGCTGACCCTTCGACCAAAAAAAGAAACATGGGCTGACCCAGTTTACCAGGCTTTGGAATCATCGTACTAACCAGCATCTCTTGGCGTGCATTTGGATGTTTCTTCATTTAAAAAAAAAAAAGATGTTGCTTCATAAATCATAACGTTTCTTTGTCATGGTTAACTTGGGTTTGATTTGAAGATATGTTGCTATTTCGTGTTGAGAGACATTAAACGTGAAAGTTATTATGTGGAATTCCTTTTCCGCTACATCTAAGAAGTTAGATATGTATCTAGAACTAGAAAGCACCATTACCATACACTTACATTCCACAGTGACTGTAACTATTGAAAACTTTACTGTTTTAAACATCTTTAGAGTTCAAGAAAACTTTAATGATAATATGTTGATGCTGATATCATTTCAAGATAAATCAATAGGCTGATGTAATGCAAGATCCACACCCTCAAATTAGGTAATCGTGAATTACAATATTTATCACGCGACGTACATATGTTTATTAATGTAACAAATAAATGTTTAACAACTTATTAAGAGGGCGATACAAGGAAATTAAACATAGTGACTCATTAACTCCCTCTACTGCTCATTATTAACATGGACACTTCGCAATACTACTGTCTCCATTGCCACACCAGGACCAAACCCTAACAAAACTCCCCACTCTAGCCCTTCACCAGTTGTGCTCTTTCCTTCGGTCTTACACCTCTTCCTCATCTCATCCAAGATAAAAATCACAGTTGGACTCCACATGTTTCCATACTGGCTCAGCACATGCCAACTTGCCCTTAGCTTCGCTTTGTCCAATCCAAGCTTCTGTTCAACCTCACTTAGAATAAGTGGACCACCAGGATGAATTGCATAAAAAAAAGAATTCCAATCAATATCCTTGGTGAAACCAGCTGAACCAAGTTCATCAACTAAGCACTTCCTAACATTGTTAGACACAATATTTGGAATCTCTTTATCCAAACAGTATACTAGCCCCATATCCCTTTGATGTCCTTTGATTGCATTCTCGGTGCCAGGTTTACTTGTTTGTGCAGCTAATACAAGTTCAAAGAGTGGGTGTTCAATGGAGTGATTAGGATCAGTACCAATGATCATTGCAGCCGCACCATCACCAAATAGAGCCTGCCCTATAAGAACATCAATGTTGGAATCACTAGGGGCATTAAATGAAGCCACCATTGTCTCAGCGCACACAGCAAGCACACGTGAGCCAGCATTATTCTCAGCAATGTCTTTGGCCACACGCAAAATAGTGCCACCTGCATGGCATCCGTGGCTGAACATCATGAGCCTATTCACCGTTGGTTTGAGTCCAAGCAGCTTGCTAAGTTGGTAATCGGGACCGGGAACAGTGCCGAAGCATGAGGTTGTGTAGAAGATGAGGTGTGTGATTTGTGACGTTGGTTGGCCCCATTCTTTGATGGCCTTCATTGCTGCTTCCTTGCCTAGCTTGATTACCTCGTCGGTTGGTATGGTTTGTCGTGTCTCCAGTGAAAGAGCTTCGTAGGAACAGCACTTGTTTGAGTGCTGCTTGAGAAACTCTTCAGTGTGGACAACATGTCGTTTCTCAATCTTCGAATGCTCACTTGTTTCGATATCACATTTATTTTCGCATGGAAAGATTTGATGTGACTATGATGTTAAATTTATTTTAAGCAAGATGATGGTCACACATCATTGTTTTACACTTTTCCTAACTAGACAAGAAAGATCGTTACCCTATATTCATTTGATTAAAAAGAAAGAAGAATATCTATTGACAAATGTGTTTTATTTATCTTATTATTTAAATAAAAGAACTATAAAGATAATATAATAAAATTGCATGTGATTATCATTGATTTTATTTTATGTATGTGCTAAGCTCTTAACTGTCTGGTCTCTATCATATGTATTAATGAGCTGTGTCATTTGACCTAAATTCAAGTGTCTTTAAAAGAAAAATACCATTTCATCAATAATAAATTATAGATGAGTTGATATGTAGTTTCAAGTGAAATGAGTCCAACTAATATTTCTCTATATCGAGATAAGCACCTAATTATCAAGTTAGATTTACTTAGGACCAGTCAGAATTATGTGTACACCCCTTTCAAGTATTAATCTACTATCTATCTTTTTTGATGATAACAAAAGTAAAATAATCTTATCAACAGAATATAATTTGTAACTCGTTCATTTTTAAAAACAATATGAAAAGAGAAAAACTTAAATGCATTAAAAAAAATTATAAACAAAAGCAACATCTTAAAAAATTATGCAAGTCCCAGAAACACATACATAAGCGCTGGAACTTTTGTTTGAGCTTGTGCATGTGGTCGCTTTGAGTGACCCTGAAGTAGAAGTCAGGGTAATCTGCCTGAAGGATGAAATTGGGTGGATTTGATGTGCCAATGGCTAGGATCGTGGCCACACCCTTGCCTCGCTTTGCCTTTGGGATTTGTTCTACACTCTCCATTTTTGGATCACTAGTGCTGAATTTGATTGACTTTCCTAGAATAGAAAGGCTAGGAGCTAGATATTGCCAAATATACTAGTGACAGCACTAGTTACCTAAAGGGGACGAAATGACTCGGTGATATTTTGATGGGAAACAATACACTTATTTATATCTGGCGCATGGTGCATTAACTTGGGCTTCCTAACTAATCTCTGTGCCACTACGTACACAACCGACTCCAAATTGCCCATGCACAATTAATGTGCAAGTTGGGCAATATATATTGGCTATGTTACACGTTGAAAAAAAAACAATTTACATAATTTTTTATGGGAATTAATCATAATGAGAGTTGTATGAAATAAAATGATATAACATGTTTATTTATTTAAAAGCTAACAGTTATGCCACATCAGTTTGATAACATAATGCTAACAAAATTTCTTATTATCTATCATTTTTTTCTCTATATTTTCACTTTTTACATGGGATAATATCTAAAATTAACTACCACGTGTAAGGTTGATAAAGTAGATGTCCCAATGAAATATCTACTTTTAAAAGTTCAGATAGTATTTCTAATGAAAAAATATAATATTGAGAAAATTTTATCTACTTGGCCACAAATAAGATTTCATACTCAAGTTTTATGAATCAAACAATTAGTGTAGAAAAACTTGAGTCGCATTAATTGAAATTTAGTAGCATGTGAGGCCAAAAAAAAAACTGGGGATGCAGTTTAGATATTGGGGATGCAGAAAAAAGAAGGGTTGTTTGGTTTTAGTTTTGTTTTTAGTTTTCATTTTCACTTTTTTAATTTTCAGGATTTTATGAAAAAAAAATTGAAAACTGAAAATAAAAACTAAAAATTGAAATTTGTAATTTTTAAAATTTTTAATATTTTCTTCACAAAATTTAAAAATCTAAAATTGAACCCGAAAAGTTTAATAGCTTGTTTGGTTAAGGCTCATGCTACTTCTCGAGGAGCCATTTGCAGCTTCCCAAAGCAGGTTTTGTGAGAAGTTGAAAATATTTGCATTGGGAAGAATCAACTGTGGAAGATATTCAACAGACCTTAAATCAGTTAAATTTATTTCTATATGAAAACTAAACTCTGATCAACTCAAACAAGATAATGAATTAATTGTTCAATGAGAAATTCAACTATATTAATTAAATAATTGTATAAAAATATGATTACTACATATAAATGTGATGTTAATTTGTGGAGAATAATTTTATTTTAAACTATTTAAACTTTTAAAGTTTACCTTACAGTCGTAGAAATTACTTTATTTTATGTGAGATTGTAGTTAACTATTCTTTCTATTTTCTCTGGTCACAAATAAGTGTTTATTTTAAAGATTTTTCTTTGTCATAAATAAATATCTAATTTAAAAATTAAGATAATATTAATTAATTTCTTCCAACTATACTCTTATTGATGGAGAAGAGAGAGAAGTGAAGCAAAAAGAAAAATTAAGAAAGACTAAAATTATGAGAATAATTTAATAAAATATATTTAAATTATCCCAATATTAAAGTTGTGTGAATTATTTCCTTAATACATGGGCACATTTATAAGTGGACAATTATTTGTAATAGGAGAGTTGTTTTTTATTTTTCTTTTACTTCAAATATTATATTATTTCTGATAAAGAAGTGGCGTCCACGTTACCCAACTCCCTTCCACATATATCTCATGAAATAAATTGTAGTATTGAATACTTGAGACGGAAATAATGCACAAATCTAGTATGCGCTGTTAACTATCAAATTGTAAAGTTCCAAGATGTGATGTTGATATTAAAAGATTGAAGTTTATGTTAAAAGCAACTTCATTTGAGCAACTTATCAATAATGATATTTTCATCATTAAAAAAAATAATGATATTTATTCAACAACATTTCTATATTATTATTACACAGTTTTAGATGATAAAACAAGACAAATGTACTTTTTTCATCCCTTTTCTTTAAGAAAAAATAAGTATAAATGAAAGTCGTAAAATATCATTATACAAAGACCATTTCCCCTTGTCTTGTAGGTGTTGATGAGATGATATACTAAAGAATAATGTTACATATAAAGAAAAATATTGACAGAATTTTGACAAAAAAAAAGATAATATGACTTATTTATTTATCTAAAAACTAAAAATTCTACCACATCATTCTAATAATAAAATTCTAATAAAGTTTCTTTACTGTCTAGTATTTTCCTACGCAATAACATTCAATTCTTCCAATTTTTTTTTTTGGCTTTAGTTGCCAAATAATATATACTCTCAGCTTCCCGTCCTTCAATTCCAAGGCTGCCTAAGCTCGGTTTAAAATTGCTGGGCCACCAGGATGGAATTTCCAAACAAAGAGTTGCCATCACTAAACCAAATTAGGCCAAAGTTTCTGTGAGCTGCCCAATCAACAGGGCTATGTTCCCCATCACATATAAAGGCTAGCAAGCTTCGTTCAGTTACCCCTCCACCTCCTGTTCACCTTAAGGATATGTTTAGTTAAGGGGTAAAAAGTAGTATAAATTTTTATAGATAAGTTTTATTTATAAAATTACACATGAAACTTATTCATGAAAAATTTATTCTCATTTTTACTCTTCAACCCAATGTCGCTCAATGAGATACTAGAGCGACTTTTCAAATTGGGCCAAACCCATCATAGTTGCCTCTTTTTGTGTTCTGCCCACCCAACTGGGTTGGGTTGTATTTCCCACCACACAAAAAACCTGGCGTTCGCTCAGGTAGGCC
The DNA here is from genome assembly GCA_030441495.1 of Dalbergia oliveri. Classification (NCBI taxonomy): domain Eukaryota; kingdom Viridiplantae; phylum Streptophyta; class Magnoliopsida; order Fabales; family Fabaceae; genus Dalbergia; species Dalbergia oliveri. The sequence goes on along the minus strand of JAMLFY010000003.1, from coordinate 10,336,018 downwards.
TACAATGCAATCTCTGCCCTCTAATGTACTTCTAAGGCGAAAGCGGTTGCTCGATGGAAGACTACATAGGATTGGATTTGGACCTGATCATCATCATGACTGCACGTGCACCATCGCCATGTAGAGTGCTCGGCGCACTAGAGAAGCCCTGGTGTGTTTCTGAGGGCCCATGAAATATAGCCGAGCTCAGAAGAGATCATATGAACTCAAAATTGGTGCATCAGCATTTATACTTCAAATTCAATACTTTAATTTTGTGAATTATTATTGCTTTCACTTTTACAATATTTTTAGTGTAAATAAAACACAAATCACTATTTTTTTTCTTTCCTATTTAGTATATCCAAGGCGAGGAGCTGTACAATATCTTATTATTAGCCTTTGTAACATGTGTTAGGCGTTAGCCATCACCTCTCAAACATGACCTCGCGTTATAGGAGACAAAGCCCAAGCCCAATCAAGAAACTAGTTATAGCTACCCTAATCAGGATTAGCAAGTTGTTATCAGGTTGTTAGAAGAATTGTTATCTGTTGTGATTTAGTTATTAGTGGTTATGCAGTTAGCATGTGAGTTGCAAGAACCAGTCCAAGTAGCTTAAATAGTCTCATTTTGTATTACATTCTGATCATGAACACAATACACAATTTTCCAAGCTTTTGCACTTATCTCTCTCCTCTTTATCAAAGCATTCCTCTGCATCTTGCTTAAGCCTCTGATACCTTACATGGTATGAGAAGCCAATCCATGGGAACTCCAACACCTTCCGCTGAACGAGCTTTACTGAAGACGTTCGCGAACTGATTTCGCTCAAGCTGGATGAAGACAACTTTGTTCCATGGAAGAAGAGGCCTTGGCGTGTATCAAAGCTAACAAACTCAAGGATCATCTCCTTCGAAGCAAAATGCCATCAAGATTTGCCACCGCTGCAGATGAACAAGAAGGAAATGAAAGTGAAGAATTCCAAAACTGGAAGGCAAGATAGGACCTGGTAGCTTGGTTACTGACTTCTATGGATCTGAGTTTCACAAATCGCCTTGCAGATTGTGAGTTCACGCACGAGTCTGGGAGCATTTGGAAGAGTACTTTGCGTCACGCGCAAAGTCTAAGGTGAAACAACTCAAAACCCAACTGAAATCAACCAAGAAACTTGGTTCTTCTGCGTGATTGGGCAAGATCAAGAAAATCAGATTCACTTTCAGCACTTGGAGCACCAATTACAAGAGAGGACTATGTTGAAGTAGTTTTGGAAGGGCTCAATGAAGATTACAGTGCGTTCATCACCATGGCGATGGGCAAGTCTGATACAATGTCATGAGCTGAATCCCTGCTCCTAGCACAAGAAGATCTGATTGAAAAATTTAGAAAAACGGAGCTTGGGTCAATTCAAGCTAACTTAGCTCAAAGTGGAGAAGTCTACGATAGAGGCCAAAACGGTGGAAGAAGGGGTCGTGGAAGAGGGTTTGGTGGAGATCTCATTGGAATGGAGGAAATTGGCCTCAATGTCAACTATGTGGGAGGATAGGCCACATAGTATGGGAATGCTACTACATGTTCGACCAAAGCTTCCCCAATCCTAATAACACTGCTCGAAATCCTCCCCTCCTTCCTCCACCTCCTTCCATAACCCTTCGATGGCAACAAACTCAAACCCTCCACAGGCTTTCTGGCTACCCCTTCCACTGTGATAGATCAGGCTTGGCATCCTGACTCTGGAACCTCCCATCACCTCACCTTCGACCCAAACAACTTGATTGGAGGAACGGAATATGAAGGAGCAGATCAAATCTTTGTTGGGAATGGTTCAGGTATGGAAATAGCTCACATTGGCAGTTCATTGTTGCATTCCCCTTTATCCAACCTTACTTTTAAACTTAATGATATATTGCATGTTCCTTCAGTCACCAAAAACCTCCTTAGTGTAGCTAAATTTGCCAAAGATAATCAAGTCTTCTTTGAATTCCACCTTGACTACTGCTTTGTTAAATCACAGGGCACAAGAAAGACACTCCTTCAAGGCTCACATAAAAAGGGTCTTTACAACCTTGACAACATACATGTACAAAAATCACTAAACACAATTTCTTGTTTCAATGTCAATTTTAAAAGTCTGATAGTCATTTTGATTTGTGGCACAAAAGATTAGGCCATCGTTCAAATAAAGTTGTACATCAAATTTTATCCTTGTGTAATATCTCTGTTTCATGCAATAAAATTTCAGATTCTAACTCTCTATGTGATGCGTGTTGTATGGCTAAACATCACCAACTTCCTTTCCTACGTCTTCACAGTATGCAGCTCCCTAAATCTCATATTTTCAGATCTTTGGGGTCCTGCACCTGTCAATGGAAGATTAGGAGGAAGGTACTATATTTCCTTTGTTGATGCTCATTCAAGGTACACTTGCATTTTCATTTTACAAACCAAAGCCCAAGCTTACCAAGCCTTTGTAAAATTCAAAACAAATTTAGAAACCCAAACCGGACTAAAAATCAAAGCCCTCCAAATGACAATGGAAAAGAATATCTTTCCAACACCTTCACCCAATTCCTTTCCCAAAATGGCATCACTCATAGACTAACCTGCCCATACACTCACCAACAAAATGATAGTGTGGAACGCAAACATAGGCACATTAGAAATAGGACTCACCCTTTTAGCCCAAGCCTCCCTCCCATGACCTATTGGGAAGATGCTTTCTTGCAGCCATTTACCTTATCAATACCTTATCTTCCCCTATTACAAATTACAAGTCACCTTCAGAAATCCTTACTCATCAAATCCCAGATTATACCCACCTAAGAGTCTTTGGCTCTACATGTTACCCCCTACTCAAACCCTACAACACCCATAAACTTGACTACAAATCCCACAAGTGTATCTTTAGGCTATGCCCCAAATCACAAAGGATATAAGTGCCTTTCACCTTCAGGAAAAGTTTACATTTCAAGAAATGTATTGTTCAATGAACATGAATTTCCATACTCAGGTTATTTCCAGCCTCTAACAACTCCCTATCAATTCATCAAACTACAATTCCTACACCCACAACCATTCCTTACACTAATTTCACCCCACTTACACTCTCAAAACCTGTAGTAATACCTCTCAATGCTGTAACTATTCCTATCTCACCTGCACCTTCAATTCCTGTTTGCTCTTCCACTTCGTTTCAAGTGTTTTTGCAGGTTCTCCTGACCACACTAACTCCAGCACCTAGCGAATATCCAAGTTTAGCCGGCAACTCCTCAATTCTGAGGTTTAGGGTCCTCTCTTCCTTCTGCAAGCCCTGCATCACCTTCCTCTCTTAACCGTAGTGGACCAAGTGATAAATCCAAGACCAGTTATTGTTAATGACCATCCAATGATAACCAAAGGAAAATATGGCATTTTCAAACCAAAGTCGTATCTCTCTAACTCAAACTTCAGAATCTGCTTCAAACTGAACCCAAGAATGTAGCTCAAGCTCTCTCCTGCCTTCATTGGAAAGAAGCAATAGAGAAAGAATATAGAGCACTCATTAAAAACCACACATGGAAATTGGTTGAACCACCCCCAAATGCAAGTCCAATAGGCTGCAAATGGGTCTTTAGGGTCAAGATAAAGCCAGATGGCTCAATGTAGAAATACAAGGCCAGACTAGTGGCAAAAGGTTTCCACCAACAAGAGGGTTTGGACTTTGATCAAGTATTTAGCCCTATATCAAACCATCCACTTTAGAGTCATGTTGTCCATTGCTCTTTCAAAAGGGTGGGGCATTAGACAATTTGAATTTAATAATGCATTTATTAATGGGGACCTAGAGGAGATTGTATATATGGTTCAACCAGAGGGGTTTCAAGACTCAAATTAAGGTCTTATGCAAACTGCAAAGGGCTTTGTATGGATTGAAGCAGACACCTAGAGCATGGTTCTACAAGTTGAGTAGTACTTGCAACAATTTGGCTTCACACCACTAAATCTGACCCTCCTATTTTCACTAGACTAACCTCAACCTCCACCACTTATATCATGGCCTATGTTGATGATATCTTAGTCAAAGGGGACAATGCCAAGGAAATTTCAAAACTAATCCAAGCTTAACCAAATTTTTTCACTAAAGGACCTAGGTGAGCTAAACTATTTTCTTGGCCTTGAATGTTCAGAACAACCTCAGGGAAAATTCTAGTATCTCAAACAAAATATATCAAAGAGCTCCTGTTAAGGCCCATGACTGGAGCTAAAAGCATGCCAACCCTTATGGTTTCATCAGAAGCTGTCAGCATTTGGAGGAACCCTTCTGATCCATCCTTATATCAGTGGTAGGAGGACTCCAATATGCCACCATTACAAGGCCAGATGTAGCCTATGCTGTCAACAAAGTGTCTCAATTCATGCAGTCACCTTTGGAGGAACATTGGAGGGCAATTAAGAGAATATTGAGGTACCTGCTGGCTCCATACACCATGGTCTCATATTTCACAAAGTGAAAGAGCTAAGAATTATTGCATCCTGTGATTCAAACTGGGTTTAGATGTTGATGATAGAAAGTCAACAATTGGCTTCTGTGTATACCTTGGTCCCAATTGGTATCCTGAGTAACAGAAAACGCAAGTTGTCTCAAGAAGCAGCATTGAAGCCGAGTTCAGAAGCATGGTAGCATCCTTGACTGAGATTCTTTGGCTCGGAACCTGCTGACTGAACTCCAGATCACCTGCATCTGTCCCCCACTAGTCTTCTGTGACAATTTAGGAGCAGTCCAACTTCAACCAATCCTGTGTTCCATAACAGGTCAAAGCACTTTGAACTTGACCTCATTTGTAAGAGAAGCTTCTGGAGAACAAAGTCCATGTCCAACACACTCCAGCAACTGACCAGGTGCAGACCTCCTTACTAAACCAGTCTCTACTTGCTGCCTTTGAGAAATTTAGAAGCAAACTCAGGGTATGAATAACACTCCCCTTAGTTTGAGGGGGATATAGGAGACAAAGCCCAAGCCCAATCAAGAAAATAGTTATAGCTACCCTAATTAGTATTAGCAAGTTGTTATCAGGTTGTTAGAAGAATTGTTATCTGTTGTGATTTAGTTATTAGTGGTTATGCAGTTAGCATGTGAGTTGCAAGAACCAGTCCAAGTAGCTTAAATAGCACTCATTTTGTATTACATTCTGATCATGAACACAATACACAATTTTCCAAGCTTTTGCACTTATCTCTCTCCTCTTTATCAAAGCATTCCTTTGCATCTTGCTTAAGCCTCTAGACCTTACAACCGTGTCAGTACGTACATTACAAAATAGAAAGAGATAAATTTCTTTTCAAGACCAGTATTCCTAATTTCTGTTGGATAGAAATCATCAAATCAATTTATGAGCTGCTGAGATATAATTTTATTTCCAAATTTTGTGAGAGTAGTCATGAGTTTGCAAACTTGTAAGTTTGCCCCAGTGAAAAAAAAAAGCAATTGTTTGTTAGAGAGTTTAAATTGTTCAAAAAAAAGTCCTTGACCGTAGATAATCACAGGCTTTTAGAATATTAGGCCTTAATGTTTTTTTTTATTGGTATTAGGTCTTGATATAAACATACATAAAATTAAAGGTTGTATACTCGTTTCGTAGAGAAATTTAATCATGAAATCACTCTTGCACACCTAATGATTACTTATCAGTTTATTACATTGCATAACCATGTTTTTTGAGTACACAAAATCCAAACACCTAAAGATCATTCCTTAAGCACGACATGGAGCGATGTAAAATAAAACGGGGAACATACGTGACATGTAAATATGAATAGTCTAGTTAAACTAAATAGCCATTAGATAGGCACTGCGAAGCACATCAATTATCTCCATTGATATACCTGGACCAAACCCTGCTAACACTCCCCACTCTAATCCTTCAGCAGTTGTGCTCTTTCCTTCCTTCTTGGACCAGTTCCTCATCTCATCTAAGATAAAAATCACACTAGGGCCCCACATGTTTCCATACTGGCTCAATGCATGCCAAGTTGCCCTTAGCTTCTTTTCATTCAACCCAAGCTTCTCTTCAACCTTTCTTAGAATAGCTGGACCACCTGGATGAACAGCATAGAATAGGCTATTCCAATCAATACCGTTGATCACACCAATCGAATTGAACGCATCAATTAAACATTTCTCGAAGTTTTTAGACACAAAATATGGGATTTCTTTCCCTAAATGATAGACCAAACCCATTTCGTTCGAACTTCCATGGATTACATTCTCAGTGTTCGGTATAGTTGTTTGTGAAGCCACGACAAGTTCAAAGAGTGGAAATTCAACTTGGGGATCAGGATCTGCACCAACAATGACGGCAGCAGCACCATCACCAAACAAGGCTTGCCCTATGAGAACATCCATGTGACTAGCATTATTATTTGGTCCATGAAATGAAACAGCCATGCACTCAGCCCACACGACAAGCACACGTGAGGCAGCATTGATCTCTGCAATGTCTTTGGCTATACGCAGGACAGTCCCTCCAGCATGGCAGCCGATGTTGAAAATCATGAGTCGGTTCACCGTTGGTCCGAGGCCAAGAAGTTTGGCGAGGTGATAATCCGAACCAGGCATTTTGCCAAAGCATGAAGTTGTGTAGAAGATGAGGTGTGTAATGCTTGATAAAGGTTGGCCCCATTCTCTTATTGCCTTCAATGCTGCTTCCTTGCCAAGTTTAGGCACCTCCTCCGCAAGTATAGCTTGCCTTGTATCCAATGACGGAGCTCCATAGGTACTAATGTTTGGGTTTTGCTTGAGAAAATTTTCATTGTAGAGGAAGTGTCGTTTCTCAATCATTGAGTTTTTACCTATATACACAGTATTGTTATTGACAGATAAATTTTTTATATACACATCTTTGAGACATATGAGGAATTACGTATAAATAATTAGAGACATTATTCGCACTAGAATCTGCTTATGGGGATTTATAAAGCATACCACATGTTGATAACTTGGAATTTAGCTATGTTGTTATAATTTTGGTGGAATGGTTTAGCTCCAATGTACTAAACTAGTCAGGTTCTAATAAATTTGCAGATACTTATGGTTCTGAAAAAAAAAAAAAGGTTTTATGATCTTGGGAATTTTTCCTATTTATTGTCCCAATGTCGTTGTTAAATTAAAAATTAATTTTGGGGTTAAAAAGCAGAGAAAATGGGTAAGAATTCACTAGGATACATGGTTAGTATAAATTGACGTTAGAGAAGGAACCTGAGGTTTACGAAAAAAATAATTAAAAAAACTATTGATATAAATAATAGTTTAATGAGATTTGTGAACAAATATGTTTAGGAGACACACTACAAACTAAACAATAAAAATCTTCAAATAAAAAGATTCAATATTTTATAATACAAAGTATTTAACAAGTTTTTATTTAAACAATTAAAATTTACAATAAATATCGTTATTCTTATTTTAACCAGCATCTTAATAGCACATACTTATAAAATCATAATTCAAATAGTGTTGTACCCTTTCCCTATCTTGCTAATATGACGGTTAATGTTTAATTTATTACGTCGAATAAAAACAAAAAAGTGTTACATTATGTTCGTATGCATTCAGCTGGTTAGTGAGAGATATGTAATAATGACGCAAACTCGAGAAATACATACATAAGTTTTTGAACTTTTGTTTCAAATCGGGCATGTGGTCGCTTTTGGTGATGACTCTCAAGTAAAAGTCAGGGTAATCAGCTTGGAGGATGAAATTGGGTGGATTTGCTGTACCAAAGGCTAGGATTGTGGCCAATCTCTTAGCTCTGTGTGTCTCTTGGATTTGTTGTGTACTCCCAGTTTGATTCAGTGTTGAATACGATTTGCTTTCTTGGAACTCCCTAAAGAGTTGTTGGTTAGAGGGAGATCAGATAATACGATGAATGAAGCTGGTGAAAATGGAAGAAATGTGGTGACTTTTGAAACAAGGATTTCCTTTTTATAAATAACTTTGGCAGCCTAACAATGTATCAACCCAAGGCCAACATGCAGTCACTTTTGATGCTCTCATAAGTTAATTAATTAAATGAAAACGTTTTTTATGAGAAAAAATTTAGTTCATAATGATAAAAAGGTTTCCCGACACTTACAAATTAATTAATAATAATAAATCATATCTAAATTAAATATTAAAAAATAAATATATTTTATATTATGAATTAGCCAACGATTTTCACCTTTGCTTTTGCCAAAAAAGAAGAAAATAAAACTTTAATGCCTAAGCATCTTTCACATTAGAGCTTTATATGAAAAAGTGTTGGAACTTAAAAAAAAAACATGTTACACCTCTCTTTAAAATAGATCTAAATATTAAAGTCATACATGCTGTTAAAATAGGGACGCTCCCAAAAGAGAACCATGATGGCCACCAAGAAAAAGACACAAAAAAATAAGTGAATATAAATAATAAGGTTAATTTTTATGTATCAATGGTGTAAATTTTTTTTATAATATTATTCAATTAGGTCATTTCATTTAGATGATATTTTAATTAATAGATATGAAATTTAATGACTTTTACTAATATGATAGTACATAATTAAATAACAACATAAAATTTTCTTACGTCATTAATGAATAGAAATTAAACTCACAAACAATTATGTTTTAAGTTGTAATAGATGTAATCATTTTTTGTTCTTTGATAGGCCACTTACACTACATCACAGCATGGGCGGGCCGTATAAGAAATTACAAATGGAACTAGCAGTGAAGCTTATGTGCTTGAGACGATGTTGATATAATATTTAAATGATGATAATAAACATATGGGCCTAGTTTTTTTTTTAATTTATATGAGTATATTATGCATGATTGCCAGATATTTATTAGAGTAAATGGATGCTGTGCATTGACTGGCACGTGATTCACACTTCTGCGGACAAATCAATTGATTTTAGTTTGAAATGAGAAGATGGATGATAAAATAAAGAATTAAAAAGTAAACACAAAGATTTCAAACATAGGATAGGTTAATTCATCCGTTAAGTATCTGTTAATGAAATAAAACACGTGTTATGAACTGACATAATAACATCCAAATAACTATTTATTTGAAAGGATTCAATAAATCACTTTTTTTATACCATGTTGCTCTAAGTATTTAGAAAAAAAAAAAAACTGAAACAATATCGTGTTACTCAAAAGATATGAGGGTGATTCTCACATATAACTTAATGTATCACATAATTAATTTAATAGGTCATGTATATCATTCCATTAAAGATTAGTGGATAGATCTTATAGAAAAATAAACTTATCCCATATTTGAATTCTTAAGAAATAATAAGAGGGATTTATTTTTTTAAAAATATATTGTTAGATATAAAATTATTGAAGGGTTGACTTGGGTTACCCCAAAATAAAATAAGGAAAGGATGCCTAGGAATATGTAAAATAAAATATAATTATGACTTGTGTGGGTGGGTGGTCTTGTTCGATTAGTGTGGGTGGTCGTGCCGGTTCGTGATGTGTGCAGTGATCATGAGGTGGGAGGCAGCCTCGTTCCTCGTGTATTGTTGGACTTCTTGGTGTGAAGCATTAAAGTCGGCTCGCCTCACTTCATGAGTATCGAGATTTTTTAAATAATTTATGATTAAAAATTTATTATATATTTTATTAATTAAATTTATTAATATTTTAAATAATATAATTAAATCATAATTTTTAAATTTAAAATGTATCATATTTTTAGATACCGAGACAAAAACTTTATAATTATAAAAAAAAAAAAAAATTGGCCTGGTGATGTTGAGCAAATGCAGAAAAGGAAAGTATGCCCATTCTGAGAGGGATGTATCAACCATAAAGAATCAATAATTCGCATTTGGATAAGAAAAGGATCCTACTGATATAAAGGAAATGCATATCAGCCGTGAGATGAACGAAAATCAAATCAAGGATTGTTCTTATCTTTATATAGGAAAGCTTGCTGATAGGATCATAATTTTTTTTTCAAATGTTCCTATCTTTTTTTGATAGGATCATAATTTGTGCTAAAAATAAAATATGATTAGAGGAACATTTATGGGGCTGCACCGTTTCTGCACCGTTTCTTCTATCTATTCTTTATTCTTTATTTAAGAAAAAGGCCGGAGCAAACTGAGCAACATGGAAGCAGCATTGTTGATATCATCCTCGTGTTATCACTTGAAGTGATGGGGTCCGGAGGTAGACTGCATTTGGAGATTGAACCGGGATGAAGTCACTGTGCAAACTCTTCTATACCCTTTCTTCTACGCAACTTTATTCAAATTAATTTCGTTCATATTCTGTTTATTATAAAGAACATTTGTTTGTTATTATAATTTTTTTTTCAGAAAATCTCATAATAAATTACCAGATTTTTGTATATACTTCATAGATTTTTGTGAACTTATGTTTAAATGTACAGAAAAGAATTAAAAGGCAAAGAACTTGATTCATAGCTCCTTTCTCAAGTATTTAATACCATCATATGTCAAGTTAGTTTGCTATATTGTCAACACCTTGTTCATTGATACAGATAATTCTTTTTTTATTTTATAAAGTTATACAATTAAGCATATTGGGTTCAATCTTAGGATTCCTATGTATGAGAAAAACACTGTTGGAAGGAGCTCCTGCTTATCATATATTGAGATATTAGTTTTCCACCTATCAAGTGAAGGAATACTCAGGGAAACAAAAAAAAAATAGTTGAAAATGCTATAGAATTAATTAGAAATGTAATAAGCTCACATTTACTTTCATATTTATATAGTATGATGCAAAATTGTATGTTTAGTTACTTATTATCTAACAATATATAGTATTCGCTCGTTACTATAGTCTTAAGCTTAATTATTGAAAAGGAACAAAGCCCACAAACAACTATAAAAGAGAGATAATGTAACACCCTAATATTTAATCCCAATACGCCTAGGACGTATCAAGACTAATTATTAGTTATTACTTCTCTTTAAATTCATTTATAAAATATTTAGCGAAAATACGGGTAAATTTTTTTTTTGAAATGATTTATATAAAACAAAGTGCGAGCCTTTGCGCGTAGCATAAACAACGTGAAGCGGAAGAATAAATAAAACGTACAGAACATAAACATTAAAGAACACATCCATCATAAACATCATTCCTCATCACATTAGATAATATAGTTTAGTACATCACAATAGAAATGTAACAGAAGCATAATGTCTTACCCATACTAGTGGGCAGAGCTTGCAGTACAATAACATAAAATAAGAAACATGATAACGAATACATGGAATAACCCCCAAAAGATAAACACCCAACTAAGACTCTCCCTTCCTCGAGCCATGGATAACGCTCCTACCCATCCCTCGGTGGTACATATCCAATGAACTGGGCAAGCTCCTCGGATGCGTGAGGCGGAAGGATGGGCGAGCATGCCCGCCACGATAAGGGTGCATCTCCGACGTCGTGCTAACCTCCGCTCCGTCACGTCTCTCGCTACCCATCCGATATCCATGGGTACGGGGGCGAAACCCTCCGAGAAAGGATGAGAAGGAAGATCCTCTGATGGGTCGGTCTCCGAACGTCTTGGGCGAGGCACGTACTCGGGGTAGCCTGCACTGAAGATGCCGGGGCACGATGGTTCTCTCGTCGCGAGGTCGCGTCCTCTCAAAAATCATATCGTCGCCAAAGGGGAGGTCGGAGTGAATCTGGCTGAAGACTGGAAAGGCAAACGGGCGTCCCACATATGCAAAAATGCGTATAGCACAATGACCCTCGAAGTGGTAAGGCTGGTGGTCGGATCGAAGTGCAACTCCCACACGGGCGCATCAACAAAAATCACGAACGACGCCATCAATATCTGAAGACGTAACGGAAAGGAAGAGAGAGGGGTGAGAATTCTTGCTAAAGAATCTCAATAGGGAAATCCTCTATCTTAGTGTCATCGTTTACGTCCCAGGAACCTTGGGTTTATTATGAAAAGGTTAAGCATGCATAAGTTCATTATGGGGTTTTCGCAAAGGTTATTATCCAAGGTCCATGTCTTTTATAATGATTCTTAATGCATGTATGCAACATAATAATTCATGGATGCATGGCAGCACTTTAGATAAGCAAGCAAATAACAAATAACATATTTGTGGCATGTAACTTTCTCTTGAACATCTTTCCTTTCTCATACTTTGTGACACCAATCATAGTAACCGCACCCTTAACTAGGCTATGAGCTCATACCTTAACTAGTCGTCACTAGTTCTTACTTATCCTCTTGATAAGCGAATCATAAACATAATCATAATCATCATAATCCCGACTCCAGAGTACGGGTAGGGGGCTAAGGATCACCCATCATGGGACTTTTTCCTTCTTCAAAACGCATTGACTGGTTAAGACCAGCGACTTTGTCCGCTTTGGCAGGCTAAGGTCTATGCCCTCACGGTTTACCTTCTCCTCATGAGTAGGAGAAGTACGTCTCGGTGTGTCACCTTAAACATCATATACTTTCATTCTTCGAAACGCATCGACTGGTTAAGACCAGCGACTTTGTCCGCTTCGGATGGCTCGACGTCCATACCCCCGGTTTACTTTCTCTCAGAAGGAGAAATGCGTCTCGGCATATAACTTTAAACTTCATATTTCTCAAAAACTTTCTTTTGTCCCTCAAATTTGACGGAAATTCGGCGGCATAACGCTACTCTCGAATTTCCTCAAATTTGAGTCATGCCACATAATTTCAGTCACATGCATCATTTTCATGGAACTTTCTCATTGCAATAACTTTCTAGTTCACATGAGCATATTTCTCAATTTCATTCATATCTTTGAAACACTATGCATCTCAAACACAACATTTCATCATATCACCATATCAAATTTGGCACATAAAGTTTCATGCTCAAGGAACTAACATAATCACATCATCATAAGTGTGTACGAGGTTCATCATCATAATCATACTCTCTCGTCCACCTATCTCATAGTATCTTATGCTTTGACCCTTATGGGCTTTAAACTTGTATTTGCATCTTTATTACCCTCAAGGGGTTAACACTTAAACTTTTCTCTAAGATTTGAACTCATCAAAATTTAAATCACACTTATCATAAAGGGCAGAAAAATATCATATGCTTAAGGGGCTCTAAAATCTCCATTTGTGACCTTTTTAAGATCCATCTTCGCCTAAGGCTCCATAATTAATTCTTAGATCAATTATGAGGATTCCTAGGCATGTTCTCTAAGTTATAAAGCACTTTAAATCTTATCATCATCTTAAACTTAGAAATTAGCACCTAATCATTTATGAAGGGATCTTGTACATGTCTTACTAATTATGAATCATATATCCTTGAATTAATTATGCTGGAACAAATTTGCACTTCTTTGCATTAAGGTGTTCTAGAATTCTCATCTCAAATCCCTTATAGGTTACTTATTCTTTTCTAACTTTTCTAAATCAATCCTTGCTTCACTCAACATAATTTTACACATTTAACACCTTAGAACAGCATTTACAGTAGCCAAACATAGAACCAAATCATGAACCCATAAGATCATATAATCTCTTAGGTTAAAATGCATATAAGTTACTAGTTTTCTCTTGGATGTTTCTGGAAACAAAAGGTGTTCTGGTAATCGATTACATGTTCCTAGTAATCGATTACCAGGAGCTCAATTCATTCTGGGTTTCAAAAACAGGTAATCGATTACATACGATGGTAATTGATTACTTAGTTAAATCCGTTTAAAAAGTAAAGAACATAGGGTAATCGATTACACTATAAGGTAATCGATTACATGGTTTCCAGAAACCTGGGCATGAAAAGCCGTGGTAATCGATTACACGCCTCTAAATCGATTACCAAACCAAAAGTCCTTCGGAAAACCTTCTGGTAATCGATTACATGGGTGGTAATCGATTACCAGAACCTGGAATTTGAGAAAACATGATTTGACACATTCCAAACTATTTTAAACATCCTTAGACCTCATAAAACAGTTTTCCAACATTTTCTTGAAATTATTCATGTATTTTACAAAATCAAACCATTATTGGATCATACCAAAACTGATCCATTTCTTTTTTAATGGAGTTTCCTTTTTAGGATACTTAGGGCAAGTCCTTGAGCTCTAGAGTATTTATGTGGTGACAAAATCTTAAACATACCATGCACTTTATTTTGCTCTTCATTAGAAAGTAAAGTGAGAGCATAAAATAAATATGAGATGCAACTTCATTATTATCTTTAAGGATTAAGTGATGACTTGAAATATAAACATGAAATGCAAGCTTGGGAATTTAAATATGGTAATGCAAGTTCATTCATTTACTCTTGTGAAATTAGTGATAGCATCAAAATAAACATGAGATGCAAGACATAAATTTAAACATGAATGCATCTTGTTTTTATCTTAGCTAGAGCTCTTGCAAGACTTTTAGAGGAACACAAACCTCAACCCATTATGTATCATAAGGCAAGCTTTAGAGTTCTTAGCACCTAGACTTCAAAAGAAATCTTAAGGTTTGAACTCATCATCAAGCTTAAAGAAATGGACCCAAAGTTCATCACTTTGTCTAAACAAAACTACAAGAACTAAGTCATATTCTTTATTTTATTGCTCATAGGCTTCAATCTAGCGCGATTCTAGAACGGCCGACCAACTTTAAGGTTGGCAAGGGTAAGCTTAGAGCTTTTTGAAATCATGAGATTAACTTTCTTAACAAAACTTTCGTGATCTACTAGACATATTTTACAAACTTTGTTCAAATCCAAAGAAGGAAAACTGAAATCCTTAAGGGAAAGAGGAAGAGGAAAACCGAAAACTTAAGCCAAGAAAAGAAAGGAAATCCAAGCATGTATGGTCCAAGACCAAGTTGTTTCAAGCTTTAGAGGTTTCTCACATGACAACATCAAGTCATTATCTTGAAACCTCATCATCAAGCTCACATTCTTTTTGTAAAAAGGTCTCTTGGCCGAAAAAAAGAGGAAGGGAAAGGAGTTTGAAACCAAGAGAAAAACTAGAACTTTCTTGAGAAACACAAACACAAATCATCAAAACTAAACCCCTACCTTAAGAAGTCTTGAAGAGATGTAAGAAAGCTTTGTTTTCTTGATGGAAGGAGAAGGAAATCCTCTTGGAGTCTTGAGGAAGAAATCAGCCAAGTTGAGGGAATTTGAGAGGAATGAGAGAGAGTGTAAGAATGCTTAAACTTGGCAAATGATCCAAAGAGCAACAAGTCTTCAAAGGCTTGGTATTTATAGAAAAAGTGAGACGGATGATTTGGGGAGGGAAGGCTGATGGTCTTAGGGGAGGAAAAGAGAAAAATATCTCTTACAAAGTATGGGCAAAGCATGGTGAGGTATGGGCAAAAGTATGGGCAAGACATGGCTCTTTGAGTGATAAATCAAGCAACATGTGGCACTTTTCTTTGGCCAACAATTCGGCCAGATTTGGGACAGCCAAGGGGGATTAATTTGCTCATGTAATTGTGGTTTAGTGATGTGTTTAGGTGTTTCTTTGATTAAGGTTTTGGTTAGGAGTTTGTAAGCAAGTGTTTAGGTGAGAAAATGGTTAATTGAGGTGGTTCAAGACTTGATTAGGAGGGTAATCTTATTAGACTAGTAATTTAAAATAATTCTTTTGGTCAAATGAGGTATGGCTCAATTCCTTAATTTAAGGAATTGGAGAGAAAATACTATTCAATATTCCATGACTAGGAATCTTGAATTTAAAGAATACAATTAGAGTTTATCTAAGCAATCTTAGGTTCTAATTAACCTTAATAAATTATTTTGACTCTAGATTAATTATCGAAATAAATTAATCTTTGATTAGAGCCTAATATTGCTTAGGTTTGCTTAATGCGTCATTAGGCCTCCTGTACACTGTTCTAGGGGCAAAATGGTAATTTTGCTAAATTTCCTGAACCTTCGGGCCTATCAAACATCAAACATTGCTCATAAACATCATTCTAAACTTTCTGGAAAAGTTTGGGCTCAACGGGCACCTTTACCCGTGTAGACACAGCTGGGTATTTTGGTCATTTTGAGCGGAAGTTTAGAAAATGAGGTTTCTCCTCATATCATCCATAACAGCATAATCCCCTTCAAATATCGAGTTGACCCATTCGAGAGTTGGGGCAACTGCCCTGAATTTCCGGTAAAAATGACCTCAGGAGCATTTCGGTCATTTGTACTTAACCAAAAAGGTCCAGATAATAAAATACAAATATGTAAATCCCCTAGATGGGGAAGACAAGGTTCAAAGGAATAGATCTAATCTTCAAATACAAAGTTACACACAACTCAAAACATAACACAATATATATATATATATATATATATATATATATATATATATATATATATATATATATATATATATATATATATATACCTATTCATAAAAGTCTCCTAAATCATTGACCATTTTTTCCATGAGACATGCAAGTTTCTTCCTTAGCAACAAATAATTCATTTTCTAAGAGAATAAATTCACAGGGCACTCATGATGTGGGGAACTCTTTGAGTTTTGTTTCTTGTTTGATCCTTCATCATCAATTTATCATTTCCAGCAAATTATTTAAATTTACTTAAATTTTTAATTTTTTTATTGATAGAAAATTTGTTGGTGATTTTTTTTATTTTTACCAATGAAAAATTTGTTGATAATTTTCAAATTGTTAAATTTTTTTTATTTTTTTGTTTTTAATTTTCCTGACAAAAAATTTGCCAGTAATTTTTTTATTTTTTGTTTTTAATTTTACTGATGGAAAAATCCGTCGGTAATGTTTAAATTTTTTAATTTTTATTTTTTAATTGTACTGATGAAAAATCCATTGGTAATTAATTTTTTTAAATAAATATACAGCAATTTTTATATTACCTTATTATTTAAGAACTAATTTCTTATTTAACACTAATTATAAATATATAAATATATTGAATAATAAAAAATATAAGAAATATACTTAATAAATTATAAATATAGCAAATTTAAGTTCAAAATGTAAAATAATTCCAAATGTAAGAAAGTCTACAAACATAAATATAAAAAAGTTAACATACAACAAATAGAAAAAAAAAAAACTCCAATTAGAAGAAGTCAAAGTATGACATAACATCACCATTGCCACAATCATCATCATCGTCTGAAGTGGCAGAATTGAGAAGCCAGCCCTATCTTCTTCCACAAAAATTTATATTTTTCTTCATCTGCTTTCTTATTCTCATCTTCATGACCTTTTCCTTAACCTCCATCTTCTTGTCCATCTCCTACAACTGGTGCTAAGTCTCGCGTACTTCTTTTACATACGATGAAGCTCCATGTTGAGTAAGTGAACTTGCTCGCGGACCTCATCATCATTAGCGTGGACCCAGTGCCTTAGATGCCCCAATGACAAGAGCAGACAACTACTCGCATCAAATGACCTCATACCATAGATGCGTTTTATAAGGTAAGCGACTACCTCTTACCCCAACTAGTCCTCATCAATCGTGAGCAATCCTAAGCTGATCCTCTATTCCCACTGGGTTGTGACCTCCTGATAACGGTGCTCATAGGCATTACTATAACAAAATAAAATTAATTAAACATCTATCAAATATATGAAATAATAAAACATATATACCCAAACATTTTCAGAAGGAGGATTGACCCACATCATGTCTGTCTTGCACTTGTGAGTCTTTCTGAAGAACTCACTCTGTGTGGTAGCCTCTTCAGTTCATTGGCTTGCATTTCAAGTAAAACACATAAAACATTAATAAGTTTAAAACAAAGATAACATCAAACTAAAATATTTACGAATTAAAAAAGCTAGTAAATATTAGGGAAAAATCATGAAAATTTAAAGTGTAGCTGTTAGGGGATACCTACTCGTACGTATCCTCTAATATAATGAGAACTAAACGTGTAGTTCTCTAGAGAATAATTGTATGTTTAATTTTCTTCATTTAATTTTTCAAAGGAAAATATATTTTTTGAAAGACGCTATTTTTTAAAGGAAGAGATCCATTTTTTCTCAATATTTAAGTTAGTAGCTATTCAACAAACCCTTATAATCTAAACAACCTTTTAAGGTAACATTCACTACTTAAAGTTGTTAGCCATTGCATTGACCAAAAAGCTACAAGAAAATTAAAGTAAAAAAAAAATTGCAAATGAGTTTTTTCAATTAAACGGCATGCTAACAATGCAAGATTAATCAAGAGATCAAATGCACACAAATCAAATAAGTAATCAAAGGTCTAAGAGCCAATCAAAGAGCTATGACAAAACATTCAAACATCTTTTATTTTATTTCATATTTTTTCCTTTTTTTTTGTGTTTTATTAACTTTCATAACACCCATTTTATTTAGTTGACGGATCCAAACACCCAATTTTTCTTAACTCCTAACATAAAAACATTTTAGCTCGCCTAATACAAAATCATTAGCAAAACACAAAGTGAAAAAAAAACAAACAACCAACAGCCCCAGAGACGTAACGCATTTGACTCACAAAATATATATAAAAAAAAGGAATAGATGATGCTTCTAGAAGGAAGCGCAAGCCAGCAAAAGGAGAGAGACACACAAACAAAGAAGTCAGGAATGGTTCAAACTGGGCAGCCTTCAGAAGTGCTATGTCACGACTGGCAGCAGACCAAGGCGCGGTGGTGCGATAGCAAGGCAGAGGTGATGTCGACGGCGTGGCACTGAGTGCACGGTGCGGCTGTAGGTGGCAGAGGCGGCAGCATGGGTGGTGGTTCTCGGTGCTGGATAACGGCGGTGCGGTGGACGGCGGTTCGCGCGATGGTGGAGACCGGTTTGAGTGAAGGCAAGGGATTAAGGGGTTTGGGTTTTGCTCTAACTTTTTATTAGGCTTTATTGTTGCTGTATTTTTTTTTTTTTTTGGATTTAGGAAGATGAATGGTGAAGGTTTGCTGTCATGGTGGATGGGAATGGTGATGGATTGGATTTTTGTGTTTATGTGTTAAGTCTTTTATTAGAGTGTTTAAGTGATTGAATTGAATTGAATTCTTATGTTTAGAATGAGTTAATAAATAAAAGAATTCAATTCAATTTTTTGATTTGAAATTTATTTAAAAATAATTTGTTTATTTTTATCATTTTATTTTTCATTAATAAAACTTAATATTTTATTAACAACTCCAATTATTTATTAGAATATATGACATAATTAAAATCACACAAAAATATACTACAAAATAAATCAAAACCAAACCAAAACATTATACAAAATAAATCTGCAAGCTAAAAATTAAAAACCATAGGAAAAAAAAATGAGAATCAGGCTGGAGTTACAGGCTTGGTGCAAAATAAAAGTACACGGACAAAGTTACAGGCTTGGAGTTGTTTCTCAAAGAAGCAAGGGATATGCCTTTGAAAAATGTACTCTTTAGATAAAACTAAAAAGCAGAGGAGCAGCTTCTAACGTGGTTTGCAAAAACAACAGAAAATTGGTTATCTCCTGAGAACTTCTTTTTCAGCATTCATGGGTATACAAAGGGTGAAACAAACATTTGTTGTGTTTGCTCCCCACAAAGAAAGGAATGATAAAATAAGGATTGATAAAATAAGGATAATTTGGTAATTTCAATTTTTTAAATCAATTCTATCAATAAATTAGACCTATTTAGATTTGATTTTTTTTGGGAGTTTTTGTGGAATTGAATTATTGTGAGATTTAGATTTTTGACTCAAATTTTATTTCAAAGTAAGGAATTGAATTCCAATTCCTGTATATGATTTGGTTATGAGTCTATGGAGGTTTAAAGAGGTGCTCCACTGCTTCCTTTTGGCCTGGGTTTCAGAGAATGTGAATGGTCTCTGTGCAGGTGAAATGGTGATTGATCCCTGCTTTTCCTTGTGCAGCACCCCCATTTTATAAACACTCCCTGCCCCTTTCCTTTCTCTGTGTCTGAGACTCCACTGTTCTAGTCATTGCTTCACGGGATCAATTTAGCAGGGATTACTCTTTTTACTTGTTGCAAAATCTGAAAAGAAAGCAAGAGCATTTGTTTCTTTTTCCTTTTCATGCACCGTCTTTGTTGCAAAATCTGTCTTTCTTTTGATTTCCTGTTGCAGGGAGGCGCTCGAAGAAGCCTGATAGAAACAAATAATTTTTTTTCTTTATTCTTCTTCTTTTTCTATTTTTTTTTCTAAGAATGAAACTTGTTGGAGAAGGTTGTGGGTTGCTGTTAACAAAAAGAAATGATTGTACTCCTGACTAAGAAATTGGGCAAAGAAACTTGATTTTCCATTTTTTGATTAATATGCAAAAGGAAAATCAAAATAAAATAAAACAAAATCCAAAAAGAAAGATACGAGACAACAAAAATATAATGTTCACAACAATTAAACATGATATTCAAAATTAAATCAAAATATAAAATAAAGTTAAATTAATTAATCAAATTAACTTTGTGCTGATATATATGTTAAAAATAATTTATGCTCAAGCTCAATAGAGATATTTATGTGAGGAGATATGTTAAATATATAATTATTTATGTATTTTTATTGAGTAACTTAAATTTTTGATAGAAATAGTTTATGAGAGAAGAGAATCAAAACTATATTTACTTAATGACATATGGCAATATTGACTTTATTCTAAAATTAATGCCAAAAGCCCTCAATTAGGGGCACAAGGAAGTCATTAATTGCAGCGCCCAAGTCACTTCTTTCTGTCCCTCCAGCAACCACCCTTTTGGCTGCTAACATGCCATGAATTCTCGAAGCAAGTAGACGTGTGGGATTATATAAAAGTTGTATATTGAAAATTTGAAGGAAAAAAAATGAAAGGGACTTGAGTCATTTTTTTAGTGAACAAGTAGAATGAATTATAAAATTGTTTTTATTCATTAACTTGTGTCATAAGAGCACATGTTTACAAAATCTTAATTGAACGAGTGTCATACCAATATTAAAAAAAAAAATTGGCGTACCGTAATTTCTTGCTTTTGAAGTTGAGAAGTTTCTCAATTAATTTTCTAGGATAAAGATATATGTA
The DNA here is from genome assembly GCA_030441495.1 of Dalbergia oliveri. Taxonomy (NCBI): domain Eukaryota; kingdom Viridiplantae; phylum Streptophyta; class Magnoliopsida; order Fabales; family Fabaceae; genus Dalbergia; species Dalbergia oliveri. Next base: position 10,315,045 of record JAMLFY010000003.1, on the reverse strand, counting down.
TAACACCATTATACAATATTTTTATAATATAAGTAAAAAAAAAAAGACGATGGTAGACCCATTTTAATTTTTTATTTTTCTAGGCCCACCATCTTCTGATTTTTTTTTTACCTTTGTTGTAAAAATGTTATACAAAAGTGTTTTACACATATCATTATTCATTTTCTAATTTGATGCTTAATATTGAAATTTAAAAGCAATTATATCTATGTAATGAACATATTAATAAAGATATGTTAGAATGACCGCAAATACGAAAAAAAAAAAAGTACATAACCGCTTGAACTTAGGTTTTAAATCGGAAATGTCGCTAGCGCTTTTGGTGACATTGAAGCAAAAGTAAGGGTAATCAGCTTGGAGGATGGAATTGGGTGGATTTGCTGTACCAATGGCTAGAACTGTGGCCACTCCCCTGTCTCTTTGTGCCTCTCGGATTTGTTGTGCACTCCCCATTTGATTCATAGAGTTGAATTTGATTGTCTTACACTCCCTCTTAAGGCCTACGATAACTGAGAGTTGTTGATCAAGAAGCAGATAATATGATGAATGAAAGCTGAAATTGGAAAAAAAGGTTGTGACTGAGAGTTTGGAACATATATTTCCTTTTATAGCTGTCATGAACTGCTCCGTAAAGCTTGAGCTTATGGATAGAGTTGCATGATTTTATATCTATTATCTAACAATAGCTGGCTGCGTTAGATATATGGCAGCCTAGCTAACCACATGAATCGTCACCCAACCTTAGACTTAACTGTCCACTTCCCGTTTGGCTATCTAAACTTCTTCCAATAAGCGCTTTATAATTGCCAGCTGTGATGGACAAAATCAAAAGATTTCTTGTTAAAGGAAGTTGTTATGTATGCAGAGCTCGAGAATCTCATCATTTGGATTCAACAAATTACAAGGGCATGCTTGTTTTTATGTTTCAAATTATATTGTTGGGTAGAGGGAGCCTAACATGGGAGCTCGAGAGTCTCATCATTTGGTTCAACAAATTACAAGGGCATGCTTGTTTTTATGTTTGAAATTATATTGTTGGGCAGAGGAGCCTAACATGGCAGAGATCCGAAGACTAAGTGAGAAAATCTTATCAGTAGACTAGACACCACATTTTGATAAAAAAATCTTAAAGTAATGAATCTATGGATCATTCCATATTATATATACTTCACATAATTCATTTCTAATTATATAGGACTTCAACTCTCACACTTGAAATCCAATATAAATTTGTTTATTACATCAATGTCAATAACGGTGTAAAAGCTTGATTGAAAATGCAGTCAAACATTCTTTACCATATTTTTTTTTGGGGGGGTTCAATTTCTCGTCTAATAATTTTGATCCTTTTAATTAATATAATGCAAAATATACATTATTTGCATATGATAATTTGTTCATATAAAAGTTTATATTTTTAGTATAATGACTAAAAAAATATTAAAAACCTGAATCGTTCAAGTTAAAAAATTATTATATATATAACACTTCTTCTCATTGATGATATATGTAACTAATTTATTCAATTCCTGTAATAAGTGTCATGCAAATAAGTATATATATTGAAAGGAGCCCTTCCAGATATGTCAAATGTCATAAAATCTGTCTAACTTTGTGATCTATCCTTTGTTTTACCTAATTTAACCTAACTCATTTGTTATACAAATTATGGTCAGAGTTTTTTGAAACACCAATTCAACAAACTAGAAGTGAGGCTTATTTATGTGTATATTTATTCAACGCTATATAGTATAATTAAATTATATAATTATAAATTAATAGATGCAGGCAATCATAAACTTAATTTGTCAGAATTTTACTGTCAAAATAATATGACATATTTATTCACATGAGATAAATATATAAGTCATATTATTTTATTTCATTAAATGATCACTATAATTTTTGTTAAAGATTATGTCAATTTTTTTAGTGCATAGCATTAACTCTTATAAATTTATTTATTATATATAAGGCTATAATTTTGTTAAACTTTTAAGTTTAGGTTTACATTTCTTTTGTCATTGAAAAATAAGTAAATTTTAGTTTTGATTGCTGAAAATTTCTTTTATTTGATTTTGGTCCAGACATTTATAAACTATTTGGTTTAGTCTCTGTCATATATGATCGCTTACCATCATGCATTTTGGATTGAATTGAAGTACACCTTTGTTAGCTAGTTCAACATTTAGTATAGGCAATCTAATCGCATAGACTAAAATAAAATAGTTTTCTAAGTATTTGTACCAAAGTCAAAGAATTTTTTTTCAAAGACCAAAACTAAAATTTGTTGATATCAAAATTATTTACACCAAAATAAAAAAAAAATCCACCTTTGGGCTTTAGCATAATTGGAGGGAAAAAAAACATATTTAAGTCTTAAGTTTATTTAAAAGTTTGAAAGTTTATGTCTAATAAGTAGTTTGAAGCAGAGGACTTTGGAGCATGTGCTACTTCTAGCCTGTTAGAGAGGTGCTACTATTCAAAAATAAATAAATAGAGTATGTTGAATAAGGGTACTATTATGGTGTCTATGGTGGTCAATGGTATGGTGCCTATGGCGGTCAAGAGGTCGCCGACTACCCCTGTCACCGGCCATTAACACCGCGAGTTGATAGATGTTGATCGATTGTTGATCGGTAGGAGATTACCACAGACCATCACTTGGGTGAGGACATATTATAAAATAATAAATATATATAAAAATATTATTGAAAAAATAATATTAAATTTCTACTCTTATCTTATTCTTATTTTTTATAAGTGCAAAAATTTTATATTTTCATATCTCGAATAAAATTTTTTTCTATTTTTATTTGTGTTTCCACCACTAAATAAATTTATACTTTTAATATCTTTATATTTCTATTTTAGGATCACTAATTAATGATTAGTACCCTATACGCACCATAATGATCGATCACTTCAGGCACATGACAAACACCCGTTGAATAATGGTGCCCACTGGTGCCTACACGGGGTGGCCTCATCAAATAAGTGAAAAGTGGAGGTCAAAATTTCAGCTGAAAAAAATTAGTGAGGGAAAATTATAATATCCTCTTTTGCTTCACTCCCCAACCGTTCCCCTCTCTCTCTCTCTCAATGGCTTTCACACCCAAACCCCTCAAAATCATCTCTAATGTCTTCTTCACAAACGTCGCCGGACGCCCCCACCCACCGCCGTCATCACCAACATTATCGGCGCCGCCATTGCCAACCATTTCTTCCATCACTCCCGAGTCTTTTCTCTTTGAACCCTAGCCGTAAACGTCGTTGTTATAAGAAAGAGCATCGTTGAGTTCCTCCTCAGATTTTTCTCGAACTACTTCTTCCGTGTGGTTCGTGTTGTCCGTTTCGTTTCAATGCCACCACCATTATTCTCTGTTTCTTTTTTAGATTGTGTCAATGTTAAAAACGAAGAAGACAAAAACAAAGGGTCACTAATTTTTTTTTTGAATATTTATACTACTACTCCATGCTCTTTTTGTTTTCTGCTTTATTTTTTTGTTTATGGATGAAAACATGTGAAGATTATTTCTTTCTTTATTTTTCTTGAATAGTACATTTGAACTTGAGTAAGTTTCTCACTACAGATTTGGGATTTTAAGGGGTTTGAATATTTGACTGTGCGAGGCATTTCAGAGGGCGGGGGAGGGGGGGAACAGTTATGGAGTGAAGGGGATAATTTTGTAATTTTCCCTCACTAATTTTTTTTGGTTGAAATTTTTGACCTTTACATGTCATCATTTGGTGAAGCCACCCATATTGGCACCATTGGGCACCTTTATTCATTCGCACCATATAACACACCAATAAATAGAGATGCTACTACGTACTGCCGCGTTGCAGACCATGTGGCAAACTTGTATATCCAAGGAAATCTTAATGAAGATTGGCTTGTCAGAAAGCCTCCCTCTTCAGACCAAAACAAAAAGAATAAATAAATAAAAGAAAGCTCCCTCATTTTTGTTTTGGACGAAAAAGCCTTCCTCTTTAGTGTATCTTTTTTAATTTTTACTTTTTATTTTTAATTTTTTATATTTTATATAAAAAATATTAAAAATTTTAAAAATTATAAATTTTAATTTTTAGTTTTCATTATTTTTTTAATAAAATCTCTGAAAAACTGAAAATAAAAATTGAAAGTTGAAAATTCAAATCAAACAGGCCTTATGAATTGATTAGTTTGAGTTTTTAGTTTTTATTGTCAGTTTTTTAAATTTTATGAAAGAAATATTAAAAATTTTCAGTTTTTATTTTTAATTTTTAATATTTTTTTTATAAAATTTTAAAAATAAAAAATAAAAATAAAAATTCAAATTCAACATGTCCTTATTGTTCCCTTCTTATTTTTTTTGGTCTGGCCTTTTGGTTTTTGGGTGAATATTTAGCGCTCCCTTCTAGGCTTTGTTGGCCCATGTAGTGGACTTTTTGGAGTATGTATTTCTTTTCTCCCGCTTTGTTGATGGGCTTGGTTTGGTTGCATTTAATCTCATGTCATCCAAAACAAAAATTTAGTGAATTGCAATTGGCTGCATTTCATTACATGCAAATACAATAGATCACAGTAGACCAGTCTTATTTATCAATTTTTTTTTTATTGATTAACCTTATTTATCAAAGATGCCATGCATAAACAACATAAGTAGCACCGTACACAACCTATACGGTTGAGACACAAACGAAAGACGAGCAAACAAACAAGCACACATGCTCTTATTCTTTTTCTTAAAAGAAGGAAAAAAAAAAGAAAAAAACTTATCCCCGCGCTGCCATGACCTATGAACCACAATCAATCACAGCAGGTAAGTAGCTAGTGGCTTTACTCTATGGCGGCGCTATGCAAAGCAATAGTCTCCATGGTCAAGCCCGGTCCAAAACCATACAAAACGCCCCATTTTAGCCCTTCACCAGTGGTGGCTTTCCCTTCCTCCATCGACCTCCTCCTCATCTCATCCAATGTAAACAGCACGCACGCACTCGACATGTTCCCGTACTCACTCAGAACATGTTTGGTTGCTGTCAGCTTATCCTCGTTCAACCCAAGTGTCGTCTCAATTTCCCCCAAGATCGCAGGCCCACCGGGGTGTGCTATCCAAAACAAAGAGTTCCAATCGCTGATACCAAGTGGGTGGAACATTTCTTCGAGGCTCTTCTCTATGTTCTCCCCAATCAACTTTGGAACATTCTCCTTCAGATGGAAAGCGAGTCCCACCTCGCGCAAGTGCCCCTCAATTGCACCCTCGGAGTTTGGTAGGATTGTCTCTGAGGCTGACACGAGGTGAAACAATGGCCGTTCGACGGAAGTGTCGGGGTCGGATCCAACGATCACGGATGAAGCACCGTCACCAAAGAGCGCTTGGCCCACCAAAGAGTCCAAGTGGGTTTCCGAGGGCCCACGAAACGTGACAACCGTGAGCTCGGAACACACCACCAGAACACGTGCACCAACATTATTCTCAGCAAGATCCTTTGCGAGACGAAGCACGGTTCCACCAGCGAAGCAACCCTGGTGGTACAGCATGAAGCGTTTGGTGGATGGGCTTAGGCCCAATAGCTTAATGAGTTGGTAGTCAGCACCGGGCATGTCCACGCCCGATGTGGAGCAGAATATGAGGTGGGTTATCTCTGATTTGGGCCTGGCCCATTCCTCAATGGCCTTTGCCGCTGCTTTCGAGCCGAGCTTTGGCACCTCCTCGACCATCATGTCTTGGCGCACGTCAAGGGATGGTTCATTGTAGGCGCATATGTTGGGATTTTCCTTGAGGATTTCTTCGGTCAGGTGCATGTAACGTTTCTTTATCATTGACTTCTCACCTGTGGGGGACACACCAAAGGAAGAGTCAACTAATTTTCTTAAGATTGATTTGAAAAACAAATAAAAAAATGCTGAAGACGAATAACTTTTGACAATTTTTTTTTTCACTAAAACAGTATGACATGCTTATTACCTGTTAAAGGAGCAAATGACTGATATTATTTTATTTTGTACAATAATTAATTTTTTTATTGAACATTCTTGCTATCTTTTCAGTAGTGTAAACATTATTTGTGTATACAAATAGGTGTTTGACAACAAATTCAATTTTGTGTATATGATTCTTTGTTATTAGCTGATAACTATTAGATAAAAAATTATTTATGCAAATGCCTAAACCCTAAACCTAACAGCTTAAGTTTTTGAAAAAAATGGTTTAATGACATGGTATATATTAGAGTTTTTATGATAAAGTGGTCTATAGTTCGATTTTTATTGTCTCCAATCTTCTAGATAAAAATAATTAAATTTTAACATAAGATAAAGGTGGGCTGTCGTTTCAAGTCTAAAGAGACACTTGTATGAAAGGGCATATTAGATATAATTAATAAAATCGTTCATGTGCTTCAACCTAATAGTCTAAGATTTTGTAAGAGATTATTTCATGACAATATCTACATAAAATGCACAATGTCAGTGCACAGGCACAATGACATGACAATGAAACAGTATTGATTGATGCTGCATGAATGCATAGAATCTAACAAGCATACATATGCGCTTCAGCTTGGCCTTGAGTTGAGTCATGTGCTCGCTCTCTGTCACTCGGAAGTAATAATCAGTGAAGTCAGCTTGGTAAATGCACTTGGATGGATTTGCGGTGCCAATGGCCAGTATGGTGGCTGGGCCACGAGCTCTTTGCGCCTCTCGTATTTTCCCCAGGTATGCCATTCCGTTGTTTTGTTTTGTGTGTTTTGTTGTGTTGTTGGAGAAGGAGGGGGATATTTAGACCTAAAACACAACACAAACACGAAAATGTTGGAATGCGATTTGTATGCCTATGGTAATTAGAGCCACTTCCCTCGCTGTCAATTTATAGAAACAAATTGCCTCAGCATGCATACACATGCTTTCGATCTATCCATGGATATATGATATAATAAGAGGTTGTGGCCTCACTTGCACTTGTAGTTTTCTATAGCCATCCCATCCATGTCACTATAAATTAAAAGTCCTAAATCACTACAAGAAAATTAAATATTTTGAACAATTTATTTTCAAAGGTCATTAGTTAAGTATTATAATAAAATATTGTTATTGACACTTTATCCAAAAATATTATTTTAAAATCTAAAACTAGGAGACAACTGGAACATTTACTTCTTATCAAAAAATTCTTGTATGAACACAAGTCTAGGAATGATTTCTTAGATATACTCAAAAAAAGAGTGTAGGACCCATAGATAAATGAATATGTGTTTAATAACGTTGATGAAACCCACTTTTATTGTTAGTGTGTTTAAATATGATTTATTAGACTTATATCTATTCAAAAAATTTTCCTTATTACCATTAGATATGATTTGCCCCCACCTACTCCATTCTTCCATTATATTTAATAATAATAAAATATGTGTTCCAATAAAGCACCTATGTTTAGGTGCTAAAATAACATGACTGATATTGAAATGACCGATAATTTTGATTATTCTTGAACATTTTGTCAAAAGTAAAACTAGAATATGTCAAAATTGTAATTCACTGTGGAAATTTAAGACCTAAAACACAACACAAAGACGGAAATGTTGGAATGCGATTTGTATGTCTATGGTAATTAGAGTCATTTCCCTCGCTGTCAATTTATAGAAACAAATTGCCTCAGCATGCATACACATGCTTTCGATCTATCCATGTATATATGATATAATAAGGGGTCTGGCTTCACTTGCACTTGTAGTTTTCTATAGCCATCCCATCCATGTCATTACAAATTAAAAGTCCCAAAGCACTACAAGAAAATTAAATATTTTGAACAATTTATTTTCAAAGGTCATTAGTTACGTATTAAAATAAAATATTGTTATTGACACTTTATCCAAAAATATTATTTTAAAATCTAAAACTAGGAGTCAATTGGAACATTTACTTCTCACCAAAAAATTCTTGTATAGACACAAGTCTAAGAATGATTTATTAGATATACTCACAAAAAGAGGGTAGAACCCATAGATAAATGAATATGTGTTTAATGATGCTAATGGAACCCACTTTTATTGTTAGTGTGTTTAAATATGATCTATTAGACTTATACCTATACAAAAAATTTTCCTCATTATCATTAGATATGATTTGCCCCACCTACTTCATTCTTCCATTACATTTAATAATAATAAAATATGTGTCCCAATAAAACACCTATGTTTAGGTGCTAAAATAACATGGCTAATATTGAAATGACCGATAATTTTAATTATTCTTGAACATTTTGTCAAAAGTAAAACTAGAATATGTCAAAATTGTAATTCACAGTGGAAATTTAAGACCTAAAACACAACACAAACACGAAAATGTTGGAATGCGATTTGTATGCCTATGGTAATTAGAGCCACTTCCCTCGCTGTCAATTTATAGAAACAAATTGCCTCAGCATGCATACACATGCTTTCGATCTATCCATGGATATATGATATAATAAGGGGTTGTGGACTTGTAGTTTTCTATAGCCATCCCATCCATGTCACTATAAATTAAAAGTCCCAAAGCATTACAAGAAAATTAAATATTTTGAACAATTTATTTTCAAAGGTCATTAGTTACGTATTAAAATAAAATATTGTTATTGACACTTTATTCAAAAATATTATTTTAAAATCTAAAACTAGAATCAACTGGAACATTTACTTCTCATCAAAAAATTCTTGTATAAACACAAGTTTAAGAATGATTTCTTAGATATACTCACAAAAAGAGTGTAAGACCCATAGATAAATGAATATGTGTTTAATAATATTGATGAAACCCATTTTATTGTTAGTGTGTTTAAATATGATCTGTTAGACTTATACCTATACAAAAAATTTTCCTCATTACCATTAGATATGATTTGCCCCACCTACTCCATTCTTCCATTATATTTAATAATAATAAAATATGTGTTCCAATAAAGCACCTATGTTTAGGTGCTAAAATAACATGACTGATATTGAAATAACCAATAATTTTGATTATTCTTGAACATTTTGTCAAAAGTAAAACTAGAATATGTCAAAATTGTAATTCACAGTGGAAATTTAAGACCTAAAACACAACACAAACACGGAAATGTTGGAATGCGATTTGTATGTCTATGGTAATTAGAGCCACTTCCCTGGCTGTCAATTTATAGAAACAAATTGCCTCAGCATGCATACACATGCTTTCGATCTATCCATGGATATATGATATAATAAGAGGTTGTGGCTTCACTTGCACTTGTAGTTTTCTATAGCCATCCCATCCATGTCACTATAAATTAAAAGTCCTAAAGCACTACAAGAAAATTAAATATTTTGAACAATTTATTTTCAAAGGTCATTAGTTGCTTACGTATCATGCATTGATGGTGTTTTACACAAATCAATTCTAATTTAAATTTTATAAAATTACACAAAGTGAATGAGTTATAAATATCTTATTGATTGATAATATTTTACACTATCAGTGCATAATAATTAGTTTTGAATTTAATATAATAATATTCTTATAATTACATAATAATATTGAATGATATTATTACTATATTTGGTTAAATATGCATTGCGTAAGTTACATAATAATAATTATATTTATATTTTTAAATATTAGTGGATATATATTTCTTTAGTAAGTTACACCCCCTTTTCTGAGATGCTCTTATTATATAGTTCACCTTTTTGTTTTCACGATGTACACTTCTCTTCCTTGATGATGAAAATATAACAACATTTCCATCCATTTTTAATTTTTCTATTAGATCTTTATTATTTTATATTTATTATCTTTTTGTGGCAAAAATACCATTTCCATTTAGTTATACATATTGAAATCTTTTTTAGAAAGTAAATTATATATAACTAATGAGGGAATATTAATATAACGACAATGATGACACGGACATTAATTATTTTAATTTTTTATTAATATTATATGAAGGGAATAAATTATTAATAATAACAATAATTTCTGGTAATAAATTGTGGAAAAGTAAATAATGTGTACTTTTTAATTTTTTCAATATTTTCATGCTATATTATATTATAATCAGTGTTTAAGTAAGAATGTTAATAAAAAAATTGTTGCATTAATTTATTAAAATGAAAATAAAAAATAATGTTATATTAATTTTAATATTATTAAAATTGTTAATAATGATTCAATAATCTTAACAAGTATAGTGTCATTAATATTGGCATATAATTCTCAATAGTTTACAAAAATGAAATAGTTTTAATAATGTTAAATAATAAATAATTTTAAAAATAATAAAGAAATTTTTATAAATATTGACACTAATTATACTTTATATAATGGATATTTTAACATATTTAAGTACATATTTGGACTAAAATAATTTGGACTAAATTGTACATTTTAAAAATAAAGAGAGTTGTATAATAGGAGTGCCTTTAGAGAGAAGAGTGTAATTAACTCATATTTCTTTGGGAATAACTTTGACGATGTAAAAAAAAAAAATCTTACACACTATATTCAATTAAAAATAATAAATCATATTATGCTAAACAATTATGTAGATTTTTTTCCTAAAACAATACATGGTGATTTGTAAATTTACTATTAGATGCGTATGCAAATTATTATCTTGTTAAGTGAAAAAATAAATCAAAGAATGAAGTGACGTATGTCATTTGCCAATTTCTCTTTCCATCTATTGAGCATGGATACAAGACACAATACAGACATGAGGAACATCAAAATTAAAAAATTATAGGATATAGATATAATATATATATATAACTAAAAATTTAATAAAAATAATACATTATTTAAAATATTATGGATATAAACTTCACTTATGCTTTAATTTCTTATAAACATAACAAAATATGTATTATTTATCTTTTATAATATTGTTTGTATCGTGTTTTTTATATTAGTGTTAAAAAAATAAATTTAAATTAAATATCTATAGATATATATCATCGATATATTATGTAAGATCTGATCCTGATACATGTCTACATGTAAACATGGCACTCAAATAGTATGTCCATCCTTCGTAGGTCTCCATTTTTGCCCTTTCCCACTTTAACTATTGCTTCCTCCGTAATTTATTAATTAGGAAAATAATAAAAAAAATTCAATATTAAAAAAATTTGTGTGTAATTTATTAAATTATATTACCTGTGATTATTTTACTAAGAGAAATGATAGTTTGACCCTCATGAGTCGCGAGTCACTACCTTTGAATGGTTAGATTAGATGAAAAAAATATTTAAGAATATTTTAAGAAAAATAAATGATTTTGAATGATGGATTGCACAATGAGTCGAGGTGATGCGTCTACTCTACGTACATATAGCGGGAAATTATTTTTTTTATGGGTTTCAAATGTATCATTATCAATAATATGATTATTAGGGTTGATTTACCTAAATATGACTTTTTTAAATCACGCTTATGGCGTGATTACTAACACCCAAAATTATAAAAACCACCTGCCCCCAAACAAATAATCACACATGCAGAAATCAATAATTGCACCTGCCAATAGCATTGAATCACGCCACTTACGTGATTTCCATAATCTCGACTTTGGCGAGATTTCTTCCACGTACAGGGTGCAACATTTTGACCAGCTCCATGTATGCTGGGACATGCAGGAACGTGCACAAACGCACGCCAACTGGAAGCGAGGCCAGCGTCCGAGCAAGGGGCCATCATCCAAAGCGGCGGGAAGCCACGCAAGCTCGGAGTGCAGCATGTAAACTCCTTGTCAGTCCAGCGCGAATATCGCTGAAGAAGAGAATCTCACTTGTGGTGTGATTTCATAAATCAGAGAATCTATGTGACAACGTTACTTCATGTCGGGAAGTGGTGTTGCATGGCTCGAGTATAAATAGAAGTTATGGGAGAAGGCCACTACCCAAAGAGAGTTAGAGTTTGTAAAAAATTTAGAAGAGTTTGAAGAAGGTTTTTCCTCTACGAATCCAGAGAGTGTGGCTTTTTTAGCGTTTGAAATAAAAAATTTATCTATGGCTTCTGATAAAACGATAATTTTGGAAGAACATGTATCTAGGGGATCGTCAAAATATTGTAAGTATTTCATTTTATATTTAACATTTTATATAAAAAAAATTAAAGATTAAATTTTATTTTGCATGTGTTTTTTTTATATAAGAAATTAAAGATTAAATACTGGTAAGTAGGGAATTATATTTTATATTTAATATTTTATGTAATTTTATTTAATATTTTTTATAACAAATTAAAGATTAAATACTGGTAAGTAGGTACTGTAAGTTGGGAATTACATTTTATATTTAATATTTTATGTTATTTTATTTAACATTTTTTATAACAAATTAAAGATTATATACCGGTAAGTTGGAAAATACATTTTATATTTAATATTTTATGCAATTTTATTTAACATTTTTTGTAACAAATTAAAGATTATATACTGGTAAGTAGGTAAAGTAGGTAATTACATTTTATAGTTAATATTTTATGTTATTTTATTTAACATTTTTTATAACAAATTAAATATTATATACTGGTAAGTAGGTAATTACATTTCATAGTTAATATTTTATGTTATTTTATTTAACATTTTTTATAACAAATTAAAGATTAAATACTAGTAAGTAGGGAATTACATTTTATATTTAATATTTTATGTAATTTTATTTAACATTTGTTATAACAAATTAAAGATTATATACTAGTAAGTTGGGAATTACATTTTATATTTATTATTTTATGTAATTTTATTTAACATTTGTTATAACAAATTAAAGAATATATACTAGTAAGTAGGGAATTACATTTTATATTTAATATTTTATTTAACATTTTGTATAACAAATTAAAGATTATATTGCTTAAGCATACTCTTTCTCTAATGATTAATTTTATTTTGCGTATGTATTTTTTGAAAAATACATAAAGATTAAATTTAATTACTTAATTAATATATATTTTACTTTTATAACAGGAAAGAGATTTATTGCGGCCTCGTCACCTATACATGAAGTCACGAAAGTAGAGATTCATGAGCATTTACGACAGGCTTCTCTATTGGTTTCCCCACATTTGTGAATTAGAGATAAATAGACCTCTTATAAATGCTTTAGTGGAAAGGTGGAGACGGAAACTCATACATTTCACTTTCGGTTGGGGAGTGCTCGATAACACTAGAGGATGTCATATTACTTGGACTTCGTATAGAAGGATTACCAGTCACTGGAATTACCAATGGCACCACCATAGCACTCCAGAATATGTGTGAACAATTACTTGGTGGTCGCCAATCACCGATCTTGTGGTTGGAGAAATCAAACTTGAATGGCTTGATTTTCATGTAAATAATCTTGAAACAAATTCTGAAGAGCTAATAACATTTAATGTCCGAGTTGTATACTAGCTTTGTTTGGGCATTTTCTAATGCCGAATAAGAGCACATCATTGGTTCACGGAAAGTTCTTGCAACTACTTGCAAATGTAGATGAAATTAGATGGTATAGTTGGGGCTCGGTGCGGTGCTTTACCAAGGGTTAGATCGTGCAACACGTAAGAATACGCGAGAAGTTGCCCGTTGCATGGTCCTGTTGCAAGTGTGGGCATGGTATCGGCTCCCTGGTTGGCTCCTTTGCCAAGCATGCCAAATGCTTTCCCACTTGCTCTCAGGTAAAAATATTTTAAATAAATTACTTAGTTACAAAATTTGTTCATAAAGCAAAAATATTTCAGGTGGAAGGAACCACGATATCAACGCAACAATCCATACGCTAATGTTCCTAATATCAGACTTGCATTGGATCAAATGCAATTTCATCAGGTAAACATTACTATATCAAGGACTTCTTTTTAATATTAAATTAAATAATATTTGTATGTAATATAGTTTTTTGGTTAATGCAGTTTGTGTGGCAACCATATTCTGGATTGATGATTGATGCTCACATTCCAGATGATGTGCGGCCGTATGATATGGTCAACGGTTATCCCGCTTATTTGTTTTGAGGTCATAGAGTGGCATGCTTAACCGTGTCATGCGTCAATTTGGGCTAGATCAACAAATTCCCTCCCACCCCGTAATTTAGGAGGATCACATAATAAAGACTTACGAGGAAGAAAACCAACTAATTGGAGGGAGAAGCATAATGAGTGGGTGACATTGTGGGAACCCGTTATGAGCATTTATTCAGGGGCAACCTACTAATCAGTATGTTCCATCATATGAATATCAAGATTGGTATACACAATATGCAATAAATTGGTTATGGTTGTCTCTCAGAGATGTAACAACAGCCAATCCTCCAACACCAGCTAATCCCTAAGAACCAGCAATCCCAAGAACCAGCCAATACCACAACACCAACATATCCCCCAGGACCAGCCATTCCCACACCAACAATTTCCCGATGAGCAACCATTCCTACACCATGAGATACCACACTATGAACAGTCATTCTCACACAATGATCCGCCATTCCCACTACATCATCCATTTCTACAATACCAGTCATTTCCACTATACCATCCATTTCCAGATGCCATCATTTCCAGTGCCCATGCCACCACCTCATCGCAGGAAGACCTTGCATCCGTGCAAGTTTCAAATGATGAGGTAGATCAATGGTTGAATCAACAGTCCTCGCATGTCAGAGTCCCAGAGTCGACAAAGTCAACAAAATTGGGAGGCACCTCGAATGTCCTTAGATGCAAGGGACACCCGTCGTGGTTCAAGAAGCATTTTGAGTAGAGGAAGAAGGTCTGTTGAAGGTAATGGCACTGGACCATCTCGTCAGGGTCATTTAGGGGAAATTATGAAATCAATATTGATGAAGCTCAATCTCACCCGACGTCTCTTTGACTTGAATGAGGAGGCCGATGTACAAGAAGATGTATACCGACCAATTGTGTCTGATATTGCTTCTAAGCCAATACTCTCCCTACACATCAGTGGACACCAATGACGTGGGTTCAACGGAGCAAGGGATGGGGTTAGTGGGAACATCTACATCTGACCACGTGGTAGAGCCTGAGGTTGTAGGTGACGTGGAGAAGGAGAGGGGAGAATGGATGAGAGAGGGAGAGAGGCGTAGGAGAAGTAATAGCCCCCTCCCACATTGGATGAGAGGGTTTGGGTCTGGTTTACGAAAAACTATTTCACCCATCAGATTGAGCCTTTCAGGAAAAAGCCGCCCAAGGGAAAATAGTCTTTGATGTTCCTATTTTATCTTTTTTTTTTATGTGTGTGTTATGTAGTTATTTTATCTTTTTTTGTATGAGATGTAATTATGAATATTTCCTTTGAGTAAATATATTATCTTTATTTGCATTCGGATTTTGAAATTTATTTTTTCATTTTGAAAATGGTTATTTTAGTTAACAATACTAATTGGCATGTTAACAAGCTATTACAAACATGACAATAACATTAATAACAATCTAATACAAATTACAAAGAACATAATAGACAAGCTAACAAGCTATTACAACAGAACTCCTAAGAAGTCATAAAAACAAAAAACATGGAGGTACACTGACAAGCTATTAGAAACATAAATACTAAGAAATCATCAATAAAAAACACGAGGAAGGCTAACATGCTATTACAAACCACACTACGAACTAGGCCCAGGAGCATGCGTACATCGAATGTGACTATGCCCTCACCTCTACAAAGACCGCATCGTCAAGTTCCTCGCATCTCACGCGAGTCCATTTCATTTAGGAAACGAGTTGATTTGGGGCGACCTTTTCCTGTGCGCTTCAATGAAGGGTTGGGACAAATTCTTGGTCCTCTATATCGGCGCCATGTGCTTTCATTCCCTATGACCCCAAACTGTTTCTTGTACACTTTGCAAATTCTGTCCATTGTATAAATATTGTCAACATAAGGATGCCATGTAACCTTTAAGTATGAGCAACAGGCCATCACATGACAACATGGATATCGATATCTGGAAGTCACCACAATCACAATTCCTGTGCCTTAGATCAACTCTATATGCATGTCCGCTAGATGGATCTTGAACTTGGAAAATCTGATGATGTCTATCTGCTTGAGTAATGCGGAGGGTCTGGAAGCCTGCTCATTTGCTCGAAGTCGAGGCATCACTGTGTTAGAGAAAACCTGCCCCATTTTGCGAGCACATGCCTCCTCACTTTTCCTTGTAAACAACTCAGCTAATTGAAAATATGTTGCTCTGACCAAAGATGTAATGGGAAGATTGTGAGCCCTTTTAATACTGAGTTCACACACTCGACTAAGTTTGTGGTCATGTGACCCCAGGTGTCCACCATCATATGCTAAGACCCATTTTTCACGTGGGATCGCATCAAGCCAGGTTGTATATCTATCTCCACGTTCCCGCACCCGCTCATAATTAATATTGAATTGATGCTCCATTCTCAAGTATCCTGCAAGACACAATATGTTCAATATATTATTTTTTAAAAATCACAAGCATAAATCCATTAATTCAATATCAATACCAGAGTGTAAATTACCCATGCTCACGACCAATTTGTGCAAGTAAGGTGCCTTGAAGTTTCGCAAGAAATTGGCACCGATGTGCCTTATACAATACATGTGAAATGCTCTCGAGGTTCCCATTGACCATTGCTTCTCCTTATTGCTGCATTTATTGATTCGTGACGATCAAAAATAATGCCAACTCCATCTTGTGTGACAACATTTTTGCTTAGATTATCAAGGAAAAAATGCAGGCATCTCAGTCTCACCCTCAACAATAGCAAAAGCAACTGGCAATATATTCTGATTGCCATCTTATGCAACTGCCACCAATAAAGTCCCTTTGTATTTTCCATACAAATGTGTCCCATCAACTTGAACAAGTGGTTTGCGTGTCTAAATGCTTTAATGCAAGGACCAAAACTCCAAAATATACGAAAAATTCAAACATCTGAAACTAGCTCATCGTCGCGAAACGCCTCTCCAGCATCCATCTGAACTCCTGATCCTTGAACAAGCATCACACATTGCCACACACCATTGCGACAAAGCTTCATAGGAGGCTTCCCATTGACCAAAAACTTTTTCAATTGCCTTTTGTTTTGCCCTCCATGCTTTTCGGTATGTTACCGTGTAACCGTATTGAGATTGAATCTCTGCAATCAGATTTAATCTTGAATGATGGATCAGATTCTACCATGGGCTTTATAAGTTTTGCAATTGTATTTCTGAATCCAATTTAGTGTGATCATGGGTGAATCTTTCACCAATGCAAGTGTGTGGGCCATTATACTTCCTGATTTCCAGAAGTATTTATTTTTTCTAAAGCTGGCCCTAACAAGCCATTGACAATCAGCCCCATAGTGAGTACACTTAGCATAAAATGTCGTTGGTTTTGACTCATACACTTTATAATTCACTCATTCAATATTGTACTTCTTAATTGCCCGTATAACAGACTCTCTGTCACTAAATTGCATTCCAACACATAATTCACCATCGCTAACAGGGACACCTATGAAATATAATATGAAATAAAGAAATTAACATATTAAAAAGCATATAAATAAAAATTAAGCAAAAATAAAATAATAACAGCAAAACATGTAAATTAAAAATTATGTATTATTGGTCATTTTTATTTTATTGTCATTTCTTTTTATTTTAATTCATGATATTTCTAAATATCTTTAATTAAAAGCTTTTTTTGTATTTGTAACATATTGCCACAATGGTATTTTAAATTTATATTTAAAATTTTACTAATTAATTTTAAATATAAAAATTCAATATAATTAAACTTTTACCATAATACAGAAAATTCATATGATAAATTTAATGTTTAACTTAAATTAAAAAGATAATGACAAAATTCATATAACTTGTAAATTTAATAAAATAAAATAAAAAAGATAATAACTACATACCGGCATACTCGAAACTCAGTGTATTCATAGTTTCAAGATTTAAAGCACGCATAAAGGATGGCTCCCTGAATGGGTGCCGACTAGCAATTATGTTTGGTGTGTGCTCATCATTTACTTCATTATCTAGATCCATATCATCAGCATCGCAATCACTACTTCCATATTCCTCTATAAAGTCTTCCCTATCACTTTCATCATTGTTTTCTTCTGATTCTACTCTACCTTCTGGAATGTGTTCAGGTGAGGTTCTTCCTCCTCATTGTCAATTTGATGGAAAAAGATAGGAGCCGCTTCTTTGAAATCGACATACAACTCGATGGCAGAAATTTTGCTGAATGCCTGGTAGATTTGAAACATTTGGTGCATGCTATCATCGTTGCTTATTGCGACTTATTGATAATGTGTGAACCCACCAAAATGGATCCTGGACACCTGTATGTTATTCTCTCCACTGTCTTTGGAGTTTCAGGATTTATGTCCTGACAAAGCCCACTCTCTAACTCCGCAAATGACATAGTGTAGGAATAAAAAAACATGCTGGATTCTCACATGTAAATGTGACACCTTCACTCGTATTAACAATACTACCACTTGAAATATACTATGATATTTGTCGTGATATCCATTTTTACCTCTTTTTTTACTATCCTACTCCTTCTTCTTTTGACACAGAGCTCTTTTTTTAACACTTAGATCTTTATTTTTTTTTTAGGACTAGGAAAACAAAATAAACAAATAAAATCAGAAAGGAAAAAGAAGAATGAGACCCTTTTTTTGCGAACTGAAAATGTGACATTTTTTTTTTACACACATCATTTTCTTAAGACTAAAAAAATACACCGACAAAATATGAAAAAAAAAGAAGATTTCTATTTTTCTCCTATTCTACCCATTTTTTCTACCCAATTTCTCTTTTGACAAACAAATAGAACGAAAGAAGAGATGTTGAAAGCGGATTAAAGAAGAATGAGACACTTTTTTTACTAGACTGGAAATGTGACACTTTTTTTTACACACATTACTATCTAAGGAGTAAAAAAAATATACCGATAAAATATGAAGAAAAAGAAGAAGAAGAAGATCTATATTTTTGCTCCTATTCTACGTTACTCTACCTCTCTTTGTTTTGACAAATAAATAGAACGAAAGAAAGAGATAATGGAAGTGGCTTAAATAGAGAGTGTAAAATATTTTAATAGTTATAAAAAAATCTCGCCAAATGCGTTATTAAAATCTCGCAAAAGGCGAGTTATTTTAATATTTCTCTCTAACAATCTCGCTAAAGGCGAGCTTAAGTTTTTCAAATTAATAAATTTTTGTCAATAAAATCTCGCAACCAGCGAGATTTTGAAGATTTTATTATTTTATTTCGTTTTAAAAAATAACGTATTATGCAAGATTTCTTTCAATTATATACACGTAATTTTCGCCTCAAACCCATTCTTTCGTATATCATATACTCAAATCCAATATCAAAATAACTGACCCTCATGTATCATTGTTATTAAATTTTTATTTATATATATATTGTGTTCGTGTCCTATAAATTTTCATCTTTAATGTGTCTTTTGTGTTTGTGTCATGTCATGTCCCATATACGTAAGAGTGTCCATGCTTCATAATTCGTCACATGACCTCTTTCTTCTTTTTCTCATAAGCATTCTCAAGATTCTAGTAGCTTTTCCTGGTTAAACTTACAAATAACACAAAAAAATGAATGCGTATATATATATATATATATATATATATATATATATATATATATATATATATATATATATATATATATATATATATATATATATATACTTTTTGTGTTATTATAAAGTAAGCATTGTTTAAAAATCATAAAAATGAAGCAAGCAATAAATGGAGCACCGGTCAATCAAATAATGAGCGACACAATTTAAAAAAAGAAAAGGGGTTGTTTGGAAGTGTTTTTGTTCTTAAATTTTTTAAATTTTAGAAAACAAGTTTCAAGTTCAATTTTAAAAACAAAAAACAGAAAAATTTTGTTTGGCAATGTAATTTCAAAAACGGTTTTATAATAATAAAAAAGAAATCCTGTTTGGATAATTTTTTTAAAAAACAACTTTTAAAACTAATAAAACAAAAAACGTTTAGCAAATTGAATTACTATAAATGACAAATTTGAGCTATTATATTTTATAGATAATATTTTCCATGCATACTTAATAAATAAAGTCCTAATACAAATTTCTATTCTAAAAATAGTCTTAACACAACTTGATGTCAATTTACATTTATAAATCCATTTATAAGCTATGCATAATTTTTTTGTAACCACATCCAATTTGCAATTTGTTTACGATATCTTGTCATTTCTCTTGAGCTTCATCTGTCAATCTTGTTGTGTTGTCCTTTTTGGAATTCACATCTAAATTTACATTATCATTCATAGCTTCAACGTCAGATGAATCATTATCCTTCCATTCTCTAAACAATCTGTCGCATTCCCCACTTACGCACATTTTTATGAATTACCCAACATGCTATAACAATAAGGCGTTGCCTAAAAGGCTTTTATAGTGGCATTAGCCTCAAAATGGGAAATTTTGCTTTCAAGACTCCAAAACATAATAAAGCTTACACTTGGCTCATTTAATAAATGAGCTCAAATCATTAATTCAAACTCGACTCATGAGCTCAACTTGTTGAACTGTTAACACATCAAGATGAAAATATCTCACAAGTTTACTTAACTCACTTCCTCAAGCGCAATAAAACTTCCAATACATATATATAACCTTTACATTACAGAATAACCCACATTTACATAGTATCTCAATAACACTGATATAAACTATAACCCATGTTACCTAGACTATAACAAACCAAACAAGATCATATTCTATATCAATCCTAGAAACACAAAAACCCCCACACCTAGACCCACCAATATACACAGAGTTAGTGCATGTTTAGTGGACTACTTGATCTACCTTATGCCCAGGGACAAGGTCATTTACAGTTTTATGGCCTCAATTGGATAACAAGGTGTCACGGCTAGTTAAAATTACTTGGAAAAAACTATCCACTTCCTTTGCAAGAAGATCTAATCCTTGTGAAAGCTTCTCCAAGTGCCGCCTAATTCCTCAACATTCTTTTGAATTGATTATGTCTTCTGATTTCTTCGCTACCCTGGATTGTGGGATATAATTCCTTCAGAGGCTTTAACTTATTCCAACTCAGTCAACATAGAAAATTTCCCATTGGAAAATCTAACTCTAATCTCCTCATTGATAAGATTATGCAAACCTCTAAAGCTGAAGCCAGGAACAAGAGACTACACCAACAAGAGACTAAAAAGTGAGATATGAAAGTCAGGGTTCAGGTAGGAAGAATCACAAGAGATAATACTTGTGCACCCAATTGGCAGATATCTAACAAAAAATCCATGCATAACATAATTCAAAGTTGTGCATTGATACTCTACAATGTCCTTGTGCCTTTTGAATCACTTGTTTCCAAGTAAAATTGAACAATGGAAGATACATATGAAATTATGACAATACCAACAAAGACAGTTCACATGAATACCCTCATTGACCACTCAAAACACAACATGTCCCCTTACCCCATCCAATTCTTGTTCCAAATAATATTAACCGCAGAAGATACATATGTGGCAATCATTTCTACCATTGTAATTTGTTCTAACTAATTGATTACTAACCTACCTCTTCCCACACCCCCCCAAAAAAAAACACCCACACCACACACAAAACCATGTGTTCATGTCATGTAATAACTAAAGGCTTACATACTGAAAAGTAATTTCCATTTCTATATGATTTTTGTAGTTAGTGAAATCATATCACCTTAATTTCAATCCTAGTGTGTTTGATATACATTGATCCCAAAAATACCTTACTTTCTAAAAATGCACGTGATTTCTTTATGACTATTATTATTGAGGAAAAAAGTTCTCATTTTGTGTACTCCAATATTACGACTTCATAAGACATTTAATTTAACTTAAAGGAATTTTTTGCTTAAAGCAGCAAAACTTCCTAATAACCCATGGTTTTCTTGTCAAGTTACAACCAAATGGCACCAATACAATAGAATAGGTTTCCTAAAAAGCTTGTAATATCACCAGACCAGAATGTTCAACTAAGACTTGAGCCAAATAAAGCACAAAGGGAAGCAATGCTATTATGTTAGACTTTCATGTATCTTTTAAGATCTCAGAAATTAGAGAGCTTGAAAAGAGGTAAAGTAGAACCATTGAAGTACATTGTATGGTTAGTGTGGAAGTTTGTTGTTCCAATCACTCCCACTTGTCATTGGAAAAATTCAACATTTTAACTAAAATAAAATTACTCAATCAGTAAGATGTTCTTAATAGCAAATAATCAAACTGAGTGCTACAAGCTTGAAGAGTTCTTTCCTTGACATTAGGTAACTAGCCAACATGATTTTCTAAAATGTGCTTTAACAGGAGCACTATACCCTAGAATTAGGTTGCTGCTCCAATAGAAATTAATGGTTAATATGGTTTGCAACTTGAATGCTTAGGCAACATAAGGGCAATTTACTAAAGTATAAGTCATCATTTTATCCAATGAGCTTGTGCTTGCTCACTAGCAATGAGAAAGAAATATCTAAAAAACTATGGAGGACAGTTTATTTGAATTTGTTGATGCTTTGATAAATTAAAATTTCCTACTAGATATCTGAAGAACCTCAATAGAGGACTCAAAAAATTGTGTGTGTTGCTACGATTATGTGTTTTACATCAAGAAAAAATAAGACATACCAGCATTGTGCCATATGTTTTACTTAACCAAACATTATGACTAAAGGTCCAAACGAACCAATAAATTTCACAGAAAATATATGGTGTCAAACAAGTGAATCCATTTCTAAAAAGGAAAAGGAAAAAGAAAGAGAGTTAGGATGTTTTACTTAATCCTTTTGCTTTATGGTGGACTGGCGGCTGGTTGGTGGTGAGATGGCCGGCTGACTCGCGAGGTGCGGTGTGGTCGCAGGCGGTAATCTCCTTGGGCTTCGCGATAACGCCGATGGCTTGGGGATTCGCGGTATTGCCGGTGGTTGGGGGCTTCGCGGTACGCAGAAGGGGGTTTCGAGGAGGTGGCTTCCGGCGGGGGTTCGGGAGGGGGACCTCATGGCTAGGGGTGCTTCACGGATGGGGACGGTTCCATGAGGGGCCTCACGGCTGGGGCTTCACGGGGGCGGCGGGTCTTCGTCGCCAGGCTGGGTTGCGGTTGAAGGGGCTTGGTGGCGGAGGAGCTTGTCGCGCGAGCTTCATCACCAACGAGCTTGATCAGAGGAGCTTCGCGAAGGAGCTTGGTTCGTGGAGGGCCTTGGTCCTCCCTTGGTCGTGGAGGAGCTTGGGGCTGGTTCACCTACCTCGATGGATTTGCGGGCGGTGGCGGCGAAGCTGGCAGGTGATTGGGGGAGCGCCCTTCACTTGGAGTTGTGTGTCCTGGTGAGTGTCCACCAAAATAAGAATAAATCATGAAGAAACAATGCTGGCAAGAGCTCGAGGCAATGGAAAAAACGGAACTCAATCTAATTACAAGTTTGCCAGGTGTTTTCACTAAGTTTTAAAACAAGAAAACAACAAAACATGTTTTATCTATTTTTGTGTTTTGGTTTTTAAAATTCAAATGTTGTTTTTTGATTTTTAAAAACAAGTTTTACAAAATAGATAACCTGTTATGAAATATTATCCATTTATGGATGTCCATATTTTTAGCTTGATGAGATTAAGATGTGATATTATATCTCTCTTTATTTGGCTATAAATAGCCCTTTGGATGCTCCATATAGAGTATCTCTTGAGACTATCAATAAGACTATTCTTTCTCTTCTTCTCCATTATTCTCTTTATTCTTATTTTTATAACACGTTATCACTTTGCTCTCAAAGTGAAGAAGCTTGTTAACACAATGCAGACATGATTCCTTCTTCTAGAATTCTTTATTTATGGTGGAAATTGGAAGAGCATTCGATACAAGCCACAAGTCTTTTCTCAACCGCTTGAGTTCGAAGGCATTTGTTTTTGGTTAGTTTTTCTTTCCCCTATATTATTATTATAGCATCGGAATATAAATGCTTGAGGTAAGACATCTTTACATATTTATCTTGAATATTATATATTGAGATTCATCTTTTACTCAATAAGTTTTGAGACTAATAAACAAGAAAATGTCAATTCCAGAAGAATTGCACAAAACAATACCTTTTTTGGGTCTTGGAGACACCATTAAAGAAAAGGAGAAAATAATTCAGAAGGATTGCACAAATCAATAATTCCTTCTAGTTTATTCTATTTCTACCATTCCAGAAGTGAATGGCAATCATTCCAGAAGTGAATGACAATCATACAAAAAATAGATAATCATTCCTGAAGTGAATGAGAATTATATAGAAAATGGATAATCATTCCTTGAAGTGAATGCATCCTTATTATTGAAAATTATCCAATATATATATATATATATATATATATATATATATATATATATATATAATTGATTTATTCCTCTATTTGAGGAGATTTGCATATTCCAGAAGTGAATATGTCAAAAGATTATTCCATAAAGTAAGATTTACTTCACTCATCTAGAGAATGGAAAAAGCGAGTGTTAATACCATTATTGGTACTACTGATATGATTGAAGGCTCCAGAAGAGCTATTATTTTGTTTCCTGGGGGAACAAAGTTCATAATAAATGATGCATTATTTTCTAGCAAGTCTCAAAGAAACTTACTAAGTTTCAAGGATATTCGCCAAAATGGATATCACATTAAGACAGGTAAATGAGGGAAATAATGAGTACCTCTATATTACAACTTGTGATTCAAATAAGAAAGTTGTACTAGAAAAATTGCATTCGTTTTGTTCCGTTATATTACACTAATATTAGTGCAATTGAATCAAATGCTATTGTAAACCAGAAGTTTACTAGCCCAAATGATTTTAACATTTGGCATGACAGGTTGGGACATCCTGGAGCAATAATGATGCGAAGGATTATAGAAAACTCACAAGGGCATTTATTGAAGAACCAGAAGATTCTTCAATTTAATGAGTTTTCTTGTGCTGCGTGTCAAGGAAAATTAATTACGGCCCTTTACAAAAATTGGATTTGAATCCCTGAATTTCTAGAAAGAATTCAAGGTGATATATGTGGACCAATTCATCCACCTTGTGGATCTTTTAGATATTTCATGGTCATAATTGACGCATCTACGAGATGGTCACATGTGTGCTTATTATCATCTCACAACCTGGCGTTTGAGATTACTTGCCAAATTATTCGACTAAGAGCACAATTTCCAGAAAATCCAATCAAAACAATTCGTCTTGATAATGCTGGTGAATTCACTTCTCAAGCATTTAATGCTTATTGTATGGCCAGTGGTATAAATGTTGAACATCCAGGAGCTCATGTTCATACACAGAATGGGCTAGCCGAATCATTTATAAAGCGCCTCCAAATGATTGCTAGACCATTGCTTATGAGAACAAATCTCCCAATCTCTGCTTGGGACATGCTATTTTGCATGCTGAGCACTTATACGATTGAGACCAAGTAGTTATCATAAATTTTCTCCCTACAATTAGCTTTTGGCCACCAAACATATCCCATTTAAGAATTTTTGGGTGTGCGATCTATGTTCCAATTGCCCCACCTTATCGCACCAAAATGGGACCCCAAAGAAAATTGGGAATATATGTTGGATATGACTCCTCTATAGTAAATTATCTTGAAATACAAAAATGTATTTAAAGTTGATTTCTGATTGTCATTTCGATGAAGTAATGTTTCCAACATTAGGGGAAATAAAAGCTGAAAAGGAACTAAATTGGAATGCATCATCTTTGATTCATTTAGATCCTCGATCAAGGCAATGTGAACTAGAAGTTCAAAAGATTATACATTTGCAAAGAATAGCAAATGAATTGTCAGATGCATTTTCTGATACAAAAAGGATAACTAAGTCCTATATACCAGCTGAAAATGCCCCAATTCAATTGATGTCCCTGGACAATTGGTTAATGAAACAATTACACGCCAGAAGCGTGGAAGACCGCTGGTTCCAAAGACAAAAATCCTCGAAAAAAAAAGGGGCAAATGATGATATAGAGGCAAAGATTCTCTTCCGAAGAAGAGGAGAGACATAGTGAGGACATCTCAGTAGTCCATAATTCTGACATAATTGAAACGCAGAAGACGTTTAGGTACCTGAAACGTCAGAATATTGAAAATGATGAGATTTCAATAAACTATGTTTCCAAGAGAAAAGATGGAACCTGGAAATTGTTGTCGACAACATATTTGCATATAATGTAGCGCTAGATATTATGCATGAGAATGAGGATCTTGAACCAAGAAGCGTCGAAGAATGTCGACGTAGAGATGATTGGCCAAAGTGGAAAGAAGCCATGCAGGCTGAATTAGACTCACTTGCAAAACGTGAAGTCTTTGGACCTGGAGTCCAAACACCAGAAGGTGTGAAACCTGTGGGATACAAATGGGTATTTGTGAGAAAAAGAAATGAGAAAAATGAAATTATACGCTATAAGGCTCGACTTGTAGCACAAGGTTTCTCACAAAGACCTGGTATAGATTATGATGAAACGTACTCCCAGGAGTGGATGCAATAACGTTTCGATATTTGATTAGCTTATCTGCAAATAATAAGCTAAATATGCATCTAATGGATGTTGTGACAGCTTACCTATATGGTTCATTAGATAATGATATCTATATGAAAGTCCCTGAAGGATTAAAGATATCAACAACATCCAACAAACGCCCCAGGAAATGTACTCAATTAAATTGCAAAGATCTATATATGGTCTAAAGGCTTCGGAATGGTATAACGTCTCAATGAGTATTTGATTAAGAAGGGGTTTAAGAATGATGCTATTTGCCCATGTGTTTACATAAAGAAATTTGCACATGGATTTATTATAGTTGCTGTGTATGTTGATGATTTGAATATCATTGGAACTCCTGAAGAGATTCCCATAGTCATAAAAGATCTAAGAGAAGAGTTTGAGATGAAAGATCTTGGAAAAATGAAATTTTGTCCTGGGTTGAGCACTTAGCAAATGGCATATTTGTTCATCAGTCAACTTACAGAGAAAATCCTTCAGAGATTTTATATGGATAAATCACACTCATTAAGTACCCCAATGGTTGTAAGATCATTGGATGTGAAAAAGGACCCATTTCGTCCTCGAGAAGATAACGAAGAAGTTCTTGGTCCTGAAGTACCATACCTCAGTGCCATTGGAGCACTTATGTATCTTGCTAATAATACACGACACATATAACATTCCCTGTAAGTGTATTAGCAAGGTATAGTTCTTTTCCAACCAGAAGGCATTGGAATGGAATTAAACAAATACTTCGGTACCTCAAGGAACAATTGATAAGGGGTTATTCTATTCATATGAATCCAATTCACAATTGATTGGCTATGCAGATCAGGATATTTATCAGATCCACATAAAGGGAGATCTCAAACAGGTTACTTATTCACATATGGTGATACAGCTATATCATGGAGATCTACAAAACAGACCTTAGCCCTACTTCTTCAAACCATGCAGAAATAATTGCAATACATGAAGCAAGTCGTGAATGTTTCTGGCTAGGGCAATAAATCAACATGTTCGAGTGTCATGCGGATTATCTTATAAGGAAGAAACTCCAACAACTTTGTATGAGGACAATGCGGCATGCATAGCTCAACTCAAAGGCGGTTATATCAAAGGAGATAGAACGAAACACATTTCTCCGAAATTCTTCTTTACACATGACCTTCAAAAGCAAGGAGCAATTGATGTCCAGGCAATTCGCTCAAGTGATAATCTAGATTTATTCACAAAGTCACTTCCTACATCTTCTTTTGAGAAACTAGTGCACAAAATCGGATGCGTCGATTGAGAGATCTTCAAGAATGCTCCTAAGAGGGGAGACATACTGTACTCTTTTTCCTTAATCAAGGTTTTTATCCCAATGGGTTTTTCCTTAATAAGGTTTTTAATGAGGCAGTTCTATATTCCCACTACGAGGATATTGTACTCTTTTTCCTTCACTAAGATTTTTTCCCATTGGGTTTTTTTTTAGTAAGGTTTTAATGAGGCATATCCGATGGACATCCAAGGGGAATGTTATGAAATATTATCCATTTATGGATATCCATATTTTTAGCTGATTCAGTTAAGATTTGATTTGATTAGATAGAATCTGTTATGATTTGATGTGATATTATCTCTCTTTATTTGGCTATAAATAGCCCTTTGGATGCTCCATATAGAGTATCTCTTGAGACTATCAATAAGACTATTTTTTCTCTTCTCCATTATTCTCTATTCTTATTTTTATAACATAACCAAACAATTTCTTTTGATTTTTTATTTTTAAAACACAAAAACAGTTTCTAAAAACAGCAACCAAACAACCCCAAAGCTTTTCCCTGTCTTGATTGATCGAATATATTTGAAGTTGTCGATAGAAGAGCGAAGTCGGTTCCAATCATTCACGCTCTAGCCTGACTATTTGTACCGGGTATTAAATTTTGGTTCATAGTTGTAAAGCTTTCACCCAATCTATGCTACACGCATACTTCAAAAGCCAAAATAGTTAACATGGTATCAAACAGCAATTACATTTATACAGTATCTTTGTACCACCAATAATCTTGTTAATAATTTAATACCATATCTATCTATATAATAAATGAACGTCCTGTTTACTGTTTCGGTATACTGTTTATCTACAGTTCGTCTTTTTCCATTTTTTAATTATTAAGTTTAGGATTAATTACCTCAACGTTTGGAGAGGTTTATTAATATTACACTTATTTTTTATTTTGAAAATGAGTGAATTTGATAGGCACTCAAATGTCAATCAATCCGTTTTTTTATTTTTGTAAATTTTTTTAATTTTTTAACTTCTTTTATTTATTTTTGTAACTTTCTTCAACTTCATATGTATTAGAAGTATTTTGAGAAATAAAAATTTTAGATACTAAAAAATAGTTAAAATGAATTATTCTCTTTATATATAGGATAGATATCATCTTCAAAACATATAATAGGATCAAACAATTTTGAATCAATACCTATAATATTATAAATTTTAATCATGTTTTTGTCTATTCCAAAGAATCTGCTTATCAAGATGTACTTTATCATCATCCAATAAGATCCTCTAATGCAAATTGTGTAGTAAATTGTATCCGTAATCCTACTATCATGGTGGAAAATAAGAGGAAGTGAAAAAAATGAAAGAAGAATGAAAAATGTGTTGGGTAGTTTGGAAGTTTTATTTAATGGCAAGGGAAGTTGAAAAATTGCATGATGCAATATATATGTATTTTAAATAATGGTAAAATTAAAAAAAAAAATGGACACCAAAAGAAGGGAATTGCCTTTATATATGTAATAGATAATAGATTACATAATCTCCCTTAAAACCGGTATTAATCTCTCTTAATTTATAAAATTTAAAATTTACCCTCTATGTTAAAAAATCCAATTCAACCAAAAAGAAAATCCTTAAGACCCAAAATTTCCCCTTTTCCTCCAGCTTAGCCATCGATCAATTTTCTCATGTCTTTCATCACATTTGTGTGGAGGAAATGGATTAAGCTTGAAGGGAATTGATGGGTAGCAATGTTGCGCTGTTCTACAGTGTGGTGGATGGGGTGGGTATCACAATGGGGGGATTGATGAGTGGCTTTGCAACGATGGAGTGGGTGCAGGTAGGCAATGGAGGCAATGAGAACGGCGGACGAAGGGTCGTCGAGCGGCAGCTGAGACTTCGCAGTGGGTGCACGAGCATGTTGATGCAGCGGTGGTTTATGGGTGGTGCGACATTGAGTGTTGACGGCTGTCAGTGGTGGCCGGGAAGACATGGTGGTAGTTGGGGTTTGGAGATATTCATGTTTGAGAGGCAGTGGTTTTCTAGCGAAGGACAATGGTGAGAGGAATTGGTTTGGTAGACACAGAGGTGGTGGAGTTGGAAGACGATTGTTCATGGTAGTGAAGGGTGGATATGTCTTGATATTTTTCACATTTTTAAAACTTGAGTTTGGAAATGTTAGCTTTGATTCTTGGTACAAAACATGATAAATGGTGTTCTTCTATCTGTTTTGGTTTGTTTGGTTAGTAAGGATAGAGCGGCACTCAATAGAAAAATTGAAGAAACAATAAAAGGGCATGAGAGTCCTTTCAAATGTTTTCTAGTTTTTTAAAATTAATATTTGTCTTGTTATTAAATAGTTATTATGTTCGAGGGAAGGTCATTGAAATCACTTTTGAATGATTAAGGTAGTCTAGTGTAATTTTAAAGGAAAATATTATTTGTCTTATAGTGTGTAGATAATGTGATTTAATATAATATTTATTATTAAATGGAATATGATATTTGAATAAGAGTTACACCTTATTTGAATGAAATGTAGTTGGCACAAATGTCCATATAAAATGAGTATAAATAACAATTTATTTTAAAAATAAGAAGGACACCAATGAATCTTAAAAGAGGTAGCTATAATTTATCCAAAAGCTTGCTGCCTCCATGTATCAAGTTCAACTAAACTTTCCTTTTATTTCAATTTTCTTTCTATAATATAATAATAATAATATTAAAATATATAAATCAATTATTTAATATAGTAATAATATATAACTAAATAATAATATATTATCAATAATTAATATATAAAATGACTAAAATATTATAATATAACAATATATAAATAAGTAATTATATTACATAATAATATTTAAGTAATCAACATATAAATAGATAATTATATTATATTATATTATATAAAGAAAATAAATAAATAATATACAAATAATATTATGAAGTAATTATACTTAAAATTATACCTATGTAAAGAAGACCTTGATATTGGTTTGATTTTACTGGTTTGCATAGATATGTATAGACACTTTAGTTTACATTGAAATTGATTTTTCATAAACCTATATGTAGTATTAATGATGTGGACTGTTGGGGACTAGTCGGAGACCCCATGTGCACGCCATACCCTCAATTAATTTATATGAACAATCACTATCCAACTCCCAGGTAATAATAGTCTAGGTGCGTGGCAGCGAGAGAACAATTGAGACAGAACTTTTATTACGAGAGAGGGAGTAAAGACGTTTTGAGAATGAGAAATAAATTTATATTCTTGTATTATTATTTTTTAGGTTTAATTATACTATAAGTTTCTATAATTTTATTTAATTATTAATAGATTCCTATAATTTAAAAGTTTTTAATTGGCATTATATTATATAAATTTTTTTAATTAAACTCCTATGAATAATAATCGTTATAAAAAACAGAATATTCCGTATATATATACTAAGATGGACATGTATATGTGATTTAAATTGTCTTTATATTCATTAATTATCATTTTGTTAAAGGTAAAATTTATTTACCTCCTTGAGGTATTAAGAAATGATATTTTATCCATTTTATTTGGAAAATCTATAGTATACTCCATTTCACTAGGGGTGTACTTGGTGTATTGTATTTTATTATTGGATTTTATAAATTTTATATGAAAATAAAAATAAGTATAGAATAAATAAAATATTTAACTTTTATGCATTGATTTCATGTTGTTTGAGACTTACAACATATTAAATAAACTTATTTATCATAATCACTTTTTATATATTAAAATGATATATAATTTTCAAATTTAATATTTTAGTTAAAAAATTCAATAAAAAATATTTTAAATAAATAATATATGATGATTTAATAAATATTAAAATTACATTAAAATAAGTTAATTAATATATTTATAATACAAGATAAATGATATAAATTTTATATAAAATATAATTATATATATAAAAATAAAAATTTAAACTTTTTACAGATTAATATTTTAATTATAATTTTTTTAAATTTATCTAAAAAATTCATAAATAAAATTTTTTTAAATTTATCTAAAAAATTCATAAATAATCAAGGAAGAGAAAATAAATATGAAGGAATAAAATCCTCATTCAGATTTTATTGGTTAATAAGTTCAATTGGGGTTGAAGGGATGTGTTATATATATATATATATACTAGTCATTTGACCCTATGATCAAGATGATAATAAAAAATGATTTATTGACCATTATAAAAAATAAATGATAATTTATGTAAATAGATCTTATAGAAAATTGAATATATAAATTTATTTTAAAAATAAATTAATAGTTAAATAATTAAATAAATAGACAAAGTATAAGCGTGACATATATTTTATAACATATTTTGAATATCATATTTATAGGTGAAAAAATCTCGATAAATGACCTATAACAATAAAATGTCTGTCTTGTAAAAATTTTGTGTATTTTGAAGACTAAAATTTTTAAACAATAAAAGAGAATAAGTGAATACTTTTATTATATGATGAGTTATTTATAAAAATGACAATAGATATTCATGAGATATGGGACATGTCCCACACCCCATCCTAGTTTAAAATTTTTGTATCACATCTTCATTCTATCCATTACAAGTTCTTATTTTCCATTTTTGGAGATTTGAATATCTATGACATTCAGTTTATTTAATGAATTACAAAACGAGAAAAATTCTAAAAATATTTTGAAATTCTAAACATAAATATCTATAATAATAAATATTACTAATACAACATAATCAAAATAAAAAATAAAAATGAATACAAAATAAGAATTCAATAAAGATAATTGAAAAAATGAAGGTGCTCTATCATCGCCTGCCTTATTTAACAACGTGTATAGATTCCATGAAGACAAAACATATCCCCATTTTTGTCCCCATAGTGAGTAATCCTCGTGTGTACCTTTAGTAGGTTCTTTTTGTTCATCCTTAGCCATTTATATATTTTTTGTAAATTAAAATATTTAACTTATAAAAACATAAATATATTTTTTAATTAATAAAAAATAAAGAATAAATTTAATTTATGCGATTTCAATTACACATCCTTTTCTTCTACATCCCTTTGGTAAATTAAAATATCAATTCTAAAATATATGTTATAAATAATATGCTATAATTAGTAAAAAAACATATATAACCATAATTTACATCATCTCAATTATTAAAGTATTATATCAATTGCACAATTATTTTTAATAAAAAAGTAATGTAATTATTTATTTTTTAAAATTAGTAAATAATTAGCATCATAAAGAAGTGTAAATTGTGGAATTTATTTTTTAATTTTTTCAAACAAATTAATATGAAATTATTGTGGAATTGATAAGTTGAAATGTTTAAATTAAAAAATTAAATAAGGTATAGTGAGCAGGTAAATAAATATTTTTATTTTTAAAAGTTCTAGATTTGAAGTTAGAAACTTTCCAAACTGTCATTATTTAGAGTTTTGTCTCTCATCCACATCATGCATCTTCATTTCTCATTCCCCATGCAATTTAAATACTTATCGATATTCACGGATTTATTAAAAAAATTCAAAAAAGATAAAAAATTTTAAAAATGCTTTGAAATTCAAAACATAAATATCAATAATAACAAATACATGAAATATAATTGAATTAAAAATGAAAATATATACATAATATAAATCTAATAAAGATCATTTAAAAAAACATGTGCTAAGATTTTCTTGTTATCATTAATTATTCTAATTATAATAGTTTTTTCGGTAACATAATTATAATAGTTTTATTATCATTAATACTATAATTATATATATAATTATTATAATGATATAATACATTCAATTATGATTTTTTTATTTTTTATTATTAAATAATTTCTATTGAAATATTTTATAGAGCACTTTTGTTGTGTTAATAGAAGGTGGATATGAAGGTATGATTAGAAAAAAAATTAATAATTAGAAGATAAATTAAATCCAAAAACTTACTTTAAATATTAAGATTATGAAAGACATGGCATAATTTTCTCTATAAATGACACATAAAAAACTTTTCATGTAATGAGTATTAAATATTAATATTATAGATTAGTATTATAGAACATAGATATTATTTGTTAAATAACTTCAATCAAAATATTTTTGTAGACTATTTTTGTTGTTAATGGAAGAGAGATTTGAATATATGATTGGGAAAAAAATAATTAATAATTAGAAGATAAATTAAATAAAAAAGATTACTTTAAATATTAAGATTATGAAAAATGAGATATAATTTTGTCTATGAATGACACATGAAAAACTTTCCATATAATGAGCCTTAAATATTTGTATTATAGATTATAGATAATAGATTAGATCAAATCAACATGTATATTATATATCTTCTATAATTTACATTATATATCATCTATAACTATATATTTTAAAATAAAATGAAAAATCCATGTTAAAAAAACAAAAGAAAAAATAAATTTTACTTTACAAAATCAATATTTTACTGTATCATTTCATACTTTTCTAGTATTTTACCATACAAAATCAATATTTTTCATATAATCCAAATTAAAAAAATTATCTTATAACAATTTTTTAGTTAAAGAATTGATATATAATTAAAAAAATTGTTAATATAGACTTGAATTTATGGTGAATCTTACATGTGACATAATTTCAATGAGTGCCTTTATAATATTTATATATTTTTAATTTTAATTATGCATTGAATGGTTAACATATTATGATTCACCGTAAATCCAAGAATAAACTATCATTACTTATATAATTAAATTGATTTGCACATAATTGATTATATAAAAAAAGATTATAACAAATCATACAATTTTTAAAAACACACACTAAATTACAAATTTTAAATGTTAATATATAGTTAAGATTTAATTTTAACATGATGACATATATCATCAAATGATATTAAGAATACCTTATAATTTAAAAAAAAATCATAAATCATATATTCTATATATTTTATTTCTTTTTCAAAACTATTAATCTATCGTGAAAGAAAACATCTATAAAAGAAAATACTGCATGTCTTCATCTTTATATCATATCTAATCTTAAAATGTAGCAGATGAAGGATAATTGCACTTTATGAAGTGATAACTCTAAAGAAAAATGTAATGATGTTGATTTATAATATTTGACATAATTTATTGTTATTTATATGTTTTCTAACTCATTCCTTATGTTTAAAAATTGAACAAATTAGTCACATCAAATTGGAAAATTTGAAGTTGGTGCATAGACTTTGAATTGTTAGTCTTCTTAGCAATTTCTCACCAAGTATATGTCAATCAAGTTGTGAAACTTCTAAGTGATGTGATTTTCAATGAAGCTTATTTTTTCAAAATTATGTACAGTTTTAAATGTAGAATTATTCTTTTTTCTTTGGATGTTTAAATGTAGAAAATTATGAGCAATGTTTTTTTATGTTGTTGACATGGCTCCTAAGTGTAGAAAAAGAAATTTAAAATCATGGATACTTTTATTTGCCGTGAATATTGATTGTTCTCTTTTATGTATTCTAACACATTTCTTAAGTTAGAAAATTAAGTAAATTAGTAACATCAAAGTGGAAAATCAATGTTGGATTAGTCTTTATAGTAATTTCTCATTGATGATTTATCAATTCAAGGTGAGACTTCAGCTTAATCCATGAAAAAAACAACATCGAACAAAATGGTTCCTCAAGAATATATATATATATATATATTTGTGTTCCATTATAATTAAAAATATAGGATAAATTAGTCTCTTCAATATTTTGAAGAATTTTAGGACAAATTGATCCTTATCGATTTATAAAATAGTTGTAATTATATTACTCAATAAGAAAAATGAGTTTATCAAAATATTGAGGGGAACTAAATCTATAATCTATAATCTATAATACTAATATTAAGTCATTACAAAAAGTTTTTCATATGTCATTCATAGAGAAAATTATGTCCTACCATTTTCATAATATTAATAATTAAAGTAAGATTTTAAATTTAACTTACCTTATAATTATTAATTAATTTTTTCAATCATACTTTCATATCTCTCTTTCATTAACACAATATAAATATCATATAAAATATCTTATTCAAAATTATTTAATATGAAAATAATAACAAATAATATAAACAAAATGATAATTGAAAGTACTATTATATTATTAAAATTTTATATGTATAATTATTATATTATTAGTTAATAATAATAAAACTATTATAATTAAAGATAATTTTATTGACCATGTGTAACTGTTACATAATTATATAAAAACATATTATATACAAAAAAAATTATAATAAATCTTACAGGTTTTTAAAAACACACACTAAATTACAAATTTTAAATATGAATATATAGTCAAGATTTAATTTTAACATGATGTCACGTATCATAAAATGATATTAAGAATACCTTGTAATTTAAAAATAATAAAAAAAATCATATATTCTATATATTTTATTTCTTTTTCAATACTATTAATCTATTGTGGAAGAAAACATTTATAAAAATCTAAGAAAATATAGGGAATGAAGGATAATTATACTTTATGAAGTAATAACTCTAAAGAACAATGTAATGATATTGATTTATAATATTTGGCATAATTTATTGTTATCTATATGTTTTCTAACTCATTCCTTAAGTTTGAAAATTGAATAAATTAGTCACATCAAATTAGAAAATTTGAAGCTAGTGCATAGACTTTGAATTGTTAGTCTTTCTAGCAATTTCTCACCAATATATGTCAATCAAGATGTGAAATTTCCAAGGAATGTCATTTTTAATGGAGCCTATTTTTTCAAAATTATGTATAGTTTTAAATGTAGAATTATTCTCATTTTTCTTTGGAGGTTTAAATGTAGAAGATTATGACCAACATTTTTATGTTGTTGACATGACTCCTAAGTGTAGAAAAAGAAATTTAAAATAATGGACACTTTTATTTGGCGTGAATATTGATTATTTTCTTTTATGTATTCTAATTCATTTCTTTAGTTAGAAAATTAAGCAAATTAGTCACATCGAATTGGAAAATTGACCCTAGATTAGTCTTTATAGTAATTTCTCACTAATAATTTAGTCAAGTAATGAGACTTCCCCAACTTAATCAATGAAAAAATAACATCGAACAAAATGTTCCTTAAGAATAAAAATATATATTTTGTGTTTCGTCATAATTAAAAATATAGGATAAATTAGTCTATCTTCAATATTTTTGAAGAATTATAGAATAAATTGATCCTTATCGATTTATAAATTAGTTCTAATTATATTATTCAACAGAAAAAATAATTCTATCAAAATATTAAGGAGAAGCTAAATTTATAATCTATAATCTCTAATAGCAATATTTAAGACTCATTACATAGAAAGTTTTTCATGTGTTATTCATAGAGAAAATTATATCCTACCATTTTCATAATTTTAATAATTAAAATTAATTTTTAAATTTAATTTACCTTATAATTATTAATTAATTTTTTTCAATCATACCTTAATATCTCTTTTCCATTAACACAATAAAAATGCCCTACAAAATATCTCATTCAAAATTATTTAATAAGAAAATAATTACAAATAATATAACAAAATTATAATTGAATGTATTATTATATTATTAAAATTTTATATGTATAATTATTATTGTATTATTTAATGATAACAAAACTATTATAATTACGCTACCACAAAAAGAAGACTATTATAATTAACGATAATTTTATTGACCATGTATAACTATTTTGTAATTATATAAAAATCTATTATATTCAAAAAAGATTATGATAAATCTTACAATTTTTAAAACACACACTAAATTACAAATATTAAATATTAATATATAGTTAAAATTTAATTTTAAAATGATGCCACATATCATCAAATGATATTAAGAATACCTTGTAATTTAACAAAATAAAAAATCATATATTTTATATATTTTATTTCTTTTTCAATACTATTAATCTATTGTGGAAGAAAACATCTATAATAGAAAATAGTGCATGTCTTTAGCTTTATATCACATCTAATCTAAGAAAATGCAGCATGAAGGATAATTGCACTTTATGAAGTGATAACTCTAAAGAAAAATGTAATGATGTTGATTTATAATATTTTTCATAATTTATATATTATTATCTATATGTTTTCTAACCCATTTCTTAAGTTTGAAAACTAAACAAATTAGTCACATCAAATTGAAATATTTGAAGTTGGTGCATAGACTTTGAATTGTTAGTCTTCCTAGCAATTTCCCACCAAGTATATATCAATCAAGATGTAAAATTTTCAAGTGATGCCATTTTCAATAGAGTAGGTTTTTTCAAAATTATGTATAGTTTTAAATGTAGAATTATCTCTTTTTTTTCTTTGGAGGTTTAAATGCAAAAAGATTATGAGTAGCATTTTTTTTTTATGTTGTTGACATGGCTCCTCATTGTAGAAAAAAAAATTTAAAATCATGGACACCTTTATTTGGCGTAAATATTGATTGTTCTCTTTTATGTATTCTAACCAATTTCTTCATTAGAAAACATATGTGATGTTAAAAAACTCCATAAACCTATTATCCACTTAGAAAACATATTATAATAGCTTTTTATATAATTATATAATAGTTATATATGGTCAATAAAATTATTGTTAATTATAATAATCTTTTTTCATAGTAACGTAATTATAATAGTTTTGTTATCATTAATTAATACTATAATAATTATACATATAAAATTTTAATGAGATAATAATATGTTCAATTATTATTTTATTTATATTATTTATTATTATTTTCATATTACATAATTATGAATGAGATATTTAGTAGGGTATTTTTATTGTATTAATGAAAGAGAGATATGAAGGTATAATTGGAAAAAATTAATTAATAATTATAAAGTAAATTAAATTTAAAAACTTAATTTAATTATTAAGATTATGAAACTGGTGGGGCATAATTTGTTCTATGAATGACACATGTAAGACTTTCTATGTAATGAGTCTTAAATATTAGTATTATAGATTATAAATTGTTATATTAAATTTATAGTTGAATCATATTTTAACATTTTTTAAAATGTCATTTTAATAAGCTAAAGTAATTTATGTATTCCAAACATTCATTATCATAAAAATATAACAATTCAATTTTGCTCTCTACGTCGTTGTAACCCAATAGCCCCAAACACCATCATAAGCCCAAATTGATTTTCATTTTTCAACCACCCAGTATAGCACTTGTAAAATCAAAGGCGCGCCACCTAATACTCTAATCTCTCCGTTCTCCACCTCATTTACACAAACACAATTGGCCTAATTTCTTAGCCGCTGGTAAAACTGATCCTCCACCTTGGCGTCCCAGAGAGGAGGGCAACGCAAAGCAAGGGTGGTGTCACGAAGAGTGGGAAGCGCTGAGCAGAGGCATCGCATTGCGAAGGCAGACCACGTTGGTGCGGAGGCACGGAGTTTCTTCCTTTACAGTGACTATCGGCAATCTTTCTTTGGGAGAGAAG
Source organism: Dalbergia oliveri (assembly GCA_030441495.1). Classification (NCBI taxonomy): domain Eukaryota; kingdom Viridiplantae; phylum Streptophyta; class Magnoliopsida; order Fabales; family Fabaceae; genus Dalbergia; species Dalbergia oliveri. The sequence goes on along the minus strand of JAMLFY010000003.1, from coordinate 10,275,710 downwards.
AAGAGAAGTTGAGATGAGAAGTGAGAAAACTCTAATTTGTAATTCAATTTCACATTCAGACTTTCTCACTTTCACTCTCTATTTTTTATTTGTGATTTTTTTTAAAGGGTCAAAAGAGTCTGACCGGCCAACCTGAAAAGCCAGGTCGGCTCATTGGTTTTCATGGTTTTGTCTCATTTTGAGCTCCACTGGTTGAAGGCACTTAAGGATAAGGCAAAGGGTTCTTTTAAGCTTAAATTAAGGGTTTCTCTTCTATGTAAATAATATTACTTTGGTATGTTTTCTATGTTCATTACATTATTATGATAAAAATGTAGAAGTTGAAAATATTATAAGAAAAAGAAAATGATATATATATATATATATATATTATGGAAATAAAATATTACAAAAAATAAAATTATAAAAAATAAAAATTTAATTTTGATGCATTGATAGTACAAATTTTTTTTACATTGTTATCCTATTAATCATTCCATTTAAATGAGATTTCAAGTAGTTAATATAGGAGAAAATCAATTTGACTACCAATATATATACTTGAATGCATTATAGAACTTATTTATATTGTTAGCAATATCAAAATTAAATTCATAAAATAATATTATAAAATAAATCAATAAATAGAAATTTAAAAAAGTCAAATCATGCTAGGTAACTATCTACTATCATAACAACCTACCATAGTTTGGCAATTTATTGAATTTTTATTAGTTGATAGTGTAAAATCAATTTTACACTACAAACTAATAAAAATTCAAAATAATGTCAAATCATGATGGATAACTAACTATTAACTATGATTATTATATTATTGATATCAATTATTTTTAATATTTTGAATCTCATCCATATAATTATATTTTACATTAATATTATTTATTATTGATTTTATTTATCATGCATTATTTATTTTAACAAATAATATGTATTTATATATTTTAATATTATTCTAAATATTTATTTAATTTTTATATATTCTTTATTTAAAATGGTTATTATTATTTTTAATTAAAACAATTATTGTTAAACTTTAACATATATTTTAATATTTTTATGAATTTAGTTTCTATGAACTGATAGCATAAAATGTTTTTAATCATGAACCAATAAAAATTGAAAAAAGTGTATTCTATAAAAATTTATTTACCTATATTTTATTTCATGCTATTATTGCATAGAATTAAATTTATTACTTATTTTGTAATTATTTTTATTATTTAGTATATAATTTATAAAAGATTAAATCATAAAAGATAATGCATGAAACATACCCTTAGTAAAATGAGGTGGAATGTAGATTTTTTAAATAAATTAGATGGATATCATTTCTTAATACGTTAAAACAGTAAATGCATTATGTTCTTTTTTTTTGGGTATTAGAGAGGGCTGAGCCGAAGCCCAAAGCAAGCAAACTGCATTTTACCCTTTTGTTAATGAAGCTGTGTATGCAAGGAAATCTTAATGAAGATTGGCCTGAAAGAAAGCCTCCCTCTTCAGACCAAAAGCCTGGCTCTTGTTTCAATTTAGTTCGTGCAAAGTCTCCCTTATTTTTTTTTTTTTTTTGTCAGCAAAGTCTCCCTCTTTAGCATATCTTTTCCAGCAAGACCTTTGTTTTTGTTAGGTTTCCAGCAAAACTCTAGCGTTCCCTTCATTTATTTGGGCGAACAGGGGTCCCTTCTAGTCCTTGTTGGCCCATCTTGTGGGCTTTTTTAGAGTTTCCATCTCTTGTCTCCCACTTTGTTGATGGGCTTGGTTTGATTGTATCTAAACCCGTTCCGACCAAAAGCAGAAAAGAAGTTAGTGAATTGCCTTCAACAAAATGGGAGCCATATCCTCGACCAAATAAAAAAAAAGGGGGAGCCATATCCGGATGAAATTAAACCATGCTATTATCTTTAAAAATTGTGAGCATAAAATTATTACAATTTGATTTTCTACCATTCGTATGTAGCATGGATTCCGACTAGTTTCATTACATGCAAATACAATAATAGATCACAGCAGAACAGTCCTATTTATCAAATATATCATAGACAACATAAGCAGCACTGTACACAACCTACACGGTTGAGACACTAATGAAAGACTTGAGCAAACAAACAAGCACACCTGCTATTGGTCTATTTTTTACTTAAAAAGCTAAAAAAAGAAAACTTATCCCTAAGCTATCATGACTTAACAGCCACAATCAATTACAGCAAGTAGCTAGTGGCCTTGCTCTATGGCGGCGCTATGCAAAGCAATAGTCTCCATGGTCAAGCCTGGTCCAAATCCATACAAAACGCCCCATTTCAGCCCTTCACCAGTGGTTCCTTTCCCTTCTTCCATCGACCTCCTCCTCATCTCATCCAATATAAACAGCACACATGCACTCGACATGTTCCCATACTCACTCAGAACATGTTTGGTTGCTCTCAGCTTATCCTCGTTCAACCCAAGCGCTGTCTCAATTTTCCCAAGATTGCAGGCCCACCGGGGTGTGCTATCCAAAACAAAGAGTTCCAATCACTGATGCCAAGTGGGTGGAACATTTCTTCGAGGCTCTTCTCTATGTTCTCCCCAATCAACTTTGGAACATTCTCCTTCAGATGGAAAGTGAGTCCCACCTCGCGCAAGTGCCCCTCAATTGCGCCCTCGGAGTTCGGTAGGACTGTCTCTGACACTGACACGAGGTGAAACAACGGCCGCTCGATGGAAGTGTCGGGGTCGGATCCAACGATCACGGAGGAAGCACCGTCACCAAAGAGGGCTTGCCCCACCAAAGAGTCCAAGTGGGTTTCCGAGGGCCCACGAAACGTGACAACCGTGATCTCGGAACACACCACGAGGACACGTGCACCAACGTTGTTCTCGGCAAGATCCTTCGCAAGACGAAGCACGGTTCCGCCAGCGAAGCAGCCTTGATGGTACAACATGAAGCGTTTGGTAGATGGGCTTAGGCCCAATAGCTTGATGAGTTGGTAGTCAGCACCGGGCATGTCCACTCCTGATGTGGAGCAGAATATGAGGTGGGTGATCTCTGATTTGGGCCTGGCCCATTCCTTGATGGCCTTTGATGCTGCTTTCGAGCCTAGCTTTGGCACCTCCTCGACCAGCATGTCTTGGCGCGCGTCAAGGGATGGTTCATTGTAGGCGCATATGTTGGGATTTTCCTTGAGGATTTCTTCGGTCAGGTGTACGTAACGTTTTTTAATCATTGACTTCTCACCTGAAGGGGACACACCAAGAAGCTACAGTCAACTAATTTTCTTAAGACGATTCTAAATAAAACAAATTAATATTCATGCAAAGGCATCACATAGTATAATTGCCAATGCTATTTTTGCGTCACACCCTAGTTCTTATGCATTGAAACATATAAATCCTCATGCAAAGGCATAAGATTAAAAAAATGAAGTAATTTTGTTAGTTATATATACGCCGATGAATAACATTCATATATAAAAAAAAATTGCTAAAGAAAAAATATCTTTTGAGAAATTTTATTCAATGAAATAGTATGACATGTTTATTCACTCTTAAGGAAGTAAATGAGTTATACTAATTTATTTTACTAAATGATTATTTTTATCTAAATAATGCTACACAATAAAAAAAAATTACGTACATAATCTTTAATAGAAATTATTATGATTGTTGGGTAACACATTCATTTTCTTAAAAGCTAACAATCATGCGAACCAAAATTCTGACTTTTTTTTTTATGTTTATCATTTTTCTTTAATTTTATCTTCTATAAAAAAGCTAACTATCTTTTCAGCTTTGGAACACTGTTCGTGTATATAAATAGGTGCTTGAAAGCATGCATGCATGCACTTTTGTACTGTAGATGATCCTTAAGTAACCAAATAAAATGCACAATGTGTAGGTGCACACACAATGACATAACAATCAAACGGTATTAATTGATGCTGCATGAATTAATGTGTAGAATCAGAGCATACATATGCGCTTCAATTTGGCCTTGAGTTGAGTCATGTGCTCGCTCTTGGTCACTCGGAAGTAATAATCAGTAAAGTCAGCTTGGTAGATGCAGTTGGATGGAGTTGCGGTGCCAATGGCTAGTATGGTGGCTGGGCCACGAGCTCTTTGCGTCTCTCTTATTTTCTCCAAGTATGCCATTTTTATTTGTTGCGGGGTAATCTGAATTCAAGCCAGTTCCCTCAGTATCTATTTATATAGGCAAAGTGGCTTTGGCTCAAGGTGCTTCTGCCCTATCTATGCGCTTATAATAATTATAATAAGAAGTGGTTGTTGGCTTCCACGTGCATTAGCTGTTCTACACATCCACCTCGCTGTATATGTAACAAAGAGGCGGCAGAAAATTTACCCGATAATAAAGAAAAGAAAAGGCGTAGCTGCACTTCATGTATTCCATTGGCTAATTCAAAATTGGAAGATACTAAATTAAGTCACCGCTATCCAAAAATTGCATGAATGGCTACCACTTGTTTCACCGCCAACTCTTGTTCTTTCATTTGCTGTTAAACATTTTAATGCTGTTAGGTAGAGATTGTTTTATATATTAATATTATTATATTTATCATAATTAAGAGTTTTATCCTATTTACTTTTGGTGGAAAATTTTCCGCCCAACACTCTACTGAAAAAGATACTTTCTGTTTAATATTAATTCAAGGTGTTATTACCTTATTTGCTTTTAAAGAGAAACTTCTTGCCCAACACTTTACATTTTTATTTGAAAAAAAACAATTAATACTTCCTTTAAGTTTTACCCTACTTATTACTTTTTGAGGGAAACTCCCGACCAATACCCTACTTAAAAACTATTTTTTTTCATTTAATGCTTATTTAACAGGTTATTATATTTACTCTTAGTTGAAGTTTATTTGATTAATAGTGAAAATAAGAGTAAAAATTTTTTAAATTAATTTCATATATAAAATTACACATAATTAAAATTCATCCATAATACCACTCAGGCAAATACACCAACTTTCAAAAGAAATTTTTTAATTAATACTTAAAGTTTTACCCCACTTACTTTTTGAGGGAAACTGTCCGGCCAATGCTTTTCTTTTGAAGGTAAATTTTTCACCTAATACTTTACTTTTGAAGAAAAATTTCACACCAAATTAAAAACTTGTTTACCTTATTATAGTAAATTATCTGCCCAACATTTTACCAACACTTTACGTTTAGAAAAAAAATTCACACTCAACACCTAATTAATAACTCTCATTACTCTTTGGAGAAAGCTTTCCGTCAGACATTTACTTTTCTAGGAAAATTTCCCACCTAATACTTTTTTGTCCTATTATTCATGATACGTGAACTTATAATTATGCCATATAAATTATCAAGCCATAAATTTCAGACTTTTGTATTGAAGGTTTAACTATATATGTTATACGTATATCTTCTTTTCTAAAATGAACCAGCATTCTTTTTTTTTTTCCTCTTGCAATTTTACATTTCTTATGGTGGTAGTGACATTATTTTCAAATAGTACAATTATTTGTTGAGTTAATATATTTTAGTCATCAGTTGATTATACAAAAATTGATTTTAATTGCTGTTTGATAATTTGGATGTAAACAATAATTATAATTTGGAATAATTCCTATATTAGATTCCTTTTGGATTTTTAATATCAATGTGTATTTTTAACACTATGATTTTGATCCTCTTCCTCTAAAGTGAAAAAAGAGAATCATTATGGAGTGGGAAAGAGAGTGATTATTATATTCACCCTTACTTATATCGATAATTTACATTTTGTATATATCTTAACAAATTATTTAAGTGTGGATGACGCCTTTTTTATTTTATAAGAATTTTTACAGTCCAGATATTTTACTATTTAATTTATATATACTATGAGTATAAAATAATTTTACATAGATACTTAATCATATATTATCATATTAGTAAAAATGTATGACTCAACCATTCATTATTTTAAAAGTCTCATACAAATAAAAATATATTAGATGATATAATATAAAATTTTTTACACTATCAGTATAGTAAAATTAATTAATCTCATCTTCCAATAGCATACCAATATTGTGAAATTTCATTTATTATTATTATTATTATTTTGATGGAAAACTTCAATCCGAATACAATTAAACCTGAACTTGGGCTACCCCAGTTTGAAATGGGATAACACTTGTTTGGATGCCAGGCAATGCATCAGAGTCGACATAATCCTATATGTAACATCATGTTAATGTTAATTACAACTACGAACTAGTACACCTGTACTTTCTTTTTATTTTATTAGTATTATCACTACTACACGTGTAATTTACATTACTGAAGTAAGCTTTTAATTGAACAATTGAATAAAAGATTTTATCAAATTTCCTGTCCAATTTGTACACTTTATCTATGCGTATTAATGTGCTTGTACACACGTTTTCACATACTTTGCTATTCATTTGTTTGTACACACGTCTTCGTGTACTGACATCATGTATACATATGAATACGTTGCCACTGATTAGTGGTGTCTTGTATACCAAGTAAAGTCTTAACAAAGATTTGGCCTTTAAAGTTCAGCTGCTCTAATCTTGGTAAATCACAAAAGCAAATTTGAGCAAACCAAAATACGAGATAAAATTGTTCTCCAATGAGCTCAGAGCCTTTATACTCGTAATTGTTCAGAAAGCAGTTGAATGACAAGTATCCTTACTTGAGTTGATTTGTTCTGTATCTGGGGCATATCGTATCGCATTTCTTCCATTACTAGATTTTGAAATGGAATTATTTCATTGCTTCACATCCAACAAATTCGATGGTTGTCGCGACCATATTCGTTTGTGTTAATGATGACGATATGCTCAATAAGGATTTCGTTGAAATGTGATAACGTGAACAAATAACTCTTCTTGTTCTTCCGTGTAAATTTCATCTATTCCATTTTTTTTCTTTTTAAACTTTGGGTCATGAGTTTTTTGTTTTAGATAAATTACACTCATCTCCTCTGATATTTGGTGAAATGTTACAAATATTTCCTTTATTTGTTCACTGACATTTATCTCCCTAGCTTCACTTTCTTCAACAGAGTTAACATCTAACCAAGCTTACCTTAGAAGAGTTGAGTATAATTTTTTTTTTTTTTTTTGTCTTTTGCGGGGGGGTGCAGCCAACCAGCTCTGCTGGTGGTCTCGAGCCCGGGTGCACTTCTTCAGAGGCAGAGGCTTTAACCATCAGTGCTGGCCTCACGTGCGGGTCACGAGTTTCATATATTCCTCTGCAACACCAAAGTCTCCTTCCCCTGATCTGTTCTGTTTCACTCTCATTTGGACATCCAATCACAACAAGCCCAGGGGTGTTTCTTTAGTTGGGTCTATTCCAAGTGAGCCCAAACATATGGGCCCATGTGATTTTTGGCCCCATCGTATTATCTTGAGCCTACAATTAATAACCTCAGCTTATGCCACTGCTTGTGAATGCAGAGGTCCATAAGTTTGGAATTTGTAGCATGTGCTAGGTGCTCGCCCACTACTGAAGTACTAGTACTACTACCACAATCTTTTAAGTTGGAAGTACTTGGAACTCAAGTTACTATTATTATTTCTTTTTGGTCGTAGAAGTTGGAAATTAAATTTAGTGGGCTGCTTCAGACCAAAAAGAGAAAGGGGTTGTGAGTTGCTTTCTTTAGGCTGCATTCCTCTGTCCCCTTTTATTTATCTGTTTTATTTTCCTTTTGAAAAAGTAAAATAACTTTTTATCAGTACATGATGGTAAAGCCAAGCATTACAGTAAAACACAGTCATAAAAAAGAGGCATCAGAAAGGAAAAGGGTAATACAAACCAAATAAGAAGTAGGTGATGTATTTTGGTAGACTGAGAACTTTTGTTTCAACTGGTTACAAACAAAAGAAATTTAAGGGAATGAAATTATCATTGGGTTGAAATAAGCGAGATAATAATGCAACAATCCTGTTTTATTATCATTTTTTTTTTACTATGTCTTCTTATCACTTTAGCTAAGTTGCAGAATTTAACCCGTAAACATTAGAGCGCAATAATCCCGCCAAAAGATGCTTCTCTTTTCCTTCCATCCCAACAGTGGCGTGATTAATCAATTAACTAATTAATCATCCATATAACTTTAAACTGTACATCAAATCACTCTTCAATAATTAGTATTAGAAATTTATCTTTTTACCCTCCGTATAGTTCTTGTGTTTACTTATGAGTCTTCTAAATTTTTATATGATACCTCTCGATCGCCAGCTGTTAGTTGTCCAATGTGACTTGGTGATAGGGTGTAACATTAATTAATGCTCAAAAGTGAATATAATTTGAAATAGTATTACGTTAACATATGCTTATATTAAGATCATAAAGATAGGATGGATATTGTCACTCTAAATATTTAATACCACTCTAAATTAATTGGCCTTATTTATATATTTCCTAAAATACCCAAATAAAAAACAGTCCTAACTTGCCTCACAATGAGTATTCAAAGAGAGTATTGTTGTCCATATCTTTGGAATGAGAAATATAATAATTTTAATAAATGTTTCTTATAAGAGCAAAAGAAAAATAAGAACTTCAAAAACATCTATTCTCCAAAGAATAAAAAATAATTTAAGTTCAAAATCTTTCTTCTGTGTAGAGGAATGACGAGAGAAAAGAAAAGAAGAATGTCTAAATGATTTTATTTATATGAGTAAGACAAATTAAAACACAATTGAAAATTAACAGCATATAAGCAAGTTAATAACACATAAACATTTCCATTAACAACCAAATGACAATTCAGAAGTGCTGATATTCCCATTTCTAAAATTTGGGGATAACGAAAGAACTTTTAAATTTGAATGACTAAATTAGGGTTTTAGTCTTTTGAAAATAAAACAAAAATGATCAATTATTAACAATACTTTAGGGGCATTTTAGGAAGTGTATAAATATTGATAATTAATATGGAGTGAACACTTAGGAGAGGGAATAGGCACCCCCCATAAAGAATTTTATATAATTTTGTTTTTCGTTTTTTTTTCCCGTGATAGAAGCACAAACCACTCATTGTGAGGGACCTGCCAAGAGTCAGATACATCAAATCCAAAAAAAAAAAACTAAAAAAAAAAAAGACACAAGCATAGACTAGGTAAAATCAAAACGCAACAAAAACAAGCAAAACCGCAAGTATATCTATCCCTTCATTCCACTCCAGCTATATTTGGTCCAATACTTTGGGACCCATTGCATCAGTTTTGTATTCTGTTTCCACTCCACTAGCAGCAACTGTCAGCATCTTCAGTATAACATCTTGCTTTTTTGTAGACTTTCTTGGACCAGCTAATCTTCCGACTGCATTAGTATGTAATCTTGCTTTTATATAGTTCTCATTCGGTGTTATAGGGTTTTGCTGCTCTAGTAACAATAGTTAAGAAAATAAAAAGAAAATATAAGTTTAAAAGTTTTTAATATGGTCTCATATATAAAAAATATCAAACCCATCTTTCCAATACATATCTTTCATATTTATTTTTAACCATTCCCCTAAAATGCTCGTCATTTATTTGGGTCTATAATGACATGATTTCATAATTGATGGTGGGGTACCTGTCAGTTTTCTTCATATATATTCTTATAAGCTTGGTTGGTGAAAGATAGTAAGATACATCAGTTGAGAACATGAGATTTTTATGGAAAAGATGATGTTCACACACTCCACACTGCCTAATTTAACGAAACCCGACCCCATAAATTATTGTCCTCTTTTGTATCACATTCTTAACTTTCAAGTGGCTCAAAAGCTTTCAGTGGTTCAAAAAAGGTATTCAATTCAAAGGTCATCTGTTCTGGGTCCATGTCTGGTAGAATGTGTAATGAAACTTCATTTAATTGAAGAGAAGTACTCGTTTAGTTAACAGAGAAGACAGCGAAATTACTAAAGCCGGGAAATAACGGTGTACCACAACAAACGGAAAAAAAAAAACACACACACACACACACAAACACCCACGGAAATTAACGAATTTACCCGAAAAAAACTGAATAATTATAGGAAGCATTTTGTTTACTACATTAAGTGAAGGACGTCGCTGTAATGAATGTGGCATGAAATCAATGGCAAGAATCAATGGTCAAACTTTTTTTTTTCCCTTCTACCGGTGTGAACTGGAATGAAAAGATTGAATATGGTCAACAGTCAAACTTAAATGTGTCAACAACTACAAAATAGAAGTAGAATCTCATCAAAACTCTTACTTTTGTGATTGAACACTTATTGCAACCCTTATTCCATTTTTATCCCCAATTAAATATACACAGTAAGAGCACAATAAATGGTATTACAATATGTTAACGCGTTAACAGCGTGAGCCATTTTATGGTTAACGAAGATATTGGGCTGTTACATCAATTAGATGGGCTCCCTGCGTAGCCTTTCTGACTCGTAGCCTTGTAGCGAATGAAATAGGTTTGTGCAATTGTTTGTTATAGTCATGGAGGACGATGATGACAACAGTAATTAATGGGCCATTTAGCGGTAAATTACGTCTACATCAGAAGCCCTGATGCTGCCAGTTTCATGTGCCAGCAACCAAACCCATCTTCATCTTCATCTTCATTAAGCACATTCCAAAAGCATAATCTGCCACGTGGCATAGCTAGATCATCAGAACCGTGAGACATTTTATTTTTCTCGCCTTAAGATTCATGTACGGGACGCACCAAACTTAATCCGCAAGTCACAATCTGTATAGAATTTATGTTTAAAATTTTGAAATACACCCTGCTTTTATTTAAACTCCCCGTTCTCCCCTCTAGTCAAAAATCCCACAAAGCACTAGAGTCCTAAAATCCCAGAAAGACTAGAAAGTAGAAAGAAGCTAGCCCCAATACAGAACATATATGGAGGCTGAAAAGAAGGCAAAGGCCACTGAGAAAGTGGGAAGTGAGCAGCAAAAATTGCCGTGGCAGCAAAAAGCCAAGAACGGGAGCGTCTTCCCTGCAAAGAGGCGTTCAGTGAAGAAGATGATGTGGGATCTCCTTGTTGAGTCTATCGCTGGGAAGGACCTCAAGATGGATTCCAATAACAAGAACAACAACTCTGTACACCCCTGCACCTCTGAACCTCTCGCTGATGATTAGCTGCCTTTTTCAATTTGCACACAAATTTTTATGCTTGCATTTCTCTGCCATTCATACAGATGATGATGTTGCTACTTGTTAGTGTTATTTGGATGATTGGGGTCTTTTTTGTCTTTGGCTAGCTAGCTAGCTAGCTCTTCACCTGTGAATGTTACACGGTTACACTATACTCTTTCCTTTGTTAGCATTTATGTTGCCGTTTATGCATATACGATAATGTATTCTGACCATATTATTATTAGTATCAATCAAGCATCAATCACTGTGTGTCAGTCAAGTGCCTTGAATTCCCAATTTTGACTGCTATCTGATACATCACCATTCCCCATTTTCTTTGGGAACTATCTTCTGCAATCTGATCATCCACTATTATTATTAAGGATTCTCGTTAACCTGAAATTGGAAGCACAACATTCGGCAAATAAAATCACAATAACACTTTATTATTAAAATAAATTGATTTAAAACCCAAAATTGGCCCAGAGATCAAGGTTTTGGAGCGAGTTACTAAGAAGCACATCACATCACAATTAAATAAGGCGGCAAAATAAGAGTGCGAGTATTTTTCTTTTTTTGGTAATTTAAGAGTGCGAGTGTTAAATGCGTAAGCCATTTGTTTTTCCTTTTTCAAAAAGAAAAAGGTGTAGAAAATGATAAAATAATAACTGCAAGTCTGCAACATTCCGATGTCAGGTGAGGGTGTCAAGTTGTCAGCGAGAAATTTTTGTAGGTTCTAAGATTTTCTTTTTCCTTGATTATTTGCTAACTATAAAAAAAAGAAGTAATTACGTAGATGATTATAAGAGATGAAAATGACAAAAGTTAATGTGAGAAGTTCTGATTAAACGAGTAGTAGTATTATCAGAGGCTGTTTTGTGGCCAAAAAAGTAAATTTCATATATGTGAACGCTATGTGTCAAGATAATTAGTCATTATTTCTTGTGATGAATATTTTAAGTTATCTAAAAAATTGAATAATATTATTTTAATATCTAAAATAAGTATTTTATTGGTTTTACTTTTATCATTATTGGATGTTATGGTGGTTACCAATGAGCCACTAATAACTCCCTCTAACATAGAGATGACAATTAATCATAGTAACTCCCTTTAACATAGAGATAACAATTAACGAGAATGTGGTTGTGGACCGCCTGAAAAGATAAACTTCAATTCCCTCCTTTTTTCTTTTTACTATAATATTATCCAGATAGTTATATATCAGTCGTTGCTCGAAGTGTTCTTGACTAACTTTAACCTTTTCACCCACCTTTGATTTGCTCACAACTTTTTACGGCAAACTCATTTCTAAATACACAGCAAGAAGGGGGAATAACTCATTGGTGAGGTAAGTGAAGAAAAGAAGTCCGCCTTAAGGTTGTATTTTTGTTGGATTTAATTAATCTAAATTTTTTATGAATAATAATTATTTATTTATTTATATATACATTGAGATATTTGAAAGAGATTCGACACACATTTATTTTAAATAGAAAATTATTAATTAAAATTAAGTTTGAAATTTGTTAATTATTATGTAAATTATTATAAATATTAATATTGAAAATTGACCATAACATAAGAAGAGATAATATAATTGGAAAGTTAAAGGCAAAGCATGGTGATAATGAGAAAGACATTGATGAAGATAAGAAAGTGATGAGAATTTCATGAAATTAACTTATAAACAACAAAACGTGAACCTCGTTAATTTCAATTTTTTGTATTCTTTTGTTTTGTTTTGTTTTATTTATTTGATTGGCCTAGTTAAGAAGGAGAATATTTTCCCAAATGTTTCCGCGTGAATATAGAAAAACAATGGAGCTTTTGTTCTAATCATGTACCATATGATGATATGATGACGTTAACATGATATCGCTTTTGACCGGAAAATAGAAAGATTTTCCTCGTTGATGGTGGGAATGTAAGAATCGAAGAACTAGTGTCCCCCTCCCAATTGCGGCAGAACTGCACAAGTAATTGAAAACTGGTTACCCCAGTCATGTCGGAAAGAACGCAAAAATCGATAAATGTAGACGAAAACTGGACTTTGTGATCTTTTCATGGCATGTGATTCAGGGAAAAGAGGACGGAAAGCTCAATCAATACATCAATTTACCTTGATGCTGCTGACTTGTTATGATGGGCTTCTCGATTCATATTTGAATTTATAACTCCGTGTAAATTACCCTTAATGCTTAGATATCTTCTTCCATAGTACACGATACATCTCAATTTCTCAAATATCAACCTCTATTTCTAAGAGTGAAAAGAGGACAAAGCAAAAAAAATAAAACAAATAATTGAATATTTAGATTCTCCCTTGGAGTCGGTGATTTCTGCCACAGATGCGCCAGCTTCCAGCGGCCGCCAACTTTGACTCGATCACCATTTCACTGACACTGTGTTTGGCAAAGCAAAAAAAATTAAAGGAAAGAATTGGAAAGGAAATAAATTTATTGGAAAAAAGTTGAAGAGATTTTTATTTTTTATAAGTATGTTTAGATGAAAGGAAAATGAAAAGAAAGAAGGCAAATGAAGAATTATTTTATCTTATTTGTTTGTATAGAAAAATGAGAAGAAAGATAAAGATAATAATGACAAATGATAATTTTATCCTTCTTTTATTTTAGAGATTATTCCAATATATTCAATCAAATCAATACTAAAAATAATTATATAGTATTAATTATATTAGTTTAGTATTTTATTTATTTATTATTATTATTATTTTAGCTTGATCTGAAAATTCAGCCAAATAAGACTAAATTGAAAAGCTTAAAAAAAAATCAAAAGCTAAACATAAGAAAAAAAACTAAGCCCAATTTAACATCAGACTTTATTAACAAAGGAAAAAAAATGCTAAAGAAAATTGTAACGAGGTCCTGGTATTGAAAAAAGAATCTGGTCTTGGTTTTTTGACCAAAGAAGAAATGAGGGTTGCATTTTGAAACATCAAGCACACAGGGTTAACATTCTAAACCCATGGTGGCGCTTTGTACAATTGGAAAACGGAGGACTGTGGAGGATTGTGGTGGTGCGAGCTCTCGCGATGATGACGGCGGGCGGGCGATGGAAGACGCGACAGAGGTGTGGCATCAGGCAAGGTAGAAGACGCAATGGGGTCGCTTTGCACAATGCGGTTGTGCAAAGCTCTTGGGGTAGTGGTTGCTAGTGGTGGTTGGGGCCGCAATGAAAATGATGGTGAAGGAATTGTGACTGAAAAAATTTTGATTTTTTTTCCTGTTATTATTTTTTCCTTTTTGGAGCTTTGGTTCTGATCTATGATATGAGACTATTTTGATTTGTGCTTGTGTATACTGAAATGATTTTGTTCATGTTGAGTTAAATACAAGGGTGCTGATAGAGGGGTATAGTTGAGAATGTTGAAAAATGGTGGCTTCTCCTGAATTTCCTTCAATTGTATGGGGAAGAAATTTTTGATGGGTCCCACCTACTTTTTTATTGTTCAAGTCTTCCTTCCTAATCTCATTGCTCCCAATTTTCTTCCTCTTCCTCTCCCTGCCCTTCCTTCCAAATTTCTTCCAACCAAACAAAGCCTTAGAAAAAACTATACTATGTCATGATAAGATGTAGAAGTTCAAGAAGTTTCTGTTGACAATTGACGGTAACAAACAAATTTATTTTTTATTACACAAACAAACTTATTTATAAGGATAGGGAAAAGAATAATTTAATTAATGTAAATATCATGTGTATAAACATTAAAAAATTTAAAAACATTAATAATGTCTATAATAATTGTGAGATTAATATGTAAGAAAAACACATAACTTCCTAATTTAACTGATTAATTTTTATTTACTAAAATTTTATAACTAAATAGAAGACATTTTTGTTTTTGGATAAACTACTAAACCGCCTAATATAACTACAATTGTTAGTTGTTACTATCCTTTAGTAATGTATTATACTTGCTGCACATATTTGAAAATTACATTTGCTCTTTTGGAGAGTAAGAAAGCAGGGTCAGAATATAGATTTCTGAAAAATAAAACAAGTCCCTAAATAATACAAGCTTTATGTGTACTCAAAATGTGTAGGACATTATATTGATGCATTCTCATAAACCTTTGAGTGGGAGGTGGGGCAGAATAAGTGAATGACATCCCATCCAAAATAAATGGGAGTATGTAGACAAATGCTTATAAATTGGAATATAAATAATGTTTTTCTCACACATAATAACTTTTTGTGATATTTGGAACCAATGTGTATTTATTTAAATTTAAAAAACTCTGATACCTACGAACACCAATATTACGAATGCAAATGAAATATCTTGAAACCAACCAATTATCTGCTTTGAAAGAAATCACAGAATTGGGTGGAGGGAAAATTGAAGAAAGTATCATTTCTAGCCCCATTTTTGAAAATCTACAAATAAATATTAATAGTTTATATCAAATAATACTTTTGAAAGAAAGAAATTAATAACACATTTTTTTTAAAAATAATTAACAAAAAGAAATAAAATTGTTTTTTTTAAAAAACTACTCTACCATCCTAAAATTAATATGCTTTTAAATAAAAATATTTTCAAAAATCAAACAAAAGAAACATTATTATTTAATAATTGTTTCACGTGCCGCAAAAAATGAAGTGTGCGTACGTCATTTTTTGTTTTGGGTCAGGACATTAGGATCTAAGTTATCGATGCGTGTGATGCGCCTCAAAACATCATGAAATTTGCGTCAGATACATGACGTTGCTGCGCACGTAAAGCCCCTTGTGTCTCACTAGTCGGTACATCCATGACATCATCGCTGCATGTCTTTTTATTTATTTTGGTGAGCAAAGGGGCTGAAGCCCAAAAACAAAAGACATGCACAAACTAAACAAGACCACTTGACCGAACAAAAAAAAAATAAACAAGCCTGGGAAAGGCAACCCAAACCCATCATCGATAACTTCTCATAAATTATGACCAAAACATGACCAAAAACATTCTTTAATTATCTTCTTTTTTTTTAAATATCTTTTGTTCAATAATTTAGGCAAATTGATGAATGCAATCAAATCTATTTCTCACTCTTACGGTTTTTTTGTTTGTTTGTTTAAATATCTTTTATTATCACTTTCAATATTTTAATCATTAAAAATTCTCATTTTTCTTGTAGTGTGCATAACCAATTAAATTAATCCCACCAGATTTAAAAATATTAATTAATATTCTATGCACATATTTGACATTCTTCATATTATTAATATTATTTTACTTTGGGCAACATTCAAGATACGTGGGGCTACCTCTCTCTCACAAAAGGCAAATGTGATTTGTATATTGATGATAAACATATTTAATTAGAGACATGATGCGACTGAAAATGAGAAATGGATTGAAAAAAAATTAATATACTTTTTACACATTAAAATGAAATATTCATGATTATTTGTAAACAAAGTGTTCAAATGATCAATAGGATTGATTAGAGTGATATATGTTTATTTTCTTTAATGAGTAGTCTTGAATTTGAACTCTAATATAGAATAATCAATATCAGAAAAACTACATCTTTATTGAATCTCAAATGTTTCAAAAAAAATATTTTTAGTGAAAGAATACTATTAATGAAAAACTAAAAACTAATGGCATGTTTAATTAAGGGACAAAAATATGGATTAAATTTTTATAAATAAGTTTTATATGTAAAATTAAATTGCACATGAATCTCATTCATTAAAAATTTATCCATATTTTTACTCTTCAATTAGACATATCTTAAAAGGTGGTTAATTGATGCCCCTCTCATGGAAATAGTTAACCTATAATTTTATCATAAAATTGTTAAAGCCTATAAAAGATAAGAATTGAGAGAATGAGTAATGGAGAAGTAAAGATAATAATCTTATTGATCCTCTCAAAAGTACTGTATATGTAGCATCCAAAAAGCTATTTACAACAAAGGATGAGAGATATAATATCACATCAAATCATAACATATTCTTTCTAATATAATAAAATCTTAAATGAATTAGTTAAATATATGGACATCCATATATCCATAAATGAACAATATTTCATAACACTCCCCCTTAGATATCCATTGGAGATATGTCTCATTAAAACCTTATTAAGAAAAACCCTGGGAAAAAATCCTAGCAAAGAAAAATAGTACAATATCCTCATAGTGAGAACGTAGAACTGCCTTGTTAAAAATCTTATTAAGAAAAAACCTAATGAGATAAAAACCTTGATTAAGGGAAAAAGAATATAGTATTTCTACCTCTTTGAAGTATCACTTAAAATCTTATAATTCAGTGCATTCTAATTTTATGCACTACTTCTATAAAGAAGAAATAGGCAGTGATTTAACCACTTGAAAAAATTAGACATCAATTCCTCTCTTTAGTTGAGTTATCTATATCATGTTGTCCTTATTTAAAGTTGCACAAGTTTCTTCTAGGATAATTCACACGATAAATTGAACATGTTAATCCATTGCCCTTAGGCAAAAACATTTATGAGCTTCATGTATTGCACACTAATTTCTCCATCATTTCAAGAGATAGTGGCTACAGTCTATCATGTGTATTTCCAGGATATGATCATGTTCCCAAAGTGAAAGAAACCTATTTGAAATATGCCTTTATGCATATTGAATAAATATCCTGACGCTAATACAACTCGAGAAAATATATGTGATTTATCCATATAAAACTTCATAAGAGCTTTTTCTATGTAAATTGATTGACAAACAAACAATTTTGTTTGTTAAATGCTGAATTGGCAAGCCGAAACAAAACTTTATCCTTTTAAGATCTTTCATTTCAAACTCTTTCTTTAGAACTTTTCCTGTCATGGAAACTTCTTCAGAGTCCGACTAATCAATTTACACCTCAACTATAATGAAAATAGTTGTAGATTTCTTTATAACCATAATATAAAATAGCATAAATGATTGATTCATGAACTTGTATGCTCAATAACAAGACAAATCAAAACCAAAATACATATAATATGTATTCAAGAATATAGAAATTTAGAACATGTCATGGATATACCATCAATCCATATCTTCATCTTTCCCATATAGATACTCATTTGTATCCCACATGGTATACATCTTCTAGGTGTCTGGACTAAGGGTTCAAAGACTTTACATTTTACAAGTGAGTCAAGTTTAGCCTACAGGGCTTCTTTCAATTTTGATCAATCATTTATACATTGATACTCATTGACAATAATTAATTCTCGTTTCCATCCTTTTCTGTTGAGACATAGTCTATTGAAATCTTATCATTTTCAATGACTATTTTAAGGTAATTGAACGTCTTCTAGTATTTCAAATATATCAAATTTTAGACTACAACAAATGTCCTTATTGTGTTTCTACTCTCTTTAATAGGAATAGTATCATTTGCTTCTATAACGTTATTTGGCCTCTTTGCCATCTTCTTTTTGAGGATTTTCATTTTTGGAATCGTCTAGCCTACCACGCTTCTTGCGCACGATTTTTACATTGACCAATTGTCCAACAAAGACATCAATTTGGATGGGGGCATTTTTAGTTGATATATAAGATTTAGTTACCCTTTTGCATCATAAAAAAATACATCTTGGCAATTCATTTGCTATTCTTTGCAAATGTATATCCATTTGAACTTCTAGTTCATATTGTTTTGTGTGAGGATCTAAAGAATAATATTGATGCATTTCAATTTTTTTCCAACTATGCACTCTCTCTACCTCATGTTGGAAACATTATTTCTCATCAAATTGGCAATGCACAAAGTGAGCCTTAGGACATCTCCTATTTGTATTTCAATATATTTGATTGTAAAGGGAAAATCATATCTAACATATATCCCTAATTTTCTTTGGGTTCCATTTGGAGCAATAAGATGAGCAATTGTGTAATACCCTACACGTGTCCTTAGGCAATTAAATGTGGCCTTAGGATTCCCTATGACCTACTCATGTTGTTGGAAGGCCCCACAAAATTTATAACATAAAATTGTGAGAAAAACAACTCTTGAAGAATGCTACAATACTCAAATGAGTGCTAGAACTAGTCACAAAGGGTATAGATGCAAAGACAAAAAAAAAAAGTTCTCTAAAGAGGGCTATAGCGGCAACGCAATAAGGTAGTGCTCTTTAAAATGCTCTTTATGAGCGCAGCGCTCAAATGAGCTATTTTAGCGTCGCATGTTCAAGGCTTTATAAAGACCCCTATTTTCAGGATTTCAGACTAGCAAAACACATCCTACACCCCCTGATAACTCCAAGTTTATTTAGCTTCTAATATAGGTTAAATTGCATACTTTGTCCTTAGTTTTTCTAAGTAAAACACTTTAAAATAAGAAGAATTGGCTTGCTTTTGACTTAGAACTTTTGTTGAAAATTCGATTTCATAAATCATGATTATTGAGGTGAATTACAAATTCCAAATTAAATTCTCATTTGATGATTTTTGACAGTGGAAATTGGAGCTTTTGGAGCTTGAAAAGAATCCAATTGGAAGCCAAGAGGAAGGAAGCAAAGAAGGAAGAAAATGAAGTTTTTGCTCCTGAGCGCGACCTGAAAATCCTAGGTTGCAACCTACTAGGCGCATACAACATTTGGTCATTTTTTAAGTCGGGTCGCAACCTGATGTTTCTTTAAATTGCAACCGACATGGCCTAGACCCATTTTTAGTAATGTTTTAAACTAGTCTTAGGGCATTAGAAACGGGGAGTTCATTTTTTTGCCTCTTTTAGGACATTTTCAGAGAGAAAAACCTGGGTATTGGTAAAGCAAACACTAGAGAGACCCATCTTGGAGATTGAAGACCAATGGTTTGGAGGAGGATTGAAGCTCCATTTTTGTTCATCTCTTCCTTTCTCTTTTTGTCTTTAATGTTCATTACGCTTCTTAAACTAGTGGTTGTTTTGTTTATTGTTATGGATAGCTAACTTTGTAGCTGGGGATCCTTTGGATCCTCTATGGATCTTGGATGTTTGTAGATTTATATTTTAAAATGTTAATAATGTTGGTTTTGGTTACCCATTTCTTGTCTTAATGCTCTTATATGTTTGGCCACCATTTAAGTTGATTTGGGGTATTCCCTTGAACTAGACATAGGAATAGGGATGTTGGACCTTGGTTATGGGTAATTCTTATTCTTTTACACTTAATTGGCTTAGGTGTGAGGATTAGTCAATAGGATGGAAACATACCCATTAGCCTTGCATAGTAGATGCTTGATGTTAGTTCTCAATGGGTTGATTTCATACTAATTCACAAGGACACTTAGTGCTTTAGGTGAAAGAGACATGATTGATTGACCTAGACATAGGTTTTTAACTATAATTGGCATGTTAATGTTTAATTGAGTAATTTGCTTATCCAAGTGAAGTAGAGGGTGAAAAAGGTCCAAGCCTTTATTATTGGTTGTCTCTCATTTTTATTTGCATTATAGTTTCCTATTTACTTGTTCTTTTACTCATTTTCTCTTTATTCTCACTATATTGATATTGTTTGAGCCTGAACACGTTGTTTAGTTAATCGCTAGCATACCTCTATTCACTCACTATTTTATTACTTGAACGACCCATGCACTTGTGGTTAAGCTGGTATACGGGCTACGATCCTACAAGCCCGTTAACTCGCAACTCACATAAAAATGGATCAGAAAATTTTTAGTCTGTCAACCCGCGAACTTGTTTGATCCGCTCCGCCAAGCTCGAGGCTGAACGGGGTCTTTGTCGCCCAGCCCGCCTAACCCACATACAAATTAAATGTTCTGGTCCATACTATGTCCAGCTCACAAACCAACATTACTACTAAGCGTCCAATACTCTCTCACATAAAAACTGGCCCAAGCGACCAAGCCCAAGGGTCACGTGGCCCAGTCTTCAACTCTTAAAGAGTAAAGACACAATTACACATTCACAATCACACTCACCAGGAGCCACTAGGGTTGGGAATTTGGGATCTCATTCTTCCTTCTTCACTCTCTCTTCATCACTTAAAAAGCGCCGGCTCTCTCTTCAAGTCTCACCCTCTCGCCACACAGGTTTTCATGGCGGCACCATATCCGTCTCGGCCGCGTCCTCCGTGCCTTCCGCTCGTAGCCTTCAACCTTCCAGCCCTTGCCTTCCCAGATCTCACTTCGTCTCTCATCTAGTCTCCCAAACCCAGCCACTCCGCCGATCCCGCGACCTCGAAGTCTTCGGCTTTCCACCTCTAGCGATCGGCAACCTTCCTGTGTTCTTCTTCTATCTGTGTTCTTCTCTCTACGTCACCTCACTGCTTATTTTCACTCTTCTTTTTTTCTTTTTTGATAATTTTTTGTGATGTATTTTTGGGTGAGGAGTAAGATGAAGGTGAATGGTTATGCCCGATGGTGCATAACTCAAAATAATGTATTAATCAGTTTCCTGTGATATCAATATATGGAAGGCTTTTGATGAACTCCATTGGCTATATAGTGTATGATTAGTTCTAAGGTTTGAGATCTAAGGGCATTAATATAGGGTATTAACAAAAGTAAAAAAAAAATGAAAGGAAAAAAAAAAGTTGGTCCGTGGGTTGGTCCGGGGCTTCTTGTTGGGCTTAAAATGCGGATTCTCCAGACTTCCCGCCTTGGCGGCGGTTGAGGAGCCTGGACTAGGAAAAGGCCAGTCCATTTATGAAGCGGACCGGACGGTTCTAACCCTTTTAATGTTGGTCCGTTGGGATTTGCTAACCAAGGAACCAACGCGTCCCAACTCTACTTGGTGTTTTACCCGCTCTATAGGGCCATCACCCCCAAACTAGAAAAACTACATCCCTCTACCCTCTTCTCACCCCCAAACTCCATATTTCTTCCATTTCTCTCAAATCTAACTTCAATCTTTCACTTCTAAGACTTTAAGGTAAGTTGTTTCATTAGTTTTGCCTCCTTTTCTTTAATTCCTCCTTTTCCTTAGGGTTGGCATAGTGATTTTCATGTCCATCAAGGATAGGATGCTCTTTCATTGTATTAGAGTTTGATTTGAGTTAATTAAGGATTATTAGAGGCTTTCGAGAGTTTTATTGCTTCAATGGCAGTCCTGGCCATTCTTGCTTCCCAGAGTTTTGTTGGCATTAACCCTATCATTCCACCCTTCCAAGTGAGTGGATTCAAACATGTGATCTATATGTTGTTCATTAGAGTTATTTTCATGAAAACATGGTTTAAAGCATGAATGTTAGAGATTACCGTACATGATTTGAGATTATTGTTAGTTATCATGTTTTGAACTATTTGTTTTAGAACATGAAATGTGTTTTCCTGATAAAACTCATAGGACCATTATTGTTATACTGGTTTTTATGTAGAATCGATGATAAATATGAATACTAGAGATTTTGATGAATGTTGGCAGAAATTGTGTAAATGATTTATACATATGATATAGCTTTTATACCCAAGATATAGAGTTTAGAGAAAAGGTTAAATTTATGACTTTGGAATAGACGTAGTCTTAGAGAACAGACAACAGTTAACAGCTAGAATTGATCGTTAATCTTGGTACTTGTCTTATAGACAATCTTATAGAGCAGATAATGGAACCTAGTTAGGCTCCACAGTTGATCTTTAAGAACCATAAAGTAGAGAAATTGTTATCCTTAGAATGACGAGCATAACTAGAGATTCCTATTTCTCTATTAGAATCCTGTTGTTGAATTTGGAAAACTATGATTTTGATTATAGATGCATATAAATATAAACTGTTTTAGAACTTTATTACTATGATTATTATGATTTTGTGGATTATTCCCTGATGTTCCATGAATGGGGGTTACAAGTGAGAGACTCACTCACAGTTTTGCAATAAAACTCACCTCCTTCCTTCTTTTCCCTCTTTCCAGATTGGGCAGGATTTTACGGGTTTTTGTCTCCTTCTTCTCTCAGCACTAGATTTCATTTGGTGAGCTTCAATAGGTGAAGTATTTGATGTTTTGCTTTAGAATGCTCCAGTATATATGCAATAGGATCCTTGGCTGTATAACATATTTTATGTTTTTGCATACTAAGATATTAATTTGGGATGTATTTATATGAACTTATCGCTCAATGTTGTTGTCTGACCGGGATTCGCGATCGGAACGGCGAAAAATTATTTTGTTAAAATTGGAGTCGCCACCAAGTTTATTTGAATTGGCAAAACATGGAAAAACCCGTTTTGTTAAAAAATTTGTCTTTGAAAGATTTAAATTGGAGTCGGTTATGCGTAGGGAAGGGTAGGATTTAATCCTACACACCCCTAATACACCCGTCCTTAACGGACCTCAATTGATTTGCACAAACTATTAATAACCTTTCAAAATATTCATTTTTTATATTTTTACAACAAAATTTAAAAAAATTGAGGCACACCAAGCTGTCACAACTAGGTGTTCAAAATATGTTAACAAACAGGGTTAAATTAACATTTTTATTCAAAATACCATATCTCACAAATAAGTAACAAATTTAAACTAAATATATGAAAATGAAAATTTCTTATGAATTATAAATATTTACAAATAAGATAAAAATTTATTTTGATATTTTTTATAAAAATAAAATAAAATATAAAAGAGAACATGCTTTTAAAGGAAATTTGGAACATCAAGCTCACAACAATGTCCAAAATATCGAGTTAACAATAGGCTAAATTAACTTTTTATTTGAAATAAAGTATTTCCTAAAGAAATGAAAATTAAATGAAATAAAATATCTCATAAAAAAAAAACTCATGAAAAATTTACAATTAAGACAAAAATTATAAATATTAGATTTTGACTTGACAGGGATTTGCAATTCCTACGTATCCTTCCTGATGGGGAATTCAAGTCACGTAGTTTTGTTAAAAGTAATTATTATTTTTTATTATTTTAATTTTAAAATGAGATTTTGAATATTAAGCTTCAACAAAATATTCCAAATATAAATTAACAAGTCGTCACGACTCAGTTAATTTTATTTAAAATTTATAATTTTACCAATTAATTAATTCAAATACTCTTTTTAGTAAAACAAAATACCCAAGTATTTATTTTAGATCCAAGATGAATAAAACTTTTTTTAGACAAAACTCTAATTTTAACAAGAACTGATAAAGCTAATTCATAAATACACAATTAATTTGAATAAAGTACATAAACGTATAAGAGAATTAAACTAAAAATTAATCCATAAACACAATTACACAATTAACTTAAGCAAAACACGTACCATATAAAATAAATAAACACAAAAATGAAAGTCCTAATTACTATTTTCTTTTATAATTTCCTTTTTAAATTTTTTTGAATACATTTTTAGACAAAATTCATTAAAATAAGATAATTAAATCACTCTCTAAACCAAACTTGAAAGAAAAACCCAGATCCATATAAAATAAAAAGAATTCAAGAAAAGAATGACTAACGACTAAAAGATTTTCTAAAAATAAAGTAAATAAAAACATATCAATTTCAAAGAAAAACCATAGCTCAAATCCAAACATTTTCATTTTTTAACAAAATAAATAATAAAACCAATTGGTCTAAGAACACAACTCTCCCCAATCACATATCAACAAGAATACAACCCCAAACTAATATCAATCAAATTATTATCATTCTCAAATTACACCTATACGTAACTTAAGACAATTATAATAAAAAAGAAATTTGGAGGTGGGGCTTATGGTATCACCCACGCTTCCCCCACACACACTCATAACCCAAACCCACTCACATAACCCGCACTCACACACAATCACGACTCTCTCTCTCACGGACATACACGCTCACACACTTCACCACTAACACAAACACACAAAAACATGAGAAAAGAAGAGGGGAGAGGGAGAGAATCTGAGAGAAGAGAATTCGAGAAGGAGGAGAAGGGTCGGCGGCATGTGGGGCGCGAAGGGGAAAGGGAAAGGAGCAGCTTGCGGCGGAAGGAAGAGGCCGATCTCTAGAGGATGAACCGAAGGCGATCCTGGGAGAGAGGGAAAGGAAGACGGAAAGAGGTTGGGGTGTGGATGACATCGCGTGAAGGTGGCTCGCGGTGGTTCCAAGCGCGGAGCGAGGGAAGGGGCTGGGCCCACCGCGTAGTGGTCGGATAATTGTTGGAAGACTGAAAGTTTGGGTGGGGTTCAAGGAGGGTGATGTAGTGAAAAGGGAGGTGGTGGCCGCCCGCGGGAAGGCGAGGAAAGAGATCGAGCGCGACGGTGCGAGGAACGCCGACCGGTGAAGCGCCGGCCTGGAGCAACGGTGGTGTGGCGAAGCGAGAGCGACAAAAGGAAAGAGGGCGGTTCGTGGCTGAACTTGGGGAGTCGCTGCGGTGGCTCAGCGCGGGCTTCCTGGAGGTTCGCAGCGGTTCGACGGGTGCTATGAGGCTTGACGAGGTCGTGGTGGTTTTCTGCACGCATGGAGTTAGGGCGGCCGTGGGGAAGGAAGAAAGGAAGCTGTGGCGAGGGGAAGAGGAGGAGCGGTTGCTGAGAAGGGGTGATGATGATGGTGTTTCTGAGGCCGCCCAGGAAAAGGAGGCCGCCCCTCCCTCTTTTTCTCTCTGTCTTTTGTTAAAAATTTCCTTATGATGATGATGTTGTTGCAGCGAGTTTACCTTGTTCCTTTTTGGTTGTTGTTGCTAATTATCTTGCTGAAATTGTTGATAGTTCTTTTAGGCCTTTTTTTTTAAATTTTACCCTTGTATCTGCTGATTGATGTATCAAGAGGTATTCTTTGATTTTTGGTGTTTGAAATTTTTTTTGGTTGATTGGTCTAATGTGTATATTTTTTTGTTGATTGAAATTTTTTTTTTTTTTGCCTTGCTCCCTTTTCCTGGTTGATGATGTACTTATTATATCCCCTTTTCAAGATCATCAATGATCCCCTTTAGACTAGGTGGGAAAATTACCACTTAACGCGTAAGTTAATCACCGAAAGGAAGCTTAACTTCTTGCTAAGAGTAAAAAGAATTCATCATGATGTCTGGCATTTGCATCATCACCATTTTACTTGAGCCTCACGAGTTTTTGGCATGGAGGCTTAAGGGAACGGAGTCCGTGATGCTCTTTTGTCCTCTTTTTTGTGTTTTATTTTTTGTTGTTATTTTGTTAACAAATGTACCTGACAAGAATAAGATTGGTGCCCCTTTTTATTTATTTATGAAAGCATAATTGAAATTGGTGCAGAATGTACCAAAATCAACATTATTTCAACTAACGGATCAACACATTGTGGCCTAGGTAAATGGGTTCGGTAAATTGAAATGGGCTCTAAGGAATTAAAATGGGCTTAAGTATTTTTTATTTTTATTTTATGTAGAAAATGGGCTGAACAATAATTATATGCTTTTGGTTTAAAATAAATAGATGAAAAGACTATAAAGGAAATTTATTTAAATTATGAAATATGCAAATTTTTGAATTTTTGTCTAAAGGGATAAAATCGAGTGTTCAGGTTGTTTTGTATATATGATGGACTCTCTCTCTCTCCTCTTTATATATATATATATATATATATATATATATATAAAGAACATGTGATTTGTCTGGAAATTGAAATTATGTTTTATATGGATGTTATGTTTCAAATATGTATATAGAGAGGTACATAGGTCATGAGGTTTACGTGGCTGGATCCCTCACATGCCTTACGTTTCCAATTCGGTGACAATTGGCTCGCTAAATAAATAAAAAATAAAAATGTCTAAAAATCATTAAATTTGTTCAAAAACTAAAAAAAAAGAAGGAATAAATGGGCCTGAGGTGGACCACATGAGTGAGAAAATGAACCTGAAAGTGTTTTATTATTTTTTTATTTTTTGAGTAGAAAATGTGAAAGAACATGGGGTGGATATGTGGGTTTTGACCACTTAACCCACAAATTAAGTAAGCCAAGCCAATTTGACTCACTTTTAAATGAGTCAATATTTTACCAATCTAGCTCACCAAAATAGTGGGTTAAGTAATCAGGTTGGTTTGTGGGTTGTAACTAGTGGTGTTCAAGACCAGGCCAAGAATAACTCGTCCTAACTCAAAGTTTATTTGGTCAAGTTCGATCCTTAGATTTGACCGGGCGCTTTTTGGTCTATTTCTTTTATAGTTATATTTTTTTTATAATAGTTAATGATAAATTATAAAAGTTTATATTTAAATTAATACATTTTGGATAACTTAATATTATTTTTATAGTCAGATGGTTTATTTTGAAGTATATATCTCAAAATATCTCTTAATTTTATTTTTTATAAAATTTTATAACTTTACTATGTATAATGTCAAAATTTTCATAGGTTATTTAAATCAGGTTGACCCAATTTGATCTAGTTATTTATTGGATCATTATCGAATTGGATTTGGATTGAGATTTGGTCTAACCCATCCTGACAGCATCCCTTGTACATCCCCTAGTTGCAACTCACTTAGACAATTCTAGTTCTAACCCAACAGAGGAGCATGAGGATGGAATCCAGCTTAAATAAATATATTACATGTAAAAGGGCATGAGTCACGTGACATGGCACATTTAATTATCCAAAGTAGACGAGAATAATCCTTTTCAAAGGTCCACAATGACCATTTCACTTTGAATGCCTAGTCAAATTCAGCTTATTGTGTGGTGGAATCGGAGTGCTCCCTTGCAAAAACCACCAATTGAGCTTGAACAGGTTATAAGATGAAAACATTTTATATGTTATGCTAATGTCTATTTGGATAAATAATTTATTTAAATATTTATATAGAAGTAATTTTGAAAAGTATCTAGCATTTTAAAAAGTATTTATTAAGAAGTCACATATTTTAATTTTTTAAATATTATAAGAATAACTTTTAGAAAAATAATAAGTTATTAATAAAAAAAATTAAAAATAAAAATGTGATTTTTAACTTTTTAAAAGTTGAGAACAATCATAAATTGTACTATCTAAATAGACCCTAAATATATAAAGGAAATAATGTCTTTATTCATATAAAGTCCAGCTAGTTTATGGGTTATTTTTGGATTCCCCAATTTAATGCATGTGTCACGAAATCAATATCAAAATTCAGCGAAAGGTATTAAGTGCGGGTTAGGGAAGTTTTAAGGCAAACTGACCAATACATCATAGGTACGTACGTTATTTTCAACTTAAAATAACTTGCTGACCCAATTACAGATATCATTTCTTAGTGGAGTTTGGTCATATTTGAGTGAGTTCGCGAGTTGACCAGATCCGATGTGGACCCTGACATGACATGCTATATATATATTAAAAAAAATGGTTAAAATTACGTATTATGCTACAAACTTTCCCAGTGGAATATTGTGCTTCTGCTTAGACATGACAACCTGGTTTTGATATTTATATTTTTTTGGTTGGTTAGTGGAACCAAAGGCTACTTCACATGGCAATTTAAAATGCAAATATGGTGTTCACACTATACGCTTGGTCAAACAAACTGAACTCAATCCATTTATTAATCATTGCTCATTATTTTTGTTTGGCTTCCTTGTCTTAACTATGAAAATATTATGAGTGAAGCATTCGATGGCTAGAAAAAGTTATTCAATTCAAAGATCATGAACAGTAACTGAATCCAACTAATTTTTGTCCTCACCGCTTGTATATCAAAGTTAGTATTTAGAACTGATTTGAAAATATTTCAAGACAAGTTAAGATAGATATGTTGTCTGAAGCAAACAAAGCTTTGTTTAATTTTGTCAATACGTTATACTAAGACTGCTAGAAGTCTATCATTAAGAGTACAATTTTGGTATATTATTTTTTTAGAATATTTTTATTATATATATATATATATATATATATATATATATATATTAAGTGCTTTGAAAGTAAGAATGCATTTGCTTTGCTCTATTAAATAAATGACATGTCGATTATTACATTAAATATAGATAAAATAGGAAATAATAATGACTAAACTGCGTGTCATTTATTAAATAAAACAAAACAAGTGCATGTTCTTTTACTTATTGTACAAAGAAAAGAAGTCATTTACTGTATGCTAATGTTGTAATAATATATTTTTTGATACTTTAAAAATTATATTAGTTACAATGATATTTGAACCTAATCTCATGTATGCTACTTAATCCCTGACTACTAGATTATGTGGCTTAATTATAATAATATATAATTGAATATAAAAGTTGAGATTTGCTAACCAGTGCCCCAAGGTATGGTTAAGGATACTCTAAAAATCAATTTTTCAAATTTAGTGGTTGGTTCAAAGCAGTAAAAACATCTTTTTTGAAAGTAGAGTTTTCTAAGTTTATTTTCTTAGAGCACAGCTTAGATAAATCCATAAAAGTTTTACATATTAAAGCAAATTTAGATCTCCTATTAAGTATTGTTGAAGTATTTGACTTCGTTTATTGTTTTATCTCTATTGTTAACCGTAAGTCCGTAACCAATGAGCCAGTAGCGCATCAACCAGCGCAGCGGCCGCTTTCTCAAAAAAGAAAGACAACCGCATTTATTAAGATTTTTATTTTGGTAAACATTATATTCATTCACATTATTTAGTTTTTGTGGTTTCTAGCTTTCTTTTTGGCACATGCGCTCCATCTATGGCTGAAAACGTATCAGTGCTTTTCTTTTCTTTTTTCCATTGTGATGATGTGAAAACGGTCACCGGTCATAACTTTCATTTTTCCTTTTCCTTTCGATTTTCTCTATAAATGAATGATGGATTGCTCTGGACACTATACTTGGAAAAATAATGAGCAGAGCCTTTCAGCAGCGACCTTTAAATTATTTAGTATATCCAAATGTCAATTTGAGTGCCTACATTTTATAATTGGCATCATGACAATGCTGTTTTTATTAACGCCCTGTTATTTTACAGTGTTAGGGCCTGATTGGATTAACTGTTTTTAGTTTTATATTTTTTAAAATAATTTTAAAAGACAAGTTTAAGTTTAATTTTAAAATATAAAAGAACAAAAAAAAATTGTTTGAGTGCACCATATGGAATGAGAGGAGGATGGCATCCCTTGGTCAAGGCGAAGAAGATGGGAGGTGAGAGTTAAGGATGTAGGGCAAAAAAAAAAAAAGGAGTTGTATAATGAGAATCAAATAGTGGGTGCCAAATAAGAGAACAACATATTTACAAAAAGAGACCACTATATTTTTTATTTCATCTCAAAACAAAAAATGCAAAACATGTTTAAACTGTTTTGTGTTTTTTGTTTTTAAAATATGAAATCTTTTTTTTTTAAACTAATGTCATAAAAACAACTTCTCAAACAAGTTTTTTCTTTTCTTTTTATTTTTTATTGTACAAAACAGAAAACTGTTTTCAAAAACATTGTCAAAGAGGCCCCTAATTGCTCATAATCTTTTGGGTATGCACCCTCTCCAACCCTTTTTTTTAATTTAGGTTCAACGCAGCTAAAGATTTCCTTTTAACTCTTTTTAATATTGAGTCAAATCTAGAGTAGTGTGTGATCTAAAATAAATGGATAAAAATTTTCTATTCTCAAATGGTGTTTACTTTCGTATTCCCGAATTATTTATTGAATAATAGAAAGAGATATACTATATATTTGATAACTTATTAATTTTTAAATCTATTTTGATTCTTATCTTTACACGTATTAATAAATGATTAGAGAGACAAAGAATAAGACATAATTTAGGTAGTGTTTGGTTCCTGTCCCTGAGACAAATCCTAGAAAGGAAAGATACAAACCTATTTGATGATGGAGATAGGAACAAGAGATAGAAAAATTTTCTAGGAGGGATAGAAATATAGAAAATTTATGTACCTTCAAGAAGTGGAGATAATGGGGACAAAATACAAAAACAAAAATTTATTTTTTTTCTTACAATAATATTTCTATACATACTTAATATTTCCTATATGTCCTCATAACGCAGTGGTGTAATCACCAAGAAATTTATGGTTAAAAGAACAAGCTAGTTTAGGAACACGTAAAAAGTTTATGCACACATAGACAACACTTTTTTAAATGTGTTGCTTTTGATATAGCAAAGACTACACTTTTTTAAATTAACGCATTAAGTTTTGAAGAGTTGCTATATCATATGTGGCAATTGTTAAAGACAATATTTTTTAACAAAAGGGTATATTTGTAAGCTAATGCATCGCTTTTATAGTGTTGCTATAGCAAGTGTGACCAATTGTTTAAGGCAAACACTTTAATAAGAAGACAACGTCTTAGGACAACACATTTAAAAAAGTATTGTCTATATGTACAAAAAGTAACACTTTCATATGTTCCCAAAAAATAAGTGTTGTTTTAGGCCAAATTTCTTGTAGTGAAGAGTGGTTCGGTGCAGTGGTCTAGTGGGGACATAATATTTTTTATCATGTATTTGTTATCTTATCCCCGTATTTTCAAACAAGATATAAAACAATTATAATGTCTTGTCTCTACAATCAAACATGATATAGAGACAATGTATTTATGTCTTCATCTTCACTATTCTGTCTTTATTTTGAACAAATATCAAGCACCACCATGGGGATAGAAGATTTTCATCTGGAAATGAACTAATTACTGTAGAGGGGCTGTAAAATTAAGAGGGAAGACGGTGAAATTTTTACATAAGAGATGATTCATTCGACCATTTTCTTGAAACTTAATTGGAAAAACCAAGAACAACGACGTATATACACTCAAAAAGCAATTTAAGGAGAGATTGGCATTATATATATATGCGCGATGTATTTTTCTAATGTGATTTTCTTAATGTAATAAATTGAAGAAGAATGTCAAAGATAAGCAAAGATGGTCAACATTTAATTTGATTGAATCATAGGTGGATAGTAGTGAGGATTGAATATGGTCAAAATTCAGATTATTCCATTTAAGCTAAGTACTAAAAAGAAAAGGCAGTGCGACCTGATAGGTTCTTTTCCTTCTCTATCTACTGAAAAGTTGCATGCCATAAGACCAAAATCTAAGTGCAAGTTAGTGTGGTCTCAATTTACTTTTGCCGTAAATATATGATTGATCTGTGATAATTCACATATCCCTTTTGCGTAGTGTGAACTGATTGTAAAATAAAGACATGAATTCAAAATAGCAAGTGGAAGAATACATTATAATGATAACCCCGTTCCCGCAATAAGATTGGTTAACGAAGATTATTAATTAGAGTTATAATAACACCTATTTGATGGCTTCAACACTTTGCCACTCTGGCAGGCCAGTACAGTCTAGAAACTTATGAAACAAGTAAGGGCTATTGTCTTGCATTGATGGAGATGCCGATTACACTAATAAATGAGGCATTGAGATGATGAGATCGGTGAATTTAGGTAGTAAACCATCTGTAATTTTTATATCACCATGTATTATGAGGAATTCCACTATATATCAATCATGTATGAGAGCACTATTTATCTGATGTTGAATGCATAAAAGATATGTAATTTGTTTATAAGAATTGTTTCGGCTAAACTTATATCTTTATTAGAGTCAAAGTTAATTACTCACCTTTTTGACTTACCCTTTATAATATTTTTTACATGATAATGGGCTTTGGTCAAAGGAATACATTACTCCCACGGCCACGTGCAATCCGTGGAACATACATCATCAGAATCTTAGGACACTGCTCCAATCTTAGTTCCCAAGTCTCATTTATTATTATTTTTACTGAATTTATATCTAAAATCTTAAAGGGCACTCCTCTATTTATACGCCTGCTTCCCCATCCACAAACCGGAGCAAGGGCCTGGGTTGGGTTGGGCTAGAAATTAAAGAAGCTCTGATATGATACAAAACAAAAACATGGAGGGAGAAAAGAAAGCAAAGGGCACTCCACAAAGAAATGTGGTGAGTGAGCAAACAGAGCCATGGCACAAACCAAAGAATGGTAGTGTGTTCCCTGCAAAGAGGCGTTCTGTGAAGAAGATGATCTGGGATCGTGCCATCATGGCTGACAACAACAAGGGCAACAACAACAACAACAATGCCATATACCCCTGCTCCTCCTGAGAGCTTCCTGTTGATGATTGATATATATATATATGTATCATATAGTTCATCACTAGCTTCTCTTACATTCGATGCATTTCTTTGACCTTTCTAGTGATAGAGATGTTGTTCGGTGACTGCGTCGACTTTGCTCCTGCATTTTCTTCTTCTTCTTCTTATTTATTATTATTATTTTAATGTTTTGGGTTCTCCGCTTTCTGTTGTATGTTCTTGTAAGTGTGAATTAGTAGTGTTTCTGTGAAAATGCCTTCTGTTCTATGTTCTTTTGCTAATTTGTAAAAATCACACTGAAGCCAAGTTGAGAGGGGATATTGCACACACCACCAATTCAAACCCATAACTTGAATGAAACAGAGCATAGGCAAATAGTAACCTTATCTACTTCCATGTTGGGTGAGGTGATATACTGAGTTCTAAAGCAAAACCTTCTTTCTAATCAGTGACTCAGGTGTCTTTACACTTTTTAAAATGTTTATTGCATTAAAAACTATCTTTAATCAATTTTTTATAACTAATATCTTAAAAAGACAAAGAAGAAAGAATGAAGAAAATAGTTGTAGTGGCAACAGGAGAAAGATGGGCGGGCATCTAGGTAGTACGAAATCAGACGTAACATACAACTTCGATTTATGACTGGTGGCAAAAACAAGAATGTGGAATCGCCAAGTACCACGATAAACTTGGTTTTCCTCCATGTTCTTTTAACACAATGATTGATTGATATAATTATTTCATGTGAGAATGTGGCTTTGAATGGATTCCAACTTGAACCATTTCCCCCATCTTTCAATCTCAACAGCGTTTAAGGGTAAAGTAATTTTTACAGTAGATTGATAGAAAGATTGGCGAAATGACCTCTTTCGGTGTGTGAAGTAAAGTAGTCAAATCCGTTCAAGTATATGTTTCAAAGATTCGGAAGGATTTTTTTTTTTTAGGTTCCTTGAAGAGTGAAATAGACCAAAACATTTTAAATTGGGGAATCTTTTCAAAGTTTATGAAACGATATTTAACATAACTGTATCTATCACTCTTCACTTACCACAATAATGTTGAAAAAAAATTGGAAGAATGCATTCTAGAAATGCGCAGTACTAATCACTCGAGTCCAATGAGCGCAAACTTGACTGAGTCAAGGAAACATTCAAAGAACCTATTCCTTTGTTTATTTAAGAGTTCGAATATGAGGGTTGATGATTCGAATTTGGGACAAAGGCTAACTACTTTTGCATCACCTTTAATTTGCAAGCATCCAAATCCAAATTGATACCAAGTCAAAGAAGTTCAAAATTAAAAACTACTGGCAGTTATAAATAAAGCAAAGTATAAATCGAACAGAAATACTAATTTAAGTAAGAATAATGCGTTATGCCTCATAATTTTAACGAATTGGAATATTGGATGGCACTTGCTTATTTGAAAAACATTCTCAATATGATCAATATTTTTTTAAAAGATTTAATTTTTATGCCCCAACAATATAACACAAATAGAAAACACATTAAACAATATCCCATGAATCATGCATATACATCTCACATAATTATTTTTAGGTTTAAATATTTTTTGATCCCTAAAATTTTTAGCAAGTTTTGGTTTTAGTTCCCTTTTTTTTTTGATCCTAATTAATATTTGCAAAACCATTTGGTTCTACTTGATTGCAATTAGTTTCTCTCTATTAAATACTAAGCTAATTAATAGAAAATCATATTATCCAATCTTATATGATGCCATCAATCATACATGACATTATAATCATATATAATCATGTTTATATGTGTCAAAACTCTATTATAAAATAAGTTACTAAATCTGGTAAAATAGGCTAATGGATTGGGTCTAATGAATCATTGTTAAGGTTTTGACACATATGATCATAATGTGGGATATATGATTATTAATTTTCATATAAGATTGGATAACATAATTTTTTTGTTGATCAACTCAACATTTATCAGAAACAAACTGCTATAAGGACTAAAATTAAATGATTTTTGAGATGCCTTGACCCTTTTTTATATTTCTTTTTTGCAATTAAAACCAAAACTTGGTTATTTTGATCAAAATATATTTAAACATGTTTTAATCTTTACTCCTCTTGACATTATCACTTGCCAAATCATGTTGACATCAGTCATTCGTCGGCACATAGTAGATCTGCACTTTACACCGTTTTTGTTTGAAAATCAGGGCATATCTATCACACAACTTTCTCCAAATGTTTTAAAAACTATATTTTAGTATTTATTATTTAATTTGAAGCTCGGGTTGCATAGCTATATTTGAGACTTTCGAGTTTAGCTTGCTTGATTCCACGCCTTAAGCATGAATAGACAAATACTAAAAGGGCGATGCGATGCGATGCATAGAGCAATCATATCGTGCAATTAGTAAGAAAGTACTAAATTGTCACTGAAAAATTTCTCTTCCTTCCAAATAGAACAAAGCCAAAAAATGAACACATCACATTAATGGTATCTTTGGCTGAGGTATAAAATAAAGATAAGAATTTTAATAGATAAAATTCATACATAGAATTTTTATCCTTTGCTTGCACCCCAACAAAATATATCCTAAAAAAAGAGAATAATTTTAATGCACTCTTACTAATAGAAATTAAAAAAATTATCAAATCATAATGAATAATTGTTACGGTGGATTACTTACCATGAGTTGACAATTTCATTAGACCATACAAATTGACAACGTGAAATTGTTTGAAATTAATCTCTTGAGAAAATAATGATATATTCATGGGTAAAGAAGCATATATAGTCGAGTTCTCTTACTGAAATGCATTCGGTTGATTTAGAAATTACCATGGCTGATGAGGAAAAAAACTGCTTTAAACTCAAAAGAAAAGGAGAAGAAACAAAGTTACATAAATTGATGGTATAAAAAGAAACACTATATATGTGAAAAAAGTGGACATTCTTCACTGAAAGATAGCTATGATTAAGCATTGATTATTCAAAAGCAAACAGTTGGAACAGAATTGTAAGTGGAAAAACTGTGCACTTTTGCGCATTATGTTCACACTTCATAGAACTTCGTGACAGAAACCACCGAGCGGTATTAGGCTATCAGCATGTTTGGTTCACAGCAATTGTTCATTGCGTTGGGAAAAATTGCTTTGAAAAAAATTGTTCTCGTTTGGTTTGCCTTTTCAATGTGGGAAGAAGCAACATGCTTTGATCAAAATCAATTTTAACAAAAGCCACAAATACTAGCTTTTCATTATTCTCTTTCATATCAAACATTATAAACTTATTTTTTTTATATTATTTTCAAGCATAAACAAATTATTTTAAAACTAATTCTCTTAAAATTAATTTTTAATATAAATTATTTTAAAAATAATTTTATCAAAATTTAAACCAATAAGACCCTATTTTACATGGTAGTACGTAGTATGGAATAATATTTATATAACATGCACTTTTATTTTCATACCATAATGAATAAGAAGAAAACCTTTCCGTACAATGTCTTCCTTACATGAAGAGAAGCTACATTTAGAAAGCTCTGTTTCTAGTTTTCATTGAATGCAAAATTTGTTTGACCCAGCGTTTAGATCAAGCATTTGTTTTTGAATGTGAAAGGGTGAACTATTTTTTCGGACGCAAAATGTTATATGCTACGAGAGTAGTTTCATAAAACGCAAATGAAAAAAAAATTGTTAGAGGTTAATGTCGCGTTTTCTAAAGGAGGGGATTTGGCTCTCTCTTGAACTTTTGCTGCCACGATGAATGGTTTTAAAACCTTGGTCATTTTCGAGCGTTCAATGAGGGTGACGCACGATGGAAGTAGATGAACGTGTAAAAAAAAACACACCCTAAATCAAATCAGAACAACCTGATCGAACCAAGCCAAATAAGAGCCAAATCAAATCAAATTCTAAATTGAACAAAATTGAATTGTGATCGCTCCTAAGAGAGAGTGACACTAGCAAGTATACTAAGTTGTCAAATAATAAAATAAAAGAAAGGGTTATCGTATCCACGGGATAATCAAGTAGGGTTCTAATTAATTAGATGACAAGTTGAACAATTAAAAAGAGATGATATCAAAAGGAATTTAAAGGTTAAAATGCCAAAACAACGTAAAATATGAGAATTGATGAAGTTAAAAAGCTAGGGTGATTTACTTCAACTATGTGTGAACAATATGCAACATGAACATTAATATACCTTGTCCAAATTCAATTAAGTGATGGTAAGGTCATCATGTTATTAAAAGTATTTTCAAAATCATCTAATGCCACTCAAGTATAGAGTTAACCACCTAATCTCTTAGCATACTTAAGTCTACAAGTAGTTCTCAAACCCTTAAATACCATATGAATCATGTTGGTCTATCTCTAGGTGTCATTCAACTCATGACATTGCATTCATAGGCATGACTCTTACTCATTTTCTCAAATTTGTAAAAAACTCTATAATCTTAAATTGGTGATAAAACAATTCCAGATAAATAAACTCAAATACAATACTCACTATCAAATGAGAACAAAACATAAATTCATTCACATTAGCATAATATCAAACACATAGCCTCCATAAATCACCCTTAGGAAAAGGGTTTAGTTACAAGTCATGGAAAATGAAATAAAAACAACAAAAATGAAAGAGAGATGAGAAGAAGCCATGATAAAAAGAAAAATACATAAAGAGTTGAAGAACAATTCCAAGAGAGGTCACTTTCTCAAGCTCTTGAAGCTTCAACCCCTTTTTGGTCTCCAAGCTCTAGCCTGTTCTTTCCCAATTTGGTATTTTGATGTCAATCCCTTCTCTCCAACGTGTTTTCCTAGGTTTATGTGTCAATCATGGGCTGTCAGCATCAGGATAGAGGCCTAGTCAATAAGTCAGGCTCTTGCACCCATTCTCTAGCGTGGCTATGGCTACGCTGAGTGTAGGTTAAGTGTAATATCTGTGTACATGTGTCAGGATAAGTTCGTATAGCTCTAGGGTCCAGGACCCACCCATATTACGGGAAGGCCCCGGTTGTAGAAGGGGCCAAGGTTGGAGTTGGGTCCTGTCCTGCTAGAATTCTCCAGAACATAACGCTGGAGAGAGTGGCTACTTCAATAAGTTCACTGCAGCGAGTTGGTCCGATGTTAGCATAATTCGGAAATGGCATTGTTTCACTTATGAGCCCAAGCTTTTCTTTTAAAACCCCAGATCGGGCTTTCCTTTCACAAAATTGAAAACCTTTCATTCCACACATATTCGTCTCCTCCTCTCAATCCAACTCAATCCTTCATCCTCCAAGGATCTAAGGTAAGAGTTTGTTGATTTATGTCATCTCCTTCCTCTCTGCTTCATGTTCTAGGCTATGGCATTTGTTGTTTCTCTCTTTGTTGTCAAGTAGTGGTGCTCACCCAATGTTGTCGAGTTAGATTAGAGCTATCTAGAGGTTGCTAGAGATTGATATAGAGTTTATGGTTGTTATGGCAAACGTTGGTGCCATCCTTCCTCTTAAGCTTTGTTGGAGTTGGCACCATCCTTTTCTCCCTTCCAAATGAATGGGTTCAAATCCTATGATCCTCATATTGATCATTAGAGTTATTTTCTTAAAGTGTGGCATGATTGCATGATTTTAGAGATTATTTCAAGATATTAGAGATTATGGTTGAATTTACCAAGTTTATGAAAATGATGATTTTCAATAGAGCATGAAACAGTTATATTAATGTAACTCATGGGACTATTGTTGCTAAAATGATTTTATAAAGAGTTAGAGCATGAATGTGATTTTTTTTAGAGATTTTATAAATTTTTATAATGATTTCAAGATTAGAGTATTTATGTATGATAAAGTTTCGTACCCAGAAAAGAGCCCATAATAGAGTTTTAGAGAAAATAAATATTGTTATGATTTAGAGACTAAGCAATAGTTATAGAGAAATAGACAATGAGTTAATGACTGAAAAATGATGGTTAAACTTGGTACCAAGTTATCCTCAGGAAAATCTCACAGAGCAAAGATGGAACCTAATTAAGTGTCCAATTTAGATCCTTGAAGGATCATAGAGCAAAGAAAGTTATGCCATGGTTGACACACATATCCAGAATATATATATATAGTTAAGTGATGCATACCTAGAGAATTCTTGCTTCTTTATAGAGTGCTATTATTTATATCTTCATAAATCATTGATGTTTTCAGAGATATCGATTTAAGAGCTATTACGTATATGTATGGAAATGATTTTAGAGAAATTGCATTGTTAAGTTTTATGATTATATATGTATACATCTTGTTGTTGTCCCATGAGGAGTTATGAGTGAGAGTTCTTCATAAGTTTTAAATGAAATTCATCCCTCTCCTTTTCCCATTACAGATAAAGTAGCGTTACAGGTTATTCTCAACTTCCTCCTCCCCGGCTCGAGAGTTTCCAGTTGGTGAGCTTCACTTAGAGTGAAATATCTTTGGTGTTTTGGTTAAAGATAAAGTGCTTCAGTGTACATTGCGGGTAGGGTCCCGGACCATAGAGATAAATTTGCATTGTTTATCATGATTACTATATATTTAAATGGTTATAGTTCTCATGGTTATTTTGTATAGAACAACTCATATATTTTATATTAGAGATATATTCAGAGTTTGTTTATGAAATGATTTATTTGATGATGTGGTTCAAAGAAAAATGGTTCATACTAAAGATGAAATTATAAATTAAATGTGTTTTTTGATGAAAATATGCATATATAGACTTAAAGGTTATAAGACTTACGTGGAACGAGATTCCTTACATACCGGTCACGTTTCCAAGTTGGTCGTGACATTAAGTGAAAAGATGAGAACTCTGATAGCAACCCACGCTGTAGCGTGGCTTTAGTTTTGGACCCATGTTCCAGGATGGATTTTCGACATCCCTTCAGCTCCAATTCTTGCTCATTTGCACTTCTAGGTCAAATGCTTCCCTAATTCTTCTTTCAAAAAGCTATAAAATCAATGGAAAGCACAACTAGAAAGCAAGGTTAAACATGAGTTTAATCAGCAGGAATTTCAATCGAATGACATAAAAGAGGTAATTATGAAAACTAAAACTAATTATCAACAAACTAAAAGTCCCAAGAAAACTAAATAAAAACATAACTCCTAAGGGAGTTATCATGTAACCAGAGTAATTCAAATTGCTCCAAGTCAAAGCTAATCAAACTAGCTAGACCATATAAAATTAAGGGTGTTTCTTTCAAGTTTATGAAAAAAAAAAAGCTTTTAATAGAAACTACTCATATCAACATTTATAGAAAAAATATTAGTGGAATTTTTTTTATAAGAGTTAAAAAAATGCACTTGAAATCTGATCAAAACAAAATAAACCAAATAAAACCAAGCCAAATCATGCTAGACTGACCAAATCAGATCAAACTATTTAAAGAAACTGAATTAGATCAAATCAGAATGAATTTCATTATATATATAACAATTGAGAATGAATGTTAAAAAAAAAGGTTTAGAATGAATATATATGACATACTTGATAATTCATAGATAAAA
Organism: Dalbergia oliveri; assembly: GCA_030441495.1. Lineage (NCBI taxonomy): Eukaryota > Viridiplantae > Streptophyta > Magnoliopsida > Fabales > Fabaceae > Dalbergia > Dalbergia oliveri. The sequence goes on along the minus strand of JAMLFY010000003.1, from coordinate 10,235,197 downwards.
ATAATAACACTTATACTATTTCCCAGCTAATTTTCATTTTATAAGGCTTTGTACAAATGTAGATGTTCATTAAAAACGTGGGCTTCAAGCTAGTAGCCGGCCGCCTCCCTTGACTTTATCATTAGCATTAGAAAATTTCTATCATGATAGATGTATTAGGTAACAACTTTTAACAATTTAACACTAACTATTAATTAAATTTATTTATCGGGATAGTGAACAAAGTAACTTTATGCAAATAATATGTCTACATAGACATTCAAAGTCGTAAAATGATTTTTCATATATCTTTATTGAAGTTTATACAAGTATTGTTGATTTGATAGTGATATTTTCAAAAAGGCTACATCACCTAATATGCGAATCTCATGCGTCAATTTTTTTTTATTTTTTTTCCGTTAAAGACTCAACTGATCTTATCGAAATGTCTACTTCCTAGTTGTAAGGTAAAGCATAAAAAGTAGCATGAGAAATTGATGGTTCCCTAAGATTCTCATGCATGATACATGGTTCCCTCGTTATTGGATAATTATTTATTTTAAAAATTTATTTTATTATAAAATAATTATTTATTTTAAAACTTTCAATAATATTAATTATTTTTTATCAATAATATTTCTATTAATTTTAGCCTGTATATATAATTGGATATTTTTTCAACAACAAAGAAAGCATTTATATCTTTTTCTATAATTTTCTACACATATGATAAGATTACTCGTTATTTAGTCATCGATCAGTTAGTGACTAGATTAGGCAGATAGTTGGTTTGGTGGGATTGCCTTTGGGCAGAAGGAATCTGGTGCCGTCGATTAGAAAGAGATTAACTAAGTTATAACAGGAACGGTTTTACGAGTTATTCTCTCCATTTCACAATATTAATCACTTTAAATATAGTAGGATCATTAAAGAATTAATATATTTAATTATAAAATGTAGTTGGATATATTAATTTGTTAATGAATTTAATTTGTCCAAAGTCATTATTAATACTAAATTGAAGTAGTGAAATTTAGGAAACTTTTGTTTTGCCAAGATATTACAAAAAGAAAATTGCAGCTACCTTAATTATTACATTAGTAAACCATCTGCAACACTCATTCTTCATTGTTGAATACTAAAAAGAATCAGCAGTCCTTACATATTTTTGGGCAATGTCCCAATTAAATTGTTCCGCTGTGCGGCCAAAAATGTGTCCGCACATCATCATTAAGTCTAATTGATTTAATTATAGTAGTGTTGATGGCAGATAAACAGAAACCACTGTCCACTGCCACGGTTCAGAAACCAAAGTATGAGAGCATGGAAGTGCGTGTTTAAAGCTTATTGCTGAAAGCTGGCAAGGGATTTTGCTTGATTCCATGTTCCAATCTCTCACCTCGCTCCTCTTCGTTTCAACAAGTCAAACATGCATGCATTGATACCACTTTGATTAAAATATTCGATACTTTAAATACTAGGTTTTAAAATGGCTCTGGGGTAAGAGCATGGACTAAGAGAAAAGCAGAGATATAAAAAATTTTGATATTATGAATAAAAAATATATATCATAATATATTATATCTTATTATTTTACTCATTTAAAATTAATATAAGATCAAACTTAATAAAACTATAAGATTAAAAATCTATGTATCTATATAATTATTAAAAGAAATTAAAGTTATTGTGGGGCATAGGCCCCACTCCTACTCTTCTAGCAACGTAGATCCGTCACTGGAGATAAGGCACCACTAGAAAGAATAACATTTCTGGACGAATGGAACCCTAGTAATTACTGCTGCACCTTTAATGCTTTATATTCTTCCTTTTATATGGAGCTCGGTGTATGGGTTTGATTCACTAATCCGTAATTTACACTGGGCCTGAAGGATTATGTAATTCATCAACCCATTTAATTACCAATATAGGTTAATTCAATTTGCTTGACTTTGACTTCGAGTTAAATGAGCTACCAGTCATTCAATCATATTTATGATTAAATATTTAACTTTTATCTTAACTAGCTATCTTATACTAACACAAACAGAAGATAGGATATGATTAGCTAAACTTTGTTATTTTGGTTAGTTCTTGTAATTAATTCAAGCCAGTGTTATTATTGTAACCAAAAAGGCCAGTGTTATTATAAACCCCCTTTTATACCGTATTCATTTAGATTGAGAGTGTCAAACGTTTTTCTCTGTGATTCATTTTCTCATCATTATTGAACTCTTTATTTGTGAGCATACCATTTTTTTTTCTGTTAAAGCATCCATCACAGTACATGTTATATGAATACCAAAATTCAGTAAAGTCTAGAATGTGGAGAATGCGCCCATGTATTGTGGTTGGGAGCTAAATTAATGAGAACAGATCCTGTTCTATTCAAGTTCAACCTCAAACGAGACTAATACTACAAGAGAGAAAGTTACTAAAGGTTATGAAGAAGCATATGATGGGGGCATGGGGATTAAGGCTTAAGCGGCTCCACTTTGAGAGGTGAATTGAATGAAGACAGCTTATGGATGAATCTACATTCCCTAAACCCAGCGTTAGTTGAGTTAAAAAGGAAGCAAAAGAAGGCATTTTTTTCCCTCTATAGTGCTTCAATTTTAGAGTTTGTGGACGGCATTCCTTCTTTTTCTCATAATGGATTAGAACACCATTAGCTGCTATTACTGCTGACATCATAGAGTCTTTGCTGACGACTATTGCTAACCCACATGCACCATCACCCCCTTCGTTATATATATATTCCCTTTTTTTTTACACTTTATTTAATTTCAATCAAATTTTTATCAAAAGTTTTTCGTTTTTACATATATATTCAATTTTGATATACCAAATTTTTTTATAATATTGTTTAATTGTACATGAAGTTTGAAAAAAATTTAACTTATTTACCTTATCATATCTAATATATAATTCATTAATGATAAAAGTATTTTATACCGTACCAGAATCAATATTAATTTTTAAATTTTGAGTATTTAAAGAGATTTTTAATAACATATTAGTGTAAAAGATAATTATTATAAGTGGTAAATAGTTATATAAGAGTTAAATAATTTTAATGGTATGATAATATATGATTAACCAATTGTATACATAAAAGCATTTTATTTTAGAAATACATTAAAATTAATTTTTTCTATTAAAACCCTTAAGGCTGTACCGTCTATTAACTAAAGACAACCCAAACAAATGATGAATTGATGAGAGATAAGATCATAGTTTTCATATTGACTCAATAATAGACTTTATAAACATTTGATCTGTAAAACAAATATTTTTAAATTAATATATAACAATATAAATTAATATAATTATATTTTATATATATATAATAAAGATTATTAACAAAACAAGTAGCTAGTCTAGTGGTCCAGCCATTGCTTCCTTCTTTCATAGGTGTAGAAATTATGATAATTATTAGATGAAATAAAATCATATAATCTATTAATTGATCAAAATTATAATAAGAATATAAAGACTAATAGTATCTTCCTACTATATCTTTTTACAAATTTTTCTATAATATTAAATGAAATGAGTTTTAATTATTTTTTAAGATTTCAAAATAAAAATTGCATTTATTTTTATTTTATTTAAGACGTGTTTAATATGATGGTAAAAAGAGTGAAATTCATAGTAAATGGAGGTCATCTATAAAATCTCACTCAGTTTTTTCATCAAATTAAACACACCACTTTTAATAAGCAGAAAGATCCTAGCAGAGAATTTGTAAGATAATATATCCTTAATTACTCGAATACAGTGACACAAACACAATAAAAAGTGCAGTCCCAGCGAGGAGGTCCCTGGAAAATTTACGCCCGACTGCATAATAGCTAGCTGAATGATTTGTTGTTACAAATTAAAAAAAATGATTTTTTGTTACAAATTAAATTTGAATAGTTTTATATTATTATTTTTTTGGTACTGGTTTTATATTATTTTTAATCTAAACAAATTGTTAACTCTAGTACTCTACTATATATTTTTTTGTTGATATATTATTGACTCTACTAATCTACTGTTGTAACTTATAGATTAACTATTATGTTTAAATCTTAATAAATTATTCGCACTTCGAATAAAATCGTAATAAATTATGACAAAAATGTGGGTTACGTGGCTGACAATTTTAAGTATATATCACTATTCCTATCACTGTACTAGTGATTTTGGTCAAATCACATTGGCACTATCACCTCTTTTTTGTGTTTTCCTTTACCATTTACATGGGTTGTCTGCAGCTGGAGTTTATCAAACGTTATTTTTTCTTTTTTTAATAATTGATCAAGCCTTCTAAAAGAGAAGAAAAGGTAATGAAATCCAAAAATCCAAAAATACAAGACGAGAAATGCAGAAAGTAACAGGCCCCACTAGGAGTACAATACACCAATAAACAAACTCCAGGCATTCTCTTCTACGTCGCATCGGCATACCCACCAGTGTCTGCTACCAGGATTTGTCTTTCACGCCTCTCGCCGCGGCCCGCCAGCCTGGTGTAAGGTATCAGAACCAAGGATGAAGTGTAGAGAGAGTTGAGGCGAGAGAGAGAAAACGAAGAACCAAATATGATGTGAATAGTATGAATGTATTGAATAAGTGTGAATACACGTGGTTTAGGTATTTGTACACTGAGGCTTAGACTAGATCAGCTTTACTGAACAGCTAACTGAATTCTGTTACAATTGGTATAATCAGTAACTAACTCTAAACTAATCTGAGAGGGCTAGCTCTACCTTAAGTCGATGCTTGAGCCTCAAGCTTGAGAACTGAATTGAGTAAATAAGGAGGATGAGACTGGTTTTGTCAGAAATGATACCTGGGCTGAAGGATGTGACTTATCTTGACACTACCTTTTGCAATATGATCTCTCACAAAATGTAAGTCCAGCTCAAAGTGCTTAGACTTTGAATGCAACACAGGATTTGCAACAAGAAGAACATCGCAGATTGTCAGGACATCATAGGAACAACAGATAAGGGTTGGTGAATTTCAACCATGAGATTTCTGATCCAAAAAACATCAGCAACAAGGCAGCAAAACTTCTATGTCTGCTTCATGCTTGATCAAGAGACCGCATGTTGTTTCTTGGAAGACCAAGAAATCAAGTTTGGTCCCAAATACACACAATAGCCACTTGTGGATTTTCTGCATTAGGGTCACTGCCCCAATCACTATCACTATATCCAGTGATATTAAGAGTATTGGACCTCCTGATATGCAGACCATGTTTGGAAATGCCACTTAGGTATCTAGAATTCTTTTGAATGCATTCCAATGAGTGTCCAAAGGATTTTGCATAAATTGACAAACCCTATTGACACAATAGGATAGCTTGGTCTGGGTGAGGAAGATCCTGCAAACTGCCAACAACAAGTCTGGACATGCTTGGATCATGGAAGGGAGCTCCATCAAAGGCTGTGAGCTTGGTAGGAAAGCGTGGAGTGGGGCAAGCTTTACAACCTTTCATACCAGCTTTTGGAGCAAGTCCTGGATATATTTGGACTGAGACAGCAAAGGCCTCCTGCCGTGTGTTTGACTTCTATACCCAGGAAATAATGAAGAGCCCTCATGTCTTTCAAGGCAAAAGAGTTATTCAGCTTTGGACTAACTCATAAATGTAGGCAGAGGAACTACTAGTGATGATGATATCATCAACATAGATCAGTATATATGTAGTGCTTGAAGTTGTAATTCTAGTGAATAAAGACACATCAGATTGGGTAGGTTGAAAACCAAATCCCATCAAGGCAGTGGCTAGTTTTTGATACCAAGCTCTTGGAGCTTGCTTTAAGCCATAAAGGGCTTTAGTTAGCTTGCATACCAGTGTCCCATCTCCTACTTGATAGCCTTGTGGTTGCTTCATATAGACATCCTTTTCAAGCTTAGCATTTAAAGGGCATTGTTGACATCCAACTGCCTAATATTCCAGCCTTGGGAAACGGCTAGAGACAGGATTAGTCTTATAGAGGTGGGTTTGACCACTGGACTAAAAGTCTCTATAAAATCAAAACCAGTTCTTTGATTGTAGCCTTGAGCTACCAATCTAGCCTTGTATTTCTGAATAGACCCATCAGGATTGAACTTCACCTTATAAACCCATTTGCTACCAATGGCAGTTCTCCCCTCAGGAAGAGGCACTAACTCCCATGTCTTATTTCTCATAAGGGCACTATACTCATCATCCATTGCCTGTTTCCAATGTGGAATTGTAGAGCCTGTTTGCACTTGGTTGGTTCAGCTTAGCATGAAAGACTTTTTGTTTAAACACTCCATCCTTGGCCCTGGTATTCATAGTATGGGTGTTGGTTGCATCGGAACAATACCTATAATAGCAGGAACTTGAACAGAAATTTTGAGTTTTGGGAAGCAGGAACTGGAGCCAATGGTTGGGCTGATATGCTAATGGGACTATCGAGTGTAGTCTCAGGTTCAGGTCTGAATGTAGTGGCAGGGTGGAAAGAACCAATGTCATTGGTAGAGGTAGATGCTTGAGAGCGTGGGGTGAGATTAAGGGAATTGAGGGTGTAGTTGGTTGAGGTGGTGTGATAGAAGGGTGAGATTGTGGCTTAGACTTGAAGAAGATGAGTTAGGATCCTTGAAAGGAAAGGTAGACTCATCAAAGACAACATGTCTGCTAATAATTAATTTTCCTGAAGGGTAAGACACAAGTAACCCTTATGCTTTGTAGCATATCCAAGAAACACACTCGGAACAGACCTTAATTCTAATTTGTGAGAGTTGTATGGCCTAGTGTGGGGGAAACATAAGCAACCAAAAACTCTGAAGGACTTGTATGGTGGAAGCTTATTGAACAATTTTCTGTGGGTGAAGAGAATTGTCATAGAGGGGTGGAGACAGTTGATGAGTTGTCCAGGCCAGGAATGCTTCCCCCAGTATTTCAATGGTAAGGATGCTGCCCCGGCAAGGTGAGACCCATCTCCACCACATGTCTATGCTTCCTTTCAGCTACACCATTTTGCTAGTGAGTGTGGGGGAAACCTGAATAATACCTTGCTCCTGCAATTGCTTAGACAAACTCACATATTCAAGTGCATTATCACTTTGAAAGGTTTTAATTTTAGCACCAAGTTGCAATTCAGACATATGTTGGAAATGAGTAAACACTGATTTGAGTTGTGATCTAGATGTACAAGATAAATCCAAGGATACCTAGAGTATGCATCAATGAAATGTATGTAATAATTTGCACCATTTATTGAAGGACAAGGGGCTGGACCCCAAATATCAGAATACACAAGTTCTAAAGGAGAATTATAGACTGAAGTAGAGTTCAAAAAAGGTAAGTTGTGTGATTTGCTAATGTCAGGCTGTACAAGTGGAATTATTCATACTAAAGGGAATTTTACAAGATTTAAGAACCCTAGAGACTGTTAGAAGAAGGGTGTCCAAGTTTAACATGCCATAGAGAGAACTTGAGTTTGTAGCAGAAGAAACAAAGGCATGAGGTGAGGAAGTAACTGATCTGGTATGTGGTTTGAAATCAGGAAATCTGTAAAGGCCATTCTTAGCAATGCCTTGAAGCAAAATCTTCTTTGAATCTTGACATTTAACATTGCAAGTATCAGGATGAAATTCAAAGAAGGTTATTATCTCTTGTAAATTTTGACATACTCAATAGATTCTTAGTGATACTTGGAACATGCAATAATTTATTCAAATGAAAATTATTGTTACTCAAACCAGTATTAAATATGGATTTTCCAACATGTTGAATGTGCAAACCTAAGCCATTGCCTATAACCACTTGATCAACGCCTGAGTATGATGTATGGTCCATGAGGTTGGCTGAATCTGGTGTCATATGATGTGTGGCACCCGAAATTGGATACCAGTTATCATCATGGATGGTTGAAGGCACGGCAAGCACATTACTCATTGCAAGATTAGCCCTAGGTTTGGAATCCGAGGATCCATAGCTTGAATCAAAGCGATACCAACAATTAAGAGCTATGTGGCCAAGTTTTCCACACACTTGACATGAAGGACGCGAGGAAACCCTTCCACCACTAGCAAATTGTCCCCTCGACCTCTGAAATTGCTTGATCTACCTCTATTTTGAGAACGAGGATGCGCATCATTTTGAAATTGAGGACGATGTTGAGCTTGTGCTATATTAGCTTGAACAAAGGTTGAGGTTCACTTGAACCTTTCAATATCTCTTCCTATCCATGAGGAGAGCTTCAAGTTCACCAACGGCAATTGGCTCAGGTTTTGAGATCATTGTAGTGATGAAAGCACTATACTCATCTGTGAGGCCATTCAATATGGCTTCAACATGATCCGAGTCTTTGTACTCAACTCCAACAGAAATGAGTGCATCGATTGTGCTTTTGATTTCAAGAAGATAATCGTTCATGAACCGGTTCTCTTGATATTTCCAAGTTTGTTCTTCAGCTGCATTACCTTTGCTTTGATCTGTGACGCAAAATAGGTCTCTAATCTTGACCAAATCTGATGTGAGAATACACATCCAACCATTCTGGTGGTGAAGGCTTTGGTCATCGAGGCAAGCAACCACGACTTGATCAACGCATCTTGTCTTTTCCACCTCTGAAACTCAGGATTCACGATCCCTCACTTCGATTTGCATCCTAGATGCATCGATGGAATTCCTCTGCCATTGACATGGTCAAGCAAGCCATGTCTTTCAATCATAGCTTCCACTTGTTCCTTCCATGGGAGGAAGTTTTCATCCTCCAATTTCATCACTACCAAGTTCGAGAAGGTTTGCATGAGCAAGCATTTTGTGAGGAATCAATTGTTGCCGTTGTTGAAATCGAAGCTCTGATACCATGTAAGGTATCAGAACCAAGGATGAAGTGTAGAGAGAGGAGGAGAGAGAGAGAAAACGAAGAACCAAATAAGATGTGAATAGTATGAATGTATTGAATAAGTGTGAATACACATGGTTTAGGTATTTGTACACTGAGGATTAGACTAGATGAGCTCTACTAATAGCTAACTAAATCTGTTACAATTGGTATAATCGGAACTAACTGTAACTAACTCTAAACTAATCTGAGAGGGCTAGCTTTACCTTACGGGTACACCTCCGCATGAGATCGATCGCTTATCTCTCTTTTTTTTTGACAAAATTAAGAATGTTGTTGGCGGATGTTAATGATGCTATATGCCGTTTGAAGATGGGGATTCCTATCCATTTTTCTTTTTAGTGTTTTGAAAAGAGGGTTTTGGATACGGAGGAATTGGTGGTGGTGTTTCCAAATGCAAGTGTTAAGGGAAGAATCTCCAGGCCACACAGTCACTACTATTGCTATGTATGTAGCTTTTGTTTCTCTATTTAGTCCTTTCGATTCTTTTCAACTTTCATTTCATTCATGCCTTTGCGGCTTTGCTTCATTCCATTGATTTCATTTCACTTCGATTTCTATTCAATTTCAGATGAGCTTTGGATATTTTTGAGCTCCACGCAAGACAGAGTCTCTGCGGAGGGATCGACAGGGAACAACATGGTTCGATTGTCATATTTTAGTAAAGTGAGAGGTTGGTAGATGAAGATTACAATGAAGGAGAAGAAGGAGGGCGAAGCATTGTTGTTGTTGTGGTTCTTCTGTTCTTATGGCCTTTCTTTTTTCTTTTGTTGTTGAGTTGTTCGTGTGATTTTTGAGAAGGAGGAGGACGAAGCATTGGCTTGTCCTTTCTGGAAGACATTTAAATTTTAAGATTTTTTTTTTATCATTTTGCATTTTGTTTTTAAAACATAAAAATTAACCCATTAATCTGCTTTTCCTAAACTTGTCACTTGCAGGTCACTTTGAGCTCTTTAATAAAAGGTTGCACATTTGTCATTCATTCATTAGCCCACCTCGTTAACTGATGAGTGCTTATAGATGCACAATAAATATACACAACAAACCTACACTAAATATTTACAATTATTATGTGTGATGAGTGAATAAAATGAATAGGGATTCATCACATTTAATAATGATAAGTTGTGTAGTGTAGATTTATTGTATGATTTTATTGTGTATCAATCATTTTTCTTAAACCACCATGATGCATTTTGGTTGTACACCATCAGAGCATGCACCGTCTTCAAATGATGCGACTGGCACCTTCAGAAATCAATAGCCTAGTGATATTGGGTGCATGCATCTGCAATTCTTCAAATGCATGACCTCAAAATTAATTGATACAGATATGGGGTGTGTGTGTCTATATATATATATATCACACACTGAGACAATTCACTCAATCCGTTGTGATATATACCCAGATTTTATTAACGCTTTGAAAAAAAGTATAACTAAATTTAAAATTTCCTATTCCCAGAAATCAAATAAAAAGAAATTAAAGAAAAAAAAGAAAAGGCGACCAAGATCAATGAAAGATGCTCTTTGCCAAGTAATGCAAAGAAAGTTCGTGCTCTTTGTGCCCGTGGCTATTAGTCTATTAGCAATATAAAAATATTATTTAAACACCTAAATATGTGTGTCTCTCTTTACTTTACTATCATTAAATGTGATGACCCTTCCTATTCATTTATTTGATTCATCATCTGAAAAAGTGAATGTCTTAATAAACACTCACTTTTTAGATGTTATCTTAGCAATGTGTCCACGTCAAACGGCAACTTGCCAAAAGCCCTTCGTTGATGGGCCCAAATTGAATTCCAAGAATTTTCTTGTGAAGCTTCTAATAGTTGCTCCGCATATGGAAAATAAGATAAGAAGAGAGGCGTGCTATTTAGCACGAGAGAATTTAGTACTAGATATGAAGCGAATAAACTGGGTGCATTTTTGTTGGATGTTCAAGTAAGCAAGTGTAAGAAACCGATTGGAAGTAGGAAGCAACGTCAATCAATGTCATCATAGTTGGAAACTTCCCTTTAATTAGTATTTGGAACCTCATCAAACTTTTGACTGGATATTTCGTTTGTGCTCTTAAGTTTCTATGTTCAATAATAATCCTCGTTGTGGTCGCCAAATAGACACGACTACTTAAGGTAGCGAAGCAATATTAAAATATTCGAAGTCGCACAAACAGTAGTATGAGATCCTTTGATTTCTTGTGGTTTCGTCAAATTAATAGACAATTCTTGCGGGCTCAACAAAGGAAACGGATGAGGTTTTGACTACATATCATACATATCGGCCCCGGCTATGATCGGATGAAATTGAATTTGAAGGCAGCTAAGCTATGATAGAAAAATGAATTAAGTGACATGTTGATTAGAACCAATTCTTGCGCATTTGAATAGAGATAGAAATAACGTGTATGCTTTTTTTTATTGAAAGTGGAGACATGTCCTTAAATCCTTTACTTTGCATAGTTATAATTAACACCTTCGTTGTGACATTATGCTATCGAAGTCATTATTAATATGTGCCATTTATTGTTGAGTATAGTCAAGCACTAAGTATTATGGTATGAAATTGGTACCTCTTGTTTAACCAGTCATTCGATCTCATTTCTTAAACTTTCACACATATACTTTCCTCGACTTCAAAATTGAGAATACCTGACTATATTAAACTTGGCGTTGGCCGCCATATACTCCCAGTCTCGTACCATAAGTGTATCACATACCGCAAGCACCACGCAGTGAGAATGGTATATACAAAAATAAGGACTATATTGAACGCGGAAACACAGAGAGTAGATAGGTCAACGACAGAAACTAAGTAGGATTAATTCATTAAATTAAGATAGAATGCTTGCCAAAGAGGCAAGATGTGGTGGGTCCTTTTTTTATTTTTTTATTTTTCCCGACATTCACATTGGAGTGAGTTTTGATCATCATGATGAACGATCAAAGAAAGGGAACCTCCCAACCCAAGTCGGAATTGGACGATGACACGTGTACACGTGTTCGGGGGCTCTTCTTCATGTATAGTACTACTATATATGCGATAAACTCACCGCGAAACAAATAGAAAGAAAGACACAAACAAACACAGAGAGAGTGAGAGAGAGCAACGGAGGTGGCCGGGAGGGTCGACGCCATGGTGCAAGAGAAGGTGGTGCAGACGATGAAGATGGCTACCGTGTGTGACTTTGAGAAAGAGGAGGCGAAGAAGAAGATGCGGAAGAGCAAGGTGAATGCAACCGTGATTCCAGCTCGGAGGAAAACCGTGAAGAGGATGATATTTGAGAGCGTGCTTGATTTCATCGTCGCTCGTTTGTTTTCATCGTCTGATGATGAATCAGGGAGCTAGCCCCAGAATAAGATCATCATCGAGGACAACGACGGTGGCGCACCATGCTGCTGCAGAAGAAAGGCCAAACGCATATGGCCATAGGATCATGGTGATCATGATCATGATCATGATCGTCATCATCACTGTTGGGGTTGGATAGAGAGGCCTAATTTGCTTTTAGTTCCATTAGATTAGATTTAATTTCACGATTCTTGTTTTTTAATAGATTGTCTATATATATGATCGAAATCCTCTGTTTCTGGTTTTCATTTTAAGTTTGGTTTGGTCCAGTGCTTTGCTCCCATTCCTCTGTCCTTTTAGCTTTTCTAGTCTGATTGAATCCTTAGTTCTGATCATCAGATGAACGCTTCTTTTTTTTGTTTTTCCTTTTTTTCCCCCTTTATGCTCATTTGTAAATAATTGAATATTACTGTGGCGATTACGTTATTTGTAACAAAGACATTATTCAAATTTTCTCTTTTTTATTTATTTAATAAATGTTGTATTTGAATAATCTCATTTTTATAATCAAATAAAGGAAATCTTTTGATGAGTATGGTGCTAAACTATCCCGTCGTTCATCTGGGCATGCAGACTCTGTTTTTCCCAACCCAGAGCATCAAAACAGAGTATTTTGTGGCTAAAGCTAAACAAAGCAGGCAACACTCTATTTACTGTTGTTGCGGTGGATTTGGTTACATGTAAATGAATGTGCATGTGTTTTAGATGAAATCTGGTTCAACCCCACCTCGTTCTCAAGGTCACTGCTCGCCTTCTTAGTCACTTCATTTTCCCCCATTTGAAATTATTGGCCACTCAAATTATTTTATTTATTTTGCAGCACAAGGGACCTAAAGCGGTCAATGTGTGTTAATATTGTTGCGTTGGAATTGGTTGTATATATTATGCATATGAATGAATATGCAGGTGTTTTAGATGAACGTTGCGTTCAGCAAGCGGGTTGAGCGAACAGCGGATGGAGAGGAAGAAGATATAAGAAGGAAATTGAGAATTTATAAATTCAAATATATATATATATATATATATATATGAGTCCACGACCCACATTTTATCCTTTCACTCTCCCTCTATGTCTCTAGCAGTCTGTTGTTCAAAAGCAAATAGAAAGAAATGATTGGAAAAGAAAGGGAAGGTGGAGGAAGAAAGTGATATTTTCTGGTTTAATGCAAAGAAAATTGGAAGAGGAAAGATTGAACAATATCCAAAGATATGTGGGGCTCAATCAAATTTTTTTCTACCCCATGTGACGAAAAAGTATGAAAGGATTAGCTGATATTTACATACTTTAAAAATATTCACGTTTATTATTTGAATCCTTACTTGTATTTTTTTAAATATTAGTAACTTTAATATTTTTATTTTAAATAAATTTGAATAATTTATTTTTATTAATATTTTCTTATTTATTAGCTTGCTATTATTCTAAACTTATTATATTAAAAAATAGTTACATTTTCTATTTGATATTAATTAATAAATTATTAAATATAAAATAAAAATATTGACTTAAATGCTTTTATATAAATATGTACAAGGTCAATTTTTATTATATTTATTTATATTATTTTGATAGATAAATTTATGATAAAATTGTATCTAATTTTAATTTTTTAATAATTTTAAAGATAATTCTATAAAAAATAATATTCTTATTTTTTTAATAATATAAAAGTAAAAAAGTCATTTGATATTATTGTTCTTTCTTTCTTTTCGCTTTGTCATCCAAATAAATAAAATAAATTAATCTTTCATTCTATTCTTGTCTTCTCATTTTCCTTTCATCTAAACATACCTATAAAAAATAAAAATTACCTTTACTTTTTTTCCTTTCATTTCTTTTCATTTTATTTTATTTCTTTCACCTGCCAAGACTGAAGCCAGATGCTCGATACCTTTATGCGATTGAGAGGAAGAGAGTGCGCGCTGGTAGTTACTTTAGGATAATTTAATCGGAAAAAGGTTATTGGTCGGGCATAGCCTGAAATTCCCAGAAACCAGCAAATCCAGTAGAGACAGAATCTGACAACGTTAGTTGCGAATCACTTCACGTCAATCACTAAAACGTTAGTCTCTGACAAGTAAATATGGCATTGATTATCACAAATGGGTATTTGAATCCTACACCTACACGTTTGTTAGATTTTCTGAATTTTGAATATATTGATTTTTTTATTTATTGAAGGCACATTTTATCAACATAATCCTAAAATTAGTGGTGTGTGATTACTTTCGTTAGTTGGATGTGTTCAAAGAAATTAGAACTAATATCGGTTATGAAATTGCTGAGCTAAGGGCCCTAGAAGAAATAGTAGTAGTTATTTTGTCATAAAAAAATTGTAATATTATTTTGCTTAGCCATCGAAACAGGAACAAAGGAAAACAGAAGAGAGTGCTGCTCTCTATAATAGAGTAATAATATACTATTATACAAATCATCCTACAATTTTTTTTCTACATATTAGATAGAGTAAAAAAGTATATGTAATTTATTACATTATAGCTTGAAATCTTAAAACATAATTAAAATTTATTTGATTTTTATTTATGAGAATTTACACGAAGCTATACATGAATAAAATGGGTTTTACCCATGGAAAAATGTGTTAAAAATAATAACTGATACAATTAATTACGTGTAATTTATAAAAGTTTCGTACGAAAAATATTTTTATGCTGTTTAGCTATTTTTATTGAAAGGAAAAACCTAGAAAGAGTTGAATAAATAAAATTGAAATAGAAACATTCACCAAAAAACAAAAAAAATGAATTAAATAGAAACAAAAGTCATCGAGTCCAAAGATCAGGTGCAATAGTTAAAGATACATCGGAGATTTCCTTTTGACTAGGTTGCTGTTCATGCCAACTCACCAATTAAGGGAAGGTGACATAGGACTATGGTCCACTCTTCCCAAGGGGACTAGCTTTGATACCTAGTAATATTATGTATAAAACACAATTGTACAATATTCATATAATATAAATATAAAAGCAAAGAAGATAAGGAACCTATTTTAATTTCTTATTTTTTGACTCATCTATTTCTTTATTTTTATACCTAATTATATAAATATTATACAATATTGTACGCATATAATTATTCCTTTGATATATTCTTTCTTGTTTTCAGAAAGGAAATGATGTGTGTTACCTTGGAAAGTTACCTTGTCTATTTTTGGAGACAAAACCATCCTCTGGATATGATAATATATTTAATTTGGTCATATTGGTGAAAGCCAAATCGAAAATGAATCTAGTCGAATGTGACCACCAAGTTCATAATAATGCAGAGCAGCTAGTCAGCGTACTCCCAACTTCATCGAAGGTTTAATTTGGCCTTTCTTCTTCTTTCTTGGTCTTAATCTTCTTTTCTAGCCCTTTTCTTCCAGTTAATATTGAATGTTGTACTTGTGCACTAGTTTTAATATATTATTATTTTGAATAACACTTTTAATTTGGGTAAAAGATTAAAGTTTTAAACTACAAGAAGTGTGTTAAACATACGGATACAGTTTTTAAAGGGCAAAGGCATCATCATCTCGCGCTTGCAATTGGGGACAAGAACAAATAAATAAGAGTAAATTACACTCACATCTCCTTAGATTTTTGAAAATATAACTCACAATCCCTTTAGTTGTTTAACCTACACTAACACCTCTTATGTCTCTAAATTTTAAATATTTATATTACACACACTCCTCACTAACATAGCACCTTTAGTAAATTTAACAAAATGACATTTTATGATATTAACTATTTCCTAATTAATAAAATTATAAAATACCCTTATCTACTCTTTTTCTTAATTGTAAAATTTTTTATAATTTTATTAATTAGGAATAGTTAATATCAAAAAATATCATTACTAATTTACTAATAGTACTTTGTTAGTAAGGCAAATGCTCTGTTATTTTTATTGTTTAGTAAAACAAGAAAATTACGATCTTTTTATAATTATAATGATTCTCAATATTTACATTTATGCTATTAAAAGATGTGATCTATTTAATAGCACTAATAGTCACTGTTATTAAGAGAGGCCAAAGTAAGTTTTTATAAACCTTAGGACCTGTGTTGCAAAATTTAAAAATAAAAAGTGTATCTGTTATATTTTAGTAAATTTCATAGGAGGTGAGTATAATTTATCTTTTTAAATATTGTGTAATTTATAATTTAAATAATTGAGTTAAAATATAAATTATAAAAATTTCGAAGTTAACTATTAGGAGGAATATAGTGTTACTTGTAATTTCATCTATCCTATTTAATCTTGTCATTTCCAAGCAAAGGAATTAATGAACCGAGCTACTGTCTGCATAGCGATAAAAAAATACAATAAATTATGGAGTTTAAATACATCAATCAAATGTCAAAATGAGCAGATTTGTGAGTTGATTGGTAGAGATGGGCAGATGGAATTTCTCTTGTTTTCTAATATTTCAAATTTCAATTAACCAAAACATATATGGTAAGAAAATGGGAATCTAGTCCTAGTGACGGAAGAAAAATTCAGTAATGAGGGTAAAAATATTATATCTATGTAATATGAAGTTTCACATAATTTTTAACTTGGGTCAAATTTTGCAGAATTACAGGACAAAACATACATATCCATATATAAATAATATTTGTGGAGCATATGCTCCTACTAGCCCTATTGTAAATCCGTCGTAGGAATCAAGCGAATGTGAAAGCAAAACACTCAATGTACGCACATGGGTTGACTTATTACTTCCTTTCATGACCGTACATGTGTCACCAAAACGCCAATGAAAATGTGCGTGTGGGCCGGACTGGATTGGCCCTCACGTCGTCTTCTTCAATAGCTGGATTCTAACTTCGGATCGATATTTGATACGAGATATAACAGAGCCAGATCTCCCTTTTGAAAAAATGGGTAAGGATATGTATGTGACTTAATTGTAGCACAAATTAAATAACTTAATAATCTCATGCAACCTTATCCTAAATAGATGGAAGAAGCAGAGCAGGCTCAAGGGAGTGGAGTACCCTTAGCATGTAAAACACGCTGGTTAACCCGGCCCACACTGATTATGTATGATCCTGTGTTCATAGTGATCGATACATAGGCACTGGACCACGAAGATTTGCGCATCCAAGTTTGTGATCTTATTTGTCGATGCACAATCAATTTATTTGCTACAGTCTACATATAATAAATTACCGTCTTAGTTATTAATTATAAATTCAGACTCAACACCAACGTACTGTATTAAGTATATGAGGGTGCATGGGACCCATGGATGGAGGCTGCAAAACCTTTTGAGTTGAGAGAGAGAGAGAGAGAGAGATTCATTAGATGAGAAAGAGCCACTAGCGGTTTCATCACGGGACGCAGTTGGAGACAATGGGAACATTCAAGGTGTTGTGGGCAGAGACAGAGTTACACATGGACAAAGGCTGCGTCAGTCAGTGTCGTAGCCCACCTGAACGGCGCCATCAGCCATGGGAACACAAAAATGGTTCAGAATCAGATACTCATCAAAAGCTCCTAGCTCCTTCAACAAACCCCACACCGCAACAGTAGAATTAGTACTAGTACTAGTATTTTAGTACAAAATGCTTAATAATCCTTAATTACTATGAAAGTCTTGCACAAGATTTTACTTACTTCAAAAATCTCTGTTTCTGGTCTTCAGATATGCAAGCACACAATTATAGCTCATTAAAAAATACTTCTACTTCATGAGATTTTGCATTTCAAATTTTTTATCAACAGCTACAAATATATATTTTATTCATTTTCATGCGTCCTGACGCCGAGCATTTTAAAAGAGTTAAATTTCCAATATATATATATATATATATATATATACTGTGAGAGACAGAGAGAGGAACGCGCAATTCAAAAAATATCTATAAAATTATAATTTAAGAATTTTTTAATTAAATTCCCAAACCACTGAATTCCCTCCGAAAACAAAGATTAATTCTCACACACTCTTAAATTAAGAGAAAATATCTATTTTACTTTATTGATTAACACATTAGCTATTACATTAAAAATGTAGGAAAAGTAAGAGATAATAATGATTAAAAAAATTTATATGTCAATTAATAAATAAATCAGAATAAATATTTTTCATTTGCTCTTGACGCACTTAAACATTTTCCAAAAAAGAAAGAATTTCGCTGTAAAGATCATTAACAATTTGGTAGTAGTGTGGATATGTTACATCACCTACTTATCTTTCACTTCAGTTAGAAGTAAAAAATAATTGAGATGAGGTAAAACAAGAATAAAAGAGAATAACTTCAAAAAGGATTAATCATTGGTTAACGAACTGCAAATTGTTGTCAACTGTAGTCTGTAGAAGATCGCATCCTTGGACAGCTGGTTAGTACGTACGAGCCTTTCTTCGTTGCTCAGCAGAGACAAAAACCCAAATTGAAAGAAAGAACAGGGAAAGTAGTCCAACTGGCATGCGGTTATGCAATTTATTGCCGTGCTGTGATATTAATAGACTATACTCTCTGCCATTTTGTCGGCAAGATAGTAGTAATACACACCTCACTCTGAAGCCGAGCTCATTCCATAGGATCAGACATCTTGTTTGATAAGAATTTGTTCACATATTTAAGATTGATAATCTCCAAATACATTTATAAAATTAATTTAAGAATTAACCAATTAATCATCAAATAACATGTTGTTTGAATGCATAGTTTTTTTTTCTAATAATTTAACTACTTTTGTGAATGAATTTTATTTAACAACTCGAGTTCCTCATTTATATATGATTGTTTTTTTCGTCTGAGTAATATATATGATTGTTAAAAAAAAGATAAGAGAATAAATTAAACTGACTTAACAAGCCGGTATAAATTTAAATGAATTTATTTCTTCTTTTTTTGCACAATTTACGCTTGCAATTTACGCCAGTGCCATGGCAGTTACATGCTTGGGAAATGTGTCGTTTAGCCACGCTGCCAATGTCCATTTAACCACATTTAAAAAATGTGGATAATGTCACTATTTTTCCAACCTAACTCCTAATTCATTTATTAACCCAAAAATAGGACATGAAATACTAAATCAAAATAGTTCAAAGCAAATTCAACCAATTCTAAGTTGAATCAAATTTTAAACTAATTCCAATCCTATTATATCAAAACAAATAACATATGAAGTTAAATATGCATATGAAAGAACATATAAGTGTTAAGCATGAAAGAATTTGAAAATTTACTTCCGTTCAAGCCTATACAATGACACCTAAATATATGTATTAGTCAAGCAAAAATACGAAGTACAATACAAGATATAAAAGATTTGTGTGATTGACAGTCATAATTGAATCATAAGAATATCAAAAGAATTACAAATAAAATAGAACTCAAGCAGTGAGCCCTTGGAAATGAACTGATTAGTTAGCCAATATAGAAACAAGGCTAAGAAAAATAATATGAAGTAGTTTACAAAGGAAAAAATGGCCAAGCTTAAAAAGTCGCAACCTCTTTTTTGGTGCAAGCATTTCAAACATGTTGACTGCGTCTGCTAGGGCTCCGTTGAAAGGTTCTGAAGGTCAGGAGCAAAGGAGTGATGTCCAAAGTGTATAAAAGCGAGTTAGACCAATCATTAAAAGTTGCAAAGTGAAATTATTGGATCTTATAAATTGTCTAAATGTTGAAGCAATTAGACAAATTATATTCCGCTCTATTTACTTGCATGTACTCAAAAAATTAGAAAAGAACATCATGGTCAATAAGAAGCATTTGTTAGTAAAATAGATGAACTCATGACTATTGTCCACAACTTAATGCAATAGATTAATTCAAGACTCACCATAAAGAATGGCATCAAATCCAAAGCATGCAAGTCCAAGCAGGCATCCACATGTATGGACACAAAACAATTATGGCAAAATAATCAATCACATAACAAAGGCACCAAATTAAAATACAAGAAATCAAAAACACAAACCAACATCAAAAAGGAAACCTCAAACATTGGAACCACCTTAAAATTGGTTATAAAACAGTAAAATCAAATTACATCTGTTCATGTGGATCAGCAAAGGTTTGGACCATGAACAAACTTCAAAGTCCAGCTTTTCAGAACTTAAATTCAGCTCTCCAATGGAAACTAAAATAATTCATACTATTGTCAAATGGAAAAAAAAACTTTAAATGAAATAAATTAAGTTTTGAGTTGAATAGGTAAAATGACAACACATACTTTGCTCTATGCATTAAGAAGGCTTGACTTTCCAACATTTGGATGGCCCAAAATTGATGAGACATTCACTTTTCCAGTTCCTTCACAAACATGATACAATTTAAGAACCAAATGAGATGTTAGATAACAAGTTTAAGTGAATATCATTCCACAACCAATTTATCAATGAATTTTTAATTACATTGTGAAAGTGACCTGAACCAAGCACTTCTTCATCCATATCAACTACAAGGGATAACTGAACTTCACAAAAGAAAGGGTTCAATTAAAATTGTACATCACTACATGTTGCAGGCGTAACGAAGTGGGTTGGAAAGGGTTTCACCACCACATACACTCGCATTTGTTGTCTTTATAGTGGCAAAATTCAACCATAAATTTCTAGCAATCATGTCTCCATAACATAATAATTTAACCATTGAAATTTAAAACCATGACTATCATCATGTGTAGAAGATAAGATACTAGTGTGGTAGGTGTAATTACAAAATTGTAACATAGAGAAACTTGTTGGTTTATGTATCCTAATATGATGACAAAACACTTTGTGTAATTATATTACCCCTAATGTACTTTGAATTAATTATTTCTTGCTGAACTTTCTAATTAGTGTATTAAGTGTTTCAGCTTTATTTTAAATTGGTTGACTTATGTTAATGGTTTTGCTTTTGAGCAAGCCAACACTTTGAGCTAGCACTTTAGCATATTTGTGCTAGAAGTAGAAAAAGGAAATAAAAGGCATAAAAGTTTTTGTCAAAAATGGCAAACATTGAGTCTCAAGATATATTGCTTGCAGGAGTAACCAAGACATGTGTGCTGTTGTCCTATCAAAAAAGTTTAAAGGCAACTAAGTCAAGGAACTCTTCTCCAATGCTCAATGGACATTTCCTTTCTTATGACAACTCTCAAACTGCATATCAACAAAGGAAGGAAAAGCTGAGGCACCCATTTCATCAAAAGAGAGGTAAAGCTGAGGCACTCCAAGCCATCAAACGATCAAAAACTCTCATCCTCCTATAAAAGGTGATCTTGGAGGCTTTCAAAACAAGAGGAAAGAAAAAGAAACCAAAAGCTATACACTTGTCAAATTTGAAATTCTAACTGAAGCATTTTCCTCTTCTTCATTTGCAAAGAAGTTTATTCCTATTGTTCTAAGAGTGTTCAAAACTATTGTCCTAGAGTGTTATATTTTTCTTTTGAGAGAAAACAACATAATTCATTCAAAACTGTTATTGTAAGGCTTTATCTTGTGAGATAAAAGCTGGTTGGTTGAACTTAGAGAGACTTATTGAAAAAACTACTTAGGTGGAATTTGGAGATGCTTGGTAATAGAATACTTAGTATTTATACTAGTTGTACAAATTTATAGTGGATACACTCACCTGGAGGGTGGAGCTGGATGAACCGAACCAATATAAAATTACTTGTCTTCAGCTCTTCTACCTTTTTCCTCTCATATTTTATTTTTGGATATCATTGAACATTTGTTTTTAAAAGAAACCAAAATATAATGTTTTAACTGAACAATTTGATATAAAAAGGTTTACACCATAGTTTCTATTTTTCAACCGTATCTAGATACAAAACACAAGTTTTACTAAGGTTTTAAAAGGCTTTATTAAAAGGTGTTTGGTGGACATTCTTATCTTAACTTAGTAAGAAAACAACTTCTTATTCAAGTTTTATATATATCATCATTCATATCAATTTCAGTTCATTTCAATTAGTAAGCCTAACTATTTCAATCATGAGAAATCTCCTGAGATAATAGGAGATATTTGACTGAACATTTTGATTTATGTGTTAAGTGTGTAGAAATATTTTTAAAAGAACACTTAATGGAACCTTCCTTTTTAAGTGTTTAGATACCATCAAAACCATTTCCCCTTAAAATGACTTTTTCAGGCATTTGGAATTTGTGAAAGAATTGTTGCAATGAATGTTACAGAAGATGCTGCAAGTGACAGATTTCAATAAAATAACAACTCTAAGTGAAGCTGCCTATAGTAGAATAGATGTAGCATAATGCCTTATAGAAAAGAACAGCAACTTACTTATAGTTGCTAAAGAGAATGGTCTGATTCCAGTCACACGTGCCTTTGGCATCGGTCATATAGAAATGGCAATTATATATAATAGCAGTCATGAAAACTTCATCAAGAAGTAGTACAATCATATGTTATCAGACAATTATTACAGCTAAAGAGTGATAATAATCCCCAAAACAAACCTTAAATCACATTGCAAGGTGGCGATTCATAGAAAAATGACAAATCGTGGTTAGGATTGATTGCAAATCAGGAATTTGAGGAGTAATAGAATGAAATTTGAGAGTAGATCAGTAATCCATAGTTCAAACATTAAGAACAATGAAATTCAAGTGCTAGATCAACCAATAGAAAAAAGGATAGAAACTTACAAGAGTGCAATCTAAAGTGCCAAAGAAACAAAGAGTGTGAGAGTGTTAGAAGGTGAAGAGAGAGGTAGAAGGTCAGCAACACAATAGAAGATGCAGAGAGCGAGACAACATGCGTGAAAGTGAGTGTGAGCGGCCACAGTGATAGCAAGAGTGAGAGAGATAACGTGACGGTGGTGGAGATGGTGGGACGGTGACAAAAGGTCAATGATGCAGTGGAAGATGCAGAGAATGAGAGAGCATGAGAGAGAGTCAAAGTGAGCTGCTTAATGACAGCGAGAGTGAGAGTGATAGCATTAGTGTTGCGTTGGATTTTGACATTTTATTGACACGGTGAAGTATTTGTTGTGCTATTTAGCCACTCCTGCACCACCATTGTTACCCAAGCATGTCTTTGTGCATTGTTTTTGGTAGTGTAATTATATTAAAAATGAATAATTTAAAGTACTGAAATAGTTTATATTACAAGTTAATGAAAAATAAAACTCTCTTGTATATTATTATTCACTTGAAGAGAATTTTGCTTTGCTATCAATCTCAACCCCGAGATTACGTAGGTATCTAGTTTAAGATTAAAAAAAAAATAGGATCTAAAATTATTCAAATTGAGAAAATGAATGCACATAATTCTAAACAAAAGTAAGCGTCTCATATGGGCTTCAAGCTAATGCCCAATTTGCATGAATAGTTGTAGGGGCAGAAGAACCGATATGAATGCCTCCTAGGAACTATCGGGAGGTAAAGGAATAAGAGGGCTACCGCGTTGCGTTGATTCCTCCTGCTAACAAGACAACAATTTCACGGCATGATCAGATTTTAATTTTTATATATATAAAAATAGGATTTTTCTAATTGGTGCCATAGGGCACTGTTAAAGATTTCAAAAATAGCAAGATTATATACTTTTTAATGAGTCTCGCGTCTTCCAAACTTGAAAATTACATCTTACAATGAAAATTTTACCCGTTTGAAATCTTTAACCGTGCTTTAGAGCACTCATTAGAATAATCCATATATATGAAATTAATTAATTTGTCCTCTGATTTTCTGTTTTCAAATTTGTAATCAAATTATTAGTATATGTTTCAAATTTGTTCTCTAATTTTTAAAAATCAAATATATTTATCCTTGGTAAATAATATTAGTTATATTGACGAAAAATTCCTATCTAGCACATGATTATATATACGACATCTTCCATGGCAACAAACGACATTCACAGACAAAATAAATGCGTTCAATTTGTAAAAGTTAAAGGATGAATTTGAAACATTTATGTCTTAGAGGGTAAATTTTAAATATTTATTATTTAGATGATGGATTTGAAACAAATAATAAATTAGAGGATAAATTAATTAATATGCTAACAATACAAATGTAATATAAATTCAAGAAATCATTCAATAACATTCAAGAAAATTCATTGATAATTTTTTATTACATGATTAACTAATAAATCTCAATTTAATATGTAATAATAATATTGTTTGTACGAATATTATTAAGATTTATCCTCTAATTGGAGCTACTTGTTTTATTGAATATTAAGACTTTTAAAGTAAAATAAGTATGTGAAGTGCTACTAAATATTAGACCCTACTAAATATTTGACTCTAAGGCAAGGAACACATGCGAATGGATAAGTAATAACACACTTTTATAATGTTAGCATGGCAAAATTAAATTAATATCAAATTTTACAATATTAAGACTAAATTGATGTCAAAAAATTTTTAGGACTAAATTGATATCAACTATAAAATCTTAGGATTAGATTGAGTATTTACTTTTGGATTTCATGTAAATTACCCCTCTGCTTAGATATCTTCTTCCATAGTACATGATACATCTCAACCTCTGATTCTAGCAGTGAAAAGGGAAAAAAGCGAAAAAAATAAAACAAATAATTAAATTTTTAGATTCTCCTTTTGAGTCAGAGATTTCTACCAGTGATGCCCCGGCTTGCAGCGGCCGACAACTTTCTTTCACTCACCAGAAAAAACTATATATCATGATAAGATGTAGAAGTTCAAGAAGATTCCGTTGACAAATTGGCAGTAACAAATTTTTTTTTTATTACACAAACAAACTTATTTATAAGGATAGTGAAAAGAATAATTCAATTTATTATAAGGATAGTGAAAAGAATAATCCAATTAATGTAAATATCATATGTATATAAACAGGAAAAACCTCAAAAACATAAGTCATGTCTATAATAATTGTCAGATTAATATGTAAGAAAAAACCATCATAACTTCCTAATTTAATGGATAAAATTTTATTTACTAAAATTTCATAACTAAATCGAAGATTTTTTATCTTTTTATAAACTACTAAACCGCCTATTATAACTACACTTGTTACTATCCTTTAATAATGTAATATACTTGTTGCACATATTCAAAAATCACATTTGCTAGATTGGAGAATAAGAAAACAGGGTCACTTAAAAATAAAATAAGTCTGTAAATAATACAAGCTTTATACATAATAACTTTATGTAATATTTGGAACCAGGGTGTATTTATTTTATATGATACGCTAAATATAAGGGAAAGAATAATGTCTTTATTCATACAAAGTCCAGCAAGTTTTTGGGTTATTTTTTGATTCCCCAATTTAATGCATGTGTCACGAAATGAACATCAAAATTCAGCGAAAGGTATTATGTGCGGGTTAGAGAAGTTTTAACCTGCAAACTTACCAAATCATAGGTTCGTAATATTCAACTTAAACTAACTAGCTGACCCAATTACAGATATCATTTCTGAGTAGAGTTTGGTCAAATTTGAGTGATAATGAAACATATATCTACAGGGAGCATGTCATATGAGATGAGTAATTTATTGTAAGATTGAAAAAAGTAAATTTTGGTTAGATCTTACACAAAGGGTTAAGATTAAAATATAAAGTCATATAACCTTTTAAATGAGTATGTGAGCATTATTATATTAATTAATTTTCAATTATGACTATATATATAATTATATGATCCAATTTGCTAATCTATTCTCATAATATACCACTTATCTAATGTGATACGCCTATGTATGTATATTTTGGTTACTTCACATGACAATTTAAAATGCAAATATGGTGTTCACACTACACACTTGGTCAAACAAACTGAACTCGGTCCATTTATTAATCATTGCTCATTTTTGTTTGCCTTCCTTGTCTTAACTGTGAAAATATTAGAAGCATTCGATAGTTGGAAAAAGTTATTCAATTCAAAGATCATGAACAGTGATTTAATCCAACTAAGTTTTGTTCCCACTGCTTATATATCAAAGTTAGTATTTAGAACTGATTTGAGAATCTTTCAAGACAAGGCAAGATAGATATGCTGTCTGAAGCAAACAAAGCTTTGTTTAATTTTGTCAATACGTTATACTAAGACTGCTAGAAGTCTATCATTGAGTTCAATTTTGATATATTATTTCTTTAGAATATATATAAGTTATTTTTTGTATGTTAGTATTGTGATAATATATAATTAAATATAAAAGTTTTTCATATTAAGGGTGTGCTTGTTTCAAATTTTAAAAAATATTATGAAACTTAATAACTGAAAAAGCTATTTTTTTAGAAGATACTATTTTTAGCTTCTATAAAAAGATTAAGAACTGATTTTTTTTAAATTCAGATTATTTTTAAATAATTATCTAAATATATGATAATAATCTTTTCAGATAAAAAAAAGTGATTTTGAAGCTCAAAAATTCCAAACAAAGGCACCCTAAAACAAATTTAGATCTCCTGTTGAGTATTGTTGAAGTGTTTGACTTCGTTTATTGTTTATCTCTATTGTTAACCGTAACCAATGGGCTAGTAGCTAGCGCTTCGACCAGCCCGGCGACCCCTTTTTCATAAAAGAAAGACAACCGCATTTGTTAAGATTTTTATTTTGGTGAAAATTCATTCACATTATCTAGTTTTTGTGGTTTCTAGCCTTTCTTTTGGCATTAGCTCCATACAATGGCTGAAAATTGTATCAGTGCTTTTCTTTTTCTCTTTTCCATTGAGATGATATGAAAAGGGTCATCGGTCATAACTTTCTTTTTTCTATTGCTTTCGAATTTCTCTATAAATAATGAATGATGGATTGCGCTAGCCACTATACTTGGAAAAATAATGAGCAGAGCCTTTCAGCAGCGACCTTTAAATTATTTAGTATATCCAAATGTCAATTTGAATGTCTACATCATTTAATAGTTGGCATCATAACAATGCTGTTTTTATCAACACTCTATTATTTTAGAGTGCTTGCTCATAATTTTTTTTCGTATGCCCCCTCTCCGGCCCTCTTTTTCAATTTAGGCTTCACGTAACTAAAGATATCCGTTTTACTCTTTTTAATATCGAGTCAAATCCAGAGTGGTGTGTGGTAGGAAATGAACTACTTACTGTAGAGGGGCCGTAAAATTAAGAGGGAAGACAGTGAATTTTTACGTAAGAGATGATTCAATTCCTTGAAACTTAATTATTGGAAAAACCAAGGACAACAACGTATACAGTCAAAAAGCAATTTAAGTAAAGAATGTCACTATATGTATTTTTCTAATATGAATTTCTTAATGTAATGCATGTGACAGAAGAATGTCAAAAATAAGGAAAGATGGTCAATATTTAGTTTGATTGAATCATTGCTGGATGGGAGTGAGGGTTGAATATGGTCAAAATTCAGATTATTCAACTTAAGCTAAGTACTGAAAAACAAAAGGCAGTGCGACTTGATAGGTTCTTTTCCTCTCTATCTACTGAAAGCTTCTACTAAAAGCTTGCATGCCAATGAAACCAAAATCTAAGTGCAGTTAGTGTGGTCTTTATTCACTTTTGCCGTACATCCATGATTGATTTGTTATAATTCACACATCCTTTTTGCGTGGTGTGAACTGATCGAAAAATAAAGACATGGATTCAGAATAGCAATAAGAAGAATAAATTATAATGATTACCCCGTTCCTGCAATAAGAAAGCGGTTAAGAAGATTAGACTTGTTAACATCTACTTTCTCGTCTTAATAATTATTCAATTTTAAAAACGTATTAAAAATTTAAAAATAATTAAAATTAAAAATAATTAAAAATGATTTATTAAATTATTTTTTATCTTTTTAAAATATTCTAACTTTTACTCTCCTACTTCACTATATCTTTTTCAACTTCAATAATATTTAATAAAAATATTATTAAATAATAATTAATATTATATAAATTTTTAAAATAAATAATTATTTTTAAATAAAGAAAATTTTTAAAATCTACAATTACGACAAAGGAAGTAGCGTGTTTGATGGCTTAACACTTTGCCACTCTGGCAGGCTAGTACAGTCTTACGAAGCAAGTAAGGGCTATGATCTTGCGTTGATGGAGAAGCCGATTACACTAATAAATGAGGCAATGAGATGATGAGAGGTGAATTGAGGCAGTAAAGCATCTTTAACTTGAGAGCTGTTACTTGTGAAAACATAATTATGACAATAAATTTTCTCTATTTATTTCTTATTAATAATTATTCTTTAAAAATTATATTATTTTAATAAGATATATTAATTTTTTAATTTATTAAAATGATATGATTTTTAGAGAGTAACTATTAATAAAAAATGAAGGAAGTATAATATAGTTATAAATGTAGAAGAAAACAAAACAAAAAAATTGATCGAACAATATTAAAATATTAAAATAGAGAAGGAAAATAATGATTATGTAAGTGTGTTATCAAAACTTTTTTCTTTGTATTTTAAAGATCACCATGCATTAAGAGGAATTCCACTATATCAACCATGTATGAGAGCACTATTTATCTGATGGTAAATGCATAAAAGATATGCAATTTGTTTATAAGAATTGTTTCTGCTAAACTTATAATTTACATGATATAATTTACACGCTACTTGCTCTTTATAATAATTTACATGATAATGGATTTTGGTCATATGAATATATTACTCCCACTGCCACGTGCGAACCGTGGAACATACATCATCAGAATCTTAGGACACTGCTCCAATCTTAGTTCCCAAGTCTCATTTGTTATTATTTTTACTGAATTTATATCTAAAATCTTAAAGGGCACTCCTCTATTTATACGCCTGCTTCCCCATCCACAAACCGGAGCAAGGGCCTGGGTTGGGTTGGGCTAGAAATTAAAGAAGCTCTGATATGATACAAAACAAAAACATGGAGGGAGAAAAGAAAGCAAAGGGCACTCCACAAAGAAATGTGGTGAGTGAGCAAACAGAGCCATGGCACAAACCAAAGAATGGTAGTGTGTTCCCTGCAAAGAGGCGTTCTGTGAAGAAGATGATCTGGGATCGTGCCATCATGGCTGACAACAACAAGGGCAACAACGCCATATACCCCTGCTCCTCCTCAGAGCTTCCTGTTGATGATTGATATATATATGTATGATATAGTTCATCACTAGCTTCTCTTACATTCGATGCATTTCTTTTGACATTTCTAGAGATACAGATGTTGTTCGGTGACTGCGTCGACTTTGCTTCTGCATTTTTTTTTTTTTTTGTTCTTTTGATATGTTTTGGTTCCTCCACTTTCTGTTTTATGTTCTTGTAAGTTTGAATTAATTAGTAGTGTTTCTGTGAAAATGCCTTCTGTTGTCCTCTGTTCTTTTGCCAATGTGTAAAAATTCACCACTTTCACCGGGGGTTGTATTCTGAGATTGGATCATCCAATACCACGAATTATGTAACCGGGTTTAAGGTTTCAGAGGTGCAAGTGGCTATTACACCAAAGCCAAATTGAGAGGGGATATTGCACACCACACCACCAATTCAAACCCATAACTTGAATGAAACAGAGCATAGGGCGAATAGTAACCTTATCTAATTCCATGTTGGGTGAGGTGATATACTAAGTTAAAAAGAAAAACCTTCCTTCTAATCAGTGACTTAAGTATTTTCACACTTTCTAAAATGTTTATTGCATCAAAAACTATCTTTAATCAATTTTTTATAATGAATATCTTAAGGACAAAAAATGAAGAAAATAGTCGTAGTCGCAACAGTAGAAAGATGAGTGGGTACTGCATCTAGGTAGTACGAAATCAGATTTAACATACAACTGCGGCAAAATCAGGAATATGGAATCGCCAAGTACGATGATAAACTTGGTTTTCCTCCATGTTCTTTTCTTAACACAATGATTGATTGATAATTATTTCATGTGAGAATGTGGCTTTGAATGGATTCCAACTATCTTGAACCACTTTCACCCATCTTTCAATCGCAACACCGTTTTGGGGTAAAGTAATTTTCCAAGAAATAGATAGAAAGATTGGGAAAATGACGCTCGTAAAAAAAAAAAAAAAAAGAAAAGTGAAAAAGGAAAATGACCTCTTTCGGTGTGTGAAGTAAAGTAGTCCGATCCGTTTAACTATCTGCTACAACAAGATAGATATAAATCAATGCAGCTTTTGGTCCAAACCATATCCCACAAGTACCATCCCAATGGCGACAGAAGTGAACGTACGCGGTATTGTAATGTTTTGACATTTGTTGCGCGTCTTTAAGGGAAAATAGGATAAGAGGAAAATATGTTGGAATAATTTTTGTTCTTTTTTTTAGGTTTTTTGAAGAGTGAAATAGTCAAAGACATTTTAAATTGGGGAATCTTTTCAAAGTTTATGAAACAATATTTAAAATAATTGTATCTATCACTCTTCGCTTACCACAATCATGTTGAAAAACATTTGAAAGAATCCATTCTAGAAATTCACAGCACTAATCACTCAAGTCCAATGTGCAACCTTGACTGAGTGAAGGAAACATTCAAAGAACCTATTCCTTTGTTTATTTAAGAGTTCAAATATGATGGTTGATGATTCGAATTGGGGACAAATTAAAGGCTAACTACTTTTGCACCTTCTTTTTAATTTGTAAGCATCCAAATCCAAATAGATACCAAACCAAAGAAGTTCAAAATTAAAAACCACTGGCAATTATGAATAAAGCAAAGTATAAATTGAACAAAAATAATTTAATTAAGAATAATGCGTTTTGCCTCATAATTTTATTGAATTGGAATATTGGATGGCACTTGCTTATTTGAAAAACATTCTCAATATGATCAATATGCATAGTGTAACACAAATAGTAAACACATCAAACAATATCCATGAATCATGCATATCCATGTCACATAATTTTTTTTATGCTTAAATATGTTTTTAATCTCTAAAAAATTTAGAGTCTTAGTTATTTAAACATCCACGTCTCCAAACATCCAACAAGACACCAAGACTCATAGGAAGAAAAAAAATTATAAAAGAAAACAAAAAAATATGAAAAGTAGAGAAGACAGAGAAAAGTAGGGAGGGGTATTAGGTGTCCATGACATTCTGTGGCTGAAAAGATATTAGTGAAAAATTTAACAAGTTTTAGTTTTAGTCCTTGATTTTTTTTTATTATATTTGCAAAACCATTTGATTTTACTTTGTGTAATTAGTTTGTCTCTATTAAATACTAAATTAACTAACAGAAAATCATATTATTCAATCTCATATGATAGCATTATTCATATATGCCATATCATAATCATATATAATCATGTCCATGTGTCAAAACTCTTTGATAAGATGAGTTACTAAATGGATTAATGGGTTGAGTCTAATGAGTTATTATTAGAGTTTTGACACATATAATCATGATAAGTCACCTATAACTATTAACATCCATATAAGATTGGATAATATAGTCTTTTCATAAATCAACCCAGCATTTTATAGAGATAAACCAATATATATGGTCTAAAATCAAATAATTTTTTAAATGTTTGTACCATTTTTTTTTACAGTTACAACCAAAATTCCGTTATTTTTTGGGACCAGACATATTAAACATTCTTTAATGATCGTTATCCCCATTGACATTAACAAATCACGATGACATCAGTCATTTGTCAGCACATTGTAGATCGGCACTCTACGTACTGTTTTTGTTTAAAAATCAAAGCATATTTATCACACAAGCTTCTTCAAATGTTTTAAAAACTATATTAGTATTTATTATATAATCTTAAGCTCGGTTTGAATAGCTATATTTGAGACTTTCGAGTTCGGCTTACTTCATTCGACGCCTCAAGCATGAATAGACAAATACTAAAAGGGCGATGCGACGCATTGTGCAATTAGTAATTAAGTACTAAATTGTCACTGAAAATTTTCTTTTCCTTTTAAATAGAACAAAGCTAAAAATGAACACATCACATTTCATTCATACAATTTTTACCCATTTTCTTATACCCCAACCAAACATATCCTAACAAAAAGAGGATAATTTAATGTACTCTCACTCAATAGAAACTCAATAAATTATCAAATTATAATGAATAATTATTACAGTGGATAACTTACCATGAATTGACAATTTCATTAGTCCCTACTAATTGACAAAATTAAATTGTTTGAAATTAATCTCTTTAGAAAATAATGATATATTCATGGGTAAAGAAACGAACCATAGTCGAGTTCTCTTACTGAAATGCATATTGATTTAGAAATTACCATGGATGGGGAGTAAAAAATCTGCTCTAAATCCAAAAGGAAAAGGAGAAGAAACAAAGTTACATATATTGATGGTATAAAAAG
Organism: Dalbergia oliveri; assembly: GCA_030441495.1. NCBI lineage: Eukaryota > Viridiplantae > Streptophyta > Magnoliopsida > Fabales > Fabaceae > Dalbergia > Dalbergia oliveri. The sequence goes on along the minus strand of JAMLFY010000003.1, from coordinate 10,202,763 downwards.
AAACACTATATATGTGAAAAAAGTGGACATTCACTGAAAGATAGCTATGATTAAGCATTGATTATTCAAAAGGAAACAGTTGCAACAGAATAGTAAGTGGAAGACTTGTGCACCTTTACGCATGATGTTCACACTTCATAGAACTTCGTGACAGAAACCACCGAGCGGTATTAGGCAATGTTTATATAACATTCACTTTTATTTTCATACCATAATGAACAAGAAGAAAACCTTTCTGTATAATGTCTTCCTTACAAGAAGAGAAGCTTAATTTAGAAATCTCTGTTTCTAGTTTTCATTGAATGCCAAACGAAAAACAAAATTGTTAGAGGTTAATGTCGCGTTTTGTAGAAATGCAGGGATTTGTCTCTCTTTCCCAATTTTTTGCTGCCACGATGAATGGTTTTAATACCTTCGTCATTTTCGACGAATTTATTTTCGAGCAATCAATCACGGCTCCTTTTGGAAATTAAATTTCATGCTTCGTGAGTTTAACATTTACTTTAACATCCAAGTGAGATAAATGGCATACTCCTTAGAAAGGTCCAGCGAGGTTTTTCCAGCTATGCTAATTAAGTTGCTATAAGTCATTTTCTTTCTTTCAGAATATTGTTCACTTTTAGCAAAGTCATTTTTCAAAATATCTGTTAATTTCACATTCCAATGAAATTGATTTTTTTATTCCAATAGTACCCCAGAGTAATTAATGATCATTAATGTAACATTTCATTTTCAACCATTTAATATGTTCCATAATTAATGACTATTAGGATATATTAGTTCATACATCATTATTTTACATAAAAATTCTCTATCACTATATTATTATCACCCTTCTTAATATCCATGTTTGTCTAAATTTGATAAATATTTTACAAGGGAGGAAGTATTGTTTTTGTTTTTGATGTGAGTTTTGTATTGGGGTTGATTTTGGAGCTTCCTCTATTGTTTTTGACATGAAAGAGATCAAATGCTAGGTTAAAAATTGCAGAACGACACACCAATATAAAAAAGCAATGTATGAAAAATATTGTTTTATGCTCACCCACATGAGATTTAGACCCCGTTTGAGTAAATAGCTTATTTAAGCTCTTCTACATAGGTAATTTTTAAAAAGCAACTTATGAATAAATTATTTTATATTCAAATATATAATAATAAAAATGCTTACTTTTAGTATTTTAGAAAATACTTTTTAAGAAGCTAAATATTTTAAAGTCTCAAAAAGTACTAAAAATAACTTTTAGAAAAATAATAAATTGTTTAGTCAAACAGGATAAAAAGTAAAAATATGACTTGACTTCTAGAAAGTTAGGAAAAGTCAGAAGTTATAATATCTAAACGAATCCTTAATTAGATCAACTAACTGTTGCAAACCAAATAAACCAATATAGCTAGACTAAATCAGGTTAAACAAACCAATCAAACCAGATGCAATAAGATCAATCAAACCAAATTACTAAACTGAATAAAATTGAATTGAAACTAGAATAATTCTCGTTGGACCAAGTCAAAGCAAATCAAACTTGCTAAACCATATCACATTAAGGGCGTGTTTCTTTCTAGTTGTTGGGAAAAAAAGAAAAAATAACTTTTAATAGAAACTACTCATATAAATTTTTATAAAAAAAAAAGTTGAAAAAATTATTTTTTTTAATAAATTAAAAAATGTACCTTAAATCAAATCATAACAGAATAAACCAAATAAAACCGTGCCGAATCATACTAGACTCGACTAATCAGATCAAACTATTTAAAGAAAGGGAACTAGATCAAACCGTAATGAATTGTATTATTATTATATATATATAATAGTTGAGAATGAATGTTAATAAAAAACAGGTTTTTGGTAGAAGTAAAATAAAAAAATAGAGAACGAATTTGACATACTTGATAATTCATAGATAAAAATAATAACACTCATACTATTTCCCTAGCTAATTTTCATTTTATAAGATTTCGTACAGATGTAGCTGTTCATTAAATGCATGGGCTTCAAGCTAGTACCCGGCCGCCTCCCTTGACTTTAATTATCATTAACATTAGAATATTTCTATCATGATAGATGTTTGAGGTAACAACTTTTAACAATTTAACACCAATTATTAATTAAATTTATTAATCGGGATAGTGAACAAAGTAACTTTATGCAAATAATATGTGTTCAAAGTCTTAAAATGATTTTTCATACATCTTTATTGAAGTTTATACAAGTAGTGTTGATTTGATACTAATATTTTTAAAAAGGTCACATCACTTAATATGCAAATCTCATGCGTCAATTTTATTTATTTTTTTAATCCGTTAAAGACTCAACTGATCTTATCGAAAGGTCTATGGCCTATTTGTAAGCTAAAGCATAAAAAGTAGACTGAGAAATTGGTGGCTTGCTAAGATTCTTCTGCATGATATATATTTGTGTACTTTCGTATAATTTTCTACACATATGATATGATTACTCATTATTTAGTCATCAGCTAGTGACTAGACCAGGCAGATAGTTTGTTGGGTGGGATTGCCTTTTGACAGGAAGAATCTGGTGCCGTCCATTATAAAGAGAAGAACAAAGTTAAGGGGAAGGGTTTTACGAGCTAAAATTCCAGAAACTTTTATTTCTGCCAAGAAATTACATAGAGAAAATTATTCCATCTACATTAATTATTACATTAATAAACCATCTGCAACACTCATTCTTCGTTGTTGAATAGTAGAAAAATCAGGAGTCTTACCCTTAGTTATTTTTGTGCGAAAACTTTTGACCCAATATAATGTCTCAAGTAAATTGATCCGTTGAGGTCAGGAGTAATTTTTCACTTTACTTAGAAGTAACTAAAGTCAAAGGAGGAGTTCACTTGAGTTGCTAGGAGTACTATATATATAAAAATATTATTCAAACACAAAAAAAAAATTATTTCGAATCATTAGATATGATGTGATTGTGATAGATAAAATATAAAGACACCATCACGTCTAATAATTTTAAAAAAATATCTTAATGGACACCAATTTTTGGGTATTTTATCATTCAGCCAAAAATGTCTGTACATCATCATTAAGTTTAACGGATTGAATTTTGACATTAAATGTTAGTGTTGATGTCATATACTCTTTGCGTGGTGAGAACCATGATATTTTAGCATATTGAAAAAACTAATATACCTTATCATAAATTATGGCCAAATATATTTTAGTTTCTCAATATATTAAATTAACACATTTTTTTCACTATAACTATTACTAAGGGACTGAGCTTAGTAAAGAGAAACGACTGTCCAATGCCACGGTTCAGAAACCAAAGCGTGAGAGCATGAAAATGCGTGTTTACAGCTCATTTCTGAAAGCTGGCGGGGGATTTTGCTTGATTCCATGTTCCAATCTCTCACCTCCTCTACGTTTCAATAAGTCAACCATGCATGCTTTGACGCCACTTCGATAAAAATATTCGATACTTTAAATACTGGGCTTTAAAATGGCTAAGGTTAGAGCATATGGATTAAGAGAGAAGGCACCACCAGAAAGAATAATGTTTCCACGCGAATTGAACACGAGTAATTACTGCTGCATCTGCAATGCTTTGTACTCGGTATATGGGTTTGATTCACTAATCCGTAATTTACACTGGACCTGAGCCCTGAAGGATTATGTAATTCATCAACCCATTTAATTACCAATATACTACTAGGTAAATTCAATTTGCTTGACTTTGACTTTGAGTTAAACGAAAACTAGTCATTCAATCATATTTTTTTACGTGATTAAATATTTAACTTTTATTATAACTAGCAATCTTATAACACATATAGAAGATAAGATATGATTAGTGAAACTTTGTTATTTTGGTTAGTTAGTTGGTTAGTTATTTTAATTAATCCGAGGCAGTGTTATTACAAACTATAAACCCCTTTGGTACAGTATTCATTTAGATTGAGAGTGTCAAACGTTTTTCTCTGATTCATTTTCTCAACATTATGCAGAACTCTTTATTTTTCATTGTGAGCAACTGAGCATACTTTTTTCTTTTCCTTTTCCTGTTAAGGCATCCATCACAGTACATGTTATATGAATACCCAAATTCAGTAAAGTCCTAGTATATGAAGCTTGTCCAGGTGTTGTGGTTAGGAGCTAAAGGAATGAGAATAGAGCCTGTTCGATTCAAGTTCAAACTCAAACGGGATTAGTACAAGAAGTGAAAAGCCACTGAGAAAGGTACTAAAAGTTATAAAGAAGCATATGATGGGGTCATGGGGGTAAAGCGCCTCAACTTTGAGAGGTGAATTGAATGAAGACAGCTTATGGCTGAATTTATATTCCCTAAACCCGGCGTTAGTTGAGTTAAAAAGGAACAAAATAAGACATTTCTTTTTACCCTCTTATAGTGCTTCAATTTTAAAGTTTGTGGACGGCATTCCTTCTTTTCTCATAATGGATTAGAACGCTATTAGCTGCCATTACTGCTGACACCATAGAGTCTTTGTGCTGACGACTATTGCTACCCCACAATGACGTGTTCTACACCACATGCGCCATCACCCTACTTTTTTGTTTTTTTCAATAAGCTTTATTTATTTTCAATCAAAATTTTTATATAAAGTATTCTTTACATATATATATATATATATATATATATATATATATTCAATTTTGATATACTAATTTTTTTATACAATTGTTTAATTATTTATGAAATTTTAAAAATATTTTATAAAGTAATAAAATCAACTTTAAGTTCAAAATTTTGAGTATTTAAAGAGACTTTTAATAACATTTTAGTGTAAAAAATAGTTACCACCCCTCTATTTTTTTAACTGTTTTTTAAAGGTCGTGCCACACAGATTAAGAAATAATTAAAAATACGTAAATATATATTACAACAAAAAGAACTAAAGAAGTCTATGTTTACAAAATTGCTCTTTTAGAAGAATATGTAATAATTATTACGTGAGGAATTTGTGTGTGGAAAAAGAATATGTATAGATAATTAATATTTTCTTAAAATTTTCAAATAACAGATAATATTGAATATTTGAACAATATTTTTTTTCCTAAAAAGACAAATAAAAAAACCGAGGGAGTAAAAGAGTTAAATATTTTTAGTGGCATGATATAGAATTAAATAATTGTATAAAAGTATTTTATACCAAAAATACATTAAAATTAAATGTCTATTAACTAGGCAGGATTAAAAGACAAGTCGATAATCTATTATCTGAGAGATGAGGAATTTAAGCCGAAAGTGATTGCAACAAACGCAAACACAGCTGGAATTAAAGCCTACTAACAAGATTATAGTGAGAATATAGAGTCGAACACAGAAGCCGTGACACAAGCACAATAAAAAGTGTAGTTCCAGCAAGGAAATCTCCGGGAAAGTGATGCGCAACTGCATAATAGCTAGCCGAATGATTTGTAGTTATAGCGTAAGTTGGAATACTTTTATTTTTGAATTTAAATGAATTATTAACTTTACTATTGTAACTTATTAATTAGTAACTCTTATGTTTAAATCTTAATAAATTATCCTCACTACAAATAAAATCCTTATAAATTATGACAGAATTGTGGCTAAGAATTTTAAGTATATTTCACAATTCCTATCACTCTACTAGTGTTTGGTCAATTCATATTGGCCTCACTTCCTTTTTGTGTTTTCCTTTCCCATTTACATGGGCTGTCTACAGCTGGAGCTTTTCAATCGTTATTTGCATATGACAAAATACTTTGCTTGGGAAAAGAAATATAACTAAATTTAAAAGTTCCTTTTCCCAGAAATCAAAAGAAAGAAAAAAGAAACTAAAGAAATTATCAATGAAGTGTTGGTTCGAGTGAAAAAGGTTTGAATTTTTTATGTTACAAATCCTTCATTTTTTAAACAAGTTTGCTAGTTTTCTTTACAAATCCTCCATTTTTCAAATCTGGCCCCCTCCAAATTAAGAAAATTTTATTTAGTTAGTTTTTATCAACTTTTTATTTAATTACATTTGAAGTCATACGGGTATAATGTGACCCTAACTATAGATAATATACACATGTGTGTGTTTCTCTTAAATTTTAATTGTAAAGTATTCATTTTCTTATATATATAGATCGTTATACACATTTTTTAAATAAAAATAAAAAATTGTAGAATACATACTTTTTAGGTAAAATAAAGTGTTAAGTATTGGCCCCTCTGGAAAAATTAGTCAAGTTCCATCCCTGTCGAACGGCAAATTGCCAAGAGCCCGTCTCCCTTTGTTGATGGGCTCAAATTGAATTTCATGATTTTTCTGTTAAGCTTCTAATTGTTGCTCCGAATAAACCAAAAACAAAAATTCTTTTACTTATTATATATGAATATAATATTAACTCAATCATATTTATTATTGAATTGAATATTAATCTCACTTAAATAATATTTATGCTCTATTTAATAATAAAAAAGAACACAATGTCTCGTGCATAATTAGCACAAATAATATAGCTATAAGGAAAAAGGAAGAGAGGCGTGCCATTTAGCTCGAGAGAATGAATTTGGTACCGGATGAAACGGATAGACGTGGTGCATTCTTATTGGATGTTTAAGTGAGAAGTGTAAGAAACTGATTGGAAGTTGGAAGCAACGTCAATCAACGTCGTCATTTTTAACTAGTGGTAGGAACCTGCAGAAACCTCATCAAGTTTTTAATTGGATAGATTCATCATTCATCTTTATCTTCTATATTCAATTAGTAGTCGCTGTTGCAGTTGCAAAATAGACACGACTAAACGTAGCGAAGCTATATTCAATATTCAAAGCAGCAGAAACAGACTCAGATCCTTTGATTTTCATGTGGTTTCGTCAAATTAAATGACAATTCTTGCGGGGTCAATAAAGGAAAGGGATGAAGTTTTGTCTAGATATTATATGTTTTTCCGTTGAAAGTGGAACATAGTTATAATTAATGTTGGAAATAAAACCAAAATGTCAGCACTTAATCACAGAAATTTTAGATTGCACATGCCCTAAACGGAAGAAAAAGACAGGGAGAGGAATAGAGAGCTAATTGAACGAGTTTACCACTCGATGACCCCGGTACACTGAGCACCTTGATCTCGTTCCAATAGAAAAATGCACGATGGCAGTGGGGGTGACATGGATGCTCGATGAAAGGAAGCAGATGCAGTCACGAGGCAGCAGCGTGGAAAAGAAGCCAGCAGCAAAGAAAGTAACGGGAGCCAAGTAAATGTGCTTGGTTTGGGCTTTGGACGCCTGTTCACCCGAATGTTTTAGACTTGAAGTGTGTACAGTGCGCAAACTTATCTTATGTATAAAATTTCTGATATTATTTTATGAAATTATCTCTTATAAAAATTTAAATTGATAGATAAGATACATAAATAATTTTATATTTTAATATATTATAAAATTATCTTTTCAAAAGTTTAAGTTGATAGATAGAGACATGTAAATAATTTTATAATCTAATACGCTCTCACATGAATGCCTTTTTTAACTTGAATATGACCATTTTTATCATAATAAGGGTTCAAGCCCTTAACCATTTGATCATAACGGTACTAATACTATATCATGGTTTTATATATAATATAAAGTAGGCTATATATCCACTAGCAAATAATTTCCACAATCCAAAGATAATTTTTTAAAATGAGTTAATATTCATTTTAATCCTAATTTTATACTTGTGAGTCATTTTAATCCCTAACCTAACTTTTAAAATGAGTCAAATTAGTCCTTAATATTACAAAATGTAAGTCATGTTAATCTCTCATCCCATTTTTATTTAATATTTTGTTAATTAAATGATGTTTTGTAATATTAAGTGATATCTTGATATGCTATGTATTATCTAAAATATAATGAAACTTAAAATAACTTATTTTTGTGTTTAAAATTATACAAAATGAGTCATTTATGATTTGAAAAAAAGATTTAAATGAGTTATTTTATATAATTTTGATTCAAAATAAATCATTTTAAACTTAATTCTACTTCAAATGATATAAGTTATATGAAAATATCATATAGTATTACATATCATCGATTATTTGATAAAATGTTAAATAAAAATGAATTGAAAGACTAATATGAGTCATATTTTATAATGTTAAGGATTAATTTAACTAATTTTTAAAGTTAAAAATTAAAATTATTTATGAATATAAAGTAATATTGATTCCTTTGAAATGGTAAAAGGTTGGAAAGTCCTACACGTGTGAACAGGAACAGACTGGACAAGGCAGTACTACTACGTGCGTATCTTTTATGTACGTCCAAATCCACAATTCTATCTCAATATCACAAGGTATTTTACTAAATAATTGTGATCACATCGGTCATTGTTTACTCGGTCATTGCCATTTCTTAAATTCTCGCATACTTTCCTCAACTTCAAAATTGACTGTACTTGACCATATTTAACTTGGTGTTGGCTGCCATGTACTCCTTATAGCTCATACCACAAAGTATATCACATACGCAAAGACCACGCACTAAAAATGTTATATACAAAGAGTATTTCTATTTTAACAGTTAAAAATGAGTATCTCACTTCACCATTTTTAAATATGATGAATAATTGAAAAAAATTAGAATATTATTATATTCAATAGTAATAAAATAATTGTGTCTCAATTGAATATTTATTTTTAAATGGTGAAATAATATTTTTGATATGCAAATAAGGATTACATTAAACGCGGAAACACATAGTAATTGGTCAAAGCCAGAAACGGGTACAAATTCATTAAATTATTTTTCTAAACCTAAGGATATTTGTTAAGGATTTAGAAAAGGAAGATTTTGTATTGAGAAGATAAACTTTTATGTTTTCAATGCATTAGTCTCATTAAAAATTGAGAAATACTTGGTGCTGCGTTTGGCCTCAATTCTCAATTTTCAATTTTTATTTTTAGTTTTTTAGATTATATAGAGAAAATGCTAAAAACTGTGAAAATTATAAATTTTAGGTTTTAGCTTTCATTTCCACCTTCAATATTTTCTTTCACAAAATACTGAAAATTCAAAAATTAGAAATAAAAAGCCAAATACCAAAACCGAACACACTTTTAGATACTCTTAAACAAGAAAATACTTATTTTATTTTATTTATTAATTGACATACGAGTTATTGTATTAAAAATCAGAAAAATAGAAGATAACAATGACCTGTAAAGTTAATGTATCAATTAATAAATGAATCATAACAAATATTTTCTTTTACTCTCAAAATATCTAAGAATTTTTCTTAAAAAAATTTTAAACTTATTTTTTTCAAGTTTTCTTATCCAGACACTCGTTAATTAGAAAAGCCCTTTTAAGTCAAATAGAAGTGGTTAGCACAGAGGCAAGTTGTGGAGGTGTTTTTCTCTGTGTTCACATTGAATTAAGCTTTCATCATGCATACCCCACACTCGAAAAAGAAAGGGAATCTCCCAGCCAAGTTGGAATTGGATGATGATGCGTGTCGTGGTTTTATTTGATTACACGCAGTTAGCTCTTTTCTTCCTTTTCCTCGATAAGTGTTGGGCCTTGCAGCATTCCGTTAATGTGACTATATATACATGCATAGTATACATGCGCTGAACTCACCGCGAAACAAATACAAAGAAACAGACAAACACACCAGAGAGAGAGTGAGAGAGAGGTTGGAGAGAAAGCGACGGAGGTGGCTTGGAGGGTTGAAGCCATGGTGCAAGAGAAGTTTGTGCGGATGAAGATGGACACCAAACGTGACTTTGAGAAAGAGGATCAGGTGAAGAAGAAGGTGAATGCAACTGTGTTTCCAGCTCGGAGAAAAACCGTGAAGAGGATGATATCTGAGAGCGTGCTAGATTTCATCGCTCGTTTGTTTTCATCCTCTGATGATGAATCAGGGAACAAGCCTCAGAATAAGGTCGTGGAAGACGGAAAACACTGCTGCTGCAGAAGGAAGGCCAAACGCATATGGCCATAGGATCATGATGATCATGATCATCTTCATCGATCATCACTGTTGGGATTGTACAAAGAGGCCTAATTTGCTTTTAGTTCCATTTGATTTAATTTCATGATTCTTGTTTTTAATAGATTGTCTATATATGATCGAAATCTTAGCGGTACGTTTTATTTAGTAGAACGGCCTCTGTTTCTGGTTTTCATTTTGCGTTGGTTCAGTCCAGTGCTTTGCTTCCATTCCTCTGTCCTTAGCTTTTCTAGTCTGATTGAATCCTTAGTTTTGATCAGAGGAATGCTTTCTATCCATTTTCCCCACATAGTCTTATACCCATTTGTTAAATATTACTGTTGTGGCGATTACGTAATTTGTAACATAGACATTATTCAAATTTTATCTTATTTTGATTTATTTTATAAGTGTTCTATTTGAGTAAACTCATTGGAAATCAGATAAAGAAAATCTTTTGATGAGTATGGTGCCAGACTGTCCCATTGTTCACCTGGCCACGCAGACTCTATTTTTCCCAACCCAGAGCACCAAAACAGAGTACTACTTATGTGGCTAAAAGCTAAACAAAGCAGCCAACACATTATTTAGTGGGTGCCTGCTTATATTCAGATCATTATTGAAGATGTGTGCTGGGCCAATTAGTGAAGCACGTGTGCAAGTGGGGGCAGAGTGATGATCAACATCTCGTCTCTTATGACCATAATTAACATCTCATTAGGAGGTTGTTTATTCAATAAAAAAAAGACCTCTAATTCTCTTCCAAACCAAACAAACTCTTTGACCCAAAATACAAAACTGAACACCCTCAGCCTCACCGAGCCACCGCCACCATCAGTGCCTGGTGGCTGCAACTTCTAGCTTCATTGTTTTCGTTTCTCATGAAACAGACAAACAGAGCTCACAACTACAACTCTAAGACATAAGACAATTTAAGCTCCATTTTCACGCTCTCACTTAAAGTAGGCCACTATTGTAACACCAAATTAAATTACACTTCTTTTCCTATTCAACTATTGAAAAAGAGAAACAAAAACTAAAGATAAAACATTCATTTTATAGATTGTTTGTCTGAAACTGAAATCCCCACCTTAATAAATCAATCATTATCCTTCGATGACAGCAACAATAACACGATGATGAAGACCGATAACTAGAGTTCCTGCAAAATCAACCGCACTCCCCACCACAAAATTACCCAATGAGAACTCAGCCTCCACCAGATTCTCCCTGCAAAGAAACACTTAACTAACCCTCTCAACCTCTCTCCGAAGATTAGGCACGAACACATGCATCCACTCTATCCTGCCGCCGGTTGCTTTCTTGCTTCGTTCGAGCATGACCGCCTTGAAGATCGGCGAAATCCTCCCCGGCGACATAAAAAAAGACATGCATGGCCAGTCAATGAGGATAACGTCCCATGTGACCTGGTTTATGTGGTTGGGGAGGTCGTTGATGGCGAGCTTGGATTTCGGGAACAGGAGGTACTGCATGGGCCTGCATTACTGTAACACTCTCCAAGTATAATATTATTCTTAAGTCATGACATTAGACTTAAGAGTTATTACTTATAATTTAGTGGACCTTTCTTAAATAGCTATAGCAAATGTAATTGACTTGTGAAATAACTAATTCATAATGCTACTAAAAATATAACAAAGGAACAGAGTATTTGTTGAATATAATTCCAAATACAAGAAAAAACCCTTCTATGAGCTTTAATGTATATCTATCTTGTAATACATTTACAAACATATACATATAACTAAGTAAAACTGAGAAAGGCTTATGCTATTGAACTACTACAAATCCAATTCTTCCATGTAAGCATTCGTCTCTAGATTAATGAAGACGATACATAAACACAAAACATAGGAGGTGGGAATTGTGAAATTCTCAGTAGGATATTCCCCAAATACATAATAAAATCTATACCATCATTATTGTCTCAACCACTTCAGTTTATTAAGAAAAATGTGATCATATAACACATATTAAATGTTCATTTTAAAAGTTCAAAAATCATTCTTCTAAAATGGGTTTTATTTAGTATTCAATCAATTAATATACATATGTCATAACACTCAAGGTTATAGTAAAACATCTTAAACAAATAATTCAATACCATATATGAGTATGCATATGATAAATGCAATGATCTTTAGTGAAATTATCTTTACATGCCCTTGGTACATCAAAAAGGATCTCATATTTTTCTTATCTTTAATCGTTGACATATCGAAGAGGATCTGATATTTACATCCTTACATATCGAAGGAGATCTCTAATTTTACATACCTTTGGCATAAGTAGCCTTGTCAACTTCTGGGTAATAGGCTTTATCAAGAAATTACCTATATGTGATTATCAGATTTATTTTCTCCAATTCTCACACAGAGCTACTTTAGCCAACTTTACATCAATCATAAGTGGGTGTTTGAATCCTACACCTACACGTTTGTTGGATTTCTGATTTTTTAATATATTGAATATTGTATCTTTTCTTTTATTATTTTTATTATTGAAGGCACATTTTATTAACATAATCCTAAAATTAGTGGTGTGTGCGATTACTTTCGCTAGTTGGATGTGTTCGAAGAAATTATAATTAATATCGATTATGAAATTGCAAAGCTAAGGGCTCTAGAAGAAATAGTAGTAGTTATTTTGTCATAAAAAAAAACTGTAGTAGTTATTTTCCTTAGCCATCGAATCAGGAACAGAGGAAAACAGAAAAGAGTGCTAGTATCTATAATAGAGTAATAATATTCATGAAAAAATAATAGAGTAATAATATACTATTATACAAATCATCTACATATTAAATAGAGTAATAATATACTATTATACAAATCATCGTATTTATTATGTTTTAGCTTAAAATCTTAAAAAAGAATTAAAATTTATTTCATTTATTTTGTATTTATGAAATTGTACACGACGCTATACATGAAAAAAAAAGGGTTTTACCCATGGCAAGATATGTTAAAAATAATAACTGATATAATTAATTACGTGTAATTTATAAGTATTTCGTACGAAAAATCTTTATACTGTTTAGCTATTTTCATTGAAAGGAAAATCCTAGAAAAGAGTTGAATAAAATTGAAATAGAAGCATTCAAAAGTACTACTAATAATAAATTGAAATAGAAACAAAGTCATCGAGTCCAATACATTGGAGATTTCCCTTCGACTGGGTTGCTGTTCATGCTAACTCACCAATTAAGCGAAGGCGACATAGGACTGTGGTCCACTCTTTCCCGAGGAGACGTTGCACTTTGATACACTTCTCTTGTTTTCAGAAAGGAAATGATGTGTGTTACCTTAAAGTTACCTTGTCTTTTTCTGGAGACAAAACCATACTCTGGATATGATAATATATTTAATTTGGTCATATTGGTCAAAATCAAATCGAAAATGAATCCAGTCGAATGTGACCACCAAGTTCATAATGCAGAGCAGCTAGTCAGCGTACTCCCAACTTCATCGAAGGTTTGGCCTTTCTTCTTCTTTCTTGGTCTTAATCTTCTTTTCTAGCCCTTTTCTTCCAGTTAATATTGAGTGATCAGAGTGTCCCCACCCACCCATGACTTTGAATGTTGTACTTGTCACTTGTCTTAATATATTATTATTTTGAATACCACTTTTAATTTGGGAAAAAGATTAAAGTTTTAAACTAAAAGAAGTGTGTTAAACATATGGATGCAGTTTTTAAAGGGAAAAGGCATCATCATCTCGCGCTTGCAACTGGGGACGAGAACAGATAAACAAACTTCATAATTGAAAATTGATTGCAGCGGGGTTCAATTGTTCCTTTGTGCAAAATATCAGTGAAAATGCCAAATCTTTTTAAGAGGTGTGGACTTTACTCACATCTATTGAATAGTTTTTAAATATTGTGTAATTTATAACTTACATCATTGCGAGATACATTATAAATTATAAAAATTTCGAAGTTAACTATTGGAAGGAATATACTATCACTCGTAATTTCATCTATCCTATTTAATCTTGTCTTTTCCGGGCAAAGGAATTAATGAGCCGAGCTACTGTCTGCATAGCGATAAAAAATACGATCATTTATTAAGTTTAAATACATCAATCAAATGTCAAAATGAGCAGATTTAAATGTATAAGTGGGATCTGTCTTGATGAATCCAAAACCAGTTTGGTTTATTTTGTGTGTATTTTGTTTTTCTTCTTTAAGCTATATCTACTCTTTAACACTGTCGCAACTAATTAAGAAATTCTTTCAGCAGCTGATGTCACTAAGATTCGTGCGTTGATCGGTAGAGATGGGCAGACGCCATTTCTCTTGTTTTCAACTATTTCAAATCTCAATTAACCAAAACATATATGATAGTCAAAAATTGGGAATCTAGCGAATGAGAAAGCAAAACACTGAATGTACGCACGTGAGTTGACTTATTAGTCCTTTTCATTAAAATAATGTGACCGTACACGTGTCACCAAAACGCCAATGAAAATGTGCGTATGGGCCGGACTGGATTAGCTTGCTGTGGCCCTCACGTCTTCTTCTTCAATAGCTGGATCTAACTTTGGATCGATATTTGATACGAGATAATTCAGATAACAGAGCCAGATCTCCCTTTTGAAAAAATGGGTGAGGATATGTGTGTGACTTAATTGGAGCAGAAATTAAATAAATTAATAATCTCATGCAACCTTATCCTAATTAGATGGAAGAAGCAGAGAAGGCTCAAGGGAGTGGAGTACCCCTAGCATGTAATACACGCACGCTGGTTCACCCGGCCCACATTGATTATGTATGCTCCTGTGTTCATAATGATGGATATATAGGCACTGGACCACGAAGATTTGCGCATCCAAGTTTGTGATCTTATTTGTCGATGCATAATCAATTTAATTATGTGCTACAGCCTAAACATAATAAAGTACCGTCTTAGTTATTAATTATAAATTCAGACTCAACTCCAACGTATTAAGTATACGAGGGTGCATGGGACCCATGGATGGAGGCTGCAAAACCTTTTGAGAGAGAGAGATTCATTAGATGAGAAAGAGCCACTAGCGGTTTCATCACGGGACGCAGTTGGAGACAATGGGAACATGCAAGGTGCTGTGGGCAGGGACAGAGTTACACATGGACAAAGGCTGCGTCAGGCAGTGTCGAAGCCCACCTGAACGGCACCATCAGCCATGGGAACACACAAATGGTTCAGAATCAGATACTCATCAAAAGCTCCTAGCTCCTTCAACAAACCCCACACCGCAACATTAGAATTAGTACTAGACCTACTAGTACTCCTATTTTAGTACAAAATGCGAGGTTTAATAATCATTAATTACTATGACAAAAAGCTTTGCACAAGATTTTAATTACTTCAGAAATCTCTGTTTCTGGTCTTCATAAGATTTTGCAATGTAAAAGAGTTAAATTAAAAAAAAAAAACCACTATAAGAGAGAGAGAGAGAGAAATGCGCAATTCATGGAATAGCTATAAAATTATAATTTAAAACTTTCTGAATTAAGTCCCAAATCACCGAATTCACTATGAAAACAACAGAATTTCGCTGCAAAAATCATCAGCAATTTGGTAGCAGTGTTGTTATGTTACATCACCTACTTATCATAAAAAAAGAAGAATAAAAGAGAATAACATAAAAAAAGATTAATCATTGGTTAAAGAACTGCAAATTGCGCAACAAATTGTGTAAGGATAATAGGAGAGAGATAAGTTAGTTGGAGTAAGCTAGTTATTGTTAGAGTTTGTTAGAGTGTTAGTTACTCACTCTCAGAATGTGTGACTCGTATATAAACTCTCATGTAACTACTCATCAAGTTCAGTAATCATAATTCAGTTTTAGATCATTCTTGATTCAAGCTTTCTCTCGTTCTCTCTTCTTTGCTCTTCACTTCACCATTTCATACCTGACACTGATACCTTCATGGTATCAAGCTTAGGTTTTGATCATCATGAATTCTTCAGATTCCACAAACCTCACAATTCACACAATCCAGCACCTTAACAGTTCTCAAATCCAGTTTCTCAAAGCTGGATGAAGACAATTATCTTCCATGGAAGGAGCAAATTGAAGCTACGATTGAAGGCTATGATGTGTTGGATCATCTTCTTGGAAATGGAATTCCGAAGAAATTCTTGACACAATAAGATCAAGATGTTGGATCGGTGAATCCAAATTATTAGAAGTGGAAGAAGCAGGATACATTGCTGAAATCGTGGTTGCTATCCTCCATGACAAAGCAATTCACCACAAGAATGGTTGGATGCGAGCTTGATAACAGTTTGGCAAGTATACCAAATCGTTCAAGTAGTAAAACACGGTGAGTAAGTATCATTCAGGAGGACTAGTGCAACTGAATAATAATTCGCAAGTTTACTTCTAATTAAATAAACTTAAACAAAATGCGTTGGATTGAGGTAGCTCTAATGCTAAAGCTTTGACAACTTGTAATAATAAGTTATGGTAAATGACAAATTCCAACAAGCAACAATTATAAGCAAAAACGTTAGGGGTGAAGGATCCTTTGGCTCTCATGTCTCAAACTTGTTAACTAGATTAACTTAAGTTGGAAAACTATAAGGATTAATGGAAATATCATAGGTAATTGGCCCCTAATTCCTTAGCAAACCAATTCTCCCCTACTTATTAAAGCATGTTAATTCCTTAACTATGTTTAACAAATAGTGGGTTTAACCATAAACTCTAATCCAATTTCCACACAACCACACAACTATTCCTAATTCTTGAAAATCATGTCATATAACCTTAGAGCAAGAACACAACCAAATTTCCCAATTTGGATATGAACCCTAATCAAAGTCTATGAGAAGCCAACTCACAAACTTGCAATAACAGCAAAGGTAAATGATTAATCTATACACAATCCAAACTTAAGTAAATTGGTTCAAGAGAAATACATAGCAAGCCAAATTCCCCCCTAACTTTGAGTTTAACTACACATCATAAAAATAACAAAAAATTTGCAAGAATAAAGAGAAATTCATAAAACCCAAGGTTAGTGATGATGGATTCCTCCAATCTTCTCTTTTTCCTCAAGTTTTCTCCCTTTCTAGCCTTCTTCCTTCGTCCTCCTCTCTTCTCTACGCTTTTGCCCTTTTTCTCTCTACCAAAAACCTTATCTATAACTCCTTAATAATCCAACAGGCACAAACACGAGGAAAATATGGGCCGTGGGAGTTGAGGCGCGGGTTCTGGCATTAGGACGCGATGTTCGAGCTGAGAGCATCATATTCATGGTCATGTGGGCGTTGCAACGCCACGTTGGGCATTATCATGCCATAACTCATCTGAGGTGTTTTTTCTGTTGGCGTTGTGACTCCAAAGACGCCAGATTCTGAATCTTCACTCCCTTTTTGTGGGTTTCTCATGAACCTGAAAATAAAACGACAAATTATACTAAAATCAAGATAAATTCTAAAATTCACTAAACCATTTGCAAGACATATTTATACATTAAAATACCACAAAAGACTTCCATCAAAGGTTAAAATTGTGCAAAATTGGGTGCTCTAGACTCTAAAAAATCAATAACAAGATGGAACATCAGAGCTTTCTCATAACATTTGGAAGAGGTTAGAAACTTATTTCGCTTCTCAAATCACAGTGAAAGTTCGGCAATTAAAGAACAAGTTAGGAAATCTCAAGAAAGAAGGTGTTGTTACTGATTACTTGCTAAAAGTAAAGAAAGTTGTTGATGCATTAATTTCCGTTGGTGCAACTGGAAGTGATGCGAATCATGTGGAGGCAATTCTAATGGATTGCCTGAAGAATATTCGGCCTTCATCACCACGATGATTTCAAGACCTGTTCCGTTTCAATTGGAGAGTTGGAGGCACTGTTAATGGCGCAAGAAGAGCTAATTGAAAAGTATCGTAGAACTGAATCATTTGTTCATGCTAGTGTGGCTCAATACACTCCTTCTCATCGTAACAAAGGAGGAGGAGGCGGAAGATCTGGTCAATTTCGTGGTGGCTATCGTGGCAGGGGAGGAGGTAGATCTGGCAATCGAGGAGGAAGATCATACTCCTCAAATCGCCCTCAATATCAAGTCTACAGCAAAGTTGGTCATACAACTTTAGAGTGTTGGTATCGCTTTGACTCAAACTATGGAACTCAAGCTCTAAGTCCAAGCTCCAACAATGGAAACCAACGCTCAAGTCATGGCTCAGGATGGACCTCGAGCTAACTTGACTATTGCAACACCAAGCATGTTGCAGGACCCGAATTGGTATCCTGAATTCAGGTGCAACACATCAAATGACACGTGATCCACTCAATTTCATGGAGAAGCATGACTACTCTGGGCCAGACCAAGTATATGTTGGTAATGGTTCTGCACTACCTATTAAACATGTTGGAAATGCTAGGTTAACATCAGATCTAAATAATTTTAATTTTAGATTGAACAATATGTTGCATGTGCCTAATTTAACCAAGAACCTTTTAAGTGTGCATCAATTCACCAAAGATAATCACTGTTTTCTTGAATTTCATCCTTATACTTGCTTTGCTAAATCTCAAGGAACCAAGGAGATAATTTTCCAAGGATCATGTAACAATAGCTTATACAGGTTTCACAATTTTAAGCCCAAAATTAATCCTGCTGCTTCTACACTACTTGTTGACTGATTTTGCACTTTGGCACTCCAGACTTAGTCATTGTTCCCCAATGTAGTGTCTAGAGTTTTAAAAACATGTAACATTTCCCTTCCTATTGAAAAGTTTCTTTGTGGATCTTGTTGCTTAAGAAAGTTTCATCAACTTCCCTTTTCAGTTTCTAACACTGTATACAATAAGCCTTTGGATCTTATATATACTGATATATGGGGTCCAGCTTAATTTCTTTAATAAAAGGAGTTCGTTACTATGTCCATTTCATTGATGTATTCTCTAAATACACTTGGTTATACTTGATTCAATCAAAATCAGAAATTAGATCTGTTTTTACTAGTTTCCAACATATGGTAGAACTGCAATTAGGAACCAAAATTGAAGCTGGACAAAGTGATAATGCATTGGAATTTGTGAGTTTGTCCAAGCATTTGCAGGCACAAGGTATTGTCTACAAGTTTTCTTATCCTCATGTTCATAAGCAAAATGGAGTTGCTGAAAGAAAACATAGGCACATTGTAGACATGAGACTATCAATGCTAGTTGAAGCTTCAATGCCCCTTAAATATTGGGGTGATGCTTTTCTCACCAGCACAAATCATTAATTCACTACCTACACCAGTTCTAATAATTCTTCCCTATAGAAATTGTTTGGCATTGTCCCCCTTATTCTACATTCAAGAGATTCGGTTGTCTATGTTTCCCCTACACAAGGCCCTACAACAAACATAAGTTGGATTTCAGATTAGTCCCTTGTGTTTTCCTTGGTTATGGCCTGCAACACAAAGGCTACAAATGCCTTACTGACACTGGGAAAATCATTATCACTAGACATGTGGTGTTTGATGAATATAAGTTCCCTTTCAAATCTGGTTTTGGTTCACCTAAGTTTGAAAATTCAGAACTTATTTTAGAACTTGCTTCATCCATACCTGTTATCCTATCCTGAAACAACAACCTTCACTGCTTTCCTCACCACATAATGTCTCTCCTCCTACACCTTCCCCTTCCAACCTTAGAAATTGATGTCCAGCCATAGCCAGGACCTCAAGCTGACCCTATCCACCCTACCCTAGCCTCACATAAAACTCCAAAACCTGCGCATCCACTCAACCTCAGACTCACCAAAACAAACTAATACAACCAACAAATAATCATCACATGCTCACAAAGGCCAAGTAGGGAATTTTTAAACCTAAGGCTCTCACTGCCAGCCTTGAACCAACCTCAGTCAAACAAGCCCTTACCATTCCTCATTGGAAGCAAGCCATGGATGAAGAATATACTGCCTTGGTGAGAAACCATACTTGGCAACTGGTCCCTTTACTACAAGGCAAACAACCTATAGGCAGGAAGTGGGTGTTTAGAGCTTAGAGCAAAATACAATCCTAATGGGTCCTTACAAAAATACAAGGCTAAGCTTGTAGCTCAAGGAGTTAGCCAAAGACCTGGGTTTGACTACATTGAAACTTTCAATCTAGTCATAAAACCAACTTTTATCAGGTTACTTCTACATTGGCCGGAGCTAAGTCTTGGTGCATTAGACAGCTTGATGTGAACAATGCTTTCCTAAATGGGGAGTTGATTGAAGATGTGTATATGAAGCAGCCTCAAGGCTATGAAACGGGGACAACACTTATGTTTGCAGCTGACCAAGGCGTTATATGGCCTTAAGCAAGCTCCAAGGGCTTGGTTCCATAAACTCACATCAGCATTGCAACAACTAGGCTTTTCAGGAACAAAGTCAGATGCATCTGTTTACCAAGGTCACTCTTGAAGCATCCACCTATGTGCTTATCTATGTTGATGATATCATCATCACTAGCAGCTTCTTCTTATATCTCTAACTTGATCCAAGCATTTAAATGCTTCCTTTGCTCTAAAGGACATGGGCAAACTACACTACTTTATTGGTATTGAAGTAACTCACACCTCAGATGAGGACTTCTCCTCTCACAATCTAAATATGTTGCTGACTTGTTGAAGAAAGCCAAGATGGAAGGCTGCAAGCCCTATGCTACACCCATTCCCTCCTCCCTAACCGCCCCTGGAACCCTGACTTCTCTGATCCTGCTCTATATAGGACAATAGTTGGGAGTTTACAGGATCTTACTATTACCAGACCTAAGCTAGCTTATTATATCAATCAGGTTTGTCAATTCATGCAATCCCCTCTTAACTCTCATTGGAAGGTGGTCAAGAAAATTCTAAGATATCTACAGGGCACAGCTCATCATGGTTTACATATCAGAAAGGCCTTTGACTTAACCCTTACAACATACACGGATTCTGACTAGGGATCAGATCCTTAATGACAAGAAATCCACCAGTGGTTTGTGTGTTTCATGGTCCTAATCTCATTTCTTGGTCCTCCAAAAAACAACATGCTATCTCAAGGAGTAGTAGAAGTTGAATATAGAGGCCTAGCAACTTAACAGCTGAAATGTTCTGATCCGCAACCTTCTTCAAGAGTTACAGGTTCCTCTAAGTGACTCCAAAGGTGTATTGTGATAATCTAAGTGTTGTGCTCATGGCCACGAATCCTATTCTCCACTCAAAGTCCAAGCACTTTGAGTTGGACTTACATTTTTTCAGGGATCATGTAGCAAAAGGCAGAATTCAAGTTTGCCACGTTCCTGCGAGCATCAAGTGGCAGACATATTCACCAAACCAATCTCTTCTGTTTTGTTCAACAAATTTCAAACCAAACTCAAAGTTGCTGATCAGCATACTCTAACTTTGAGGGGGGATGTAAGGATAATAGGAGAGAGATGAGTTAGTTGGAGTAAGTTAGTTATTGTTAAAGTTTGTTAGAGTGTTAGTTACTCACTCTTAGAATGTGTGACTTGTATATAAACTCTCATGTAACTACTCATCAAGTTCAGTAATCATAATTCAGTTTTCAGATCATTCTTAATTCAAGCTTTCTCTTGTTCTCTCCCTCTTTGCTCTTCACTTCACCATTTCATACCTAGCACTGATACCTTCAGTTGTCAACTGTAGTCTGTAGAAGATCGCATCCTTGGACAGCTGGTTAGTATCCGTACTAGCCTTTCTTCTCCGTTGCTCAGCAGAGACAAACACCCAAAGCGAAAGAGAGAGCAGGGAAACTAGTCCAACTGGCATGCCGTTACGCAATTTAGTGCTGTGATGTGATAGTAATTAATAGACTATACTATGTGCCATTTTGCCAGCAAGATAGTAAGACACACCTCAGTGTGAAGCCATGCTCATTCGACAGGATCAGACACCTTGTTTGATAAGAATTTGTTTTTACTTTAAGAATTAACCAATTAATTATCAGATACCACGTTCTATAAATGAATTTATTTCTTCTGTTGGGGCACAATTTACGCGTGCAAATAACTTCATCGAGTCATATATTGATTTTTGAATTTTAATATATATGAATTTATTTAGTATGTTTCAAAAACTATTTAAATTTTTTAATATATATTTTGAATATTAGTTTATAAAAGAATGATTAAATACATATCTTAATTTACAATATAGCACATACAAAACACATGTTTAAATAATTAGAATATGCTTTACGTACATCCATTCTATACTAATAGTTGAATAGTCCCATTCTCTAGGCATGTTATTTGTCACCCAATGGTTTAAGTTTTTCCTCCAAAACTTTGACCAAAACATCGATTCTCGCATCCACAAAGTTTCACTCAATTATTAGTGCTGATAGTTATCAATGAAAATAGTTAATACATTTTAATTTTAGTATAATTTTTGCATTCTTTTTTGTTATATTTTATTTTCTTGATTTATTATTTTATCATTTGATTTCATTTATTTATTGACATTTGACATATTGATAAGTTTGCACTAATACATTTTAATAACCAATATCCTTCCAAAATCGATTATTTTGTTTACAAAATTTTATTAATATCTTTTAAGATGTTAATTATTTACATAAAAAACCCAACAACAATAAATATCATTAATTTAAACATTATTGTTATAAAATAAGTTATTATCTTAAATATTATACAAATTTATTTTTCAAATTTTTTATGGTATTTAAACCTTTGCATGAAATATAATTAAACTGAACATTAATGTATATGAGGTAAGGAGTAACATTTTTCTTCTCCTGAAAGGAGGGAGTTGAGTTATGAAATATTTTGTAATTATATGTTTTTCTAGAGTTAATTATATATAAGAACTTTACTATAGCCACACTATGTGTAGATCGACGTGATAAAATCTTTTTTTAATATATATTGTTATTGAAATCATTGAAGTATCTCTAATAAAAGTTGACTATGCTCATACATTCATATTTTTGCATATTTTAATTTTATATTTCATTTAATTTTAATTTTCAACCATAGTTTTGCGATGACCTAATAATTTAAATTAGTTCATGCAAAAAAAAAAATGGATTGTATGATAAAAATAAAATAATTGTAAACCTTGTCTTAGTATGGATTAAGATAAATAAGTGTTTCATAACACAACCTTTAAGTGTATGGGACCCACTCTTTTATTTTTTGCCTCTCCTTTTTCTTTCCTTCCTTTCTTCCTCCCTCCTTTTCCTTTATTTCAAGTTCTTTCCCATTCTTCTCAGAAATAACGTCCTTTCTCCCTCTATTTCTCCCCCTCCACTCTTTCTTCTTAGCTTGTTTCTCATTTCAACCTATCATCTCCATTCTTCGGTCACTTCCATTTTCGGATTCCTCCTTACTTCTAGCTACCCTAAGACCATCATTTTCTTCTTTCTCTCACTAGGACTTCTGATGCGAGTGTCGCCCGCAACAAATTAAAAAGTGTTTTAGTTACTAAATTACACCAAAAATGCAGTTAGGGTGCAATCAGTTGTCTCACAAGGAAGTGTTCTAATTGATTCAAGAAATTTGGGGGTTTTGAGATTATAGCAACTAAATTATAATGAGAAAATTATATGAGAAAATTACCTGTACAAGGATTCCTTCGATCAAGAATTGTTCAATCATCGGTTCAAGGAAATAAATTCACGATGGTAGTTACTTTCATTAGTTATGCTATCACACAACAATGATGCAATTCTACTTAGTGGTTATACAATCGCACTCCCACTAAGGGTTTGGCTAACATATGAACTAGTAATTCACGATCGTGATTCTATAAACCTATGCCAGTTTAATTACCAATTACAGCAACCTAATTCTTATCGGAGTTAATTTCAATCCCTTACCAATTGGATGTAATTAAATCAATCGACCTAATACCCCAATGGTATCTAGATTATGCACGCAAACGAATGCACAACCAAACAACTCTTAAAAATACAATCACAATAATCATCGCAATTGATATCAAAAGAGAAAGCAAATAGGAAGAAAAACCAACCATGAATTGCAAATAAAATTAGGAACCTCAAGAACAATCTCAATCCTCAGTTATCCTTGCACACGGTAAAGAGATTACTCCTCCATAGGGGAGTTTCACAATCAATGTTGAAGGAAAGCTGTAAATTACAATCTCAAACGGGAGCCAAAACAAAGATTGGGAACTCCCAAAATCTAGAGAGAGAGTGGAGAGAGAGAGAGGGAGACTTCTAGAGAGAGAGAGAGAGAGTGTGTGTGTTATATATCAGGATATCAAAACCTAAAAAGAATAAAAACTAAAAACGAGCCCTGTTTGCTAAAATCGCGTCGCTGACGCCTGCCGCCTGGGCGATCCTTGACCGCCTGGGCGGTCTCCAGTGTGAATTTCGGTGAGTTCACTCTTCTCTTCAGCCCGGGCGGTCTTTGACCGCCTGGGCGATCTCCAGGAGCTTCCAAGCACATTTTGGGGTCAAAACGTTCGAATTAGCTCTTAATCCTAGAAATAGAAGTTGTAGCGCTTTGAATAATCTTTCCAACGCCACCAAAATCACCTCAATCGGACATCTGTAACTCCAGATATTGTAAAAATACTAACTGGAGGTCAAGTTGGAGCATCAGAACCTCGGTGTTCCTGAGTTTTTTTCTAAATGTACAAACCTGGAAGTCCCTATTATCAAACAACACTCCCACAAAGAGGTTAAAAGCACAAAGCACTTCCAAGAAATAATTATGCACCAAAAATAATGTTTATAGCTATGAATTTAACCAATGATGCATATTGAGGACAAAGTGCAAATTCACTAATTTAACATCAATTGAGTACAATTCAAATGCAAAATGTCCAGAGTTAGGATAGAGAATGAGTGCATAATTGCAACTCATCAACTTCCATTGATATTAAGTATATCCCATGTATTCATGAGAGTTGGTTTTAGTTTTGTTATGATGGGACTTGCGGTTAGTTGGTTGAGAACATGATGGTCACACATCACCCTTCTACATATACTCCTTTCCTGTGTGAAATAATATACTTTGAGTTCTTTTCTCCCAATATTCTTTAATAATTAATGACCATGGGAGCTTAAGGAGAGCTTATGTATGATTTCTCTCACTTTTCTTCTTGGAGTGGTAAGTTGAAATACCCGAGGTACATATGTCGTAGTTAAGTTCTCTATGGCCCAGGATCCCAAGACCCACCCATGTTGCCAGGTCCTAATTTCGCTAAGTCTGGATCTTACACGTCCTTGGAGAGCTATATGATAGAGCCATATTTTTGAATCAAAAGTCCTGGTAATTGTTCCCAAAAGAAAAACAAGTTAAAGAGCGATTTTTAAAGATTTTTATTAAACCTTTAAATGTTTAGTTTTTGGCCTACAAGTTTAGAAAATCTTGAAAATTTCCGATTTGAACTAAAACCCAAAATTTGAATTTTGATTTGTTCGGATTTTGATTTTTATGATATTTTATTTGAATTCAAATTGAAGGTATTTCCTTATTTACATTTATGTTTTAAAGTTAATGGAGAGTAAAATAAATAAAGACATTAATAAGTGAGTGTTAGGCAACCCAGATGTCAAGATGAAGAAAGATGAAGTTTTGGTGCTGCCTGCAAATTCTAGACAGCCTCACCGCAACGAGTTATGTTTGTTGCAGTGGAGGAGGCTGGGAGGCTCACTGAGGAGCCTAGTGAGATATGTTTGCTACAACTAGTTGTTGCTTTCAGGTCGCTCAGCGAATTTACTCGCTATAGCGAACGTGTCTAATGATGGATTGTAAAACGATGCATTTCGTTTAATGAGCCTATATATACCCCAACTTGGGCTTTTTTGTTCCTAGAGGATGAAACCCGAAACCCTCCCCTTCCAAACCCTTCTCCACTCAATCCAACATCAAATCTCCAACCCCCAAGATCAAAGGTAAGTGTTTGTTGTTGGTTTATGTCAGTTCTTCCATGTTCTTCCTCCCCACATTATGAGTTGTTGTTTGTCTCCTTTATTATCAAATGGAGTACTCCTCCAATATTGTTAGAATTATATTAGAGTTAGCTAGGTATTATTAGAGATTAATCTAGAGTTTATAGTTGCTCTATGGCAATCGTTGTTGGTGCAATTCCAAGCTCTCAGGTCAATTGGTCGTGTCCATATACTCCTGGCTCCAAATGATGAGTGGGTTCAAACTCATGACCTTAGTTTCATCATCATAACTATGTTTTATGCATTATGTTGTTATATATATGAAGTTGGAGACGAGATTATGTATGGACTATGGTTTTACAAATTATGGTAAAACTAGTAAATATTATGATTTTGACTATAGCATGAAAAATGTATTTTAAGAAAACCATGGGACCATAAATTGGACTAATGCATGTTATGAAAATATTTTATATGTTCATGAAGAGATTTGTTGTAAAAGGTATGATTTAGCAATATGCCAATTCGAAAAATATGTTCTTATGGATTTATGACACAATTATGTTTTCAAGATTTAGATTTCAAGCTCTGTTTTTGAATATTCAGTTAAGCTATTTATATATGTTAGAGAAATATGAAACAAGAGTATGACCTAACTTTACAAATAAAGATGTTATGTGATTTCCAAATTTTATGATTGTGAACCCCAATGTTTTGAGTTATGATTTTAGAGTTATCAAATATAAAAAAAAATGTTAGTTTAAGATATGGATTTAAAACTTTAGTTTTATGGTACCAAGAGGTATGGAATTCAGGATGATTTATAGCAATTGTCAAATACATATTCTGTGGGCTTGAAATCGAAATGCCTACAAGCGTGATCCTTTGGGCACGATTTCACCATAGTTATGTTAAAGCAAGATTATTAGAGTTATATGAATCCAGAACTTTAGTGTACTAAGAATTTAGGGGCTTTGCTTTGCCAGGGTCAGAGTACCCACTTGTCAGCTATGGTTTTTGTCAAACTAGTTTAGCCGATAGAGATAAGGAAACAGATAGTTAGTTAACGGCTATGAAGAGATCATTAACCTTGGTACCAAGTTGTCCTTTAGAGGACAATATCGCCTCCAGGAGTTACAGAAATGAGACCTAGTTAGGTGTCCAGCTTATCCAACATGGACTATTAGGAGTTCACCAGGTGCTCTTGTTCACCAAGGACTGAGTATAATCTTTCAGTTTATAATTTTAGAGTTTTATTATTATATATGTATTTATTTGTTCAGCATACTGTTTCCGATGCTCTGCACTCAGTTAAATTGATTTCATGTTTGATTATAAGTTTAAAAATGCTTGTTTATAAATCTATGGAATGAAAAGTTTTTTCTTAGCTAGCTATGTATGTAAATATTAAATGATTTATGTCGCTGCATGTATATTGTATTATGTATATATATGTTCCTTGGTTATCCCATGTAGGTGATGGGTGAAACTCACTCACTGAGTCTATTGACTTACCCCTCTCCCTTCATCTTATAGTAGGTGGTAGGCCTTATTTCTTCACGGTTTAGAAGCTCGTAGCTATCCCCTGGAAAGCTTTACATTACTGTAAGGCTTAGATTAGGTTATGTTAGTCTTAGATGGCTCTAGTAGTTTTGCTAGGATTTGAATCACGCTTGTATTTTGAAATACTGTAGTATTTTTAAAGTTTATGTAATTTTCCTATATGTGTTCCAAGATTTAAGTTTGGATTTCAAATTTCTGATTTTGATTAGATTATATATCTGATCAGCTAAGTAGTATAATTCAGTTTCAAAGGTTAAACGGTTTTTCATTTAAGATTAATGTTATGTGGTAAACCAGATTATGATTTTCATGATTAGCAGATTTAGTTAAAAAGAATTTTCGAAGTTGAATATTAGATACTTCAATTTTCATAATTTGAATATTATGTTTCATATAGAGAAATGGTTGTTGATTTAGAAGAAAATTATCTTTTAAGTATTATATTATGATAAATTATGCATTTAGAGAGACACATCACCCAGAAGGCTTACGTAGGAATGGGATTCCACGTGCCGTTATATTTCCAAATCGGGTCGTGACATAAGTGATGCCCAAACTTACTTCTTTGAATCTATCAAAGCTTCTATTTAATTTTGGGCATTTGCTAGAATCTCTAGGAACCCTACATTTCGGGATTTTATGTTTTGGGCTAAATTATGTTAAATTGGTAGCATTGTTGGCTCGTTCCTCGATTGCATGACTATGGTTATGTTATGAAACATATTTTCTGTTAAATGTAATGGATTTAATCAAGGAAGAGAAAATTAGACCTAATATCGGTCAAGGTACTTTAAAGGTTTACTGGCTCACCCGATTCAACCGGAATATAATAAAATATATATTTACATAAATATATATACACATAAATATAAAAATTAAAAAATATGAGCCTCAGGAAGTTACATCGGACCCAAAGTGACACTTAAATGCAGTGTAATGGGTGATATTGAAATGACAAACTTGTACTCATTGCTTTAATTCCTACTTCAATTCCCGTGTCTCTCACTCTTTCTCTTCCACTCCTTCCCTCCTTTCTTCTTTGTTCCTTTCCCTCCTGCACACTTGCACGTTCCTCCAAACCTCAACACAAAAAGCCTCACCTAAACACACACAAAGCTCCCTCATGGGCAAAAAAATAAAAAAAGCTAACTTTTGATGAACCAAAACCTTGCTTCTTTTCCAGTGGTTGGAGCAATGGGTAGAGCCATATGCGAAGCAATGAGTGGAGCAGAGGTGCGAAGCAGCGTGGATGGCGGCAGAGGTGCCAAACAACATGCATCCGAGGGAGGAGTTCACCGGAGAAGAAGATTTGATGATGCCCAAAGTTTTGCTTGCTTTTTTTTTTGGTTAAAAATCCAAACGAAACCTTCAAAACGAACCAGTCCCATCAGTTTCCCATTTTGGCCAGTTTTAGCCCATCTAATTTCAGGTGCTTTACGGACCAGCAAGGCGGGTTTCTTAACGGTAAAGGGCAGACGGTTTCTCTTCTATGGATTTAATTTATACTATGTTTTTGCATTTGAATTTAAAGTATATCAATACATGTTTCTTTGTAGAGTGAAAATGTGTTTTATGATTTGTATTGTTTAGATATGGAAAATAAGTATTTTGGATTGGAGACTTTAATTAAAAGTAATCTATTGAGATAATATTTTGGATTGTGCTTAGTTAGTTGTTTCCGCCTGAGTGCATTCTAAGAATGTTTGGAGCACGACTATGTGGCTTGATCTGTTCTTTTATGCAATTTGTATTTATAATTCGGGAAATGTCAAAAAAATAGGGGAGACTCTAACCGTTTTATTTTATTTTATTTTTTATAATAAGTTTAACGTTTAGGTTTGTAGGGGAACGTGTTCCTATGCGCCGATCATGATTTAAGTTGGGTCATGACACATTTCTTATTTAAGAAAATAGGGGAAGAGTATGGATAATAAGGATGATAGATTTTTTTGTAAAAAAAATTTTATTCATGAAAACCATTTAAGAATATTTACTCAATAAATCATGCTTATAGATCTATTTTATTTAATATGAATTTGTATTCATTTCTTTACTCAAAAAAGAGAGAATAGTAAGGGATGAGATAATATATATTTTTAATTAATTTGTCACAAATATTTGTTACTCAAAATCCTATGTAATAATATATTTTCTTCATTTTTTATCGATGCATTTTGATAATTTATTCTTTTATATTAATATTTATTAAAAATTGTTTATATATATATATATATATATATATATATATATATATATATATATTCAACACACGATTAAATTTCCAATGCATCACATGGGTTCCACCCTAGAGAAAATGTTGTTTTGATTTTGAAAATATTTTTTTCAGTAACGCACAATTTTACACTGCAATTTGTAGAGTTATTGATAAGAAAAGATTGGAGAATTTTATATGTTATGATAATTTAAAGAACACTAATGAAATCAATAATCTTGTGAAAAAGGATGTGTTTAAAAATGTAAAATATTATCATAAATTGATTCATCAAAAAAATATTTTCATAAGTTGATTAATGATTCATATACAATTTGTAAATAATTGATCATACTATTTAAACTATTTCTTTATCATATATATATATATAAAATTTAAAATTGCATATCCATTTAATTTAATTCTCTGTGCAACTGCAAGGGTCAAATTTTAGTTTGTTTTGAAAAAAAAAATTAGTATGTACTGAGTGACACACATATTATGGTATATAAATAAGTATATCATGCATTCAGTTAAATTGTTTCATTATCTAAATTTTACAATAATACATTGAAGAAATTAATTAAAAGATAAAAAATAATTTTAGATTTTGAGTATTTAATTTTAATCTTATATTAATTTAAAATATTTTAACCTCGCAAATAATTAGTATCATACGTGAAAATTGAATAAATTAAAATACTGAAATAGTTTTTATTAAACGTTAATGAAAAATAAACTTCTCTTGTGTATTATTATTCACTTGAAGAGAATTTTGCTTTGCTATCGATCTCCTCCCCAAGATTGTGTAAGTATTTAGTTTAAAATAAAAAATAGGATCTAAAAGTATTCCAATGGAGAAAATGAATACACATTCTAAACTTAAGTAAGCGTCTCAGATGGGATTAAAGCCAAATAGCCAATGCGCAATTTGCATGAATAGTTGCAGGGGCAGAAGAACCGAGATGAATGCCTTCTAGGAACTGTCGCGAGGCAAAGGAATAAGAGGGCTACCGCGTTGCGTTGATTCGTCCTGCTAACTAGACAACAATTTCACGGCATGATCAGATTTTAATTTTATATATATATATATATATATATATATAGAGAGAGAGAGAGAGAGAGAGAGAGAGAGAGAAATTTTCTAACTGGAGCTCGTAGGGCACTGTTAAAGATTTCAAAAATAGCAAGATTATATACTTTCTAATGAGTTTCACATTTTCAAAACTTGAAAATTACATCTTACCATGAAAAATTTACCTGTTTAGAATTTTTAACATTGGCTTAGAGTACTCGTAAGAAAAATCCATATATATATATATATATATATGAAATTAATTAATTTGTCCTCTGATTTTCTGTTTTTAAATTTGCAATCAAAATAATTAATATATGTCTCAAATTTGTTCTTTAACTTTTAAAAATCAAATATATTTATCCTTAGTAAATAATATCACTTATATTGACAAAAATTTCCTATCTAGCACAGGAGTCGGTAAAATGATTATGTTCGATATCTTTTGTGGCAACAAACAATATTCACGAAGAAAATAAATGTGTTTGATTTGTAAAAATTAAGGGATGAATTTGAAACATTTATGTCTTAGAGGGTAAATTTAAAATGTTTATTATTTACATGATAAATTTGAAATAAAAATAAATTAAAGAAAAAATTAATTAAAATGATAACAATACAAATTAATATAAATTCAAGAAATGATTCAATAACATTCAAGAAAATACATTGATAATTTTTTGTTACATGCTTAACTAATAAATCTCAGTTTAATATGTAATAATAATGTTTGCACGAATATTATACTTTTAGAAAAGGGACATCTCTCATTTTTTTTCCTTCTTGTCAGTAAAGGCATTTCCCTTTGCCTTGCCGAGCAATTAATTGACGTAAGCTGCTGCCACCTCATGTTTAACTCGTCATAGTTTTCATCATGTGGTAACTGTAGAACACCTGCGGTTCCTGCTTACCCTCTTAATTTTAGGAGTCCTCTAAACATGATAAATTCGTTAAAATAAACAATTACTAAAAATAAAGGTACTTTTTTGTGCTCAAGCTTCTTTTTTAGTTCCAACCTCTTTCACATTGTCCCTTTCTCTTTTTCACAAATTTTTACTCATTCCATATTTCATAATTCAGCATAAAGAAAATGTTATTTCAACGCTCATATGATATAGGCACTTATGATAGTATAAAAAAAAGAAAAAAAAAATAAATTAGAAAAAAAAGTAAATAATATATCCATATATTTTATAAATAGGGTGGTTACTAAAATTGAGTATTGAAATAACATTGTTGTTATACTAAATTAGTAGCATATATATAACACCCAAGCTAGGAGTTAACCATGGGGGTTTGTTCACTTGACTAGCTGAGAAGAGAGGAAAATGATCATGAGGAGGTTGAGGTTCTGTTGCGAAGGTGCTGACATAAGCAAGGAAGCCGAGCCAAAGGAGCAGAAGATTGTCCTGAAACCACAAACAGAGCCCACCACCAAATCCTGGGATGCAACTGTGTTTCCTGCAAAGAGGATTAGTGTGAAGAAAATGATGTGCGATTGTGTTATTCACTGCATCTGTGGCAAGTGCTTCAAGGCTAATGATAATAAGGCCAACAAGGCCAAGACCGTGTTACCACCAGCAGCACCAACTGCATCCAGCTCTCCACCACACCCTCTCTATGCTGCACCTGCAGGTAATAATTAATCAACATTTCTTTTTTATGTGACCTCATATATGTGTTTGCGTATATATGTATGTATGTGTATTTATTTCTTGGTGCTGTAGCTACTATGACTTTACTGATTTTGTTTGTCCGATCTGTTTTTACAATATACAATTGCTAATTGATCCATTCTGTACCGTTCACTACGCCTCCCTTCAATTTCCCATTTTTTGAGGGTGACCAAGCTATTTTATTTTCGATTTTTATTTAACCCCTCGCAGGCAATTATGGGAACGAAACAAAGGGTGCACTTTGCAAGGGGCAAATGAAATAAGCAACTTGCCAGGCCAGGAACTCAAAATTATGGTGAAACTCAAAATCATATACATAAAATTGTTCTGTCTTGCAGATATATATAAATGAAGATGGGGAGTGGAGTCGTTATACGTCTGCTCCATGATTGAATAAAGAATAAAATGAAAAGGGAGTGATTATTTCTCATAGCTTAGTATTTCATCTCCGGAAATTTGCATTCTTATAACATATAAAACGTTAATAAAAGTTCTTTTTTATTCCTCATACAGTTTCCCCCATAATTATCCAGCAGGAATGTGTGAAAAACCATGAATTATTAATTTATTTTCTCATTCGTATTATTTGTGATATTAGATTTTTTGGTTTGTTAAAAAATTGTGAAGTCGTGCATAGATATTTGAACTTTGGATAGATTAGCAAGGTGTAGGGTATAGGCTGCGATCTTAGAAAGAGAAACAAAGCTCAAGTGCAATTATTGTTTCCTCAACTTTTAACTACACTTCAAAATTAGGCCAGGGAGACAAGTCCTATTGTCCTAATTCAAGGGCTATCCGCCAAGTAAAATAGTATTTAGTACGAAACTTTTGTGATGCGATTTTCACCAATAGTGTACTGTAAGATAATTTTCTCTTGTAACAAAAAAAAAAGTAGTTTTTTCTCAAATCTGTTTTTTAATCTTATTGTTATTTTTGGTAAACTAAGGGCATATTTTATTTGAATTTTTAATTTTTTAGTTTTTTAAAATTTATAAAGAAAAAATTAAAAATTTTAAAAATTATCTTTATAAATTTTAAAAAATTAAAAATAAAAACTGAAATTAGAAAAAGGAAGAAAAAGTCATGATGATTGATGACAGAATATAAACAATTAAAAGCATTCTTTTTGTTTCTTTTCTGGGAATCTCGTGGCTGTTTGTGGACTCCTGACCTATTTTTTTTTATTCCATGAACTCCGTATGTGTGGCTCAGGAGATATCAAATCTGTTTTGCGGCCTTAACTCAATAGGAATTATTCCTGTCGGGATATAAATTATTTTTCAACCTGCGAGTGTCTCTTTTTCCTTCACCTTCAAAATATAAAAGAAATAATAAAGTCTTTATTTTATTGGATATAATAGTGAGTGTTCTCGATGAAGCGTATAATTGAATTATTATTAAAAAAATAGTTAATAACAATTCAACTGTAAACTCCGTCGAGAACATGAAATTAAAGAGAAAGGGAAAACGACAAACAAAGATAATGTTGGATTCTCATAGTAGTCCTGTGCTCCGCATACCTCTGACGTGGGTGTCTTCCACTTATCCAATCAATTCATTCTACACGAAATTGTTGCGACTATGGCAAATATAATTAATCCCCATCATTTCATAAAAAAGAAACCGAACAGAGAAAGCGAGAGTGACACAGCAGAGCAGGGTGGACTGGGCGGAACTCCTTTGAGGCACAGGACAGCCTTCTAACGAATAATTACGCTTAAGGCTCATCGAACTCTTTTCAATCTCATCTGTGTATATATATGTACATTAGTTATAATTATAATTCAAGAATACATCTCACACAAAATAGTACAGAAGGCCGATGAAAGATACAAAAGTTTAACGCGTTTATAACTGAATGGTTTGGAGAGATCCTCTTCATTCCCAGTTAAAAAGTTGAACTTGTTAGGGATCTTTTATTTTAGTAGATATAAAATTATTTGTATGTCTCTATTCATCAATTTAAATTATTGAAAAAAATAATTTCATCACATAATATTGGAGAGCTACAATAACCAAGGGATTTAATTGTTATTATCTCCATTATAATAAATTATTCACATTCCAAAATTCAAAATAAATATTTATATGAAAAATCATGTTAAATATAATATTATTCACATTCCAATATAATAATATTATTATTATTCATCAATTTTTATTAAAAAAATAGTTTCATAAAAAATTTTACTCTTTTAGAAAAGATGATATGATATGCATAATCATGCATACATGATTATTGCATATCTAAATCAAAGAGAGGGTAAGTTGGTCCTGGTTGAGATTATCGTTACACTTATTGTATATTAAAAACAACATTATGGAGGAATTCTTTCGTTTTCCATCTTTTTAGGTGACAAAACATTATCATTACAGAATGTATTATAAAATTAACTGTGAGTATGACCTTGCAAAATAATCTTTATTTTCAATACTGTGACCAAAAAGAATCAAATTAATTTGAACTTGCAAATATTTGATTACAAGCAGAGAAATTGCCCTTACGCGCTCTTGGAAAGTGATTATTCTCTTATTTTTAAAAAATATTTATACATGTAATAAAATGATGTAATATAATTATAAAAAAAACGTTTTAATCAAAATCAAATAACTAACAACGAATGGTCACCGACATAAGTGAGTACTAGGTAGTTATTTCAAAAAGAAAAAAATGGTTTAAATCTTGAAAAAATAAATAATTACTAAAAGAAAGAGAACAGTTGAAGAACGAAAAGTACCCGAGAGAGACAGAGAGAGAGCGAAGAAATATTTGACGTGATGAGGTGAAGATGCGGCTAAATGATGGTATTTTAACGCGGCTATGGCACGCTACAAGCTGCATCGCTTTTTTTTTTGTTTTTTGGTAAGTAAAATACAAAGACACAAGCTGCATCGCTTTTGATAGCTTCAAAAATACCCCAAATGATCATTTTAATATTCGTAAGTTGTCACTCCTAATTGCGTGTTTAGCCATACATATGTTATTGTTCAAAGGAGTGAAAAGAATATATGTTATGAATATTTTATAAATTTTGCCAATAAGTACCGTTTTTATGCAGGCTTGTTCTTATTGGAGGATATCTATCATCGATCAGAAAATATGATACTGCTAGAAACCGTAGACTCTCGACGGTTATGAATGTTGCCATCCACAATGTACTATTTTCAAGAAATTATTGGATGATTGTGATAGATCAGTAAGCGCATTGAGTACTACTCAATAAATGATATAATTAACTAAAGCTAAAATGTTATTATATTATTGAGTAGAATATGATTTACCTGATAACCATGTATTAGGATAGTTAGTTAGTTAGTTATCCTTTAATGATTAGTCTGTTATTGTCAAGTCACAAGTTTCCTCATGTATCACTGTACTATATATACTCCTTTTTCCATGTTCAATATGCTAATTCATTCCGTCACTTTCATACTTCTGATGATAATATGGTATTGTTGTTAGTTTCAAAGCTTCCGCAAGAATTCTCTTCTAATCTTTTCATTTTTTTTCTCTTCTTTTTTTTTTTTTACCGTTCTTGGTTTTACCATGGATGAGATTTCCAACCCTTATTACCTTCATAATTCCGACCACCAGTCTAATTCTGTTTCTCAACCTTTGTCTTAGAACTATGGTTCATGGAGTCAAGTAATGCATCTTGCACTTTTGTGAAGAACAAATTAGGTTTCATCGATGGAACTTTCCGTTCCTAAAGTTGAGGATGTTCAACAATTCCAGGACATGGAATGCGCTGATAATATGGTAATTTCTTGGATCTTGAATCCGTTTCCAAAGAAATTACTCCTACCATCGTTGGTTACAACACTACTTCGGAAATCTAGGATGATCTCAGATATTGGTTCAAGTAACAAAATGACCAGGTTGAAGATTCAACGAGAACTAATGAATCTTCAACAAGGTTCTTCCTCAATCACCATGTTTTACCAATGAAAGCCCTTTGGGATGAAATGAATGAGTATCGTTCATCTATTGCTTGCAACTTGGTCACTTCCAAATCAACAAGTCATGCAATTCCTCATGGGGCTGAATGATCAATTCTCTCAAGTAAGGGGTCAAATTTTGCTAATGGATCCCTTAACCCCTGTTAACAAAGTTCTCACGGTCATTCAAGAAGAAAGACAAAAAGCAATAGTTCTTGCACCTAGTGCTACATCTATGCACAACTAGCCTTTGCTGCAAAGGGAATTCCTCCAAAAGGCAAAATAGAAGAAAGATCCCACACTGCCATATTGTGACATGCTTGGACACACCATTGACAAGTGTTTCAGGATTCATGGATATCCCCCTGGATACAAGCCTAAAGGAAAGAACACATCAAAGAACTTTACTTGCAATCAAGTTGCTTCGACAAGTTCTTCTGATACGCCAATTCAATAATTGTTCCTGAATCAGGATCAACAACTCCTAACCCTCTTGGCTTCTCATATGACACAAGCCAATTCCAATTCTCACATACAAGCTGCGTCAAACGTGTAACGCCCCAATTTTTACTTAATTTTTACTGTCATTAGGAATTACCGAATTACCGTAGGTAAATATTATATAAAATTTGAGACCAAACAATCCTTAATAAAGGAATATAACGTTAGAAGAGAAGTTAGGAGCAATTCGTGCAAGTATTGCAAACCCCAATTTCTGTACGTGTAAAATGACCAAAATGCCCCTGAGGTTATTTTACTCAGAAAATGAGGATCGTGGGCCCCACCCATCCTCAAGGGGATGTTTTGATGTTAATAAGGGATTGTTTGTGTTATGTGTGTTAATAGAGGAGAAGAATCCTAATTTTGAGCTTGGACGCGCCAAATGACCAAAACGCCCTTGCCTTTTAACTCCGATTGCGTGCCGACTGAGCCCGAACCTCACTAAAATGTGTTAAAAGGTGTTTTTAAGCCATGATTAACCATTGGTTAAGCTCGGGTGGCCTCGGGCAATTTTTAAGTAAAATGACCGTTTTGCCCGTCTTTGTGCAGTTTTACAAATTTTGAGATTTTTGATTCGTCTAACGAAACCTAAGCAATATTAGGCTCAAATTAAAGCTTATTAAATTCTAATTATTAATCTAGAGTCAAAATTATTTATTTAGATTGATTAGAACCTAAAATTGCTTAAAACACCCAAATTGCTTAGTAATTCACTTAAACCCTTAACCGTAAATTCTCTAAATTGCATGAATACCTTGCCTACACCTAAAAAATACATGGAACACACAAAATCCTCTTCCACAAGGCTGTAATGCACGAAATTATTGAGTAATAAGTCAGAAAATTATTACACAAAAATCCAAAGAATGAAAACAAAGAATCATGAAAACATGGAAACATGATTCCATGTTTTAAGCCACCAAACAAAATGATTTTCTTCCTTATTTTTTTTCCTCTAATTTTTGGTCAGATTTCTTTCCTTTCTTTGTCCATTTATGAGCTGCAAAATCTCTATAAATAGGCATGCTTGAAGATAGTTTAGATGCTTAGTTCATAACTTACACAAATTCTAGTTTTAGGAGCACCAAAAGCTCTCATTTCCTCCTCCTCTTGGCTGAATTCTTTCTTCAAGTTTTCAAGAATATTTTCTTTCATTTCACTCCAAGAAACCAAGTTCTCTTCCTTTCCTTCAAATCAGATTAGGTAGGGAGTTGTTTTTAAGTTTATTTCTATGCTTTGCTAAGTGTTGTTCTTGGTTCAAAATGATGATTTCATGGATTTTCTCTAGTTTTTCCATTTGGTTTTCTTCTTCCTTTTTCTTTGAACAATTCAGCCATATGGCCTAGGTGGGACTAAGATGATGGCTTGATGATGAGGACCTTGAGGGTGGGTTGTGAATCCATCACAAGTTAGGCCTCTAAAGCTTGAAAGTTCCACTTGATGCAAAACTTTAAAGAATAATATTTTTATGATGTTTTTATGATCTTGAGTTTAGAACTTGAAAGATGTATTTTTCACTTTGTCTTGCTAAGATATATTGGGTTGAATTTATATTTCTCTAAAGTCTTGGAGGAGCTCTAGTAAAGAAATAAAATGAACTTGCATCCATGTTTAAGTTTATGCCTTGCATAACCATGTTTACTTTCTATGTCATCACTAAATTCTCAAGAATGAATAAATGAACTTGCATATTCATGTTTAAATTTCCAAGCTTGCATTTCATGTTTATGTTTCAAGTTGTCACTTAATCTTCAAAGATAATAAAGAGGATGCATCTCATATTTATTTTATGCTCTCACTTTATTTTATAATGGCTAAAAGAATCAACGCATGACATGTTTATTTTTATGTCATCACCTAAAGATCCTAGAGCTCAAAGACTTGCCCAAGTATCACAAGCAAAGAAATAAGATTATTGGAGTTAAAGAATTAATTCTTTAAGAAGTCTTGAGATTGGAGCTTAAAAAGATGTAATAATAATTCTCTCTCCTTTCCATGCGGATTACCGCCGCTCCTTTCTTAAGATTCTTTTCTCCTTCACTGGCCCTGCGGACTACGCCTTCCAGTTTCTTGCATCATGTTTATATTTCAAGCTCTTGCATCATGTTTAACTTTCAAGTCATCACCTTAAATCTTAAAGATAAAGAAATGGATTTGCATATCATGTTTATAATTCCAAGTTATCACCTTATAATGACAAGATTAAAATGAGGTTACCTATTCTAGAGTTTCAATTATTTAAGACTTTTCAGTAAGGATTTATGAT
Organism: Dalbergia oliveri; assembly: GCA_030441495.1. Classification (NCBI taxonomy): domain Eukaryota; kingdom Viridiplantae; phylum Streptophyta; class Magnoliopsida; order Fabales; family Fabaceae; genus Dalbergia; species Dalbergia oliveri. The sequence continues at coordinate 10,163,723 of JAMLFY010000003.1, read as the reverse complement.
GATGCTTATTAAGTATTTGATTTCATTGAATGATTTCATGGCTTGCATGTTATAGTTGCTGTTGCAAACAATGAGAATGCTTATGCATGAAATAATGAAATATTCTTTGTTATTTAAAAATTTACCCTAGTTGCTGGAAGAAAGTATATTACTTAAAAGTGTAATTTGGAAAGGTTCTGGCTAGGAAAGACTTGGTATTTAAGCGTGTCCATTTGTGACCCACCTCTCTTTCCTGGGAATCTCCCGGATGCATGATTACAGTTGGTATATATATTATTCCAGAATAAGACTATAAACGAGAAAATGTTATAAATGATTATGAATTGAGAATTGTATTATGATATAACATGCAAAGACTTAAAGGTGACTTAAAATATATGAGGAAATGACCCTTTGGACCCATCAGACTATAGGTGGTGAAAAGGTGATCCTAGAAAATGATCCTTTGGACCAGTCAAACTATAGGCGGTGAAAAGGTGATTCTTGCCCCCTAGTCCGTTCTCTCAAAAGGGTAGAGACGAATTTTTACTTATCAAAAGGGATAAGTATGTGCTGGTGACGACTAGCAAGGTATGAGCTCATAACCTAGATTACTCCCAAAAGGGTGGAGCATAGGGTGGCCCAGGAAAATGATGATGAAAGTAACTTTAAGTCACCTAAGAAACTAAGTAAATGCATTATGTGAATATGATGTTCTGCTATGCATAGTACTTATGAAATGATGATGAGGAATATGATGTGATTTTATGCATAACTATGTTATTATATATGAAAGGAAAAGTTCATTATAAACATGACATGCTAAGTTTATGATGCATTATAAGACGCATGATTAAAATGAATGGACCTCGGTAAAGTATATTTCCCAACTAATTAAATGAATCTTAGCATGCTCATATTTTCATAATGAAACCGAGGTTCCTGGGGACGATGATGATGACACGATACATATGAGGTGAGTACCCTACTGAGATTCTTTTATAAGTTTCTCATTCCCTCTTTCTTTCTTTCCATCTCGTCTTCAAGAAAGTGATGGTGATGTTCGTGATTCCTTTGATGCTCTCACCTGGTAGATGCACGTGATCTTGTGAACCAGCTATTATTCTTGAGGAACGTATCGCTAGACCTTGAGCGTGAACTAGTATCTATTCCTATCTGTGAAGTGTTATAAATAGGTGCCGTTAATAGATGTTTTTCCATCCATATATTATTTATGTTTTGTTAAATTGCCTACATCTAGCTTAACTCTGTTGATAGGCAAAATATCTATGTGAAATGTAATTATGGATATCATATGATAGAGCCAAAATGATGTGTTCTTCATGATATGTCTGTTAATTTTATGCTTTATCCGATTATCGTCCACGTTATGCGCGGCTCACGTTTTCAATTATGTTTAAAAAAAAAATGGCTCGTAATTTCACTAAGTATTTTCAAAGCATGATTAAGGAACGAAAGCAAAGAGTAAAGTCTAGTAATTAATCAGATACGACTTAGGCGTATTGGGTTGATTATTAGGGTGTTACAAAACGATCCATCAAACCAATTGGAATCAGGTTTTGTTCATTCAACTCATTATCTTAATTTTAATTCATGTAATCATTGGATTTTAGATTCAGGGGCAACTTGCCACATCACCAATAATCTTAATTTCTTTAGAAACATTAAACCTGTCAAAGACTTATCTGTTACCCTTCCTAATCAAGAAACAATCCAAGTTCACCTAGTTGGCACTGTTATCCCAAATTCTGATTTAGTGTTACACAATGTTTTCTATGTTCCAAATTTTTTTGTGAACTTATTCTTTGTTAGTGCTTTCCTAAAACAACCAAATAAATCCATTTTATTTCTGCCCATATCTTTATGATACAGGACACCAGCACATGGAAGATGATTGGCAAGGGTGATCTCCTTGAAGGCTTATATGTCTTTAAAGTGGACCAATCTTCCTATGATTTTTCTACCAATAAAAGAATATTATAGATACTTCTGTTACCTGTAATATTTCACATTTGAATAAAAATAGTACCAATATATGGCACTTTATACTAGGACATATATCTGATCAAAAGCTCTTTGTATTGAAAGATTTACTGAATATTCAGTCTAATAAAATTTCTTGTACTAATGTTTGTGATATATGTTCCCTTGCTAAACAAAAAAGATTACCTTTTCAATCTCATAACCATATATCTACTTCTATTTTTGATTTGATTCATTGTGATATTTGGGGTCCCTTTCACATGCCCACTCATGCTGGACATAAATACTTCCTTAGCATTGTTGATGATCACTCTAGATACACATGGATACACTTACTAAAATCTAAATCACAAGCCACCACAGCTTTACAAAACTTTATTACTTGGGTTCAAACCCATTTTAATCTAACTATCAAGTGTATCCGATCAGACAATGCCAAGGAACTAAAGTTAACAGAATTCTTAGAACAAAAAGGGATAAACCACCAATTTTCATGTGTAGAAAGACCACAACAAAATGCTGTTATTGAAAGAAAGTTCCAAAACCTACTTAATGTAGCTAGAGCTTTGTACTTTCAATCTAAAGTTCCCTTATCCTTTTGGGGTGAATGCATCACTAGAGCTGCATACATTATAAACAAATTCCCTCTCTTATTTTAAAAAATCAAACTCCATATTATATTATCTACAAGTCTCCACCTAATTATCACAACATGAGATCATTTGGTAGCTTGTGTTATGTCTCAACTTTACCATCAACTAGACACAAATTTACCCCTAGAGCTCTTCCTTATGTCTTCCTCGGGCATCCAACAAGATATAAAGGCTTCAAAGTTTATAACCTGGAGACAAAAGGCTTCCAAATATCTCTAAGACATTATTTTCCATGAGAATGTTTTTCCCTTTCATTCTAAAAGCTATGATAATCCTACCACTAACCCTTTTTCCATCATTGTTATTCCCTTAGTATCACCATCTTTTAACATACCTGACATAATAAACCAAAATTTTCCTGATAAGCCTGCTACACCACCCCTTAACATACAAAATAATGCTGATTGCAACCAACAAAGCCATATCCTTGAACCCACCATTCCTACAGCCAACCCTCAACCAATGTCTAAACCAAATAACACAAGGAAGTCATCAAGGACTACAAGACCACCTACTTACCTCAAAGATTTTGAGTGTAGTAACTCTGTCAAGTATCCTATTTCCAATCATGTTTCTAATCAAAACTTAAGTACTCAATTCCAAAATTATATCCTAAATGTTACCAAGTGTGTTTGAGCCTCAATTTTCCTATCAAGCCAGCAAACATCCTGAGTGGCAAAAGGCTATGAAAGAGGAATTAGATGCAATGCATAATAATAATACCTACTTGGTAAGCTTACCTAAAGATAAACATCCAATTGGATGTAAATGGATTTACAAAGTAAAATATAATTCTGATGGCAGTGTATTCAGGTACAAAGCTAGGCTTGATGCTCAAGGTTTCACCCAACAAGCTAGCATTGATTACCTATAAACATTCTCACCAGTAGCTAAACTAATCAATCAGGATCTTACTCTCTATTGTTGCCACTAAGAAATGGAGTTGATGCAACTAGACATAAACAATGCCTTTCTTAATGGAGATCTGTTTGAAGAAGTATACATGCAACTACCCCTTGGTTATCCAATTTCAAAGTCTAATAGCAAGGGTGACCAATTGGAATGTAAACTTAACAAATCCATATATGGTCTTAAACAAGCATCCAAACAATGGTTTACAAAATTTTCCATTGCTTTATTAACTCTTGGTTTCACATAGTCAAAAAATGATTATTCTCTATTCTCTAAAGGTTGTAACAATAGCCTTGTGATGTTATTAGTGTATGTAGATGGTATCATATTGGCAGGTCTTGATACAACAACCTTAGCTTCTGTCAAAGGCCAACTTCAGTCTTTATTCAAATTGAAAGATCTAGGCAACTTGAAATACTTTCTTGGATTGGAAATCGCAAATCATCAGCTGGAATTGTCTTATCTCAAAGGAAATACACCTTATCTCTCCTGGAAGAAACATGATTCCTAGCAAGCAAACCAACCAACCTCCCTATGGATCCAAATAGCAAACTTAGCAAGACTAATGGAGTACTTCTTAGAATATCACTCAATACAGAAGACTAATAGGAAGACTTTCCTATCCCACCCTTACAAGACCTGACATAGCCTTCACTGGAACAAGCTAAGTCAGTTTGTTCCCACCTAACTTCCACCCACATAGATGATGTCCACCACTTACTCGGATACCTAAAAATTCACCCGGACAAGGCCTTTTTTTCCCAACTCAGAATTCACTTTCTCTTATTGCATATGCAAATGTAGATTGGGGAAATTGTCCAGATACCAGAAAATCAACTTTTGGATATTGCATTTTCATGGGAGATAGCCTTGTGTCTTGGAAATCCAAGAAACAACCAACGGTTGCAAGGTCATCGCAGAGGCAGAAATATAGAGCTATGGCAAATGTTGCAAGTGAAGTGGATTGGCTAGTCAAATTACTACAAGATTTTCAGATACCAAGAGGATCAATAAAGCTCTTATGTGATAACCAAGCCTCCATACACATTGCATCAAACCCCCATTTCCATGAAAGAACTAAACATATAGACATCAACTGTCACTTTGTAAGAGAACGCGTCCAATCTGGTTTCCTGAAAATTATTCATGTAAAGACCAAACACCAACTAGCAAACATAATGACAAAGCCCATATCTTCTGTTCCCTTTAATTTCATCATGTCCAAGATGAGCATAAAAGACATTTACTGCTCATCTTGAGGGAGTATTAGGATAGTTAGTTAGTTAGTTATCCTTTAATGATTAGTCTATTATTGTCAAGTCACAAGTTCCCTCATGTATCACTGTACTATATATACTCCTTTTCCCATGTTCAATAATACAATGAATTCATTCAGTCACTTTCATACTTCTATGATAATACCCTTATCCTTTCTTCTTTCTTTCTCTTCTCTTGTGTGAGTGTTGTTGAGGGGACTATTATCTTTATTTTTTCATGACAGCCCTACTATATTTTTCTTTTCTTTTTGTCCATTTATTTTTATGTCCTTCCTTTTGTTTTCACTATCTCTTTTATGGATGTTTTTTTAGTTCCTTTCATGAGTCTTATTTGTCCTTTTTGTGGGTGTTTTGATTTCCACTTGTGAGTTTTTTTTATGGTCATACAAATACATATATGTTTAGATTGATTTTGGAAAAAAGGTGCAATACATCTTTTAAACTGCATCCTTTTCGTGTTGATTTCCGTTGTGGAAGAAATCTTCTGTTCCTAATTGGTGTCTTATTTTCCGCCCACCAATAAAAAAACCAACATGTATAAGTAAGTTATAGGTAGTTATCAAAAGTTAGTCTTGACAAAATTCAAAAGTGATATTGTATAATGGTACACTTGTCAATATATGAGTGAGGGACAGAGAAATTAAAGGGACATGAGATTAGGGACAAAAAATCTGAATCCTCCATTGTGAATGACGTTTGACATCGATAATTTTTGGACGAGGAAGAAAGCTATAGATTATTGATTAGTTCAAATTATGAAATGTATTTGTTTGTTATTCAGTTTAGATTTAGACTATAATATCTTTTTATGTAAGTACTGCTAATGAGCCTCGTTAATGAATAAATTTTGATTCAATAGTGGAAGGAAAGAGTGCTTTTGTCAAAATCACATGTTATTCAGGAGTTGTGTCGTGAAACCATCGATCTCCAAAACCATCAATTAATGTAAAAATTATTTTTTTAATAAATTTTTAGAAAAGTTTATAAATATTTTCAGTGATTTAATATTGAAATCACTTTTCTCGATAGTATTTTTATCAACGTTTTCAATGTCTAAATTATTAAAAATACTTATTTTTCTTATAATAATAAATGTTTTGTATTTTTTTCTTTTTTTTTGTTATTTTATTTTTTACATTTTTTATCGTCGTTTCGATACTATACCCATATAAAATATTGTTAGATGCCTTAATGAAGTAATTGATATGTGCATGGGAATACTACTATCACCAATGAGTACATAGTTCTAATACAATGTTGGATGTTGATATAATATTGGGTTTAACCACATTCAATCACCCTAGTAATTGAGCTCCGGAGATTGTATGACAGCATTAGCCTTAGTTATATGCTAGTAATTATGCTTTCCATTATTGCTTTAGGGTTTTGCTAACTAGTGTTTTAAGAATATTAATCAAAAAAATATTTTTTTGATTGTCTACTCATTTAATGTATTGAAACATAAAAATTTATAATTTCTTACCTAGTCTTTTTATGATTTTTATTGACAAAATCTATATTATTATTTTTTATAAATGTTTTCCTTATATTACAAGACAAGGATGATTTCGCACTCAGAAAATTCAACCATAGTATAGGAAGATAGTGGAGTATTTTAGCAAAAATAAATTATGGAAGAAATTAAGGGTATGTTTGGGTTTTGGGTTTTGGAGAGGAGGGGAGGAGAGGAAAGAAGAGGACTTATAATATAATTTTACACTACAAGTCCTTTCCTTTCTTCCCTTTTCCTTCAAAATTCAAATTCACAAACATACTCTAAAGAGGGCGGTGTGTGATTCGTTCTTATTTTTGTTGTGGTTAATTTATTTTATTAATAATTATAACAATAAAAATTTTTCTATTTACTATTTAATTTTACAGAAGTGATGAAATTATTCTTTAATTAAATTCTTTACAAAATTTAGAGAGGAAATAAATTGAAAACATGTTGTATATATAAATAATAAAATATCAATTGATAATTAAAATAAAAAACTATAAAACATCCCTAAAAGTGCCAGACATAATCTTTTGATATCATCTGACTAGTAACTGCTTTCATGTTTTTATTGGTGTGAATTCTTGATCACTTATCATTTGTAATTGAAATATATATATGGATGACTTTAATGAGAGGAGTGATTTATTATGAGAGTAAAATGGTGAATATGGATCATATAATCATATATAAATAGAAAAAATTGAAAGAAGTTATTAATGGTAATAAATAGTTAATATATATATATATATAGTTATTGCTATTTTATGGCAAAGAATATTAGACAGTACGTATTTTTTATTTTTTAATTGAAATAATATGACATACGTATTTATAATTATTACATAAGTAGTCTTCATAACTTGATTTTATTTAACAACTATTTTTTTATAGCATTGCTCTTTTATAATTTGCACATGAGATTTCACAATTAATTAATTCTAATAGTACTAGAAACATATATAAAATAAATTGAAAATGAACCATTAAAAAAGGATTGTCGGATTTTTTCATAACTAGGCATGTTCGATAAAACAAGGTGTCACGTGGGTACGTACGAGGTGCAGTTGTAGTGTGTGTGAACGCGAAGGCGCCGCACGGACTATGACGTAGCCTACTGTTTTTTTCCTCTCTTTCCCCTTCTGTCTTTACATTTCTGGTTTCACATTGAAAACCTCAACCAACAACCAACCTGGCCAGCTGTGTTGTGATTGTGGTAAGCCAGATGGTAGGGAACCCATTTGTCTTCTTCCCGACAGGCACTATTTGTCATCTCTTTTTCCCGCCAGCTTAATTCCAAAGCCTAGGCTAGCTATGCTTGGAACTTGGAAGTGAATTATTAAAGGATAAGGTCCACAAGAGATTCACCACCACACTATAGCTAGTTGATCTTCTCATCAGGATCTGTGTTGCTGGTTGGGTTGTGAGCTTTTGAAGCAAACAAGCAAGCAAGGATGAGCGAGACCAAGCGAGGTGATCATCGAGCCACAAGAGATCACTCATCGCAATCTGGGGCATCCAGCTCCGCTGGTGCTGGTGGAACTGCCACTAATCTGAAGGGCCTCAAACCAGTGTTGCTTCCCCAAAGGGGAGCTGTGATCAAGCAGATTTTCAATGACCTCTCCAAAACCTTCTCTAGGACATCATAACTAACGTTATTGCTATGCTAGCTAATTGCCTCTACCCCCCCCCCCCTCTCTCTCTGCACTTATTCATGTTTTGCTCAAACTACGAGTAATGTGTGTGTTTCTTTGTGTGAGTGTGACAAGTTTGTTGCTTTTAAGTCGTCGCCATAGCATATATGCTTGATTTGGCCGCGTTGCTAGCTGGTGTTGTTTTAATTTGCCAAGTTGAAAGATCTTATGGAAGAGGCAAGAAAGGGTTGAGACTGGGTATGGAGAGTCTTTTTCATTCCCCGTTGATAGGTATATATGATGTTATCTTTTGTGTATGATGAATGGATCTATTGATGGCGGATTGGTATTATTAGTAATTCTCTCTCCATGTACTTTTTCAAGCAAACTGATAGTATGCTTTGCCACAAAAGACTAATTAACAATGTCATGGGTTTACAGCTAGTTGGTATGAATAAGGTTTTGGATTAATGTAGTACGTACTCCTAAAACTGTACAATGCATCCCCAAAAGAAAGACGGCTCAAGCTATCTGAACAATTTAAGGTTAGATTCGTTAAATAACTTGTTTCCTTTTTTCAATTCCACTCTCAACAACGCGAGGGATGCATGCCAAGGATAAGCACTAAATGATGAACGGATCTTTATGCCTCTATAGATCACTTACATTATGAATAAAAAATTGTGTTCTCGTACATTTTATGCCGCTATAGATCAATGATATTACCTTTGAACTCTTAAATTTTTTCACATAACACTTAACTTCCTTGCCCTTAACATAATTTATACATTTGTTCTTATCAACAACAAAGCCCTGATCATCCCATTTCTCTCTGTATGTGTATCCGTGGGGGTTTTTTCTGTTGGGACTTCATTGATTGGGGCGATTATCAGTTATACAGGGGTGTTCCAAAAACATCATGGCCGGGGAACCCCTAACTGATGGTTGGAAATGTGAAATGTGGAAGCGATGTAATCTCTCTTTTTTTGTGCTGTACTTTATTCATTGGAGGATGTTCTACCTTGCTGTTGCTGATTTAATTTGTCCTCAATTAGGGTGGATCCAGAAATGGTATTAGACATTGGGAACTGATTTTTGAATTCTAAAGTTGCAAAAGCTTCCGATAGGTGGTTTAGTTTATGGTGCTAATGGGGCTTTATGGGGGTGTTATTAGTTTGTCAGTTTTTCTTTTCCTTGTCTTCTCCTTGTCTTTATCTTCTATAATAGTGAACCTGTATTCTGAACTCCCCACTTCACTATTAGGTTGCGGTGATGCTGGTTGTGTATTGGATGTGGTGGTGTCGTGATGGTGGTTGGGTATGAGAGGTGGAGATGGTGGTGGTGGGATGAAAAAGGTGTACAGGTTAGATAGGGTGCAATGGCACTAATAAATATAAATAGAAAGATAAAATTATGGATACAAAAACATTTTGTATGTTTTGGTCACATGCAAATCATGTGTCTTTAATAAGGATAATGTTATTTTGACATCCATGTGTAGCATTCATGTGGTCTATGTTTGAGTAAGATGATGGAAGAGAAAGAAGTAGAAAAATAAGTGTGAGACCCATATATTTTGTGAATAAGATGTTTGGGTATTTGAGAATTTAGGGGTTAAAATAGCAAAGTCCCTTTAATAATAAAATTGAGAAATCCTTATGTGTTCTTAAAGTAAGATAAAATATTTATTCTATTTCATTTAATAATTGATAAATTAGCTATTGCATTAAAAATATAGAGGTGAAACAAAAATGACCCATAAAATTTATGTGGCAATTAATAAATGAATTAAAATAAATGTCATCTCTTACTTTCAATACGTCTAAATATTTCTCATTAAAGAATGTTGCTATGACATTTAAATAATTAAGGGAGTTGAGTGTTATTTTCCAAAAGAATTGGTTGGATTGTCATATTAATAAATTTAAGAAAATAAATTTAATTTACTCAAATTAAATATTTTTTTCGGTAAACATGTTAATAGGTACGTTTTTTCTCGTACATCTAAAAGAAGGAAAAGAGCAAAACTAGTCAAGTCTAACTCTAGAGTTGAGTTCCCATCCTCATCAATTACTCTCCCACCGCCGGCCTGCGAGACCCATATATTTTGTGAATAAGATGTTTGGTATTTGAGAATTTAGGGGTTAAAATAGCAAAGTCCCTTTAATAATAAAATTGAGAAATCCTTATGTGTTCTTAAAGTAAGATAAAATATTTATTCTATTTCATTTAATAATTGATAAATTAGCTATTGCATTAAAAATATAGAGAAGGTGAAACAAAAATGACCCATAAAATTTATGTGGCAATTAATAAATGAATTAAAATAAATGTCATCTCTTACTTTCAATACGTCTAAATATTTCTCTGATTAAAGAATGTTGCTATGACATTTAAATAATTAAGGGAGTTGAGTGTTATTTTCCAAAAAGAATCGGTTGGATTGTCATATTAATAAATTTAAGAAAATAAATTTAATTTACTCAAATTAAATATTTTTTTCGGTAAACATGTTAATAGGTACGTTTTTTTCGTACATCTAAAAGAAGGAAAAGAGCAAAACTAGTCAAGTCTAACTCTAGAGTTGAGTTCCCATCCTCATCAATTACTCTCCCACCGCCGCGGCTGTTAACGCTATCTCCTCTCCGCCACTACATTGTCTCTGCCGCTACCATCCACGCCCCAAGCTCGAGCCACGTTTCCCACCCTCACCCCTATGTAATCTCGAGCCTCAACGGCCAGTGGAAGAGCAGAAAAATAAAAAGACCAGTCTTGTCCAAAGTGCATAAACATGGAATACTAGTAACCATTGTAAAAACTCCTTCATCAAAATTCTCAAGTTTTGTGAGCTTCATTTTATTTTAATCTCAGTGAGAAGACTGTAAAAAAAAAAGGATTGAGTGTGGAGTGATTATCTTATATACAAGATAGAAAAGTCTCTTTGTTTCAAGAGGGAGTGAACCTCTTATTTTGGTTTAATTTAGAGAATTTGTTTGCAACTGGTCTTGAATATGAATAAATCACTAGATAGTAAAGGTTATTGGTGTAATTTGTCTCTGATTATTTAGTGAAAAATACAATTGAAACTATATAGATTTTATATAGGAATCGAACCAATATAAAAATCATTGGTGCAAGTTCTTCTACTCTCCATCTCCCTTTTAGACTTATATATATACATTACTCTTAATCTCTTATATAGTTTTGATATAAACTACCTAATTAGTTTAATCAAAAGTCTCATACATATTTAGTAGATTTTCTATTAAATCTTGTATATTACTGAGCTTTTTGATTTGAGTGTTTAGTGTGCAGGAAAATTTTTTTAAAATACCAAGGACTTAATTCAAACCCCCTTTTCTCAAGTCCTCTGGACCATTAATTGGTCAAGAGTGTCTTAAGGGGTCAAGCTTAACCGCTTGGAGAAGTAGATCCAAGACCAACAATAACAAATATGGTTTCGTCACCCTTTGAGAGGGATAATCCACTATCGACCACCATTCTTCAATGGGGACAACTATTCATACTAGAAGGAGAGAATGAAATCTTCATTCAATCCATTAATTATTCTTTATGGAGGATTATTGTCCGAGGACCAGAAATTCCCATGACAACTAACGAAGAAGGACAAACAATTTCCAAAACGGAAGAACAATGGAATGTAGAAGATAAAAAGAAAATTGAGCTCAACGCCAAAGCCATGAATACGATGTACTGTGCTATCAGTTTTGATGAATACCGAAAAATCTCAAGATGCAAGACTGCAAAAGAAATATGGGACAAGCTAGAACTTACTCACGAAGGCACCAAACAAGTAAGGCAAACTAAGATAGATACGTTAACACATGAATATGAGTTATTCCATATGCAGGATGATGAGAGCATTGATGACATGTTCGAAAGGCTTTCGGTGATAGTCAACAACTTAGATGTGCTTGGAAAATCTTTCACTGATGAAGAGCTAGTAAGGAAAGTATTGAGAAGCCTTACAAAATCTTGGTTGTCAAAAATTTCTGCCATCCAAGAAGGGAAAGATATAAGCACTCTCACATATGATGAACTTCGGGGTAATCTCATTGCATATGAGACTACTCATTTAAAAAATGAGAATATTGACAAGAAGAAAAATGAGAATATTGACAAGAAGAAAAGGGGACTAGCATTCAAAACAGGAATGAAAGAAGAAGATTCAGATTCAGACTCAGAAAGTGAAATTTCATATTATGATGAAATAACCTCTGCTGCAAAACAAATCTATAGGACACTAAAAAGGAGAGGAGAATTAGAGAAAGGAAGCAAAGAGCCTTTTAACAAAAAGAACGTGATGTGCTATAAATTCAAGAAAGCTGGACACTTTCAAAATGAATGCCCGTTGCTAAAGAAAGACATAAAGAAGAAAAAGAAAGGGCTTCTAGCAGCTTGGGAAGACTTTAGAAATGACTCATCAAGTGAAGAAGATGATGATGCTAGCAATATTTGCTATATGGCAGAAAGTGATGATGAGGTAAATTGTTCTGATTTTACTTATGATGAATTACTTGAAGCTTTTGATGAATTGCTTATTGACTCCAAAACCATCTTGTCCAAATATGCATCTTTGAAAAAGGAGAATGCTTCTTTGATAAAAGAAAATGACATTTTAAAATCTGAAATTGATGTTTTAAAAGAGAATGGACATTCTCCTTCGTATGACTTGAATGCTGAAAATGCAAGAAGGTAGAAAGCTTGACAAATGACCTTGCAAAATTCATTCAAGGTAGAGAAAACTTCGACGAGTTGCTTGGACAGCAAAGATGTGCATTCAACAAGGCGGGTTTGGGATTTAACGAGCATAAAAACACCAAGTTTTACAAAAACCTTTTTGTAAAATCCAGCATATCATCATCTGCACACATTTCATGCTGGAAAAAGGACTACATGTCTTATAAGCATAGCTATGAACATAAAGTACCTAGTAAGAGCAATATGGTTTTGGTTCCTAAAGGTACGTTTGTGCCTAATGGAAAAGCTACTGACCTCAAAGGACCCAAAACAGTATGGGGACCAAAGACTACTTAATTTTTCAATGCAGGAATGCTTGATATCAAGGAGCAAAGGAAGTTTTGGTTCCTGGATAACTGCTGTTGATATCCAGCTCCGCGAACGTACCTCATATCGGAAATCCCAATCGTGTACTCCGGCGGTATTCGAGGACGGGACCTCAAGAGGCCTCGGAAGTACCTCGGAAATGTACCATGGCAGGACATTTCCTTTTGACCTCGGATTAGCTCGGAAATATTTTACGATTCATATTTATCCGTATGGAGTGAACCTGAAAAAGGACGCCTCAACTAGTATAAAAGGAGAACAGTAAGAGTAACAAGGGGTAACTTTTTTCTTGACCACCAATTATTTTCCTGATCTCTTACTTGGCGTCGAGTCCTTTTACCCGCCCGCCGGAGGATCGGAGGAGTCATTCAGGAGAGCTCACCAACTCAGCCCCCATTTTGGGTTACCTAATAACAACTGCTATTCATGGTGCATGATTGAACATTAAACTTCATCATTCTCACCTCAAAAAATGTGGCCTAGAAGATAAATGTCAAAGTAGCTTGCTGCCCAGGACTTCAGCTATCAAGAAGAATGGCTTTGGATCTTTAAAAATGAATTTGGGTCATCTCTTTAAACTCATTTGCCCATTATTATTTCTAGTTGGCTAAACAAACATGTTTATATTTCTGGTGTAACACCTCACTAAGCTCTAATTCTTCCACCTTAAGTTTTAATATTATTAGTATTTTAAACAATAATTAGATAACATAATATTATTATCTTGTAATCTGAAATTTTATGAGAACTTTTTTTTTTTTTTAACCTATGATTATTTCTCATTTATAGTTCTATTTCTGAATAATGTATACCAACGGAAATCATGCATCTAGATATTCCAGGAAGAGAGGTGGGTCACAATGAACACTTAAATACCAAGTCTTTCCTAGCCAGAACCTTTCCAAATCATACTTTTACAGGAATACACTTTCTTCCAATCCAAGGGTAATTTTTAAATGACAAAGAATATTTCTTTTCTAAAATATTACTATTATTTGTTAATCAGGAGTTCCCAGTTTAGACAACCATCATCTATAGAAATATACTTCACTACTAACATCAATCCATAGGATACAATACATATTACACATTCAAGATACATTAAGGAAAACTTTAATATAACAATATAACATAACCAAAGTCTAGTAACATAGTAAAGATTATCTACACACATAGAATCTGATTATTTAGAAACTAAGTCCAAGGCTACATCCATTTCACTGATGACGATCCATGTTATCTGGAAACATCAAAGAAAAGGGTGAGAAGTCTCCAGTAGGGTGATGTTTCCAGGGGAGTCCCATTTCATCCCAAAAATACTAAAAATAACACTGGAGTGCAATAAGATGCAATCTTTTATATTAATTCAAATTATATTTTACTAATGTCAAGTAAGATAGAAGTGCACAATATCAATCATAATAAAAGTTCAGGAAAAGAAGTGTCATAAATAATCATGAGTATCCTGTAAGCTCCCTTTTATAGTATCATGTTCTTTTCAAATGATTATAGTCTAAGGTTTACTTCATATTGGATGAGAGCTCTCATTGTGCTGCCTAGAGAGTGACCAAGTCCTTATCCGCTAGCATGGCGGGGCCCAAGGTATCACTATAACGTACACCAAGTCCTTGTCGCTGACAAGGCGGGCAGGAGGTGTCGTTTAGCAACTTCACTAAGTGTACACCAAGTCCTTATCCACTATAAGGCGAGCCGAAGTGTCACTTATTTATGTATTCATTTTACATAATGCATACAATATACATAAAGAATGAAAATTACATAAAGTTTACATGATTTCTTTCATATTTACATATAAACCACAAAATTTTTCATATTTACACATAAAGTCCAAACAACATAGGATTCCTAAAATACTTATAAAACTCATTTTTCTCACAATTATTATTGAAGCACCAAATCACACTATTTTTATAAATTCATTTCCTTTATAATAAAATATACTTAACTTAGTTTTTCATCATATGATAATTTATTTTCAAGTAACAATATGTTACTAATTCCATAAGCCTAAATACACCCAAAATTATTTCCAATCTATCTTTAGAAAATATGTAGGTAAATTACCTTTACATGTTCAATATAAGTAAAAAAATATTTTTATAGATATAAAGATATAATTATAGGGTAAATAAAAGAACAATAAAATCTAAGAAATATTTAAAAATAAATAATTGAAATTATACTTAAACTTTAAGAAATCACTTCAAGCATGAATCTAGTTAGTTTATATGTCATATTCCTAATGAAACCTTAACTTAAATCTTTGTAAATAATATTTCTTAATGTTAATAAATTTATATTCAAGTCAAATATTTATAATCCAAGGTCCATAGTCCAAGATAAACATAACACATAAACCAAGCTAAATATTACATGCTCAAAGGTTTAAAATCCATTCATTATAATGAATTAAATACAACATTTTTATGAACCAAAAATATTTTATGATCAAATACATAATAAAGTCAAAATCAAGCTATATTACCTTAAAATTTCACAACTTGTACACAAAACTTTATTAAATGAAAATATATGGTTCAACAAATTTAGACAACATTGAAATATTTGAAGAAAGCATAATCAAAATTTAAATGATCTTTAATCATACTTTTCAAATATATAAGTAAACAAATAAATATACATCATATACACATAGATTAAGTATTTTATGTCACAATCTTTAAATCATTCTAACATATTAAAACCATAAACACAAACTTTGAGTATCATAACAACATCATATATGAAAATCATGCATGAAGCTTATTAGTGAAAGAAAAACCCCTACTTGTTCTTGGAGCTTTAGAACTTAGCAATACCCACGCTAGATCAGCAACTTCTTCAACTTTTATAAACCTTCTCTAAGGGTTCTAATTCATGTATAAAGGCTGGGAAGTGTTGAAGTTAGATGGTGATAAGAAGAGGTGATAATTTGGAGGTGATTTGCTAAATATTTGTAAATATTTTTGTGTGAAAATAAAGAAAATGAAGAGAGAAATGATGGCTATGAGTGTTGATAGATTTTGGGCAAGAAGAATGAAGTGTGGAGTGATGTTTAGAGGGGTGCTATTTATAGAAAAAGTTTAGGATTAAAATATTACTAATTTCATAATTTATTTATCATATTTAATTAGTTAAATATTAAAACTAACACTAAATAATTTAATAAATTCTCAATTATCATTTAAAGACATACTAAAATGTTAATGAAATGATTTAAATTCATTTATTAAATTTTAATATATTTAAATATAATTTAATAATTAATTATTCAAAATAAGGTAAATTTGCTTATACTAGTTCATCTTAATTAAGTTAATTAATTAGTAAATGACTTATTTTTTTATTCAAACATCATAATAAGATTATTAGAGATATAATACAAGTATTCACGAAATTTATATAATTTTCTATAATTATTTATATTTTTTTTGATATTTTACACTATTGCTAGTTTTATTAAGAATTAATTATTAATTAACTAATAATTTATTTAACTATTATTTTTTTTTCTTCTTTGGCAGCCTATAGGTTTGAAAAACATGTCTAATAGAGTTATAGAGGGTGGAAAGTTGTCTTGAATGATTAATATATGAAAATGACAAATTTTGCATATTTATCTTAAAGTTATATATACTAAATAATTCATAAAATCATCATAAAAATTAATTTTCCTTAATCTATTGTTAAGAACATGTTTTTACCTTATTTATAAGTTATCTATAATTTTCATGAATTTTTTCTATAATTTTTAGTATTTTTAATATATATTTACCTTAATTAGGTCTAATTTGAGCTAATTAAAATAATTAATTATCTATAAATAAAATATATAAATTTTATATAGCAGCCCATGTGAATTTTGAGCTACCTAACATGATAAGGAGACAAGTTCATCTTTATTGAAATTTTTAGTCAAAGTTTGGTTGGTTGTTGAATAATTATAATATGAAAGTTTGACCATTTAATTTTATTTTTCAAATATATTTTTTTTTCTTCCATGTGGCTGATCTAGGTGTTAATTAATTGGTTTAGTATTATCAGCAAGATAAATCAAGGTTTAGGAAAATTTATCTTAAATTTTAAGTGATTATTTAGGTAATTTAAGCTTTAATTAAGTCAAAATTAATTAATTAAAGATCAATATGATTTTTAACACTATCCATAGCCTAATGGAGAGACCTATTTCATGGTCCTCATTATTTAATATCATAACTTAGTAAAAAAAAATTTTACAAGACTTAGAGTTATTTTTTTAGGACTTTTCAGAATTTATTTTATACTCCACAATAGGTTATTTTTGTGCAATTATGCTAATATTATACAAAATTACTTAATATTTATATTTCTGATCAAATTTATGTTTAAGGTATATTTGTAATTTTTTATCATTTTTTTTAATAACTTAATGACATTCTCTAAGCTTTTCTAATATTTCTATTAGCTTTTTCTACAGCTAATTATGTTATAAGTTTATTTTCTATCCTCTAATGGCATCTTTTGTAATTTTAATAAAATCCAATGGAATAATTAAAATTTTACATTTTGGTGTTAAGTTCCAATTGTACAACTATTAAGTTTTGTAATATTTTAATTATACATTTTTTTTCAATAATTATCCTTAAATATTTCTTGCCTAAACAAAATCCGCATACTATCAAAATAAAATGTTATAACAAAGTAACACTATATTAAGAAAAATTTGGGATGTTACATCTGGTATGTTGATGCTTCTTGTTGTTTGAGTGTACTCATGATAACCATTCTATGCCATTCTCTGATACATTTATGTCTCCACTGCATTTTCTGGTTTTCTGCATTATTAATCAACATTGCTATCTTTCACATGCATGTTAGTCAAAATATATTGTGTTTTTGAGTAATTGTTTTGTTCTAAAAGTTTCTTGTAGTGCTTTATTCTTAGTTGAAGAACATTCATATGATTCTAACCATTTGTTTCTTGCATATGATAAGTGCTTGTTTGTGCAAAAATCTTTTGAACAGAATTTCTCCTTATTTCTAGAATATATGACACTGAAAATTAAGTTTGAAATGTGATTAAATGGGTTAGCACGTGTTTATAGTTCTTATATGTCACTTGATGCATATTTAGTCATTTTTGAACTTACATAATGAAGTTGCTGCATAATGATCCACATGTTCTGCATTTCCATGATTTGTTTGTGTGTAAAAGCTTGATTTATCCCTCTTTAACATTCCAAACAGATTTAAAGCATTGAAACTATGTTTTGAAAAGTTTGAGTCATCAAAACCTCATATTTCACCTTATCTTTGGACCTCTTTGTGTGCTTTGTTGCATAATATGTGATGATATGAAAATTTCTGCTTATTTCTCTGCAAAATCTGTTTTCTTATGCTTTAATGGTCTTCTCAAGTTTATTTTACCTCTTTCTGTTGAAATCAAATGGTATGAAGCACCAAAAAAAAAAAAAAAAGCTAGGATATGCAACATGAACCCATGTTTAGCATGATGCTTTCGCTATGTTAATTGATTCCTATACTGATGCAGCAAATAAATGTGATGTACTCATTATAACTTGCAGTCCTGATTCTATTTTATCCAAAATATTTTTTGATGTCATAACTGCTGCTGAAAATTGCTTGTGGACTTGTTATCATTGACATGAAGATTCAAATTGAATTATGTTCCCAATATGCCTTGATCCAAATAAAAATTATCTTGAGCTTGGTACACTTATATATGCAGATTTTGTTCCTTAAATAGGATTGTTACAAACACCAATCACTAATTTCATATAGTTGTGATATGATGGCCTGAAATTGGTAAAATGATGATTTGATAGCATTGCACTATCTCAAAACATTTGCTGTCACAAATCAAGTGGATTAAACCCTTTTTTAAAAAAAAAAAAAAGGTGTAAGCTCACTCTTTGACATAATTAACATTTACTTCAGCATGAGCCCGTTTTTTTTTTTGGACATTATGATTGTGATATAAACATGATCTTTTGGGAATCATGAAATGTATTGCTAATGTAGTCTTTTCTTTTTCAAAAAAGGGACTAAATTTCCTACTGCATCTACTATCTTGAACCGTATGAAAATCATATATTTAGGGGGAGTTGTAATTAAGGGAAAGTTGACAAGACCATAGCAAACATATTATGTGGAGCCAATTTCTTTTATGGGCATCATGCATCATGCCACTTCATTATTCAATAATTATCAAATATTATGCTATGTCCATCACGTGTATTATAATTTTAAGGCAAATCAATTTATCCTTGAGTAGATTGAATAAATTGAACAAGGAAAGTTTGCACATAATCATCTTAAATTGGTCCAAAATGTTTTGATAATGGTTTTGCTATTTTTTTCAAAACCCCGTCAGAGTCTATGTTTGCTATGCATTTTGCTGCTCTGTCATGTCTCACTGGTATTGAAGATATCTCCTATTTTATAATGAGATTTTTCTCTAGACTGTCATAAAAAGTTCTGCAGCTTAAGATTCTTTTGGCTATTATATATTTTGTCCTTGATGGATGCCAAAAGGTGGAGAATTAAGAAAAACTACAAAGTAAAGTAAGTTATTTTTTTTGAAGAGAGAGAATCTAAGCAAAACAAGGTATGCTTTCAACTTTTCTCTATTAGAAGGGGAGAATATATTAAGGGGGAGCTTAATTATATTTATTCTCTACAGATATTTGCTTTGTGTTTCATTATGTTTGTCATCATCAAGGGGGAGATTGTTAGCCCCAAATATCATTTTGGGATGCCTCATAATATGTGATGATAACAAACATAATCTATACTCAATAACATTGATATGTACACTTGATCTTTTCAAAAGAATATTTTTGCAGCATATTTGGAGCATCAACAAGGAAAGAGATCAAATGCATTTAAAGATGATTATAGTATCTAAGCAGAAACGGGAAAGACTTTTAATGGTTTGCGCAACTATGGATGATGCAAATTGAAAGGGAAATATTTGGAGGATTAATTATGAAGGATATTGCCACAAGGAAAGAATGCTGACACAAGGGGATAAATCTCTAATGCAAATAAAGAGATTGAATTTGTGATTTGATGGAGCGCATATTTCTCACACAGTACAAGGAAAGGATTACTTTGCTCTCGGAGGAAATCAAGGCCAACTTTATTGCAGCACAAATGGTAGAAATCTTTTTAAGATTGAGCCGGTTTAACATAATATGTTATACGGTCAATAGAAAGGGAAATATGTCTTAGGATCACAGTCATTGGTGCACAAATATGGAAATAAGATTCTCCGGTGCAATTTTCACAATTTGGATTGCAACGGCTGGTGGAAGAGCAGAAAAATAAAAAGGCCAGCCTTGTCCAAAGTGCATAGACGTGGAATACTAGTAACCATTGTAAAAACTACTTCATCAAAATTCTCAAGTTTTGTGAGCTTCATTTTGTTTTAATCTCAATGAGAAGACTGTGAAAAAAAAAAGGATTGAGTGTGGAGTGATTATCTATATACAAGATAGAAAAGTCTCTTTGTTTCAAGAGGGAGTGAACCTCTTGTTTTGGTTTAGCTTGGAAAATTTGTTTGGCGTAATGGCTTTGAATGTGAGAGTGAATCACTAGATAGTAAAGGTCATTGGTGTAATTTATTTCTGATTATTTAGTGAAAAATCCACAAACAATGGGAACTGATGTAGATTCCACATAGGAATCGAACCAGTATAAAAACCATTGGTGCAAGTTCTTCCACTCTCTATCTCCCTTTTAGACTTATATATATGCATTACTCTTAATCTCTTATATAGTTTTGATATAAATTGCCTAATTAGTTCAATTAAAAGTCTCATACATATTTAGTAGATTTTCTATTAAATCTTGTATATTACTTGAGCTTTTTAATTTGGGTATTTAGTGTGCAGGAAATTTTTTTAAAATACCAAGGACTTGATTCAAACCCCTCCTCCCTTAAATCCTCTGGTACCATCACCACTTCTTTTTGTCCCCCTAAAAAAATACAAACAAGAACAAGTGTTGTTGTTATTATCCTCTTTTGCATCAAACACATATCATAGCGAAAAAGGGAGCAAAAATCGATTAACTGGAACAAATCTTCAACTCCTCAACCAACAAATCCTCAATCAATTTCCCCCTTCACCATTTTAGCCCAAGTGCGCAACGAATTCTAACACAGAGTCACACACGGAGAGAAATCAAAGAGTACGAGAATTTCAAGGAAAATTTCGCAATCCAATTGTGGTGGTGTTAGACTCCTCACTGCTCACTTAGGCCCAAGTCTCAAAACCCCAAGGAATTAATTCAACCAATAAAAATGGGTTTGTGTCTTATGTATTTCTCAATCCAAATCGCAAGCAAAGGGAGACGTGGCAGTGGCACTGAATCATTGATGGAAGGAAACAGTGGTGGCTGGTGCATGGTAGAAGGAAGGAAATTTTTTTTTTAGAAAAGGTTGTTTTAATAATTTTAATATAATTGAATAAGGAGCATCCGAAGGTTCAAAAGACGTGGGGGACCAAATTATCCTCCACTTGTTGATATCTGTCAAGTGTCACAGTAAAAGGATTAGCCCCATACCCCAATATTTTTGTTTTCTTAAATTATTTTTTTTTGTCGAACTCCATATTTTTTGGATCTGACCCCAAACTCGGCTATAAATGGTTTGGGCTACACGCTGAGATTAAATCGAACCCTTTCAGGCCATAAAAAGGAAAAAAGAGATAAAATACTCAATCTTTTCTGGGTCTCAGCTTTAATACAAGGAGAGTCCAGCGAGCTATAGGCAGGAGGGCTGGCCCAAAACTCTATGGCACTACATGCAAAGACCCAAGCTATTATTGACCCAGAAAACAAAAGACCCTTCGACCAGGGAAAAAAACAAAGCAAAGAACCCACCTTTGACGTCTCTGCGCACCCAAAAAAGCAAAGGCTAGTCATGATTTCCACCACCATCTCCATACATAACCGTTATACAACGGAACCCATCCCCGGCAACCAAATTCAAACGCAAAATCTCTGAAAAGAAAAAATAGACCCAAAGCAAAAGACATTCCCTACTTTCCCTTCCTTTTTCAAACATAGATCTTCCAATGCTATATCATACTCAAGCATCACCCCTTCCTCCTCCTCTTCTTCAAACCCCCCCCCCCACCCCACACCTCTCCTACCATCTTTGCTTCTCAAACTCAACCAATCAAATGGGTTGCTGCATTAGCAAATGTAGACCCGAAAACAACAAACTTCCCCTTGAAGAACACCACCACCATCATCAGTTCAACCATGTTCAAGACAAGCTTGTCATCTCGCAAGCTCCACAACAACCATCACTATTACCAAGTCCTCCACCAATCATTCCTCATCGTTCTTCTTCAAAGTTCAAAATCTCACCTTCCCCTCCTTCCCCTACCTCATCCTCCACTTCCTCCGTTTCGTCCTTCACATGCACCACCGCTAATTCCAACACCATCTCCTCTGCCTCCTCCTTGTCAAGTGCTTCCTCCGCAACCTTGAAGGACAGGTCCTTCTCCAACGAGTTCCTATGGTCTTGCTACAAAGACAACCCTCACATCATCCGCATCAACTCCCTCAGGGAAGCCACTCTCCCCTTGACGAACACTAAACCTAAACCATCACCACCGAAACCCGGTTTTGCACCACCAACAGTACTATTGAAGCAGCATTCTCCAACAGCACCAAAGGTTGTTGTTGGTGGGTCGTTTTCCACGATGCCACAGAAGAGAGTGCGTTCAAACTCACCGACCAATCTAACGAGGCAGAAGAGTTTCAGAAAGGAACAACCAGAGAGGCCTGCTAGAATAACGCTAGGTTCACCATCACCGAGCAGGAGACTCAGCAATGGAGGAGGAGACAAATTTGGAGCTGCTTTGGCTGCTACTACCATGATCATGGACACTAGTGTTTGTAAGCGTATGAATAGTAGCCCGAAGGTTAGTGCGGTTCATTCTCGTTCTGTTAATTCGTCTTCGTTGAGGAAAGAGGGTGTTAATAAAGCTGCGAGTCCACACAACAGTAGCTTGGGGAGGCTTCAATATTCTGGGTTGAGGCATAGAGAGACTCGCACACTTAGAGTTGGATCGAAGATTGATGAATCCGTGGTCAAAGATGTGTTGTCTAACCATGATATGGACATAGATCTAACGGAGGACATTGATAATCCTCTTATCTCCTTGGACTGTTTCATCTTTTTGTAGGAAAAAAAAGTGTGTCCTGCATATATTTTGGTGTGCATAGATTTTTTATTTTTTTTCTGTTTGTTAATTTTTTTAGTTTGCTTTGAAGCTTGTTGAATATTAAAATTTATTCATAAGAACGATAGAAGTTTGTAAGGTTGATGAAATTAATGTTTCTGCGTGTTGATTTATAAGATTAAGTGGCATTTTTTATTTCTGTGTTTTGGTTGTCAGGTTTGATTTCAATTTATTATGTTCGAGCCTTGAGTAACTAAAAAGTAGTATAATAGTGTACCCGGCGAGGATTTCATAAACTACTAGAGTAAGAGTAAAGGTATGTCTCTGAATTTAGATTTTGAAAGGAATAAAAGATGTTATAATATTAAATTTTAAAATTTTATACTGTAAACCATTCATATATTCATTGGTAATTTGAGATAATCTCTGCAGCACAAAAAAAAAAAAACTGGGCTTCTGTCGTTTACCCAAAGATAAAAAGTATTCTTAAAAAGAAAATTAAATTGATTTGCACTAATTTGTAGAAAGTATAGTATTTCAAATCAATTTAATGTGAGTTAAATTTTTTGGGTCAAAAGTGAAGTTAGCTATTCCTTAAATCTACACAATAATATTATTTGTATACCCAAGAGTGAGTAACTATCCTATTAGATAATAAAAGATTACATAGGCACAGATCTAAGTCATCTAACACATTATCTAGACATACTTATAATAAAGATGAGTCCCAATAACTTTATCAAACATCCACTCACTCATCTATGGGTCTCATACTTCTTTTTATGAGTATGTTTAATAAATAATTCTTAAACTTGTACTCATACTAGAATTTTTTTTAGATGAAATGGTGGTGCCACTCACCTCCACTGAGTGTGTGTCCTATTTAGGAAAAATTCTTGTGTAGACACAAGTCTAAGAATTACTTTTTAACACACTTACAAAAAAAAATGTAAAATCTGTATATGAGTAAGTGTATGTTTAATAAAATTAGTGGAACTCACATTTATTATAAATATATCTAAATATGATATATTAGATTTCCGCTTATATAAGAATCTTTACCTATTGAAATGTTCCAGTAACATTACTGTAATATAATTTTTTGTTTTTTTCTCTGTCGAGTTTCTACAGTTTGTTGAACACTACTTTACTTGAGTCAATCAGCCTAACATAAGTAAAGTTACCCTAACACTTAATCTTAATTTACGAAACTTGATAGTACCGGCCCAGTCCGTTGTCAGCATTGCATCGGCTCCATGTGGTTGGGTCGTTTTGGCCTTCGGAGCCTTTTGTTTACTGGACCAAAAAAGAGGAGTGTTGTGGCTCCATTTGCCTAAAACAATTCGCAAATTGATATAGCTATTTACTGAATAATTTGTTGTTCCACTTTAATTTTTAACCGAGTTATTGATCATCTAGGCCCAGCGGGGTCATTGTAGATGCATGGCATCAATCAGGTTGTGCTTGTGTCTATGGTTTGCTTTTTATGTTGTTTCTTCCTAGTCCTGCACTTCTCCATTAAAAAGAGCTACAACTACCCCCTCCTCCTCCTCGTGCTATCTCTCTTTTCTTTCTATTGTATTTGTTATGCAAAGCTGTAATGTTATCTTACGACTTCAATGGACCAAAAATGCTATGCCATAAAGTTAGGGATTCAATTTATATTTTAAGTTATACATAATTTTTTTAAAATATATATAACTATTTTATTGCATTCAAGTGATTGCCTTTTTTTCTTCCTTTCAAGACTTCTTTGATTAAATTGGGAGTTCACCATGCTATTAGGTGTTCATATATTATCAGAATGATATAAGTTTGCTTATAGATTTATAATGTATTTTTAGTTTATGTAATTCGCTATGTTTAGAAAGGAAGATTTTACCTTTTTAAATTTTTACTTGAATTTATGCTTTGTTAAACGGTGGTAGTATCTATATGTAAATGTGCATTAGTTTTTATTAAGATAATATTTGAGAGAATTTACCATATAAATTCGATGTGATGAAAAAATATAATTTTTTTTTATAAATTTGGGTATTTTCTTAAAAAATAATTAATTCTCATAAAATAAATTAACTTATAAATAATTTCATATAGGGTACTATGAACTTCTAATAGTAAGATTAAAAATCATTAGAATTGATCTAATGGTAAGAGATTTAGATAATATATATGAAATCTTAAATTTAGATATAATTATAATTAATATAATTTTTGAAGTAGAAAAATAATAAGTAAGATTATACAGCTGATTAATGTTTCTTGGTAGGAGCAACAAAAAATTTAGAGGATCTCGGCACGAATTGAAAAGACAAAGTAGAGGATTCGGTAAATATAAAAAGTCAAAACAGAAATTGACCGGGAATTGTCACATCCATACTTTTGAATGCCAATTTCAAATGTTGTCCTGGAAGTGACAGCCAATAACTAATGAAGAATAATCATATTTTGACATTTAAAGAGTAGGTGTTTATTTAGATATTTATTTTTTAATTATTAGATGTAATGGATGTTAAGAATAAATGGGGATTACCATTATATTCAATGATTATAAAGTGATTGTTAATAGACACTTACTTTTTAGTGTCAAAATATCAATACCACTCATGAAAATGGCAAGCAGTCGGTAGTTATCAAAGAATTCACTTAGGACAACGAGTATTGGGAATAGATCTTCAAAAAATAATGATCAAAGCATTTTGAGTTTTTTCAAACCAATAATCATAATGCTTTCTTTTACGCAAACAATAAAAGTTTTCTGATACTTTTTAGACATTTTTTTTTTCAAAAAGACTGTATTTGACTACAAATTATGAATTAAAATGTACAAGTGCACACCCTAATCCATGTTCGGATACTGATCGAGCAACCCTCGTTAGATCGAAAATCACATTAATTGGAAATGATATCACGTCTTATAATAGTGTTTATATAGAGATTACGAATTCACATGAAATGAGATTTAACCTCTTTATTTCAATTATCTTGTTTATTATTACGATTAAAATTTCAATCCGATTCCGTGAAATGAGAAGTTATCATTAATATTACTTTTAGTTGACTCAGCTGTTAAGAGGTTCAATTTCAAGCATTAAGACAACAAAAAATAAATGTCGTACTTAATATTTCATCATTCGTCATCTTTATTTCTTCATACTCTAACGATGTCCGAATTTTGGCAATGTTACAGCATAAAACTTTGGCTCCCCTCTATTTTCGGAGATTCCTGAGCTTTCTTTCTTTCTCATCTATTGAAAAAAAAGGGACTGGACGGCTGTCTATATACGTTTAGAAAACGTTAACTATTGAAACATCTTATGACGTGTCGATCTAGACAAAAGTGAAAATGGAATTGGTTTATTTAAGGTGCGAGATGCATTATAAAGAGTAAAATGTTTGTTAATGAAAATTTAAGAAAATAAATGATGAGTTTAATTTTCATAACCTGTTAATGCAAATTTATTGCGCAACTAATCAAACATTATTATGTGATTTTAAATTAATGTAAAATTAAATGTTCTTAGCACTGTAATATACTAATAGTCTATTAAAATGAATTCATAGATTATAACATATGTATTGTTTGCTATATAGGTATATCATCCAAATTATAAATGATCAATGAAAAAAATCAATATTTAAATTTTGGCGCTTTATTATTTGAAAGTGAACCTCAAGTTGTATTGTAGCTCACTATAAAGAAAATTGCTGAATTTTGCTTCGGTCCATATTATCTATCACATAAAGGAAAATTTTTGTAGTATGTAATGTGGGTCATTCTCATTAGGGGTGGAAATAGGTAAGGTTAGCTTTAACTTAAATAGGTTAGGCCTATATTTTCAAAATAAACCTTAATATGAGTTTATTACCTAATATAGGTCTTTTTATGGTCTTAGCTTTGCTTTCTTAAAAGTTAGTTAAGGTTATATCTAAAGACTTATTTGGTTATAAAATATTTTTAAAAAATCAAAACACTTATTCTTAAATAAGTCAAAATACTTCTAAATATATCAAAAAATATATTTTAAAATAAACCAAAAAACTTTAGTCAAAAGATATATTTTTTGAATAGATTAAAATATTTCTATTATCATTAGATTTTTAAATGATGATGATAACAACAACAACAACAACAACAACAATAACAATAATAATAATAATATAAGTAGACTATTTAGGTCTAAGAGACTATTTTTATAAGGTTGAAGTTACTGAGAGCTAAAATATTTTTTAAAAAGCTTTAACCTAATTTATTTACTAAATAGGTTAGATCTAACTAAACGTAGTAGGCCAAAGGCCTATGACAAGTGGCTTAGCTTACTTCCACCTCTAATTCTCATATATTAACAAATTTTTTATGATTATTTTTCATTTTTATCTTTTATTTCTTTTATGTTGCTACTGGTGTTGAAGGAACAGCTACGACCTCCAAGACACTTGTTGATGATCTTTCCTTAGTTTCTTCTTCTTCTCAGATTTTTCGTGTCCTATTACCTACTCTTAGTAGTAGTGTAGTTGGCTCTATTTCCATTAGTTTGTAGTCTTTGGGACCAACCTTAATTTTCATTAACAAAATTTCTATTTATCCTTTGAGAAAAGAAATGTTCTAAATATATGAATTAATTATTTGTGTAAAAAAAATGGATAATTGACAAATGTAATGTGACATTATTAGTAAAACAAATTAATTTAGATATTAAACATTAGTCAAGGGTATTTTGATAAGCAGTTTATATGATACATGTAAAAACATAATTATATTATCATCCAATTAAATTTGCTTATTTGTATAGTCTTTCAACTAGCAAGTATGAAAATCAACCATATCTATGAATGTGACAATACATTATTGAATAATATTCGCAATCAAAATTAAATACTTTGGTAAATATATTTTGCAACTAAGTATTAATTTTTTATTTATTAATTATTAAAATTTAATTTCTATACACTGATATTATCTAATCATATATTGCCATATCAGCAAATTAAAGATTATTGAATTTCACATCCATTACTATAAATATTATGTAAATGGAATGATTTGATTGGATGACAATATAATAATACATTAAACTCTAATTGCAATCCATATGATTTGAGTAACGAATAATATGTAACGGATAAAGTAATTAACATAAACCATTATGAATATTAGTGAATAACTGGTTCACAAATTTAATCAACTCTAGTTTTAATACATAATACTTGTCATTTTGTCTACGTTTAGTGTGGGAATATTTGGGTTATCACCCCATTTGCGACTTGCGAGTCTGCCAAACGACTGCAATCGCTGCAGAACGAACACAACTTTAAGGAAGGATTCGATAATGATACACCATGCAATTATTATTCAACAAAAACTAATTCGAACATTCTGACACGTTCAATTTTAGAAAATGAAAATCTCTAGTGACTAGTGTCTCATCACTCGACTCGAAACGTGGGCAGGCATGAACAGGATCATACAGTAAAGCGACTGTCTTAATGCTCTTTCCTCCGATGGCACCGAAAATTCTAGGGATAGAATTTTTTTTCGATAATTGAATAAATCTCACCATACCCAAAGGGTGGAGCGCAGGTTTGCATCAAGATGACATAAAGAAACATACGAAATTCATATGAAAAACAATGACAACAAGAATAAAGTGCATACAAAAACAATAAAGAGAGCCAAACCGAAGAATGCAAACCCCACCACAAAAAACAAAACAAACACATCTTGTCTTCCTTCTTGTATCTCTACCTTGAACACGCTTTGTTTTGTCCTCCTTTTTTCATGTGAAATTCATCCAAAAATGAGAAACACATCCTTCTCGTTATCACAACCACAAACACGATAGAGCACAAAACCCCCCAAACAAACACAACTCAAAAAATGAGAAGGCACCAGGTGGTCAGCGAACAAAGACTCACAAAATGAACAACAAAGAGCACAAAATCATCATCGAACGCCAATTCAAATGTGAAAAGGACTAGCATGGTGCCACAACAAACACTGCACCACAAAACAATCAAAACAGACTCCACTAAAACGAATCACCATGTTCAAACTAAATCGTCTCAGCTCAGAAAGCTGAAATCGAAAGAAAACCATATTGGTGCTAAATTCTGGAAAATGCAACAGAATTGACAAAGCAAGCCAAAAAGATCCGCACAAAACACCTCGACATAAGAATAAATAGATCGATCAGATGCCTTAGCTCGTTGGAAAACGAAAGGCCCTTTGCAAACGAGCATGACACCAAAGAGAAAAATCACATCTGGAATTGAAAAGATTTGAGACACATCGGGGAGCAACGGAAAAGGGCAAGATCTCATACGGCACGACCACTAGAACGAAGAAATGACCGAGCACCATGATGAGTCACCGGTGCTAGAAAAACGTAGCTCTAACTAGATCTGAAATCAACAAACAACTGATCTGATAAAGAGTTTTGTAGTGAGCGAAGATGGTGGAGGCAGTGGTCAGGTGTCGAGGAACAACAGCGCCGATGCAATGTGGCAGATCCTCCAAATGAAAAGCCATCTTCGAGATGGTTGCTGTTGCGATGACAAAATCGGAATGGCCATCGGAAAACAATCTCCACCTAAACCCTTAAAATGGCTGAAGCCAAAAGGAAAGAAGCCAAAAACTGACATTGGAGAGACATCGGCCATACAGAAGAACAAGAAGAAGAGGGCAGAGTAAGAAAGGAAAGGGGGGAGAGTGGGGCTCACTGGCAGAGAATGAAGGCTACTGCCCCCAAATTAATTTTCTGAGGTTGGGGGAAAAGAAGGGTCTCTAGGGACAGATTAATTTTTAAAAAATGTCTCCAATTTTTATTTTCAATTTTACTTCTACTATCGCATAAGTTATTTTAAAAAAAAAAAATTCATACACTATATGTTCGTTTTTTTCGTACGTCAAATTGTGAAGATAATAAATTCAAATCCATAACCTCATATTAGATTTTTTTTTTCGATACATAAAGGCTGCTTAACTCTAAGAGAGAAAGTAAAGGAATACAAAAATGTATAACCGTCTCCAAAAAAATAAACCACACAAAACTAGAAAGAAACACAAACTAACATCCTCATATTAGGTATCTAAATCTGTTATCATTAATCCAACTCCAATAATAACTTACTTATAAGTTCAGATCTTTCAATTTATCTAAATATTTACAAAATCAATTGGGATTCAACTACAATAACATTAATTATTCGATCTCTATAAGGCTTTTTTTTTTTTCAAAAAACTATTCGCTCTTGATAATAATTTTTTAAATTTATTGCATATCTACTCATAACTCATCTGATCAGCTCAGCTGATAAATTCTTACATGCACTCACAATCCAAAGAAATTGTTATTTTATAATCATTTAATATTTATTACCTCAGATTTGTCAACGGTCTCTGTCTTTTAGTTTACTTATAAATTTAATATAGTATTACGGCTGAAATTATGGCTGCTGCACGTTATATTGCAATAGCTTTTTCACAGTACGAAAATATAAGAATTTCTCACTCTCTCTGTCTATAAATAGATGCCATACCTTGCCATATGTGCTATATCATATCTCCCAAGTCTAATTATATATGCTCGCCATTATCTTTTTCTTTATTTGAATGTTTGATTGCGATTCTTCCTTCATTTGGTCCTTTGGTCACTTGCGTGTAAATTGAAATAATGGATTCGGGTGTTGTGTTGTCCGCACTGAATCAGAAAGCACTTGGGACGACGCAACAAAACGACTTGCCCAACAATTTCATTTGGCCAAAGGAGTACCTTGTGGATGCGCATGAGGAGCTCCAAGCGCCATTGGTGGACCTGAATGGGTTCCTCAGAGGGGACGATGATGAGGCCACACGGCGTGCCGCTAAGCTCGTAAGCGGTGCTTGCTTGAACCATGGCTTCTTCCAAGTGATCAACCATGGGGTTGATCCCTGCCTCATTAGCCAGGCATATCATCAAATGGATACTTTCTTTAAGCTCCCTATTCATAGGAAATTGAGTGTTTCTAAGAAACCCGGTTCCCTTTGGGGCTATTCTGGTGCCCATGCTGACCGGTTCTCCTCAAAACTTCCATGGAAGGAAACGCTTTCTTTCCCCTACCATGACAACACCTTAGAGCCTGTTGTCTCGAACTACTTTAACTCCACCTTAGGAGAAGATTTTCAACAAGCAGGGTAAGTAATTAAATGTTTGATGAGTTTTTCTTTTCTTAAAAAAAGTATATATAATTAAGATTTTTTTTTAGGATAATTTTGTTAAAAAAACAATTTTTTTAATTAATACCAAAAAGGTCTAATGCATGCTAATTAATTAATATTTAATACATATGGTAATTTTTAATAATAGATCGCAATGTTGTGCTTTTTGGTGTCAACGTATTTTTTATTGCAAAACTTTTTGGCTTGTCTTTTCATAGAATTAAAAGACAAGTCGAGAGCATACTAAGCATAGAGAAATGTTTTTGCCAAATCAAAAGTTCAGAGAGGTTATTGAACAAATACAAGTCTAACACATCATATTTAGTCATGCTTATAATAAGAGTGGGTCTTATCAAATTTTTTTTCCCATAAGAAAATTATGGAAGATATTATTGTCATAATTCGGAGAATATTTAAGGTTACTCCCCCTCCCAATAAGTGCATTATTTAGGATTTAAACTTGTATCTTCATCTTTATAGGGGACTAAATTACTTATCACTTATCTAACAACTTGTTGGTGGGTCCCATCAACTTTATTTAACCTCTATTCACTCATCTATAGATTCTACTATAACTTTTTTATAAGTGTGTCTAAAAATAGATTATCTGATTTGTATTTCAAGGATCACTTAAAAGGGATGCATGTTCTTCTCCATGGAATAGAAAAAACAATAAAAAGCAAATTGATTTTTATGAAAAGTGTTATTAATTCTTATTTCATTGTCACTCATGTCTTTTTCTCCTTTATGGGTTTAGGATGAATTCATAAAATAAGTGTAAAATATAATTACTCTTTTAATCCAAAACCTCGTAGCAGAGGAGGTATGAGGTGGTGTCTCAAAATGTGTGTTGAAATAACACCTGGTTAATTTGGTGCAGAGTGACATTCCAGAAGTACTGTGAAGCCATGAAGGAGTTGGGGTTGAAGCTGACGGAGCTATTAGCAATAAGCTTAGGCGTGGATCGGTGGCGTTACAGGGACATGTTTGAAGAAGGGTGCTCCATCATGAGATGCAACTATTACCCTCGATGCCAGAAGCCAAGCCTTGCCCTCGGGACGGGACCGCATTGTGATCCAACCTCTATAACCATACTTCACCAAGATCTTGTTGGAGGCCTTGATGTTTTTGCTGATAACAGGTGGCAGGCTGTTAGACCTCGTCAAGATGCCCTTGTAGTTAACATTGGCGATACCTTCACGGTAGGCCCCCATCAATATATACACACATATATACATGCATCACCCATACATAGATTCTTGCAAAAGGCCACGTCTAACGATTCATAAATATTAATTTTATTCAACATACATTAATTTATTTACTTAATAACTTTATTATGAGTGTATTTATATATGAGTTATTAAATTTGTGTCTACATAACAATATTTTTATACAACTGTTTTTATTTGCATGTCGTGCTTTGTGTTGATATCATGAATGAATAGGTAAATGGCATTAGTTACGCCACAAATCAATAAAGTAAATCAAATTTGTTTAACTACTGTAGATATATGAGAAGAAAGAATAGATAAATGTATGGCCACTTCACTTGTTCTTTAGTTAATTAAGCAGTACCATTATTGACAGACATGCCATTTTCATAATTCATATCAAGATTTCAAATCTTCTATCATATCACATTTTTCTATCTCATTCTCAATCCCCACAATAAAAAATTAATGCATGTATAATGATAACATCATTTATGACTTGCTATTCAATTAATTTTTTAATTACCTATAATTTTTATGCATGATAAAATTTGATTAGGAAACGGGAAGTGAAACAGTATAAAAAGGGACAAATGAATTTTGCTTTTATATCAAACTGCACTCACTGTCAAGTTTAGTGAAAAACTGAATTCTTTCCCCCTCTTACAATGTGCATATATTGTTCGTTGCACACTTGTTAGTTTCTCTCACAAGTTAGATATAAGTGAATCTGTTTAAGCATTAAAAGGAAGAAAAAAAAACTTATTTTCAGGTACAACTGCTCAAATAAAACGATCAAGACTTCCATTGTTCTTATTGGAGCATCCCATTTTTGTTGGTTATAAAGTTAAGGAATGAATCTTATACACTGTGTCAGGCTAGGAATAGTATCCTTCTTTTTGGGAATTTTCTGTCGGACTCAATACAAATGGTTTTGTCAATTAATTACAATACAATTGACAAGATGGTCAAACCCTAAAATATCCACTCTAGCTTTGAAGCACTAAGTTCCCTTTCACAATATAGTGAGATCACCATAACGAAAAATTTTATGTTCTCAAATGTTGTTCAATTTTCTATCTTTCAATTATTTATTGTAATGTAAAATGTACAAATAAAAAAAAATTTAAAAATTTAAAAAAATTATCAAATCTATAATATTTATCTTTTATGTGGTAAAGAATAATGCAGGACATTAAATAAGACATGATTTGGAAGCGTTTGATTTTCATCCACGTGAGCATTTACATCATTCTAGTTACATTTTATCCGAATTCATTAGCCAACAATTTTCATGTTTCTATCATATATAGCCTGAAGGCCTAATTAAATAGCACCATCTCCCTTCCTTAGCTTTTCAGAATTGAGGGGTACATCTTCTGTTTTTATCTTGCATTATTTAGCCCAACTGCCCAAAATCTAGATTAAATGATATTACCAGTATGGGTCTTCTAACTGCCACACTATTGTTTTTCTTTTCCCCATTAAATTAACTCTTCGATATTAAGCTTCAATTATGCAGTATTGGCTAACACTAGGAAGTGATCAACAGTAGAGAGAATGGTTAATTAAATCTAATGGAAACCAACACAGTGACAAATTAAGGCCTTATTAGTAGTGACGACATGCACTCATGCGTTTTTAACACATGTATTGATATCTACTTATGGCGGTGAATATTTTGGATTATGCAAGTGTCTACTTATACAGGGAATAATGTAAGGTGTGGATGGATGTTAGCCTTATATGTTGGTTGTGCAGGCATTATCAAATGGGAGATACAAAAGCTGCCTGCACAGGGCAGTGGTTAACAAGTACAGGGAGAGGAGGTCCTTGGCGTTCTTTCTGTGCCCCAAAGAAGACAAGATAGTGAGACCCCCAGAGGATATTGTTCGCATGGATGGGACGAAACAGTATCCCGATTTTACATGGTCTGATCTGCTCGAATTCACCCAGAAGTACTACAGAGCAGACGAGGCTACACTGCCAAACTTCACCAAGTGGTTGCTATCCTCCAAACCACGCACAAACCTTTTCTAGTTATTAACCAACAAATAAATATATAGATTAATTTGTTCTGCTCCGATCCTTCACTTTAATTTACTTTACTAGAGGCTGTGACACAACCTCTCATTTAAATTTCCCCCTTTTAGTTTTCTTATAGTCCGATTAAAACTTGATCATTTTTATGCGACTTAATCCCATATATACACTATCAATCCAACCAGTATTATCTTTGGCTTTTAAGGTATTTAGCTTAAGAATAATATATAATTAAATAACTATGTATGTATATAATCAATGCTAGAATTGAATTCATCATATATGCATACATAGTTAACTGTTAAGTAATCTGACCTTGGTAACAAAATATTTCAATAGATTTTAGATTCCTATAATATAAAGAAAAGTTTAATTTTGATACAATGAGTTTGATTGACTTTAGTTTTACACTTTTCAACTCAACTATCTTTACTGATGTGTCAATATATTATTAGATGGTAGTGTAAAATATTTTACATTGATAGTGCACATAAATTAAATTAATAAAGAAATTGAAATTTAATTCGCCGATGTAGAGAGTACAATTTAACAACTATGCAAATGAAATGAACCGAATTAAAGAATCTCTGTCGCGAGCCCTCTATAAGCAGCCCATTTCATAAAATGGGAGGATGATGTTTCGTTCTCAAGGGTTCCCTACCCATGTAATAATTATCTTATGTTTTTTTCCTCAATATTCACGCATTGTGATCACGCACATGGAAAGTGGGGGAACGATGGAAAAGATAAAAAATTGTAAATATAAACGCCAGTGACATGAGGGGTCGTGCAAGCGTACCCATATTGAACAACCAAACAAATTGTGAGGATGAGGACGCGACCAAGGACAAACCACCAGGTGAAAGAAAACAAAAGATGAAAAGATCCATCACTTTTGGGATTGATAGGTTATGGTTTGGAAATTGAACGGGTGGTGGGGGCTCCCTAGCTAGGCTCAAGGTCCCCCTTTTGAAATGATCATATATATTCCATGGACTCTGCATATGCAGCTGTGCACAATTAATAATTGAAGACAACAGAGGCATTACTATTTGGAGGCATGTTGCCTTTGTTTATCCCCACATGTTGCCTTTTGGCTTTAATTATATTATGTGCTTCCATCATGTGTGCCTTTGAAGAAACTGAGGTTAATGGCTCAGATATGCATAGTGGATTTAATGGTTCAGACGTCACAATCTCTAAAGATAAACTTAGCATCATGAATTTTATGTTCCCGTGCGAGGTCTCCGGCCAGGTACATGTATGTAATCCAATGCATAGATGAATTTTTCTTATAGGTAGTAGACCGTGGTTAAAGTAAAAGCTATGTTGTACTATCGATAAGATTTTTTAAAGGTTTGTTTGGTTTAGTAATTAAAATCAGAGAAAATTTGAGGTTGGACGTGAAACATACCGATTGCCACTTGAGTACCTATATGATTTTTATTTTCCCCTTTCTTTGACGTTTTATGGTGATTTTGATCTCCCTTTTAAGAGGAGAAGATATAATCTATATTTTATATTATTATCATTTTTTTGGGTGCAATGTTATTATCATTTTATGATACCTAGCGATTTGTTTATCTTGTCTCAAGTCATTTTTTCTATTTTTTATTGATATATAGAAAAGAAAAATACTTATTACACAAAGAATAGGCTTATTTTGTTTCAACTAATCTATTTTCACTGTTACTCAAACCCCAAATATTGGATATATAGGACCTCTTAATTATGACTGTGATTCATCCATGTCCATGATATTGTGATTATTTTTTTGCTTTACCATCCCTTACATGTGTTGTATGTTTTGAATGTTCTTCATCTTGGTGTAAAGAGAATAAATTGTGGGAATTGAAATGACTTGTTTAAGAATAACAGAATGATAGAAGAAAATGACAAAAAAGAGCGGCACATGCACACATGATTATGCAATGCATGACCCAGGTAAATATATTAACAAAAATGAAAACCCAATATATGTTTCGTTGTAAAAGATATATCTAGTGGCATTAATTTTACAATAGAAGCCTGTAGGATATATTCTTTTTTTAATGTTGTGCCCACCATCTTACGCAATTCAGGGAAATATTAAATGATAGGTAAATATAAAACATTCCCTTCCTCTTTAATTTTGGTTTGAATTTCGGATAGCAATATATATAGTTGTAACAATATATCTTTTTTGTGTATGGACAATGATTCTTAAAAGAAAAAAAAATCAATCACTACATATGGATACAACTTATACAAAATGATATCTAATTTTATTTACCTTTGATTGATGCAAAGTTGGTTATGTTCTCTGCATACAAAACTATTTGGAGTGAAAATAATAAAAAGATATATTGTAGTCTAAAAACCGAACATGACATGAGATGAAAAGTGAAAGGATTTGGTGTTTGAGAAAGAGATGTGGAGCGGTGAAAATAGTTTGTCTTTACATAAGAATGAGAGATGGAGAGCATCATGGGAACTTTTTTTTAAAAAAAAAAAAAGAAACAATGTTGGTTATATTGGATAGAGATATGTTTTTTCTTTGGAGCAGTTTGGTTTTTCAAGAAATGAAATATGGATGGTTGAGAGATAATGAGTGATTGGGGAAGAACAAATATTTCAAAGGGCAAAATTGAAAACTAAAGTTGGACACCAAAAGTAACTACCTCAAGGTGAATTCCCTTTATAATATGTATAGATCTATAGATAATATTCTAATGAATTATACAATAATGATAAAATGTTGTCAAAAAAATTTATACCATTCAAATAATATGGATTTGACTCCTCTAAAGTGGAAAAGTTGGTAAAATACAAAAGTGAAAGGTTAATAATCCTTAGATGATCTAGTGATATCCACATATGGTGAAAGTCATTTATTTAGAGTGATCAACCCCTCACTTTTGTAGTTTATTAACTCCTTCACTTTTAAGGAGTCAAATCCAAATAACATTGTTAGTATAAACATATTTTACAAAGATATCCAATTAAGTGTAGTCACATTGACCAAAGTCTTATAAGTATAAGAATATGATTAGATAGTAGTGTAAAACTCTTTTACACTGACATTCATCAAAATTAAATTCTTTAAACTAATGCTAAATTATTATCCCGAATATGTTATTTCTCGCATTCTTTTGGTTTTAATTTTTAAGTGCTTTAAATTTTTAGACAAGTTGTGATTTATATATGAGTTATTTTATTTATTTATTTACAGAATTGAATTTAAATACACTGTCATCCCACAGCCTTGGATAGTCCTGTTCCCAGTTTGTGGGCTTTTGTTCTTTGAGCGTTATGTACTTGGGCCTGCAGGGTGTTGGCCTGCACTCCAGTTTTCAATGAATTCGAATTTCGGACAATGGAACTATACGCTAAAACGCAATTGCACTGTGAGGCATGAAACGGTGGTCATATGTCTTGTCCTTACAATACGTGCAGTCGGGAGTCAATTTTTTTGCTCTTATTGTTATTATTATTATTTTGTCTCTATTTGAAAAACGACAATGGTGTCGGGTGGATATCGAGCATTGTATGCTTTTCTTTTGAAACTCCTCATTTGTAGGACTGCTGATCATATATAGGATAGCTAAATATGAAACTTTATTCTTTAATGTTGCAGTCAAGTGCTATTTGAGATTAATCCATCCGCCTAATTTAAGTAAAAGATAGTTGCAGGCAGGGAGTCCAATGTTATGTTTACATAGCATTTCTATTTTATGATCTATACTATATTTACATAAAAAGTATAGTCCCTTTTAACTGTTTTTTATTTTTTAAAATATCCTTGATATATAAGGAATTGAAAAAATTACAACAATAATAAAAGAAATTTAAAAAATTGAAAAAATTACAAAAATACAAAAACATAGATTGATAGACACACAACTACCTATCAATTCAGTAGTTAACATAAAGGAAGAGACTTTCATGTTTATCCGTAGCCTTGCTTGAGAGTCAGTCCTTCTCGAGGAAAATTTCCTGAGTCATTGAGTAGCTTTCCTGTGGAAAAATTCTGTTAGGATGTAGACTGAAGATATTATTTTTTTATAGGCATACCATTGAAGACAATATTTAGTAAATATTCATGTGATCATTAAAATAAGGTTTATATTCAAAATAACTGACAAAGTAAACATTCAACTTCGTGACAGTGTTTTTTAAGTTATCATTCTTTTATTTTTTATGTGATATAATTTTTTTTTCTGGGCAAAGTCGTATAATGGTCCAGAGAAACACAAAAGAACTAACGTCATTAAGTTTGGTTTGTCTTGGAGCCACTGACTCGGAGTCATTCAACTGTTTTGGTTTTTGTTTTTCTTTCTACTAAGATTCAGTCAATGGTTAAAGCTAAGTCATTACTAATTTACTATATCCAGGGCCGCTTAAAAACAAAATAATTTTGAAATGAAAGCAATGTTTGGTGCTAAATTATACAATTCTATACATGGGTAAGTATCAACTCTGTTTACCTGTATTTTCATTTTTGAATTTCCTATGTATGTGGCTGAAATAATTGGTTATTTTGCTTCTTATCCTCACTTTTTAATCTCTTCCGTGCATCTTTTTTTTTTCCGATGCCAATGACTAAATTGACTAATATATAATAAAAGAAAAATGATATAATGATATGTACTAAAATCTTTATATTTCTCTGATAATGATTGAATACTTTTTCTACTACTTATTTTAACTCTTTATTTTTATCTTTATATATGTTGGTGGTCATATTTTCAAGTCATCCTAATGTAAAGACTTTCTTACACTCATGTCCAATAACCAAGTATAGTTTGGTCTTAATTTGCAGTACGTAACTACTCCTCAAAGAATACATTAGTTCTAACAAACAAAACACATTTTATTAGAGAAGAGAATGAGAGGAATCAGTTATCTGCTTCATTAACTTACAGAAATTGTTCTCAAAAATTTAAAAAAAGAAAAAAAAAACTTACAGAAATCGTTCTTGATGCATGTAATGAAGAACTTATAAGCTTTCTTGAAATTAAATGTTACAACCTATAACAAACCTAACAAACGTAACTATGTGCACGTGACTAATACATTTAAACTAAATTGTTCGCGTGGGATGCACATCACCTGTCGCCGAAGTCTATGTCCTTCCCTGTTCCACCACTCAAGTTATATGCAGAACACAGGCCACTTTAGTGTTTTAATTTTAAAAAAAAAAAAATTACGCACTCATGTTCTTTCATATAGCAAAATTGATGCAAATTTATTTGTATGGATGTGTTTTATGTGTAATAACACTCATCCATAAAATTTTTACTCTCCAACTAAATGCACCTTGATGTTTGATATTTGATAGCTAAGATTCATATAGCTACTAGCTTGGAAGAAGGTTCTTCCTTTGCCTTTAGTGCCAAGGGTACCGGTTCAAGCATGTGAAAAAAACCTAAAATACGAGGGAAAACACCTAGTTATCTAATCAACATCAAGCCAACTCCTCCTATCCACATCAATCCAATTTTTTATTAAAGAGAACTACAATATATGATGTTATAAATCTTAGGTAGTTTGAATTGTTCGTCCCACATAAACGATAAAAAATTGTCCTTCACATTGCTTTGATGGGTGCAACACAAAAGAAAGAGAATATTGGAATATATATATGTACACATACTAATATCATCTTAATTATAACATGACCAAAGGAACCTGAAAAACAAAAGCCATGGCTGTGGCTGTGCACTCAGCAAAGCAGCAGCACCTCCTGCTGCTTGTTGTTGCGATCCTTTGTGCAGCACAGGCAGCAACTCAACCCAACTCAAACTGCACAACAACCTGTGGCTCCCTCAAAATTCCCTTCCCTTTTGGGACCAGTGAGGGTTGTGCCCTCGATAGCACCTTCCTCATCGATTGCAACAAGACTAGTTCTAATTTACCCTCTGCACCACCACCCACCCATTCTTGCGACAAACTAATTTCAGTGTGCTGAACATCTCACTGAACACCGGCGAAGTGAGCGTTTCATGGCCAATGGCCAGTGATTGCTACAATAGCAAAGGCAAACAAATTAGCCAAACCAACCAGGAATACAACTTGACACGGTTTAGCATCTCATCGAGCCGGAACAAGTTAATAGTGGTCGGTTGTGACACAGTCGGAGTGATGGTGGGGTATGATCCGGAGGGAAACAAGACCTACGCGACAGGATGCGTGTCTTGGTGCGATGCAGTTGATGATACAACCAATGGGTCGTGCAATGGCGTCGGCTGTTGCGAGAGTTCGTTTCCAGGGCAGCATGGGCTGTCGGGTCTCTTCTGTGGTACTGGGAGCATGTTCAACCACACCGGCAAGCATGGCTTCAACCCATGCGGCTATGCGTTTCCGGCAGAAGACGGAGCCTATGCCTTTGTGTCCACAGACCTCATGAAGTTCGACAATCCGACGATTCCTGTGGTGCTGGATTGGGCTGTGGGGAACCATACATGCCAAGAAGCTCAGAAGAACAATTCGAGCTATGCGTGTAAGGCAGACAACAGCGAATGTTACAATTCAACGAAGGGACTTGGTTACCTCTGCAACTGCTCCACTGGTTTTCGGGGAAACCCTTACCTCCTTGAAGGTTGCCAAGGTACAATTCCACACTTGTTCGTGTTTGTATTTGCATGATGGCGTTTGAACCTGGAACAATTTCTTAAGAAATTTAATTGAATTTACTTTAGAAGGACTTAATGAATTATGGGAATTGAAATCCACCAAAACTAATGAAATAGACCCAAGAATTTCAACAAATGAAAATACCAAAATAACCTTATTTGAATATAATATTTTGTTCCCAACCTATTAATAAAGGATAAAATAGTAAAAATAATTAAATTCATTCATTGTAGACCATTCAAATCAAGAAATTAAATTTAATTCTAAATTCATTCATTCCAAACATAAGATTTAATTCAATTCTCTAAATTCAATTTTTAATGAATTCAATTCAATTCATCTCATTAAAGATTTCCAAACGCCCTGTTATAATTTTACTTTAATTTTGACTTACTACACTGTAGAACTATTTAATTTTAATGTACTAAGCTGTAAAATTAATTATATTTTCTCTTTATATAGAGTATGAAAATCAATTATATTTAACGATGAATAAATAACAAAATAAAATTATTTTGTACTAACTGCACTAAAAATTGCTTAATGTGTACTTTTCCACGGGAAATTCATTAATGAAAATTTACACCTTTTTCATCCGAACCAAACATGTTCTAAATGTAAAATTTTCCATTCATTTATTTGTATGCTATTATATATGAGACTTTTGAGGTAATAGATGTAGAGTTTAAGTTCTATATACTAATGGTGCAAAAATATTTTGCAATATTCCATTTGAATGACTTTTCAAGTAGTGTAGTAGGTGTGAGACACAAATAGAAACATTTTGTCCCCAAATAGTGTTCCTTTTCCTTTCGCAATTATTTATTGACACGTGAAGGATACCTACTATATATTTGATAACTTAGAAATTCTTAAATTTATTTTGATTCCTTTCTTTCTATGTGACAATAAATGATTGGAGGCATAGGAAAGGAGATAACATTTGAGGATAGAGAAGATTTCTATCTTTGAGACATAACTACTTTTGTTAATATGATAATATATGATTGGATGATAGTGTAAAAATATTTTACATTGTTAGTGTATAAAAAC
Source organism: Dalbergia oliveri (assembly GCA_030441495.1). NCBI lineage: Eukaryota > Viridiplantae > Streptophyta > Magnoliopsida > Fabales > Fabaceae > Dalbergia > Dalbergia oliveri. Next base: position 10,121,336 of record JAMLFY010000003.1, on the reverse strand, counting down.
TTAACTCATAAATGTAAAAGCCTAATATTTTTATTGATATGTCAAATATGATTTATGCATATATAAAATAATGTTCGTAGCATGAAGTGTAAAAGATAGCGAGAATAATTTCTTTGTACCGAAGGTAAGTCATCTTGGATAATTATATACATGAAGCTACTTCAAATAGTATAAAATTTTATGGATTTAATTGGAATACACTATGAGTGTAAAATAGTTTTATTTAGTTATCCAATTATACAATGATACATAAGCAAATTTAGTTACTTTTCACCTCCACTACTTGAAAAGTCATGCAAAATAAAAGATTTAATTGGATGACGGTATAAAACTTTTTTACACATTTAGTGTATTAAAATTAAACTCAATTTTAAATAACTCAGTTTTTATAAAAATTAGAAAAGAAAATTTATTTATTTGTTACCAAACTTGACAAATAGTAGTTAATGAAAAGTTTAAAACAACTTATATTATAAAAACCTTTTTTCTATGTTTAAGTAAACACATCCAATTAAAAAAAAATCAATACTTATTCAACGACGACCTTTTCCCTGTCTTTGTCCTTTGACGTAGTAATGGGCCATGGCCTCCAAATTTTTTTCAAAAAATTATATAGAAAACAAATTTAAATTTAAATGTAATAAAAATGTAAGAAACTTATATAATGTCATTCAATTATATCTTTTTATATATATATATATATATATATATATATAATTTTTTAAATAGTTTATGTGAAAGTTAAATATGTACAATAAATAAAAAGTGTGATATGTTATTCTATATAGATTATGTTATTCTATATAAATGATTTTTTTAACTTAATTAACTTGTCTTTTAATTAAAAAGAAAAATATCACATCATAATTAAGTATCATTTTAGTTTTTTTCTTTTACATTAGATAAGTAATTATAAGAGCAAATTCAATGTAGACAATGGATTTATTAACTTTGTGATCTACTTTAATTCTCAAGGATGCTTATAAAATTTTTGACATTATTAGATGTATGTTTGGGAATATAATGTAGAAAGAAAAGGTTTTTCCATCTAAATTTGAAATGACTTTACATATTTGGATTAAAAAAAACTAATTTTCATTCTAGAATTCACTTATACGTGAAAACAGATTTTAAATTTTTTTATTACAAGCAAAAATAAATTACTTTAGCATTTTAATGCTTTTATTAAAATAATCCTTAGTAAAAAATATTATAAAATATAGAAAATCATTTGATACATTTTTTAGTAATTTATCATATAAAAGTCATTTTTTTTCATATAATCCAAACAAAAAAACACCACTTAAAAATTACTTTTGAGCTAGTTCAACCAAACAAAAAATTGATTTTGAAATAATAAATTATAAAAAAATTCAATTATAAATGTATTCAATTATTGAAATAATTTTAATCTCACAATTAATCTAAATATACATTAGTATTTATCATCTTAGTTATTTACTATAAAATTTATATATAGATGTGCAGCTAATTTTAATTTGATTTGATTCTTATAATTTAATTGACATGTGAAACCTTTTACCCCCCAAAATTTTTCTTCAAGCTCTGCAAATGCGTAGTAAGGTTTTATTGCAAGGTCAAATGGTATATGTTCCTAGTAACAAATATCTTATTATTATTATTTTTTGATTGACATATATCTTACTAATTTATTTCAATGGAATGACGATCTAACTATGTGTTCAGCATTCAATTTTTTTTTTACATGAACGTAGCTTTAAATTTTACTACATGAGAAGAGAACTTTTTTTTCTTTTATAAAACTTCCCAATATGAAAAATGAAACATTACTCACATTTTCCATCTTTCAGATATTGATGAATGCACGGAATCCGACGTTTGCTATAGTGGTGCAATATGCCACAACTTTCCTGGTAGTTACAACTGTTCGTGTCCAGATGGATACGCTGGAAATGGGAGAAAGGATGGAACAGAGTGCGTTCTTCAAAACAGTTCCAAATCCAATTCCAGGACGCATATTATTTTGATAATTGCATTGAGTGAGTCTGCTTCTATCATTAGTCTTTTTATCAATGGGCTCCAGCAACACAAGGTAAGAAATCAACAGGAAAAAAACAACAAATGACGATACTTCCACTTATTTGTGCATTATGCAGGTGTTAGTGTAGGCGTCTTAGCACTACTTATGGGGAGTTTTTATATGTACTGGGGAATGAAGAAAAGAAAGCTCATCAAACTTAAAGAACAATTCTTTCAGCAAAATGGTGGCCTATTGTTACAACAGCAGATTGCCAAACTCGGGGGATCAACCCAAACAGCTAAAGTCTTCACAGTGGAAGAGCTAAAGAAGGCCACCAACAACTTCGATGAAGGCAAGATCCTAGGCCAAGGGGGTCAGGGAACAGTTTACAAAGGACTATTACTAGACAACAGAACCGTAGCAATAAAAAAGTCCAAAATAAGTGACCCAAGCCACATTGAGCAGTTTATCAATGAGGTGCTCGTGCTTTCCCAAATCAACCATAGGAATGTGGTTAAGCTATTGGGTTGTTGCTTAGAGACGGAAGTCCCCTTGCTTGTCTATGAGTTCATTCCCAATGGCACTATTTCAGAGCATCTCCATGACCATACCCAATCATTAAAACTTAATTGGAAAACAAGATTGAGACTAGCAGCAGAAACTGCTGGGGCCTTGGCATACTTGCATTCTGCTACTTCTATGCCCATCATACACAGAGATGTCAAAACTACCAATATATTACTTGATCGTAATCTTACTGCAAAGGTATCAGATTTTGGAGCTTCAAGGATTGTTCCTCTTGATAAAGCTCAGTTAACCACTTTGGTGCAGGGAACACTGGTTTATCTTGACCCAGAATACTTCCACACAAGCCAGTTAACAGAGAAGAGTGATGTCTATAGCTTTGGGGTTGTCCTAGCAGAGTTACTGACAGGAAAGAAGGCACTCTCTTTTAACAGGCCAGAGACGGATAGAAACCTTGCATTGTACTTTGTTTCTTCAATGAAAGAGGGTCATTTACTTCAGATTGTGGACAAACACATAATGAATGAGGCTAAGGTTGAGCAAGTAATGGAATTTGCCAATATTGCAAAACGGTGTTTAAGGATGAAGGGAGAGGAAAGGCCTACCATGAAAGAAGTGGCAAAGGAACTTGAGGAGCTTATAGTTGAGGAAAAGCACCGATGGGAAAGTGACAAATCATCTTCAGAAGAGACTGAAAACTTGCTCAAAGCACCACCATCTGCTCACCATGTGGAAGAAGGGGCCAGCGCAAGTGGCAGTGGCAGTGGCAGTGGCATGAGTTCTGGGTTTGATAGCATAATGCATATTCCCATGTCATTGGGTCGTGGAAGATGATTAGGTTATATAATAAGTCTATGCTTTGCAAGTAACATGTGCCAGTGCATCTCCAAATAAATGGTTATGTAGCATGCTGCATGTATGCATTGTACTGTGTGCATATAAGTTTGCAAGTGAACCTTCCTTCATGTATCTGTCAGTGTGTAGCTTATTCAATGTCAAGGGTTTGTGTCTTTTCTTTCTAGTTTTCAGCTTTGAATTTAGACATAGGTGTTTAATTAATTTTATGTTGGAGTTTGTGGGGAGTGGATGAATGATATTTCAAGTGATGCTGCTTTTACTATCAACTTTTGTGTGGAAATTGTGTTTTATCACATTTGGTAATCTTGAAGGATATGGGTTGTCAGACCAGCAACAGAAAAAACAGGTGTGCTTTCATATACTTGCATTGCATTCTGCTGTTATAATCATCCATAGGGACTTCAAGTCAATTAATAAGCTAATATATAGTCTTAGATGACAAATACACAGCAAAGCAAAGGTGTCTGACTCTGGAGCTTCAAGGTTTCCTCAAGAAAAAGTTGCTTGAAGCTTAGAGGCGTGGACCTATAAAACGGGTCTTAACCCTCATAAGCCGGCCTAAAATAGTTTTGAGGAGACCCCTCACCGTGAAAAGTGAGGTTTCATTTTTCTTTTTAAGGTATGTTTGATTGAGGATTAAAATGAAAAACAAAATTTATAAATGAATCTATCGTTTAATTTTACAAATAGAGCTTATCCTAATTTTTTTTTTCTTTCTGTATCTTATGGTCAATTGTCACACAGACAATTCCACAGAAATTTGGCGTGCAATGTGATTCAGTCACCAAATAAGAGAGTATCCTGAATATATCAATTTCACCAAAATTGACAGCCAAATACAGCAGTAACAGAGAGGGAAAAAAAAAAAAAAACACCATTCTCATCGAGGAAAATGAAGCAGGGGAGAGGGAATGACAGAAAATAATAAAACAAAAAATCAATAACAGCAACCTCAGTTATTATTATTATTATTGTTGTTGTTACTAACAAACTAGTATATATTCCCTTACCTCGTCAGACGGATTCCTTCAAGAGAGTACTATCGATCGGTGCTCGGCAGTGAGTCTCGCACTCCGCCTTGGTCCCTGGTTCTTCAGATCCTGAGCCAGCTCACCTGAGACTTGAGAATGTGCGCTAACCAGCTCTGATGCAGGGAGGGAAACTTTTGTTTTTTGTTTTTTTTTTTGGTCGAACAGAGAAGGAAACTTGTGCATTGTGCTCCTTCCTCGGCTGATGAAGTAACGGTCTCGTCCTTTATGTTTTCTGGTCAAATTGGTCTCATTTGTTTCATGGCCAATTTCTCCTGTTGGGCCTTCACTCCCTCTTTTGGGCCTTGGAGTAGCTGGGCTCATCACAGCATTCTATTCAAGGCAATATATTTAGTAAATATTCACGTTTAATTTTCTTTTTTGGCCGAAGTTAAAACCTTATATTAAAATAAGGTTTGCATCCAAAGTAGTTGACAAAGTCAATGTTCAACTTTTGAATTGTAACTCTGTCAAAAAAAAAGGACCTTTTGCATTGTTACAGTGTCCTTTAGTTATCAACTTATCATAGACTATTGTTTTTTAATTTTCATTCAAAGTTTTTTTTTTTTTACTTATGCTGGGTCAATATTATTGGTGTAGACAAAGTAAGGTCAAATTTATGGTGCTTCATTATTCAATTTTATACATCCCCCCCCCCTAGTTTATTTTTCAATTAACAATGCACATGGGACCGAAATAGCTTGTTGCTTTGCGTCTTTTTCTTGTGCTGACTTTTCTTTGTGGATTTTTTTTTTTTCGCCAAAGTCAATGAATGATTAAAATGAAAGAATTTTTTTTTTGGTAAAGTAAAATGAAAGAATTAAAATGGTATATTCACACTTAAAATCTTTATATTTCTCACATATGACTTTTTGTACTACTCATTCATTTTTATTATCTGTATGCTGGTGCCTGGTGGTAACGTTTTTTGAGTTATCCAATATGAAGAATGAAAAGATGTTCATATATTCAATGCCCAATGACAAATACGTCAAAATTTAGTTTGGTCTTTCCAGTACGTGAATAAATACTGCTCAAAGAAATTATATGTTTTAATAAATTAAATGTGTTGAAGGATATAATTGTAATTAGAAATCACTTAAAGTTGGTTTAGTTTATTATATATTAGTTAGTAGTTTGTATACTCTTTAATCTATATAAGTATATATTCTATTGTATTACCTCACATTTTTCTATTATTAATAAAATTTTTCTTCCACTATTTTCTCAATTATTACTATATTTTCTCTTATTACTATAAATTCAACATGGTATCAGAGTCATTTCACCTATCTTAAACCCTTCATTTCGGTGTTAAGCTCACTCCAAAGAGCATTTTTTTTTCTAATTTTCTTTCTCAGTTTCTTTCTTTTTCTCTCCTTTTCTCACACTTTCTTTACAACCCAACATCTTTTCAGAAATCCATCACACATTTTCTCATCTTCTTTTTAAAGGATATAATGCTAATTAGAAATTAGTTAGAGTTGATTTAGTTTGTTATATATTAATTAGTAGTGTGTTATGCTCCTCGGTCTATATAAAGATATATTCTATTTCATTAACTCATTTTTTTATCATTAGTAAAAATTTTTTTTATTATTCTCTCAATTATTATTCTTTTTCCTTTGATTACCATGAAATTCAACAACATGCAAGACATATATGAACTAAATTATTCATGTGAGATACAAATCACTTGTCCTCAAGAGCCCAATTTCATCACTCAATTTTTGTCGCATCCCAAAACATAGATGTGCCTTTTAGTTTTTAATTTTTCTTAAAAGTAATTATCCACTCATGTTCTTCCATCTGGTAAACTTTGAGTGGTGAGACACGAAACAAGAAAGCATACATTTCATTGGCGTTGTGTTCACCTCCAAAATTTCAAACTTCAATCTACTTGAAATTAATCTAACACTATAAACATGGTCAATTATAAGGTGAATCTCAGATTTTTAGGTCTATTATAGATCCCTTATTATTAATCCTTAGATAATTATCATTTTTGTTGAATGGTTTAATCCAATAACTAATAATAGAAAATTTATGATGGATCCAAAGATAAGAGATCTATCATAAAATCCATCTTATAAATACTATTGATTGGAGATGATCTTTTATCGAATTACTGGAAAGATTTTTTTTTATGGAGAGCCTTAACCACTCATTCATTTAGTTTTTTTTTTTTTAATTCATCTTGTTTTTCCCTTAACTTGTTGGTATTTGATGGCTAAATTCACTAGAGGAAAATATATAAGTATTTTTCCATTAATTGTAATTGTAAATTTGAATTCAGCTTTTTCACAAATAATGATTTTACTGTATTGAATTACAAGATTTGATACAAAACAGTTATTTAATATAAAACTATCTGTCATTTATAGTGTATAATATCTGATAAAATTTATAAAACAAAATAAAACTTGAATCATATTTTGGGCCCATAGCTCGACCCAATAGCCCACTACTTTTTGAGCTAGGAATGCACATGGGAGACTGAGCTTAGGTTAGGGGTGTATAACAGGATGTGTTAGACCAGATTAATTTTTTGGATCCCAAACCTAATAGCAATGAAGACCCTATTAGTGATCGAGTACTATAATTATATATAGTGAAATTAAAAAATTTTACAAGTTAAAAATAAAAGTTTAAGAGATATTTTATAACATATATTTTAAAATAAATCATGAGGTCAATATAAAAATAAAATCAACTGGATGCTAGTTACAACAACCCTCAATTTGCATTGGATTATCTCACTGTTTGAAATATATCTCATCACTCCTCTTCGGGTCAATAACTAATTCATTACTATTTGCAGTCAAATGGAATAAACACGGACTTGGGTATTGTCGTTTCTTATCGATCCTCTGTCAGAGGCAAGGCGAGCTCATATCAATAAAGAAAGACTTCAGCTGGCTCCATTCCAGGTCAAAGCAAATTTAGAATGAAGATATTTTCATATGCATCTAGATAAACTTAAAATAATAAAAAAAATATTTTAAGACAATATTGAAAATTGATGATCTTAGATTGATTTATTAATAAATAACTCTTACTTGCTTATATATAAGGGAAATATAAAACAAAGAATGACGCAGCCCATGTGTCCAACTTGACTCATGGTTAGGTTCGAAAAATAGACTCATTTGTGAATATAGTGGATAAATATGTTTAGTACGAAGAGAGAACGAAAGGTAGTTCGTCAAAATAAAAATAGCATAAATAACTTACCTTGCATTTCACCTGTGGAAGTTTTTCTCTCCTCTGTTTTCTCCTCATGATAATTCCTTTCACGAAAAAGATATACGGCTCAAATGTTGCATGATGAATTCTTGTGCGAGGAATGTATGCCGTTGGATTATTGCTCACCATTTCCCTCCGGATTTGTAATGAAAAAAATCTGATTCCTTACATTTATATTCGTTCACTTTTCGTACTGAAGTTTTTCCAGCCACCCAACACAGCTCATTTTTTCATTCCCAATGATATTTGACCATATGTATTTCATATGAGAAATGATATAGCCTTGAATAAATCCTCCTAGCTATCCTCCTAATTACTAAGTAAGATAAATATAATTAATGTCCTGAAATCTTAAAAAGTACTCAATTTATTCTTTATTTAATAATTAAGTAGATGATTAGAGTGATTTGTTAGAAAGATAAATCATCTTTCATTTTATATTGCTTCTATTTAAAAGTATCCACATGGTTTAGCAGCCAGCGTTGGGCCAAACTTTTCTGCTTAATTTAATTTTACATGATATTTTAAAAGTTATAATATTTTAAATAGTAAATAATAATTAATAATAAAAACAATTTGACTTAAATAATAATAATACAACAATTTGAATTAAATAATAGTAAGCAATGATAATAATAAGAGAAATATTTTTTTAACATCCACTTTCTCATACTCTATATAGACACTCAATCAATCATCCTTAAATCTTGTGATACTCTCATTCTAATTTCTTCAACCTTATTCTCCACCCTTAAATTCGAGTGAACACCTTTAGATTTTTTTTTTTTGGGTTACATATGCCTATTTTTTAAGTGTGAAGATAACACAACTCTAGTAAAATAATCCAACTTCTCCTATATTATATTCAGATCAATCCTTTAGCAGCCTTCACATTGCTTTGCCAGCTGCCAAAGAAAGCGTATACTTGAATGTTTACAAGGTCTTAGGGGTTGGACGACTATCGGTACTCGCTTCTATGCCTTCGCACCCCATTCATATGTGCATGTGATATAGTTATCCAAGACCCAATCACCATCAGTTAATCTTCTCTTCTCCACATCAGTAATTCAACTTGTTATTATTAAAATATTATGAAAAATAACTACAACATGTTACTAGAAATCTCATATAACAAACCGTGTATTTGAATTGCTCGTCATACCTCAAACGAATAAGAAAAAAAAAATCTGCCCTTTAGCAGCCTTCACAATAGCTTCGCATAAATTGCCGGGTATATAAAAGAAGGACAACGTTATTGGGGTGTCTAATATCATCTTATGAAAACAAAAACAAAATTCATGGCTGTGCAGTACACACCAAAGCAGCAGCACCATTTGATGCTCCTACTTCTTGTCCTTGGGGTCCTTTATGCAGCAGCACACGCTGCAACTCAACCCAACCCAAACTGCCCAACCAAATGCGGCTCCGTCAGCATTCCCTTCCCATTCGGCACCACCCAGACTTGCTCACTCGACAACTCCTTTCTCATCGATTGCAACAAGACCTCTTCTTCTCCTAATTCACCACCAACCCCGTTCTTGCCGCAGAGCAACATAACTGTGCTCAGCATCTCCCTCAACGGCGAACTGCGCATTTCCTCGTCAGCAGGCAGCGACTGCTACACCGACAAAGGCAACCAAACCAGTCAAGTCCAACAGGACATCTTCTTGGACTACTTCAACATCTCAACGAGTCGAAACATGTTAACAGTTGTCGGTTGCGACACAGTTGGATTAGTTGCTGCCGAAGATGCCGAAAGTAAAAACTACACCACAGGGTGCGTGTCCTTGTGCAACAAAATCGACGACACAACCAATGGGTCCTGCTCCGGCACCGGTTGTTGCCAGACTGCAATACCTGGACATGGAATATGGACTCTCTCGTACGCTACTGCGAGCTTGTCCCAACACAGGGATGTGCACGGCTTCAACCCGTGCGGTTATGCGTTCGTGGTGGAAGATGGAGGCTACGAGTTTGTGTCCACCGACCTGGATGGGAAGTTGGGGGAGGCTACCTTCCCTGTGGTTCTGGATTGGACTGTGGGGAGCCAGACGTGCCAACAAGCGAGGAAGAATGCTGCGAGTTATGCGTGTAAGGCGGAGAACAGTGAATGCAACGATTCAGCCAAGGGACTTGGTTACCTTTGCAACTGCTCCACTGGATTTCAGGGAAACCCTTACCTCCTTAATGGCTGCCAAGGTATGTCGTTTCAGATTTCTTCTTGTGATTTGTGTTTGTATGATTTGTATAAATGTCGGCAAGTGTAAATATGAAAAAATACCGTCCCTGCTCTTTCTTGTAAAATAATGAATAAAGCATTATAAAACACAAATTTCGTATTTAAAAAAAAATTAAGGCATAAAAAATAATTAAAAAATAAAAACGATTTTAATATTAAATTAAAAGTTTAATTTTAATGCGCTGACAGTGTAAAATTTTTTTACATTGTTATCTAATCAAATATCTCATTTTGCATGACTTTTAAAAGCGTGGAGATAGAAATTAATCATATATGTTAATGTATCATCACATTATTGGATGAATATGTAAAAAAAATTTATATTATCAGTACATTCCAATTAAATTCTTAAATTAAAATATAAGTAAAATTTTAATTTTTAAGTATTTTTCAAAAAGATATACAACACAAAAAAAAAATCATTTTTGACAAAATCATCCAAACAAACCTCCAAAATTAGTTGATAAGCTTAAAAAAATTACTATATACTCTGAGTTATAGACAAAAATAACTTAATTTTATAAAAAAAATAAAATTTATAAAATAATTAAAATATCAATATCTCCCTGTTAATTTTCTTTCTCACTTATTAACACAAAATATAAAATTAGAATAATAGTTAAAGATTCATTATATTGGTTTGTTGAAACTACAATTAAAATGGATTAAAACATTGTAGAGAAAATGGAAAATGATGATGAGCCACAAAATTGATATGTCCAGAATGAGACAAAGTAAATGTTTTATCTTTGTTATGGAAACACCTAATTTTCATAGATCTTTTGGAGGAAGAATTTGTCTTCTTCGACAATGAAATATCACCTTTAGATGTTTAGAAGGATCTACTTAATTACAAGTATAGATATGTCAGAAATCTTATGGTGAAAATAGTCTACAGGGCAAGAAAGTCCTTCCTCCTGCAGTACAGAAGTAGCACTTGACTGACTAGTTATCTACCTTGTAGATGTTGATGAATGCACGGAATCCAATGATTGCTATAGTGGAGCAATATGCCACAACTTACTTGGTAGCTACAACTGTTCGTGTCCAGAAGGATACGAAGGAGATGGAAAAAAGATGGAACCAAATGCCGTCGCAAATCCAGTTCCAAATCCAGGACACAAGTCATTTTGATAATTGCATTGAGTAAGTATACTGTTGTCAGCTGCAATTATATAGAGCGATTCTTATTCTGAGTTCAGCCATAATTATCAAGTCCCCAAGTTTAATATTACACTTAATACTGCTGAAATATTTTTCTTTGCTAATTAACAACGTCAGTCCATGTTATAAATTGCTGTTGAGAAATTAAATACAAAGTATTATAGCTTTAAAGTGATTTTGGTACCATACGACTTGCATTTAGAATATCTCGTACTCCTTTCGGCTATGCTTGATAAAGCTGAGACATGATTACAGGAATAAAACAGAAAATGATTGTTTTTTGTTTCCACTTGTTTGTGTCTAGGCGTCAGTGTAAGCGTCTTAGCACTACTTGCGGCGAGTTTTTATGTGTATTGGCGATCTAAGAAAAGAAAGCTCATCAAACTTAAAGAGCAATTTTTTCAACAAAATGGTGGCTTATTGTTACAACAACAGATTGCCAGACACAGAGGATCAAGTGAAACAGCTAAGGTCTTCACTGTTGAAGAACTAAAGAAGGCCACCGACAACTTCGATGAAGGCAGGATCTTAGGTCAAGGGGGTCAAGGAACAGTTTACAAAGGACTGTTACCAGACAACAAAACTGTAGCAATCAAAAAGTCCAAAATCAGTGACTCAAGCCAGATTGAGCAGTTTATCAACGAAGTGGTTGTGCTTTCTCAAATCAACCATAGGAATGTGGTTAAGCTATTGGGTTGTTGCTTAGAGACAGAAGTCCCCTTGCTTGTTTATGAGTTCATTCCCAATGGAACTATTTTTGATCATCTTCATGATCATAGCCAATCATTAAAACTTACTTGGAAAACAAGACTGAAAATAGCAGCAGAAACTGCTGGGGCCTTAGCATACTTGCATTCTGCTACTTCTATGCCCATCATACATAGAGACGTTAAAACTGCTAACATACTACTTGATCATAATCTGACTACAAAGGTATCCGATTTTGGAGCTTCTAGGATTGTTCCTCTTGATCAAACTCAAGTAACCACATTGGTGCAAGGAACATTAGGGTATCTTGACCCAGAATACTTCCACACAAGTCAATTAACTGAGAAGAGTGATGTCTATAGCTTTGGGGTTGTCCTAGCAGAGTTACTCACGGGAAGGAAGGCGCTCTCTTTTGATATGCCAGAGGCTGATAGAAACCTTGCACTGTATTTTGTTTCTTCAATGAAAGAAGGTCATTTACTTCAAATTGTGGACAGCCACATAATGGATGAGGCAAAGGTTGAGCAACTTACTGAATTTGCCAATATTGCAAAAAGGTGTTTAAGGTTGAAGGGAGAGGAAAGGCCTACCATGAAAGAAGTGGCAATGGAACTTGAGGGACTAAGAGTTGAGGAAAAGCACCGGTGGGAAAATGACAAATCATCTTCAGAAGAGACTGAAAACTTGCTCAAAGCACCACCATCTGTTTATGATGTTGAATATGGCGCGGGTGCTAATGGAAGTGGCACTAGTTCTGGGTTTGATAGCATAAGTCAGATTCCCATGTCATTGGGTGGTGGAAGATGATAAATATGTTGCATGCTGCATGTATCCTTGTATTATGTACATAGGTTTCCAAGTGAACCTGCCTTCATTCATATGTAAATTAATTTCCAGCTTCTTCAATTTTAAGGATTTGTGTATTTTCTTTCTAGTTCTGAGTTGTAAACTTAGACATATGCATTTAATTAAGTTTATTTTAGCTATGATTTTGTAGGGACTGGATGAATGGTTTTTCAAGTGATGTTTCTTTTACTGTTATGTGTTAACCTTAATGTGGAAATTGTGTTTTACCATACTTGGTAATCTTTAGAGGACACGAGTTGTCAAAAATGACTTTGCTAGCAAAATATCTAGACACTGTGAGGCATGTTCATCAAAATCTATTTTGTTTTCATTAGCGCGGATGATTTTTGTATGATGCTGCATATCTTTTAAGCCTGAATTGGGACAACACTGTGGGCCACGAGTTTAAGTGATAGACTTCCTAAGACTCTTCTCATCAGGGTTTTCCTTTTCAACAATTGGCTGTGTTACTATTAGTGCTTTTTTTTGTTCCTCTTGCAAACTATTAAATTAAATTTATTTGGAGAACTATGATGTCGAAAACAAACTATTTATATACATATAAATTTACATACAATTCAATTACTCTCACTTAAGGGCAAAATGAAGCAACCAAAAAGAAGGATCACTAAAGGAAAACGCAAAAAAAGAAATATACTCTAGCCTAAACAAGTATGAGCCATGTTTCACGTCATTGCAAGTGCTTTAACAGAGTGTTCCCTGTTTCTCATATAGTACTTTATGGCCAAAACTTTGGAAGCTAAATCAGTACAAATTTCCCAGAAGATATTGCCTCATTGGTTGCCCATTAAGATATGGACATAAAATCTGCTGCCTAACATTTGTCAAAACACAATATCAAACAGAATAAAATGTACCCATAAAGTATTATTTCATGGGGCTTGCTCAGCTGCAGCAGGTGGTCAATGCAGCCTATGCTATTGCATTTAACCACATTTGTAAAATGTGGTTAAATGCATAATGAAAGTGTGGCCAAATGTACTTCCAGTATTCTCTCTCTACCATTTTGAAATCCATTCATTCCTTCATCAACCAACCTTCTGCATACCTCCTCTCTAGCGCCCCTTAAAATTATGTCATGATCATAGTAAAAGCGCATCCTCCTCCTCCTCCTTTTAAGTTGATAGGAAATTTGCTATAATTTTAAATATTGAAAAAATATAAAAAAAAAGTGAGCTTCAAAAAATCCCATAGCTTTATCTTTCTTTCACAACTTGAAATTCTTCCAGTTCGGCAATATCAAGATTACAATTGTGTCACGTGATAAAAGAAAATCTAAGAAAGGAGGGGGAAAGATTAGAATTAACAGGCCAAATGCCAAATGGTATTCATAAAACAAGCAGTCTTATTAATCTTGCAGTTACTAGTACTGACCCAAATCTGATTAACTCACGCTCATGAAGGAACAAATTGGGAAGAAGAAAATCTTATTAGAATACTCAGGGACTAGTGAAGAAAAGAAAAAAGGAAAAAGGTTTATTCTCAACCACACTAAAGCAGGGGTAGCAAGCAAGCACGGGTTTGAAGGAACAATGGTCGGACCTCAACCAGTGGCCTGCTTGTGATAGATAGTGGAGTTGGCGTCCTGTTCGTCGAATATCTCACCGCCGGTGACTTCTTGGATGTAAAGGGTGGTGGTGACCATAGCAGCAGAGGAGGAGTGTGAAAATCATCTGAGAGAGTGAGAAACTATGCGAAGGAATGGAACGTGAGATCGAGATGCAACTAATTGAGAGTGTTGATAATTCTCCCACTTATATGCATATCATCTTGCTATTGGATGCTTCAAACAGACTATATCAACTACATTGACTGTCAACTCCACGTGAGAATCCACTTATTTCATAGCCATACAGGAATAGCATATTCAACCTTTGTATAGACGCAAACAAAGCAAGCAATAGATTTTCTTTACTAATAATCAGGAATTGGGAACCCATGAAATTATAGAGGTCATAACAATTGTTGTCCAAATGGCAGTGTATTGTATGGCAGTGATGCCATATGATTAATTGGTGGGTTTTATGGTGCTGCGTGCAATTTTTAATGTCTGGTACCTTAGTGATGTGGATAAATAGAAAGAGAACAAATGGAATAGTAGATCAAAGTGAGAAAAACAGACATGGCTCGATAAAGACAAACAAGGGAAAGTGGACTCAATGAGGTGGAAAGGCTGTCAAGTGATTGTACTAATGGTTATTGACATAACACGGTTGTCATTAGGAATTTTTTTGAGTTACGGCAGAAAAAAATGTTTACAACTACAATTTTAAAATTGATTTATTAATTTAAAATATTGCCGAATAATATTTTATAGATATTTAAATAAAAAACAGTTTCCTGTTGTCCTATAATAGAAATATATACATTTTATGTGATAAAGATTAAGAAGATTTTTGTTACCTTATAAAATTCCATTTTATAACTTGTAGTTGAAAATTTACCATGTGTATTAGTAGATAAATTTATTAATATTTTAAATATTCATGATTAAATCATAACCCTTAGATTTAAAGGGTATTGATACCTGAAGTACCAAAAGAAAAACAAAAAATTAATTATAAAAAATAATTTAGAATTTATCTTTTATTCTTAAATTTTAATTAATCTTATTATAAAGTGAGCAATCGGTAAATAAATATAATTTGTTCAAGATATCTTGTAAATCATTGTGATTTTTTAGATCCATTTGAATTATAAATGCTTCATTTTATAATGTGATCAGACAAATTCAAAAAATGTCAATACAAACTATATGTTTTATTTTACATAATACTCAAGTTTAGGTAATTAACTGACAAATGATAAGCACAGTAAATAATTTTTTACAAATAAAAAAAGCTACAACAAAAATAACATAATTATATTAAAAAATAATTGTGCCAAACCAATTTCATATAGATTTTGTAGATTAAAAAATCCCAGCATGATATACTACAGTGTAGCAAGAAGACTATATATGGAAAAGCACCATAAACATTTTTTTATGATATAATTTATTTCATACACTCATTCATTTTACAAAATACAAAAAAAGATGTAAAATATGTAATATTGAATTTAATTTATTTTAAAATAAATAAATAAAATATTTTATCTTAATATTATTTAGGGTAAATTACTAATTGTCCAACCTATACTCGTTTTCCTTCTACTTCACTAGGAGAGCAAAATATATTACCGCAAGTGCACATGTCATATCAAGTAATAAAGAAGTGATTCAAGTCACATGGATTGGATAGGATATGTTATCGATTGAGTAATTACCGTATTTAGGCTTAAGAAATTCAAAATGAATTGGTGTTAATGGACAATTAACAAAAAAAATTAAAAGGCAATAACAAATTAATAAATTAATGTTTGAAAACAATCATAATTAAAGGCCTAGGGATCTTCTTCACCTTCTACTTACTTGGATATGTCAATTACTTAAATAACTATTTTTGAATTTTGCTAGCATGTCAATTTTATTTGAATGCATATGTCTAGGATAGTTAACTGTGTTTCCTTTACTTAAATCACTAAGTGTCCTTGTGAATTAGTGTGAATTCAACCTATTAAGAACTTTTATCAAACATTTGCTATGCAAGGCTAATAAGTATGTGTCCATCCTATTAACTAATCAATACAACTAAACCAATTAAGAGTAATGAACAAGCAACACCCAATTCAATGGTCAAAATTCTATTTCTATGTCTAGTTCAAGAGAATCACTTGAATGATAGCCAAATATCAAAGAGCATTAAGAATAGAATTGGGTAAGCAAAACCAAAATCATAGATAACTATTCAAGAAAATTAAACATTCATCTAACGTCCATAGAAGGATTCAAAGGTACCCTTAGTCACAAGTTTAATATAAGCCATGATATTCACAAAACACAAAGCAAAACTAAAACTCATAGAAAATTCAAAAGAACAAGTAAAGGGAAGAAAAGAGGAGAAATGAACTCTTAATAGAAAATTCTTCTTCAAGCTTTAATCTCCCAAGCATCTAAGCCAATTCCCACTCTTCACCTCCAAACTCCTAGAACCTTGATTTTCCCCTATTTCTTGTTATTTTTTGCACCCTGCCTTGAAAATGTGAAAAATGACATTTTATACCACTAAGCCAATGTACAATCTAAAACGGGATGCCCATGCGTTGGTTTTAGGCACTTAAGCGCTTTATTGCACTTTTTATTAACTTTTCTAGTGTGTTAGCACTTAAGCGCTTGTTTTGGATGCTCAAGCGCTCGTGAGGCATGCAAATCTCCAAAATGCATATCCAAAATTCTCTTCATGTTTCATTTACTCCATTCTTGATTTCCAATTTGCTTATCTTCAAGCTCCAAACCTACAATCATCCATGTGCAAATTCACAAATAAGAACCTTAAATGAAAATTACAATTCAGTTCGTTCAAAACATGGATTTGTGGTCTTTTCTTCCAAAATGGAGCTAAGACTAATGCAACCAAAATTTAACAAATTGAAACCAATTTCACTACAAAAGAACAAGAACTAACATCAAATTGAAGCCAAATTGGAACATAAATAACTCCAAATCATGGAGTTATTATTCACCAATCCCACCAAATTCATATTGGGATTTAACTCAAAGACCCATATCAAGTAGAATTAGAACTCTTGATAGTGTTTTGACCTATAAATATGAAATTTGATTGTTGGATTTAGTTATCCTCCAAGATTATAAGTGATTCATATGGGTAGTTGCAACTTCAGTCATTCAAAAGTTGGGTATAGTAAAAGGTTTTGAAACTTCTTACAAGGGTTATGAAAAATTGAATCATGTTAAATTTATCTCCTTTAATGTAGATTTTCTTCTTGCATTATTGTCTCTAAAAAGAAAGTTTATTTTTATATTGCTTTTGCTAACAGTTAATCACTTCAAAAGCCACCTCCCTCCTCTCCCTTCAAAACCCATCCCCATTCTTCGTCCCCATCTTGTTTAATAACATGGACTTTGTGTGTCTATCCCCAATATATTTTGAGCATGTCCTCATTAATTTATGATTTTATTCTAAGCAATTAATATCTATCATTTAACTATTTGATCCATTCTTTAAAATAGATTCTTTTTATATGTTTAAAATAGATATTGATACAAATTCATCAAGATGGACAAATAAAATATTTGAGTTAGACACAAAAATTAAAACTTATTTTACACAAATTATTTTTTTAAAAAATGATGTAACAATAAATTATTTTTCATTTAAATATCTATAAAATATTATTCAGCAAAAATTTAAAGTAATTCAATTTTAAAATCGTAATTCTATACACACCTTTTTTTTTTTTTCTTTTACGGTGACTGAAAAAAATTCCTAATGACAACTCTATTATATCAGTCATAACAAGGACAACCACCCAATAGCCTTTCAACCTCAACGGGCCTACCTTCTCTTATTTTGTCTTTATTGAGCCACGTCATTTTTTCTCACCTTGGTCTACTATTCCACATATTCTTTTTTTAATTATTTATCCACATCACTGAGGAACCATACATTACAATTGTGCGGTGCACCCTATAAGCCACCTTATTAATTTCCTTTGATTTAGTATTTGAGGGAATGGTATGCAAAATTTTCACTATAAAGAAAAATTGACATTTTTAACAATTTGTAATAATTAAAGTGTTCAATAAAATCAGCATTCAATCATGACCGCCTTGTTTTACAGTTATGACAGAGCTATAGAACTAGAGTTTGAATTAACTTTTGACCTTTGCATCCTATGAAGGAAAACTATCAGTTTTCAAAGTAGTGGAAGAAGTGTAAAACACATGGAGTAATTTGCATCTCTGGAGAGAAGAGGAAGGGGTACGTAGCTTCTTGAAAGCACCTGTTCCTACGTGTTCATTGGGCAATCTTAACCTTTCAACAGCAACAACTTGTGCCTCCAAGTACTGAATCTGATGATGAATAATAAATGCTTCTACTCCTACGCTCAGGAAGTGAACAAAGCCCTTCATTGGCTTAATCCAAGAGCAGCTTTAGACGACTTATGTTTAATTTCAATATTGTATGGAGGCTGCCAATTTGTTTGGTTGGGCAATGATGCATAAATGGCATGCAGACAATGTGCTTGTGTGAGAAATTTTAGGAACAAATAGATAATCACTCTTAAGTGCATATTAAATGGTTGCTTATATTTGATTATCCATGTCTTAGTTCTATATTAAAAGAGCAGACTGTTTTTTTTCCTTCAAAATTTCTAGTTGTTTACCATTTTTCATTAACTGGATGAAGAATATTTATGAACTAATATGTATGAGAAAATAAAACAGAGGAGACATATATTGTATTAAATGAGGAAAAACCTTTTCATATAAGTAATCCAACAGCAATATAAATCATATTTTAAATGAATTAGTAAGTCATATAATTTTATTTTATTTAACAATCATTATAATTTCTATTAAAGGTTATGTATATGTTTTTCTGAATGTATAGTATTATTCTTTTAATAAATTTTTCTCTGCAAAATAAAAGAACCAGACGATCAATTCAGGTTGAACGGGTCGACTGAATTTTCTAATTTTGGCCAAATTGCATCACATCAACGCAATTGAGTTTTGATACAAGCTCTAACCTGATCAACTGAAAAAATTAATCACGAGTTTTCAATCCGAACTACCTGGTCCAGGTACAAGGCTAGAAAGCCACGAAATAACTGAAGTCAATTTGGCAAGTTGTCTTGGAGGAGCTATGACTCAGAGACAGAGTCATTCAACGAATTTTGTTTTATCACTAGTTTTATGCAACCAAAAGTCTCTTATTTTTTTTAAATTTAAACTCACAATCATATCTTTAAAAATATGGATTATGAAATAAAAATAATTATTTATTTATAATTTATTTGATGTATTAAAAATTTGTAAATTTTATTTTGTTAATTGTTTTTTATTTTACTTTGTTTTTAAGATATTCGCTCAATCATTGAAGCAAGTTTAATGAGCTTATCTTGGAGCCATTGACTTGGGCTATTCCTCGATTTTTGGTTTTGTATTCTACTCAAAGTCTTCAGCCGTACGTACGTTGGGTGATGAATTGATCCATGCCTTTTTAAAAATTGAACTCTTCAATAAGTTATTGAGTCTAGCTAAAGTATGACTGTTATTGAATTGGATTAATATGTAAATTAATCTCAGACTTAGATTGTACAAAAAGAAACTCAGATTTATGATTTGTTATGTACCAATATAGATTTATCATTTGTTAAATTATTTTTAATTTTTTAAAGTTGTGTAATTAAGTTTAATTTTATTAATTAACTCACCCTTTTTTCCCTCTCAATTATTTAGGATTTTCAGTCACTTAATAATGTATATTATTAAGAGTATTGTATCCTGTCTTTATTACAATATGATCTGCTGTAAGAAAAAAAAGGAAAAGAAATTTGTAATTTTCACTTTCGCTGGCCTCAAACCATAATGATTTGATCTTGATCAGATTAATTAATAACTTTACATGGTTAAAAAGATTATTTTACCACACACGTACTCGAGTCACCTGAGTCAAGTCGTCATGCATTTTAAGTCAATGGTGACGGGTTCCAAGATCAATCCTATATTGACTAGGTCTATAGTTTTTCATTAGAAATATCATGGGCAACTTCTAGCAGTTGGGCTTACACACGTGCAGTAGGAAAAAGAAAAATGCTGGGACTTCGATGTATAACATCTTCATTCATGACCAAAGGAAGCTGAAGAACAAAGTCATGGATTTGCACTCATCAAAGCAGCAGCAGCCTCTGCTGCTGCTACTACTAATGCTTCTTCTTGTTCTTGCAACCCTTTCTGCGGCAACTCAACTAGCCACACCACCAGATGAGTGCCAAACTCAATCTCAGTGTGGCTCCCTCACCATTCCCTTCCCATTTGCCACCACCGAGAGATGCTCCATCGACAGCTCATTCCTCATCACTTGCAATTCCTCTACTTCACCACCCATCCCATACCTGCGAAAAAGTAACGTAGTTGTGCAGAACATCTCACTCCAGGGCGAACTGATCGTTTTATCGGGAATAGCCAGTGATTGCTACTCTGTCAAGGGCAAACGAATAAATCAGACCGATTGGTATCTGAACTTGTTAAACTTTAGCATCTCATCGAGTCGAAACAAGTTAAGGGTGGTTGGTTGCGACACAATTGGACTACTGGCCGTGATTGATTTGGAGGGAAAGAACTACACCACGGGTTGTGTCCATTTGCTACGGACTTGATGCCGTAGCTAATGGAACTTGCTCCGGCGCCGGTTGTTGCGATGTTTCTATACCCGCCCAAGGGCTATCACGTATGGAGTATATGCTTCCGGGTCCACAAAGAACCACAGCGACGTGGTTGATTTCAACCCATGCGGCTATGCGTTTGTGGTGAGGGATGGAGCCTACAAGTTCAACTCCAAGGACCTTGCAGACTTCCGGCAAACCGCGTTTCCCGTGGTGTTGGAATGGGCTCTTGGGAACCAGACATGCGAAGAAGCGAAGAAGGACCCTTCTAGTTATGCGTGTAAGGCCAAGAACAGTGAATGTTCCAATTCAAAGCAGCCTCTTGGTTACCTTTGCAACTGCTCCTCCGGTTACCAGGGAAACCCTTATGTCCATGATGGTTGCCAAGGTATTGATTTGTACTTCAGATTTCTTAGTTGCGCTGTGTACTACCAAGTGTAAATATAAATAAGACTAAACCTCCAAATTGGGTCACTCAAGAGAAAATAAATTAATCCCTAACCATTTGCAATAGGTAAATAATCAATAAATCATCGCCTGGGCATCTCACCTAATCAACTCCTAGACCTTCACTCTTGATCTCATCATGTCTCTATCTTAATCCTTATCACCACCTCCACCCCTCTCACTCCCATTGGCAATAATGCTTAATTATTTTTAAATACTTTCTTATTCTTGCAGGTTTAATTTATTAATTTAAAACTTGTGTTTTTTAATTTTTATTCATACACCATTGCATGTTAATTGTTTGATTTCTCTGTTTTTCTCTTAGCTCTTGGCATAAAGATGTTTTTCTTTATTATTAATAAATTTATATTTAAAATCGAAATTAACATTGTTTCTAAGGATATAGCGGAAAATTCTACTTCAACACCCACATAGGTCTCATGTGAGTATGAAAGGAGTGATGGAAAGAGAATAAGTTGGAGAAAAAATAAGAGGTAAAACCTGGATATTTTGTGAGTAAAGTGTTTAGGTGTTTAAGAAATTTGAGTGTTGGAATAGCAAAGTTGGAGATATAGCAGAGAGGATATATAAAATAGATGGCTAATATATGAATAAGGCTGACAGAGATGCATATATGGGTTAATTTATAGGTTGTAAATGACTAAGGACTAATGTATCATTTGTTGCAATTGTGACGGAATTCAAGACTAATTTATTTTTGTTAGAGACCAAACTACCCATAGATAATATTTCCAAGAACTAATTTAAGACTATAAATAAATAATGTCCCAGTGATTTCTTGTAATGAAAGTTAAGTGCTTTCTTTATGATTTTAAAACTCCCCTAATCTCGTAAAACATAGATATGTGGTATATTCATATTAGGGTGTAAATTTGATAATGTTACATATTTATGTAAAAAGAATATAACTCGAAATTGTGTTGTGATATCCAAATAATAAAACTGCTTTTCAGGCAAAATAGAAATCATAGCCAGCTGACTAGTTATCTACCTTTTAGATGTTAATGAATGCGAGGAATCCAAAGACGATTGCACTAGTGAAGCAACATGCCAAAACGTACCAGGTAGCTACCATTGTTTGTGTCCGGAAGGATATGAAGGTGATGGGAGAGAAGATGGAACAAAATGCAGTCACAAATCCAGTTCCAACTCCAAGACACAGATCATTTTGATAATTGCGTTGAGTGAGTATAATTCTAGCTATTTGCAGCAATAATATATAGAACATCTTATTGAAGGTTCAGTCATACCACATGTTTGCTATCACAGTAATATTGTTGAAGGATATTTCCTTGCTATTTAACAACATCAATCCATGTTATAGATTGCTGTTAAGAAATTAGATATGAAGTATATATTACATTCAAGGTGATGTTGGTACCATATAATTAATTTGCATTTAGAATAGTGATGATCCTATTCCTTTAGGCAATACTTGTCAGGCAAGGAGCATTTTATTTTTTTTTTTTGACACCTGGCAACAGTAAAATAAGGCTGAGACAGGATTACATGAATAAAACAGTCAATGATTGTTTTCACTTGTTTATGTCCAGGTGTAAGTGTGAGCATCTTAGCACTACTTGTAGTAAGCTTTTATGTGTATTGGGGAATGAAAAAAAGAAAGCTCATCAAACTCAAAGAACAGCTGTTTCAACAAAATGGTGACCAATTGTTACAACAGCATATTGCCAGACATAGAGGATCAGCCGAAACAGCTAAAGTCTTCACAATGGAAGAGTTAAAGAAGGCCACCGACAACTTTGATGAAAGCAAGGTCCTGGGCCAAGGGGGCCAAGGCACAGTTTACAAAGGACTGCTAGACAACAAAACGGTAGCAATCAAAAAGTCCAAAATCAGTGACTCCAGCCAAATTGAGCAGTTCATCAACGAGGTGGTCGTGCTTTCCCAAATCAACCATAGGAATGTGGTTAAACTCATGGGTTGTTGCTTAGAGACAGAAGTTCCCTTGCTTGTTTATGAGTTTATTCCCAATGGAACTATTTCTGAGCATATTCATGATCATAGCCAATCTTTAAAACTTACTTGGAAAACAAGATTGAGAATAGCAGCAGAAACTGCTGGGGCCTTGGCATACTTGCATTCTGCTACTTCCCCGCCTGTCATACACAGAGACGTGAAAACTACCAACATACTACTTGATCATGATCTCACAGCAAAGGTTTCTGATTTTGGAGCTTCAAGGATTGTTCCTCTTGATCAAAGTCAATTAACCACTTTGGTGCAAGGGACACTGGGGTATCTTGACCCAGAATACTTCCACACAAGCCAGCTAACAGAGAAGAGTGATGTCTACAGCTTTGGGGTTGTCCTAGCAGAGCTACTAACAGGAAGAAAAGCACTCTCTTTTGACGTGCCAGAGGCTACAAGAAACCTTGCAGTATACTTTGTTTCTTCAATGAAAGAAGGTCGTTTACTTCACATTGTGGACAACAACATAGTAGATGATGCAAGGGCTGAACAACTAATTGAAGTTGCCAATATTGCAAAACAATGTTTAAAAGTGAAAGGAGAGGAAAGACCTACCATGAAAGAAGTGGCAATGGAACTTGAGGGGCTTAGGGTTGAGGAAAAGCACAGATGGGAAAGTGACAAAGCGTATTCAGAAGAGACTGAAAACTTGCTTGGAACAACAATACCTGTTTACAATGTTCAAGAAGGTGCTAGTGGAAGTGGGATTAGTTCTGGGTTTGATAGCATAAGTCAGATTCCGATGTCATCGGGTGGTGCCAGATGATTATTACCCGATATAGTAGTTAGTAAATGAGAAATGTTATTTGTACTTACCATTTGTGGGATATGTTTACACATTTCTCTGTTATTTGATGAGGTGTGGACTCATTTAATTTGGATTCACACTCTATCAATGATAGATAAGAGTATGTCAGATGGTGCTCACACTATATGAGTATAAATAACACTACTCTTCATAAATAGTAAGTCAATGCCAATGCATCTTCAAATAAATAGCCATTAAGTTTGTTGTAATCCCGTTTTGTATTGGATAAGATAAGATAACGTACTGATAATAAATGCGATGTATTTGTGTGTATTGGGCGTGTAGGTTTGCAAGTAATCTGTCTTCATGCTTATGTGAATTTGTAGCTTCATCAATTCCAAGGGTTTGTGTTATTTCTTTAAGTAATAGAGTTTTATATGAAAAAATAATTTATATTTTCACCTCAGTGTAACCTAGCTAATAATCATTTTATTTAAAAGTTATTTGATTTAATATTACAATTCAGTATAACAGCGAATTCTTAAAGGTTATATGAGATAAGTAGGTAAAGAATATTCATGAACAAATATGGATAAGAAAATAAAAGAAGAGAAGAGAAATATTTTGCACAGAATTAGAAAAACTTTTTTCATATAAGTAAAGTAATCCAATAATAACATAAAATTATTTTGATAAACTTTTCTTTGAAAAAATAAAAATAAATAAAGGAATCGAATCAAAAGAATTGAATCACATTAATGCAAAATTCGATACAAACTCTAACGAGTAACGAGAGTGACCTGGGAGGATCCGAGAAGATACTTGGGGCTCCATGCTCAGTGGGGCAAGTGTAAAAGAGCAACCTTGTCTTGGATTAAGGATTCTATCTGGTATATACTCGGTAAAGTAAACATATCAATCACATGGTAAAAAATAATCCCCCAGCCATTTCCATTACCCCCAAACCCATACCTCTGGCAGCAGATGAGGAATTTCAATTGCAGAACCCATAAAAGATCAGACATTATTTCCAATGCTGCAACAACATACATATATATGCCATAATGCTGTATATCCCTCTCAATGTCTGATCTTATATATACCTGTTTTGGTTTTGGATGCCACTTGCAGTTCTCTCTTTCTGTCTGTCCAGTGAGGTTCTCAGTCTCGAAGCAATCCACCAGAGCGTTCCTAGCCTCGCTCACACCCGCGTCCGACTCCAGCCTCAACTTGTACAACACCATCATCATCATCTCTAGATTTCTTTCTTTTTCTTCTGGTCGTGACTATCTTCTCTGGATAAGATTTTAGCGTTTGATACTTCAAGGACAAGTACTGGGCTCTAAGTACTAAGCCAACTACTGGGCCTCTTCTTCTTTCTTCGTTTTTATAAATTCTGTTTCCCACTGTGTTGTTGGGCTGTTCCTGGCTCCTTTGTAACAACTAACACTCTTTTGGTACAGAAGCAAAAATCAGACAGGCTCATATTTTTATTTTGTCTGAATTTGCTTCTTTTTTTTGTGGGGGATGCATCATGTATCGTTTTGTTTGGGCACTTCAATTTAAAAGTGGTTTTTAAAATAACTTGTCGTTATTTGGATAGTATGGAACAGATTGTTTTTTATAATAAATTATTTAAAAGAATTCAATGATTTGTGTATATTATATAATATTTGATACTTATAGTTAATTTGGTAATAAAAATTTATGATTCTAAAATAGTTATTTTCTACTAATAATTAAAATTCTTAAAAAATTATTTATAAGTATAAACTAGTTTTCAGTTTAAAATTGTTAACTTTTTGGTTATAATTTGTTTTCATGTTTTTACCGAACATGATAAATGCTTCCAAATTTGTACGGAGATCCCAAACATGCTTTATTAATCCCTATGACCCTATCTCTCATTGCACTTGTGGAAGTGAACTGAAGAGAGATCAAGAGGGCGGAGTTGGTCCATTGATCTTGAAGTCGCAATCCAAGATGTAAAAAAATTTGGATATTATGCATGATAAAATCATAAAATTTTAGAAACAATAAAATCCAAGAGATATTTTATTATATATATATATATATATATATAAATAATATTATGTTATGTAAATTATATTAATTTAAATATCAAAACCTTATGATCTATTATTAATTTTAAAAAAAGATAATTTCTAAAAAGGAATTCAACTTCAAGTCGGATTGAACCAATCCAAAATACAACTTAGCAGCCAAAACAAATCCAAAATATAATGTAGATCCAACAAAAAAAAAATTAAAATGCATCCTATGAAATTCCATATGTAATCCAACTCAATAAATTTTAGCCCGAGCCAAGTTATCGTATCGGAGAAAGTCTTTTTTTTTGGTCTGAAGATCTGATTTCAATAAAAATAAAGTGGAGCGGGCCAACCTCCTACAGGCCCAAAGATACACCTAGACACAGCTTGCAAGTTGGGACAACACGAACACTTCTAAGCCCAAAGAAACAAACAAGTCACACAAAAAAAAGACCCCAGCCCTCTAGAAAGACTACAACAATCATTTAGATTCTTCTGACCAAAATAATACAAAAGTCAATTAGATTCTCTGGCTAAGATAAAATCTAAAGGGATTGGGGGTAAGGATCAAGAAGCTGCAATTTTAGCCACATAATCAGCAGCTTCATTTGTCTCACGGGGATACCACACCACTGCGGATAACGAGAAGCAGGACATAAGGTAGAGGGAGCTATGGATCCGAGTCATTCAACCAAGTTTGTTTTAGGCTAAAACCCCTCAAGTTAGTCTCTCATATCTATAATGGAGATAAATTAATCATTCAGATTTAGAAGTTTATATTAATCCCTCAAATTTAAAAAAAGGGACAAATTAGTCCCTATATAAAATTATCGTCTAAGTTGTGTCCTATTAACTTTCTTATACATACTTTCACTTATTTATATGTACTGTTAACTTTTATGGTGAATCATAACTGTCTCATTTCTCTAAACGAAGTTATTTAGACATTTTTCTTTCTCTATCTCACCATAGTTCTCTGCTTAAAAGAAAATTTTGACTTTAAGTTGCATTTGTTCGTCAGAAAGAGGAGTAACTGTAGGACTCATTGTGAAAATTAATAGGACACGTAGCAAGTTAACAGAATACGTAACATTTATGCTAACATTAGACAATAATTCAGAGGGGCCAATTTGTCTCTTTTATAAAATTTGGTCTAACTAATATAGATTTTCTAAATTTAAGGACTAATTTCTCCAATGGACTAATTGCGGTTTTAGTCTTTGTTTTATTTTCATTTCGATGTGTCACTCGATAATATATAGAAGCAAGTTGAATTAGTTTGTCTTTAGCCATCGACTCGGGTCTTTCACAGTTTTTGTATTTTCAATTCTCATTTATTCGCGTTAGTTTCATATTCGCCTGTAAAGCCCACGAAGGCAGCCTCCATCACCTACTAAATAAGTAAAGTGTTATTTCCTTTTAAAATTATAAGCGTACTTTATTTTAATCCCTAAAATTTTAAAATTAACTCTTTAGTTTTGAAATTGCATTCATAGGTCACTTTAATCTCTAACCAATACCGTTAGTAACTATTACATTTTGCAATGGCACGTTAAATGACACGTGACATGTCACGTGTCGTTTACAATTTCATGCCACGTGTCACTTAACGTGTCACGTCAACAAAATGTAACAATTGATAGTTATTTGAAGCTTATTAAGTGACATATAAAATGTAATTTCAAAGGACGAAGAGTTAATTTCAAAATTTTATGAACTAAAATGAAGCACGCTTATAATTTAAGGGTAAACACTTTCTCCTTACTAAACATACTATAATTGCTACTACAAGTTTTAGTGATGTTTTATCTATGACTAATAATGGATACAGTAATATTGCATAACATTCTTACAATATAGATGAAAAAAAAAACAAAAAAGATGGTGGGTTTAGGAAACTAAGAAACTGAAATGGGCCCATACCTTCTTTATATTTTTACCTATGTTGTAAGAATGTACTGCAATAATAATATTGTACGCATATCATTACTTTGACCAGTTGCTTGCTATGATCAACATTGGTGTGCTGATCTGGTATATATTTGTCTATCTGTGCTGGCTTTTTGATGTATCCTCTTCTTGTATTATATGCAGCGTCTAAGTCTTTATGTTCTCATCTCTTTTTTTTTTTTACATGGTTTGTATTTTGGCTTGGCCCATCTTCTTTGGCTCGTCTCTTTCTCAGGTGCTTCGAGCCCACTTTCTTTTAATAAATTTATATTCATATTTTAAATTTTATTTTTGAAATTATGCTCAGTAATTATATATATATATATAGAAAACTCCCAAACAGCAAAGAGAGAGCAACCAACGGCAATTCAAAATTTGACCAAAAAAAAGGCAGTTCAATGTGTATAAATGAAAACACCAAAGGGGGAGGCATCATGTCACCATCCGTTTGTAGTTCTTCAATAATTTTTTAAATCCATGGAATGGTAAAAAAAAAAAATCCTCTTTGTACATCACAGGTGAGATAAAGGAAAAACTATATTATGTTAGGTCCCAGAGTTGAGGATAGAATAATGCAGCTGTGATTCTTATGTCACCTTACATTTTAGTTGTATTATTTTGTTCCTCAATTCTAGAACCTAACAGAATGTAGTTTTCTTTTATCTCACTTATGATGTACAAAGAGGATTTTTTTTTCGGCTCATCCATGGGTTTTTATTGTTCCTCATCCATTGAGAGAGAGAGGGGTTAAGAGAGAAAGAAATAATAGAGTTAAAATGGTAATCTAAAATTTTTAGTTTATTAAAATATTAATAGGGACCATATGTTCATCGTTCACCATGTAAGCATCCATCATGTTTGGCCCATCTTTTTTGGCTCGTCTCTTTTTGAGGTTCTTTGAGCCAAATGTGTGAGAAAAAAAAATCATAATGAAAATTCCTAATTTTTTTTAGAGTGTGTCATCATCATCATATCTAATAATAATAGAGTGTGTATCATGTTCACTTTTGAATGAAAAAATAACATTTGTCATTTTTT
The DNA here is from genome assembly GCA_030441495.1 of Dalbergia oliveri. NCBI lineage: Eukaryota > Viridiplantae > Streptophyta > Magnoliopsida > Fabales > Fabaceae > Dalbergia > Dalbergia oliveri. Next base: position 10,092,223 of record JAMLFY010000003.1, on the reverse strand, counting down.
GAAAGGGATCTATCACGAACTAAAATCTTAAGAGTACAATGAGGGGCAATCCCTATTCACACTTATGCAATTGCATCCTCCATATTCCGTGGAATGTTGACAATTGTGTCGTGTTGGACTTTAATTTCTCCCCTTATGGTGGGTATAAAAGAAAGAGAAACTCGGATCATCTCAATTTATAAACACAGAAACCTGAAAAGAAAATTAACGTAGTCATGGCAGCAAACCAGCAGCACTTCCTGCTGCTTGTTGTTGTTGCGATCCTCTGTGCAGCACAAGCAGCAACTCAGCCCAATCCAAACTGCACAACAACCTGTGGCTCCCTCAGCATTCCCTTCCCATTCGGGACCACCGAGGATTGCGCCCTAGATAGCACTTTCCTCATCGATTGCAATAAGACTAGCTCAAATTCACCCACCCCATTCTTGCCACAAACTAATTTCAGCGTGCTGAACATCTCACTCCACGGTGAACTGCGCGTCTCATGGCCGGTAGCCAGTTATTGCTACGATGGCAAAGGCAACAAATCAGCGAAACCTACCACCAATACAACTTAACACGGTTTAGCATCTCATCAAGGCGGAACAAGTTAGCAGTGATTTGTTGTTCCACTGTTGGAGCGATGGTGGGGTATGATGATCTAGAGGGAATCAAGGCCTACGTGACAGGATGCGGGTCTTGGTGCAATGAAGTAAATGATACAACTAATGGGACGTGCAACGGCGTTGGTTGTTGCGAGAGTTCATTGCCCGGCCATGGGCTGTCCGGTCTCGCCTATGGAAGTGGACCAATGTTCAACCAGAGAGGCAAGGATGGCTTCAATCCATGTGGTTATGCGTTTCCTGTGGAAGATGGAGCCTATGACTTTGTGTCCACAGATCTCAACAAGTTCGATGATAAGACGATGCCCGTGGTGCTGGATTGGAATGTGGGCAGCCAGACGTGTAAGGAAGCTCAGAAGAAAGCTTCCAGTTATGCGTGTAAGGCACACAACAGTGAATGTTACAATTCAACTCACCGGCATGTTTACCTTCGCAAATGCTCCACTAGTTTTCGAGGAAACCCTTACATCCTTAACGGTTGCCAAGGTATTATTCCACACTTCTTGTTTGTATTTGCATGGAAAAATGTCCGGTGTACAATATTTGTTCAGAACAACTTTACACCTCTATAGCATAGGGCTACATGAAAACAAATTAAAAACAAGTTTTTTTTTTGGGGGTAAGCAAATGATGAAGCAACTTAATAAATATGTGACTCATCAAATAGAGCAACTCTTCATGTGCCTTTATACTATAGAAGTATAAAGTTATTGTAAAAAAATATCATATATCAAATATTTCTTATTCGTATTTGCATGATTCCTTTACAATTTGACCTTAATTTTGTTTGTTGAACTGTAAAACTAATTGTTTCTTTCATTTATGCAAATTTTGTGAAAATCAATTATATATAGGTAATTAGATGATAAAATGAAATTATTTTACACGGTGCGGTGGTACATCAAAATTAAGTGTGTGATATGATGAAGAGTTTTAAATCAAAATTATTTCATAGAAACTATTCATATTGCTTTTTACTCAAAAGTTAAAAATTATTTAAAAACTTATAATTTGTTTTTAACATTTAAATCGAAGGAGATATGACGAAGAGTTTTTACAAAAAGTATTTTAAAAAAAATATCTTTTTATCAAAAAATATATATCGAAACAAACGCATCCCTAAATTTTAAGAATTTTATCCAATATACATTCAGTATAGAAAGATTCTCTTAATTAAACTCTTTTATATACATATATGGTATGAGATATTAACATTGAATGTAAAATTGTGCACTCATTTCTTCTAATGCAATTATATATGAGACTTTTGGCTTTTGAGGTAGCATAGTAAGACTCAAACACTTTTGTACGTGGAATTAATCTGTGTTTGCTATAAATGTGAAAAAAACAAATCATAACTAAGCCATTATCCTTCCTTTAGATGTTAATGAGTGCCTGGAATCTAACACCTGCGTTAAAGAAGCAACATGCCACAACACTCATGGTGGTGGCTACACTTGTTCTTGTCGGAAAGGATACGAAGGAGATGGGAAAATCGGATGCACTCCCAAATCCAGGACAGAGTGCTGATAATTGCATTGAGTGAGTTACAGGCTTATAGGCTATAGCTCCATTTTTCTTTTCTTTTTTTTTCACAATCAGAATTATAGCTCTTTTTTATTCTCAGTTCAATCATAACATGTAAATAAATAATGTCAACCGCGTTCACTATCACACTGCATATTGGTTATTGTTCCCACCATCCCTTTCAAAAAAGTTATAGCTGAAAATTTTTAAAAAGTATATTACTTTTATATAGTTTTACTCCTATTCTTTTTAATGTGGTAAACAAAAATAAATGTGAGATACAAGAGAAATAATAATAATAATAATAATGACTAAGATAAAATAGATAATTTAGTTCAAAACAAGTTAAATTCATTTTTGTATTTGTGTTAATCTAATCATATCTTCTGAGGAACATTAAAAAATAATTAAAAATAGATGAAATTATTATTATTATTATTATTATGTAATTGTACGTGTAAATTTTTTTTGGATTACCATTTAATCAAATTCTTTAACTTGTATTACCTTCCAAATAGTAATATGATAATCAATTATACTTCTTGGAGTTATATTACACAAATGATAATATATTTTTTTTCTAAATTATCAATATATTAAAATTATTTTCTATTATTATTATTATTATTATTATTATTATTATTAAGTTAACAATATATGTCCTTGCTTAAATTGCCACTCTCAACTCGGATTTAAAGTTGTATGCATTCGAGGTGATTTTGGTACTGTTATTCGAGAAGGTTGATCCTAATAGTTATCTTTATCAGGCCACGAAACATCGAATTAGTATAGCATACATGGTAGGTTTTTAACATGTGAAATCAGCAAAATAGAGCTTATGATGAGAAATTTTTAAATGTTAGTAAAAATAATTTTTCTACTATTTAATTTTTTATATTTTTATTTGTAAGTTATTTTTTATCTCACTTTAATTATAATTTTGGTATAATGATTAAATTGGTGAATATTAAATAATGAAAAATAATATTTTCTTTATCATAGTAAGCATATAAAACTATCGAAGGCTGAGACATGATTAATTGAATGAAACACTGGTTATTTTTGGAACTCTTGGAGTCCTTAACCGTCATTTGGTTGAAAATAAAGAAAATGAGAGTAGAAAATCGAAAGATTATACCTTTTCTTACTTAAGTGTGGAGAGCAAATAGAGAAATAAATGAGTGTAGGGCTCACAAAAATTTTCTCCGTTATTTGAGAAAAAACTAAAGAGAAACACTAACCTTATTCAAAATAATAATTTTATTCTTATATATTTATTTCCCTGATCCTTTTCTTCCCTTCTTGTAAGAATAAAAAAAAAATCTTTGATTCAATTATATATTTTTCTCATTTGCAATAAGAGAAAGAAATGTTTTTCAATTTTTTTCCTCTCTTTATTAGCTTGTCATGCGAGCAATATAAGAGATAATTAATGAAGTTGATAGAAGAAAAAACTAAATTATTCTCTTTATTTTTTCTTCTATTTTATTCCTTTCATACATCAGTGAAACAAAAAATAATTGTTTCCATTTGTTGATGTCAGTTGTCAGTGTAAGCATCATAGCTCTATTCGTGATGAGCATTTATATGTATTGGGGGCTGAAGAAACAAAAGCTCATTAAACTCAAAGAACAATTTTTCCAACAAAACAATGGCCTATTGTTACAACAAAAGATTGCTAGACATAAAGGGTCAACTGAAACAGCGAAAGTCTTCACCATGGATGAGCTAAAGAAGGCCACCAACAACTTTGATGAAAGCAATATCTTAGGCCACGGGGGCCAAGGAACAATTTACAAAGGACTATTACCAGGCAATAGCACTGTAGCAATCAAAAAGTCCAAAATCAGTAACTCAAGCTAGGTGGAGCACTTCATCAATGAAGTGATTGTGCTTCCCAAATCAACCATAGGAATGTGGTTAAGCTCTTGGGTTGTTGCTTGGAGACAGAGGTTCCCTTGCTTGTTTATGAGTTCATTCCCAATGGAACTGTTTATGAGCATCTTCATTATCAAAGTCAATCTTTAAAACCTACTTGGAAAATGAGATTGAGAATAGCAGCAGAAATTGCTGGGGCCTTGGCGTACTTGCATTCTGCTACTTCTCTGCCTGTCGTCCATAGAGATGTTAAAACTACTAACATACTACTTGACCATGATCTCACTGCAAAAGTTTCTGATTTTGGAGCTTCAAGAATAGTTCCTGTTGATAAATCTCAGGTAACCACATTGGTGCAAGGGACATTGGGGTATCTTGACCCAGAATACTTCCACACGAGCCAGTTAACTCAGAAGAGTGATGTGTATAGCTTTGGGGTTGTCCTAGCAAAGTTACTGACTGGAAGGAAGGCACTCTCTTTTGACATATATACCAGAGACTGATAAAAATCTTGCAGCATACTTTGTTTTTTCAAGGGAAAGGGGTCATTTACTTGATATTGTGGATAGTCACATAATAGATGATGCAGAAGTTGAGGTACTAAATGAGTTTTCCAATATTACAAAACGATGTTTAAGGTTAAAGGGAGACGAAAGGCCTACCATGAAAGAAGTAGCACTGGAACTTGAGAGACTCAAAGTTGAGGAAAAGCACCGATGGGAAAGTGACAAATCTTCATCTGTTTTCAATGTCGGTGATGGCATTAGTTTTGGGCTTGGTACCATAAACCTGGCTTCAATGTCATTGGGTGGTGTGGAAGATGATTAGTTGACATTGTAATCACTAAGCCTATATCTTTACTCAGGACTATATGCTAATGCATCTTCAAATGAATTGTTATGTAGTATGTTGTGCTCTGTAGTATTGGATGTGAGATTCATAACACCATGTATCCGCGTGTTGTGTAATAGGTTTGCAAGTGAATCTTTCTTCATGCATCTATGACTATGCAGCTTCTTCAATTACAATGGTTTGGGCATTTTCTTTCTAGTTCTTATGTTTGAATTTAGACATAGACGTTTTCTTAGTTTAATATGAGGGGAGCAATAAGTGGTTTCAGAGGTGATATTGTTTTCTTTTACAATTAATCATTATGTGTTTTATTTATCAGAATAATCTTGGAAAGCAAGGTTGAAAAAAGTGAACTTATAAGACAATATTATACTATATAAATATTGTTACTTAGGGTTAATTCAATAAACATTAAATGATTTATTTATATTATATAATATTTGATACATAAGGTAAATTAAGTAAAAATAATATATTTTAAAATAATCACTATCTATTTATAATAAAAAATTTCCAAAAAATTACCTATAATTATAAGTTATTTTTCAATTTAAAATTATTAACTTTTTGTTATAATTAGTTTTCATGTTTTTACTAAACATGAGAATTTCTTCCAAATTTCTACTGTGCAAGTGAGGGTGGGGCTGGTCCATTAATCTTGAGTTACAACCCAAGATGTATCAAGGGACGATTGTTTCAAGCTATACAAATCTATTTTAAAAAATAATTATTTGAGAATGGTTTGTTTCTAGGTGGAGGTTATGTTGGTCCACCACCACTTTTGTAGCATGTCATGCTCCTTAAAAATATTTTTAAAACACAACCCATGCCCAATTTTCTAATATTGCAAGTAAGTCCTTTTTATTTTTATTTATAGATAAAGTCGATGTGACCATAGATAAAAGGGGTTTGAAGAATATGAACGTGATTCTTCTATGCAAAAGGGGGTTGCCAGAAGTATCACTAGAATCTCTCACCATCCAATCATTCTCAAGCTCTACATACTTACCTAACCTCAATTTAACGAAACCTCAGCTATTCAAATATTGGAGAATTTTTTCAGGTCAATTTCGCCACATATGTTGTTGTGAAAATTTTCAATAATAAGTCCCAATTCCTTTATTCTCTGTCCAATTTTACTGGTATTAACTCAACATTATCGCTCAAATCCAAAGCAAGAACCTCCATTGAGAAAAAGACTTGGTTGAAACCATTTAAAGTGTTCCACACGTTCATCTAGGAACTAATTGAAAGACACTATTTACCATAAAACAAATTCTCTAACCACTACCCAATTACAATGAGCCACTAGCAACTTATTCCAATTTCGTAGCTTTAAAGGAATTGTTAAATTAGGATGTGGTTGGGAGTTTATGGACAAATTATATATCACTTGTAAATATGCATAATTATTCCAATATTTACTTGTGTTGATATCAAATCGATCCACCACAATTGCTACCCTTAACATCATTAGCCATAAGTTCAAGATCATCTCCTCTATTATTGTTTGGGTTCCACTTTGTGGACCCTCCTTTAAATGCTCATTGACCCTATATTGCTGCAAGTAGTTTGATGTTATATCTGAGCTGTGAATATTTTTTATTTTTGTGTTAAGTTAATGAGCATATGTTGGGGTCGATAAAATTGTTTAAGGTGGTGTTCAATCTCTTTGCGTTTGTCGTATGGACATGCTACTAGAAAATTTGCCAACGATTACTCAGAGTCCATTATGGCAAAATCACCTCCCTCAATTAGCAAAACCAAAAACTTTTGCCACTTTTCTTAATTTTAAAAATTAAAAATTGGGTTGATTCTCAACCCTTCAATTTTAATGAAAGTCAATCTGATGGCTAAAATATGCAGACCATCGAATGCTCCAAAACAAATGTGAACCAAATTATCCGCCACCTTGTTTCTATGTTTGTTATAAATTTTATAAAATTATTCATTAGTATCATCTTTCCTAATTCTAAGAAAGAGATATTCTCATATTTTAGTGAGATTTGAGATTTTATTCTCATGTTGAAGGATGAGAATAAAAAAATTTTATAACTTAGAAATAATAATTATTCAGAACAAATCCTAAAATATTCCTTAATAATAATGTGTTAGGGATATTTTAGAAATTATAATATATATTCCTGATAATATATATTATAAAAAAACTTAAATTTAATTATTTCAAGGAATCTCAACAAATAATCCAAAAATTGTTTAATATCGAACAAACAAAATTTTTAAAATTCCTAAAAATAACATTCTTGGTATTACATTCTCATGAATGAGATTCATTGGAACATAATTTCAAATATCATAACAAATGCTCCTATAAAATTTGGAACTTATGCATAATAAAATCATAAAATTTAAGAGATTTTTATATATATATATATATATATATATATATATATATATATATATATATATATATCAACACAAAAATAAAATTATGTTATGTAAATTGTATTAATTTAAATATAGAAATCTTCCTTCACAATCCAATATATATATGTAAAGAGAGAGAAAGTTTAATTTTCACAGGTATTGATTGTTATGCAAGAGCTATAAATTCTTCTCAAGATTAGATTTTCTATTTCTTTTTTTCAGAATAAAACAGATACATTCTAAGCTTGATGCTCCACAAATACACCAACTCTAACAGCGTGATTAGTACATAGATAACCATGAAGAACACGTGGATAAAACCAAGTAGGAACTGATGTGATACTTCTAAGGCGCTATAGTATTAGCAGCTGCGACAAAACCAAGACATGAGCTTTATTGAACTTGCTAACGACTCAAACTCTGCTACTATCAAAACAAACTCACCAAACAAAAAAAAAAAAGTAAAACTAATGTAAAGAGGAAGAAGAAGAGGGGCTCGTGGGACCTACCATGAGGGGTGGGGTCGCCCCCCATCTAAGATGAGGGGGCTACTAGAAGCTACGGGTTGTGAGGAAGGGAGAAGAGAAAGGGGGAGAGGCGCTTTAGGTCAATGGGGGAAACTCCCCGTCTCTCTTTGTGGATGGGGTCACAATGAATATGACAATTTAGTTAGAGTCGAGTTAAATCAAGTCAAAATATAACTTAAATCCGGAGAAAAAAAAAATATGCATGGTATGGAATTCCATATATAATCCAAATCCAACAGGATAAATTTTTGCTCGAGCCAAGTCATCCCATAGGAGCAAGTCTTTACAGAGGCTACTGACGCGAGTCATTCAACGGAGTTTGTTTTATTTTCCTTTCTTTTCGAAAAGTCACTCAATAATATAAGTAAGAGTTTTGCTGTTCAACACCAAAAGTGAATAATATATATTAAAATATTTATTTTATTATTATTAAATATGATAGTTATCTCTATATATTTTATTTACTCATTATATTTAATAATAATAGAATGAGTGTCTCAATAAATATCTTATTTTAAAATATTGATATAGCAAAACTCTACGAGTAAGTTTAGTCACTTTGTCATGTAGCCACGCTGACTTGGGGTCTTCCACGGTTTTTGTTTTGTCTTTTACTCCAAGTCTTCTCTCCATTTCCATTTTCCAGTTACACTGACGTATATCTGGCTGAAATAATTAGTACCATTGCATTCTTATCCTGAAAATTAAAGGAAATATACATGCCATTTTTTACTCTTCTGCGTTTTGTTTTTTTAAGATCAATGACAAAGCAGTAATTTAATATTTCAGTCACTCTTTTTTTAATCTTTCCCTTCACTTATTTGATATTTTCAGTCACTTAAATTATTATTGTCTTATCCTAATGTCATATTAAGAGTAAACTCCCAAATTAGTTATTGACAAATATTATCAAACAAATTTGTCTCTAAAAAAACTCATAGTTTCTGAAAATTTGAAAAATAGGTTGAATTAGTCTTTTTACAGAAACTAATACGTTTGATGGAATACATTTTTTAAGGACTAATTTGTTTGAAAAATGCCAGAACAACCAACCAAGATTTTCAAACATTTTCAATTTTTTTTTTTGGCTGAGGATTTTCAACTTTCACTTTATTTGTATTGATTTCAGATTAGCTGGGTCTCCAGAATAATGCCGCCTCCATCACTAGCAAGGTGTTCCATCACTTACAGGTTTTATTGATGTTTTAACTATAGCTAATAAACTTGAGTGTCGCATATGAATACTTTGACGTGCTGCATATGAATACTTTGACGTGCTCTTATATATATATATATAATTAAATGATGAATTTCATGGATAATTTTGTGTCATTAGCTTTGTCATTAACGGATTTTACATAAACATTGGCTTGTTGCTTGCTATGATCAACTTTGGTATGCTGGCCTCGTAGACTTGTCTGCTGCGGTGTCCCTTTGATGTATCCTCTTGTATGCAGCATCGATTATGTCTTGATGTTCTCTTCTCCTTTTTTTCTCTGTTTTGTATGTTTGGACCATTTTCTTCGCCTCATCTATCTCTGAGATGCTTTAAGCCTAGCTATATGAAGACAAGTATGGAAAAAAGATAGTAGTCTAACTTTTCCTATATGTATATCCACATCAATCCAATTTTTTGTGGAAGAGATTGCAAATCGAAACAAATGTGTTGTTCACCCTCCACCCAGAGAAAATTCTGCCCTTCAATAGCTTTCACTTTGCTTTTTATGTCTTATGCTTCAATATTGAAAATAAAATTTATCTATTTTCAATTAATATTTATTACTGTAAATAAACCTATTAATTGTATAAATACATATATCTTTCATATTTTAATTACTTTTTATTTTTAAATTATTTAAGCAAAAAAAAAGCTTTATTTCATTTTCTTCGCAAATAGTAGTACGATCATACATTTACAAGTGAATTACTTTAATTTTTATAAAGCTATATCTAAGTAACATAAAACGTTATTTTAATAACTTCATATTCCTAATTTGAATTTTATTTTTCAAATTACATTCAGTACTTATATATATATATATATTAGAATTCCTAACATTTTGAAAGGCATTAGCACGAGCTAAAAGCTTAAGACTACAAAATACGATGTTTGAAAATTTTTTATGGGATTTGCACCCACTAAACAGCAAACTATGATGTTTGAAATTTTTTTAATGAAAAATGGTTTGAGTACTTGAAAAGGTCGGGTAAGTTTCTTTAAAAAATGGGTTGAGAACTCGGAAAAGTCGAGTTTTTATTAAAATAATATTTTAAAAATGAATTTGACACTGTCGAATTTAATAAAAAAAATAATATAACAAAACTCGACATTAGCTAAACAATATATTTTTATAAATTATTTCATAATCTCATATTTCATTATAAAAATTATCTAAAATGCATGCAGAAAATAAAAAACCAAACCTCATGTTAACCTTTCTCCCCTTCTGCCGGGTACAAAAGAAAGAGAAACTTGATATTTCTATACATCATCTCAATTTATGAATGCAGAATCCCGAAAAAAATTAACGCACTCATGGCAGCGCACTCATCAAAGCAGCAGCACCTGCTGCTGCTGCGGCTACTTCTTGTTGCGATTCTTTCTGCAGCACATGCAGCAATTCACCCGAACCCAGACTGCCCTAAAACCTGTGGCTCCGTCCACATTCCCTTCCATTTGGAACCGCCAAGGATTGTGCCCTGGATAGCTCTTTTCTCATCGATTGCAACAAGACTAGTTCTGGTTCTAATTCACCCACCCCATTCTTGCCACAAACCAGTTACAGGGTGCTGAACATCTCGCTCCTGGATGGCGAACTGCGCATTGTATCGCCAGTAAGCCGTATTTGCTTCCATGTCAACGGCACAAGAATGAGCAGAGACCCTAAGGAATTCAACTTGACACACTTTAGCATCTCATGGAGTCGAAACATGTTAACAGCGGTTGGTTGTAACACGGGTGGTTTATTGATCGGGGTTGATCCAGAAAATGGAAAGAACTACACGACAGCATGCGTGTCTTTGTGCTACAGACCTGATGATGCAATTAACGGCTCGTGCACCGGCACGGGTTGTTGCCAGATTACAATGCCTACCCAACGGTTTTCGAGAGTCTATTATCGTCCTACTGGCGGTTTTGTTGGCGTCGGTGTGTTTAGCTTCAGCCGGTGCGGCTATGGGTTTCTGGCGGAAAAGGGAGCCTACAACTTCTTGTCCACAGATATTGGCACTGGCAACTTGAAGCACACCAGGATTCCCATGGTGCTGGATTGGGCTGTGGGGAGCAAGACCTGCCAGGAAGCTCGGAAGAACGCTTCGAGTTATGCGTGTAAGTCACGCCACAGTGAATGTCACAATTCAATGACGAGACTCGGTTACCTTTGCAACTGCTCCACTGGTTTTCAGGGAAACCCTTATCTCCTTGATGGCTGCCAAGGTATTAGTATTTTAGATTTGTTTGAACTTGCTTTTGCTTGATTCCTCAAAGAATTTTGATTAAATATACACTTTCGCTACAAAAAGAAAAGGTTAAGGTTCAACTCTTTGTACATACACTTCTTCCGTTTTAATATATCTGTAGTTCAAAAACAAAAACAAACAATTTTTTTAAAAAAAAATTGACCTCAATAATATATATATATAATTATATAAGTTGATAAAATTACCCATGTATATTTTCCTTAGTACAATTAATGCATTACTCCATCGATACACTATATCCGTTACCCATATCTATATTTGACACCTTCTTGAATTATTATTAATTAATAGTATAACATTATTTTGTATTTTCAATGCATAAAAATTAGACTCCTAATGTTTAACCCTTGCAATAATTATCATGTTATCTCAAAAGTCACATATATATAATCTATAATTGATTGGTAGTCTAAGTGTGTGTATATATATTTATATTTGTATTTGTATATATTGATTTATACCGTCACCTAACCAAATAATCTCATTTATTTAATTTTTTAAGTAGTAAATGTGAGACTTATCTATCTTTATTAATGTGGCAAGCAACATGGTTGAATAACAGTATAAAATGTTTTACTTTGTCAATACATAAAATTAAACTATATATATATATATATATATACAAGTTTAATTTATTTAAATCACTAGTTAATCCTTCTCGTCAGTCCGAAAATATATAAATAACTTGTGTAGTTTTCTTACAGAAATCATTTCTCTTAAATAATCGACAAGTGCATAAATAAGCTGATATGGGACTATTCTAACTTAACATCTCTGGTTCCATCCTTGAATATGTAGCTATGTCAAAACTTGGGAGGATACCCATGGTTTAGTTAAAATAAAAAATAAAAAAACTCATTTAGGATTAATTATTCAAATATTTTAATATTAATTTGATTTTAAATTTTTATATAATTACTAAATATATTTAAAATAAACATATATAAATTAATCATATATATACATATATACAATTATTTTCTCTAAATTTTATATATAATTATTTTCTTTAAAGTTTTCTCAAGACAATAGTTACCTAAATAAACACAACCATGGCGTGGAGACTTCGTCCCTTAACCAGTGTGGTTCGATCTCCACTCATAGGAATTGAGCGTATTTTATGACCATTTGCCTCTTTGGAAAGTTATAGTAAGGGGATTAGTTATCTATCTTATATCTGATTTGATTAAAAAATAGTGACCTAAACACTAATAAATATCTTAGAGAAAGAAAAATAAATTAGAATAAATAACTTGCGTAAGAAAAATTAAACTTGTGTTTAATGAATTATTTACGTTAGTTGTTATTATTATTATTATTATTATTATCATCATCATCATTAGAGGTGTTAGTTATTGTTTTAATTAAAACATAATGAAAAGTAATAGTTTTTCTTTTCTAAACTCTGCTGTCCATCGCGAACGTGAAAACCATAACTGACTAGTTCTCCACCTTTTAGATGTTAACGAGTGCGAGGAACCCAACAACTGCTATAGCGGAGGAATATGCCAAAACTTTCCTGGTAGCTACAGCTGTTCGTGTCCAGAAGGATACGTAGGAGATGGGAAAAATAATGGAACAAAATGCAGTCTCAAACCCAGTTCCATTTCCAGGACAGATACCATTTTGATTATTGCATTGAGTGAGTATACTGCATTCAGCTGTAATTATATATAACATTTTCTATTCTTGGTTGAGTAATAGTTATATATAGCACATTGGTTTTTAAACAATTGGTAACAGGAACCAGAAATAATAACTCAACACAAAAAAAAAAAAAAATGCAAATGATCTACTGTGTTTCCACTTATTTATGTGTATTTTGCAGGTGTTACTGTGAGTGTAGTAGCACTACTTATGGCGAGCTTTTATGTGTATTTGGGAATGAAGAAGAGAAAGCTTATCAAACTTAAAGAACAATTTTTTAAACAAAATGGTGGCCTGTTATTACAACAAAAGGTTGCCAGACACAGAGGATCAATTGAAATAGTTAAAGTCTTTACCATGGAAGAGCTAAAGAAGGCCACCAACAATTTCAATGAAAGCAAGATACTTGCCGAGGGGGCCATGGAACAGTTTACAAAGGTCAATTAGTAGACAACAGAACTGTAGCAATAAAAAAGTCCAAAATTAGTGATCCAAGCCAGATTGAGCAATTCATCAATGAAGTTGTTATACTATCCCAAATTAACCACCGGAATGTGGTTAAACTATTGGGTTGTTGCTTAGAGACAGAAGTTCCCTTGCTTGTTTATGAATTCATTCCCAATGGTACCATTTCAGAGCATCTTCATGATCATAGCCAATCTTTAAAACTTACGTGGAAAACAAGACTGAGAATAGCAGCAGAAACTGCTGAGGCCTTGGCTTACTTGCATTCTGCTACTACCCCATCAATCATACACAGAGATGTCAAAACTGCTAACATACTACTTGATCATAATATGACCGCAAAGGTTTCTGATTTTGGAGCTTCAAGGATTGTTCCGCTTGACCAAACTCAATTAACCACTTTGGTGCAAGGGACATTGGGGTATCTTGACCCAGAGTACTACCACACAAGTCAGTTAACTGAGAAGAGTGATGTTTATAGCTTTGGGGTTGTTCTAGTGGAGCTACTGACAGGACGAAAAGCGCTCTCTTTTGCCTTACCTGAAGCTGATAGAAACCTCGCAGTGTACTTTGTTTCTTCATTGAAAGAAGGCCATTTACTTCACCTTGTGGACAACCACATAATAGATGAGGCAAAGGTTGAGCAATTAAAGAAATTTGCCAATATTGCAAAACAATGTTTGAGGGTGAACAGAAAAGAAAGACCTACCATGAAAGAAGTGGCAATGGAACTTGAGGGACTAATAGTTGAGGAAAAGCACCGACGGGAAAGTGACAAATCGTCTCCCGAAGAGACCGAAAACTTGCTCAAAGCATCATCATCATCATCATCGGTTTTCCATGTTGAAAATGGCACTAGTGGAAGTGGCATTAGTTCTAGGTGTGATAGCATATGTCAGATTTCAATGTCGTTGGGTGGCGGAAGGTGATTTGCTGATATAATGATTAGTAGGTCTATATCTTTACTCGGACTAGATGCTAATGCATCTTCAGATAAATAGTTACGTAGGATACTGTATTCTCCTCTGCCATGGGATATGATATTGATAACTGCATGTATCGATCCGTGTATTGTGTTACAGGTTTGCAAGCGAGTCTTGTGTTCTTGTATTTGTGAATTTGTAGCTTCTTGACTTTCAAGGATTTGTGCTTTTCCTTTGTGGTTCTGAGCCGTGATTTTAAATGTAGACCTATAATGAATACTAGTATTTTCTCGGAATTCAAGTGGATGAATGGTTTCTAGGTGATATTGCTTTTACAATTAACCTTCATGTGTTCTACCAAACTTAAGTAATCTTAGAGTATGGGGGTTGACAACAAGAAGTGGATTCGCAAACAACAGATTAGATATCGTGTAGCTTGTTCATCGAAATCTAGGTTCTTTTCACTTTTGTCGCGCTGTTCTGGAGAAAACTGCACATCGATCTTTTAAGCCTAAATCGGAATGATGTTGCATTGTCACCACCCATTTCCTTGCAAGAAGGCCGGTTCCCCAAGTTCAGGCAGTGGACTTCCATTCCAGAGATTATCGTAATCAAGCTTTCCTTTATTTACAACTAGATGTTTGTGGTGGATTAAAATTCTCTCATGTATATTATATCCTAACCTAAGACGGGTATAGTGCGGGAGAGAAAGATACTCTTTCATGACATACCAGTTGTGACTTGTGAGTTTCAATAACACAAAATATTGCTAAAGTAAAATCTCTTGCTCAACCTTTTTCTCGACAATCAAAATGATTCTCGGGTGAGTTGCCATTGGAAATCTTAAAAGCTTCTTCATTGTTATCAATTCAGTTAAGTTCAAATCAAATTTCTCGGAAATTGGCAAGTTGAATAAACTAACTGCTTTGAATTAAGCAACCTTTATGGTACTATACCACTCACCAGCTTCTACTAGTTCTTGTGTTACTCAAGACACTTTTCCTTCTTGATTTATAAATCAACTAGTTGTTTGGTCCCATACCAGAATCATTTGCTATTTCAGCTTACAGAGACGAAATCATTGCGCATCTCTGGCCTGCCACCTTACAATTTCAATTCAACCCAAATTTCATTTCCCTAAACACAAAAGTAGGGAAATTTAACAACAGGGGACTCAAGAATTCAGTAAATTAAATTTTCATCACAAAGAAGTTGAATGTTCATAATCATTTACTGACAACAACAACGAAATTAATACAAAGCAGCAAGCAAACACACAAACAAAGGGCAACATTTGCCAATCCTAAAACATATATGCTCTTATTAACTATATTCAATTTTTGAACCCTCCCCTTCAGCACGGCAATGTGTCCTTTAGTTGATGGCTGGGCCGATGCCAACTCCAATGTATCACTTATAGTTGACCAATCTTAACCAAGAACATGTAGAAGACTTCCTTGTGGTCCTTCAAGCCATCCTATTTGACCTCCCCTGTTTTTTTGCAACTCTACTGCCACCTAGCAAAGCCAAAAACAAAGGGTAAAATGTTCCAGCACCTTGTTTGGTCTATCATGTGTCATTTGATCTCCAATTCAGTATTTAATTTGCATCTTTAAAAGATGAAAAGTGGAAAAGAAGTTTGTAGAGGTAGAAAAACAATGCTACTAAACTGTCGTATATTAGCAAAAAATTTACCATTAATGTTAAAAACCTAAAATAGCAAAAAAGCATTAGATATAATTACCATTAATGTTAAATCCATTATTATATTGCAAATTATTCTATATCCTATAGAGAATAGACACAGAAATACAGCTTGACCAACACGACATAGCATTTTTTGTTACCTAGCAAAGCCAAAATCAAAGGGTAGAAGCTGAACATTTTAATTTTGAAGACAACGATGAAAGAGGGAGAATAAAGGGATCTGAAGAGGTGAAGGGTGGCAGATGATGTTTTTACTTTCTCTTATTACTCTCTTACAAAATATCTATTAAATTTAGGTAAACACAACTATTAAAAAATTAATAAATAATATGATAATAAAATACTTTCATAGAAAATTATAATATATAGACTAATATATTCCTATGTAAAAAAAAAATTTCAACAAACTTTTTAAATATGCTAACAGGCATTAATTATGGTCATTAACATTTAAAATATTATTGAAATAAAAAAATTATATTTTATTAAAATATAAAATTAACATATATTTTAAAAAATAACCGTATTTAAAAATAGACACATATTTTAAAAGGAGATGTGTGTATTTTAGCCATAAATGGTTAAGTAACTATGAATACTTTTTAGTCTTTTAGAAGATAATCATAATAAATGGGGCTGACCCACTAATATCTGTCTCATTATTAAAGGTTTAGAGCAAATGAGTGATTTGGTCTATGAGCGGGTAAGAATCTTTCTCGAATGGAGGAGGAAAGATTGTGTTATGTGTTATTTGCGTAAAACTCACTTCTTATTATTTACCCTTCGTTGTCTTCTTTAAAAGTTGCTCTCAGTACTGTTTGCATCTCCTGCATGCCTATTAAAATTATTTAAATATGTTTTTTCAACTTGTAAGTCTCATTAGGCTTATATATGAATAAAATTTTCTTTCAAAACAAAATTTTACCATTACCATTTTTGTTCAGCCCAAACCTATAAATGGTCCATTTCACTACCCTAATACTCAATTACCATTCACTCATCTTATATTAATACTTTCTCTAATCCTCAATATAAGTTACTTTTGAGTTATGAATGAGAATTAAGGCAATGATTATATTTTATTAATATTTTAAAAATTGAAAATAAAAGACACAAATATCATTCTATCAATAGCCTCTGCATTCTCTCTCCAACTAAGTACTCTAATAAACTTATCTCTAGTTATTCTCTATATCCAATTAAATAAAGGGATAAGACATGTATGAAATAATTAATAAGTCACTGAAATATGAAAATGACCTGTATTTTGGATCAGAAAAAAATCCCAAAACGATTTATATTGAAGACCAAATGAAGTATTCTGTATAAGTGTTGATTTGATAATTTTGATGCGTCAAAATGAGGACAATTTTGATGTATCAAAATGTAATACCCTAGTTTTAAATAAAAGGTTAGAAATTTTTTTTTTTGAATCAAGGAGGGTGCCAGTTACCCTTATTTGTCGTTCGCCTGAAATTTATTAAGTTTGAACCCTACACGCCTTTGGAGGGCTATATGATAAAACTATTTTCTTGGAATCAAAAGTCCCAGTAATTATTCCCTAGAGAAAATAAGTTAAAGAGTGATTTTTAATGAATTTTATAAAACCTTTAACTATTCTGTTTTTAGTCCACAAGTTTGTAAAATCATAAGAATTTTCGAATTTGAACTAAAATCCAAAAATTGGACTTTGATTTGTTGGGATTTTGATTTTTCTAATATTTTATTTGAATCCAAATGGGGGTATTTCCTTATTTACATTTATGTTTATGCTTTAAAGTTCATAGAAAGTAAAATATGTTTTAAAGTTAATAGAAAGTAAAATAAATTATTTAACTTATAATTAAGAAATGTAAATATTTCGGTGAGTGCTATGGTCAGGGAAAGGAGGCGACACGCAAACAATTTTTATTGCTCTCTGGTGCGCAGCAACAAAATTATAAAAACCCCCATTTTGGGTCCAGACCATTCAGAACGCCCTCACACCCTTCTCTCCCTCTCAAACACGAGAAACTTCGAGAAACCTCACCTCCCAACCCATTTTCACCATCAAAACTCCATTTTCTTCCGTTTTTTTCAATTCTAACGTCAATCTTTCACTTTTAAGACTTTAAGGTACGTTGTTCTCTTGGTTTTACTCTCTTTCCTTCAAGTTTTCCTTGTTTAGCGGTGGTTTTCTCTACTTCTCAAGGGACAGGAGTTCTCTACCTTGTTAGAGATGGATTATGGGGTATTTAGAGGTTGTAAAGGTAAATTTAGAGCTCTGTACTCCCATGTTAGATAGTGGTGCCATTTCTTCTCTCCAGAGTTCTGTTAACGTTGTTTCTAGATTTCACCCCTCCAGGTGAATAGATTCACATATGTGATCTCTATGTTCTCTATTAGAGTTATTTTCATGAAAATATGATTTACTGCTTGATTTTAGAGAAATACCTATAAAGGTTTGAAGATTTCTATTGGATTATATGTTTTGGACTGTTGATTTTAGAGCATGAAATATATTTTTTATAAAACTCATGGGACCATGGTTGTTATACTGATTTTATGCAGAATTGATGATTTACGTAACTATTAAAGGTTTTTATGATTATTTCAATGGATTATGGAACTGATTTATTTATATGATATAGTTTTATAACCAAGTTTAGAGAAAATGATTGGAAATATGGTTTTAGATTTTGTAATTTCAGAATATGATATTGAGTTTCTAGTTTATGAAAAGTTTGACAGTTGAAATACGACTTAGATAATCAATCAAAATGTTTTAGAGCTTGAATCTTCACAAGATTTAGAATAGTTGACGGCTACATACTCTATGGATGTATGAAATCACAAATGTCTACAAAGGGTGATCCCTTGGACATGGTTTCATAGCCACAGTTATGCTAAGGTCATACTGTTAAATCGCTGGATTCAAAGTTCTTAGAGTAACGAGTTACTGTTAATGAGAAATAATCTGAAATTCAACATAAAAGGATTTTAGAGCACGAATCTTCGTATGACTAGAACTTGGCGGATACATATTTTGTGGACTTGAAGTCACCATATATGATTTTATAGTTAAGTTATGCTAAGGTCAAACTCAGAGTTATAGAGATTCAAAGCTCTCAAGGGTTATAAGCCCATGAGGGCAATCCGAGAGAATTATAAGCCCACGAGGAGCAATCTATTCAGAGAATTATAAGCTCACAAGGGGCAATCTATTCAGAGAATAAATAAGCCTATGAGGGGCAATCTATCCAGAGAATAAATGCGCCCACGAGGGGCATGGTTCATGAGGAACCATTAAAATCTCAGTGAGCTCTTGTTACGAGGAACTGGACATTTTATACTAGACATCATTATTTCTCTAGGAGCTACTACATTAAAAGATTAGTTAATATCAGGTATGAAAGTAAATTGAGGAATTGTTTTGAGTTTATGAAATAATGATTTGAATATATGTATATAATATATACGTATACTTGATTATGTATGACTTTTGAGTATTATTGATGTTATTATGATTTCATGCATTACTTCCTTGATGTCCCATAAAGGGGGTTTCAGGTGAGGACTCACTCATCGAGTTTTGGTATCAAAACTCACCCAACTCCTTTCTCTTATTTTTCCAGATAGAACAATGGCTCCTGTTCTACTCAGCCTTTTCCTTTTAGCCGAGGAGTGTCACTGGTAAGCTTCACTTAGGGTGAAGCATGCATCCTTGTTCGTTAGATTGCTCAAGTACATTGCAGGCAAGGTCCCAGACCTTAGAGCATATGTTGCACTTCATGCATTACTGGCATTATGATTTTAGATGTTAAAACTAGCTTGTGAGATTTCAGTTTTGACTATTTTAATGTAAAGGCTAGATGATTTGTCTATAGAAAATAAAATTATGTTTTAAATAGAGTTTTATGAATAGAGTATACATGTAGAAACGGTCAGCATGTTACAAGGCTTATGTGGGAACGAAATATCTCACGTGTCGGTCACATTTCCAAAGTCGGGTCGTTACACAAAATGAGGACTATGTGACTATAGTTCCAAAACACAAGAGAACCAATATATCTTTTGCCTTTAAAGGTGGAAACTTACTGCATGTTTGAAACCGAGAGCCTTCAAAATCAATTATGAAGCTCTAAAATCAATTTTTTCTATTTTATATGTTGTTTGGTTTTACATTAGGATACAATTTCAGAATTAATTTTGGGTTCAAAATCATTCTAGTATAAGTGAAAATTTGTTACTTTTAAATTTTTACTCCTTTAATTTTTCTCAAAATCACTTCTTAGATCAAACTGCCAAATATAAATCATTTTACCTCAAACCAAATACACACTTAATTCCAAAAATCCAACCTCTAAAAGTTGGATATATATATATATATATATATATATATATATATATACATACACACACACACACACCCACAACAAGTATACACTGCTTAAATTTAATAGTTGATATAGTTCATGGAAGAAGAGATTGTTAGAGTCCCACATTACCTAGAGATAAGGCCTAGATAGTCTTTATAAGTCCTGGGCAACCCTCATCTTTTGAGCTAGCTTTTGAGTTGAGTTAGACCTACTCAATTCTAAAATGGTATGAAGGCTAATCTCTTCTTCTATGGACTATATAAATAAAGTATAGAAGCACAAGAAAATTAATATAATTTGATTTTCTTTTTTGCCTATGTTTACGATTTTACCCACTAATTCCCTAAATTTTGTAAAATAAGCAATACATCAAATTTTTTCTTTTTCTTCATTTTTTAAATATCTTAGTCATTCACTTATTTATTACATTTAAAATATAAATCTTTTAAAAATAAAAACTAAGAAAGAATTAGCGTAACCCTGAGAAAGAGTATTTCAAACCTGAGTATTTGAGCGGCCAACAAAATCTAATGTGAGGTCAAATAATTGAACACACAGAGCACACCTTATGCGAGAAACCAAAAAGAAGAAAATGAAACTGTTAGCACCAAATTTCACCAAGTGCTATAATTGTCGAACTGACATTCGACTTCAACCAACAGTTCAAGCGTCAGCGAGGGTTTGACAAGTTAAAACTGATGAGTTGTGTAAACTTTACAAAGTCTTTGGTTTGTCAAACCATATGTCGAAATCCAAAGAAGGTTAGTTGACAGCTCGAATATCCAGTTTGACGATGCCTTTTTACTAGATGTTTGGCGAGACAATATTGACAAAGTTCTTTATTCGACGCTTGACAAGCCGAAGATTGAAGTTTGTCATTTGGGACTTAGAAGATTTTTGAGATCAAAGGGAAATCGGGAAGACAATGGGAGACTAGTAACGACCACTATCATTCTCGAGGTTCGAAAAGTCGAGGTTGTGACTTGTCACTTGAAGACTTAGAAAATTCTGAAGATGTTGAAGACATTGCCATAGTAGCTCCAAGGCATGTGTTCGTCAATTAACGGTTATTGAAGGATTGACGAAGCTTGACAAAGACGCGACAAGGTAGTGATAAAGAGCGAATGACAAATCAAGAAACTGTCAAAGACACGTGGACAACATCTAGAGACAGCCAAGGACAAGTGTCAAAATCCTAGAGACTTAGGTTGTCTATAAATACCATCTGTATAAATTGTAAGGGGTTGAAATTTTTACTCACACACTCACTCTTACACGTCTCCAGTGATAGAACAGAGTCCTGAGTAATTGTTCTTAACCCATTTTCCTACTTTCTTAGGATTAATTTGTCTTTAAGTTCTATGTTTAATTTCTTTACAAGTACTATACTCATTTACATTTGTCAATCAATTTACATTCTACAACAATTTCTTCTTCTTCTTTAATATTTCAAACATAACATTCACATAATCACAACACAATCACTTTACATTGCATTCAATCTCATCCTCATTTCATAAGAAACAGTTTGACACTCGATTCTTTTTGGTGGAGAACCCAAGAGGAGTGGCTTTCCATTCCCCGAATCGAGATCTTAAAAAGTAAAGGCTATCATTCAAACTCTTAAGTTTGTCGATACGCCTGTTTAGAGCAATTTAGCCTCCTGCACAAGGAGATTGTCAATTATTTATTGTTGACGATATAAGTGTCAAAATTTGCTTTAAATAGAAACTATAGAGAACCCTTCCATATTCGATTGTGGATTTGTTTGTCAAACTTGTAATGGAGAGGCCAATAGTTTGGCTCACTTTGCTAGAGGGAGATTCTGGAACATGGTTGTTGGAAGAGGAAGACCTCACGTTTCATTGTTGAGAAATTTTTATATACTCCTAGAGTACATTTAATATGTGCTCCAGGAACATTCACAACCACATTTTTTATTTAAGTTTTAAGCATTTTAAATTAAAATTGAATGGTTATGATTATTTCTAGAGCACGCATTAAATTTGTTCTATGAGCATGCAAGTATTTCTCTTCATTGTTAACCTTTTAGATTTTAACCATAATTAGGAATAAATTCGGTTTCATATATAAAAAAAGGTTTCCTTAAAAAAATGGTTTGTTTAGTATCAAATTAAAAAGGCAAATGATATTTCAACCTCCAAAAGTAGATGTCCAATTGAGACATTCACTCCATCATCATTAAATATGATGGTGGCACCCATTTTTCCACCAATCCATCAGTCTCATATAACTATATAAAATTATATTGCACCTAAAGTATATCCATGAAGTTTCTTCTCTTATGGAGTGTTTGCTTCAAGGTATGTTTAGTGATTTCCATAAATAAATACTTGAGAATAACGTGTTCTCATATTTATTACAAGTTTTGCAAAATTATTCCAAAAAAAAAATTTCCTATAATTTAGTAAGATCTCATTCACACAATGAAATGTGAGAATAAAAGGTTCCATGACTTTGGAATAACAATAATTAAGCATAATAAAAATATCCCTTAATTATTTAACTTTTCTCCATAATTTTTATTTACTTGGCACTTATCTGCATTTTGTATATCTATTACACTTCCAATTTAAAAAAAAATTATTAATCGTCACATTGCTCAGATGAATAAATTTAAAAAAATTAATTGTTAATTTTTTTTGGAAGTGTAATTTTCATTTTGGATGATAATAATAATAAATGTATTAGGGGTATTTTGGAAATTATGACATATTTTCAAGAACATATATTATAAAACAAACAAGTTTTAAATTTATTTATATATGAAACTATTAACAAATAATTCTAGGAATGTCTAGTGCTAAACAAATAATTTATTTAAAATATCTGAAAAAACATTTTCAGGAATTTCATTTCTAGGAATTACATTCCTAAGAAAATAATTTTAAACCTTGAAACAAATTAAATGTCCCCTTAATATTTTTTTTTAATAAGGTTAACGGAAAAACCACATGAAACATCTAGCTTTAAAATACTTTCCCACCTGAAACAGACACCCACTTAAGCATTGTTGGTAATGAAAATCTTGGTGGAAATCATTGAAGAAGGGAAAGTGAGTCAAGCTAAGCCAGCTCATAAGCCATTTTCATCTCATTTTGTTAATAGTTCAATAAGTTAAGCTCATGAGTTGATGGGCCAAACTTGTGTGTCATGAAAGTTAGCTCATATATATCTTTATGAGATAGTGATTGATTTTGTTTATGTATATCTTTTACGTGTGTTGTAATACCTTAGGTCACGTGTCACTAGACACGTCTAGTACGGCCTTAAGGTCCCCTGGATCCACTCGTGTTGCTGAAAAGACCTCAGAACCACCAAATTAAAGTCATGGAAAGTGCAAAACAAATCTACCGTCAAGCATGCTTGCTAGGCGAGGCACCCTAATGTGCAAGCTCGCTAGGCCAGGTGAGGCTCATAAGCTCACCTGGCCAAACCTTTTGCCCTTGGATGGTTCTGGAACTTGCTGATCTTGCCTAGTGAAGCCTTTTCCTTCATGGATGATTCTGAAAGTTGGTGAGCTTGCCAGGCAAGGCTCACAAGCTCGCCTGACAGCCTCACTTAGCAAGGGTCCTTGATGCATGAACAGTGCCAAACAACATAGATTTGAGCTATGAGATCCCCACCCCTATATAAACACCTTTCTACACGTTTTGGGTAGCAAAAATTGAAAACCCTTGTCGCAACTCTCACAACTCTCTCTTCCACTTCCTCACTCTCAACCACACTCAATCCTACCTCTTCTAAGTTCTAAGGTAAGGATTTAACTATGGTTTATGTTAGATTATTCTCCTTTCTTCCTCCTCTATACTGGAGGTGATGTTATTTCTCATTGTTGTCAAGTGAGGGTACTCCCCAATATTCATTCAGTTGATTTAGAGTTGTTATTGATTATTCATATGTCTATGTTGTTTTATGACAATTGTTGGTGTCATTCCAAGCTTTCAAGGTCAAGTTAGTAGTACGCACACACTCTCCCTAAATGGTGAGTGAGTTCAAACTCATGACATTAGTTTTAGTCATTATGAGTATGTTTTATGCATGATGATTGCTAAATATGAATTTAGAGATGAATAATATATTATAGACATGATTTTACAAGTTATACTGAGCCTAGAAAAATTATGACTTTGATTATAGTATGAAAATTTATTTTAGAAAACCATGAGATCTTGATTGATATGTTATATGGTATGGACATGTATTACATGCTGAAGAAAAGTTTTATTGGGAAATATATATTTTAGCAAGTTTGCCAAGTTGTCAAATATGTTTTTATGAACTTATGATATTGTTATATTTTCAAGACTTGGAATTTCAGACTATGTTTTAGAAAATCTAGTTAAGATATATTGGAAAAGAAATATTGAATAGAGTATGATTTATCTTCACGAATAAATAAGTTATTACGATTTCAAAGTTATCAAGTGTATGAAACTATGTCAGCAAACTACGGACCATACTTGATATAGCCTTTCCTGGAAAATATTTGTGTTTTTTATAAGCTTTAGAAACTTGACATTTCTCGATTGAAATTTTATGACAACTTTTAGAATAAGTAATTAGTGAGAGAAATAGGAGGAGTTAACGACAATAGAGAGATCATTAACCTTGGTATACCATGTTACCTATGAGGGCACTCTCCTTATCATTCAGACATTAGATGTGTCTGCAAGGGATCTATTTCATGTTGCATAGTTGTCCATGATGGACACGATTTGTGAAGAACCGATACTATGTCTGAGAGATATCTAGTTCGCGAGGGACTGATATCATCTAGCTAGATAGCGTGATATATTCTATTTCTTTACCAATTGCTCCAGTTAACAATAAAACAGTTTCGGAAAGATATATGAATCCTTTATCAGTAGATTATGTATGTATATGAAAATGTTTTTGCTTGTTACATGCATATTATAAGTATCTTGTTAGTTGTCCCATGTAGGTGGTAGGTGAGAATCCACTCACTAAATTCGTTGAGCCACTCTTCTCTCGTCCTCCTTATAGTTGCAAGTCCAATAATATTTGTTCAGACACCGCTTCAGTAGACGTAACTATTTCCAATGGTGAACTTTACTTTGTAATAAGGCTTAGCTTAGGTTCATGTTAGAATTAGTGTGCTCCAATAGTTGCGCGCAGGATTCGAGCCTTACATTTTATTTTAAGATTTTGTATTTATTTATTTTCAAAGCTAAAAACATCATTATATATTTTCAGATTTTAAGCATTGATTTGAGATGTAAATTGTGATTAGGATTTATGTAATAAGCCAGGTATGTACCCTCAATTCAGTTTTAGTATTAAATAGATTTTTAGATTTTGACTAAGATCATGAAGTAAGACAAGTTTACAATTGAGTATGTTAAAATAGCTCAATAATTTATGAATTTAATTATTATGTTTTCAAGAGAGAAATTGATATCGATCTTCAAGAAAATCATGTTTTAATCATGAAAATCATGTTAATTTATACATTCTGTGAGTCACACTACCTGGAAGGTTTACGTGAGCCAGATTCCCACGTCGGTCACATTCCTGGATTAGGTCGTGACATGTGTATCTTGAGATGTGTATCCTTAGATTTTGGAATATTTTGAATTGAGAATATGTTAAATCTGGTAGGATATGGTAAATCTAGTAGGATATGGAAAATCTGTAGGATATGTGAAATTTGGTAGAATATAGAAAATCCTTTTAGATTTGAAAAATCGATTAAGATTTGATTTTAAAATCTTTTAGGATTTGAAGATAAGGAGTCTTGAAAATAAAATCAATAACCTAGATGTATGGTAGTGTTAAAGAACAAGTGAGAGAGTATAGTAAACTCTATTATAAGAGAGGGTGTACAAGGGGCTTTGAAGTGGGAACAAAGTGAGATTATTGTACTGTGTTTATTCTCATAGTGAAGGAGATTGCTATTTGGGGTAGATGTAAGCTTGTGATTTGCAGAACCACTTTAAATTCTTGTGTCTCGACCCTCATTGTCATCTTGTTTATTTTTATCTCTATGTTCTTATGCATTTATTTGGTTTATAGAATTCGTACGACTGTGTTTGTTCGACTCATTCTGCGCATCATCTCCAACAACTTGAGCTAACGATTTAAGCTCATTTATTAAATGAGTTGAGCTTGAGCTTCATTATGTTTGACTTACTAGCTCGCATGAGCTATCTCTCTCTCTCTCACACACACACACACACACACACACACACATATATATATATATACACATAATGGATTATGTATTATATATTTTTAATATATAATATGTATTATATGCATTTATTTATGATTACCAATTATTTAACCCATGCATCTTTAACCCGTACTATGCATGCGGTGATAAAAAAGAATAGTTTGAATGTGCTATGTTAGGGTGGTTCAAGTTAAATCATGGCTACTAACTAGCTTCATAGCACCTATATATAGTTCTGTTTTTTCGCCTCTTTGCTATGGAGTAAGGATCTGCGATTTCCACATCTCGTAAAATATCGCCCCTGAAGTATGGATGAAAGAAAGGAGAGTGGGGCTGACCGCATTAGCGAGACAAATTAAAGTAGGGCAGAGAAGTTGAAGAAATTCATTGTTAATGTTTGTTTGAGGTAAAACTACGTCGTATAAATTAAATTTTATTTCTAACCATTGATCATATCTTAATTGTTATGGACGGTATAAATCACAGCACATAACGCTGTTATGTTAAAAGAAACGAGAGGATCCCCTCCCAAATAATACAGTCAAAGAGATTGAAAAAAGCACGCAGATTATTAAGCATTGTTGGCAGAGCTTTACTGAAAAAAGAAATCTTTAATTTGATGGAAACCGAAGAGAAAAAATGTTTGAAAAAAAAGTACTCAAACATATTAAAGGGCAAAAAAAAGTAAAAAAGTACTTTTTTTAATAGAAATTTGTTTTATATATCAAAATAATAGGGCAGAAACAAGTTTTAAATCTAAAGAGGTCTATATAGATTAATGATATGTGTATAATATTTTTGCACAACGTACTTATAATATAAGAAAAAAAATGAATAAGTTGATGGATCCAGTGAAATAAAAAATTAAAATAGGCCATCATTTTGTTTACCTTCTACCTATCTAATAAGTATTTTGTAAAAACAAATTGTACGCGTATAATTCATTGTTTATATATAATGTTATCAAGCATGTCCATAGCCACAGAGGAACCTGAAAAACCTAATAAATTAAGCCATGGATGTGCACTCATCAAAGCATCAGGCCCTGCTGCTGCTCATGCGGCTACGTGCTGCTGTAGCGATCCTTTGTGCAGCACACGCAGCAGCAATTCATCAGGCCAACCCAGAATGCCCAAAAACCTGTGGCTCCATCGACATTCCCTTCCCATTTGGGATCACCAAGGATTGTGCTCTAGACAGCTCATTCCTCATCGATTGCAACAAGACTACTAGTTCTTCTAATAATTCACACACCCCGTACCTGCCAAAAACCAACACGACCGTGCTGAGCATCTCCCTGAACGACGGCGAACTGCGCGTTTCGTGAACAGTGCTCAGTCAATGCTACGCCAACGGCACAGTAATCAACGAAACCTATCCGGGCATCTTGGATTTCCCGACACCTTTAACGTATCAACTAGTTGAAACAAGATAACCGGGGTTGGATGCGACACAATTGGAGCAGCGGCGGGATGGGACTCGACTGGAAAGCGCTACACCACAGGTTGCCTGTCTTTTTGCGACAAAGATGATAACTTCACAGCTAATGGATCCTCGTGCCCCACCACCGGTTGTTGCGAGGCGTTAATACCCGGCCAAGGGCTGTGGCTGTTCGCCTACGATATTGCGAGCTTGTACAACCATAGCTATGTGAGTGAGTTCAGTCCATGTGGTCATGCGTTTGTAGCGGGAAAGGGAGCCTACCTCTGAGTCCAAAGACCTTTGGAAGTTCGAGAAGAAAACGTTCCCTGTTGTGCTGGATTGGGATGTGGGGAATCACACTTGCCGACAAGCCATGAGGAACAACGCTTCCAGCTATGCGTGTAAAGCGGACAACAGTATATGTCGGGATTCAACCAAGGGGCTTGGTTACCTTTGCAGCTGCTCCATTGGTTTTCGCGGAAACCCTTACCTCTTCCATGGTATTTTCATGCATAGTTATTAACCGGGCTTGAACCGGCCACTTCGACAACTGAACTGGTGAGCCGGGCCTTGAATCGAGCCGAGTGACTCGGTGGATCGGCTAGGCATCACAACTGAATTGAACCGGTTTAACCTGGTCCCTTTATTTTCAAAATTTGTTCGTCGGTTCTAGAGTTTTGAAAAAATAATCATACACACCAACATGACAATATCCCATATTAACATCAGTTGATTAGTAACTTTGATGTAACATTATATAACATATGATTTTTAATGATATTATTATAAATATTAAAGAATGTTATAATTATTAAATGTTTATATTATACTTTTATCATGTGATAAAAGCTCGTCCTTTTTCCACATTTGGGAAAATGACAAATGAAAAGATGATAAGCTTTTATCATTTCATAAAAGTAAAATATATATATATATAATCGTTCAATATTTATAATAATCTTTAATGTTTACAACAATACCATTAAAATCATGTGATGAACACATTTATACTATTTTGTCAAAGTTACTAAATAGACTACTGTTAGTAGGGAAGATTAATGAAGGATTTTTCAAAACTTAGGAATCTAACATGCAAAGTTTGAAAATAAAATGGATGCAAGTTGCATTTTACTAAATTTTAGGAGAAATGAGTATAATTTCTCTTTAATTTAAATACATTAAGTGTTGTCATCAATTTTTTTTTTTTATATATATGACTTCTGAAAATGTGAAACAGTGAAAGTTGTCCATATTCTATGATGTGGCAAAATGTTAAAAAAAAAAATTAAACTCTTCTTATTTCACGTTTGTTTTTGGGTTCAATATTTTGCACAATAACAGACACCGTGTCAATGTATGAATAATCTAGATCGAAAAAAAAGAGGTTAATCCAGTCTAGAAGGCTATAGGTCATAGGTCAACGGTTCGAAGGCCAGTAAACCCTATTGAAACTAAAGAATAAAATATTTTAATAATCAAATGAAAGATTATCAAAAAATATTATATGAAATAGTGTTATGTTTATATTTTAAAATTTTAATTTTGATGTAAAATTCCTTTAATTTAAGGTTAACTTACATATTAAAAAAATTATTAAATGACTTTGATAGTAATAAAAGTAAAATAAATTTTATAAAATTATATTTATATTTTTCACTGATTATAATAAAACAGAAGAAGAATAATTTGTAATTTTTGTTTTCTAACCATTGTGAAAAAAGCAAATCATAACTAAGCCATTATCCTTCCTTTAGATGTTAATGAGTGCATGGAATCCAACGACTGCGTGAAAGAAGCAACATGCCACAACACTCTGGGTGGCCACACTTGCTCGTGTCGGAAAGGATACGACGGAGATGGGAAAGTCGACGGAAAAGGATGCACTCGCATATCCAGGATAGAGATCAAGCTGATAATTGAATTGAGTGAGTCAGCTACATTTTTAGCTCCATTTTTTTTTAATAAGAATCATAGCTCCTTTTTATCCTTGGTTCACTCAAATTCAATGCATTTTAAAATAAATGTCTCTTTTATTCTTTTGGTATGATCATAAATCAATATATCTCTATACATTTATATCTAAATATATTAATTTATGAACATATAAAAAAAAGGTTATATTTATTTTAAAACGTTTGGAGTAACATGCAAGTAAATAATGTGGACTGTTTCAATTGTGACACTTATTGGTTATTATTCCCTCCATCCATTTATATATATAGTTGAAAATTTCCGAAAGCATTAGTTATTTTTATATAGTTAAACTAGAGAAAAAGTTGAGATGCAAGAGAAAAAGTGATAAAATGAATAATAGGGGAGAATATATATTGAGTACATTACACTTACCTGAGGTTTATACAAATACAATTCATACCTCCCTTTTTAGTTAGTCAACTTACACTTATATTCTCTTTACTTGTCAAATTTCAATTATATTTTTTAATGTGATATTATAAAATTAAATAATAATATATTTTTTTTTACATCATTGATGCATCAAAATTGATTTTATTATTATCATTATCGTTGTTATTTTGGCAATTAACAATATATCCTTGCTATAAATTGCCACTGTGAACTCGAATTTAAAGTTGTATATATTCAAGGTGATTTCGGCACCGTTATTCAAGTAGATTGGTCCTAAAAGTTATGCTTGTCAGATCAGGAAATATCCAATTAGCTAGTGTGCCATCCACCGTAGTTTTTTGACATGTAAAATCATTAAAATAAAGCTTACGAGATATTTTTAAATGTTGATAAATCTTTTCCTATGATTTAATCTTTTATATTAGGTTTTTTTCAGAATTTTATAAAAAAAATATTAAAAATTAAAAATGAAAATTAAAAACTGAACATTGTTTTTGAAATTTTTAATATTTCCTCTATAAAATTTAAAAAACTAAAACCAAACAAGTTATAAGCTTTTTCTTTATTTTTTTTCTCTCTATTTGTTTTCTTATTCATTTTCTCTTTTCTTAAAACAAGGGGTTAAGAATATCTCATATACATCAGTAAAGAAAAAATAGTTATTTCCATTTGTTAATGTCAGTTGCCAGTGTAAGCATCATTGCTTCATTTGTGGTGAGCATTTATGGATATTGGGGACTAAAGAAACGAAGGCTCATTAAAATTAAAGAACAATTTTTCCAACACAATGGTGGCTTGCTGTTACAACAAAAGATTGCCAAATATAGAGGGTCAATTGAAACAGCTAAAGTCTTCACTGTCGAAGAGCTAAAGAAGGCCACCAACAACTTCGATGAAGGCAAGATCCTAGGCCAAGGGGACCAAGGAACAATTTACAAGGACTATTACCAGGCAATAGGATTGTAGCAATCAAAAAGTCCAAAATCAGTAACTCAAGCCAGGTCGAGCACTTCATCAATGAAGTGATTGTGCTTTCCCAAATCAACCATAGGAATGTGGTTAAGCTCTTGGGTTGTTGCTTAGAGATAGAAGTGCCCTTACTTGTTTATGAGTTCATTCCCAATGGAACAGTTTCTAAGCATCTTCATTATCATAACCAATCTTTAAAACTTACTTGGAAAACAAGATTGAGAATAGCAACAGAAACTGCTGGGGCCTTGGCATACTTGCATTCTGCTTCTTCTCCGCCTGTCGTACATAGAGATGTTAAAACTGCTAACATACTACTTGACCATGATCTCACAGCAAAGGTTGCTGATTTTGGAGCTTCAAGAATTGTTCCTCTTGATCGATCTCAGGTAACTACATTGGTGCAAGGGACACTGGGGTATCTTGACCCAGAATACTTCCACACAAACCAGTTAACTGAGAAGAGTGATGTGTATAGTTTTGGGGTTGTCCTAGCAGAGTTACTGACTGGAAGGAAGGCACTCTTTTTGACATGCCAAGGGATGAAAAAAATCTTGCAGCATACTTCGTTTTTTCAATGGAAGAGGGTCATTTACTTAATATTGTGGACAGTCACATAATAGATTTGGCAAAAGTTGAGGAACTAGTTGAGTTTGCCAATACTGCAAAACAGTGTTTAAGGTTGAAGGGAGATGAAAAACCTACTATGAAAGAAGTGACAATGAACTTGAGAGACTCAGAGTTGAGGAAAAACATCGATGGGATAGTAACAATTCATCTTCAAAAGAGACCGAAAACTTGCTCAAAGCATCATCATCTGTTTTCAATGTAGAAGATGGCACTAGTGTAAGTGGCATTAGTTTTGGGCTTGATACCATTAACTTGGCTTCAATGTCAATGTCATTGGGTGGTGGAAGATGATTAGTCGACATTGTAATCAATAAGTCTATATCTTTACTCAGGACTATATGCTAATGCATCTTCAAATAAATTGTTATGTAGCATGTTGTGCTCTCATCGTATTATAACCATGTGTATCCGCGTAATGTGTAATAGGTTTGCAAGTGAATCTTTCTTCATGCATCTATGACTTTGCAACTTTTTCAATTTTAAGGGTTTGTGTATTTTCTCTATAGTTCTGATCTTTAAATATAGACATAGACATTTACTTAGTTTCAGTATTATAAGGGGAGCATATGAACGGTTTCTCGGGTGATATTGCTTTCTTTTACAGTTAATCTTCATGTGCTTTATCAGAGTAATCTTGGAAGACAAAGGTTGAAAAAAGTGAACTTGCAAGACAACATTATATATATTGTGAAATTTGTTCATCCAAATCTAAAATCATTTTCATTTGAATGGTGCAGTTCTAGAGAATAACACACATTTTTCAGCCTGAATTAGGATGATTTTGTCACTTCTGTTGAGAAGGGTGCCATAGGTTGTGGTGGACTTTCAAAAATTCCCCTAATCAGGATTTCCTTTTTCTCCTACCAGATGTTTCTCGTGGAATAGAATCCTCTTATGCTATATACTAACATAAGAGGGTCATATTATCAGAGAAAAGATATAAATTTTAATATAATAATTAAAACTCACTATTATTTGTCTTGATCCTTTAATTTTGTCTGTGTCTTCTTGTCTCATTACATGATAGTTTTGCGCTAGTAAGTAATGAAAAGTTGTTTCGTTCCTTTTTATGCGGCCTCAATAATGTTGTGCAAGAATAATTACTTCAATAATACCTACTTGCCAAGAAAATTGGGATCCTATAAGATACTATTTGAGGAAAATGTATCTGGCAGCGAGGATGTCACATGAAACAAAATATAGTAACCTGGAATATAGAGTTGAAACTTGAAATGCTTCAAAAGCCAGTGATCTTTACAAATTACTAGCCCTTCCAGCATATCTTATTCATGGTAAATTATGGAATGCATAAGATAAACTTGTCCCATCTAATAAGGAGTCTGTCACTTGTCACTCAACTACTTTACAAGAGACTATTTACAGGCCCTAGATAAATAAGCTACAAGAATGTGATCATATTTATATTCAGCACATCAGATACATCCAAGAGATGAATCAGCGCCCTGTCAGGAGCACTGAACCCTTCTACAGTTAAGGGAGAGCTGTAGAACTAGAGTACAGTTTGAATTAACGTCAGACCTTTCCATCTGATGAAGGAGCACTATCAGTTTTCAAGGTTGAGGCAGAAGTGGTAAACACAGAGTTTGTGCCTCTGGAGGGAGAAGAGGAAGGAGAAGGTAGGTTCTTGGGAAGCATCTATTCCCAGTGCTCCTTGGGCAGCCTTGACCCTTCTGACACAACAAGAAATGCAAGCAGAGTCAAAAGCAAGAGTTTGTGCTTCCAAGATCCTAACATCATGATGATGATGATGACTACTACTGTTCCTACTCATGAATTGCAGAGAACCATGCTTTGGCTTAAGAAGGAGCAGGGCTTGTGGTAGCAGATGTTCAGTAATGTGGGGAGGCTACCAACTTGTTTGGTTGGGGAAAGGATGCATAAATGGCAGACAGTGGGGTATTTGATAATTCTAAACTGCTAAGAAACACATGCTTTTGCTCTCATTGTCTAATACACTAGCATAGAATCTGATTGTGCATGTGTGAGGGATTTGAGGAATAAAGAAATAATCACTCAGACCACTTAATAGTTGGATACTTGGATTCTAATATTTAATTCTCTGTCTTTGTTAATATATGTTTGTTGTCAGACCTGCTCTAATAAGTGTACATTAATGTGGTTGTGGCAATTATGTGGAATATTCGGAAGAGTTTCTCACTATTTCTAGGCTGCATACCAGGAGAGGATGAAACTTGTTTCACATTAGTTTACCTCTAAATGTACTGTCTCCAGTACAATCAGTAATATTGGTTGTTTGGTTATTTGAAAACAATTTAATTATTTGACAGTTGACATAAATTGTTTCAGGCGTGTTATTCTTCCAATGATGCATTAATCTATGCCAACCTTACTTGAAGTGGTGCACACTGCACAGCAAAATTGGCCACATAAGAGTAATCCACGCTGAAATGCGTCAAAGACGCTTTTACATGCAGTTTTCCCGACAAAGGAATGTATTATAGGAAGACAATGGCATCAGTGGTGCCAGTGAAATGTGGATATATTTTTTTAAGGAAAGGTCAGCGTTAAGGAATCCCTATGATTGGTTTAAAGCCTTAAATGCAATACACTTGGTATTCTTAAATTTAAAATCTTATACCGAAGCATTAAAAGTGAAAGTGCTATGTTAGGGTGGTTCAAGTTAGATTATGGCGACTAATTAGCTCTATAGCACCTAGTTCAGTCTTCTTCTTTTTTTCTTCCAATAATATTATTTCAATACCTATTTTTTAGTGTTTCATCTAAATATTCACTTTATTATTACTAAATAAAATTGTGATTTATACTTATTCTCACTTATCCATTTCATTCAACAGTAATGGATTGAGTGTTTAGATGAAACACAAAAAAATAAGTGTTAAAATAGTATTATTATTTTTGTTCTTTGTTTATTAAGGAGTAAGGATCTTAAATTCCCACATCTAGTACAGTATCGTCCATGAAGAATGAATGATGGGAGGGAGAGTGGGGCTGGCCGCATTATTAGCGAGGAAAATTAGAGCGGAGCCGAGAAGTTGAAGAAATTAATGTGTGTTTGAGGTAAAACTACGTCGTATAAATTAAATCCTATTTGTAACCACTGTTCGTGTTTTATTGTTACGGCCGGTATAAATCATATCACATGACAGTGTCCTGTTAAAGGGTGAAAAGCGAGGGGATGCCCTAATACAGTCAAAGAGATTAGAAAAAAAAAAGCACGTGAAATTAAAGCATCCTGCTTTAAAGCCACCACTTTTCCTTTGAAACAGACACCCATTTAAAGCATTGTTGGCATAGCTTTACTTTGAAAAATAAATCTTTGGCGGGAATCAAAACGAAAAGGACTTGAAAAGGAAAATAATAATAATAAAAAATTCACAAACATATCAAGAGGTACATTTTTTTTAATAAAAATATGTTTTATCGAAAATAAAAGGGCAGAAACAAGTTCTAAATCCGGGCAGAGAGCTGGTTATATAATCTAGTCTTACCATGTCCACAGTCACACACCGGAAAGAGCTTGGGAAAACAAATTAGGCCATGGATGTGCACTTATCTAAGCATCAGCCCCTGCGGCCGAGGCTACTTGTACTTCTTGTTGTTGCGATTCTTTTACATCATCGTCATCGTCATCGTCAGCACACGCAGCAACTCAACCCAGCCCAAACTGCCCAACCAAGTGTGGCTCCGTGGAGATTCCCTTTCCATTTGGGACAACCGAGGGTTGTGCCCTCGACAGCTCTTTCCTCATCCATTGCAACAAGACTAGTGGTAGTTCCTCTAATTCTTCACACACCCCGTTCCTGCCACAAACTGACTATAACACAACTGACTATAACATGAGTGTGCTGAGCATCTCCCTGAAAGGCGAACTGCGCGTCTCTTGGCCAGTGATCAGTGAATGCTACGCTAACGGCACAGTAATCAATGCAACCCGTCGGAACTTCTTCTATTTCCGGATACCTTTTAACGTATCAACGAGTCGAAACAAGTTAACAGCGGTAGGTTGTGACACAATTGGGGCATCGGTGGGGTGGGAATCAACTGGAAAGCGCTACACCACAGCGTGCTGGTCTTTTTGCAACGAACGTGATGATTTCGAAGCTAGTGGATCCTCCTGCCCCACCACCGGTTGTTGCGAGGCTTCATTGCCCGGGCAAGGGCTGTCGGATTTCGCCTACGAGATCACGACCATGTACAACCACAGCTATGTGACGCCAGGCTTCAATCCATGTGGTTATGCGTTTGTCGTGGAAGATGGAGCCTACCGCTTTGAACCCAAAGACCTCCATAAGTTCGAGAAAAAGACGTTCCCTGTGGTGCTAGATTGGACTGTGGGCAATCACACTTGCCAACAAGCGAAGAAGAACGACTCGAGCTATGCGTGTAAGGCAGACAACAGTACATGTCATAATTCGACCAAGGGCCTTGGTTACCTTTGCAGCTGCTCCGCTGGTTTCCGCGGAAACCCTTACCTCCTGCATGGTTGCCGAGGTATTATGTATTTCATATTCTTTTTGGATTCAAAGGTTAGGTTTTGCACAATAACAGACACCTTATCATTAATGTATGAATAACCTAGATCCAACAAGTTAGAGGTTAATACAGTCGAAAAGACTAGAGATCATCGGTCAGCGGTTCGAACGTAAGTAATAATAAACCTTAAACTATATAAAACTAAAGAATTGGCCAGGAGGAAATTGATAAAAAAGACGGGTGATTTCAAACTATTTATTAGGACTCGCACATAATACAAGTCACAATAAAAATTATTTATAATAGGATAATTAATTCTTCACTTACACTTTACCACTCCCCTCATTTTAGAAAAGTTTAATTCAAAGAATAAGATATTTTAATAATAATATGAAAGATTATTAAAAAAAATTATATGAAATAGTATTGTTTAGATTCTAAAATTTAAATTTTGATGTATTGGTAGTGAATTTTTTTTTTTTGTTATTATCCAATCAAGTTCTTCATTATGCATTACTTTTGAAATGGTATAGTGCTTAATTATAAATTTGAGATTTATATATGTTCATTTATAAATAAAATTTATATCTATAATTCAATAAAACACAGATTTTGAAGTCGATCTAGATATTTAATGGACATGACTCTATAGAGTTTTGTTGTATAGAGTTTTGTTATTTGTATCTCAGCTAACGACTAACACCTAGAAAAGTTAAAATGGGCCACCCTCCAAAATTTTCTTTTTTTGGTGGGTTGGGCTGAATTTTAAACTTGTTAAGAAATTCCATCTCGTCTAACCGGAGGCTTAGGCAGGTTGCGGTTCAGTTGGCTCAGGCTTAGTCATCTTATTGTCACGACCCGACTTGGGCACGTGGGGACGTAGGAAATACCGTTCCCACGTAAGCCTCGTGACCTGGATTCCTCTATATGCAGGAAATTGCAAAACTGGTTAAGTCAGAAAATCTTTTCTACATACAAATCACCTGTCTTTAAAACATATAATCATAATTTTCCAAATTTCAGTCTCATATCCTGTTTTTGAAGTCTGAATTCATGGGGTCAACAAATATAAAGAAAGTCTATCATATACCAAACCTTTATAAGTAGTGAAATGTATAACGTCCAACCTAATAACATATACATAACATATATCATGCACTATGGTCAGGGATCCTGCCTGCATCTACACTGGAGCACCTATTCTATATAGAAGGCTTCACCGTGTGAAGCTTACCAACTGATACTCTATTGCCGCTGAGAGGAGGAAGGAGTCTGAGTAAATATGCAGGCGTTACTCTGTATGTAAAATATGAGAAATAAGAAGGGTGAGTTTTGTAACCAAAACTTGAGTGATCCTCACCCACAATCATACATGGGAGAAGGAAGGAAAATTACATAAATACCGTTAATGCAGTATTCATAAAACATTTATATTTATTTCACATAATACTAATAAAACCATAAGTTTAATAAAACCATAAAAGCATAACATTCTCAAAGAATTCTAAGAAGGAACAGACTCTCAGTAACTGAAAAATGGGTGCTCATTCCTCGTGAACAAGAGCCCTAATTGAGATCTTAATGGTTTCTCGTGAACCGCGTCCTCGTGGACTGATTTATTCTCTGGATAAATTGCCCCTCGTGGGCCTTGGTACCAAGGTTAACGTTTCAGCTGTCGTTAACTTAAGCTTCTTCCTTCAAGATCCCTTATTCTAAACCAGTCTTTTCACAATATTTCATAAACTCTTCTATCCTAGGGTTCAAAACTTAATCTCATGAATCAACAATTCTGGAAATCATAAAATTATTAATTCTCTGAGCTCAAACTCCATGTAACCCTAACAGTTTGACCTTAGCATACCTGTGGTTGTGAAACCATGCCCAAGGGATCACCCGTTAAGACACTATGGTTTCAATCCACAGAATATGTAGCCATCAACTGTTTCAAGTCATACACAGACTCATATGCTAAAACGCTTTTATGTCTAAGTTTCTAAATTCATTCCAAATATCAAACCTTCACTTGGGAATTTTAAAACCTTAATAGCATTTCCAATAGTCACCAAGTTCATAATTGGTTCAACATAAAAATCATGCTAACAACCATATATCTCAAGTTCCAAGTCCAAGTCATAGGCTAGAACCCACTCACCTGGAGTGGTGGAAGACGTAGGAACCAACTGGACCTGGGAGGTAGGAATGGCATCTGTCTCTGTCATAGATGCAACAGAGCACTAAATCAACCTCTAAAACTTTTAAATACTGAAATTCAATTTCTAACAAGGTAGAGAACCTCTCTTTTTCAGAAAGTATGGAGACCCCCTTGAACTAAGAAATCTTGAAGGAAATGAAGCAAAAACGCAAAATAACATACCTTTAAGCTTGGAGGATTGAAGATTCTAAGTTAAACTTGAAATAGTTGAAAGAAAATGGAGTTTTATGAGTGAAAATTGGTTGGAAGAGGTGTTTGTTCGAAGTTGAGAGAAGTTTGGGGGAGGTAGAGTGTGTCTGGGATGGTCTGAACCAAAATGGGGTTTTTATGTCTCTGTTGACCGCCTAGGCGTCCCCTACCACCTTGGCACACCGACTTACTCTCTGTTAACCGCCTGGGTCATATGACCACCTGCGATCTCCAAAAGCTCCAGACACCGACTTCACTCTCTGTTAACCGCCTATGCGGTCATATGGCCGCCTGGGCGGTCTCCAGAAGCTCCAGATGCTCCAATCCTGTATGTATGTGCTATCCAATATTCACTTGTGACCGCAAATCAAATAAAAAATTAAAATCCCTTTTGGATTCAAATAACTTTAAAAAGTAAATAAGAAAATATAAATGTAAATGTAAATAAGAAAATACCCCCATTTGTGGATTCAAATAAAATATTAGAAAAATTAAAATCCAGCAAATCAAAATCTAATTTTTGAGTTTTAGTTCAAATTCGGAATCTTGAGGATTTTATAAACTTTTGAGCTAAAAACGAAATGTTTAAAGATTTCGTAAAATTTATTAAAAATTACTCTTTAACTTATTTTTCTCTAGGGAACAATTACCGAGACTTTTGGTCCCAAGAAAATAGTTCTATCATATAGCCCTCCAAGGGCGTGTAGGGTCCAAACTTCACGAAATTAAGAACAGAACGACAATAAGGTCACTGACACCTTTCTAATTCGAAAAATTTTTCTAACCTTTTTATTTAAAACCAGGGTATTACACTTATGACCTATTAATTATGTAATTAGTGAAATCAAAAAATAAATGTATAAAATCGATGAAATGTGATTTAATTTATGTGAAAGTTATGTAATTTATTTATTTTTAAAAAACTTTTATGATATTATCTCATTGTTGTATTAAAATAATTTTGTTCTCAAGTTTCTCTAAAAAAATATTAAACATTTAAACAAATATTTATTTTATTTATTTGATTTATTTTATTTTTTGGTGGGTTGGCGTCAACTTGCCAATTCGCCTAAAAATGGAGTGGGCTTATTATCTCAACCTGTTTTACTTTGGTGGCCTGGCACGCCTTGCCCCTTTTGGCGGGGCAAGTCTAAGCGAGGCGGGCTTACTCGCTTGACGTATTTGCTAACACCCATGATTCTAAAAACTAGGTTAGCTGGTCCAATCAATTGAATTGAACCAGTCCAATGTTCGATCGGGTAAGCTCAAAAAATTAATCCTTTCTAAATTGTTAACAAGACTGCTTGAATGAGTCCCAAACAAGAAAAACCAGTGAACCAAATCATCACAGTTGGGCATTTGTGGAAATAGAGAAGATAACTCTCTATAATCCATAGCCCATCCACATATAGAGAAGTGAAAAGTAAGATACCAATGAACCTTTGAAAAAGAGAATACCATTGCAAAACTAAGACATCAAAGGACTAGTTTCAAGGTCCTTAAACACATCACCAGGATTGCAAATTAAGTCAGAACCACTACAAACGCCATAACAAACTTCCCAATAATTGTGAGGTCCAAGCGATGGGCCCCACCACCATGTGAAAATATAATTTTTACGTGTGAATAGTAAATTATGTGTGAACAATAAATCACTATTATGTGTGAAGAAAATTAATCCAGAGAATTTTCAACTCATAAATAGTAAAATCATTGTTCACACGCGAAGAGTTTGGTATTGAGGGAGATTTTTGCGTGAACAATAAAAATTCCTGTGCACGTGTGAAATGCCTTCTATAAATAGAGGCGGATCATTCAACTGAAGTACAAGTGAAGCAACAGAGAAACAAGAGCTCAATGAGAAGAAAATATACAATGTGTGTTATTTTTGGAGAGTGAGAAGGAAAAATAAAGAGTGTGAGTAAATCTCAGAAAGTGTAGGATGTGGGTAAATACATCGAGAATATTTTTGGGTATCATCTTTATTACTCCTTGGTCCTGCAAAATTATAGTATTTGAATAGAAGGGTTCTCACGAGAAACACTATATTTATCTCTTGGGTTGGAGAGTATAGAAAGAATATTTTATAATTATCTTGAATATCGTGGAATATTTTCGGAGTTTGTCCCGTGATTTTTCCTTCGGTATTAGGGGGTTTCCACATTAAAAATTCGATAGGCAAATTTCTTGATCTATTTGGTTGGTGTGAATAGTGATGTGGGTCCTACGTAATGAATAGTGATACTAAGCTTACTATTCATAACAATAGTGATGTGGTCATATTATTGAATACTATTCACATGAATAGTGAAGGTGGTTCCCGTAATTACTATTCACCTAGATATTTATCTTTTACTGTGTTGTGCTTATTGGTAAATTTAATTCTATCAGATTTATTTTGATACTTATTGTCACACATTGACATCATTTAATTATACTGAATTGGTCTCTGAGCCAACAATAACCCCCACCACTGCCAACAGTTGCACTAACACCTCCTTTTATCTATGAACCTCTGCAGCTGTACCTCCAGTGTCATGGATTGTTATTGTTGTCAATTGTTCCCCATTCCTGATAATCTCCACCCCAAATATCTAAACCCCCACTTTTTGATTTGCCAACCATGTTATTCAAACACTTAAAACTTGTGTTTTATTTGGATAATTACTTTATCACCATCGGATAAGATAATAAATGAGGATAAATGAGAATCATCATTTCATCCAATAATAATAAAATCGATATACAAATAAGACATTTATTTTTAGGTGTTAAAAGTTTGATTTGTAGTGCCGAATGTTAGGAAAGGGAAACAGGGAGTACAAATAAGGCATCTTGGGTCTTGGGTCTTTATGTGTGCCCCCCCTTTTTTTCCTCATGTGTAGTATTTCCCATTTTGTGTGGGTTGGATTAAAGTGAGTGAGGTTCTTTTTGTGTCTGTTTTTTAATTTGTCATTATTTTGTTCAAATTATATTGAATTAATTATTATTTATATTTAATGCAATATTTTTTGTTTTATGAAACATTTTTACTATATTTAAGTCGTATTTTAGTTTTCTTCTATTTTTAAATAATTTTTATTTATTTTATAGTATTTAATTAACCTCATATGTGTGTTTGTATATATTATGGTTATATTTCAATTGAAACCCTAAATTAATACTCATCCAATTTGATATTTGATCTAATTTTCAAAACTCTGCTAACACCCCCTAAATTCAATAAAAAGTAAAAATTAAGGGGTCGTTTGAAAACTGTTTTACAAAATAGATTTCAATTTTTTAAAATAAAAAACTAAGAAAACTCGTTTGTTACATTGTTTTGGTCACAGTGGTTTTAAAAATCAAAAAACTAATTTTGACTTTTAAAAACAGAAACTCAAAAACAGTCTGAAGTTGTTTTTGATTTTTTTGTTTTAAAAAACAATCAAAAACACGGTGGCATATTTGAAATTATCTTGTTTTACTGGTTCAGGCAAGCCTTCGACTCCCACTTGCAATGAGAGGAACAAAGCCCGTCTCTTTTCCTCATCCCAGACACCCTCGTAAAAGAGTGGAGAAAGGAAAAACATTGGCCATGGGAAACAAGCGTTAGGGACTTCAATATTAAACAAGCTTAGGTTTGAGAGATGGGGATTGGGATTTGTGGCTGGTAGTAGTAACAGCCAAAAGCAATGATGGGGTAGTGACTTGGCAGTGAGGGCGCTACGGTAGAGGCAAGGCGAGGCTGGGTTGGCTCGCGGTGGTGGGTGTCATGGCTATTACTCACTGTGACTGGGATGTGGAAGTTTGCGCACTGAAGTATGGCAGGAGGCATGCCTGCAGTTGAGAAGGAAGAAGACCATGATGGCAATGACATCACAGTGGTGAAGCAAACTTCAGCGATGGCTGGGCAGAGGACACATGCAATGGGGATGAGAGGCGGTGGGTTAAATTGGCTAGCTGATACAACATTGGCACAAATAATCGTGTGAAAAAAGTATTTATTGGATGATGGCTGGGCAGATTAATGAGTTTGGGTCCATGGAGTTTGGTTTGCAAGAGTGATATCTGAAAGTTTTCGGCTTCTTAGGACTTTTTCTTTGCCATTTGAAAGCATCAAACAAAATTCCAAAGCACCAAACAGGTTTTGGTGTTTTGCCATTTAAAAACTGTTTTGTGAATATGTTGTTTGCAAACAGTGTTTTATTTTATTAGTTTTAAAAGTTATTTTTTAAAAAAATTATCCAAACAGATTTTTTGTTTCTTATCATTATAAAATTATTTTTAAAGTTACATTGTCAAACAAGTTTTCTGTTTTTTTATTTTTAAAAATTGACTGAAACTTATTTTTAAAACAATTTAAAAAATTTAAGAATAAAAACACTTCCAAATAACATAAGATTCTGAAATCGAATCAGATATTGAACTAGACATGATAATAGCCAAAGTGTTATAAACACAGATAATATATGTGGAGTTATGTTATATATATTACATAAATAATCAATTATATGCTTTTTTTTGTTACAATCAATTATATGCTATGTTAATAAAAAATAAATCATATGCTATAAAATGAATATTAAGCATTAAAGATATAATTAATAAGGAGTTGAAACAAGGAGCACTCATGCTTTATATTGTTTAGATTTTCTACTTTCAAGACTATTATAAATAACTCAAATCACATATTATTTAGAGTAGAAGGATTTGTTTTTAAAAACAGTAAAATAATTATAAATACTTAAGGATCACATTATTTTGTGTGCTTAATTTTAGGCTCTATTTAAAAGAGTAAAAGGTTTAGTAGCTAGTCCTTGACTTGTCCAACCGAAATGTATCTTTAGTAATCTTTCGTATTTTACTAGAGGTTGTCGAAATTGAGCAAATTGAAATTTCTGATTTTTTTTTTTGGTGGTAAAAAAATCAACTTGTCCCGCTGTAGGTTTTTTTTTTTTTTTCCCTTCTGTTTTAAGAAACTTGTCCCGCTATTGGTTTTGGGATAGTTTACACATTTGGGTTGATTTTTACAAATCATCTATTTCTTTTGGGTTCTGAGCGGATTGGCCGACT
Organism: Dalbergia oliveri; assembly: GCA_030441495.1. Classification (NCBI taxonomy): domain Eukaryota; kingdom Viridiplantae; phylum Streptophyta; class Magnoliopsida; order Fabales; family Fabaceae; genus Dalbergia; species Dalbergia oliveri. Next base: position 10,048,332 of record JAMLFY010000003.1, on the reverse strand, counting down.
CGAACCAATTCTCAATCCAACGGATTGGACCTACCAATCTAATTTGATTTTTAGAATTGAGTGACAAAAATGGAAGTTACATAAAATGCATAGGATTTAGAAATGCAAATAATTTATATATAAAAAAAGAAATGCAAATTATTTTTATTATTTAATATTTCAAGAACTATATTTGATTCACAAATTGAATCAAATATCATTTTCAAAAACAACAAAAAAATGAATAAAATGAAAATTTCTCTTTTTAAATTAGTTTTAAATAGGATTAGAGGTGAGTCAACTCATTTCATTAATCACTCAATGGGCTAATTAAACTCATAAACTTATGAGCCATACTTGAATTAAGAATTTGAGCTTGTTTATTAAATAAGTCAAATTTGATTTTTATATATTCAACTCAATATATATAGCTATGATTTGGCTCAATATGTGTGTTTATGTATATCATATTTTGTTATTGTTTTTTTACATATATTATCATATATTGTTGTTATGATTAAGACTATATTTATATGGCCAAAAACCCCATAGCTTATTAAGTTTAATTTGTATTTAACTTGAATCATCTAATCAAGTTTGACAGGCTCAAGAGCTAGGTCAAACTTGAAGAGCTTTTGGTGAGCTAAACTCAATCCAACTTCTTTTATATAATTTAATAACATTATTTTTCAAAATGATACTAAATCTCAGCTATTATTGTAGTGGTTTTTTTCCTTTCATTTTTTTAAGGGTGCAGAACTTTAAACTCACCATTTTAATTGCCTTCCTTTTCTAATTATTAAAAAAATATATTTAAGGTTAACTTACATATGTAAAAAATTATTAAATGACTTTGATAGTAATAAAAGTTAAATAAATTTCATAAGATTATACTTATATTTTTCACTAATTATATTAATAAACAATTATTTTAAGTATAAAATTTTAAAATATTAATAACATTTTAATATTTAAAATAAACAAATAATTTTAAACATGAAAACCCTAAACAGATAATTATAATAAAACAGAAGAAGAAGAATTTTTGTTTTCTATCCATTGTGAAAAAACAAATCAGACCTAAGCCATTATCCCTTCCTTTAGATGTTGACGAGTGCAGGGAATCCAACGGCGACTGCGTTGAGGGAGCAACATGCCACAACACTCTGGGTGGCCACAATTGTAAGTGTCGGAAAGGATACCACGGAGATGGGAAAAAAAATGGAAAGGGATGCACTCGCAAGTCCAGGACAGAGATCAAGCTGATAATTGCATTGAGTGAGTCAGCTACAATATACTCCTTCCATCCCCAGTTAACTATTCAGTTCTAAACGTTCACAAGAATTAATTAAATGACTGATAAAATCTCAATATTAGAAAAATTTAAATGCAATTTACTAAATTGTTGCTTCTTTTCACTAACTTGTTTTGTTCTCTTTCGCTACTTTTTCTCTCTCATTCACTAGTTTCAACAGGGACATGATTGAAAAAAATAATTAATGTTATTCAAATTTTCTAAATGGACATATTATTTAGGGACAGCAAAATTTTTAATGTGGAAGTTAATTAGAGATGGAGAGAGTAGCTTTTCTTTATTCTCAGTTCACTCATAACATGCAACAAAATAATGTCAACCGTGTAATAATAATAATAACAATAATATCAACCGTTTTCACACTACATTTTGGTTATTATTCCCTCCATCCATTTAAAAAATATGTACATAGTTGAACATTTTTAGAAAGTATTAATTGTTTTTATACAGTTGTACTCTTCTTCCTTTTTAATGTAGTAAAAAAAATGTGAGATACAAGAGAAAAAAATGAATAAGGGAGAATAGATAATTTAGTTCAAACAAATTTTATATATATATATATATATATATATATATATATCTATGGTGATTTAATGATATCTTAATCATTGTGAGAAACACTAAAAGTTTAAAAAGGGATGAAAGGATTATTATTATGATTATTATTATTATGTACTAATTAATAGTGTAACAATATTCTACATTATCATGTAATCAAATTATTCTATTTGTATGATCTTTTAAATAATGGATATAATAATTAATTATATTTATTGATGAGATGTTATATAATTATATAGTAATAATTTTTTATATTATTAATGTATTAAAATTAATTTATATTATTATTGTTGTTGTTTTTATTTAACAATTATTGTTGCTATGCTATAAGTTGCCACTATGAACTGGAATTTACCCTTTTTTGAGAAGATTGGCCCTAAAAGTTATATATGCCTGTCAGGATCAGGAAATATCCAAGTAAGGGTGGCATCTATTGTACCTTTTTGACATGTAAAATCAGTAAAATAAAGTTTACGAGATATTTTTAACTGTTAATAAAAAAAAATTTCTACTATTTAATCTTTTATATTTTCATTCGTAAATTTTTTTTATCTCTCTTTAATTATATAATAATTTTGGTATAATGATTAGAGTGTTTAATATTACATAATATAAAATAATATTTTCTTTAATTTAAGCATATAAAAATTTCGAAAGCTGAGACATGATTAATTGATGAATGACACACTAGTTTTTTTTGGAACTCATGGAATCCCTTAACCCTAACTTGGTTGAAAAGAAATCGAAGAAAAAGAAAATAAGAGAAGAAACTAGAAAGATTTTGAACTTTTTCTTACTTAAACGTGGAGAGAAAATAGATTAAAAAAAAAAGTATAGGGCTCACAAAATTTTTCTCCACTCTTTGAGCCAAAAACTAAAGAGAAACACTAATTTTATTCAAAATAATAATTCTGTCCTTATTTCTTTATTCTTTTTATCTTTTTTCCGGTATGGATAAAAAAACTTTCCAGAAAGAAATGTTTTTTCATTTTTTCCTCCCTTCATTTACATTTTATTCAAGAAAACATTAATGAAGTTGATAGAAAAAAAACCTAAGGTTGCGTTTAGTTTCAAAAAATAATTTTTCATTTTTCATTTTTAAATTTTATATTTTCTAGATTTTGTAAAGAAAGTATTAAAAACTATAAAAATTATAAAATTTAATTTTTATTTCTATTTTTCAATTTTTTTTCATAAAACTATGAAAATAGGAAAATTGAAATTATTTTCTGAAACCAAACACAATTAAGTTGCCTCTTTATTTTCTTTTCTCTCTATTTTTGTTTATGTTCATTTTCTCTTTACCTAAAATAAGGGGTTAAGAATATCTCATATACACTACTAAAACAAAAAATAATTGTTTCCATTTGTCAATGTCAGCTGTCAGTGTAGGCATCATAGCTCTATTTGTGTTGAGCATTTATGCATATTGGGGGCTCAAGAAACGAAAGCTCATTAAACTTAAAGAGCAACTTTTTCAACAAAATGGTGGCATGCTGTTACAACAAAAGATTGCCAAATATAGAGGGTCAACTGAAACAGTTAAAGTCTTCACCATCGAAGAGCTAAAAAAGGCCACCAACAACTTTGATGAAGGCAAGATCCTAGGCCAAGGGGGCCAAGGAACAGTTTACGAAGGACAATTACCAGACAATAGGATTCTAGCGATCAAAAAGTCCAAAATCAGTAACTCAAGCCAGGTGGAGCACTTCATCAATGAAGTGATTGTCCTTTCTCAAATCAACTACAGGAATGTTGTTAAGCTCTTGGGTTGTTGCTTAGAGACAGAAGTCCCCTTGCTTGTTTATGAGTTCATTCCCAATGGAACTGTTTCTAGGAATCTTCATGATCAAAGTCAATCTTTAAAACTTACTTCGAAAATGAGATTGAGAATTGCAGCAGAAACCGTTGGACCCTTGGCGTAGTTGCATTCTGCTACTTCTCCGCCTGTTGTACATAGAGATGTCAAAACTACCAACATACTACTTGACCATGATCTGACAGCAAAGGTTTCTGATTTTGGGACTTCAAGAATTGTTCCTCTTAATAAATCTCAGGTAACCACATTGGTACAAGGGACATTGCGGTATCTTGATCCAGAATACTTCCACACAAGCCAGTCGATAGAGAAGAGTGATGTGTATAGCTTTGGGGTTGTCCTAGCAGAGTTACTGGCCGGAAGGAAGGCACTCTCTTTTGAGATGCTAGAGGATGAAAAAAATCTTACATCATACTTTGTTTTTTCAATGGAAGAGGGTCGTTTACTTAATATTGTGGACAATCACATAATAGATGAGGCAAAAGTTGAGGTACTAGTTGAGTTTGCCAATATTGCAAAACAGTGTTTAAGGTTGAAGGGAGCCGAAAGACCTACCATGAAAGAAGTGACAATGGAACTTGAGAGACTCAGAGTTGAGGAAAAAGCATCTTCAAAAGAGACTGAAAACTTGCTCGAAGCATCATCTGTTTTCAATGTTGAAGATGGCACTAATACAAGTGGCATTAGTTTTGGGCTTGATACCATAAACCTGGCTTCAAAGTCATTGGGTGGTGGAAGGTGATTAGTTGACATTGTAATCAATAAGCCTATATGTTACTCAAGACTATATGCTAATGCATCTTCAAATAAATTGTTTCGTAGTATGTTGTGCTCTTGTAGTTAGTGATGTTATTTCAACTCCCAAAATATAGGTCTCCATTGGGACACCCATTTGGAATTATTGGATGTGATGAGCTTCATACACTCCATTTATCGCATTACATTCAATGGTTTAAAGTGGATACCCAATTAATATTAACTTTTTGAGTGTTTAAATAACACTTTTATATTTATAACCATGTGTATTTGCATATTGTGTAATAGATTTTCAAGTGAATCTTCCTTCATGCATCTATGACTTTATAGCTTTAATTTCAAGAGTTTGTGTATTTTCTCTCTAGCTTTGAATATAAACATGACATTTACTTAGTTTTAGTATCATGAGGGAGCAGATGAATGGTTTCTGACGTAATATTGCTTTCTTTTACAATTAACTTTCATGTGTTTTATCAGGGTAGAAGATAGGGGTTGAAAACAATGGCCTTGCAAGACAAACATTATAGATATTGTGAAAATTTTTCATCCTAATATAAAATCGTTTTCATTTGAATGATGCAGTTCTAGACGATACCACACATTTTTAAGCTTAGATTAGGGTGATGTTGTCACTCATTTTCTTCTAGATGGGTGCTGCCACAAGTTCAAGTGATTAGCTTCAAAATTCTCTTAATCAGACTTTCTTTTCTTTGCTGGATATTTCTCGTGGAATGAATCCTATGATGATTTTGACATAAGAGGGTCCTACTATAAGAGAAAAAGATATAATTTTTACTATAATAATTAAAACTTACTATTATTTATCTTGATCCATTAATTTTGTCTCTGTCTTATTCTCTGATGCCATGATACTTTTACACTAGTAAGTAGTGAAATTTCTGCGGCCTCAATAATGCTATACTAGAATTACTTTAATAATACCTACAGAAGGTTAAAATGTATGCAGCCTTACCCTCAGGTAAATCCTATAAGAAGCTATTTGAGGAAAATGTAACTAACATCGAGGATGTCAAATGAAACAAAATATAGTAACCTCAAATATGGAGTTGAAACTTGAAATGCTTCTCAAGTGATTATTACAAATTAGCAGCGCTTCCAACATATCCTATTCACCGTAAAATTATGGCTATTGATAAGATAGACTTGTCCTGTCTAATAAGGAGTTGTCACTTGTCACTCAACTACTTTACAAGAGACTGTTTACAGACCCCAGATAAATAAATCTACAAGAATGTGATGATATTTATATTCAGCACATCAGATACATCCAAAAGAGCAATCAGCGCACTGTCAGGAGTACTGAACCCTTCTACAGTTAAGAGAGAGCTGTAGAACTAGACTACAGTTTGAATCAACATCTGACCTTTCCATCAGATGAAGGAAGACTATCAGTTTTGAAGGTTGTGGAAGAAGTGGGAAACACAGAGTTTGTGCCTCTGGAGGGAGAAGAGGAAGGAGAAGGTAGCTTCTTGGGAAGCATCTGTTCCCAGTACTCTTTGGGCAGCCTTGACCCTTCTGACACAACAACAAATGCAAGCAGAGTCAAGAGCAAGAGCTTGTGCCTCCAAGATCCTAACATCATGATGATGACGACGATGATGAATACTACTACTGTTCCTTCCCATTCAAGAAGGGCAGAGAACCCTGCTTTGGCTTAATAAGGTGCAGCTTTAGGGGGGTTATGGCAGCAGACAAGTTCAGTAATGGAGGGAGGCTCTTACAATAAATATGTGATCTCAAAAGTCACATATATATGATAATCTATAAATTGGTAGTCTAAAATATTTTACATTATTATTATTATATATATAATTTCTCTACACTTACTTACACTATCATGCATTCAAATAATCTCATTTGTTTGATATTTTAAGTAGCGAATGTGAGATTAAAATATCCTTTTTGATGTGATAATTAACATATGATTAAATGATATAAAGTTTTTTACTTCACCATACATATAAATTAAACTCTATATATATTACAAGTTTAATTTATTTAAATCACTTGTGGAGTTAATCTTTCTGTTTGCCAGGGAAAACATTAATAACTTGTGTAATTTTTTTAACAGAAACTGTTTCTCTAAATTAACGGTAAGTGCATATATAAACTGATAGGTGACTGTTCTAATTTAAGCTAAGGTCTTTGGTCCGAATCCCAAATATGTAGCTCCATTAAAACTTAGGAATATAACCGTGGTTTAGAAAAATAAAAAAAATAAAAAACACATTTAGGATTAATTATTTAAATAATTTAATATTAATTTGGTTTTAAATTTTTATATAATCTATCACTAAGTATTACAAGTATTTAAAATTAACATATTTAAAGTAATCATATATGCAATTTTTTTTTAAAGTTTTCTTAAGACAATAGTTACCTAAACACTGTAGTAATAAATATCTTTGAGAAAGAAAAATAAATAAGAATAAATAATTTCTGATTTTTTTTGGAACATCAATAACTTATGATGTTTAATAAATAATTTACGTTAGTTATTATTATTATTATCTTTTGGTAGAGCAGTAAAGGTGTTAGTTATTGTTTTAATTAAAACAGAAAAAATCATTACCAAAAAAAAATTAAAACAGAAAAAATATTTTGTTAAAGCTGAATAGAAAATAATGAAAGGGGAAGTTACAACAGATAACGATTCCCCGTTAATACATAATGAAAAGTAATTATTTTTCTTTTCTGAACTCCGCTTTCCATCGCGAACATGGAAACCATAACTGACTAGTTCTCCACCTTTTAGATGTTAACGAGTGCGAGGAATCCAACAATTGCTATAGTGGAGGAATATGCCAAAACTTTCCTGGTAGCTACAGCTGTTCGTGTCCAGAAGGATACGCAGGAGATGGGAAAAGTAATGGAACAAAATGCAGTCTCAAATCCAGTTCCATTTCCAGGACAGATACCATTTTGATTATTGCATTGAGTGAGTATACTGCCGTCAGCTGTATTTATATATAACATTTTCTATTCTTGGTTGATAATTGCATTGAGTGAGTCTGCTTCTATCAGTAGTCTTTTCATTGGCTCCAGCAACACAAAGTAAGAAATCAACAGGAAAGAAAACAACAAATGAGGATACTTCCACAGTTCCACTTATTTATGTGCATCATGCAGGTGTTAGTGTGGGCGTCTTAGCACTACTTATAGGGAGCTTTTATGTGTATTGGGGAATGAAGAAAAGAAAGCTCATCAAACTTAAGGAACAATTTTTTCAGCAAAATGGTGGCTTATTGTTACAACAACAGATTGCCAAACTCGGGGGAAAGTCTTCACAGTGGAAGAGCTAAAGAAGGCCACCAACAACTTCCATGAAGGCAAGATCCTAGGCCAAGGGGGTCAGGGAACAGTTTACAAAGGACTATTACTAGACAACAGAACCTTAGCGATAAAAAACTCCAAAAGAAGTGACCCAAGCCAAATTGAGCAGTTTATCAATGAGGTGCTCGTGCTTTCCCCAATCAACCACAGGAATGTGGTTAAGCTAATGGTTTGTTGCTTAGAGACAGAAGTCCCCTTGCTTGTTTATGAGTTCATTCGCAATGGCACTATTTCAGAGCATCTCCATGACCATACCCAATCATTAAAACTTAATTGGAAAACAAGATTGAGACTAGCAGCAGAAACTGCTGGGGCTTGGCATACTTGCATTCTGCTACTTCTATGCCCATCATACAGAGAGATGTCAAAACTACCAATATATTACTTGATCGTAATCTTACTGCAAAGGTATCAGATTTTGGTGCTTCAAGGATTGTTCCTCTTGAAAAAGCTTAGTTAACCACTTTGGTGCAGGGAACACTGGGGTATCTTGACCCAGAATACTTCCGCACAAGCCAATTAACAAAGAAGAGTGATGTCTATAGTTTTGGGGTTGTCCTAGCAGAGTTACTGATAGACAGGCCAGAGGCAGATAGAAACCTCGCACTGTACTTTGTTTCTTCAATGAAAGAGGGTCATTTACTTCAGATTGTGGACAAACACATAATGAATGAGGCTAAGGTTGAGCAGCTAATGGAATTTGCCAATATTGCAAAACAGTGTTTAAGGTTGAAGGGAGAGGACAGGCCTACCATGAAAGAAGTGGCAAAGGAACTTGAGAGGCTTATAGTTGAGGAAAAGTACCAATGGAAAAGTGACAAATCATCTTCAGAAGAGACTGAAAACTTGCTCAAAGCACCACCAACTGTTTACCATGTGGAAGAAGGCGCTGGCGCAAGTGGCAGTGGCATTAGTTCTGGATTTGATAGCATAACGCATATTCCCTTGTCATTGGGTGGTGGAAGATGATTAGGTTATATAATAAGTCTATGATTAGCAAGTAACACGTGCCAGTGCATCTCCAAATAAATGGTTATGTAGCATGCTGCATGTATGCATTGTACTGTGTACATATAAGTTTGTAAGTGAACCTCCCTTCATGTATCTGTCAGTGTGTAGCTTATTCAATGTCAAGGGTTTGTGTCTTTTCTTTCTAGTTCTCAGCTTTGAATTTAGACATAGATGTTTAATTAATTTTATGTTGGAGTTTGTGGGGAGTGGATGAATGATATTTCAAGTGATGCTGCTTTTACTATCAACTTTTGTGTGGAAATTGTGTTTTATCAAATTTGGTAATCTTGAAGGATATGGGTTGTCAGACCAGCAACAGAAAAAACAGGTGTGCTTTCATATACTTGCATTGCATTCTGCTGTTATAATCATCCGTAGGGACTTCAAGTCAATTAATAATCTAATATATAGTCTTAGATGACAAATACACAGCAAAGCAAAGGTGTCTGACTCTGGAGCTTCAAGGTTTCCTCAAGAACAAAGTGCTTGAAGCTTAGAGGCCTGGACCTATAAAACGGGTCTTAACCCTCATAAGCCGGCCTAAAATAGTTTTGAAGAGACCCCTCACCGTGAGGTTTTCATTTTTCTTTTTAAGGTATGTTTGATTGAGGAGTAAAATGAAAAACAAAATTTATAAATGAATCTATCTTTTAATTCTACAAATAGAGCTTATCCTAATTTTTATTTTCTGTATCTTAGGGTCAATTGTCACACAGACAATTCTACAGAAATTTGGCGTGCAATATGATTCAGTCACCAAATAAGACAGTATCCTGAATATATCAATTTCACCAAAATTGACAGCCAAATACATCAGTAACAGAGACGAAAAACAAAAAAAAAACACCATTCTCATTGAGGAAATGAAGCAGGGGAGAGGGAATGACAGAAAATAACAAAACAAAAAATCAATAATAGCTACCTCAGTTGTTATTATTATTATTATTGTTACTAACAAACTAGTATATATTCCCTTGCCTTGTCAGACGGAATCCTTCAAGAGAGTACTATCGATCGGTGCTGGTCAGTGGGTCTCGCACTCCGCCTTGGTCCCTGGTTCTTCAGATCCTGAGCCAGCTCACCTGAGACTTGTGAATGTGCGCTAACCAACTCTGATGCAGGGAGGGACCCTATTTTTTTGGTCGAACAGAGAGGAAACTTGTGCGCTGTGCTCCTTCCTCAGCTGACGAGGTAACGGCCTCATCCTTTTTGCTTATTCGGTCAAATCGGTCTCATTTGTTTCATGGGCAATTTCTCCTGTTGGGCCTTCACTTCTTATTTTGGGCCTTGGAGTAGCTGGGCTTATCACAGCATTCTATTCAAGGCAATATATTTAGTAAATATTCACGTTTCAATGTTTTTTGTTTGGCCGAAATTAAAACCTTTTATTAAAATAAGGTTTACATCCAAAGTAGTTGACAAAGTAAATGTTCAACTTTTGAATTGTAACTCTGTCCAAAAAAAAAAACCTTTTGCATTGTTACAGTGCTTTTAGTTATCAACTTATCATATACTATTGTTTTTTAATTTTCATTCAACGTTTTTTTTTTTTGTACTTATCCTGGGTCAATATTATTGGTGGAGACAAAGGAAGGTCAAATTTATGGTGCTTCATTATTCAATTTTATACATGGGTAAGTATAAACTCTTCCCCCTCTAGTTTCAATTTTTCAATTAACAATGCACATGTGACTGAAATAGCTTGTTGCTTTGCGTCTTTTTCTTGTGCTGACTTTTTTTTGTGGATTGTGTTTGTTTTGTTTTGTTTTTTTTTCGCCAAAGTCAATGAATGATTAAAATGAAAGAATTAAAATGGTATATTCACACTTAAAATCTTTATATTTCTCACATATGACTTTTTGTACTACTTATTCATTTTTATTATCTGTATGCTGGTGGCTGGTGGTAACGTTTTTTGAGTTATCCAATATGAAGAATGTAAAGATGTTCATATATTCAATGCCCGATGACAAACACGTCAAAATTTAGTTTGGTCTTTCCAGGACATGAGTAAATGCTGCTCAAAGAAATTATTTGTTTTAATAAATTACATGTGTTGATGGATATAATTGTAGTTAGAAATCACTTAGAGTTGGTTTAGTTTGTTAGATATTAGTTAGTAGTTTGTTATACTCCTTAATCTATATAAGGATACATTCTATCGTATTACCTCATATTTCTATCATTGATAAAAATTTTCTTTCATTATTCTCAATTATTACTATCTTTTCTCTTATTACTATAAAATTCAGCATAGTATCAAAGTCATTTCACTTATCTTGAACCCTACATTTTGCTGTTAAGCTCACTCTAAAGAGCATTTTTTTCTTCTAATTTTCCTTCTCAGTTTCTTTCTTTTTCTCTCCTTTTCTCACATTTTCTTTACAACCAAACATCTTTTCATAAATCCATCGCACATTTTCTCATCTTCTTTTTAAAGGATATAATGGTAAATAGAAATTAGTTAGAGTTGATTTAGCTTGTTATATATTAGTTAGTAGTGTGTTATGCTTCCTAGTTTATATAGAGATATATTTTATAGCATTAATTCATATTTTTCTATCATTAGTAAAAATTTCCTTTCACTATTCTCTCAATTATTGTTCTTTTTTTTTGATCACCATGAAATTCAACAACATGCAAGACATGTATGAACTAAATTATTCATGTGGGATACAAATCACTTGTCCTCAAAACCCCAATTTCATCACTCAACGACTTTTTGTCGCATCCCAGAGCATAGATGTGCCTTTTAGTTTTTAATTTTTCTTAAAAGTAATTATGCACTCATGTTCTTTCATCTGGTAAACTTTGAGTGGTGGGACACGAAACAAGAAAGCATACATTTCATTGGCGTCGTGTTCACCTCCAAAATTTCAAACTTCAATCTACTTGTAATTAATCTAACATTATAAACGATCAATTATAAGGTGGGTCTATTATAGATCCTTTATTATTAGTTATTAAATAATTATCATTTTTATGAAATAATTTAATCCAATGACTAATAATAGAGGATCCATGATGAACCAAATATAAGAGGTTCATCATAAAATCCATCTTATAAATGCTATTAATTGGAAATGATTTTTTTCCATATTGCTGGAAAGATTTTTTTTAGTGGAGAACCTTAACCACTCATTCATTTAGTTTTTTTTTTAATTCATCTTTTTTTTCCTTAACTTGTTGGTATTTGATGGCTAAATTCACTAGAGGAAAATATATAAGTATTTTTCCATGAATTGTAATTGTAAATTTGAATTCAACTTTTTCACAAATAATGATTTTACTGTATAGAATTACAAGATTTGATACAAAACAGTTATTTAATATAAAAATGTCTGTCATTTATAGTGTATAATATCTAATAAAATTTATAAAACAAAATAGAACTTGAATCATATTTTGGGCCCATAGCTGACCCAATAGCCCACAAGTTTTTGAGCTAAGAATGCACATGGGAGACTGAGCTTAGGTTAGGGGTGTACAACAGGATGTGTTAGATGGGTTAATTTTTTGGATCCCAAACCCAATAGCAATAAAGACCCTATTAGTGATCGAGTCCTATAATTATATATAGTGAAATTAAAAAATTTTACAAGTTAAAAATAAAAGTTTAAGAGATATTTTATAACATATATTTTAAAATAAATTATGTCAATATAAAAAAAAAAAATCAACTGGATGCTAGTTACAACAACCGTCAATTTGCATTGGATTATCTCGTTGTTTTAAATATATCTCATCAGTCCTTTGCGGGTCAATAACTAATTCATTACTATTTGCACTCAAATGGAATAAACACGGACTTGGGTATTATCGTTTCTTATAGATCCTCTGTTGTGAAATGGCGGTCAAAAGACACAAATAGAGTAACGCAAAATAAATAGTGAAAGCGTAAAGCAAAAATAACACAAAATGATTAACATGGTTTGCTTACGTCCACATGCAAAAGTGACAAATAAATATTTCACTATAGAAATATGATGGAGATACAAAGATGTACACACTCCACTCAACCTAAATCCTAAATAACAAGGATACAAAATGGTAAGATCTCACTCAAAACTAAGTCTCAAGTACACCCAAAATACCTAACAGTATTCTCACATATATATGCACTCAACACATAAAATATTTCAAAGAGAAGATTTAACGGAGTCAAGTATTGATTTTTCTCTGTGCTCAAGTGTGCATTCTTGACTTGGTTCCAAATGACTTGCGCCAGCTGGATTTTATACATGAGGTGCATGCCTTCACTTGTAAAACGACAAGTCATCCACATTATATGCAATAAATGCAATTGTCCTTACAGTGGATGATATGCAATAAAGACAATATGCAATAAATGCAATTGTCCCTACATAGGCACGTAAGTCAAGCCATCATTAATGTAAGTCAAGCCACACCATTCTGCCAAATCTCACTTTGACTTTCATCCAGCTTCAAATTATTAAAGTCGTCTTCTTTGATATGCCAACAGGCATATTCAAATACCCAAACTACCTCTTGGCGAACAGGCATTGGCTCCACAAATCAGAATCAATACCCTTAATCTTGTAAATGGTAGTACTAAACCTTACGCAGTTTGCTTCCCACAAACTTGATGTTTACAAAAGTCAGGCATAATAAATTTTCAACCACTAAGCAAGTCATGCTTGCTCACCATAGGCATCCTTGCCTCATACTTATGGCACAAGTGAGTAGTATCTAAATTAGATGATCCTAATGTAGCATTAATAACTGTGCTATCTTGAAGTAGATAAAGACCATTAATCAATCTACCTTTAATCACCATAAGAACACCTTTGGAGACTTTCAGAACTCCACCTTCAGCAGAACACTTATACCCTTGACAATCAAGAATACTCAAAGAAATAAGATTTTTCTTTAAGTTAGGAATATGCCAAACATTAGACAAAGTTCACGGTTCCATCATGTGACTTAATTCGGATTGTACCAATGCCAACAACCTTACAAGATGTATTATTCCCCATAAGAACAATACCACTACTAACTGAGGTAAGTTGTGAACCAATCCCTTTGACACATGTGGTATGAGTAGCCTGAATCAAGCATTCAAGTATCACCAACTAACTGGTTGATACTACAAGAACATTTTTGACATCTTCAACAACACTTGCTGCATCACTTAAATCTTTCTCTTTCTTGTCCTTAAGCCTTGGACAATATGCTTTCCAATACCCTTCTTTCTTACAATCTCTACATCTGCCTTTTCTACTACTACTCGAATCAGCATTCTTCCAATTACCTCTAGCTACCAAGTTCAATGCGGCACCATTAAGATCACCGCTATCATGCTCCATCCTTTCACGACACAAAAGTGAGGACTTATTAACCTCATCAATATCAAGACGCTCATGTCCATAGATGAGTATTTCACGAAAATGCTTGTAGGAATGAGATAAAGAACAAAGCAACATCATTGCTTGTTGCTTATTAGAGAATGTCTCATCCATATTTTTCAACTCCAACACAAGTGATGTGAACTCAACTATGTGAGTTCTCATTCACGTTCCTTCTGCCATACGAAGCATATACAGACGTTGCAACACAGAGACGGTTGGCTACCGTTTTAGTCATGTATAATGACTTCAATTTGGTTCATAGTGTTGCTATTGTTTTCTCTGAAGGACCTTTCAGCACATCGTCTGTAATGCATAATGAATAATGGAAAGAGCCTTTTGATCGGCTTCTTCCCATTGCAAATCCTCCATTGTGTCGGGTTTTTGATCTTTGCAGAAAGTGCTACTTTCACGCCTGCCACAAGAACAGTCATCATCCGCATCTTCCACATCCAAAGTTGATGTGACCAGAATTGTTGAATATCAAATTTCATGGACGATATTTTCGAACAAATTTGTCCAGAACTTTACAAGAGCTCTGATCCAGTTTGTTGAAATGACAGGCTCAAAAGACACAAGAGAGTAACGCAAAATAAATAGCGGAAGTGTAAAGCAAATAACACAAAAGGATTAACGTGGTTAAATTTAAACCTACGCCCATGGACAAAGACGAAAAATAAATATTTCACTATAAAAATATGATGAAGATCCAAAGGTGGACACTCCATTCAATCTAAATCCCAAATAACAGGGATACAAAAGTGATAAAATTTCACTCAAAATCAAGTCCTAAATATACCTAAAATACCTAACAGTATTTTTCTTATCGATGTATAAACTCAAAATAAAATATTTCAAAGAAAAGATTTAACGAAAATCAAGTATTGATTCTTCTATGTGCTTAAGTGTACATTCTTGACTTAGTTTCAAATGACTTGCACAGGCTGGATTTTATACACGAGGTGCATGCCTTCACTTGGAAAGAGACAAGCCATCCACATTATATGCAATAAATGCAATTGTCCCTATGGTGGATGATATGCAATAAAGACATTATGCAATAAATGTAATTGTCCCTACACAGGCACGTAAGGCAAGCCATCATCAATGTAAGTCTAGCCACGCAATTCTGACATCCACATTATATGCAATAAATGCAATTGTCCCTATGGTGGATGATATGCAATAAAGACATTATGCAATAAATGTAATTGTCCCTACACAGGCACGTAAGGCAAGCCATCATCAATGTAAGTCTAGCCACGCAATTCTGACATCCTCTATCAGACGCAAGGCGAGCTCATATCAATAAAGAAAGACTTCAGCTGACTCCATTCCAGGTCAAAGCAAATTTAGAATGAAGATATTTTCATATGCATCTAGATAAACTTAAAATAATAAAAAATATTTTAAGGCAATATTGAAAATTGATGATCTTAGATTGATTTATTAATAAATAACTCTTACTTGCTTATATATAAGGGGAATATAAAACAAAGAATGACTCGGCCCATGTATCCAACTTGACTCATGGTTAGGTTCGAAAAATAGACTCATTTGTGAATATAATGGATAAATATGTTTAGTACGAAGAGAGAACGAAAGGTAGTTCGTCAAAATAAAAATAGCATAAATAACTTACCTTGCATTTCACCTGTGGAAGTTTTTCTCTCTCTTTTTTCTCCTCATGATAATTCCTTTCACGAAAAAGATATACGGCTCAAATGTTGCATGATGAATTCTTGTGCGAGGAATGTACGCCGTTGGATTATTGCTCGCCATTCGCCTCCGGATTTGTAATGGAAAAATCTGATTCCTTACATTTATATTCGTTCACTTTTCGTACTGAAGTTTTTCCAGCCACCCAACATGGCTCATTTTTTCATTCCCAGTGATATTTGACCACATGTATTTCATATGAGAAATGATATAGCCTTGTATAAATCCTCCGACTATCCTCCTAATTACTAAATAAGATAAAAAGATAGATATAATTAATGTCTTGAAATCTTAAAAAATACTCAATTCATTCTTTATTTAATAATTAAGGAGATGATTAGAATGATTTGTTAGAAAGATAAATCATCTTTCATTTTATATTGCTTCTATTTAAAAGTATCCACATGGTTTAGCAGCTAGCGTTGGGCCAAACTTTTCTGCTTAATTTAATTTTACATGATATTTTAAAAGTTATAATATTTTAGATAGTAATTAATAATTAATAATAAAAACAATTTGACTTAAATAATAATAATACAACAATTTGAATATAATGTATTATTATTTATTTATAAAAATATGGATTAAAAAATAAAAATAATTATTATTTATAATGTATTTGATGCATTAAAAATTTGTAAATTTTATTTTTTAATTGTTTTTTATTTTACTTTGTTTTTAAGGTATTCGCTCAATCATTGAAGTAATGCGTTTATCTTGGAGCCATTGACTTGGAGTCTTCCTCGATTTTTAGTTTTGTATTCTACTCAAAGTCTTCAGCGGTATGTTGGGGGATGAACTGATGATAGGATTGGTCCATGCCTATTTGAAAATTGAACTGGTCAATAAGTTATTGAGTCTAGCTAAAGTATGACTATCATTGAATTGGATTAATATGTCAATTAAACTCAGACTTAGATTGTACAAAACGAAACTCAGATTTATCATTTGTTAAATTATTTTTAATTTTTTAAAGTTGTATAATTAAGTTTAATTTTATTAACTAACTCATTTTATTTTTTTTATTTTCCTCTCAATTATTTAAGATTTTCAGTGACTTAATAATGTATATTATTAAGAGTACTGTATCCTGTCTTTATTACAATATGATCTGCTGTGAGTAAAAAAAAAAAAGGAAAAGAAATTTGTAATTTTCACCTTCACTGGCCTCAAAACATAATGATTTGATCTTGATCAGATTAATTAATAACTTTATATGGTTAAAAAGATTATTTTACCACACACGTACTTGAGTCACCTGAGTCAAGTCGTCATACATTTTAATCGATGGTGACGGGCTCCAAGATCAATCCTATTCCTATAAAAGAATTATTATTCTAACACTTAAAAGTGAATGTTTAATTTTAGACATTCACTTTATTATCTTTGAATGTGATAGATGAGTGAAGAAATTGGTATCATCATATTCAATGATAATAAAGTTGTTTAATTAGCACTCACTTTAACTGTTAGAGTATCATTCTTGTTTCTATATTAACCGGGTCTCTAGTCTTTTATTAGAAATATCGTGCGCAACTTCGTTTTTTGGTTACATCATGCGCAACATCTAGCAGTTGGTCTCACGCACATACAGTAGGAAAAAGAAAAATACTGGGACTTTTATATATGACATCATTCATGACCAAAGGAAGCTGAAGAACAAAGTCGTGGATTTGCACTCATCAGGCAGCTGCTGCTAGTACTAATGCTTCTTCTTGTTCTTGCAACCCTTTCTGCAGCAACTCAAGTACCCACCCCACCAGATGAGTACCAAACTCAATCCCAATAATGTGGCTCCCTTACCATTCCCTTTCCATTTGCCACCACCGAGAGATGTTCCCTCGACAGCTCATTCCTCATCACTTTCCAAAATAATAATAATATTATTAAATATATTAGGGTTATTTTAAAATTATGATATATATTCTAGAGAATATGTATTATAAAAAAAGTTTTAAATTTAATTATTTCAAGGAATCTCAACAAATAATCAAAAAATTATTTAATGTTAAACAAACAAAATTTTCAAAATCCCTAGAAATAACATTCTTGGTATTACATTCCTATCAACAGGATTTCTCATAACATAATTTCAAATATTGAAAGAAATCTCCATATAAAATTTGGAAATTATGCGTAATAAAATCATAAATTTTAAGACATATTGTATATATATATATATCAACACAAATAAAATTATGTTGTGTAAATTGTATTAATTTAAATATAGAAATCTTATGATTTATTAGTAATTTTTTAAAAAAATATTACTTTCAAAAAGGTATTTAACTTAGAGTCGGGTTTTTTTTTTAGTAGAAATGATCATTGATTAATAAGTCAAGGCAAAAGCTTGGGTACATAATATCTGGTAAAATATCTAAATATAATACAACAAATTCTATTGACACTAAAGTCTTAAACCTAGAAATTAACCAATGATGATTACACCATTTTAATAAAATACTTTGAACATGGACGCTATCACAACACATGACATATACTCATAAACACACAAATGAATACATTAAATCTGATAACTATTTGAAACATCACAAATCATTATTATAATCTGATGGTGTAGAAACTAACATATCATTTTGTGCAAGCTCTTCCTTCAAAATCCCATATATATAAAGAGAGTTTAATTTTCACGGGTAGAATGTTGTTATGCAAAACCTCTGGATTCTTCTCGTGATTAGATTTTCTATCTCTTTTATTCATTAAAACAGATACATTCTAAGCTGCTTGTGCCACAAAAATATTAATTCCAAAAGCGTGATTAACACATAGACAAGCGAGAAGAACACGTGGATAAAACAAAGAAGGAAACATAGAAGTCTCAATACCACCACTAAATTGATTTTACCCTTCATGATACAATACTTTGAAGTACAATAGTGTTAGCAGTTGTGAGAAAACCAAGATATAAGCCTTACTACTATCATGATTCAAATACTGCTACTATATAAAATAAAAAAAATCACTAAAAGGAAAAGCAAAACAAAACTAATGAAGAGAGGTCGCAGGACCTACCGGGTTGTAATAGAGGTATTCAAAACCAATCAAAACGAATTAAAAATGGAGACCGATCCCAAAAAATTAAAATAAATCAATTTGAATTGGTTCTTAATTTGTAAAAACCGAACCAAATTGATTGGTTTTCAATTCTTATTTCCCAAATTGAATTGAACCAACCCGAACTAATAGAATATTATATTGATAATTATATATATTAATTAAATGTGTTGCTTACCATAATGTCCTATCCATATCCAAATTTGTATAATATTTTAACTCAATATTTTGGATTTTCAATTATATATTAATTTTTTTAATTTAATCAACATGATTTTGGTTCAAATCTTTTATTATTTGTTAACTTATTAGTTAGTGGTATTACATATTAGCATAGCTTTTAAAAATTAGCTTAGATTTTATAATTATATAGTTTTATAATATGGATTAGTCTAACTTAATGTTGTTTTATAGTTACCTGTTTATATTTCATAAAAATTTTAGTAAAAAATTGAAAACGAATCAATCCAAATCAATTTAAATTGGTTTGGTTTGGTTAAATTCTTAAAAAATAATAAAACCAAACTGGAATAAAATTTATTAATTGGATCAATTAATTTTTACCTCAAAATCAAACCAAACCAAACAACGAACACTTGTAGATTGTGAAAAAGGGAGAAGAGGAAGGGGGACTGGCACTTTAGGTCAATAGGGGAAACTCCCTGTCTCTCTTTGTCGATGGGGTCACAATGAATATGTCAGTTTATTTAGAGTCGAGTTAACTCAACCCAAAATATAATTTAAATCCAGAAAAAAGAAAATGGATCGTATGAAATTCCATCTGTAATCCAAATCCAGCTCGATAAAATTTAGCTCGGGCCAAGTCATCGTATAGGAGCAAGTCTTTACAGGAGCTACTGGCGCGGGCCCTTCAACTGAGTTTGTTTTATTTTCTTTTCGAAAAGTCACTCGATAATAGAAGAAAGTTTAATCAGTTTGTCATGTAGCCACGCTGACTTGGGGTCTTCCACGGTTTTTGTTTTGTCTTTTATTCCAAGTCTAATGTTTTTGTAACATCCATTAATGGTAAAGCTAATGACAAAACATTATCCATGAAATTCATCATATATTTTTTTGGTCATGATGAAATTCATCATTTAACACATCATATATATATATATATATATATATATATATATATATATATATATATATATAGGATGGAACACCTTACAAGTGATGGAGGCTGCATTATTCTGGAGACCCAGCTAATCTGAAATCGATACAAATAAAGCCAAGTGAAAATTGAAAATTCTCAGCAAAAAATAAACACTTTTTAAAACGTTTGAAAATCACGGTTGGTCGCTCCAGCATTTTTCAGCCAAATTAGTCATTAAAAAATGTATTCCATTAAACATATTAGTTCCTGTTAAAAAAACTAATTCAACCTATTTTTCAAATTTTCAGAAACTACTACAGGAGTTTTCTTATTAGGGATAAATTTGTTTGATAATAGTTGTCAATAACTTATTTGGGAATTTACTCTTAATATAAAATTAGGATAAGACAATAATAATTTAAGTGACTGAAAATATCAAAGAAGTGAAGGGAAAGATTTAAAAAAAAAAAACGCACAGAAGAGTAACAAATGGCATGTCTATTTCCTTTAATTAATTTACAGGATAAGAAATCAACAGTACTAATTATTTCAGCCAGACATGCGAAAGTGTAACTGGAAAATGGAAATGGAGAGGGGAGATCTGATCAAGTTTGGTATGCTGGCCTGGTAGACTTGTCTACTGCGCAGGTTCTTTGATGTATCCTCTAGCTAGTACACTTTTCCTATATGTATGTATATCCACATTAATCCAATTTTTTGTGGAAGAGACTGCAAATCGAAATAAATGTGTTTCAATTGTTCGCCCTCTACCCAAAGAAAATTCTGCCCTTCAATAGCCTTCACATCGCTTTTTATGTCTTATGCTTTAATATTGAAAATAAAATTTATTTATTTTCAATTAATATTTATGACGATAAATAAAACTATTAATTGTATAAATATTAAATACATATGTCTTGTGATATTTTAATTAAATTTTAATTTTAAATTATTTAAGCAAAAAAAGGCTTTATTTCATTTTCTTCTTAAATAGTAGTACTATCATACATTTACAAGTGAATTAATTTAGTTTTTGTAAGGCTATATCTAAATAACATAAAACGTTATTTTAATAACTTTATATTGATAATTTGAATTTTATTTTTGAAATCACATTCAATATATATATATATATATATATATATATATATATATATATATATATATATTAGATTTTAAATTTTAAAGGCATTATCACGAGCTAAAAGCTTAAGTATACAAAATATGATGTTTGAAAAATATGATGTAATGAGTGATTTCATTCAATCATTATATTCAATAACAATAAAATATATGATATATATTTATTGTGTAATTTTATTATTAATGTGACATTACTCTTGAAACAGACACCCACTTATGCATTGTCAGCATAGCTTTACTTTGAAAAAGAAAACTTTGGTGGGAATCAAGAGAAAAAGACGTGAAAAGAACAAAAAAATTTAGAAACATATCAAAGAGAAATAGTAAAAGGTAGTACATTTTTTTCAATAAAAATATGTTTTTATCGAAAATAAAAGGGCAGAAACAAGTTCTAAATCGGGGCAGAGAGCTGGTTATATAATCTAGTCTTACCATGTCCACAGTCACACACCGGAAGGAACTGGAAAAACAAATTAAGCCATGGATGTGCACTTATCTAAGCATCAGCCCCTGCCGCCGAGGCTACTTGTACTTGTTGTTGTTGCGATTCTTTTTACATCATCGTCATCGTCATCGTCATCGTCAGCACACGCAGCAACTCAACCCAACCCAAACTGCCGAACCAAGTGTGGCTCCGTGGAGATTCCCTTTCCATTTGGGACAACCGAGGGTTGTGCCCTCGACAGCTCTTTCCTCATCCACTGCAACAAGACTAGTACTAGTTCTTCTAATTCTTCACACACCCCATTCCTGCCAGAAATTAACTATAACATGAGTGTGCTGAGCATCTCCCTCAACGGCGAACTGCGCGTCTCTTGGCCAGTGATCAGTGAATGCTACGCTAACGGCAAAGTAATCAATGCAACCGGTCCGAACTCCATCAATTTCACGATACCTTTTAACGTATCAACGAGTCGGAACAAGTTAACAGTGGTAGGTTGTGACTCACTTGGAATAGCGGTGGGGGGTCGTACTCAACTGGAAAGTTGTACGCCACAGGGTGCCTGTCTCTTTGCAACGTAGATGATGATTTCGCAGCTAATGGATCCTCCTGCCCCACCGGTTGTTGCGAGGCGTCAATGCCCAGCCAAGGGCTGTCGGATTTCGCCTACGAGATCACGAGCTTGAGCAACCACAGCTATCTAACAAGAGGCTTCAATCCATGTGGTCACGCGTTTGTGGTGGAAGATGGAGCCTACCACTTTGAACCCAAAGACGTCCATAAGTTCGAGAAGAAGACGTTCCCTGTGGTGCTGGATTGGACTGTGGGCAATCACACTTGCCAACAAGCCAAGAAGAACGATTCGAGCTATGCGTGCAAGGCGGAGAACAGTACATGTTGGGATTCAACCAAGGGGCTTGGTTACCTTTGCAACTGCTCCACTGGTTTCCGCGGAAACCCTTACCTCCTCCATGGTTGCCGAGGTACTATATATTTCATATTGTTTTTGGATTCAAAGTTTTTGCACAATAACAGACACCTTATCATCTAGATCGAACAAGTTAGAGATTAATCCAGTCTAAGAGTAGAGATCATCGGTCAGCGCTTCGAAAGTAAGTAATAAACCTTAAACTATATATAACTAAAGAATGACTAAATAAGGATTTGGCTACAAGGAAATTGATAAAATGCATAATAAAAGGGATTAATCACCTGAATTATTTATTAGGACCCACACATTATACAAGTCACAATAAAAGTTATTCTTGGTAGGATGATTAATCTCTCACTTACACTTTATCAATCTTCTCATTTTAGAGGAGTTTAATGAAAGAATAAAATATTTTAATAATAATATGAAAGATTATAAAAAAATTATATGAAATAGTATTATGTTTAAAGTCTAAGATTTTAATTTTGATGTATTATTAATGTAAAATCTTTTTATGTGTCCAATTAAATTTTTTATTGTGCATAACTTTTCCAATAGTGTGCAGAGCTTAATTATAAATTTGAGATTTATGTTCATTTATAAATAAAATTTACATCTAGAATTCAATAAAACACACAGATTTTGAAATCAGTCTAGATATTGTACTGGACATGACTCTAGATCAAGAGTCTATTCGTTAAGGTTCAGCTGAAATGTTATAAACGTGGATAATATATAGAGTTGTTTGTCTATGCAGCGTACAACTAACACCTAAAAAAGTTAAAATAGGTCACCCTGTCAAAATTGCCTTTTTTGGTGGGTTGAGTTGAATTTTGAGCCTAAGAAATTCCATCTTACCTATCTCATAGGCTTAGGCAGGTTAGGGCCAAGTTGGCTCGCAAGCTCAGTCATCTTATGACCTTTTAACTATGTAATTAGTGGAATCATAAAATAAATGTATAAAATTGGTGGAATGTAATTTAAGTTATGTGTAAGTTATGTAATTTATTTATTTTTTAAAAAACTTTTATGAATATTATCTCATTGTTGTATTAAAATAATTTTTTTTTTTGCCTTTAAGTGTCTCTAAAAAAATATTAAAACATTTAAACAAACATTTATTTTAATTTATTTATTTGATTTTGTCTTAATTTTTTGTTGGGCTAGCCGATCAACCTCAGCCTTGCTAAAAATAGTTGGGCTTATTATCTCAACCCGTCTTACTTTGGTGGCCTAGCATGTTGCACCCTTTTTTGGCAAGGCGATTCTCTAAACGCAGGTTAACCCACTTTGATATCTCTACTAACACTCATGGTTCTGAAAACTAGATTAGATTAGTCAGCCTGATTAGTTGAATCGATCAGAACTGATCCAATGTTCGGTTCGTGTAAGCTCAAAAAATCGATCCTTTCTAAAAACTGCCTGAATCAATCACAAACCAGAAAAACCAATGAGCCAAATCGGTTGTCATAGTAGGGTGTTTGTGGAAAGAGAGGAGAACTCTCTATAAGCCATATAGCCCGTCGATATATAGGGAAGTGAAGAAATAAAATACCAATGAACCTTCGAAAGAGAGAATACCGTTGCAAAACTAAGACATCAAGGGACTAGTTTCAAGGTTCTTAAACACATCACCACTGAGAGAGGATAGCAAATTAAATCAGAACCATCTCATGAACACCCGTAATAAGCTTCCCACCCCCCATCACTGCCCACAGTTGTGCTAGCACCTCCTTTTATCTATGAACCTCCACCATCACTATATCTCCAGTATCGTGGACTGTTATTGTTGTCAATCGTTCCCTGTTCCTGATAATCTCCACCCTAAATATCTGAATCCCCACGTTCTATTCGATTTGCAAACCAACTTATTTAAATACTTAAAAGTAGGCCATTTTATCACCATTTAGATAATGAGTCATTCACTTAGGTGTTAGAACTTTGATTTGCAGCGCCAAATGTCAAGAAAGAAAGAGAAACAGGGGGCACAGGAAGCTTTTTTTTATTATTTTTTTCTTGGGTCTTTATGTGTAGCCCCCACCCTTTTTTCCTCATGTGTATTACTATTTCCCATTTTGTGTGGGCTGAATTAAAGTGAGTTAGGTTTTTTTTGTGTCTGTTTTTTAATTTGTCATTATTTTGTTAAAATTATTTTGAGTTAATTATCATTTATATGATCATATATTTAATGCAATAGGTTTATTTTCTGAAACATTTTTACTATATTTAAGTCGTATTTTAGTTTTCTTCTATTTTTTGAATAATTTTTATTTACTTTATAGTATATAATTAACCTCATGTGTGTGTATATATATTATGATTATATTTCGATTGAACCCCTAATTAGTACTTCGTCTAGTTTGATACCCGATCTGATTTTTAAAACTGTGCTAACCCCCCCAATCAATTCAATAAAAAGTAAAAACTACAATTCTAAAAATGGACTAGATATTGAACTGGACATGGCAATAGTCTAAAGTGTTATAAATACGGATAATATATGTAGAATTATGTTATATATATTACATAAATAATCAATTATATGCTTTTTAATTGTTACAATAAATTATATGCTATGTTAATAAAAAATAAATCATATGCTATAAAATAAATATAAAGTATTTAAAGATATAATTAATAAGGAGTTGAAACATGGAGCACTCATGCTTTATATTGTTTAGATTTTCTACTTTCAAGACTATTATAAATAACTTAAATCCCATATTATTTAGAGTAGGAGGATTTGTTTTTAAAAACAGTAAAATAATTATAAATACTTAAGGATCACATTATTTTGTGTGCTTAATTTTAGGCTCTATTTAAAAGAGGAAAAAGTTTAGTAGCTAGTCCTTGACTTGTCCAACCAAAATGTATCTTTAGTTATCTTTCATATTTTACTAAAGTTTGTCGAAATTGAGCAAGTTAAAATTTCTGTTTTTTTTTTTTTTTGTTGGGTGGTAAAAAAAAATTACTTGTCCCGCTGTTGGTTTTTTTTTTTTTTTTCTGTTTTAGAAAACTTGTCCCGTTCTAGGTTTTGGTCTAGTTTACACATTTTAATTGATTTTTACAAATCCTTTATTTTTTGGGGGGTGTGAGCGGATAGCTTTCTCAATCCAACCGATTGGACCTACCAATCTAATTTGATTTTTAGAATAGAGCGACAAAAATAGAAGTTATATAAAATGTATAGGATTTAGAAACGCAAATAATTTTTATTATTTAATATTTCAAGAACTATATTTGATTCTCAAATTGAATCAAATATCATTTTAAAAACCAAAAAAATAATGAATAAAATGAAAATTTCTATTTTAGAAATAGTTTTAAATAGGATTAGAAGTGAGTCAACTCATTTCATTAATCACTCAGTGGGCTAACCTCATAAACTTATGAGCCAGACTTGAATTAAGAATTTTAGCTCGTTTATTAAATAAGTAAAATTTAATTTTTGCTATATTCAACTCAATATATATAGCTATGATTTGGCTCGATATGTGTGTTTATGTATATCATATTTTGTTATTGTTTTTTTACATATATTATCATATATTGTTGTTATGATTAAGACTATATTTATATGGCCAAAAACCCCATAGCTTATTAAGTTTAATTTGTATTTAACTTGAATCATCTAATCAAGTTTGACAAGCTCAAGAGTTAGCTCAAACTCGATGAGCTTTTGGTGAGCTAAACTCGATCAAACTTCTTTTATATAATTTAATAACATTTTTAAAATGATACTAAATCTCAACTATTATTGTAGCGATTTTTTTCCTTTCATTTTTTTAAGGTTGCAGAACTTTAAACTCACCATTTTAATTGCCTTCCTTTTCTAATTGTTTAAAAAAATATATATTTAAGGTTAACTTACATATTTAAAAAATTATTAAATGACTTTGATAGTAATAAAAGTTAAATAAATTTCATAAGATTATACTCATATTTTTCACTAATTATATCAATAAACAATTATTTTAAGTATAAAATTTTAAAATATTAATAACATTTTAATATTTAAAATAAACAAATAATTTTAAACATGAAAACCCTAAACAGATAACTATAACAAAACAGATGAAGAATAACTTTTGTTTTCTATCCATTGTGAAAAAACAAATCAGAACTAAGCCATTATCCCTTCCTTTAGATGTTGACGAGTGCAGGGAATCCAACGACGACTGCGTTGAGGGAGCAAGATGCATCAACACTCTCGGTAGCCACAATTGTGAGTGTCGCAAAGGATACCACGGAGATGGGAAAAAAAATGGAAAGGGATGCACTCCCAAGTCCAGGACAGAGATCGAGCTGATAATTGCATTGAGTGAGTCAGCTACAATATACTATTCCGTTCTAAACGTTCACAAGAATTAAAATGACTGATAAAATCTCAATATTAGAAAAATTTAAATGCAATTTACTAAATTGTTGCTTCTTTTCACTAACTTGTTTTGTTCTCTTTCACTACTTTTTCTCTCTCATTCACTGGTTTCAACAGGCACATGATTGAAAAAAATAATTAATGTTATTTAAATTTTCTAAATGGACATATTATTTAGGGACAGCAAATTTTTTAAAGTGGAAGTTAATTAGAGATGGAGAGAGTAGCTTTTCTTTATTCTCAGTTCACTCATAACATGCAACAAAATAATGTCAACTGTGTAATAATAATAATAATAATAATAATCAACCGTTTTCACAATGACACTACATATTGCTTATTACTCCTTCCATCCATTTAAAAAATATGTACATATATAGTTGAGCATTTTCAGAAAGTATTAATTGTTTTTATACAGTTGTACTCTTCTTCTTTTTTTAATGTAGTAAAAAAAAATGTGAGATACAAGAGAAAAAAAATGAATAAGGGAGAATAGATAATTTCATTCAAACAAATTATATATATATATATATATATATATATATATATATATCTATGGTAATTTAACTATATCTTAATCGTTGTGAGAAACACTAAAAATTTAAAAAGGGATGAAAGGATTATTATTATTATGTACTAATTAATAGGGTAAAAATATTCTATATTATCATGAAATCAAATTATTCTATTTGTATGATTTTTTAAATAATAGATATAATAATTAATTATATTTATTGATGAGATGTTATATAATTATATAGTAATAATTTTTTATATTATTAATATATTAAAATTAATTTATATTATTATTGTTGTTGTTTTTATTTAACAATTATTGTTGCTATGCTATAAATTGCCACTATGAACTGGAATTTACCCTTTTTTGAGAAGATTGGCCCTAAAAGTTATATATGCCTGTCAGGATCAGGAAATATTCAAGTAATGTGGCATCTATAGTACCTTTTTGACATGTAAAATCAGTAAAATAAAGTTTACGAGATATTTTTAACCGTTAATAAAAAAAATTTCTACTATTTAATCTTTTATATTTTCATTCGAAAGTTTTTTTTTATCTCTCTTTAATTATATTATAATTTTGGTATAATGATTAGAGTGTTTAATATTAAATAATATAAAATAATATTTTCTTTAATTTAAGCATATAAAAATTTCGAAAGCTGAGACATGATTAATTGATGAATGACACACTAGTTTTTTTTTGGAACTCATGGAATCCCTTAACCCTGACTTGGTTGAAAAGAAATCTAAGAAAAAGAAAATAAGAGAAGAAACTAGAAAGATTTTGAACTTTTTCTTACTTAAACGTGGAGAGAAAATAGATTAAAAAAAAAAGTGATGGGCCCACAAATTTTTTCTTCATTCTTTGAGCCAAAAAGCTAAAGAGGAACACTAATTTTATTCAAAATAATAATTCTGTCCTTATTTATTTCTTTATTCTTTTTCTTTTTTTCCGGTAAGGATAAAAAAAATTCCAGAAAGAAATGTTTTTCATTTTTTCCTCCCTTCATTTACATTTTATTCAAGCAATAGAAGAAAACATTAATGAAGTTGATAGAAAAAAAACCTAAGGTTGCGTTTAGTTTCAAAAAATAATTTTTTATTTTTTATTTTTAAATTTTAAATTTTTAGAATTTTATAAAAAAAATATTAAAAATTATAAAATTTAATTTTTATTTTTTTTAATATTTCTTTCATAAAATTATAAAAACAAGAAAATTAAAAATTATTTTCTGAAACCAAACACATCCAAAGTTACCTCTTTATTTTCTTTTCTCTCTATTTTTGTTTATGTTCATGTTCTCTTTGCCTAAAATAAGGGGTTAAGAATATCTCATATACACTAGTAAAACAAAAAATAATTGTTTCCATTTGTCAATGTCAGTTGTCAGTGTAAGCATCATAGCTCTGTTTGTGGTGAGCATTTATGCATATTGGAGGCTCAAGAAACGAAAGCTCATTAAACTTAAAGAACAACTTTTTCAACAAAATGGTGGCATACTGTTACAACAAAAGATTGCCAAATATAGAGGGTCAACTGAAACAGCTAAAGTCTTCACCATCGAAGAGCTAAAAAAGGCCACCAACAACTTTGATGAAGGCAAGATCCTAGGCCAAGGGGGCCAAGGAACAGTTTACAAAGGACTATTACTAGACAATAGGACTGTAGCAATCAAAAAGTCCAAAATCAGTAACTCAAGCCAGGTCGAGCACTTCATCAATGAAGTGATTGTCCTTTCTCAAATCAACCACAGGAATGTTGTTAAGCTCTTGGGTTGTTGCTTAGAGACAGAAGTCCCCATGCTTGTTTATGAGTTCATTCCCAATGGAACTGTTTCTGGGCATCTTCATGATCAAAGTCAATCTTTAAAACTTACTTGGAAAATGAGATTGAGAATTGCAGCAGAAACTGCTGGAGCCTTGGCGTACTTGCATTCTGCTACTTCTCCGCCTGTTGTACATAGAGATGTCAAAACTACCAACATACTACTTGACCATGATCTCATAGCAAAGGTTTCTGATTTTGGGACTTCAAGAATTGTTCCTCTTGATAAATCTCAGGTAACCACATTGGTACAAGGGACATTGGGGTATCTTGATCCAGAATACTTCCACACAAGCCTATTGACAGAGAAGAGTGATGTGTATAGCTTTGGGGTTGTCCTAGCAGAGTTACTGACCGGAAGGAAGGCACTCTCTTTTGAGATGCTAGATGATGAAAAAAATCTTGCATCATACTTTGTTTTTTCAATGGAAGAGGGTCGTTTACTTAATATTGTGGACAGTCACATAATAGATGAGGCAAAAGTTGAGGTACTAGTTGAGTTTGCCAATATTGCAAAACAGTGTTTAAGGTTGAAGGGAGCCGAAAGACCTACCATGAAAGAAGTGACAATGGAACTTGAGAGACTCAGAGTTGAGGAAAAATCATCTTCAAAAGAGACTGAAAACTTGCTCGAAGTATCATCATCTGTTTTCAATGTTGAAGATGACACTAATATAAGTGGCATTAGTTTTGGGCTTGATACCAATAACCTGGCTTCAATGTCATTGGGTGGTGGAAGATGATTAGTTGACATTGTAATCAATAAGCCTATATGTTACTTAGGACTATATGCTAATGCATCTTCAAATAAATTGTTTCGTAGTATGCTGTGCTCTTGTAGTTAGTGGTATTATTTCAACTCTCAAAACATAGGTCTCCATTGAGCCACCCATTTTAGAATTATGGATGTGATAGAGGTCTCCATATACTTCATTTATCGCATCACATCCAATGGTTTAAAGTGAATGTCTCAATAAATACCAACTTTTTGAATGTTTAAATAACACTTTTATATTTATAACCATGTGTATCCTCATATTGTGTAATAGATTTTCAAGTGAATCTTCCTTCATGCATCTATGACTTTATAGCTTCAATTTCAAGAGTTTGTGTATTTTCTCTCTAGCTCTGAATATAAACATGACATTTACTTAGTTTTAGTATCATGAGGGAGCGGATGAATGATTTCTAATGTAATATTGCTTTCTTTTACAATTAACCTTCATGTGTTTTCTCAGGGTAACCCTGGAAGATAGGGGTTGAAAACAATGGCCTTGCAAGACAAACATTATAGATATTGTGAAAATTTTTCATCCTAATATAAAATCGTTTTCATTTGAATGATGCAGTTCTAGAGGATACCACACATTTTTAAGCTTAGATTAGGGTGATGTTGTCGTTATTTTCTTCTAGATAGGTGCTACAAGTTTCAATGATGGCTTCCAGAAATTCTCTAATTAGACTTTCTTTTTTTGAACTGGATGTTTCATGGAATAGAATCCTATGATGATTTTAATATAAGAGGGTCCTATTATAAGAGAAAAAGATATAATTTTTACTATAATAATTAAAACTTTCTATTATTTATGTTGATCCATTAATTTTGTTTGTGTCTTATTCTCTCATGACATGATACTTTTACACTAGTAAGTAGTGAAAAGTTTCATTCCGTTTTATGCGGCCTCAATAATGCTATACAAGAATTACTTTGATAATACCTACTGGGAAAATTAAATGTATGCACCTTACCCTGAGATAAATCCTATAAGAAGCTATTTGAGGAAAATGTAACTGACAGCGAGGATGTCACACGAAACAAAATATAGTAACCTCGAATATAGAGTTGAAACTTGAAATGCTTCTCAAGTGATTATTACAAATTAGCGGCCCTTCCAACATATCCTATTCACCATAAAATTATGGCTATTGATAAGATAGACTTGTCCTGTCTAATAAGGAGTTGTCACTTGTCACTCAACTACTTTACAAGAGACTATTTACAGATCCCAGATAAATAAATCTACAAGAATGTGATCATATTTATATTCAGCACATCAGATACATCCAAGAGAGCAATCAGCGCACTGTCAGGAGCACTGAACCCTTCTACAGTTAAGAGAGCTGTAGAACTAGACTACAGTTTGAATCAACATCAGACCTTTCCATCAGATGAAGGAAGACTATCAGTTTTGAAGGTTGTGGAAGAAGTGGGAAACACAGAGTTTGTGCCTCTGGAGGGAGAAGAGGAAGGAGAAGGTAGCTTCTTGGGAAGCATCTGTTCCCAGTACTCCTTGGGCAGCCTTGACCCTTCTGACACAACAACAAATGCAAGCAGAGTCAAGAGCAAGAGCTTGTGCCTCCAAGATCCTAACATGATGATGATGATGATGAGCACTACTACTGTTCCTTCCCATTCAAGAAGTGCAGAGAACCCTGCTTTGGCTTAATAAGGTGCAGCTTTAGAGGGGTTTTGGCAGCAGACATGTTCAGTAATGTAGGGAGGCTGCCAACTTGTTTGGTTGGGGAAGGATGCATAAATGGCAGACAGTGAGGTATTTGATAATTCTAAGCTGTTAAGAAATCCATGCTGTTGCTGTCATTGTCTAATACACTGAGTAGTATAGAATCTGATTGTGCATGTGTGAGGGATTTGAGGAATAAAGAAATAATCTCTCAGACCACTTAATAGTTGGATTCTGATATTTAACTCTCTTTGTTAATATATGTTTGCCTCAGACCTGTACTAAGCGTATAATTAATGTGGCTGCGGCAATTACGTGGAATATGCAGAAGAGTTTCTCACTATTATTATTTTACCTAAAGATTTCC
Organism: Dalbergia oliveri; assembly: GCA_030441495.1. Lineage (NCBI taxonomy): Eukaryota > Viridiplantae > Streptophyta > Magnoliopsida > Fabales > Fabaceae > Dalbergia > Dalbergia oliveri. The sequence continues at coordinate 10,016,211 of JAMLFY010000003.1, read as the reverse complement.
TGTCTCCAGTACAAACAGTAATATTGGTTAACTTATAACCTTCAAAAGAATTCAATTATTTGACACAAAATTGTTTCAGGCACAGTTATTCTAATGATGCATTAATCCATGCCAACCTTAAAAGTATAATTTTTGTCTTGAGCAAAAATGATTTATCAGCGAAGTCCTTATAAACAAGCTTAACTTAAGAGGAAACTTTAACCCCAAGCATTATTATTTTTAAAATTCCAATCATGCAAACATGAGGAGAGTGCTCCTTTTCATCAGTGTCGTGTAGCTCAAAAGCTGGGCTTGAAGTTGGGCAAATTAAAGTAAGTGTCCATGCTGAAAAGTGTCTTTGATGCTATGTGCTGTTTTCCCGACAAAGTAGATATTAACTATAGGAAGACAATGGCATCAGTGGCGTCAGTAAAATGTGGGTGTTTTTGTTTTAAGAAAAGTTCAGCGTTAAGGCATCCCTATGATTAGTTAAACTTAAAGGCCGAACACTTATTCAAGTGGTATACTTTATAAATTTAAAATCTTCGACATAATAAGCATTAAAAATGAGGGTGCTATGTTAAGGTGGTTCGAGTTTAATTATGCCTACTAACTAGCTTCGTAGCACCTATATAGTTCAGTTCTTTATTTCTTTGTTCGGGACCTCTAATTCCCCCAAATCTCATATATTTAAATCTCTAACCTATCAAAGGTGGGGGTGATTTTTTTTATATGATATTTCTAGATAAATCATTTTAGAAAATGGGGATTTAGAAATATTTAAAGGAATATGAGACTTTTAAATGAATTGTCATGTTCTTAGAAGGACTATAAACTCGTTTGAACAAGATTCTGAGAGGAAAAAAAATATTTTTTTTCAGTTTTTTAAAAAAAAGTACTTATAGGATTTAGTTGCATATTAATTTGTGCTTTTTAATAGAAGTCAAAGTAGAAAATAGTCAGTTTTTCTTTTTTATTTTAAAAGCAAGTATAGGCATATCTCTTGTAGAAGTAGTAGAAAAGAGAGAATGTTGCTTATTATTTATTAAAATTAATTGAAGAAAAAAACCCTGCCATTGTACAAGGTGGGTTCCTTTTAAACTAAAGAACCGGTGAGTAAGACTGGCTAATTCAAAAAATAAGTGTTGTTAAATGCATGTGTGACAAAAAAAAAAAAACTGATGGTGGAATCCCTTAAAAATCCTGTAATTTCATGAATAATTGAAAATTATTCTAAAGGTTATTTTAATTTGATATAATATTTTAGTGTGATATGACATAAAATATTATAGTAAATAAGTTTAATTTTTATATACTGACAATATATTTTTTTTATATTGTCATTAAATCAAATCATTCTTTTTATATAATTTTTCAAGTAATGGATGTAAGATTTAACAACTTTAACTGATATGACAATATATGATTGAATGATACTATTAATGCATAGAAATTAGACTTATTATAATTTTTTTTAAAAAGTACTATATTAAATAACAAAATATGGTTATCAAACTATTATAAATAATTTTAATTTTAAGTAAAAAAATGACAAAATAAATGAAATTATAATACAATAACATTTTATAAAGAATTTAATTGCTATATATTAACAGCTAAAATAACTTTACAGAATCATCCAAGAAAAATGCAATAAACTGCATAGAAATTAAACATTTTTATAAATATTTATTTTTTTAAAATTAAGATTATATTATTAGTTCGAGTAGAAAGAATTCGAGTCCCTCAATCATATTCTTTTGAGTTTATTATGAATATTGATTTGTTCTTAAATTTTTTTTGTCAAGCATAATGATTTGTTAAGTGTTAACCCTGTAATTTAATTATAGTAGCTAACTATTGCAGTCGGTGGATACACAAGTGCGGACTAACTCCACCGCCTTGGCCAACCTATAAATAAAGGTCACCTCGTTGCACATTGGGTATCGTTGATCTCACTCATTCGTTCATTCATGCGCATTCTTAATTGCGATGTCTGTCTGATTTGTTAAGGTTTCATTTTATTGAGAGCGATCGATTCGAGGGTGACATATGCATGCTCTCACCACTTTGGAATGAATGGATTTGCAACATCGATCAAATTAACAATGCCGTCAATGTCTTCATCTTTCAACATTTTGGCGATGTAGTAAAGAATTACAACGCCCTTAACATCTTCATCTTTCGACATTTTGGGGATGTAGTTTTTCTTGAAGAGGCCAGGGTTGGGTTCAAGAGCTGCACCAAGATTTAAGAAAGGGAAGAATGTCGGTTATGCAATTTTTTTCTTTTTTTCGAATAGGTCAAAACCAATAATTTCTCAAAGCTTAAGAAAGGCAAGAACAACAGGATACTGTTAATTTCTTCTCAATATTTTTAGGCGATGCAATTCTTTGGTATGGTTTTTGAAGATATCTAATCAAGAATCGACCCCAAGATTCAAGGGAAAAGGAAGAGCCTTAGCAAGCAAGAAACAAGAAAAGTTTGATTGAGGGTCCAAAGAACTATTGAAAGGAGTGGGATGGATGACAGGTCCAAGAAAAGGTGAGGGTAATTGTACTAAGCGAGGCCATATATTTTGTCCTCTGTTCATTTTTTTTATCTTTTCGTCTGAAAATTTTCGTGTCTGACAAGGTGCTCGCTCATGGTGATAGAGCAATTGGGCCTCAATGACGACCAAAGAGATAAGTTTGGACATTGCATAAGATTTGTTGATCCAGAAGATGGCAAATTCTGATGTTCAACAAGAACTAACAAGAATAATGTGGTTCCTACGGTGCAAATTCATATTCCATCTTCCTCACAAATTACAACTCATCTCACGGTATGAATGATGATAGTACATTCACAAGATTAAGAACCTATGAACTCTATTAAAGTGGTGCTAGAAGAATTAAAGATCACAGGTTCACAAATAATAAAGAATGATGATAAATAATTTTTACATAGAGTATTAGTGCAGTTGGCATTCTTCAATAATATGTATGGTAAAGTGGTAAAAGAATACCATAGACCAAGCAACACATCAGGCAATGGCTGAAACAATGGTTTCCACCTTTGTAGGGCGCCAGAAGGTCTTCTGAGCGCAAAGTAATCCCTCCATTCCTTTTGAATATGTCAACCGAATATCCCAGTGCAGAGATTTAGCTATGCTCTCAATCTCACTTGTGGTTTCAGCATTGTCCCTTATGATCAAGTACCCATCTGGTCTCAGGATCCTATCAACTTCTGCAATCACTGCCATCATGTTGCACCTGAATCCAGAAAAGTATCAGTTAGCTCAGAACGATAAGGTTTGTTGGCAATTTTTAGAAATTATACTGAACATACCTGTCCTTAAGTTTTGAGAATAATGAATCAGCATGTACAAGATCATAAGATCTGGGGTAGGTGCTGAATGATTCGCACCAATCATGATAAATTCCAAATAATCCGCGTTCATAGATTATTGGCAGTGTGTCGGGAAAATCAATTGGAACCACATTCATTACCCAGACCTTCCAACCTTTCAATGATGCAGCAAACCTGAAGCCACCAGGAAAAGCAAAAATAATAAGAAATAAGGTCAGTCATTGAACTACAAAGGCTCTTACATTACTAAAACGATGCATGCATAAAAGAAATTATTCAAAACTATCATCATTTTCAGAGGAGTGTTTACTGAACAGTACTCAAGAAAGCTCATAATAATTCCTGCAGAGTGCAAATTAAACACAACGTGAGGTTATTGAGGTACTATAGTAGAATGTCTGCTCATTCCTCCTACTGCTACAAGGAACATTTTTAGGGGAGAAAGAAAGAGATACACCAAAGAAATAAGGTTTTTTTTCCAGCAGGCATACACAGAATGAAAGGCAAAACTAATTAATAATAATTTGCCTCTAGAAGAAAGAAGGAAAAACTTTACATAATACCAGGGGCATGCATGGGAAACAGAATATACAAAAGTAAGTATAATATCTCACCCTCCATAAACAGCATTCATGTCCATGATATTTCTTACTGAAGACCAATTGATACCCATTCCATTCAAATATGAGTGAGAAAGAACGTTTTTCCAGTGCTTGAAATCGGCAGTGAATTCCACTGGAGCTGCTCTTCCATAAACACCAGTTTGAGAGTTTAACCAGTAAGGCGGTTTCTCCAACCTCAGTGGCCATTGCTCAGGCCAAATTGATCCACGTTCTGATGCACCAACAGGCACTTTGTGCATACAATCCTGTAGTGATATATTCCTGCATGAAAGTTTGGAGGTGTCAAAAAAATTAGTAGAGAAAGTTCATCAAAAGGGATCATCCTCAACTAAGTGAAGCAATATCAACAGCCTTGAATTGTCAGCATACAAGGCAATTTCAGACACATACAAAATAAGTCTCTGCAAATAAAGGTCAATGCTTTCGTGGTTTCTTATTTTCTCAATTATTCATCAATCCGAGCAGTTGATTCAGAGATGTCTAATCCAATTTATTTTTAGAATGAAACAAGAAGTGATCAGTCATAGGGATTCAAGCCCAGAAGGAAAAATGACATAAACGTAATCAGTAGTCAGTCATAGGGATTCAAGTCCAGAAGGAAAAACAACATAAACGGTTTAAAATGAAATATTTCCATTCACTTGAGTGAGAATCTTATTCCTTTTTCCAAGCTTCACACATCAAGAAATAAGTCACTACAGTAGGGAGTTTTAAACCTTTATAAGTAACCCCTTAGTGGTGTAGGGTATAATTATTCTATCTTTCAAATAAGTGCTAGGTGATTTGTATTGCTTAATGGTACTCCCCACATACCAACACATTACTGCAGCAAAACTTCTAATCATCTAATTCCAGACAAAACAATGATAATAAAAATTTGACAAGCTGAAACTGATTTTATTTTTATATATTGACATAAACACTCATAAATCTCATGTTTTTTGCAGAAAGACTCCACTTCTTTTAGCTTATTGCATTGTTATCATATATATGTGTGTGTATTAATTTTCAATGCATTCTTATTAGGAGCATTTCAAATAATTTCTGTTTTTCCTAATTTGAAAGAGTAATTCATGCCTATTGTCACAAAATAAAAGAAAAATACCAGGCTTTATTTGGATCATCAGATTCATTGCATATTGGTGGCTCATTTTTTGGTCTCTTGTTATAGCATTCATTGTCAGTTGGTTTTCTATATATCGCTGCTGCCACTCCATTCAATTTATCCTTTCCAATTACCACCAGATCCCAGCACATTGACTTTGTAATTTCACCCATATCTGCAACAAAAATGATTTCCTATAAAATCAACCCATAAGTTCAGCTCAGATTGACATGAACTTGGATTTTATGGAAGTAACCTTTCCAAATCCCAACATCTTCTGGATCCTTTTGATACACTGGAGTAGCAGACCAGACAAAGTAACCTCCAGGTCGCAATACACGATTAAGCTCTAATAGTAGCTTGCCACCTGCAATGTACAACCAGTTGAGTATTGTGAAAAGAGTCAAGCATGAGTGGAAATTAAAGACACTGGGACAAAGAAGATTTTATGAAAGCGATTCTTCCACCTTCTATGTGCCATGGGACTCTACAACGTGCACAGTGGACAAGATCAAAGACAGAACCAGGGAAAGGCAATCTTTTGGTGCCCATGACGCCCAATGTGGCAGGAATTCCCCGTTCCAGTGCAAATTGTACCTGTGCCTCATGCACATCTTTAGGAGCAAATGACATGGTAAGAACATCTTTTTCGAATAGATAGCCTCCAAAGCTGGCTACCCCACACCCAACGTCCAATATCACACGACTTCTCTTCCCCATGCAATATTACGAAGAGACTGCATCATTACACAAACACCCAATTTAGGGGGAAATATGTGAATCAAATGAAGACCAGATGGCTAGGACTCTGGCTAATTTTCAAGAAAATGTGTTCCCAAGTTTGTTAAAGTCACTGGATTGCAAAATTGAAGGTCATGTAAGCATATTTAGCAAAAAGATGGATGCAGTAAGCTGACTTATTCAAAATAAAGTGACAGCATAAATCAGAGAATAATACATTCCAAAATGTAGACCTTGCACTTGAAAAGGGTTGTAAATAAAAGAAGCTGATGGTAAGATGTGACGGCAAAGAAGAACACAAAATGCATAGTGAAGTAGGTCTAACTCAGAAGAAAGTCACATGTCCCAACGGGAAGGTCAGTTTAAATTTAGGATCACTAGTACTAAGTATTAATCATAAGATGATACAAATATACAAGGAACTTATTTTCCCATTTAGAAATATAATAAAGCCATTCATGTACCTTCACCAAATAATTGAGACCAAATCCTTTATGACCAAATGGTCAGGAGTTATCCCTATTAGAGTATAACCCAATGTAAGGTAGGTTTATACATTCTCTACAATTCAAGCCCAAAGGATTCTTGTGTGAGGGAATATGTTAGAAATATAATAAAAGAAATTCATATACTTTCATCTAATAGCTTAAACTTTTAGAAGACTTGATTGATGACACACCCCTAAATTAGAAGAGTGTAAAATTGCCATGTAAAGAAAAGGAAAAACAAATGCAATAATTTGTCCTAGGAACAGGATAGATTAATGTACTTCACACTTTACAATGCTTGAAGCAGTTCGATCGTCAGGAATAATAACAACATACCTAATAATATCTTTATCTCATGATCAAAGCCCCCTTTTATTTTTCTTCTCAAGCATTCAGTTATTTCTATAGAAATTATTATGTTGATACCAGATTCCTATTCCAAAATACAGTTTTTAGCAAAAGCAGGAAAAATACAAGCATTGTAACTTCTTAAAAAATGAAAACAAGTGGATATATTATGTGCACAACTCATGACAAAAAAAACAAATTTTTTCTTTCCTACAACTAAGAATCTGTTTCTTGGTTAGAAACAAATATAAAAAATAAGATCAACTGGTGATGCAAAATAACATATTTGCAAGAGAAAGACTACCTTCTGAATGAATTCAATGTAATGAAGAGCACCATTTTTAAACTGAGTTCCACCTCCAGGAAAAGTAAGGTAATCACCCATAACTTTGACCCAGTTTTGATGCCCCTTAGTTTCTACAAGCTTAGTATGTGGAGCATTGTTGTACCAAATCTGCAATAGGCACCAAAAATATTTAATTTCAATTTTTTTTCTTTTTGAAGGGTGATTTTGTGTTTTTTTTGTTGTGTTGGGGGCGGAGGGGGAGGGGGGGGTTAATTATTGGCTTTCATCATTAAGTAACAATGTGTGAATTTTTTCCAGTTTGTGTTACATACCCTTTCCCTGCTTTGGGGCCACCTAATTGGGCTTCTGTAGCCCTCGGGTAGAGGAACAAGACAAGTTGAAGGTTCATAAGGACAGTGCCTCTCTCGATGTTCATAGTGCCTTATACTTTGAAGCATTTTAATTGCCTTCCAATTGTCAAGGCAGGGAATGTACTCTGATCCTGTAGTTGTCTTACAAAGTTTCCAGTCATATTTGCTGCTGTCAATAGAAATCGAAGACGTGTGTAATTCCTTCTCATGCCGCGACTCTGCAGCTTTAGTTGACCAAGTTCCATTGTCAGCGCTAGCTTCAATTAAAGTTTCAGACTGCATATCAGTAGTCAAAACTTCTGGACCTTGACTATTTTCATGGCTTTCCATATTACTCTCTCCAGTACTATGTTGTTTCTCTGAATGCAGATTTTTCTTGCTTTTCTCCTCCTCGGTCTCACCAACCATCTCATCTTGTTGTGTGGCTTCACCTGTGCTCTTTTCTGTCCCTAACTTGCTACTTATGCTCTCGTTACTTTCATCTGAAGTTTTCACTGGCCCTCTGAGTTCATCATCATTAATTTGACCACCTACTTTTTCTGCCTCCACAGACTCTGAATTTAAGTCGTTATCTGATTCTTTCTCTCCAATGCTTGCGTTGACATGCCTCATTTGATAATTTTCCTCAATTGTATTCTCAGGATCCTTCTCTGAATCATTCTTTTCATTCGACGGACCTGAGCTATCACTAACAACCTCTTGCTTGTTTTCTTCAGACACATTGTCAACTCCGTTTTGGACACCCTGGTTTTTTGGAAGATTTTCACTCTGAGATTTTTGGGTCTGGCTATCAACCCTTGTTGATTCTTCAGGTATATCACCTAAACTATCTTCAAAGTGCCTGGAACCATTTTCACTAATTACATGTTTCCCCTCATTAATGGTCTCAGGTACCTGCATGACTGAATTCTGAATTGGAAGTGGAACAATGGATGACATTACAAGCCATATGCCAACTAAAGAAAATGCAACAAGCACAGCCACAGTGGCTGTCGAACAGTAGTTCGATGACTTCCTCCCTTCACCTCGGAAAGTCTTCCCAGAGCCATGGTTTGAAACCACTGCTATTTCAAGATAAATGCACCTAGAAAGGGCAGTAAAGCATTAATAAATCCATTTTTAAAAAATTATTCAGTTAAATGCTGATGCTTGCTTCTTTATTTATCAATTTGCCATAACATGTCATTCATATACATTGAAAGGAAAATCATACTATCATTACCCAGAAAAAGGAAAATTATATAGCAGTGGTACTAATACTAAATCAATTAGATAAATCTCTCCAAAGAAACCCCAAAACTTCAACAAGAGGTTAGCAAGTGTTCTTTCTGATTGTCAAAATTCCAAGGTGGCAGCAAGGGAAAAGAAATATAGATCAAGAGCATCTGAGTCTCCAACACCAAACCTAAGAAGGGGTGAAAGGGTAGGCAATAAGCCAAGGAAGAAGCAATTCAAACTTTCAAACAAGAAAGCTGAAGAACAACGAATAAGACAGCAGGAGAGACACTAACAAATACTTACTTAATACTAGCAGCCAGAAATGCCCAAGCATTACAGAAAAGAGTATGTAATATTATGCAGTTCCTCTTTTGTATTTCTTTTTTTTGGCTGATACAACAATAATCAAAAACTTTAAATAGGAAAATATCAAGTTTTATTAGAATGTCAAAACTTTGAAATGGAAAAACAGAAACATTGTTGCAACAGTCCAACCAACCAACCACTGAAGGAACATTTCAAACAAAGCTGCGAGTGTTTGTGCTGAAAACCAAACAAAATCTAGTGCAAGGCCAAACAATTGGCCAACACAGGACACACCTTATGGGGGAAACCAAAAATAATAAAAATGAACAAATAAAAATACTAAAAACCCAAAAAGTATACAAGTGTTTTGTTACCTTGGTGCCCTGCCCAGGTGAGATCCTATAGCATTCCTTGCTGACCTTCCTCTCTCATCATACCCACTAATAATCACAAGAGCACATTTTCAGAATCAAAAGGTTTCTGTTTTTGGTATTCTGCTGGATTTAACTGAATTGGTATATCACTGTAGGAGACAAGCAGGATAAGGAGATGACAGAGAAAGCGGAGGAGGGGAAGCGGAAGGAAGGGTGATATTTTGAAGTGGAACGAGCGGAAGATCGCTTTGTTGAAGGCCAGACATTGTCTATGTAGTTATTGAGCAATGACTATTTGTTTGACTCAATCAAGGTAAATAAAAAGCAAAGACACCTTTACTGTCTGCTAATAAAATATCAATAGAACCGTAACCGAACGAACAAAAACATAATGAACAGAATTAGAATATCTGTCAAGATGGCAAGCATGTGATTCTGCGAAACAGCTGTACTTTGTGGTGAGTCACTGGTGCAGGCGGTTCTGTACATTTGTTGGTCTCCGCTGGACTCAATGCCAATTTACAACCACCTAATACTGATTTCCAGTACTAAATTCCACTTGGGTGAAAATAGGCACGAAGTAGTTAGTAGCAGTAGTAGATAACTGCTCAAAGTCAAAATGCTCATGTGGCGTTTGAGAAAGGGAAAATATTTGCTTAGTTATTAATTTTGTGTATTATTATTATTTTTTATTTTTATTATATTTTTAATATAATAATTAATATATTAATTAATAAATAAATTAAAGTATATATGTTTTTCGAGCATCTAAGAAGATTTTTTTGTTTTAAAGGGGTGGGAGTGGTAAAAGATAAAGTTATATTATTTATATTTATTTTATATTTTATATGGGATATTATATTAATTTATTTCTTATTTATAATGAATAGAGAGTAAATCTTATTTAAATAAAATTTATATTTTTTTAATGATAGATTAGAGTGAGTGGATCAAGTGATGTATGTAAAATGATTACACATCACTTTTTAATTTTCTAAAAAGTATGGAACTTGTGGCGACCAAAAGGACATTTTGGTATGTTGTCGGCCTCAAACAAGTGCTTTAGGTTGGTAAAAGAGAAATTTTTACAAGATCATGGAATACTAATCAAAGGGTTATGTTATATGAATGGTATTATCTATGTTGAACAGCAACTTGATTTACATGTAATTTACTATTAGATTGAGTGTGACTCTTTTACTCATATTTTTATTTTAAATATAGAAACAATATTTTAAATCAATGTTTTCGTTAATTATTTAAATTTAAAATTTAAAATAAAAAAATATTAAAATACTTATGTATTAATCAGAAATATTTCAAATTTTTATTATTTGTAATTATGACTATTAAATATTATTTAGTTTATTTACATATTTTTAATATTATTCTAAATATTTCTTTTTATTTTGAATAGTACTTATTCTCTTTTAAAATATCTTCAATTTCATATTTTAATAAAGTATTAATTTTTTCTTTTAATTAATTTCACATCTTTAAAATATTTGATTTAATATTAGTGTGCTATATTAATTAATATATAGGAATATATTTATCCATTTATTATATTTTACTTAATTATCAATGTTATTTATTATTTTTCTTAATATTGTGTTTGTCCAAAATTGATAAATATTTTAAAAGGGAAGAAGTATTGATTATAAATATTTATTCATTGTTAAATGCTTTTGCTAAAAAATTTGTTTGTTATTATTTATTCATTATATAATTATTACAATTATTATTTGCTAATCCAACCGCGTTAGTCAACCTCCAAATATAGCTCGAACCTGGGTGCACGTTCTCTATTGGTTCTCATTCATGCACCTTCTAATTAGCATAAGCATGGTCAGTTCAGTGCACTTTAACAGTGGCACCAATGTCTCTCAGATTTTTTAGGGTTTCATTCTTTTTCAGAGCGTGCCTGAGATGCTCTGTGAACATCATGGAATGAAGACAAACAGCAATCAATAATGCATATTAACAAGCCCTTAACTCCTTTCTTTAATTTGTCTTCAACATGTGATGCGTTTTTTAATCCAAAATTGCTGCAAGATCCAAGAAATTAAACAATGCTGTTAATTTCTTCATTTTGACATTTTATTGTTGGTGCAATTTTTTGAATAGACTGTAATTGAAGAATTGCTCAAATTAAAGACTCACGAAAAGAAAGAACGGTGGTGATGCAAATTTTTTTCCTTTTCTTTTTGAAATAGGCCAAAATCAAGAATATATTATTGTTAGATGTTCAAGAAAGGCAAGGAGAAATATTTTGGTGATGTAATTCGATGGCATGGTTTTCACAAGAAATTAGATAATCAAGAATCGACCCAAGATTCAAGGAAAAGGAAAAACATAAGCAAGCAAGAATCAAGAAAAGATTGATTGAAGGTCCAAAGAAAATCTTTGAAGAAGTGCAGTAGTTTAGGGAATACGGATGGATGCATGGTGCAAGATCATTTGCGTTTGGACTTTGGACTCCTCAAAAGTACTTTCTGTTTGTTTTTAACTTTTTAGTGTTCCTTGGGATTTCTTTCGGTATATATGCCATTGTAGGAGACAGAATGAGAGACAACAATAGAGAAGCTAAGAAAAGGAGGTCAAAGAATATGTGGTATTTGTTGTGGAAGATTAAGAACAATGTTGATTGATGATATAATTTTGAAGTATATTTTGGAGTAAATAAAAGAAGAATATAATCGCCTAACAATGGAGGCGTATCACTAAAGTCTCTTGAAAGTTTGGTCACAATTATCTAACTCAACTCATTGTTCAAAAGATAAAAATATTATTATCTAAAAAGAAGGCGTGTGATGTGACATGAAAAAGCAATAAAAGGAAAAAGAGGAGGTTTGTTCACGGAGAAGCACTTTCCTCCACCCCACTTGCTTTGGCCACTCTTTCTTTATATATGTCATAGAGAAGTGGAGACAGGAGAGGGGGATGAACCTTCCTCCTTTTTCCTCATTTTGACCTTTCCTCCATTAGCTCTCTTGCCTCGTAGTGTTAGAACCCTAAACCCAAAATATTTGGCGACTCCACTAGGGAGGCAAGAGGGCATCACAAAAATCCCAAAAGCGCTATCACCCAAATGGCCTCATCACTGGCTTCAAAGGTGAAGAAGCCATTATTGACCTTGGAATGGCTACATCAAAGGCAGCAAGTACCGGTAACCTAACCATGTTGGCTTTTGTGCATGTTACATATGAATTGCGGTACGAGCTCGTCTCCAACGGCAAGCGATGCGAGCTCGGTCTCCATGACTCAGCTGCGAGCTCGATCTCCAAAGTCGAGCGGCGTGAGCTCGGTCTCCGATGTCGAGCGCAAGTCATCTCATCCGGCAGTGAGGAGAGCGCATGATAACTCCAGTTTATGGAATTATTTAGCCTCTAATCTAGCTTAAATTGCATGCTTTGTCCTTAGTTTTTCTAAGCAAAACACTTTAAAATAAGAAAAATTGGCTTGCTTTTGTCTTGGAACGTTTGTTGAAAATTCAATATCATAAATTATGATTATTGAGATGAATTGCAAATTCCAAATTAAATTCTCATTTGATGATTTTTAACAGTAGAAATTGTAGCTTTTTGGAGCTTGAAGAGAATCTAATTGGAAGCCAAGAGGAAAGAAGCAAGGAATGAAGAAAATGAAGTTTTTCCTCGAGTCGCGACCTGAAATCTCGGTTGCAACCTGGGCGCTAACGCATTTGATCATTTTTTCAAGTCGGGTCGCGACCTCATGTTTCTGGTTGTACCAACGCGGCCCATGCCCATTTTTAGTAATGTTTAAACCAGTCTTAGGGTATTAGAAGAGGGAATTCGTTTTTTGGTCTATTGTAAGACATTTTCAGAGGAAAAACTGGGGATTGGCAGAAGCTAACACTAGAAAGAGATTAATCTTGGAGATTGAAGACCAAAAGCTTGGAGGAAGATTGGACCACCATTTGTTCTTCTCTTCCTTTCCCTCTTTTTGTGTCTTTAATGTTCACTATGTTTCTTGAACTAGTAGTTAGTTTGCTTACTATTATGGATAGCTAAACTTGTAGCTAGAGGATCCCCCTATGAATCTTGGATGCTTGTAAATTCACTTATTTGAATGTTAATGATGTTGGTTTTGGTTACCCATTTCATATCTTAATGCTCTTATTTGTTTGGCCACCATTTAAGTTGATTTGGGGTATTCCCTTGAACTAGACATAGGAATAGGGATGTTGGACCTTGGTTATGGGTAATGCTTGTTCTTTTACACTTAATTGGCTTAGGTGTGAGAATTAGTCAATGGGATGGAAACATACCCATTGGCCTTGCATAGTAGATGCTTGATGTTAGTTCCCAATGGGTTAATTTCACACTAATTCACAAGGACACTTAGTGTTTTAGGTGAAGGAGACACGGTTAATTGACCTAAATATAGACTTTTAACTATAATTGGCATGCTAACAAAACCAACTTGTTGATGTTTAATTGAGTAATTCACATATCCAAGTGAAGTAGAGGGTGAAAAAGGTCCCCTAGGCCTTTTAACTTTGATTGTCTCTTATCTTTAGTTTGCATTATTGTCTTCCATTTATTTGCTCCTCTAGTATTTTTACTTAATTCTCATTAAATTGATATTGCTTAGACTTGAACACGGTAGTTTAGTTAATTACTAGCATACTCTATCCAATCCCATGGATACGATACTCTTTCACTCACAATTATATTACTTGAACGACCCGTGCACTTGCGATGTTTTACCCGCTCTATAGGCGGCCATCACCACCAACCGACATCACGCAAGCTCTTCAACAAGCATCTCATTGTCGCTTGCGCAAGCCTGACGCTGCGTGGTTAAGCGAGTCGCCGCGCGAGCCTCTAACGTCGCGTGGTTAAGCGAGTCGCCCGTGAGCCTCTAACACCGCGTAGTTAAGCGAGCCTAAACCACCGTTTGGTGATAAACATTGTCGCCCGCTCGAGCCTCTAACGCAGCGTGGTGAAGCGAGTCTAAAACCACCCCTTGGTGATAAACATTGCCGCACATGCAAGCTTCTGACGCCGTGTAGTGTGCAAGCCTAAACCACCTCATGGTGATGAACATTGTCGCATGCGTGTGCCCTTGTCCCGCAGGTGTGCGAGTCTAAACCATTACTTGGCGATAAACATTGTCACCGCTTATGCCCCTGTGGCTGCGCGTGTGCAAGCCTAAACCACCGCTTGGTGATAAACAAATTCCGCCTGCATGTGCCCTGTTGCCGCGTTGTGTTGAGGCTATACCACCATTTGGTGATAGAAATTTCGCCTGTGTAAGCTTGTATGCCTCGTAGTCAAGTGAGACTTTACCACCCTATGACATGAATTAGCTTCCTCATGTAGGGGTTAAAATTCGGCTTAAAGAGAATCAGCCAAGAAGAGATGCAAACTAATGGAAACCTGTAGTAAGGTCCACAATGGTGTAAAAAACGGCTGAAAATGCTCAATGAAGAGCCATACCTCCTCATTGAGAAGAAGGCTAATATCTTGGGAACAACCTTCTAGACAGGACTCCTAGGTAATGGAGACCCTAGCGATGATGGCTCACTCCGGGCGGTGACCCTTAGAAAGTAAATCCCGGGACCCTTAGGCAAAATTCCTAGGTGGAGACCCCGACGCGATGGCTCACCCAGGCCATGACCCCTTGGCGGGGACCCCAGGTGGACTCCTTATGCAGAGACCCTAGATAGGACTCCTGTAGAGACCTTGATGATAGCTCAACCATTACACCTGGGCGGGGAAACCTTAGGCGAGGACCCCTTAGCGAGACTCCTACGCAAAATTTGTGGACGGAGACCAGCGAAGCATGTATGTTGAGGAAATGTAAAGTCTCATTTCATTACAACTGCCAGGCACGGGATGAGCAAGGCTTTGCCCCTTTTCAAGTGTTCATTCAAACAAATTGATGAAGCAAAATATATTTGAAGTAAGGTTGAGAGCACTACTAATTGAGATAAAGTGAGATTAATGGCTAAGACTCGACCCAAAGAGGATCATACCCCAAGGTGATGTGTATTAGCATGATGGAAATTTCCCTAAGCATGTAGTAATGTTTGGTTTGCAAAGGTGAAAAACAACGTTACGTATGCTCAATAATGTTCCATACCTCCTCATTGAGTGGGGGCTAAATGTTTTGGGAGTAACTCGTGGGTGGAAACTCCTAAGTGGAGACCCTTGAGCGGGATAGTGTGAACACCCCTAGGAAAGGACCTTTGGGTGGAGATGATTTGAGCACCCTGGGTTGAGGACCCCTTAAGCGTTGGCAAAGATAGCTTGAAAGGCAAAGACCCTTAGGTGAAAATAGCTTGAACTCCCCTAGTTTAGACCCGTAGGAGGTTACAACAATGTAGCCTAGGTGTGCAATCTCAGCGAAAAAGTAAACAATTAGTGAAAATGAAGGAATGAACTATGCTCAACAAAGAGTTGCACCTCTCAGTTGAGAATAATGTTTTGGAGTAAAATAAAAGAAGAATATAACCATCTAACAATAGAGACGTGTCACTAAAATCTCTTGAAAGTTTAATCACAATTATCTAACTCAATTCATTATTTAAAAGAAAAGATATTATTATTAATTAACAGAGGTCACGTGTAATGTGGCATGAAAGACAATAAAAGGAAAAAGGAGAGATTCCTTCACGGAGAAGCACTTTCCTCCACCCCCACTTGCTTTGGCCACTCTTTCTTTATAAATATCATAGAGAAATGGAGACAGGGGGATGAACCTCCTTCTTCTTCCTCATTTTGGTCTTTCCTCCATTAGCTGTCTTATCTTATAGTGTCAAAACCCTAAACCCAAAACAAAGTGGAACCAGAAAAAGATCGTTTTGTTGAAGTTGAAGGCCTGACATTGACTATTATTGAGCAATGACTATTTGACTTATGGATTGAGGTAAATATATAAAAGCAAAGACACTTTTATTGTCTGCTGAAATATCAATAGAATTGAAACTAAACGAACCAAAAAAATATCAGCAGAATTAGAATATCAAGGTAGCAGCAAGCTAGAAAGCATGTGATTCTGCCAAACGCTGTATTTGTGCACTGCGTAATCAGAGAAGATTTATTGCGTAGTGCTTAGTTTTAATTTGCTTTCAGTGTGAAAAAATAAGTTCAATGAATGAGTGACAAAGGGATTCATAATAACTAATGAAGTTCAATTCCCTACTTCTATTCATTCCATCGGCTTTTTTCCGTCGACATCCTACTTAGTTTTTCTCAGTACCTTCAATCTTTTTATGTCAACATTTAGCCCTTTCATTTCAATGCCTTTTGCAGTGGATGTTACGTTAGCGGTGTCAGTTTCAGAGGTCTAGTCGCCTGTTTGCTTGTTTGTTTGGGCCATTGAGTTGCTCCTAAGAAAAAACAAGCCTCAGTTAAGATCTGATTATTGAACAAAAATTAATATTACATTGAACATACAAAGAAACCATCAAAACAATTTTAAAACTGAAAAGAAAATCAATTACCAACATTAAAAGCTAAATTCCAGTTTGTAGACTTAAAATTAAAATGAGGTAAGTTTATATAAATTTAACTTTTTTAAATCGTAAACATCTCTACATTTTTTATCTATTTAAATTGTTTATATATAACATATCCAAAAGTAATTACTTGTTGTAATTTATTTAACTTTGCTACATAGATCGAGTTTGATCCAAGTCAGCTCGAAAAGATCTGCGGCTAAGAGATAATGTGATAATATTTACCTGAGAATTGCTCAGCTGTGTGAGTTACTTTTAGTCTTTTATTAGTTTTTGTCACACATTTTTTTCTTCTTCCTTTGGAAAGTATGACAAAACTCAAGCCTTGGAGCAGGTCCAGATTCGCTTCCCACCAAAGTGTTGACACAAGTAAAGCCACGTCATAACATTATCCACACTTTTATCGAAAATTCAAGCTCTTAGATGGCGTGGCACAAGCTTCAACTCAACCTCAAATGAAATGTAATGTTTGTTTAAAAAATATATAACATATGCTTCCATATAAAGTTCCGTTTCTATTTCAAAGAAAAAAGAAAGAAATCGTGTGGAAGGAATTGATTTTGGAGTGTGGGGTCTGAATCGCAGTCCACATGAATGAACCAATCTGAGAACACCAATTTCCCACACCTCATTACTTTCTCTTTCATTTGTTTTAGTTTTTTGTTCTCTCTTGACAGAATAATAAGGCCAGAAAATGAAGACAATGGTGGCCTGTGAAAAATGAAGAGGAGGACTGTGTTATGCACCTTCCATGGCATGTCACTGCGTTTACAACAATGCCTTCTCATTTTCACCAAGCAAAGGATTGTTCACCAACAACCCCATCATGTCAAAGTCATATGCTAGATGCAGACCCTTTATCTTGTCCTCCATCACTAATGCTGCGCCACCCTACAACACCCTTGTTTCTGAGGTTCCCCTTCTCTCTCTTTTGTTTTGATTTGTCCTGCCACTGTTTTGCATTCAATGTTATCTGCTGATCTGCCTGCATTATAGATTTAAAGGCTAGTGTGAGGGAATTTGAAGGTTTTCCTGTTGTGAAATTTTTCCTTGTATAGCGTAGCTAGTTTGTGTAGGCTTTTAGGATTTGGACTTACTTGTATAATGCTTGATTAGTTCAAGTGGATCGGCACTTGTTCCCTTTTAAGCAAGGTCTAGTGTTCGAGTCTTGTGAATGGAATAAACTAGCAGAGCTTTACCTTTTAATGGGGGCGACTTGGCCAGAATTAGATTAGTTGGAGTATGCTAGACTCCGGATTGTGGTGGTTTAGACTAGAAAAAGGTATGAACTAACTTGTTTTCAACACGCATGAGCATACAATGTCCTATCTATCTCATTTTGTTGTATGATTGTATCTCATGCCAATGGGGTTTACTTTTTATGTTCTTCTTGTTGTCCCTTAATGGCACTTCACTATGTGATATACCATTCAAATTTGAGATCAGTTTTGATACAGATTTAGCCTTTGTATGACTTTTAAGGTAGTTATGATAAGAGTCAAATGCTTTAAATGATATAGCAATATATGATTAGATTATTTTGTAAAAAAAAAATTACATTAATAGTATATTAAAATTAAATTCTTCAAATGTTGACGTATGATAATTTGATTGGGATGTAATGTACTTATCAATTTTTAGCATTTACTCTAGAAAATATTGGACAAAATTTGTGGTGAAAATAATGCAGAAAACATTATCCTCTGGAGTTCAAGATTTTGCATTCAATGATAAGACATAACCTTGTTCTGATTTTAGATTGTTCTGCATATGGTAGATTTGTTCTGCATATGCAAGAGTGAGCCACATTCCCTGAAATGTGTTCAAGAAATTATGCCATACTATCTATTAACACAACTGGAATCTCTTTTCTTGATTCATTTAAAAAACAAATATGCTTCAAGAGTTCAAGAATTGCTATCTGGAGGGAAGAAAACTCTGGATGCCTGCGTTCTGTTTTTTGAATCATGTTTTAGTTTACAACTTTGGACCTCTTTGTTTTATATGGCAATAAAAAAAAAAATGTTATTTGATGTGATGAGTGTCATGATATTCCTTGTATGAGAGCACTTACTTAGACTTAAATTTTAGGCTGTTAGGCTCTTGGTTCCTCCAGCAAGATTTGAAGCTTCAAAACTGAAGGTTGTGCTATTGGAAGATCAGATAAACAAATGTGAAAGTATAATTCCAAGAACCTACATTCTATCCCACTGCGACTTTACAGCTAATCTGACTTTAACCGTGTCCAATGTGATCAATCTAGAGCAGGTTTGTGTCCTTGTTTTTTGTATGCATGGCTTGGAAATGATAGTGCCTGATGCATATTTTGAACAAGAACATTAGTTCGCTTAATTAATACATCTGACGTTCTTTTTTTGACTCTGGCAGTTGAGAGGGTGGTACGAGAAGGATGATGTTGTAGCTGAATGGAAGAAGGTGAAAAATGAAATGTGCCTACATGTTCATTGCTTTGTCAGTGGTCCCAATACCTTCCTGGATATGGCTGCTGAATTCAGATATCACATATTCTCCAAGGAGATGCCTTTGGTATGTTTGCATTTAATTTATATTATCACATCAATACAGAAATAATCTCAAAACTAGGACTGATCTAAGAAGTTTTCTACATGGAAAACTCGTCAAGAAGTAGTATACAAGTATTTTCTGCAGAAGGGGATAAGGGGAAGGTCAATGGTGAAAGAACCCTCAGTGGGTGACCTGCTCCTTGGCAAAGCTTGCTATTGCTTGAAATGAATATAAAAGATGATAAAAGAAGATTTACCATTGAACTTAACTTAGTGATAGGTTGTCTCCTGAACTTCTACTTCTACTTCTCTCTGGAACATGCACAAATTTATTTTCCTATAGCAGACAAGTATCTTTTTGTTTTATGAAGATCATATATCTATATATATATGTATATCTTTGTATTATGTCTGTATGTGTGACACTTGGTTGGGTTCTTGTCTTGAGCATGCCAGGTACTCAAAGCAATTCAGTGTGGAGATTCTGCACTTTTAAGTGACCACCCTGAATTGCTGGATTCTATAGTTCGAGTATATTTTCATTCTAGCTCCAAGAAATACAACAGAACGGAGTGCTGGGGACCTCTCAAGGATGCTGTGGAGGTAAACTTAAGAAATACAGAAATGAGCTATGGTTTTTATAAGTATTTGTGCTTGTTTGCTTTAAATGCTCAATTTCAAAATGTTCTTCAAGCTACACACAAATTTGCAACCATAAATAGTGCCATAGATTTTAGAAAGAGGATATTGTCACTTCCATTTATCTAACATCACTCCTCATTTATGTCTTTATGTAATATTTCTAAAATGCCCTCAATAAAATGCTTGTTTTATACTTGTTTAGCTAATTTATATTTTTAAAACTAAATTAGATTTTATATGATAGAATCTCCATTGTCTATCGTTACTTATTCATTATTTCTATTTATTACACTGTTAAATACCTTTAATTAAAAACTAATTTTATATTTCTTATGTATTATTACTCTCATATTTAAATTTATATTTAATAATTGTAATAATTAATATTGAATATGATAATAAAATATGTTGTGTTACTTACGCAAGTAGACCTAAGTTTGTAGCCATAAAATCACACTAATTTTACTGTGAAAATTTTTTAGTTGCTCTAAAATAAACTCTCTACACTATGTACTTTTTGATATATCGGTTATTCCATTAAAAATATAATTAAAGTAGAAAATTATGATCCATTGAGTTTATATGTTAAAAAGTGACCATTAGAACAGAAAAAAAAAATTGCATACTAGGAATTTCTACTCGCAGTGGTGCTTCAAACCAAAAACAAAAATACTATTACACTGTACCCAAAAAGGCTATAGTTTTTTTTTATACTATATATTAGTGTACTGAACTTGTGTTCTTCCTACCATGTCTTGTGTTGTGCTGGTGTTATTGTTTTTATCAACAAAAAAAAAAATCATAGTAGTAATACATTATAAATATAAAATAAGTTTTTAATAGAAAACGTTAAGAAAATGTCACAATAAAAATAATAAATAAGGAATGATAATAGACAATGAAGACCCTATCACATAACATTTAATTTTGTTTTAAAAATATAAATTAACTAAATAAATATAAAACAAGCTTTTTATTAAGGGTGCTTTAGGAATACTACACAAAATAAATGAGGAGTGACATTAGACAAATAAGAGTGACAATAGCCCCTCTCTAGATTTTGAACAAAAAGAAAATTGGTCTGTTATACTTAACTAGTTTTCTTACTATGTTTCTTCTGTTTTTAGGGAAAACAAGTGGATCAGTTCCAAGGGTTAATAAGCAGAGAAAGTCCTCGTCCAAAATGGCGAACCCCCAAGTCCATCTTCCAAGCTCTTTTTGCTTTTCTTCTTTGAAATGTACCTACATTAACTTGGATTATTTTTGTTCATATACCATTTCCTCCCTACAGCTCAGAATTTCATTTGGTTTAGACAAAGCAAAAGTCCAGTTTGCAAGAATGAACTAAATACCATGAAAGAAACTAAATCTTTGGGAAGACCCCAAATGAAAATTTAAAGTTATGTCTTGTGCGGTTAAGTTAATTTTCTTTCTTATTATCATATCTGTGACTACTGCTACTTTGTCAAGGGACATGTCTTTGTTGCTTCTCACATATCAGGTGCCCATGGCTAGCATATTTGTGAAAAAGGATAATAATATAGCCCATGAAATATTAAGGGTGTGTTGATTCCATTCAGTAAACCAGCAATACTAAACACTAACCACAAGCATTTTACCAGACCCTATATCCTCTTAACGATGGATACACTAGTAAGTAATAAGCTGATCATTTATTTTTCTCTTTTTATATTTGATTAATGTTTTCATTTATTGGAA
This sequence comes from Dalbergia oliveri, assembly GCA_030441495.1. Taxonomy (NCBI): domain Eukaryota; kingdom Viridiplantae; phylum Streptophyta; class Magnoliopsida; order Fabales; family Fabaceae; genus Dalbergia; species Dalbergia oliveri. The sequence goes on along the minus strand of JAMLFY010000003.1, from coordinate 9,994,646 downwards.
ATAAAATCTCAAGAATATGTATATATGCAAGAGAAAGATGCTGAACATACAAGATAGACTAGTCTGAATCCTGAAGAGAACAGACAGTGAATCATTATTTGGAACAGAACAGACAATGAATCATTATTTAGAACACTGTTGCCACTGATGAGCGTAATATTACTCCCAGGTCGCAACTCACTCTTAAACTTTGTTGAAGATAGAAACATCCAAGAATTATAAGGGAGCTAGATTCGTCTCATGCCTAGGTAAAACCCATCAACAAAGTTGGTACCAAAAATGGTAAGGCTAGCATGAACCTGCCTATCATCGGCGGTTTATAGGAATTGCCGAATATTCATCCGCAAATTGCTACAAGGTTGCACGAAGCACGAAGGTTCCTACTCTTAACTTTAAAATAGTACATCTTGTATATATATATATGTATCACTCACTACTCTTTCTCCTGCAAACACTACCCTCATTCTCTCATAATATTCTCATAAGATCAGGCTGCCTAGCTCATTCAATCAATTGTCATGGAAAACAAAACGGGAATGGAATTGGTCCATCGAACTAGGCTGGCAGCAGCAGACAGGAGCAACAGAAACAGCTCATTCATTCCCATTAGAGGAAGCATCAAGAGGAAAATATTCATCCTCATGTGTGGAAAGATAAAGCACACCTTCACCCATCACATCCTTGGTTACCATGTTGGCTAAAGTAAGACCATGCTCTTAATTTGTTTATGAATCTTTAAAGCGAAGACTAGGTACCATCATGTTCCAATAGTCATGATGTACATATGTATTTACGTTATAATTCATATTTAACACTGTCTCTCCGCGTGTGTGTGTGTGTTCGTGTTTTTTTTTTTTTCCATCTTTCCATACTTGTGTGTGTCTTGGTGTAACATTGTCTCATGAAACTTGTAATACTACTGTTGCTTATTATGTGAAGTCATTATCGTATTTGAATGTATATCGAATTAGACTAGACGTACCATTGTAAGATGTTAATTGTTAGATAAAGTGTTTTTTTTTTTGGATAGATTTGTTTGATAAAGTTATTATCTTATTTCAATGTATATCGAATTAGATTATATTAGAGACATCATTTTAAAGCCTGCAGCGAAAACAAATACTAATTAAATTTGACTTACGGTACACACGGATGAATTCCATCTATTCATGTACTAATATTATTTCCTACAGGAGCTCATGTACACTGTGCTAAATAAATTGCGTTACAAAGAAAGAGGGAAGGAAGACAACGATTTGAACTGGAATATATCACTTACGAAAAAAGCTTAACCACATTGCTCCAATTTTAACGAGAATTGTCTTATGCTTAGGGTGGGAAAGGCAGGCAGGCAACCTGAAGGTTCTGCAGACAACATCTTTAACCTGTTACCTGTTATAGACTTTATTTTCTGCTGGTTTTGAAAGCCTGGCTTGAAACCTGTTTATAAAGCTTATTTTTAAAAATCTATTGCAATTTATATAATAGGCCTTATGGCCTAGACTTTTTAACACTCCTTTAAAAGGCCTTTTTAAGCTCACCATTCAATTTCATAGAATCAAATCAAATCCAATAAAGTTCCAATTTCAAACACATCAAGATTAAACATTCAAAAAGTCCTAGCAAATTCAAACTATACAACTAAACCAAAGTTTGAAAAGAAAATTCAACGAAAGTGAAACAAGATTCACCAAGTCTAAGAACAAAGCATGAGCAACTTAAATATTACATAACTAAATAAAACATAATCTTCAACTAAACCTAACAAACCAACAATTGATGTCTTTTGCCTCTTTTTCTTAATGACAATTTGCATCATCTTCTTGAGGTTGGCTTGAATCTGTTGGTGTCATTAGTGTGACTCCTTGTCCACTGCTTCCACTGCTTTCAATCGGACAAGGGATGCATGCCAAATGACATTGTCTCATCAATTGGAGAAGTCATTGAATAAACTTGTCATATAGTAGATTAAACAAGTATATTATTTAAAAAAAATCTGGACTTTGTTTTCAAGATTCTCTAAACAAATATGCAAAGTTAATATTAAAAAAATCTGAACATTGCTAGAAACAATTTGTCCACTGCCACAAACAAATTCCAAACATTGAATAGCGCTCAATATTCTAACATTCTATATTTTTCTTAAAAAAATACAAAACATATTCTCAAGAAGCTACCAATTGAACTGGAAATGAAAAGATAATTAACCGAGCATGTATCGAAATATATTCAGCTCAAGCTCTCCTGTTTTCATCATCATCATCGTCATCATATTATTATTATTATTATTATTATTATTATTATTATTATCATGAATCAAACCTTATAGGACAGTAAAAGATTATGACAATGAATCTGCTCACACCAAATGATGGCGACAGCTACAACATGCTCAATACTAATTCAAATAAGAGATCTAGGAAAGATACAAGCATTAGCTGAACAAAGAAAAAGAGAGTCTATGAACTGAAATAAAACAAGTGACAAAAACAGGGGCTCACGCGATTTCAACTCTTCAAGGCTTCACGGTCACGGGCTCACGCGCAGATCTGGACAAGGGGTCACGGCGGAGGGCAGATCTACGCAACAGGGTGGCTGCGCGATCTGGACGAGGGAAAGGACGGACGCCGGTGGCTGCGCGACGAACGCCTGTGAGTGTGACTGTGTGAGCCTTAGAAGGAAAAGGGCTTCTAAAATTGCAATGATATGTGAATGGAAGATGTTCATTGTGTGAGCTGTAAAAGAAATACGCGTTTTGATTCAGATACAGTGGGGTGGCGGCACAAAGGAGACCCTCAATTTAGGGTTGTTTTTGTTTCAATATGTTTGGTGTTTCAGTATAGGTTTTGTAGATTTTAAAAATTTTAAATTTAAATGAAAACAGGTATAAGATATTAATAAAAACTTCCAGCAAAAATATCATAAATAATTCGTGGCTTAGTGGTAAGAGCCACTTTTCTAATGTGGAGTTGGTGTACCAGGGTTCAAATCCCATCTATAATCTTTTATAAAACTGAAATAAATTTCTATATAAAAGTTAAACAGCACACCGGGAGAGCGCTTGCATTAACGCACTTTAAGAAGGCCTTAACTTTAATTTTTTAACAGTCAAAAGGCAGCCAGGGCAGGCCCTATCCCTACTTATGCTCAAAAGATGTACAAATGCCAAAACCAAAAAAAACAGATATCGCATTTCTTGTTTGGAAAATATAACGGAGTTAAAATGGAAATAGGATATCAGACAGAAGTTGTCCGTTGGAACTACTCGAGAGATGTGTACATGTACTTAGCAAGAACGTATTCTCTTAAGCGAAGAAACTGAACTACTTCGGAGTGACGTGAATGTTTTACGAAGGTTCCTCCACTCCCGAGGGCTTGACAAGGTTATATTGAAAACAAAAAACCAATCAGTTATGATAAAAAGGGGCATGAACACACAAGAGGTTTGGGGCACGGGTATTTTCCTTCAAAATCATGTGAACTGACGAAAAAAATACTTAGGCAACAGAACATTTTCTACGAATAGTTTCTCTAATGTTTTGGCGTCCTCGGTGATGAATTCCTTGATTCCTGTGGCAGTTTCATTCATTCTACTTTGTGCAACAGCAGCTGGTCAATGAAGCTTTAGAAGAAGAGCTTAAAATTCCCCATGGAGTAACCACCCACTCCCTATTTAAAAACAGGGTATTTAAAGAAACTCTGACGCTAAGAATCCGATAATCTTATTGAAAACATGAGCAGAGAAATATAATATGAACCATATACATCAATATATGCAACAACTATCGATTTTAAACTAAGTACAAGCATGGGCAAAACATACTTGAAGGTTCCTAAACACAACCACAAAATGGGTCATCTCAGTGATCCAAAGCAAAACATGAACAACAACACTCATAAGCTGTACCAGCATAAGCAATACAAACAGTATCTCAATATGACCTATTCGGTTTAGACGATGAAGAGGTTTTGGATTTAGCAAAATCAACCAAATCTTTGAAAAGGGCATCTTCTGGCTTCTGTTGTTTGGTTGGGGTGGATGAATTCAGAGACATATTCTGTGTTTGTCCAACCAAGCTGTCATAAGAGGAACTGGATCCACTGCTTGAAAGAGCCCCTCCTTGTTGCTCAAAAAATTGTTGTCTCTGATTGTGCTTCGAAGGAGGGGGAAGGATGGCAGGAGACTGTGTGTCCCAGTGTGCTGGAGGCAGCTGTTCTGAAGATTTTTTCATGGGAGACGGCTCATCATACACAGGCTGTCTGAAAAATGGATTAGTAGGGGGTGAGGAAGACCGTGTGGGACTAGTTGATGAGGTAGGATTAGGGCTCGAATGAGGAGGCACGGCAGATGAAGTCTGTTTCGAGTTCTCAGTGTATTCTGATTTATATGCATCACCACTGAGATAGTCAACCATGCCAGTGTCAGTGTAGACTGGATTCCTTGATGCTGGTGGTGGGGGAAGAAATGAGTTTATCCTCGCTGGTTCTGCCTTGTCATACGCTGGTTTCTGGTTGAGTGCATGATTGTCACGTGATGACCTGAAATCATGGTATTGAAATGCTAATTACAATTACGATACAAAAGATAAAGAGAAAGATAAGGGAAGGGGAATGGAGGGCTTTTATTTTCATGGATATACGTACACTATAAAGCGTAACAAATGAAAATATATTAGCCTATGACAGAAACCTATTTATGCCCCAATATAATTGTGCTCACTGTGAAGGATAAAGTAACTACCAACAGGATTTAATAGAATGCAGGAACTTTTGGGGTTCACCTGTGGGCTAGTTGAGCAAAATCATCCTCTGACTCATCATCCTCATGGTTTACATTCACAAGTGGCAGGGCTGTAGTTTCTGTTCCTCTTGCACCTGTATCAGCAGTTCCACTCACAATATCATCATGCTTACGGAGTACTCGCTGTAGAATGTCATTCAGTGCCAATCCCTGACTTAAAAGCTGCTCATCCCTGAAAATAAAGCAACCATTACAATCATTCTTTATAATTCCACATGAGACTTGCCATTTTTTTAGGAGAAAAGAGGGGGGATAAAAAAAACTTACGCAGTATTGTTCACAAGAAGCATCACACGCTTTTGATAAGAACGGCACTGGTCAACAAGATCAACGATTACTTCATCCTTCACGCCCTGCCATATTTTGGTAAGAATATTAGGAAACAAATGAATATTGAAACTTTGCGCTGAACAAAAAAATTAATACTCTAGCAAGCAAAAGCATAAAGTTTAAAATATATATTAGTCCCACACTTGCAAGGAACGTTTTCATAGACCTCATGTTCTGGACTTTTCCCTCCCACACATTTTGAGGTTAGCTACTCTCAAACCTCAGCTGAATACAAATGGCTGGACTTGCTAAATAAGAATAAACAAATTCTGACTTAAAATTAGAAGGGCGATGTAAATGGGCCCCGACGGTTTTCCATTAACATTATAAGTAAATTGATGCTGGATTATTATATCTTTGTAATCCAAGACCCATTTCAGGAGTGCTAGCCAGAAAAAGAAGAAAAAGAAGCATATACTTCTTAAACTCTTAATCAGAAACTCATTAATTCCCATATAAACAATTTGCTTATTTTTTTGCAGAATGGGATAAATCCCAGATCCAAATTTCTCCAGTTCTACACAACAACTAGCAGAATACGAAAACATGGAAACAGAAGTGCAGCACCTTCAAATGTATATCTTCACAAGAAAAATTGAACAGAGGTTCCAAAAGCTAGCAGATAAGGAACCATGAAGGGGGAAAAAAAAATATATATATATATATATTACCTTGGAGTCCTTAGGATTCAAGGCACTAAGCATTTCCATCAATACATCAGCTAGTCCTTGAGCATTTTGAATCTCTGGCAGACTGATTATAAACAAATTTAGTTAGAGAGAGACAAAGAAAAAACTAATAAAATGTTATTACTTTCATAAACAAATAATTTATTAAGAGGAAGAAGACAGGTACCAAAAAAGAAGAAGAAGAAAGAACAAATACTCCTATGACAACTAGATATAAGATGAAGGAGAAAAATTGAACATCAGCCCAAAAGAGCCCCAGATTCCCCTTGAAAATCCATAGGAGATGATCCCCTAATTAAACACCATTTGCAAGGCCTAAAAATTTGCCCCACACCCAGAGGAATTAATAACCCCTAAATGCACCAGGCTGATGAGGTGGTGATTCTTAAGATGGTCTGGGAAGGAACTTAATCTTGGTTGAAGACAGGAAGGATTGCCGAAGAATACCCTTACTGTACACACACACAAACAAACAAAAAATTGTAGATAAACTTGCAAAAAGTTCAAAAGAAATTATTAACTTCTTTGTATTGTATGGAAGATACATAACACTAAAACCTCTGTTACAGCTCACACTAAACAAATTCTATTTATTTAAAATAGAACTACATATGATAGATTTAGAAGGAAAGGTATCAGAGACAGTGATGGCCACATGATAAATAATGGTATGAAGGCACAAACCAAATAGGATATCATGACAAAATAGATTTAACTGGATGGTCATTGACAGCATAATTGCTGACCTGACCTCACAACCATTACTAACAGTATGACATAGTGTAGCTCTGCAACAAAATTTTCATTTTTCATTATTTATTCCCTTCATTCTGAGTTCAGAATTCATTGCATAGGGATTAGAAGATTATATGAAGTTCGAAGAGCACCTAAGCCCAGATTCATCTGAATGAAGTGAAGCCTGAATAGCAGCAGCATCATCATCATATTCTGCAGCAGTATGAACAACTGGCTGGGTTTGAGGAGGAGTGAAGAATGGCACACTATTCTCTGCTCGTGGTGGAAATTCAACTCCAGCAGACTGGCAATTATTAAAAAAAAAAAATACATTACAGAAACAAAATCCCATTCTAATGCACATCAATAAAAATGTCAATGCGCATAAACCTGCATTAGAATTATGGCTTCCAAATATAAATCAACGGTCAGAAAGTAATATCTCGACGCACAAGAGCTTTCACCTTTAATTCATTATATGCTGCATAGTATTGGGGATAAACTCCAGTTGGGCCACCAAAAGCTTCTTGCCACGTATCAATTAAAATTAATATCTTTTCCCTCACATTTAAGTCCGGCTGTACAATTAGATTAAAAGAATGCAGGAGCGGTAAGAAAGTCTTCCACTTCCAAAATACAGTCAGAGAAGACATAAATGAACAATAAAACAAATATCAAGTGTCAAAAGATCAACAAATACCTTCTTCTTCACTATCTTAACCATTTCATGTAAGATATCCCTTTCAACGATCTGCTGAAATACACTTTCACCACAATTTTTACTAAGGGTCTCCAGTACCTACATCAAATATTCAAATACAAAGCATCCATGTCAGGTAATCACTGCTTTTGTTACCTTACCTCCAGCACAAATCAATGAATAAAAATTTTGGAAGTACTTTACACCTCATATTTTGTAACCAGAGAATAACAAAAAATAAAAATTATGAGCACCTTTACATAATGTACTTTTTAAAATATCATGAAACATAGTAACAACGCATAATTTGATCCGATACATCAAATTGCACCAAACATTCAATAACTATCCAAAAGTAACAGAACAAAAATACTGACAAAAAGCGTCAGAAGTTGTATCTTGGGATTTTTACTGCCCAAACGCTTCTTAAGTATCTTTAACGCATCCTTTGCTTGCCTGCAAATTTAATCAGTTCAACAGAGAAGATCAGAAACAACATAAATAAGGAATACCCACGAGAAGCATGCAATGTAAGGATCAATGAATCAATTAGCATACTTGAGATCCAAAACTGAAAAACCAATATCAAGTTCAAAAGTGGCATAGTTTGACTTTTTGCTATTCTCCAGTGAAACACACTAAACCAAAGTGTAACACCAGCACTTTTGGTGTAACACTGGCAGAATAGGAACCTAGTCTCAAGTAATTGAAGGAATAAATACTCTTGTATTCATAAATCACAAAAATCTCCAAGCAGAAGATAAGAGAAAAATATATACCTGGGGTCCATATTGATGATATCACACAACTCAATGTTAATTGCCCAGTCAGGACCAATGAGCATGTCACTGGTTGCTCTCTCAGCACACGCGGCCGCATTGTTAGCCATCTTTCACACTGCAAAATCCCAGACCCCAAAAACACACACAACCAACAACAACAATATAAATCAAACCAATATACAAACACCCTTTCAGGAAAAAATCAGAACTTTAACAGAAAGCATCCTACAAAATATGAAATATAAAGCATGTATAAGCATGATCACCTAATCCACAATTCAGAAATATCAAAAGCTCCAACCCATCAATTTAATAGGTCAACAATAGCAAATAAGAGAAATTGAAAGATAGGGAATAAAGGAGAAAATGAGAGTGCAGAGATCAATAGATGACAACAACCTAAAACCCCAAATTTTTCAGCTATCATCATCCTTGTTTTTCAAAAGTAGACCCTTACCTTGTGAAAAAACGAACACACACAATACCAGGATTGAATTGAATTGAATTGGATCGAATCGAATTGAACCGAGAATCAGAATTCAGAAGCTGAGAATTGGAATTGGAGTTGGAAATTGGAAGGTGGTGAGATGAAGAAGCAGATCGCTCTCTCTCCAATTGGGCTTTTTGGGACCGACTTTTCGCTTTCGTTCTGACACAACCCCACGCCTTTTCTTCATTTGTATTTGTCACCACCACCTCCTCTTTTTTTTTTCCTATTTCTATTTTTTTCAGCCATCATTTTTGTTGTATTATTATTTTTGAAGATTACGACGTAATCTCAAGTTTTTATTTTGTTGCCATAAAAATGTAATAGGGGTTACGTTGTCTTTTTATATTATATATAAAAAAGGTACTTTCATATGAAATTTCATTTTAGATCATTAAAATTGTGTGGAGGTGGGGAGGGGTTATTATGTCATCGTTGAATTATTATTATTTTGGCGGTATTGATCTTATGTCTTTAATTTTTTTCAGCTTATCCTTTGGAAAAAAAAAAGATATGCAAATTTTGGGTTCATTAAAATATGAATCGAACTTGTTGCTTACATTTGGTGGAGGCTTCTTATTCTGACTTTTAGTGGAGGGTGGAATAAAATGATCCGAAGTCGTATTCTCATTCGTAACCGCGTTTTTCTCTCTCTCCTTGTTTTGTGTTCCCGGCCTGCCATTGGACTTAGGACTTGCATGGTCAATTCAATAAGCCAGAACTCCTTCCTTACCTTAGCATGGAATTTTATAATTCAGGAAATAAAAGGGGGCAGATTGACTAATCCAATAAAAAATTATTAAAGTAAATTACACTCGCCTCTTTAAGATTTAAAAATATAACTCACATTTCCTCTAGTATTCAATCTATACTACACTCTGCTTCAAATTTTAAGTATTTATATTAATCAATCTCTAATTCACAAAACACTTTAGTAAACTTAATAGAATGATATTTTTGTAATATTAACTGTTCATAATTAATAAAATTACAAAAATTCCCTTAAACTTAATAGAGTAGTTAAGGATATTTTTATAATTTTATTAATTAAAAACAGTTAATATTACTTAATATCATTCTATTAAGTTTACTAACAGTGCTATGTGAATTAGATGTAACTATAATATAAATATTTAAAATTTAAATAGTAAAGAGAATGTGAGTGTAGGTAATAACTAAAATGTGAGTTGTATTTCTACAAATTTCAGTAAATATGAGTGTAATTTACTCAATTTATTATCATATGCCTTTTATTTAATTTTAACATGTATCTCTTCATAAAGTTTTAATATTAAGGTTATGTTATATCTTTTAATATTACTAATTTATCATTGTGTTATGTTTTATCAAGGCCGTGTATTTTAAGTTGAAACACTTTTACGAGGTGATGTATCTCATTGAAATTTTGATAGGTCGATGATAATAAATTCAACGTTAGCGGGGTAAACTCAAAGGTGCTAAAACCAGCTTGGTGGCAAGCTCGCAATTCACGGTGGGGAGCGCAAAGGAGTGGAAGCAAGCAGCACGACAAGACGAAAGAAATTGAGCAGTGAGGTAGTGGTCTTGGCAGGCCCAGGCAAAGGCCAACACTGACAAATACAACTTGTCACTCCTTTTACAGGATAGACCCAAAAGACATTGGCAGATTCTCACCATTGTCGTTGTTGACCAAAACCAAAAACGTGTTCCCCAATGTCATCTTTCGATGCAACTGCGCTCAGAATGGCAGGCCCAAAATGGCCCATGTAATTATCGGCAAATTACATATTGAATTATTTCCAGTGTGTAGGACGACATATGTAGTTCTTCACCTCAAAAATTTTATGCAGCTTATGTAAATCACATGATGGCTAGAAGGGCTCCTAATTCCGGCATTATCGTTTCATTAATTCATTATGAGGGACCTGATTGTCAAAATTTGGATTTATCAATTAAATTTTACGTTTGCAATATTTATAAATAATATATTACATGGTTTTTTTTACAATCTCATAAAATTCTTTAGCTTTGTTTTTATAAATTTTATCATGTTTAGTAAGATAGTGGGACTTTATTTCTATAATTAAAAAAAAAGTGAGACTATTTCTTTTAAATTCACTTGAATGAGAAAGGGAACAAATTATATAGAATTTAATAAGGAAAATTTTAAAGATATTTGGTAAGTTTTGAAATTGGCAATTCAGGGATATAGATTAAGAATTAATAATGGTCCATTTTAGTTTGTGTTTTAATTGCATGGAATTGAATTGAATTGAATTATAGAATTATAGTTCTGATTCTATGTATTACTCTAAACATGACAATTGAAATTGTGATGCTAATTTCAATTCCAAACTTCACTTTGAAACGTCAAATGAAACTTAAGTTTGAAATCAGCATTCGTTTAAATTCAGTCCTTAGCTATCATATTCATCCTATTATTATGTTTTTTGTTTTGCCAGCAAATAAACAAAATTTCTCCCAAAACTTCTTATTTCCCCAAGTGACTATAAAATCTCAGCAGATAGTTAACTCTATGTTGGCTCTATTATACTTGTGCATAAATGGGAAAACTCTATATTTTGAGCCGAATACTCCTGTATCACCAATCGTCTTATTAATTTTTAAATTATTTATGAAGAAATTTTAAAGTAAAGTTCCTGTTTGTGTTTTAAGCATGGTTCTAAAACTGACCAGGCAAGAACCAAAGGGCCTATCCGACTTAAACCTGAAAACCGCCCTCATAGAACCACTTAAGAACGCTTGGAACCAGTGGAACGCAAAGGACGGCCTAATTAAACCAGTTTGCCAATTTTTTTTTTTATAAAAAGGTGCAAAATGGCATCATTTTTGGGGTTTTTTTTTAAAAAAAAAACCTAAAATCTCATTTTTCCTAATTCTTTTTCTTTTCTTATATAGAAAGTAGTAACTTAAGATATTTAATCCATATGGATAATATTCAATTTAATTAATGGATAAATTATGTTACGTTCTATGAATTTTGTTGATACCTAATTTAATTTTTAGTTATTTTATGACATATATTTTATTTTGTATTGTTATATATTTATATAAATACATATTTTATTATATACCATTTCCATAATTTAATCTTTAACGTTAACCTAAACCCTTACCCTGTTTCAATGTCAATCGGCTTCAGAACCTTGGTTTTAAGTCATTAATAAGGTGATGAAAATTTTATTATAAAAGATATAACATTATACATGTTTTAATTAATACCCACGTACTTGCTCAAACATACACATATTTACCGAGTAAATCCTTAATTTAATTTGTATACATGTGTCATTAAATTTAATTCCTTAAAAATTAATTCTACCGCGACCATGCAATTCTACTATTCTACTCACTTTTTTACTTTCTTTTTTTAAGTGAACACACTTTTTTTTTTTTTCATTTTTCATCACTCCATCTATGAGTTAAAACTTTTATTTGAGTGCCACAGTTGAACTTAGTTATCGCTAAAAGGACTTGACTCTCGTGGTTGGCAAGTCGGTCATGTATTGTTGTGATTTAGATTAGATTTTAAGTTTGTTTTATTAGTCGGTGATTTATATATATATATATATATATAATAAAGAGAATTCCTTTTATAACTATTTTTTTATGTCTCCTAATTAAATTGAATTGTGTTTTTAAGTCTACTAATATAATTTTTATAGATAGCATATGACCAATTTCAAAATAAATTGAAATAACTATTATTTAAAATAAAAACACAGTTAACAACCTATTTACCCCACGATGAGAAGCATGTTAAGGACTTGCAAGCATCGACCTTTAGACTTACAAACATCGAAAAACTATTAGTTGTTATAATACCCCTATTTATATATTATTTATTATAATACTTAAAAATATAAAGGTAAATTAAAATAAAAATAATACTACCAAATAAATAAAAATAAAAATGTGAATCAATTAACAACCTTTTCACCCCACGATGAGAGGCATGTTAAGGACTTGCAAGCATCGATCTTTAGACTTACAAACATCAAAAAACTATTAGTTGTTATAATTCCCCATTTATTTATTATTTATTACATATTATAATACTTATAAACACCCTATGAACGTTAAATTATGCTCTAACCAACCGACTCTGACTAAGGGTCAATCTTCCTCTCACTACAATTTTATGTTAAAAAAAAAAAAGGGAAAATGAACTTAATTATTCATCCATGCTCATGGCCCACAAGTATCACATTTTTTTTATTTTTTTGTTTTGGGGCCAAACACAAGGATCACACACACACACACACATATATATATATATATATATAACAATTATTAGAGCTGTGCAATCGAACTTCATAAAAAAAGAAAAAATGCAATCGATTGCACATTCATATTCATCTAATGATATAGATTGGATAAAAATAATAAAAAGAACATTCCAAGTTTGTTAAAACTTCTATAGGAAAATATAAACCCACGCTCTTCACTTTGCATACATGCTAATATCTGCCTTGTCATGTCCAAACATCAGTGAAACTTTAATTACATGATGCACAATGATACTTGTATAACCTTTATCTTCACAATTTTTCTTGATAGACTCAAAGGTAGGCTCATCAAATTTATTTATAGATGTTCAAAATGGAATCACAGTATTATCGAGTGGATTGCATGAGCCTGTGTGGGCTTTTTATGAAGATGAACAAGTATCAGTTTGATCACATGAACATGTAGATCATGTAGCACTGTGGTTCACAGGAGATTACTTTTTTGTTTGCCTTTTGGATCTGGGAATGCAAGGCCAGCAACGACCACCACTCTTCTCATGCCTATGCCTGCAATGCATCCACAAATTAATTAGTTACTGATACACACTTTATATTACACATTAATGTGAGTACACAAACTTAAATATAGATGTTATTTTAACATACATTTTGTGGGACATCATATTGAGTGTCAACATATTTGCATTCATTATTGAATAGGATATAAAATTCAAATTAAGTGGGATACCAATCAACAACGGATAGAGAGGGATAATATTTGCGAGTTTGGGTTTTGGAGAATAATGGAAGGGAAGGGAGGATTTCTAATATAATTTTACACTATAAGTTCTCCCTTCCTTCCCTTCTCCTCCAAACTCACAAAATACCATGAGAATATTTTAATACCATATCTACAAAGTATGAGTCAAAATACCGTTACTCTAACCTCAGCCTCATGTATTTACTCTGCATAATTTGCTTTGCAACAATTTTTTGCTTAATCAGATTAGCATAGGACAAAAGCAATCGCATGATTGCAACAGACAAGGCCTAATCGTATCTCCTTTTCATTTGTCTCGTCATTCAACGTGTGAACACTTCTTTTATTCTCAAAATTCCCCCAAAGCCCAAATCCAACATGTGATTTGATTTAAAGCCCTTAAAAGAAGCACCAAAGGGCATTTTCAATCAAAGTTAACCGGTCTGCCATCGCCCCTTTAACCGTGACACAGTCACGGATTGACAGTGGCACAACGAGGCACTCGATGGTAAAGGAAGGGCTAATCCATCCGACAACATATGCGAGCTTTAATTTTAACTTTTTCTTTCTTTTGACTTTTTCACTTATCAAAGTATTGGGGCCGAATGCTACATGCATGATACTGTGCTTTCAAGCACATATTCCCTAAGAATCGGATCATGAAAGTTTGAAGGATATACAACTGAATGTTCTGAAATTTGAACCAAAACAAACAACCGAAAAATCTGCAAGGTACAACTAACAGCAATAAAATATAAATTCCTAATAACTTCTACATAATTTTTTCTTTAATAAAAAAATTCATGTACAATTGAACTTAAATTTTCAACAGAATTTAGAAATGATATGCAGACTTTCAATCTACATGAGCTGCTTAATTTTTCATCCATTCTACGCAGCTGATTGCTAACTAATATATATATATATCATCAATAAAATCAAAGTTTCCCCAGCAAAATTCAGCCGATTTAGGAAGAGTACATGACATGAATCAGCTCATTCTCAATCATGGTAACATGCACAAAGCCAAACAAAAAAAAAAGTATGTATCACATATAATTCTATTTTGAATTGGTTTGAATTGTTGGAAGATGGAACATACCTGCTATTACTTGTCCTGTTGCTGCTATTGCTACTAGTGCTACCAGAGCTCTTGGTGCTTCCACTATTGATGCTTGAAGCACCACTATCAGTACTCTCCCTAGACCCCGAAGAACTCTTCTTCCACCACTCCTTGTCAACACCACCACCCTTCCCCGATCCATCAGAAACCGATGGCCTAGGCGAAACTTTTGAACTGCCACTAGCCAAGGACTCATTCTTCTTCTTATTCTCGTTCTTCTTGTTCTTCTTCTTGTCCTTAGACCCGAAAGAAAAAGAGGGGATCGCCATCTTCAGATAGAAACCTCCTGATCCACGATGATCAATGGTTCCGCTTCTCTTTACTCCCTGCCCCACCACCTTTCTACCACTGCCACCACCACCCTTCAGAACTTTCTCTTCCACCACCACCGTGTTCTCACGCTGTTGCCCCTGTGGTGTTCCACGAGATCCTTGAGGGAGAGCTCGTAATTTGACTCGGGCATGCTCCTAACCATCTCCATGAGCTCTCTTTGGCCTCTAACGATTGCTTGTGTTCTTGAGGCAGGGGAGAGGCTCCTGTAATGGTGGTGGTTGTTTACTCTGGTGGTGGCACCATCACGTGAGGGGCTCGTGGCCCATAACGGAGGGGAACACATGCCTGATTCATCAGCTTCTTGTTCGGATTTTGTTTGTGTCTCCGAAGAAGGCCATAAATTATTACCAGCAGAGTTGGTGTTGGTGGATTCCCATGTATTGTAGTAATTAGTACTAGTGTGGTGTGTTCTGTGTCTTGTGGTTTCGTCGTACAGTTGAAAGGGGTTCGTGGGTTGGTGTGTTCGTGGATCGAGCATGGCTCCTTTTGTTGTTGTCTATTTGGTGTATTTGGTGGTTTTTGTGTTTCTGATCTTGTTTATGTTTAAGCTGTTGCTGATGTTGTTGTTGTTGTTGTGTGGTTGTGTTTGCTTGAAGAAAGGGCAGAGGGGGGTGTGTGATGATGTATTCACCGACGTAGACCCGGTTGGGCACAACGGGAGTTGCAATTAATTTCTTGGTAACAAAGATATTAAGTGGGAGAATTAAATTGTGGGATTGAGGAGAGGCGTAGGTTCCAGAAAGTCAAGGGATTCTAGATGCTGGTGGTGGATATGCAGGCCCAATCTCTTTTCACATTTTTCTCACTTTTCCTTTTTTTTCTTTTTTGTCCCTTTTAAAAAAGAAATGTCTTTTTATAACCCAAGGTTTTGATACTTTATTGCTTTCTTTAA
The DNA here is from genome assembly GCA_030441495.1 of Dalbergia oliveri. NCBI lineage: Eukaryota > Viridiplantae > Streptophyta > Magnoliopsida > Fabales > Fabaceae > Dalbergia > Dalbergia oliveri. The sequence goes on along the minus strand of JAMLFY010000003.1, from coordinate 9,978,785 downwards.
TTATTATGCACATTGCAATAATTTTACTTAATTTTTAATTAAATTTTTTTAATTTAAAATTTTTTGAACTAAGCTTTTATAGTGTATAAGATTTTCAATCAATTTTATCATTATGAAAAATGAAATATTCATAAAATATTCTGTTTTCATAAAAGGATAAAGAGGGAGATGAAGATTGTTCATAAAATATTTTATTTTTTATAATAGTAGAGATCTAATTAAAAAATCTCATATGCTATAAGGACAGTTAAAATATAAAGACCTAATTAAAAATTAAATAAAACTATAAAAATTTACAGGATAATTAAACATTATTGTTTAAAGAGATTACTTTTGATGTATAGTTAATATAAAAGATTTTTTACATTCTCTTTTAACCACATTTTTATTTATAAAAATTTTTAAGTTGTGAATAGTAGGTTAAATATTTTGATTGATGTGACAATATGTAATTATATGTCAATGTAAAATATTTTATATTCATGTTGCATACAAATTAAATTCTTATTTAAATATATGAGATATCATATAATAAGTGAATACCTTTATTGTATTACTTGTATATATGTGGTAAATATAATAACGAAATTAATAATTAATTTATGACTTTTTTTACTAGATTTACTAGTAAAATAACTAAATATTTTAATTACTAATGAAAATTAATTTTAATATACTATTAGTATAAGATAGTTTTATATTATCTTTCAATCACGTGCTTTTGCTTATAAGTAAGATATTTCGATTGATGTTATTTGATGTGATAATATATATAACTAAATGTCTATATGAAAAAAAATTATACTAACAATAAATCAAAATTGAATTTTTATTGATGTATGATTTTCATATTTACCTACAAATAGAATAATACAGTTGAAACTACCAAATATTAATATGTGATTCACCATGCACTACTGTCTAGCAAAATAGGTATGGATAATAGTATTTTTTTAATGTAATTTTTTTAAAATATAATAAGCATGTTTTTAAAAATTAAAATGAAAATGAATAGTTATTTATTTGATTAGTTACAATTACGGTGCAATTTATATATATATATATAGTACTTTCTAAATTCAAAGATAAGCTTAATTTTATGAAGTCTTACTCGAGTAATTTTTTTTCGATATAGGGTTTGCAATTAAAATTTGTCACAATATGAGTTTTTGTGATTATTTATAAGAATATGAAGTTTTAAAAAGTAAATCTCATCAATAATAATATTTAAATGATAAGATATAATTTTTTAAATCAAATCTTACCAATAGTAAGATTTAGATAATAAAAATATTATTTCTTAGATTAAAACTCACCAATAGAAAGATTTGCACATCATATTCATATAAATTTCTCCATAATTTCATATACGGTAAATTGTTAAATTAAAAACAAAAACCGGTCTTACTCCTGTATGTAATTTTTTTATCTTTTTGTGTGGAAGGAAAAACTCTCCATGTCGCCCTCCCACTTGTTTTGCATTCAACTCTAAGGACTTACCAACAAATTATCATCTTGCGTTCCCATTCGCACCCATTCACACGAGATTGAAAAAAGTAAATCTATGCCATAGATTCAACCTTAACGCAAATTATTTACACATGAAAAGGAGCGATTTGATGTAGCTGTCTAGGAATCTCAACTTAAACCATGAGCACGCAATAATTTACTTAAATTCTTTAAAAGACCCATTACAAATAAAATAAATCAATCAATCAATTTTTCAAGTATTAAATATTTTTTTAGATTAGAGGGCATGGGCCTCATCAATTATGTAGTAGGCCTTCGTTCTATTCCTTCGGCTGCCATGGTTAGGGCCTTCACTATGAGCTGTTGATGATTGATGAGATTAGAGGAAATCCCACTCCTCCTAAAAGTTTAATTTGTCAAACCAAAAAAAAAAAAAGTTTAATTTGTTCTATATAAGGAACAGATTATTGGAAGAATCAGTTCCCTTCATTATATTTCATCAATTCTTTATTAATAGCCACTAAAAAAAATACTGTATTAATATATTAAAAATTTAATATATCTGATTATAATTTATAACAATACATTAATCTTTTAATGTATCAAAATTACATAATTTTCTAAAGTGTCTATTAATAAATAATAGAGGTCGTGTTTGTTAAACGCGCTACCTTTAGATATTGGAGAGGGCCACAAACAATGATTAACTATACATGGCATCATATACCCACATCAGGTGCTGCACCAAAATATGAAATGGGTCATATATAAAACTATCATCAATTAATCATCATAATAAATCCATAAGCACCTTGTCTTTTTTCCAATGCCTTAACGGACAATCATGGCTACCTTCCCCATTACGAATATATATATACATGTTAATTGATTAATATCTGATCTCATTCATTTTGGCTGTAATGATACTAACAAATGATATTGAATGTCCCCGAAGCAACGGTATAGTAACACATATGACATATCATGATGGAAGTGTAGCCGCTGAGAGAGATGGGTGGTTCAGTTGGTGTATGTTAAAATCGGTTCTTGTGGAGGGAACTGCCAATGAAGTTCTCCAATCCATTCCATTGCTTGTGAAAATAATCCACAACTAAATGTTCTTTTAGCTTTTAAAACACCATTGTTCGTTGAGGTCATTTCCCTATCAAAGTTCTAACTTTTAACTAGGCTTTGCCAATTTGATATAAAAATAATAATTTTCGGATAAGACATCCCCCACTGCTTGAAGATAATATATATAGGCCTATGGCTATAATTGTTGTCAACGACAGAAAGTTAAGGTGTTATTTTCAAATCGAATATATATCATTATTTCAAATTAAATAATAATAAAACAATGGAACAAAACCAATGATAATAAATTCATACTTTAGTCACTCAAAACAAAGATACAGGGGATGAACAACGTCCACAGAAGAAAAAATACTAGCGCACACTAGTATATGTTTGGTGAACTTAAAAATATATAACTAAAAAGGTAAAATCACAAAGAGTCGGTGTTTTTTTTTAAGCTATTTATCATTATTTGTTAAAACTAACCAAGATAGTTGTTGTCAAATGTTTATCAATTTTTGAAAGAAACTACTCATGTGATAAGTTTGTTGTTTTATATATTAGTGCAGAAAAGTTTAGAATTGAAAATTAGTTGGAAATTGTCACAAATATTTCTGCATTTTTACCTTAATTTTATGGAAATTTTGATTTTAAAAACTAGATTAAATTTTTAAATCACTAGTTTTATCTTCACAGAATGGTAATCGAATAAGAATTTGGAAGGAATATTATCTTATTCATCTCACATGCCACTAGGGTTGTGGTGAGGGACTTAATAGTATACATGAGATAATGAGTTAAAACCTTATTGATTAAAAAAAAAAATCTTATTCATCTCATACATAAGTAGGAATTGGGAGGTTTCTTCTTTGGGTTTGGATAGAGAGCAAGGAAATTTGAACTTTGTATTAAGAAAGTTAGAAATAAAATTCTTTTCCCTTTATTGACCTAAAAATGAAACTTCTTTTTCTTTATTGTGTTGCCACTCTTTAGTGCATGTTTGGTTTCATGTTGATGGGGATTAGAATTGATTTTTGGGCATGAAATTCATTTCGATCATTTGACAATATGTTTGGTTTGTAGTTGAGTCAGGATTTTTAAATTAATTATGGACCGTATGATTGATTCGGAAAAATGTAAATTTATTGTTTTATATCAAAATTATTTTTAAAAAATAATTAAATATAAATTATTTTACTTTAAAATTAAATTTTAACTGAAACAATTTTAAAAATATAGAACCAAGCAAGCCATTAGTGCTTCTAAGATGACAAATTGTGCCAACTGGCATATACGATTGAGTGGATTTCCATTACTCAACCTGAAAGCGAAAGATATGATATTTAACCCCTTTTGTTTTGTGACGTTGAGATTTTGTTGCAAATAAATACACGGATACAGATCACAATAATTTTCGTCTATCTTTCTTATTAGTCATCACACGTGTCATCCAGCTTCCATTGCCCCAATGATCAAATCCTATCGATGACATCATTTTCACAAAATTTGTGGATTGGAAATTTTAACAATTACGTCCTCTACCACTCAAGTTACTTTCTTCAACTCCTTTTCTTTTTCGCTCTTCCTTCTTATTTTGCCGAAAATTAAACTTAGGTTACATGCATTATACTCCATTCATTCTCTAATAAATTGTCATCCTCGCTTATATATACATTAATAAAATAATTGAATAAATTTAAAGTTAAATAAATTTAAATATATTTTACAATACTATTATCATCACCTACTCCAACATTCTCTCTCATATTTAATTTATCCATTAATTCTCATAAAGGTATCAAGAAAAAATATTTTATGTTATCTAAAATTCTTAAAAGAACAGATAATAATAAAAAAAGACAATTTATAGATAGATTATTAAATAATAAATAAACACCTAATAATTAACCCAATACACCTAAGTATTTGATTAATTACTAGACTTTACTCTTTGCTTCAGTTCCTTAATCATGCTTTGAAAATACTTAGTGAAATTACGAGCCATTTTTTTTTAAACATAATTGAAAACGTTTAACGTGAATGATTTAGCAAAATTTAAAAGACACATAGGAATTTACAAACATTACATCATAATATATTGGCTCCATCATACAGATCCATAATTACATATCATATAGATATTTTGCCTACCAACAAAATAAGACTAAGTTAGGCAATCTAATAAAACATAAATAATATATGAAAGGACATCCATTAATTTAGTAATAACATTAGGATAGGGATAGTATCTAAATATACGAGTGAAACTACAGGAATGTGATTCACGAACGCTTCCTTCTATTTCTAAAGACGAGATGGAAAGAAAATAGAGGGAGTGAGAACTTATAAAAAGAATCTCAGTACTCACCTCATGATGCATTGTGTCATCATCATCGTCGTTATTATGAAATTGAGCATGCTAAGATTGATTTATTAAGTTCAAAATATACTTTACCGAGGTTCGTAATCATGCGTCTTATAATGCATCATAAACTTAGCATGTCATGTTTATAATGAACTTTTCCTTTCATATATAATAACATAGTTATGCATAAAATCACATCATATTCCTCATCATCATTTCATAATACTATGCATAGCAAAATATCATATTTCTCATCATCATCTCATAAATACTATGCATAGCAGAACATCATATTCACATAATGCATTTACTAGTTTCTTAGGTGACTTAAAGTTACTTTCATCATCATTTTCCTGTATACTCCACCCTTTTGGGAGTAATCTAGGTTAATACCTTAAGCACATACTTATCCCTTTTGATAAGTAAAATTCCCTCTACCCTTTTGAGAGTGGGGGCAAGAATCACCTTTTCACCGCCTATAGTTTGACCAAAGGATCATTTTCTCATATATTTTGAGTCACCTTTAAGTCTTTGCATGTTATATCATAATACAATTATTCATTCATAATCATCATAACATTTTCTCATTTATAGTCTTATGCGAAATAATATATACCAAAATCATGCATCTGGAAGGAAAGAGAGGTGGGTCACAATGGACAAAATACCAAATCTTTCCTTATCTTTCCAAATTGCACTCTTACAGGAATACACTTTCTTCCAGGAATAGAATATGTCTTTATTTCATGCATAAGTTTTCATTGTTTGCAACAACTATAACATACAAACCAGGGAATCAATCAATGACACCAAATTTAATAAGCATCAAATCACATTTTAAGTACACATAAATTACTAGCTTCCCATAAAATTCTTACAAAGTTTTAAAACTCTTTTAAAACTAATTCCTTTTGTTAAACTTGAAAGAAGTCATAGGACTTTAGGCCTAAATTAACCATGGGACCGATTTATAACTTGAAAGAATGTTCATAATTAAATCTTTCACTTAAGATAAAAGGAGCAAGTCTTGAGCTTTAGAGATTTAGGTGACATCTTTGAATTATTACCATGCTATGCAACCTTATTTTAATCTTATCTTTATAAGGTGATAGCTTGGAATTATAAACATGATATGCAATTCCATTTCTTTATCTTTAAGATTTAAGGTGATAACTTGAAAATTAAACATGATGCAAGAACTTGTAATATAAACATGATGCAAGAAACTTTGGAAATAGGACATCTTATTGAGCAGTCCATAGGGAGAGATGAGAATTACATTTTTTTAAGCTCCAATTCTCAAGACTTCTTAAAGAATAAATTCTTTAACTCCAATTATCTCATTTCTTCGCTTATGATTCATAAGCAAGTCTTTGAGCTCTAGGATTTTTAGGTGATGACATAAAATAAACATGCCATGCATTGACTTTTTAGCCATTATAAAATAAAGTGAGAGCATAAAATAAACATGAGATGCAACTTCTTTATTATCTTTAGAGATTAAGTGACAACTTGAAATTTAAACATGAAATGCAAGCTTGGAAATTTAAACATGAATATGCAAGTTCATTTATTCATTCTTGAAATTTAGTGATGACATAGAAAGTAAACATGGTTATGCAAGGCATAAACTTAAACATGGATGCAAGTTCATTTTATTTCTTTACTAGAGCTCCTCCAAGACTTTAGAGAAATATAAATTCAACCCAATATATCTTAGCAAGACAAAGTGAAAAATACATCTTTCAAGTTCTAAACTCAAGATCATAAAAACATCATAAAAATATTATTTTTTAAAGTTTTGCATCAAGTGGAACTTTCAAGCTTTAGAGGCCTAACTTGTGATGGATTCACAACCCACCCTCAAGGTCCTCATCATCAAGCCATCATAGTCCCACCTAGGCCATATGGCTGAATTGTTCAAAGAAAAGGAAGAAGAAAACCAAATGGAAAAACTAGAGAAAATCCATGAAATCATCATTTTGAACCAAGAACAACACTTAGCAAAGCATAGAAATAAACTTAAAAACAACTCCCTACCTAATCTGATTTGAAGGAAAGGAAGAGAACTTGGTTTCCTTGAGTGAAATGAAAGAAAATATTCTTGAAAACTTGAAGAAAGAATTCAGCCAAGAGGAGGAGGAAATGAGAGCTTTTGGTGCTCCTAAAACTAGAATTTGTGTAAGTTATGAACTAAGCATCTAAACTATCTTCAAGCATGCCTATTTATAGAGATTTTGCAGCTCATAAATGGACAAAGGAAGGAAAGAAATCTGACCAAAAATTAGAGAAAAAATAAGGAAGAAAAATCATTTTGTTTGGTGGCTTAAAACATGGAATCATGTTTCCATGTTTTCATGATTCTTTGTTTTCATTCTTTGGATTTTTGTGTAATAATTTTCTGACTTATTACTCAATAATTTCGTGCATTACAGCCTTGTGGAAGAGGATTTTGTGTGTTCCATGTATTTTTTAGGTGTAGGCAAGGTATTCATGCAATTTAGAGAATTTACGGTTAAGGGTTTAAGTGAATTACTAAGCAATTTGGGTGTTTTAAGCAATTTTAGGTTCTAATCAATCTAAATAAATAATTTTGACTCTAGATTAATAATTAGAATTTAATAAGCTTTAATTTGAGCCTAATATTGCTTAGGTTTCGTTAGACGAATCGAAAATCTCAAAAATTGCAAAACACAACAAAACGTCATAAACTCAAAATTTTTTCTCCTCTATTAACACTCATAACACAAACAATCCCTTATTAACATCAAAACATCCCCTAGGATGGGTGGCCCATTCATTAAAATAACCTCAGGGCATTTTGGTCATTTTACACGTAAAGAAATTTAATACTTGCACGAATTGCTCCTAACTTCTCTTCTAACGTTATATTCCTTTATTAAGGATTGTTTGGTCTCAATTTTATATAATATTTACCTACCGTAATTCTAATTCCTAATGACAGTAAAAATTACATAAAAATTGAATAGGAGTAATAACAAATTGGCTTATATCAACTCTTTAAAAGCGTACCAGAGAGTTTAAAAATGTTGGCTTAACAAAAGCTACATTTTTTGAATTAAGGCATTAATTTTTGTAGGATTGTTAAATAAGGTGTGACTTATTATCCAAGACAACACTTTTAAGTAAATAAGACAACATTTTTTAGATGTCAAAGTGAAACATACATAATATTTTGGGTCAATCGGCAAAAAGCCCATAAGCCTTTTCCACCTGTAACTATTTTGTGAATAGGATCGACTCTTTAAATTGTCTTCAATGCATTTAGAATACTTTATAACTTCTAACGTTCACTTTTATAACATTTAATCAGTCATTATAAAAGCAAGGAAAATTATTGGTTAGGGAGGACATGTTTGAAGCTCACTTTCTATTCTATTCTAAGTCAAAGAATCAATTAGCCAAGCCTCCATTTGGCTGATTGGACTTCTGGAACTTTTGGCAACACTTTCCATGCATTCTAAAAATTAAGTATTTTTGTATTCCCAAACAAATGTTATCATATATATGGGGAATGTTACCTCCACACCTTCATGTGGAGGTTAACAAGCTATATATTTATTTTTAGACCAAAAATCCATATTTCTATTGTCTAAGGAAACTTATACTTAATTAAGGATAAGTATCTAATTTCACTTCATTGACATTAATTGCTAATTTTTTGTCTTGCCTAATTAATGTCATGTTTTTTGGTCTAAAAATAAATGTGTAACTTGCTAACCTCCACATAATTTATGTGGAGGTTAACATTTTATATATATGAGTGTGTGTGACTCAAGTGAGAGGGCTACCAATTTTTGTAAATTTCCCTTGGGATTGACCATGTTCTTTTCCCTTTTCCTCATTTTTAAATGTTTCTTTAGTGAGTGCTTTAAGGATGCACTCTCTAAGTAATTAAAATCAATAAGTTTTGTATTAAGTAATGAGTATTTTTAAATTTTTAATGCAAAATGCATTAAAAAGTTTAAAAATTTACTAATTTTGATTATTTAATGAATGTCTCAAGAGCATTCATTGGTAAAACTTAATTTTCAATTATATCTTTATCCGACCTAAACCTTTTATTGTTTAAGGAAACAATTTTTTTTTTTATTTTACTACAGGAAGTAACTTGCAGTGACATATAGATCTAGACAGGGGTGGAGCTTCATAGGGGCAATGGGAGGCCATGCCCCCTAATTTTTTTCAAAAAATTATATATATATATATATATATATATATATATATATATATATATATACAAATTTAAATTTGGATGTAATGAAAAGATAAAATATTTATATAATGTCATCCAATTATATCTTCCTATATGTATAATTTTTCAATTAGTTGGTGTGAGAGTTAAATATGTAGGATAAATAGGAAGTGTGATATGTTATCCTATATAGATGATATTAGAGAGCATATTATATGAGAGAAGTAATTTATTATGAGAGTGAGAGGTGTGAATTTTGACCATTAAATCTTACATGAATTGTCAAAATTAAAATATAAAGTCATGTGACTTTTTTAAATGAGCATATGAGCATTAATTACATTAATTAATTTTCAATCCTAATCATCTATGTATGATTATGCAACCTAGATTTACTCCTCTCATCATAACAAACCACTTCTTTCATGTGATACGCTCTCGATGATGTTATTCTATATAAATGGGTTTTTCCAACTCAAAATCCATTAACTTGTCTTTTAATTAAAAAGAAAAAGATCACATCATAATTAAGCATTATTTTTTTTACATTAGATAAGCAATTATAAGAGCAAATTCAATATGGACAATAGATAATATGGATTTATTAACTTTGTATTGTACTTTGATTCTTAAGGATGCTTATAAAATTTTTTATATTATTAGATGTGTACTTGGGAGTATAATGTAAAAAGAAAAGGTTTTCTTCATCTAAATCTGAAATGATGTTACATGTATATTTGCTTAAAAAAAACAACTAATTTTCATTTTAAAATTCGCTTATAAGTGAAAACACATATTTTATTTTTTATTATAAGCAAAAATAAATTATTTTAGCATTTTAATGTTATTATTAAAATAATCATAAGTAGAAAATATTATAAAATATAGAAAATCATTTGATATATTTTTTAGTAACTTATTATATAAAAGTCATTATCTTTATATAATCCAAACAAAAAAAACACTTAAAAATTACTTTTGAGCTATTACAACCAAACAGAAAATTGACTTTAAAATAATTAATTATAAAAAATTCAAGTATAAATACATTCAATCATTGAAATAACTTTAATCTCACAATTAATTCAAATATGCATTAATATTTATCATATTAGTTACTTGCTATAAAATTTATGTGTAAATGTATAATTAATTTTAATTTAATTTAATTCTTATAATTTAATTGATATGTGAAACTCTATGGCCCACTAAACTTTTTTTTTCAAGCTCTGCTACTGGATCTAGAGAGCTAAACATAAAACATTTTTTGGTCGGGGCGACCTCGTGCAAAATTTGTTTCTTCTCCTTGCTTCATAATTTGCAGAGACGGATTGAAGGGGGCAAAACAGCCGAAACTTGTCAATTTTCGTTCCCCTTCCGTTTTTCCTGCTTTCTAGAAGTAATAACTAGTTCCTCACTTGTCACATTCTATATTATAGTAGTCAGTTAGAAAAACAAATATATATCTTCTTCGTAGACTTTTTTTTTTGATAAATCTTCTTCAGAGACTTTAATAGATATAATTAATGTTACGTATGTCTCAAGAAACATACATATCAATAAAAGCATACGCGAGAAAGATGGACCGCCAGATTCTTTGGGCAGATTAAAATACCAAATAAATGTTATGCGTGCGCCTGTTTTTATTTGCCAAATTCTTTTGTGGGACAGCCATGTCAACAAACAGAACCAAACAATTTTCAATGAATTTAGCATCCAGAATATATTAAACAAGACCCGTTTGAGAAAATGTCGCAACTCATCTAGAAGGCCATTTAAATTTTAAACAAAGTCAAAACGTCTTTATTAGTAGTAATTCTCAGAACTTGAAGCACAAGAGACAACGCAATAACAACAATACATTGCCCACGAGTGGCGCAAAGACTGCTGGCGAATGTATGCGTCAAAGGTGGTTATGTGCAAAGTATACACAGCCAATTAAGCTGTGTGGGATTATTCATTGTTTGTTGTGGGTTAGACTTGTTGCTTGATTTTTCACGGTTCTGCTGATATATTTCGTATTCTTTTCGTCCTGGGCGGCGGCGTGGACATTGGTTTGTTTTTCTGATGTACGCGTATGGTGTTCTTAATTAGGAAAATGATATGCTTAGGAAAGTTATTTTGTAAATGTTAAATTTGTGCTTCCTTTACCTCTGTCATTTTCTACTTAGATTTTCACAAAATGAAAAGAAAAAAAATAATGCCTCTGGACTTCGTACAAACAAAAGGTAATACTAAATAACAAGGTTTTATATTGTGAGAATAGGAGGAATAAATTTAAGTTGTTGGATCGTACATATGTTGTCATTGATTAAAACATAAAATCGTCTTAAATTTTAAATGATTATTAATTACCATTAATAACTTTTAATTCTAACAATCCGTATATAATTATACAGCTCATAGTTATTTATCTCATTCTTATAATGAATCACTCTTTTTATTAGAATCATCCCCTATTTTATATATATACTAGAGATAATACCCGTCCTTTGCACGGGTTAAATTATAATATTTTTTAATTATTTTTTAGGGAAAATTGGGATAATAATTAAAAATTAAATATAATATAATAATAGGATCTTTTAAATTATTCTATGTAATGTCACTTATGAAGTTCATGAAAAACTTTATTATTGACAACTTTTTTGGCATAATTATGTATTTCTAGCATAATTATATAAATTAAACCAAAATTGTACATTTAATCATCAATATATAGTAATATTATCTATCCTCAAATGTAATTTAATAATCAATAGTCAAATAGTCAACCTATTATGTTATGTAAATTTTACGTGACACAACTAAACTCATATAATTAATCACCATAAAAAACAGATATAATTTTTTTGTACCTTTGGTTAATAATTTTTAACTCAATTTTATAATTTGACAATTATTCTTTTAATATTTCACTAAACCCACTTAAAATTATACATACACGTAACTCATATATAAGTCATTTAATCTCAATACATTCAAATTTTGATAATTAATAATTATAACTAAATAACATGTCTTAATATAAAATTTTATTCATTTTATTTACATAAGAAACACAATTTAACAATCAATTATAAATGATAAAATATTAAAGTAATTTAATTTTTTGAATTTTGCATTATTTTATTTATTTAAAAGAACCAATATAATTTTTTATCATTCATTACTAAGTTTTCTAAATAATATATCTTAATTTTTTCCTCTATTTAATTAATATATTTTTGGGTCAATTAATACACAAAAAATATTGAAGTAATATATTCAATAATTACAATTTGACTTCTAGTAATTTTATAGTGGATTTAAACAAATGCATGAGATGAGATTACTTATTTATTGATAGGTAATGCATAAAATAATACATTAGGAGTTTCATATGACTTAAGCACAATAAATAAAATAGGATAAATAAATTTTTTTCAAACAACAATTTCCTTCCAATATTAGTGAAGTAATTTTCACTACGTACTATAGAATTTAACTTCATAACATTCTCTTTTAGATCATCTAAAATAATAATGATATTGAGTACGTGACCATTATATATTAAGTAAAGTCAAAGTCTCTAAATTTGTAAAATAAATTTCATCAAACCTTATTAAAATCAATTTGAAAAAGTTTCTTCATTAAAAAAAAGATCATTTTAAGATACCATAACAATATCAAAATTAAAGAAATAGCAGACATGATCTCCAAGATTGTGAAGAGAAAGATCTTGAGAAAGTACATAGTTAAGGAGTGTGAAATAAGAAACTTTAGAAATTGTAAGTTCAAGTAAGCCCAAAAAACTTCTGAATGAAAGAGTTATTATTCTTTGATGCAATCCTCTTCTTGTAAGTATTAGTTTAATTGAAAAGATAGAAACTCAGAAAGAGAAAAGAGAGAACACCTTAAAAATAATCTTGAACTCAAAACTTGACAAATAGGTAGGAAGTAATTTTCCCTTTCAAAACATTTTTTGCCACGAATTTTTGCACAAATACCCTTTAGATTCCAAGCATAAAAACAAACGAATAATCAATGAGTTAATTATTGCATTGATTCTACTCTTGTGTCTATTGTGTGTCTAGTTTGAGCACCTAATAATTTTTGCCATTACAACAATCATTGAAAGCAAATAAAATTCTACTTTAAATTTAATCATTATGAAGGTAATTTATTGCATTTCAGTTTTAAAATTAATAAATTACTGTAGGTCATAAATTATAGATCTCAAAATACGTTATAATAGTTGAAGTTATGTGAATGCTTTTAATTTTCTAAAACGACTAAAAAGTTTCATTTAATTTCAACATAAAAAAATATTCTAAAGGAAAAGTTAGTTAAAAAATAGTTATTAGTGTTTGTGATTACTAATAATTTTTTGGGTTGAAGAAAAATAATATAAATTAATAAGTTAAGTTTTATTATGACACATTTAATTGTAAAATTATTTAATCATTTCATAAAATAAAAGGTTTAGTACAAACATTCACTTGCTAGCTTTGTACTAATTGTATAATAGAGTCTATTTTATATACATACATATATTATTTAAATAAAATAAATGAAAGTATTATTGATTAAACAAAAGAAGGTTAAATTAAATAACATAATTCATATAAGAATATAAATAATTTAAATATGATATCAATTAAGTGAAAGAATAAATTTTAAACATTAAAATACTTCTATTTATTATCTACGCTAAAAATATTACATATATTGTGTAAATTAAATAGATTTTATTTCTAAAAAATATTTATTGACCATTGAGTTGTCCTTATATATGCAAAAGATAACATTATAAATTGCATAATATAAATATAATACATTTTTTTTATAAATACACTTTAAAAGATCTTCAGTTTAAAGTTTAAGGTTTATAAAATATGTATAACATATCTATAAAAAAAGTGTTATAACGTTGTAAAGTTTTTTTAATAAATTTAAATATAGGTTGTGGTTAATTTTACATATATATATATATCAATTTATTTTTTTTATTTTAAGTGGATTAAATATAAAAATTAAGATTAAAAAAAATATATTATCATGAGTTAATATATCAATAAAAATTATACTATATAAATTTTCATCTATTTAAATTTAAAAATAAAAATATTTACATATAGAACTAAAGTATCACAAATTAGAGTGTTTAAACTATACATTGTATTATTTGAGAATTACCTAATACTTGGAAATTGAAATATAGTTTAATTACAAAATATAGATAAGCATGCACTAATTGTAATGTAAGCATTAAATGTGAAATGGAGTGAATTTTACTATATATATATATATATAGAGAGAGAGAGAGAGAGAGAGAGAGAGAGAGATAGCATAACATCATGTGTAAAATAAATGTCACGGAGCAGTTGTTTTAATGTTTTTAAAGATCTCTTTTAAAGTATGTGGGCCAACAATGCAATATTATAATTTGAGAGAAATTATAATAGATCAAAGTTAAAGAGCGAATTGTAACTTGAATTATTATAAAGTGATTATAATTTTTTTCCAAAAAATTAGAATTTTTCAAGCCAAGTCCCAATTTAGACCGAGGACAAATAGAAATATCTCATTTAGTTATTAAAATTTTATGAAATTCAAGTAATAGTATAGGAACTACCGAAATGCGGCAACAATAAAGGTTAAACAAGAGTTTTTCTAACATAGCTGTGAAAAAAAGAATTATACTCATTTTGTTTTTTTAAGTTGTATAATTTTACCCCTCATTAATCGATTCATAGATTCGTCTTTGTAGGTCATATGCAATTGATGCATTAGAGAATCTTCTCTTATATCTTGTAGTGTTAAATACATTTTATCCCTAAATTTTAGGTAATGTACAATTTAGATTCTAATTTTTCAAAATGTGCATCACAATACCTTAAACTTTTTAAACTGTAAAAAAATCACATACTTTTAAAATAGTGTAAAACTTTAAGTCATAACAAAGTATTGAATTACACAAAATAAAAAAAAAGAGGATTAACTGCACATTAAATTCACATAATGTGTCGAGTTGTACAAATTAAAAATATTAGAGGGTTAAATGCACATAAATCTTATCTTCATTAGTTGTTAAAATTATACTGGTGTTTTGCATATTTAAAAAATTATAATGTCCAATGTATATTTTGAAAAGTTAGAATATAAATTACATATAATCTAAAATTTATGAAGTAAAATATATTTAACCCTATCATATATAAATATAAATTTTTCGCATATATATTTTCTTTCACTCAGTTTATTTTTGGTCAAAGGTCAAGATAATTTTTTGATCAAAGTCAAGATAAGTTTTTAATAATATGGAGGTCTTTGCTTGTATGGGCCCAATCATATATTCGCCCAAACTGGCCAAGATGAGACTTGAATAATTACTTCCAATCTCCCTCTCGTTTGAGTGGGCCTACTTCTGCGAAAAGGAAACCAGGAGACACCTTTGAACATAATTTGATTTTTCACGACAAAATTTATTTATTTTTCTCAGGATATGTTTGGGGTCGATAAAAATGAAACAAAATGTTTATGAATGAAATTTATATATAAATTATTTATAACATGTATTATTCATGTGAATTATGTTAAAAAATTGTCTATCCTCATAATAGGTTTAACAGGAGGAAATAACTGTTGTTGTTAGCTGTAGTTCCCGCTGCCTTTTAGCCATCACAGTGTTGTCAGCCACCCTAGTTTATCAAGTGAGTTGGATTACTTATACTCATAGAATGTAAGATATTCACAATATATTTAGTAGTAGATAGGGTATGGATTCATTCAAATAGAATCTATACCGATTCACAATCTATTTAGACTAAACCTTAAGTTAGTCCCTCAAATTTATAATAGACAATTAGTTTAAGATTTAGAAAATCTTATATTAGTTCCTCAAATTTTATAAAAGGGGATAAGTTAGTCTCTTTAAAAATTGTCGTATAAACTGGATTCTGTTAACTTACTTATACATATTATTAACTTGTTTACATGTCCTGTTAACTTTCATAGTGATCTTAACTTGTCTCACTTCTCTAAATAAATCGTTTAAACCCTTTTTTTATCTGCTATCTCCTAGAAGAAAAGATTTGACTTTAAATTGGTACTTGTTCTGCAAAATAGAGAAATAAGGCAATTTATGACGCACTATGAAAATTAACAGGACATATAAGGAATTAACAGAATACATAGACATTTCATTAAAAGTTTAAAAATTTGAATGAGAGACTAACTTGTCCCCTTTTATAAAATTTAAGACTAATATGAGATTTTCTAAATTTATGAATTTATCCTCTATTATAAACCCAAGGGAGTAACTTGGGATTTTAGTCATCTATTTATTAGTAAGTAGATGGGGTATGAATTCCTTCAAATAGAATTTACACTCTCATCTAATAATACCTCAGGTGTGAGTATGAATAATGTCTCCTGTTTAGGGTTTCTATGAGTATAATTAAGGGTTTTTTCGTTAAGCACACTACCCACCCCATCCATTACTTGGAAAGGACGACCACCCTGCAATCCCACATGCGTGTGAGATAGTCTCCGTGAAACAGAGACATTCTTCCCCATTCCTTTTGAGTTTAGATAAGGCATTTCCAAATTTGAGTGCATTTTGCATGTTCTCTCACCTCCCCCGCTCGTAAATTGGATATAAAGCACCAAGAGAATTTAGGTAGCGTTTGACAGAGACAGAGACAGAAATATAAGAATAAAGGAAATATAGGGACAGGAAAGATGAAGACATAAATAATAAATATGTATAAGAGTATTATTAGAAGAAAAAAATATTAAATTTCTGTCTTGGATCTCTCACTTTCTGAAGGTCCAAAAATTTTGTGTTTTTCTACCCCGTCTTCCATTCCAAACATGTTTCCGTCTCCATTGTTCTTGTATTTTATGTCCTGTCTCCCAATCAAACGCTACCTTAAAGACCACACAAAAGGGATGCACTCAATATTATATAATAATTTTAATTTTGATACAGTAATTTTTATTTTTATTTTTTAAGAAAACCATCATTTTTATCCTAAAAGATCAACACGTTGACAAATTGGTGCTTTAAAAATGTTTTATTGGCTTCTAAGATTTCAAAGATCATTGTGCTAATATAATAAATTAGTCCCTAGAAAATCAATGCACTGATAAGTTAGCCCCTAACAAATTAATATAATGACAAATTAGTCATTAAAATATATTTTGTTCACACTAACCGTGCTCTTTAGCACTAATGAAAATGATTAGTGAGGTACGAGAAGCTAATAAAACATCTTTTAGGACTAATTTGTTAGAGTATTGGTAAGGGCAACATGACGGTTTATCTTTTCTTTTTTTTTTATAAAATCCTTAATTTTGATATACTAACATTATACTGACAAGTATTTTATGATGGATTCATTTGGTTAAAATTCGGAAGAAATTTTTCTCTAAATTCTTTAGAAGTATAAGCAAATGTAGATGTAGAAATAGAAAATTTTTATATGTTTGAATATAATTGTACAAGTATTTTTTAATAGAATCAGAAGTCGTTAAATTATTTAAAAATGGTAGATATAGAAGTACTTTTTTTGAGTAAAATTATAATTAAGGGTATGAAAAGTTACTTTCTAAGAAAGGTGTTTGGATTTTCCAATTTTTTTCCACATGAAATTTTTTTTATTTAAAACTACTTTTTTTTTCTTTTTTAATTTTAACTAGATATAATTAATAAAAAATTTAAATAAAAAAATAATTCTTTAATATTATATATTTATTTATTTTATGTAATATTTATTGAGTTTATTAAACTAATTTTATATATTTATTATTATTGGGTTATATTTTATTGAATTATAAAATAATACCCGCATTAAATAAAATGTAACGCATAATAATTAAATTAGTGGAAAGTTATTTTTCCTCTTTTTATAAAATTTGTGAGGATAAATTTAGAATATAAATAAGTTCAAAAATTAATCAAGAACACTCTTGCCCTTCTACTGCTTTTGCTTTTACCAGAAACATGTAAGGACCTTTTAGAAAAAGTAGAAAAATTGATTATTTTCTTCTACTTTTCTTGAGAAGCATAAACAAACATGCTAAAAAAAATTTAAAAACATTTTTTTTCGAAAAGCAATACTTTTTCCCGTCTTAGAAGCTTATCCAAACAAACTAGATATCCTTCAATCAAAATCCTTTTATTTGTATGATTTTTAAACAGTGGATGAGAAAATTAACTATCATGATTAATATGACAATATGTGATTAGACATTGTGTTAAAAAAATTTACAATATATAATTTTTTAAATCATTAAATCAAATTTTAATTTAGATGATTTTTTAAATAATAGATGTCAAAATCAATCATATTTATCAATACAGTAAAATATGATGAGATCATAATGTAATATTTTTATTACATGTCAACTAAATCCACAAGTAATAAATGTATTATTCTCGTCAAAATATATTGTTATAAGTTTATGTATTATGTTGTATTATTATAAGATATTAGTTATTTGACTCATGCGATACATGGGTGATAATAAAAAATAGTTTATTGGTCATTACTGAAAAATAACAATTTAATTAAATATTTCATATACTAAATCGAATATATAAACTAATTTTGAAAATAAATTGATTATTAAATAATTAAATAATGAATAAAATATAAATGACCATGAACCTAAAATGAATCATTCTTCTATTTTATATCTTATTTTGAATATTATATTTATAAGATTAAGAAAATCTCATAAACAATCTCTAGCTAACAACAAAGAGCATATTGAATGAAAATTTTGCTCATTTTAATAGATGAAAATATTGAATTTTTTGTAGAAGATGAATTATTAAATGATGTAAAAGAATAAGTGAGTAATTTTACTATATCACGAGTCATTTATATCTTTTTTTAATAAATTAGAATATTTTATTTATAAAAATATATTTTATAATTAATAAAAAATTATTAATAAATTTAATTTATATTATTTTAATTACACCTCCTTTACTTTTACATCCTTTTAGTAAATTAAAATATCAATTTTAAAATATATGTTATAATTAGTAAAAGAAAAAAATCATGAATAATCTTAATTTATATCATTTCAATTACAACTCATTTCCTAGTTTAAAAACAATGTTATATATAATATAAAAAACATAAAAAAATTAATTTATGCCATTTTAATTACACCTCCCTCCCTTTTATGTCATTTTAATAAGTTGAAATTTCTAATTTAATATATTAATTTATTTTTAAATAATTATATGGTTAAATAAATAAATAAAAGTATAAATGAATATGTTCTTGAAATTAGTCATTATTCAATATTTTATCTTAAGTATCATATAGATAAAATTGAGAAAATTTCAATAGATGACTTTGGTCGGACTATAAAGGTCTTATTTTATAAAAATATTCCTGTCTCACTAGATAAAGTTGTTGAATAATAAAAGAAAATAAGTAAATAGTTTTGCTATATAATTAGTCATTTACATTGTTTTAATAAATTAAAATATCTAATTAAAAAATACATTTTACGAGTAATAAAAATTATAAATTACCTTAATTATACACAAAATAGATTTCTTATAATACTCAAATATTGTCCATATACAATATAAAACACACATATTATATGGTAGGAGGCATAAAAATATGAACATATATTTATTTTACTTACCTTATTCATTTTATAACTTAAACAATAGCATACCAATTGTAAGCCATTAATCACTTGTTGAAGTCTTATTTGAAATCTATTTTTGATGTTACCACTGCAATATCACAAAATTATATAGAGTGATTAATATATTTTATGATATATATACATGTCTAGAGTCATGTGATATTATTTTTTAAATGATGAATCAGAAATCAGTTTAAAATTAGAATACAATTGATTCTCGTTATGCCAAATATTAACGAAATATCAATTAATTATACGGTGATATATATCAAATTGTCAATAATTTTATCCAATTACTCAATTACATGATGTTATTTATGCTATCCTTTTTTGGGTAGATATTAATGTTGTTTTTTATTCTAATAAAATTTGCACACCCTATATTCAAATTTTTATATTGTGATATTACAACGAGACTTTGAATTTAAGATTTAATATTGTTATATTATAATAATATATGTATTAAATTTAAGATTACTTAAAATCATTTAATATTATGAATTATATCCAATAAATAATCTATATTTGATGAATAGAAAACCAATTCTCATTATGTTACATATCAACCAAGATCAAATCACATGATATTATTTTCTTAATTAGTGAATAAAAAAATATTTAAAATTAGAATTTATAAACGATTGTCATTTATCAAGAATTATCAAATTATTAATTATCAAATTATCAATAATTCTATGCATTTATTATTGTAAATAGGCGGAAAACACTTTTAGAGTCACTATATATAGGTGGACAAATCATGCACAAAATTAGGTTATCCAATATTGTTGAATTGAGCATCCAAAAATCCCTTTTTGGTAGCATTAGAACAAAGCTCAATTATCTCGCAATAAGTCAATAGTACCCAAAAATATAAGCCATATTACTTTAAACATTTAAAAAAAAATCATTTCAAAAACCATTAATTTATTATAAACATCAATTAACGACATATTTAAAAAATAAGCCCTACAAATTTTTTTTTTCAGACAAAAGAAAACGCACAACAGATACATGAGCTTGAGAACGAAGAAGAGGGAGTGATCATCATCATGTCGCGACATTACATAACATGACATCCCTCGTTCCCCTGTCCTTTCCTTCGTAACGAACAAAACAAACGAACGAGGTTTCATTGCGGCATTCTCTCCTCCCTTACTACTTACTTACATAGTTACATGGGTGTGAGTGCCGCTTCCGTACTGAACCAGCTCCTTCACGCCCGAAACCTCAAACCCCAGTCACGCGCCGCCGCCGCGGGCACCGCCTCCATCAACGCGGCGATCGCAGCCATCCTTGCCCACCTCAAATCCGGTCGCATCCGAAGAGCCGCGTGCGTCCTCTTCGCGTTCCCGGAGCCCTTCCCATTCTCCCTCTACGCCCACCTCTTCCACCTCTGCTCCTGCCCACGCACCGTCGTCGCCCTCCGCAAGGTCGAGTCCCACCTCCTCACCTTCTCCCCCAACCCCCCCACCTTCCTCCTCAACCGCGCCATCGAGGCCTACGGCAGATGCCACTCCCTCCGCGACGCCCGCGAACTGTTCGACGAAATGCCCCTTCCGGATGGAGGTTCTTGGAACGCCCTCATCACCGCTTATTCCCAAAGGGGTTTCCCAAACGAGGTCTTTGAGCTGTTTTTGCGTATGAATAGGTCTGGTGTTTGTCCCAATGAGATTACTCTTGCTGGGGTTCTTGGATCTTGTGCCGCGGCTTCTGAGATTCTTTTGTGTAGGCAGGTTCATGGCCTTGTTGTGAAGTTTGGGCTTTGTAGGAATGTGATTCTCGGGAGTGCATTTGTTGATGTTTATGGTAAGTGTGGGGTTATGGCTGATGCCCGCAGTATGTTTCATGAGATTCCAAGACCCAATGCTGTCACTTGGAATGTGATTGTGAGGAGGTATCTCGATGCCGGGGATGTGAGGGAGGCAGTTTTCTTGTTTTCGAGGATGCTTTGGGTAGGATTAGGCCGTTGAATTTCACATTTTCGAATGCTCTCGTTGCTTGTTCGAGCATGTCTGGGCTGGATGAGGGGATGCAGATACATGGGGTTGTTGTGAAGTTGGGTCTTCAAGAGGATAATGTTGTTTCCAGCTCGCTTATTAACATGTATGTGAAGTGTGGTAAATTGGAGGATGGCTATGAGGTTTTTGACCAGCTTGGCTCCAAAGATTTGGTGTCTTGGACTTCGATTGTGTCGGGATATGCAATGAGTGGGAAAGCTTGGGAGGCAAGAAAGTTTTTTGATGAGATGCCGGAACGTAATGTGATCTCATGGAATGCAATGTTGGCAGGATATACCCATTTCTGTGAATGGTATGAGGCATTGGACTTTGTATATTTGATGCTTGATACAATTAAAGATGTGGATCATGTAACTCTCAGTCTAATGTTAAATGTCTCTGCTGGTCTTTCAGATCATGAAATGGGGAAACAAGTTCATGGCTATGTCTATCGACATGGTTTTCACTCAAACCTTATGGTCAGCAATGCCCTCATCGACATGTATGGTAAATGTGGGAACTTGAACAGCGCCAGAGTTTGGTTTAACCATATGAGTAATTGGCGTGACTGGGTCTCTTGGAATGCTTTGTTGGCTAGCTATGATCATCATCAGTTAAGTGAACAAGCACTGACAAAATTTTCAGAGATGCAGTGGGAGACAAAACCAACAAAGTATACCTTTGGAACCCTCTTGGCAGCATGTGCAAATACCTTTGCTCTTTACCTTGGCAAACAAATTCATGGATTCATCATTAGACATGGGTTTCAAATGGACATCATAATCAGAACTGCTTTGGTTTACATGTACTCTAAATGTCGTTGTCTTGAGTATGCTATCGTGGTCCTCAAGGGGGAACCTTCCAGAGATGTAGTCATTTGGAATACCATAATTTTGGGATGTTGTCACAATCATAGGGGTAAAGAGGCACTTGAACTATTTCAAACGATGGAAGTGGAAGGTATCAAGCCGGACCATGTGACCTTTCAGGGTATTCTGCTTGCTTGTGTTGAAGAGGGCCTTGTTGAGTTTGGTGCCAACTGCTTTAAGTCGATGAGCAATGAATACTGTGTCCTGCCTCGGATGGAGCATTATGACTGCATGATAGAACTCTACAGTCGTCATGGATACATGGATGAACTTGAGAATTTTCTTAAGACAATGCCAATAGAGCCCACTATTCCAATGTTGAGAAGGGCCCTCGATGCTTGTCAAAAATGAGTACCCAAGACTGGGAGAATGGATTACAGACAAATTTGATTAATTTCGCCTTGCATTCATTCATTTTTGCGGGAAGCTGATCTCTGTTTCAGCATAATAGCCCGCCGTATATGAGATTGCATGTATATGCAATGGGATATGACTATGATCAGGCTGAATCAGATTTGTACCTTGAAGTGCTGCTACAGGATGACAAGTGCATGCATCTGCAGTGAGCAGGAGATTCTATGGGTTTGCTGAAATGAAATGATCACACATTTGTGTCACTGAAACCAGAAAGAAAAATCCCATCCATATAGAAGTTGCAGGGTTTAAGGTGTACAAGGAGTAGCATATTTTTCTCGTTACAAGCACATGCACAGAGAAAGGACAAGTTACATTGTCAAACAGATATTGCCAATTGATCCCGGCTTTAACTTCAAGGGACAATTCACATGCTTGGAATTTAAGATCCAGTTTAGAAAGCAGATGATAGTAAAGAGTTTAAAGGAGGTATCGACTTTAGAAACAGCCTGATTCTTGTTCGGAGAATAAAATTGCAGAAGAAAGCTCTTTCTGCATTTTAAGACTTGAAGGCAGAGATGGTTTGGAACTGCAAGTATACAACTATACACCAACAAAA
This sequence comes from Dalbergia oliveri, assembly GCA_030441495.1. Lineage (NCBI taxonomy): Eukaryota > Viridiplantae > Streptophyta > Magnoliopsida > Fabales > Fabaceae > Dalbergia > Dalbergia oliveri. The sequence goes on along the minus strand of JAMLFY010000003.1, from coordinate 9,955,153 downwards.
CAAAACAAAAAGAAGAAAGTTTTCGGGATTCTCACTAAATATTTAAGCTGAGGATCAATTGTTTAACAGGATGCTTTCTTTCATTTATTTGTTTATTTTAAAAAATGAGCTCGTTTCTATAAAACTATCATTTGCTCAACAGATTCCCGTCCTCTGTGCTCAACTTGTCAAAGGGGAGAATTCTTTCTTAAATTGTGTTTGTTTTCTTCGTTTACTTGTAATTTTTGTAACTTTTTTTTTTGGACATATTCATGTTGCGTGAATGTGATATTTATAATCCCATAAAATATTCAGCCATCTGCTAAACAGAAATTCAATATTCATACGCACCTCTTCTAAGTACAATATGGACAAGAAAAAAATTCAAAAGATACAACGTTTAACTTGAAATTAAAATGCTACTTGAAAGCAAAATGCTACCATAAGTCACACTCACTATCAAACTATATAAGTCTACTCTCCTTCAACAGCTTTTAATTATAATTATAATTATAATTGTTTTTTATTCAATTGAATCCTTGATTAAAATAATAACATTTTCTTTCAATTATAATTATTTTGTCGTAAAAAATATTTAACTTTCACACCTACCATCTCACAAGTTTCAAGCGACATGTAATTGAATAACAGTAAGGCTGTATATTTAACTGAGGACAAAATAACAAATATAGTTAAAAGTTAAATTTTAATATGAATGAAATTACATAACTAAGAATGCAATATTTGGGCTTCTATGAATAATGTTTTGTAGCTGCAGAGAATATTAGCACGGGTATGGTATGGATTTGCATGCCCTGGCGCGCACGCTTCACTCCGGCAACACCAACATCAGCATCAACCAAGGTAGACAACTCCACCTCGTATTCCTCAAAACCGGCATCCTAAGTTGCTCCCTCACCGTCGCCAACCGCCTCCTCCAACTCTACTCCAGGTTGGGCTCCGTCCACGAAGCATGCCGCCTGTTCGACGAAATGCCTCAAACAAACGCCTTCTCATGGACCACCCTCATGCAGGCCCACATCAACACCGGCCAAAGGGACAAGTCCCTCCACGTTTTCCACGCCATGCCCCACAAGAACCACTACTCCTGGAACATGCTAGTTTCATCCTTCGCCAAGGCTGGTGACCTTGACGTGGCACGTTCATTGTTCAGTGCCATGCCTGCAAGGAACGAGCTCGCGTGGAACTCCATGATTCATGGCTATTCCCGAAATGGGCATCCGGAAAAAGCGTTGTTGCTGTTTAGGGACATGAATTTGGACCCTTTAGAGGTAGTGTATAGGGATGCTTTTGTGTTGGCCACCGTTCTTGGCGCTTGTGCTGACTTGTTGGCCCTGAATTGTGGGAAGCAAGTGCATGCGCGAGTTTTGGTTGATGGGGTGGAGCTTGATAAGGTGATGTGCAGCTCGCTGGTTAATTTTTATGGCAAATGTGGGGATTTGGATAGTGCTGCTCGGGTTGTGGGTTTTGTGAGGGAAGTGGATGAATTTTCTGCGTCTGCTTTGATATCTGGTTATGCAAATGCTGGCAGAATGAGAGAGGCAAGGAGAGTTTTTAATGGGGTGGTTGGTCTGAGTTGCGTGCTGTGGAATTCAATTGTTTCGGGGTATGTATCCAATGGTGAGGAATTGGAAGCACTGGCTCTCTTCAACACAATGCGGAGGAACGGGGTCCGGGTTGACATATCTGCGGTTGCAAACATTTTGAGTGCTAGCAGTAGCTTACTCGTGGTTGAACATGTTAAGCAAATGCATGCTCATGCTTGCAAGGTTGGGGTGACTGATGATATTGTGGTTGCTAGTGCTTTGCTTGATGCGTATTCCAAGTGTCAAAGCCCTTATGATGCTTGCGAGTTTTTTAGGGAGCTCAAAGCTTATGATGCGATTTTGCTTAATACTATGATCACTGTTTATTCCAATTGTGGAAGAATCGAAGATGCAAAAAGGATTTTTAACACTATGCCTAGTAAGACCTTGATTTCGTGGAATTCAATCTTAGTTGGACTCACGCAGAATGCATTTCCAGGTGAAGCACTGGATATTTTTTGTCAGATTAATAAGCTGGACTTGAAAATGGACAAGTTTAGCTTTGCCAGTGTTATCAGTGCTTGTGCTAGTAAATCATCCCTTGAACTTGGTGAGCAGGTATTTGGTAAAGCTATCACCATTGGTCTTGAATCCGACCAGATCATTTCTACCTCCCTTGTTGATTTTTATTGTAAATGTGGATTTGTTGAGGTAGGGCGTAAAGTTTTTGATAGCATGATCAAAACCGATGAAGTTTCATGGAATACGATGTTGATGGGATATGCCACAAATGGATACGGAATTGAGGCACTGACCCTCTTTAGTGAAATGGGTTATGCGGGTGTGAGGCCTTCAGCTATTACTTTTACTGGGGTTCTTTCAGCCTGTGATCATAGTGGTCTGGTTGAAGAAGGAAGAAATTTCTTCCATATTATGAAGCATGACTATAATATAGATCCTGGGATAGAACATTACTCCTGCATGGTTGACCTTTTTGCCCGTGCTGGCTGCTTTGGGAAGCAATGGATCTTATTGGAGAGATGCCTTTTCAGGCTGATGCAAACATGTGGTTGTCAGTACTGAGAGGCTGCATAGCCCATGGAAATAACCCTCTTGGCAAGATGGCTGCGGAGCACATTATTCAGCTTGATCCTGAAAATCAAAGTGCATACATACAATTATCTAACATACTAGCAACTTCTGAGGACTGGGAAGGATCGGCACAAGTAAGAGAGTTGATGAGAGATAAGCTTGTTCAAAAGATTCCTGGCTGCAGCTGGGCAGATTGTTGAATAAGAGACTCTGCTCGGCTCTGTGGTTTCCAGATGAAGATTAATCAATCTGAGGAAGACAACTCTCCACTGAAATGAGCTTGGAGCCAGCGCTGGCTGCCAAGTTTTCTGGGATATTTCAAGCTTTGAGTAACCGATTTGAAGACAATGAACAGCTTAAAAGTATATCGCCTGAGTTGGGTTAAGTCTGTTTCTTGCCAACGGTGCAGTGAATGCTGTCGTAGGAGCACACCATTTTACTCAAAACACTAACACAGTTGTTAAAATAGAATTGGCAGTAACATATCATATTCAATCCTGTGGGCTATATAAATCTTTACCAAAAAAGAATGTAATACAGTCTTGACCAAAGCCTGTGGTTTAGTGAAATATCAGTTGGGGAGATTTTCACAAAGGAAAACATGACAGGAAGGGGCCTTGGGGGTTCAGAAATCTTGCATCTATTCTGATTTACAGGTTACTATACATATTTTAAAGTGTTGGCAAATGCCGGATCCTTACAGGTTGCATGGGCCTAGTGCTGCTGCTTTTCGATTGTAAGGCACAACGTTTGGGACGCTAAGCCTCCTACTGAAGTTGAGGAACAAGGGTATAGCTTTCTTAGAAATTGCAATGGTTTCTTTGGTTTTAACCCAGCCATTGGTTATCTATTGGAAGGTTTGTGGGTACATATGGCACAATGATGACCATGAGGCTACGAGCCATCCTATTGCAAAATTTAGCTGATCTCTTCACTCTTGTCCTCTGTGGATGGCGTTGGCTTCATACTGGAGCAGAGAGTAACTTTAATATTTCTTTTCTTGGTGACACAAACAATTCTCTTGTAATTGTTTTAAATTTGTTCATTCCCGTACTTGTGATGCTATAAAACAATCTCGATGGGGGCAAGTGGCATGAAGAAAATGTTTGGAGGAGGTTGGTTGCTTTGTGTGCCTATGTCCATGTGGATATGTTATGCCTTCTTCGACAGGGTTATTGAGGACAAATGCTACCAGTAGTACTCCAGTTTGTGGGTTTCACTGGAAAATTCATATACGGAATCTATGTGCTGTACTCGCCAAAATATTGTTTGTTTGCTTAACTTCAATGAGAAGCTTGATTATGACACTCCCTCCATCCTAAGATGCACATGAAGCAAGAAACATACAATTTAGACTTGATTATGATTTTCATTCACTAGATTTTTACCTGCACGCGGACAATTGAATTAAATCTATATACAATTTTAAATTATATATATGATAATAAAATAGTTTGAATAGTGAAATAAATTATTTATGAATTCTTCATAATTATTGGTCAACTTGTAATAACATTCAACTTACTTTTCTAAACACTTCTTTGTGCAAATATTATTGATGATCTTTGAATCATCATAACATATAAAACTTTTTAATCATCTCAAATTAATAACTTTAAAAATTATAACATACAATTGACCTAACTAAAAAAATAGGCATTTCCAAAATCAAGTCAAAATTTTCTCTAGTGTGAAACCCATACGATGTGTAAAAAAATTAGTCATGTCTGGTCTAATCATGTAAGATAAAAAAAGAGTATAATTTCTACATACTAATAGTGTCATCCAATTATATGTTGCTACATTAATAAAGGTAGTTGAGTTTCACATAAACTATTGAATTAACAGAGGTTTCATAAAAAAAAATTGTTGAAGTCTATAAATAAAAAGAATTGTAGAAGAGATACTATTTTAACTTTTGATTTTGTAATTAATGTAATAGTTCACGGTGAATATGAGAAAAATTAATACTAATCACTTATTCGAGTCAAGAGGTGACATTTGCCGAACACAATAGTATATTAGAAAATGCAAATTTATATATATATATATATATATATATATATATATATATATATATATATATATAGAGAGAGAGAGAGAGAGAGAGAGAGATGTATTTTTTTATAGAGTTTAACTTTGATATATTGAAGCGTAAAAAGATTTTTTCTCCTTGTCCAATCAAATTTTCCTTTGACATGCCTTTTCAAGCTATGGAGTGAAAGTTGATCACATTTGTCGATGTGTCACTTCATGATTACATGATTATATAAAAAAATTTACACTATTAGTGTACTAAAATTAAATCTTTGATAATATAAAAATGTTTAAAAATAAATTAACATCTTTAATATTATATCAAAATATCAATTAATTTTAAATCCAAATGTAAAAAAAATAAATAAATTTTACTTTTTAAAAGAGATTATTTAAAAGGTCAATTAATAGAAATCTTTTTTGGAAGTCATAATTTTTTATCTTCTAAAGAAAGATATTTTTTACAGAGTTTGATTTTGATGCATTGTTAGTATAAAAAAAATTATATTGTCATCCAATCAAATTTATCTTTTTGCTCAACTTTCAAAGTAGTGTAGTGGAAGTTAACCATATTTACTTATGTATCATTATATAATTGGATAATTGTATAAAAAATATTATACACATTTAGTATATTAAAAGTAAAATCTTTTTTATAATATAAAAAGAAAATATGTTTAATATTACATCCAAATATAGATTAACTTGGTTGCATTAAACTTGCACATGTGAACTTGATTGTGCCATTGAGTAAAAGCTTGACACTTGGCAAATTGGATAACTAAAATTTGATGCAAGTTTTAGAAGGAAAATTCTTTACTATTGTGTGACAAATGTCATCCATTGAACTTCTTTATGCAAACATTATTGATAATTTTTTAATCATCATAGCATATAAAACTCTTCAATCATCCCAAATTGATAACTTTAAAAATTATAACATACAATGGACCCAATTAAAAAAATAGGCATTTACAAAAGCAAGCCAAAATTTTCTCTAGTATGAAACCCATGGGATACATGAAAAAATTAATCATGTAAGATTAAAAAATAGAGTTTAATTTCTACACATTGACAGTGTCATCCAATTATATGTTATTTAAGAAAGATAGTTGAGTCTAATATCTATTACTTGAATTGATCGTAGTTTCATAAAAAAAATTGTTGATGTTTATAAATAAAAAGAATTGTAGAAGAGATACTATTTGAACTTCAATTTTGTAATTAATATATTTGTTCACCGTAAATATGAGGAAAATTAATTTTAATCACTTATCCAAGTCAAGAGGTGACATTTGTCAAATATAATAGTATCTTAGAGAGTGCAAATTTTGAGGGAAAATTTGGTGTTAAATGATTAACACATGACATATGATCTAAAATGACTATCCATACAAATAGGTGGATTTTTTTTTACAAAGTTTAACTTTGATACATTGGCAGCATAAAAAAAAATTTCTCCTTATCCAATCAAATTTTCCTTTGGTATGACTTTTCAAATAGTAGAGTAAAAGTTTACCACATTTATTGATGTGTCACTTTATGATTAGATGATTGTGTAAAATTTTTTACACTATTATATATTAAACTTACATATGTTTTATAATATAAAAAATGTTTAAAAATAAATGAACATTTTTTAATATTTTATCCAAATATAAATTAATTTTAAATTCAAGTGTAAAAAAATTTATTTTTTAAAATAGATTATTTAAAATTGTTAATTAAAAGAAATATTTTTTGGAAGTTATAATTTTTTATCTTCTAGATAAATGTATTTTTTTATCGAGTTTAATTTTAATACACTAATAGTATAAAAAAATTTTACGTTGCTATCTAATCGAATTTCTCTTTTTACACAATTTTCCAAGTTGTAGAGGTGGAAGTTAACTATATTTACTAATTATCATTATATGATTAGATGACTGTATAAAAAATATTATACATATTCAGTGGATTAAAATTAAATCTTTTTTATAATATAAAAAAGAAAATATGTTTACAAATAAATGAAAACCTTATAATATTACATTCAAATATAGATTAACTTAGTTGCACCAAACTTGCACATGTGAACTTGGTTGTGTTATTGAGTCAAAACTTGACACTTGGTAAATTGGATTATAAAAAATTTGATGCAAGTTTTGGAGGAAAAATTATTTACCATTATGTGACAAATGTCATCCATTTAGTTAACTATTGAACTTTTATATAAAGATAGATTAGAATATGGGTCACTCATTCGAGAACCCTTAAAATATCCTTATTTAATTTTTAACATATACTCCCTCCAGTTGCATGTTATTTGTTTATTTTTTTAATTTTTGTTTCACTTTATCTATCTATTTATCAAATCAAGACAACATTAATTTTTTTCAAACAGTTATACCCTTATTATAGTTAAGGATAACCTATTTATTTTTATTTTTTAAGAGAATAATTATACTTGTTAAATAGGGGAAATCTTATCAATTAATACACTTTTATACTATTATCAACATTTATTTATTGCTTTCTTAAGATATATGTTTTTTTTTATTTTGGAGAGATAATATACTATAGAGGTAGTAATTTTGTTATTTTATTAATGTCATATTGTGTTTCCTAATTAATACTCTTTCCGTTTTAAAATAAATATCTTTTTAACTTTTTTGATATATTTTTAAATTAATATATTTAAACAGTCCAAATACATATTGTCCAGATAAATTAATTTAAAAATATATCAAAAAAATGAAAAAAATATTTATTTTGAAACGAAATGAATAATAAATTGTGAATGATAAATTCTTTAGGTTATTGTTTATGAAATTGACAAATATTATGAATAATATATTTTTTAAACCGATAAATATTAAATAGTTCGAATATTAGAAAGTTATTAATAATTTTGTGAAACTTAGACAATTTCATAAATAAAAATAAACTTAATTAATCTACTTAGTTTGAGTAACTTTCCCATATTACCCTCACGAAAACTTTGCAAAGACGATTAACTCCAGCCACCACCACGCGTTGATATTGACAATGTCCTCCAAGTCCCAGGTGTTCCAGTTCCAGTTCCAGTTCCACCAAGTACGTTGTGGCAGAGGCAGAGATGCATGAGGCGTGGAGTGATTCACATTCACTACATTCGATCTTAAAGCATATCATAGCATTTGCATGTCCCCGTTTGTGAAGCAAACACGAGGTCCTCACTCTTCTCTTTCCTATTGCTCTCTTCTCTTAGATCACTGCTTATCTCAAAAATCCGTTTACTTTCTCAAAACCCTCCATGCCCACTTCCTCAAATTGGGTTTCAACTCGTATACTTATCTGGGTAATCGCTGTATTGATTTGTACTCTGAGTTTGGCCAAATCAGCGATGCCTTCAAGGTGTTTGATGATATTACTCACAAGAATTCAACGTCATGGAACATTTGCTTGAAAGGGTTGCTCAAAAGTGGCCACATTGGGAAGGCGTGCCACCTGTTTGATGGAATGCCTATTAGGGATGTCGTTGGTTGGAACTCCATGATTTCGGGTTATGCCCAAAATGGGTTTTCTAGTCATGCCCTGGAGCTTTTTGTTGAGATGCAAGGTGCTGGTGTGAGACCAAGTGGGTTCACTTTCTCGATTTTGATGTCGATTGTGTTGAGTTCTTTTCATGCTAAACAGGTTCATTGTAGGATGATTAGAAATGGGATGGATTTGTCCAATGTGGTGCTTGGGAATTCGTTGGTAACTATGTATGGGAAGCTTGGTCTTCTTGATTATTGCTTTGGTGTGATTTTGACTATGAAGAAGTTTGATGTTATATCTTGGAACTCTTTGATATGGGCCTGTCATAGAGCTGGACACCAAGAGTTGGCAATTGAGCAGTTTTATCAGATGAGAGCTATGGAGTTGTTACCTGACCAGTTTACGTGTTCGATACTTATGAGTGTCTGTTCTAACTTGAGAGAATTGGAAAAGGGTGAGCAAGTTTTTGCCTTATGTTGCAAGGCAGGGTTTGTTTATAACAGCATTGTATCAAGTGCTGCTATTGCCCTATTTTCGAAATGCAACCGAATGGAGGATTCTGTTCAGCTCTTCAAAGAGCAAGATCAATGGGATTCAGCTCTGTGCAATTCCATGATTTCAAGCTATGCTAGACATGATTTAGCTGAAGATGCCTTGCAACTTTTTGTGCTGACCCTGAGGAAGAATATCAGGCCAACGGAGTTCATGGTCAGCTGTCTTCTTAGTTCTGTTTCCATTTTCTTACCAGTAGGAGTAGGTAACCAAATTCATTCTCTGATTCCTAAATTGGGCTTTGAGTCAGATGCAGTTGTTGCCAGTTCACTTGTTGATATGTACGCAAAATTTGGATTTATTGATGATGCCTTGAATATCTTCAATGACATGAAAATAAAAGATTTGGTGTCATGGAACACGATAATGATGGGACTGACTTACAATGGCAAAGTGTCTGTGACCGTGGAGGTCTTCAAGGAATTGATTAGAGGAGGTACACCACCGGATCGAATAACACTTGCTGCAGTTCTACGAGCATGCAACTATGGGAGTTTGGTTGATGAAGCAATTGAAATATTTTCCTCAATGGAGAAGGAATTTGGGGTTAAACCACTGGAAGAACATTATGCTTATGTTGTGGAGTTGTTGAGTCAGGCTGGTAAGCTCAAAGAAGCCATTGACATTGTAGAAACAATGCCATATAAGACTACCTCTGATATTTGGAGATCAGTTCTTCTTGCTTGTGCAATTCATGAAGACTTGCGAGTAATCGAAAGTGTTGCAAAGAAAATAATGGAGAGTGAACCACAGACATCATTACCTTACTTGGTGTTGGCTCAAGCCTATCAAATGAGGGGCAGATGGGAGAGCATGATTCGAGTGAGGAAGGCTGTGGAACAACGGGGTGCTAAAGAGTTCATTGGATACAGTTGGGTTGGGATAAAAAATCATGTATACTCTTTTGCATCAAATCAATTACAGCATTATGGTGGCAAGGATCTTTATTCAGTGTTGAATTTACTAGTCTGGGAGATGGAGAATGAAAGATGTGCCTAAAAATGTGTAGGCAAAATAAGAAAAATGAAAAACGAATGAAAGTTGCCGCAGCAGTTGACAAGGACTATTGGAATTGAATTGGAAGTGAGTTATGAACTACAACTGTTAATGCTTGGGAGAAAGAAAACAGAGAACAACTGTAATTTGGTTGGTACGATTAGATCAATTCTTTATCTACGTTTTATATGCCATGAGCTGCGCAGTCAACTAATCTTAAAATTCATCAATGATTTTTTTGCCACTATAACGGTGAATTAGAAATGCTTTTGTAAAAATCTCCTAGATCGTAGTTCATTATCCTCTGAAAATGATATAAAACATAGGAGCACGTAGCCAGTCTAGTGATTTTCAAAATGATCTATGAACATGTACACGGGCTAAATCATGAACTCTTTGTAATGAATTAATAAGGTGGATAGTTTTTTGTATTGTGTAAGCTATAAGTAATTTATTTTTAATGTTTTTGGACACTCTGGAGGACCAAAAACTCTGCTTTTTGATCAAATTGGTGTAATTTTTGAACCAAATTACCTAATTTGTATGCTATAAAGCTTTGTTTGGTTGTGGATTTAAAATTTCACGGATCAATTTTATATGTAAAATAATATATAAAATTTATCTATGGAAATTTTACTTTTATTTTTACTTCTCAACCAAGTATACTTTTTAAGCAATGAATTTTGAAGGCAAATTTTACTAAATTGGTGCAATAAATCGTGTTGAAACAACTCCCACTAAAATTACACCAAAAAGTCTCCTAAACATAAGTGAAAAACTAAATTAGCACAATCAAGTGGCAAATGAACGGTAAACCCCTGTAGCACGGCGCGTGTGAGTTATGACATAGCTGGTATCGCAATCAGGTAGAGTCGCTGTTCAAACTTGTCACTCCAATTCATGGGAGAGGCTCTGGTAGGCCATACAGCACGCATTGTTGTTGTCTTCTCGAAGGGTATTTGTTGAAATCAATAGTCCGTTCCTTTTTACATAGTTGCTGGATGCATCCTTCATTGCATCTCAAGAAGGATATAATATACCCCATACGTTTTATTTTATTTTTTTTCTTCCATCAGATTGAATATGAATTAAAATATGTCTTTTATCAATTCATTTTGGTTTAATGAAAAAATCCATTCAATTTATTTATCACACCTAGCCGCCTGCCTTAACACCAACAATTAAATAGGTTGGGCCTTTTTTTAGTAAAAGTTAGTCCTTCAATTTCAGGATCGACCAAAGTAGTCCTCGATTGGAAAGTGTTGATTTGGTTCTGACAATATCAATTTTCAAACAACAAGTGGTCATCGACGGAAAGATTAACGGCGTCAATGACATGAGCAAAACAACGTCGTTTTGCTTTAAACAAAAAAAAAAAATTCACCCTCATCCTCTTCCTTCCTTCATCCTCACCACCACCATCATCCCCATGGCTCCACCACCAACCCCTCCTTAACTTACACCCCGCGCGCTGTAACACCCTAATATTTAACTCTAACACGCGTATGACGTATTAAGATTAATTATTAGTTATTACTTTCCTTTAAAACTCGTTTGTAAAATTACTTAGCGGAAAATACGGGTAAATTTTTTTTGAAATCTTTGTAAGACAAAATGCGAGCCGTCGAACACTATATATGCGAAACATAAAGCAGAAAATAAATCATGCAATACAAAACAGACAAGAACACCTCAACCATAGAAACAACCATTATAATATTAAATATCATAGTTTAGTACATCAACTGAAACAATAATAAGCATAAAGTCATGCCTATATGAGTGGGCAGAGGTTGTAGTACATGAAACATAAACTAACTAGAAACATAATAACAAATACATGGAAAGCCCCAAAAAATCGATCCCAAGCCATGGCTACCCCTTCCTCGAACTCCTGATGACGCCGCTCCTCGTCCCTCGAAGATACATACCCAATGAACTGTGCTAGCTCCTCGGGTGTGTGCAAACGGAAAGGTGGACGGACATGACCTCCTCGACGTGGGAGCATCTCGGACGTCGAACTAGCCTCCGCGTGTCACCACATCACTGCCCCCGATGTCCATGGGAACTGTAGGGAGATCCTCCGCAAAGGGGTGAGTAGGAGAATCTTCGACGGATCGGTCTATGAATGCATCGGGTGAGGAACGTACTCGAGAGCGCGCATCGCCGAAGACGAAGGTCGGGCACGATGGTTCTGCTTGTCACGGGGTCGCGTCCTCTCAAAGATCAAACCATCGCCGTAGGGAGAGGGTGAAACGAAAGCTAGAGACGGGAATGCAAATGGACGTCCATGTATGCAAAAATGCGCACGGCACAACAACCCTTGAAATGGTAAGGCTGGTGATCTGGATCATAGTGCACCTCCTACACGGGCGTGTCAACAAAAATCACGAACGACGCCATCGGATCTGAAGACGTAACAGGAAAAGATAGAGAGGGTGAGAATCTTGCTCAAGAATCTCAGGGAAACCTCCTATCCTAGTGTCATCATTTACGTCCCCAGGAACCTTGGGTTTATTATAAAAAGGTTACACATGCCAAAGTTCATTATGAGGTTTTCATAAAAGTAATTATCCAAGATCCGTGTCTTTTATGATGAATCTTAATGCATGTATGCAGTATACCAAAACATGAATGCATGACAATATTTTATGCATCAACCAATATAACATATCATCATCAACTAGTTCACATATAAGTGGCATGTGCTTTCTCATAATCAACTTTTCACTTTCATAAGCAGGATACTTCTCATATTTTCTCGTTTTTCAAACTTGTGACATCATGGTATGTAAAAATAGTAACTGACCCTGATACTAGGCTATGAGTTTATACCTTAACTAGTCGTCACCAGTTCTTACTTATCCTTTTGATAAGCGAATCATAATCATAAAAATAATAACCCCGACTCCCAGAGTACGGGTAGTGGACCTAAGGAATCACCCATGGGACTTTCTTCCTTCTCAGAAACGCATCACTGGTTAACGACATTTTAGGGACTCAAAACTCTTTTAGAAACCAATTCCTCTCATTAAAATCATACAAAAATGGGTAAGGTCAGTAGCTAATTTGTTTAGTTCAAGGAATAGATTTAAAACATGAAACTTTGTTCAAAATATTCTTTAAGTACACCTAAGCTTGGAAAAATTCCAAGACTTAGACTATGAGCACCTATGATTAGATGAACTCATCTCAAGTCCATCATCATCATCACAAGGCCGAAATGACATTCTTGAAATGCCTTTATTTTCTAAAACTTTATGTAAGATACTTGGGCAAGTCTTTGAGCTCTAGGATATTTCAGTGATGACATAAACTTAAACGTGCTATGCACTTGTTTTACTCTTCATTATAAAATAAAGTGAGAGCATAAAATAAATATGAGATGCAACCTCATTATTATCTTTAAAGATTAAGTGATGACTTGAAATATAAACATGAAATGCAAGCTTGGAAATTTAAATATGATAATGCAAGTTCACTTAGTTATTCTTGAGAGTTTAGTGATGGCGTCAAAATAAACATACTATGCAAGGCATAAACATAAACATGAATAAAACTCATTTTATCTTAACTATAGCTCTCACAAGATTTTAGAGGAACATTATAACCTTAACCCAATATGTATCTTAACAACATAAAGTGAGCTTTAGAGTTCTTAGCACCAAGTCTTCAAAGAAGCCTTTGGTTTTGAACTTCATCATCAAGCTCAAGAAAATGGACACAAAACTCAACACTTTGTCTAAACAAACATACAAAGAACTAAGTTATAGCTCTTTGAAAACATATGATTAATTTTCTTAACAAAACTTTTAATGATCTACTTAACATTTTTAACAAACTTTGTTCAAATAAAAGAAAAGGAAATCGAAACCATGATGAGGAAGGAGGAAATAAAATCAAAACTTAAGCAAGGAAGGAAAAAGGAAAACCAAATTTATGTATGGTCCAAGACCAAGATTTCAAGCTTTAGAGGTTTCTCACATGACAACAACAAAGCCATTATCTTGAAACCTCATCATCAAGCCAAAGTTATTCTCATGAAAAGGCTCCAAGGCTGAAAAGGAAAAGAAGAAGAAAAAGAGTTTTGAACCAAGATAAAACTAGAACCTTTCTTGAAGAAAACAAGTAAAACTTTGAAATAAAACCCCTACCTAAAAAAGTCTTTGAAAAGAATGAAAGAAAGCTTCATCCTTGAAGAAATGAGAAGACAAAATCTTCTCTTGGAGGGGAGGAGGATTCGGCCAAGCAAGGAACTCAAGGAAGATGATTTTTCCTTGAGGAAGCAAGCTTAGAAATGGAAAGATTAAGTGTTTGGGAGGTGGTTTGAGGTGAGGGAGTGGTGGTTTAAGGTGGTTTGTAGTGGTGGAAAGGTTTCTTTGAGGGAGGAAAAAGAAGAGCAAGATGAAGAGAAATTGAGAGCAAATGAAAGAAAATGCAAGAAAGCTTAAACTTGGCAATGCTTCTAAAGTATAACCAAGTTCTTCAAGGCTTGGTATTTATAGAAAAATGAAACTTTGTGGCTGATTTGAAGAGGAAGAGGCCGACGGTTCTCTTGGCCAAAGGGAGGAAAAATATCTTCAAAAACTTGTCATTCAAAGGCATGGTTGAAAGCATGGCTAGGTATGGTCAAGGTATGACTTAAGGCATGACCTTTTGAGTGAAATAAAATCAACATGTGACACTTCTTCAAGGGTATGTATTCGGCTAGATTTCCAGCCAAGGGAGGAGGATGATTTGTTCATATAATTGTGGTTTAGTGATGTGTTTAGGTGTTTTTTTTTATTAAGGTTTTGATTAGGAGTTGTAAGAAAGTGTTTAGGTGAGGTAATGACTAATTAAGGTTGTCAAGACTTGATTAGGAGAGTGTTCTTGCTAGATTAACAATTTAAAATAATTTTCTTAGTCAAATGAGGTATGGGCACAATTCCTTAATTTAAGGAATTGGAGAGAGAAATACTAGTCAAGATTCCATGACTAGGAATCTTGAATCAAAGAATGTAATTAGAGTTTAACTAAGTAATCTTAGGTTCTAATTAACCTTAATAAATTATTTTGACTCTAGATTAATTATTGAAATAAATTAATCTTCGATTGGAGCCTAATATTGCTTAGGTTTGCTTAATTACGTCGTTAGGCTCACTTACACTGTTCTAGGGGCAAAATAGTAATTTTGTACTAAAACCTGGACCTATTGCAGACTAAACATCAAAAACCACTCATAAATATCATTCCGAACTTTCTGGAAAGTTTCTCAAACGGCACCTTTACCCACGTAAAACACAGGGTATTTTAGTCATTTTGAGTCGAGAATTCGGAAAACGAGATTTTCACTTCGGATATCAAACATAACAGTTATAATCCCCTTCAAACATTGAGTTGACCCATTGAGGACCTGTCGGCTCCTCAATTCTGGAAAAATGACCTAGGAGCATTTTGGTTATTTGTACTCATTACAGAAAAAATGGGCGTTACGCCACCACTACATAAACCACAAAGCAAATTAACCCAAATCCCCTACAACATCACAAAAAGCCTTTAGCTCAAGAGTAGAACAAAAGGAGAAAAAAAGGGAGGAAAGAAAAAAATTGAATTAGAATCATAATGAAAAAAAAAGGGAAGATGACTGCAACATTTTCCACCTCTATTGTGTTGTTCACCGCCACGACCTCATCGTGACCACCATGAATCATCACGCCTCTCTCCACCCTTATCGCGACCTGTGCCATGACACTATTGTCGCCTCATCCAGATCTCTAGCTACCATCCGCCATCGCACCACCACAAACTTGACATCTTCCTCCTTTGTGCATGAAGCCTCCACGACCACCATTGCCACGTCATCGTCGCCATTGTGGGAGTGGTGGTTCAAGCAATGGATGGTGGTGGTGGGTCCCTGTTTCACTGCGACTTATTGAAGAGGGTGATTTGGTGAAATAAAGGAGAGTGATAATTCAAGGTTGGTGATGATAGGGTGTTTACGGGAGGATGAGAGTGTGATGGGGTGGGTGGGGCTGGGGAAGTGATTTAGGGTGGTTTAGCTTGCTATGTCACTAGCATAGTGACAATTTCTGTTTAGGAATCATCTGTTATCTGAAAATTAACATTGTCAGAGACCAAATTGATACTTTTCAATTGTTATGGACTAACTTGGTCGACGTTGAAATTGTTAGAGACCAATTAGGGGTTTACTCTTTTGTTTTTGTTGTTGTTGTTGTTGTTCTAGCTAAGTGCAAGATACCTAATTTTAAAGGTTAGGCATGCAGTACTAATGCAAGAGTGAAGTAAAATTATTATTTATTTATTTTTGAAAAATTAGAGCGGTCACATATCTAGCCTACTGGTGGATGGAGTAATTACATTCTAACTCCTTTGGTCATGCATTTCGTCTAAATGGTTTAGCTAAACATTGAATACACGTCTGATGTCTCCTATTAGAAGGAATCCCCTCCCTCCCGGGCGCCACCCTAGGGTAGGCCTAATTCTTTGACCAAATGAATACATACAAATGTAATTAATTGTTGGTTAAATTACTCTTTCTCCTTCGTTTGAATTTGGGCTGCATGATTTTAGGGTAAGTTGGAACTTTGAACTATCAGATCAGAAAATAATTACTAATTAATTTCGTTAGAAGGTAAGCCCTTAAAATGTTATTCAGTTGGCCATCTTGATAACATGGTGTTATATTATTATTATTATTATTATTATTTTATTTCAAAATTAAATTAAGTCCACGTTAACGTTGAGTACTCATTTTAAATTTAAAGACATTTGTTAATGTCCTTCTATTAGGAACTAGTATACTTGCACTAGTTACAAGTTTAATTATTTTGAACTTACCAACCACTGTTTTCGGTCATATCATTCAGTTCAGTATCTTCTATATGTGCATTCTTTAGCTTTCACCAACTAGAAGATCATACACGTGTTTTTGTTAAACCAAAGCAAAGGTGGTTTTAGCCTATATCTTTGACTCTTTCTCTCTCATGTATCAGAGAAAAATAATATCTTCTCGTGTACTCTTATCAGTTTTGACTCATTCTAGCTTTTAAACGTTGAGGCTCCGAAAATGAGTAAGTGGTGCTAAAATCAAGCCAGAAAATCTCGCTTGGAGATACGTGACCCCAACACGTATTTTGAAATTTAAAAAACACATCTCAGGAACTGTTTTGAGATATAATGAGAGAGTCATAGAAAAACTGATTCAACATATTTTTCATAGGTCATTGCTTCTTAAAATTTCTGTGAGTTTGGATTAAATTAAAAAGTGAAACACCTTGTTAGTTTTGAGATCCCAAAAATACATTGGAGGAGCCTGTATCCTGAAAGAAACCCAGAGTAGCTGGACTATTCCTTGAGCCCAATGCTTCTGTGCACATCCCAGGCTTTTGTTTCTTATATTTTGTGTTCGAGGTACATCAGAGTCAACATATGGTACATCCACAATATTCATTTTAGTTTATCCTTTTTTTTTTTGTTAATGTTGGATCGAGAGCGCAACTCTACTAATCAAGGTTCGGAAACTGGATCGATATGAACCCTTGGGCAAGGGTTCAAGGTTCAACGGTTTAATTGGTGGTCCAACGAGATATAATCGGTACATAATAAAATATGTATTTATATAAATATATAAAAATACAAAATAAAATATATGTCGTAAAATAACTATAAATTAAATTAGGTATCAACAAAACTTATAGAACATAATGTAATTTATCTCTTAATTAAAATAAACATTATCTATATGGATTAAATCTCTTAAGTTACTACTTCCCATATTAGAAAAAAAAAATAAGAAATATGAGATTTTAGGTCTTTTTTTTTAAAAAAAATCCAAAATAATGCAATTTTGCATTTAAAAAAAAAGGTTCAAACTGTTTTTTGGCTTATTTTGCCACCAGTTCTCACAAGTTCTCGGTTTTTCAGGACGGTTTAGGTTAACGGAATAGCCAGTTTCCTGAACTTCAAATTTTTGAACAATACTACTAATTTAAGCTCACTATGAAGCATCTTAGTTCAATCTAATTTTGACCAACAACTTCTCTCCCACTACTGCTGTATGCAATTCATGCCTTTTTGGAAAGGAATTGCTAGATAATTAAAAAAATTCTATCAAAATTTTCTATACATAATAATGTATTATAATTGTTAACCTTTAAATAAATTAGTGGGTTATATTACTTTATTTTTTAAAACAATCATCATAGTTTATGTTAAAAATTTTGTATATACTTTTTTGAATGTATAACATTATTCTTTCAAAAATAGACCTGCAACTTGATCTAACCCCTACCCACGTGGAATCAAACCTGTTATCTTGTCTCTAATGTCACTTTTTTTTGGATAGAGCACTTACTTCATCAAAAACTATAAATGTTAGTTGTGACATATCTCTTTTAACTTAAACCCATTGTTAATTATTAAGATTTGATCTTATCTTGACTCAACATAAGCTTTATTATTGTACCCAAAAAAAAAATATGAACTTTATTAAGATAGGATAGGGAGCTCAATCAACAATTATAAATATTTCTTTTATGGACTTATAAATCCACCAGATACAATTGCCATAAATGTGATAAATTTTTAGTGGTTAAACATAAATCATTGAAGGATGAAAAATTTAAAATTTCTAATCATATTTTGGCACATAATTCGAGTAACAAAATTCTAACAAGTTTTCTGACTATCAAGCAACTTCCTATACCAATTATCATACTAATACACACTAAATATATAGATAAGTAAAGAAATAATTTGACAATTAATTTAAATGTAGCTTTTTCTTTTTCTCTTGATGACATGGGACTTTGAAAATCCATTTCGATCTCCAGAGAAGAAACTATTAGCATAAGACAGAAACTGTTTGAGCAGAACAGCTATTGGATGTCCCCGAAGCGAATGGAACAACTGAACAAGCAGCATAACTATGGTATGTGCAGTTCAGTTGGTAAACAAAATTTTATGTCAGTATTTAAAGTACATTGCTGGATTTGAAACTTACTAAAAAAAATTTGTGCCTTTGTTCCAAAGAAAAATATAATATCATGCTGGTTGCGTTATATTTTTAAATTAATTCTATGCAGCGAGGGAGAGTGTATAAAAATTTTATACTGTTCATTTAGACACGTATTACCATGTCAATTAATATAATTGACTTTCCTATCTTTTACTTAAATAATCATGAGAATCCAATTGAATAGCCCGGTGTGTGAGTATATATATAGGTTGAGATCTCTTTACATTATGTGTAAGTTTTAGTATACTTACATTCTTCAATAACTTTTTATTGGTATAAAATTTAATCAATCTAACAATTGAATTTAAAGCTTTACCCACTAGATATAATATATCAAATTTCATATAACTTAAAAATGATTTGATATTTCATTATATCATTTTATTTAATAGACAATATATTTTTTAAAATACTAGTAAAATCATTCATTAGAATACATGTTTCTTGTTATATTTTTTTTAAAATTGACATACTTGATCATTAATATAATATCACATAATTCAACGGTTAATAAATTAAATTCAATTGTTATGAATAATTATTGAATAATGTAAGTGTAAAAGATTTACACTTACATAAACAAATCCACACTATATATATATATATATATATATATATATATATATATACACACACATCAAAATTACATTCTAATAAGAAAAAATATTTTCATGTGTTCTAACTTCTAAATCATGTGATATATATAGTGATAAGCACGCGTCAAACTTGATACCTAAATATTTTAGAGAGACAAAGGAGAAGAGAGAGAAGAGAGAAAAAGGTGGGGTGGGTGTTAAGATAAGAACAACACCCGTCCGACAACCTTTTTCCAATTTTTTTTTTTATGTTAAACCTTTTTTCCATTCTTTGTCTCTATCTTTGTGTTAAAGAATACCAATTCATTACGTTAAGATAATATTAACGAATCAAAAAGCCGTAAGGTGAAGAAAATAAAATAAAATAAAATACTAGCGACCACCAATCCCCGAATCCCGTCATTAAAAGCAAAATAAGTAAAAAAAACTCTTAAAACTATTTAAGGCAAAAAACGAATACTCATGAAAAGTAGCAACCATATTTAGAGTTGAATTTCTATTCGCAGATAATGTAAAATAACTTTTTACAGCCAGGCAATAGAACTTCACCATTATCATAAATCAAGTGGGTGGTTGTGATAGTAGCTTGTTATTTTTAGGGTTTCTCTAATACCCTATAAAATTTAAGGATATCGATACAATTTTAATTATTTATGATTAAGAATGAGTAATGTGTCCACTAATATAAATTTTTTGAAATATATCAAATTACTATAATTGATTACACAAAGATATCAGCACCCAAACAAAATCATTTCCATTTTTATCACTTTAGTCAAATTCTATTGTTTAACAATATAAAATTATTTTATACTGCTAGTACATATAACTTAACTTCTTATATTTAATGGAAATCACATTAATGATTTAATGAACACTTACTTTTATTGAGTATTTTCTCATCCATTGATCATATATTAAAAAATGAATATATATTTTTAGGATGGAAATCACATTTCCTTACATCATGTCTCAATTTGTGTCCCATAAATAATTTATTATCAAGTCAAAGATGAATAATCTATATTTGATAACTATTTTAAAATTATGAATAAGAGATGTACATTCATATTTTTAACCTTCATAGCAGCACTAACTTTTATTAATGTATGTGGCTATAATTCCACCCTCAATTAACCGTATATATCTTTAGACAAAGTGGTATATTAAAAAGTTGGTGTCACCTTAAACTAGTCAGATACATTATTGACTATTAACATATCAATTTGTCAAAATTGACAGTTAATTGGAGACGGAGGAAGTAAGTTTTGGAATTAACGATTCATAAAATATTGACTAAGAATTAGGAATAGTCTACTTTAATTGGTTTTAAATTCAATGAAATTGGATTGTGTAATTATAATTCCAATATAGGTTACTCCAAATAAAAAAATTGAAATTAGACCATTCAATTCTAATTTTAAGATCTAATTTCATGTCCATTTCCAGATGTCATGCGGAACATAACAAATAATGTTACAGTGACAAATTGAAATTAAAAATATTTAGACATATAGGAACTAGATTTATCTTTTTCTTTTATTATTTAAAAAGAAAATTCAAAAAAAGTATAACATATAGAGGTTACATTTATATTTTGACCCATGCATAATTCAGTTATAATGTGATAATACTCAATTTCGATTGCTATTTTGCTGAGAAAAAATATTATATAAATTTTATGATGAAAAACAGAATAACTGGCGTGAAAGCCTCCAAAAAAGAAAGGAAGGTGGTCAGAATTAAAGCTAAGATAGCCGTGACTCACGAGGCAAAACCATCAATAAATTAAATGATTGAACACATTGAAATAATTGTCCATTAAAATATTTATTTTATTATTATTAAATATAATATGTGATAGATAGATGAGTTGAGTGAGAACCAATATCATATTTAATAATAATAAAATAAGTATTTTAAAAGATATTCACTTTTAGTATTCAAATAATAATTTTTTTAAAAATTAAAACATGGAAAATGCAGCCTCCAACAATAACACATGAAAATTTTCTCCTCCAAAAAAATACCACTGGCTATGACAAATTATAAGATGGACTTCACATGTTTAGGTTTATAATGAACTTCAAATTATTAGTATTAGATGAATACTATTTTCAATAGATGACTTAATTTAATGATTAATAAATAGGAAATCTATGAACCTAAATATTTAAAATCCATCGTAAAACCCACCGCAGGCTCCTTCTAAAATGGGAAGGGTTGAGTATTGGACCATCATGGTCCTTGTCAATTTATTTTTTTGTTTAATCCTAACCTTTAGCTTTTGGTGTTAATGGCTGAGATCTATTGCAACAAAAAGTAATTGAAACTTTCTAATTTATTTCACTAGATATATAAATTGCACAGAAACAGATGAATTATATTTTTAGACTTGAATTTTCTATTTTATCCTCACAAATTCATTCCACCCTCACACCATCAATTTCATTGCCCGCCAGCAGCCACCCACCACCACCATCATCTCATGCCCTGGGCTAACACCCCCCACCATCTTGCTTCATCATTGGCAGCTCCACCAATTCCATTAAGATCCGCCACACCACACCATCTTGCACATTCTCACATAAAGCCAATATTTGTTCACCAGTAACCAACACGTTTTGCATATCAATGGTTGTTTGTTTTTGTTCATTGCCTCTACGGCACTAGCTACCATAAAAATGATATAAAAAGAATCTTTATCAATGATACACTCACTGATGACACACAACAAGAACCAAGTCTAGCTAGCTTAAATGAACACACAACCAATAATGGAAACAACTTTATTGCTTGGAAACGTCACAGTGTTAAATCGCCATCTCTATAAGACCTCAGAACATCAACCAACTCATGAACAAGTGAAGACAAATTAAATGGACTATGGTGGCTTGAAGCAAGAGGAAAAGAAGAGAGAGAGTGTCATCTTGTTGGATCCAATTGGGCGATGGTGGCGCTGGGGACAAGGACGGCAGAGTGGTGTAGGGTCAGGACGGTGGGGTGGCACTGAGAATTAAGTCTGTTAGGTGGGTTACCAACAGTGATGACGGTGTGACAGCATAGAGGGAGAGGGAGATGTTAGGAAAAAAGAACAGTGTGAGGCTAAAATTATAATTTCATAAACTTTTAAAAAATTTAAAATTGACATGGACCATGATGGCCCAATACTCAACCCGAAGCCTCCGTAGGTAGCAGTAGTAGATAACAACAGTCTAGGAATCCGACGTGGTCCGACTTCAGAAGATAAGACCTTTTTCAAAAAGGTTTCCCACGAACTTACAGCACAGCTCCCTGCCTTGGACACCCTTCACAACAGACAACCAACTCAGATAAGTACGTGTGACAGCGGAACTCGTGACCACCATTATAATTCTAATTAAATCAGTCTCCATTTCATCATAACTTACATATATTCATAATTCAATTCATCGCTTCCAGCCCCTTCACCCCATTAATTCCCTCTCACTCACTCATTACCTCTTCAATCATATCGGATCATACCATAGCGATATATTATATGGCATCCAGGCTCTTGGGAAGGTCCAGCAGGACCTTATTATTAACTCGTCACAAAAACCTGCAAGCCTTCTTAGGAATAGGATCATCATCACCACCTCTTAGCCACCCCTTTTTCTCTTCCTCTGCCTCCTCTCAATCTCTTGTGCCTCGTGTGAATAGTCGACCATCGTATGCATCAGCTACCCTTTTCGGCTTCTCGCGTTTTGAATCCACCAAAGCTGAGGCACAATTACAGTTACAGCACTATGTCGCCGAGGATCAGGACGACGGTGATAACCAGGTAATTTTTTTTGGTAAGGCTTAGGGTAATTAATTATGTATTAAGTGTAGCCTAACAAATTACTCACTTTCTTTCAGAATAATTGTCAAAAATCATACAACACATACATGTTAATGTAAACAAAAATTTTGATAAAGATATAAAATTATATGAATTGGTAAAACTATTTTTATATAATTATTATTTTTTATCTTAATGTGTTGATTATTTAATCAATATATTAGATATAAATGAAAGAAAATTAATACTATATAAATATTATAAATAAATAAATATTGTGAAATATGAAAAAGTTTTGAAAAAATTATAGTCATTGTAAAACGAGAGTGTTATCTACTCTACTTTTCCAACTTTAAAGTGGTTATATATATTTAAGATAAAAAAATGAAGGTACATGTCCATTTTAAGACACATTTGTTTGGAATTTTTCAAAATTATGATCAAACTTAAATTTTATATATAATTAAAAAAGATTAAAAATAATTTTGTCTTTTCACATGTCATTTTTTAACTTTTATAGAAAAACTAAGAACAGGTTTTTTGAGACTCTAATTATTTTTAATAAAATTATCTAAATATAGAAAAAATATTTTTTCGACTGAAAAAGTGATTTTTACTATAAAGAGAAAATCTGATCCAAACTCGTCTCTGAGTGATTTGCATATGATATTTCCGGTCTGCACCTTTCATTTTATGAACTTTCTTGTCTGAGCATAATTGCGATAGGGAAGCTAACTTATTGCATGATTGAGGGACAATCTCGTGCACGAACCTGTAAATGTACCTTGTCTTATTTTCATATGAGCATTTTATTCAGATTTAAACTCGTGATATCTTTTTGCCAATGTACCAAGAAGCTCGTGATATCTATGATCATAACGCTAGCAAATTTACCTTTGAGTGAAACAAACTCACTTATTCTATCCTTTTTTTTTCGCTGCTACACTGTTCTATCTTTGAATTCAGTTATGAGTTTTAAAAAATATAATTTGGCTAAAGTTATGAGAGGAAAAACAAGGGGTCAAACATATTATTGGTGCTTAGGCCATCTACTCCTTTGAAAAGAAACAAGATTTGGGTTTTACGCGTACAACAAATTCAATAATACTAGTATATCCTCATATGAGTCGGTGAAATATTCACATCTTCAGAGCTCAATCAGCGAAAGGCTACAGCTGCAATAATATTGAAAATAAATCTAATTTAAAATGTTTATTAATATATTTTTTATATTACTATTAATTATTTGATTATATATTATTATATATTTAAAATAATTAATACAAAATTAAATATTTAAATATATATATTAATTATTATTAATTGCATTAATCTCTATAAATTTGGAGGCAATCATTCCCAATTAATAGGAAAGCTTGAAGATAATTTGTGACTTTTCGTATGAAAAGTGGAAAACATAATTAGTGCTGCCTCCTTTTTTGAGAATCTCAATTTCACATGGCTGATTGAAATTTAACATTTTATAAAAAAAATTTGAAGTATAAAAATTTTAAATTCTAATAGATTATTTTTTATATAAATAATTTTTTAATAATATTTATAATAAAAGATATCGTTATGTTATTACAAAATTATTATAGTGAAATTTTTATTAATTTTAAGCCTTGAGTCATATTTTTAAACAATAATATTCAAGTTAGAGTATATCGAAAAAATTAAAGTAAAGTATTATAAAAAAAGCAAAAAGATTAGGATAAATATAATAAGGTTAAAGTTATAATTATAATTCATATTTTATTGTTTAATAAATTTAAAAAATAAAAAATTTAGTAGTTTTTAAATAAGTCCAATTTGAAACAAAATAAAAAATTTATACTATTACTATTTCAATATAGAGGGTAAGGGACGGAAGGGATTAGCTAGTAACGGATATATATTATAAATAGGCCTGCGCTGTTAAATCAAATCATATCATAAGAATGAGACGTATACAATTCTGAATCAAGCTTAAAAGATTTCTCTCCAAGAAAAGAAGATGAAGATGATATTGTTTTAACACGATAGTAGTAGTGCTTCGATTGAGAACTCAACTCAACGCAGAAGAAGTCTAAAAGAGAATTCATTCATATTTTGATGGAAAGAAGAGAGTTGAATGGAGAGTGGATTGTTGGAGAGAGAGAGAGAGAATTCAAGGAATATTTCAAGAGGAAGAAGGTTCATCATATAATTGAAAGACATGTTTTACCATCATTCTATTGTTTTTTTAATTCGATTTTGATTAAAAAGTTACCAAGACTTTAGGAATTTCATATGCTTCTTGCAAGAATTTTTGTTTAGAGCTGGATTAAGCAACATGAATATGTGAAAAAGGATCAAGAACCACTTTTCGTTGTTTCTTGCAGCCAAGAACCCGAGAATCGGCTAAAAGGGTCTCACGTTCGGAACAAGAAAATCCCAAGAACTAGGGTTCGAACCTCAACAAGACAAAAAAAAATTCTTGCTTTAAAATCATAACAAAGTGAAAATTCTTCACAGATGTTAAAAAAAAAAGGCAGATGAATTTTGAGTGTTGGAGAAACCATCCAAGATGGAGAGAGTATGCAGTGATGGTAGGTGTCATCAGATCACCCACCAAGTCCCAAAATTAAGAAGCTTTGTTCCTTAGTTAAGAACCAATCAAGAAACCACATTTTGTTGATTCATGCTATTGTGTACGTGTGCTGCTTGTCAAAATGTCTGTGAAACTGGACCACTGTGTTAGTTGGAGGGGGAAACGAAAACCATTTGCTTACTGTTAAGGAACCTGATTGTGTAGTGTGGGTAACTAAGGGCAATGTTCCATCAGTGTTTGATAATCATGAGTTGCTTAGGCTAACCATTGTATAAATGAACCTAAATGGCTAATCTACATCATTAGAGAATTGTATCATTTTGGATGGACTTTGTTCATATGGGAGTTTTCTCTCTTTAACTCGAAGAATGGAGGTTGTGTTCTAAAAGCTTCTCACTTTGTCAGGCTATTGATTTTCCTGGTGGGAAAGTTGCATTCACTTCTGAAATGAGTTTCATTTTGGAGTCTGCTCAGAAAAGGGTGCCTTGTTACAGAGTTCTTGATGACAATGGTGAGCCCATGAAATTCAGCAATTATGTACAGGTATCTCAACCTCAGCAACCGAACACGTGGAATGTTATTAGCTTGATTTTTCGGATCACTGATTGTTGAATAAACTCTGAATTATCCATTCAACAGATCAGCAAGGAAATTGCTGTGAAGATGTACTCAGACATGGTCACTCTTCAAACTATGGACAGCATATTCTATGAAGTGCAGAGGCAAGGAAGAATTTCCTTCTACCTTACCTCAATGGGAGAAGAAGCTATTAACATTGCATCTGCAGCTGCACTTTCTTCTGATGATATTGTATTGCCTCAGGTTGGCCTACCATCTTAAACTTGCTGTCCCCAAATATTCTCACTAGCATCTCTTGGTCCTGGTTGTTCACTATTGAAGCTTAAGTTATTTTTTCAGTTTGTTATATATTATGGATCTCTAACAAAGAACAAGATGATTGAAGTTCCAATGTTCTTCAGCTTGAAGTGGCCATAGCTTTCTCTTTTCTCATATAAGTGATCACATTGAAAAACCCCATCCTCAGAAGATGGCCATAGATTTTTTAAATAAAGGTTGCACACATTGGACATGCATATCTGTTGTACTGAAAATGTCCAACTTGTTGCTACTGCCAGTACCGGGAGCCTGGAGTTCTACTGTGGCGTGGTTTTACTCTGCAACAAATTGCACACCAGTTGTTTGGAAACACGTGTGATCTTGGAAAGGGCAGGCAGATGCCTATCCACTACGGGTCTAACAAGCACAATTACTTCACAGTGTCATCCCCCATTGCGTAAGACAAAGATACCATACTAAAAAACGTTAAACTCATTTGCTATTAAATTGTTAATTGGTAACATGCACTCTGAAAAAAATGTTAACGTTGTTTGGTAAGAAATTCAGAACACAAATTCCTCAAGCTGTGGGCGCTGCTTATTCCCTTAAAATGGACGGCAAGAGTGCATGTGCAGTCACTTTTTGCGGGGATGGTGGCACCAGTGAGGTTAGTAAAAAGATGGTGAACAATATCTCTTAATGAGTAATAGATTACTTTCTCTGTGGCTAGTGTGTGACCATATCAAATATTGCAGGGTGATTTCCATGCTGGTTTGAACCTTGCAGCAGTAATGGAGGCACCTGTTATTTTTATCTGTCGCAACAATGGATGGGCAATCAGTACCCCTGTAGAAGAACAATTTCGCAGTATACTTTATTTCATTTCAAATTCTTCCATTTACTTTTTGGTCTCAATCTTTTTTCTGGAAAAAGACTTCAGTACCTTCATCCCCTATTTGATATCTCACTGAAACCATGTTATTCCTGTTTGGTTAGGTGATGGAATTGTAGTCAAAGGGCAAGCTTATGGAATCCGGAGTATCAGAGTAGATGGAAATGATGCTCTTGCTGTATATAGTGCAGTTTGCACTGCTCGTGAAATGGCTATAAGAGAAAAAAGGCCAGTTCTGATTGAGGTGGGATTGATCTCCCTTCATGCTAAGATGATAATTGTTTGATACGCACAGTTTCAGTGTTTCACCAATTTTATGCTAAATAACCTTTCAGGCTCTTAGTTATAGAGTAGGACACCACTCTACATCAGATGATTCAACTAAGTACAGGCCAATCGATGAGATTGAATATTGGAAAATGGCAAGAAATCCTGTAAATAGATTCAAAAGATGGGTAGAGGGGAACGGTTGGTGGAGTGACAAGGATGAGATGGAGCTTAGAAGCAGTGTCAGGAAGCAGGTAAATTTAATTTTGCTTATTCCAATTCAAATCCAAAAACGGTAGACAAGCCACACCATCCTGGTTTGACATTTTGTTTTCTGACTTGCAATTGTTTTTGGTGCAGTTAATGGAAGCTATTCAGGTGGCAGAGAAAGCACAAAAACCTCCTCTTGAGGACTTGTTCAATGATGTCTATGACCAACTGCCATCAAACCTTCAAGAGCAAGAGACACTACTTAGAAAAACCATCAAGAAGTATCCCGAAGACTACCCTTCTGATGTCCCTTTGTAGATATACTGGCAATTCAAATAAGTAATTGTATGAAACTCTGACCTCCAGAGTGTTAAATAAAGTCAGAGGCTGGAGATCTCTGTTATATGTCTTGAGGTTACTTCCACCATAATCTAACCTAAAAGCAACAATTAAGGATAAACCCTTGGAATCGGGTATGAAAACCTGACACTTGATATATTGATAGGTTCACAAATCTATGAAAGTTGCACACGAGGCTCATGGGATCATTGCCATTGAAGAAAAAAATATCATTCATGAAGAAACTGATAAACTTGGTTTCCACACGCGTAGGTCAATCATCTTGGCTTCATTAAAAAACATGGGCTACATAATCTAATCCCTCTCTCAAATTACCTTGTTATAATCTCATTGGTTGTGTTTGGAGCCATTGATTTGAACATGCATAAAATATTGATTTTGCTTTGCTGTTATATGCCGTTGACTCTAGATATAAAAAATGAAAGCTCGATGAAAAAGAAAAATCATTATTATTTCTTATTTTTACTGCATTTTCAAATGAGTTAAAATGTAACAGATACATACCACTATTTTCTTTCTTATTACAATAGTATTCAGGAATTTTTTACCATTTCTTTTTCACAATAAGAGCATATAAAAATTTCTCATTATATTGTCAGATTTTATATTTTCTTTTTTTTTATTCACTCTCTATTTTCTCAATAAAATTGACATGTGTATAATAATAACATCACCCATGATTTTTTATTCATGATTTGAATACCTTGCTTTTTCAACTACCTATGGTTTGAATACAGACAAAGTTTGATTAGGGGGACAGCAAAATATTGCTCAGAGGGATCAAACGAATCTATTCAAGATTTTTGAGAATTTTTCTGTGTTGGTTGTTTTCTCTCTCAGAATGTAGAGTAGGCCAAGAAGGGGAAGGCAACATTGGATATTTTAATGCTGAAAAAATGAGAGAGTGAATAGCCAAATGCTGAAAAAAAAGAGAATATAAGGATCTTGCTAAGCATTTCGGATGAAGCACCAGCCAAAGCTGTCCTCAAGTACCTCGTACTCTTCCCCAGTTGGCACAGTCCAAGGCGGCAATGCTGCTTCCCGCCCTGTTTCCGTGCCCCGAATATCCTGAAGCATATTATTTCTCGGGATTGTCCCAGGCTAACACAGTTCACAGTGAGCCAAAGATGACTAGTGTTGTTGTTTTGGATGGAGGGAAGATCGAGCTTGTGTGTCCTTGAATCATTGGACAAACAATCTAAAAACTATTCAACACAAAGTATCATGCCATGTACTCTTCTGCACCCCCATTTCCCACAACTTTCAACATTTAAGCTTCATCACCATCACCATTGTTGTCATCATAATTAACAACAAAATCATTGTCATCGCAAGGGGTGCAGTGCAAGAGTTTCATTGGGGTACAGATATTGCACATGGAGAGCCCTCCTCATCCTCCATCATTATCACCTTCTGCTGCTGCTTCTTCTTACGTGATGGTTGCATGTGATGCCACCAAGGACCGCGGTGACAACGAGATGAAGCAAGTCCTTGATAACATTAAAAAGGGTGTCTTTCTCAATGCTGGTGACAGGTTGCTCGTGTTCTGCGTTTTGCATAAGTTGCTTCACCCAGTAAGTGTTACTGTCATCTCAAGGTATCACGATTTTTTCTATCACTCAAGCTCGAGTAAAATGGTCTATCTGCATAACTCTGCGAAACTGTGGATGGAAAGTGTTAGATATATAACCATCCATGTGCTCTATTTAACGACTTAAGTTTTTAGAGAGATGATTCGTAACATGGTATTAGTGTTTCTATGGCCAAGGGGTCTACAAGTCAATCTTTGATATCTCCATTCTTCCAAATAAAATAGTTGAATTATTCAACGGTTTAAACTTTTGAGAGAAATAGTTGATAATAAATAGAATGTTACTAAGATAGAATTTCTCCTTCAATATGTAGTCTACTCATTGTGTATGTGACTACTCTTGTGTTCCTTCTTTTGGATTGACAGTGGGGTACCAGACAATAGCATGCCCCGAGTCTTTGGTCGGCACCAGCTTTCGAGCAATGGAGGAAGAAGTTAAAAAGAAAGTTGACTCATATGCAAATGAGCTTTTATCATATCAAGAAGAATTTAAAAATGCAGGGTATATTTAAGTTCTAAAAGAACTTTGCAAATTTCATGCTATTCTCTTTATACATAGTTGAATATTTGCTCAATTACAAAGATGACAAGCATAATAACTCAGCAACTGTCTTGTATGACACAGTAGCATCACTTTCAGTGCCAATTTTCCTATATTTTTCATCATAATTAACATCTATACCTTTTGTGTCCAGGTTAGCGTTGAAGTTAAAGTCACCGCAGGTTTTCCAATTAGACAGGTTATTTCACAAGAGGTTACAAAATATAATGTATCTTGGATTATACTTGATAGGTACTTCTATCTCTAAACTTGTCAATGACCCTTTATCTCTTATATTTGACAGATGAGTTCCATGGGTGGTCTGATGAGGATACTACCAAATAATTTTGTGTTCACCTAATGTGCCAAATGCCAATAGGCACATCTAGCTCACACTTGTTGAGTTGTATTGAAATTTTTGCTTTAGGAATATGGAAAATTGTACACCAATGACCTTGCTGATAATCAGAAAAAAGCATGCATAGTAGTTATTATGTTATCAGTATCACTTCTTTTGCATTCATCTGTCAAAACAAACTCACCCAATGGTTTAGCTTTTGGTTTCTGCGGTGGTCCATTACATTTGAGCCTGTCTGTGGTGAACTTTGTAATCACTGATTTTTCCCTCTCAATAGTTTTTTCTTTTAGGCTGGCATTGTTAGCCCATAAATTAAAATACGCAAGATTACACTTTACATAAACTGAAACCTGCATTTTCTTTTCCACATCATCTTGAAAATTAACTATATATCTTATAAGACTAAATTCTAGAAACATGATCATTTGAAAATTGAATGAATTCTAGATTCTAGAAGGTGCTGGGAATGGTATGATCCTTATCTTCTTTATCATTAATCTCTTGGTAATAATATCTTTTGCTGAAAGATTCAACTTGCGCATTGTCTTTCTCCAATTAGTTTCAACTTCACATTCCTCTATTTTCCTTCTCTTGTCTACATATGGGTGCTTCATGAAGGTGATCGTAGAAAAGGGGTAATCACTATATGAAAAAACTTGCTTTATTTGATATTTTTAATTTTTTTGAAATGAAAATGTAAGACTATTATTTGTATGTCTACATGCTTGACAACCCTTATAATGAACTTAACCCCAAAGTATTTAATTCACCTATCATTTAAGTACATGCATGGATAAGTACTTAAAACCTTAAGTAAATGTATCAAAGTTTAAATTTCCAACACTTTCATTGTTCCTGTTCTTTCATTCTGCTTCTTTCGTTCTGGCTAAAGATATGTCTTCAGCTCTGATGCTTGGTCAATTATTTAAAACTTGTCTTTCTGGTGGTCAAGGACATCACCATGTTCTTCTTCATGATCTATTATACTCTTCAAGGAATTGAATTTACTCTGAAATGAATCAAATAAAATCATATTCTACTTGAATGCTTTCGCAAAGTATTTGTACGTTTTTAGAAATAAAGATGCTCATAAAGTTAAGCTTCTCTTGTATGTGTGTTATGGAAACTTCTGGTTCATTCTGCCATCTATTTTTTTCAAATGATGAGTATAGTTCACTTTTCCATTTTTTTCTCCTGATGGTTTTTAATTCTATCCGGCAAATTTGAACAGGTACCTTCAGCGCGATATGAGATTCTACGTTAACAAGATACCATGCAAGGTTGGATTGGTTAAAGATGACTTCTCTGTGGAAGTCTGGAGATCTCATCATACAAATGGCACAAATGTCACGGAAACAAAGCCTGTCTATTCTTTTTACAAGTTTGTCTCGCTATCAGATTGCCATAGTATTGAAGACATTGAGCAGCAGTCTAGCATCTCTTTCAAAACTTTACCCCATTCAATAGCTTCTTATGATACCTCTGCCACGATTAAGAGCTATACAAAGCCTTCAAATGCTAACAAGCCAAGGGAGCACAGTTCATCAGAATCTGGATCTTCTAAGCAAGAAAGATCAGGTCAGGAAGCTTGTTTAAATTTTTTAACCTGCATATACACATCATTTGTTGTCAATCTGTATTACAACAAGCTCTAATTCTTTCTTTATGCAAGCTTTTTATCTGTATTACTTCACAGTTCCTTGTAGTAGGACATGAGAATTTGTTATAGGCTTCTCTGGAAAAGGACCAACATATATACATTCCTTTCAAGTGTCTCATGAGCACAAAACTCTTTCCTTCTTGTGGAGTCTCATAATTATTCTATTCCGTTTCGTGTAAATAAAATTTGAGGTTTCTAGGTGTTGAAAACAGAGAAGAGAGAAAATCATAAGATGAATCCATGTGTTTCAACTACACAATGGAGAGAGTATATATAGATGATGTGCAATAAATGCACCATAATTACAAATATATAATTTCCCTAATTAAGAATATAATACTCCTAATTATAGATATTTACATATTCTAACACTCCCCTCAAGCTGGAACATATAGATCATATGCACCTGGCTTGTTACATAAGCAATTTATTCTAGGACCTCTCAATGACTTGGTAAGAACATCTACCAGTGGTCATTTGAATTGACGAAGCTCGTGTTGATATCTCCAGATAGAATCTTTTTTTAATGAAGTGACAATCAACTTCAATGTGTTTGGTCCTCTCATGAAAACTGGATTTGAGGCAATGTGTAAGGCGCTTGATTGTCACAAACAAATATCATGTGCTTGGTTTCCCCAAATTGAAGTTCTTTGAGGAGTTGCTTAAGCCAGATAAGCTCACATGTGGTTGACGCCATGACACGGTACTCTGCCTCACTAGACCGTGCAACTACAATTTGCTTCTTACTCTTCCAGAAGATGAGATTACCTCGATAAGTATCCAGGATCCAGAGGTGGAACGCATATCAGAAGGGGATCCCCAATCTATATCAGGAATACCCAACTATCTCAGTATGCCCCTTATCTTCATAAATAAGGCCCTTCCCTGGGGCTCCTTTGACATACTTCAGAATACGTATGACAACATCTCAGTGAGCTTCACATGGTGAGTTTAGGAATTGACTAACCACACTTACCGCAAAAGAAATGTCTGGACGAGTAACTGTGAGATAGTTCAATTTTCCAACCAATCTTCTATATCTCCAGGATTAGATAGTGGCTCCCTGATTTGACAGGAGCTTGACATTAGAATTCATAGGAGTATCAACAAGTTTTGCAAGCAGTAAACCCTTTCCTTAGAATGTTAACAGCATATTTCTCTGAGAGACTATGCCATCTTTGGACTGTGCTACTTCAATGCCTAGGAAGTATTTGAGTTTGCCAAGATCTTTGATTTGGAAGTGATTGCATAGGTGCTGTTGATCTGTGCTATGCCATGAGTGTCACACCCTGTAATGACAATGTCATCAACATACACAACTAGATAGGTGCAACCTCTTTGAGTATGACGGTAAAAGAAAATGGTCAGCCTCACTCAGAGTCATACCAAACTGTTGAACCATGGTGGAGAACCTTCCAAACCAAGCCTGAGGAGATTGCTTAAGACCATACAATGATTTTCAGACGACAGACAGACAGAAGACTCCACCTGAGCAACAAACCCAGGAGGTTGCTCCATACAAACCTCTTCTTCAAGATCACGATGGAGGAAGGAATTCTTAATATCCAAATGATGAAGAGGCCAATGACGCATAGCAGCCATAGAGAGAAATAGATGAACAGAAGCCATCTTGGTAACAAGGGAGAAAGTACCACCATAATCCAAACCAAATATTTGAGTGTACCCTTTTGCAACAAGATGGGCCTTAAGACGATTAATTTGGCCATCAAGCCCCACCTTAATCGTAAAAATCCATTGACAACCAACTACAGATTTACCGAGGAGACACCAGTTCCAATACCACGTCCTGAAGTGCACACATCTCATCAATCATAGCTTGTCTCCACCCAGGATGGGAGAAGGTTCACCTAGTCTTAGGAATAGACAGAAGACAGAGAAGACAGACAAGCATAATGCAAAGAAGAGAGACGATGGTAACTCAAACGCATAGTGAGGAGATAGGTTACGAGTGGAACGAATAACTTTACGAATGGCAATGAGAAGATCAGGTGTAAGCAGGACCAAAGGTGACGGAGGATGGGCATGGAGGAAAGTCCACATCAGCCAAGACAGGGCTTAGAGGAAAGAGGAGGAGTAGGCGGTGGTTGCTGGGTAGGTGCAATTGGTGGTTGAGATGGGCAGGGCTCAGCTAGTTGACGGGTTCGACGAGTAGACCTGAATAGGGTGAGGCATAGGTGTAGGGATAAGGGGTGGCAAAGGCATATAGAGCACGGGAAGCGAGAGTTCCTCAGAAGCGGGAGGCAGGATGGTCAGATGGCTCAAAGAAGGGAATAGTTCAAAAAAGGTACATCTATAGAGACAAGGTAATGACACAGAGTAGGAGAAAAACACCGAAAACCCTTTTGAGACTGAGTGTAACCAAGAAAAACACATTTAAGTGAATGTGCAGAAAGTTTGTCAAGACTAGGAGTTAAGTTATGAACAAAACATGTGGACCCAAAAACGCGTGGGGGAAGGAATCAAGGGATCATGGGGAAATAAGATGGAGTGGGAAACTTGATAACCCAAAACGAAGAGGGCATGCAATTAATTAAATAACATGCAGTTAAAATAGCATCCCCTAAAAAATGAAAAGGGACATGGTTGTGAAGAAGAAGAGTACGTGTTGTTTCAATAAGATGACGGTTCTTGCGCTCAGCAACCCATTCCGTTGAGATGTATGAGCACAAGACGTTGAAGAATGCCATGAAAAGCTAAAAAATGCTGAAAATCATGAGACAAATATTCTTTTGTATTATCACTACATAAAGTGCGAATAGGAACACCAAAATGAGTTTTTATTTCTTGATAAAATTTAGTAAAAATGAAAAACAATTAGACCTGTGTTTAAGCAAAAATAACCAAGCACAACAGAATAGTCATCAATAAATGTAACAAAATAACAAAATCCTAAACTAGACACCGTGCGACTAGGACCCCAAATATCTAAATGAACTAAAGTAAAGGGAGACGCAGCTCGACTACTAACACTATCAGGAAAATAACTCCGCCTGTGTTTCCTAAGTTGACACGATTCATAAGGCAAACTGGATAGTTTGGACAGACTAGGCACCATGCGCTTCAAGTTGGCAAGGCTGGGATGACCTAACTGGGCATGGAGGGTGAGAATGTCTAGGGAGCAAACACTGGACAAGGGGCGAAGCTAGTAGAGGCCATGAGACTCGCATCCGTGCCAATCATCCGTCTCTTGCTCCAATCCTGCAAGTAAACAAAATCTTCAGGAAATGAAATAACACACTTAAGGGCTTTGGTTAACCGATAAAGAGAGTAAGTTGAATGGAGAACTAAGAACATAAAGGACGGATCAACTGATATGGAAGGTAGGGGATGGGTGGTGCCCACCCAGACTGTGTGTGAGAACCATTGGCTAAAGTGATAGTAGGTAAATATCCAGAAGTAGAAAGTGTGAAAAATAAAGCTTTATTACCAGAGATATGATCAGTGGCGCTGAATCAAGAACCCAAGGACCCAAGGAGGCCAACTGAGAGAGACAAGCAAAAGAATTAGTGTGTGTAACAGAAGAGGAGAACCAGAGTTCTGACGTTGCTCAAACCACTTCAGAAAATCAGCATAGTCAGTTGGAGACGGCTTTATGGAGGCTGGTCAAGGTAGCAAGAACACTAGCTTGGCCAACATTAACAGAAGGGCGCAAGTGAGAATGCAAAGTGTAATAGCGATCAATGGTGTGGCCTAACTTCTGCAGTGATCACACTTAGGGCGGGACTTCCGAGAACGGCCACGGTTGGTACTCTGCGTGACGAGTGTAGAGATATCAATCGAGGTCGGAGGAAAGAGCAACTCGTGGGTGGTTTGGCGGGAACTTGAAGGAGAGAGGCAAACACCATGATGAGAGTTGGCACAGTTGGTGATCCCAGAAGCTGTCACAGGGAGCAGAGCTCCTGGAGGTAAACCATAAAGGACCAAGAGCATAAAGAAAGTGCTCGTTGCTCCAATTCTTTCTCTAGGGTATTAACAGAGGGCAAGAGTTCATTGAAGTCATGGAGAGCAACGTGAATCTTACCCAAATAAGAAGACATAGAACCATCAAGCTAGCGAGGAGAAATAATACCCATGAGATCCTAAACACGATAGAGACATTGAATGTCATTGTTAAAGAGGGTCTTTGCCTTGCCCAAACAGATGCACAAGTGACATGAGCCCGAAAGATCTATTTGATGGAAGGAGTAATGATGGACTTGAGAATGCTACACGGTTGGGCATCAATCTTAACCCGCGGCGCTGACCAAGATGTCTATAGCCTTCGTGGTGAAGTGGTCGGCATAGTCCCTCTCAACCAAAGTTTGATGTCTGATGCCCAAGTTTCATAGTTGTTGCCATCAAGTTTGTCAGGAAAGAGGCACACTGACATAACTAGTGAATGCTGAGGCTAGCCTTAGGAACACTTTTATCATTAGAGGAAGAGTTGCCAGTCATAGGTCACAAGAATACAAGGGAGAAGCGGTATTTGCAAAATACGATGTCGGCAAAGTGCACGGATGGTAAAAAGGTAAGCAGATCCAGAAGGGGAGGGCGTCGTGAGTTCGGTGGTGGTGGAAGAGGCCAAAAAGCTCACGGACGAGCCTACACGTGTGGTGGAGAAGGACGTGGGTGAATAGTGCCGCGCGAACTGCGAGGGCTCGTGGCAGCCCGTCGATGGTCAGGGATCGGACCACCGGGTGGGTCACACAAGGAGGGGCGACGCTGGAGGTGGGGTTGGAGGGCGAACGGGCGGAAAAGTCAGGCGATGAAGAGGGGCGGTGGACTGCCATCGGAAAAGCCGCGTCGGAAGGGAGGGAAAAAATGGAGCTGGCAATGGAAAGATGACATGGTGGCGGAAAAAATTTTCACCAGGAGGACAGTGGGTCCCCCTAATA
Source organism: Dalbergia oliveri (assembly GCA_030441495.1). NCBI lineage: Eukaryota > Viridiplantae > Streptophyta > Magnoliopsida > Fabales > Fabaceae > Dalbergia > Dalbergia oliveri. The sequence continues at coordinate 9,917,849 of JAMLFY010000003.1, read as the reverse complement.
GCACGGATTGAGTTTCTTTTCTAACTTAGGCTCTACCATGTTGAGAAATAGAGAAAGAAAGAAAATCATAGGATGAATGTGTGTTTCAACTACACAGAGAGAGTATATATAGATGTTGTGCAATAAATACACCATAATTACAAATATATAATATCCCTAATTACAGATATAATATTGCTAATTATAGATATTTACAGATTCTACCACTAGGTATTGAAACTAGCTGTTGGAGACACTACCTATTAATGGAATAGATTTTCCTTTGTGTGATTCTTTGGGGCGCATGAGTGGAAACTGTGAAAGGCAAATGGGTAAAACCTTAGGTACATGGAAAGTGACTCAAATACTCAATTGCTGCATTTTAAGTTGAAAGGGTAATCCATCTAAGGTCCAATAATCTGCGAGAACTGCAGTTAGCAATCATTTCTTTATTCAAGTAACTTCTTTGTAGTAAATTAGAGTTTTAACTGTCTTCCAGGCATAAGCAGCAAAGGAGAACATAAGCATACCATTAGCTCTCAGATTGGTCAAAAGCAAGGTAGCTTTCCACGAAAATCTTCAGATGCACCAATTCTTTGTTCTGGCTGTGGAAAAAAGACTGAGTTGTCCATCAAGGAGTCTATGAGCTTTAGCTATTCTGACATACAGCAAGCAACAAATGATTTTTCAAAGGATAACTTATTAGGTGAAGGTGGATATGGTCGCGTTTACAAGGGAGAGCTTAAAGATGGACAGCAAATTGCTGCAAAGATAAGGAAAGAGGAAAGTACACAAGGGTTTTCTGAATTTTATTCTGAGGTGTATGTCTTAAGCTTTGCTCGACACAAGAACATAGTGATGCTGTTGGGCTTCTGTTGCAAGGAAAAGCAAAATATTCTTATATATGAATACATCTGCAATAATTCTCTTGGTTGGCATTTATTTAGTAAGTGCCTATATAGTTTATTCGGTTGTTTTGTTATGTTTTCAGTCTCAAAAATAGAATTTTTTCTTGTCCACTAAGGTTTTATGTTCTGAGAATCTGTGAAAACATTTTTGCAGATAAAGATGCACCTCTTCTTGAGTGGCAACAAAGGTATGATATTGCAATTGGGACTGCAAAGGGATTGCGTTTTTTACATGAGGAATGCCGTGGAGGCCCTATTGTTCACCGGGACATGCGACCATGCAATATACTTCTCACTCATGATTTTGTTCCCATGGTAAATTAGAACAATACGCTTAATTCTCTCTTTGGTAATTAACAATGCCGCCATACTTTCATTCGATGACTTCCTCAAGTATTTGTCTTTTAATTTTCTAATGAAAGTTGAAACTACTTAACATACTTCATGTTGTCATAGCCTTCTAGTACAAAATGTTCATGTATAGTGTAAAGAACAATTTAGGCTTGAGAAATACTCGCATGCTTCTGGAGCACCAACTGGATGTGCTCCATACTCATAACGGAGTGACATTTCACCTAAAAGTTAAAGTAAAAAATGGTTCCCAATTGTTATGTCACTCCCTCTTTGGTTATCTTCATGAGAGGTTCTTTCTTTGTGTCTATATTTCCTTTACTCGTGCAAACCAATGTTCTGATTTGGATTCTGCCTAGCAAAATTTGCAAATGAGAAGAGAGATTTGGCATTTACACTTCTTGCTATGTGTTATTATCTTTCTACTGTAATGTATGGTCTTCATTTTCTTTCCTACTACTCCGTATGGTTTATACAACTGTAATTTTTGTTGAATGCTCTATAGTGGATCTTTTGGTGCTCAAGCAATAGAGGATCGGTGTTTTCAATTGAGTGAGTGATGTCTAATAACAAATGCAGCTAGGTGACTTTGGCCTTGCCAGATGGAGGACTGGTGATGGTAGTGGTACTATCCACACAAGGATAATGGGCACAATAGGGTCAGCATTTCTTCTATGTTTTCATTAATAGCTGGAGCTAGTCTTGTAAGTAAAATACCAACAATGAACAAGCTTTGTTTGTTTACGTAGATACCTTGCTCCAGAGTATGCTGAAACGGGCGTTGTTTCTGAGAGAACAGATGTGTATGCTTTTGGCGTTGTTTTGTTACAACTGATATCAGGTCACAAAGTGTCCAACTTCCATAATCCAGAACAACAATCTCTCCGACAATGGGTATATATATCTGTCTATAAATATCTTCCATGTTTGCTCATAGACAGTAACATTACCTTACTAGATCATTTCAAAATTTTGACTGATCTTGATAATTTAATGGGACTTTTATTAGGCTGTGCCAATAATTGAGATGCTGGCTTTACATGAACTCATTGACACTCGTCTAGGGAATTCATATGACACGTATCAACTATACCTTATGGCCAAAACCGCATACTTCTGTGTGCAAATAGAGCCTGATATGCGTCCATCAATGGGAGAGGTAATTCGGATTTGGCCCTTTTTAATTTTGATGTTAGTGTAAGGTTTTCAATGTCAGTTAATGAATTATGTAACAGTCCTCATACTAGTATTACTTTTGAGATCTTATTGGACTATTGAAAATGATAGTATAAAGTTTTATATTATAGTATATTGAAATTATATCTTATCACATAACTCAAGGAGATATTTTATTTTCTATTTTTCTTGCCATGTTATTATAAAATTTAGCATTGTTGTCAATATTACATTTCATTTCTTTCTATCTAGTGCAAATTACAATTAATAGCTTTTTACTCCAGGTTGTGCGCCTTCTTGAGGGAGAAAGTAACAACTTTCACTCCCTGGGAGAGCAATTGTTGCCCAAGTAAAGCAGCTGGGCAAAAACCTTGAACTTTCATCTGCTCATTGTGTGGATATTACTGAGTTTTGTCACTGTTTATTTGTCGTCATGTATTTATTTTTCTTTTTTTCTTTTTTTTTGTGTGTGTTTTACCTTCCAGGATCTTTGCTTTTGTTTCTCCCAATTTTAGGCTTGGGCCTTTTTTTTTCTCTCCCTTTTAGGTACAGGCTTTGGATATTTCTTATATTTAGTAGTGTTAGATGTGGAAAAGCATGGCAAATACGTGAGTTTGCTTTTATAGTGCCTGTTATGATCAGGTTACGCCTTCCATGGGGCTAATAATATTATGATTATGAGTAATTCATAGACACAAACATTATCTCTCAAGAGAGCACAATTTCAGATTTATATTAATGTATAGGAATTTTATTTGACATTTTAAGCAATTAAAAAATACTTCAACCAATTAAAAGTTGCTTCTTGGCCCCAAAGAAGAAGTTTGTGCTTTTCATTTCTTGTTTAACTACTTCTGTTATGATTTCATGTGATTGGGTAAATTTAATACTTTTTATTAAAAGAAAAAAAAATGAAGCATAAAAAAAAAGCGCCAATTGTTTTCGCTAAGCTGGCTTCACCATTTCAACTCAATTGTGGAATAGTTTCATTCAATTTGAGTGCTTGCTTTGCTTTACTAAGCACAACGCGCACGGGAGGGGAGGCAATACGGCACCACCCAGACTATGTTATCCGCCGGTTTAGGAGAAATCTTTTATGATCTTGTAATATATTTAGTGCGTGTTTTAAATGCGCATAATCATTCATTTTAATTTATAATGTTTAAAAGTTATGTAAAAACTTGAAAATGAATAATTTTACATGCTCATGGAACACAGGCTAAATATATTTTAAGAACATACAAAAAAATTCTTGTTGGTTTAGTGTAGTACTATGAAAGATGCCTCAGAAATCCTAAGTAGTTATAAAAAGATATTAGTTATTAATTATTAACAGGAATTAGTGCAGTTGCTAATGATCAAGGTACTTTAGCTGTCTATGTTATTGACGTCCACTATTACTGCAATTAGAAGGGTGACCTGTGTAGCTAGTAATACCAATCCCCAACATTCTGAAGATCAACAAAATTCCTTAATGTAATCAAAATATATTTAAAATTTAGGTAAGAAGAAATCTTCATTCTAAGTCAGTGTCAACAGTGGCGGAGCTAGGGCTTATTTTTAGGTGGGACCAGCATTAAAAGGTAATATATCTTTTACTTTTTATTTAATTTAAAATTTTTAAAAGAAAGTCATAATATATATATATATATATATATATATATATATATATATATAATCTCAAATTGGTCTCTAATAAAAATAGCACCAAATAAGTTGATTTTTAAAGAAAAAAATATATTTTGTTGTCCTTATAGTAAAACATATAGAACGAGTTAGTTTATTTTTAATATTTTAATGAACTTATTTATTTTATTTATATTTATTAGCAATTAATTTGAATTATTATAAATAATTAAAGATCAATTTAACTTATAATTCCTTTGAAAATGCTAAGGAGAGCATAATTTATCATATATTTTTAATTGTGAGGGATCTTGAATTTTTTTGCCTTAAAAGACCAATTTGTTTGACGTTGCTTTTTTCAATAACCGAATTGGGAGTTTATTTTTAAAAAAAATACACACTCCAACTAAAATTCTAGAAACACATATATACACAGCATATTATCTACTATAATTTTTAAATATCTAATTAAGTAAAAAGTTTATAAGAACACCTTAAACATTTAAATTGCATGCATTTTTTTTATTTAGACAGAAATAAATAATCAAAAAACAAAACAAAAATGGATGATAAAATTGAACTATTGAATATTAAACATATCTAATTTCTTTAAAAAGATAATGATATATCAATTTATAAACCCTTTTAGTTAACATATAAAAATTTTAAAAGGGCCAAATTTATGTAAATATATAAATATATAAGAAAATTAAAAAATTTAAGGAGGGGGATGGCCACCCCTAAAGCACATGACCCTCCGCCCCTCAGTGTCAAAATATGATTCTAGATTGATTGAGCATTTACACTTTGTCAAAATACTCCCTCAATTTTAAAATATCAACTGTTTTCCACTTTTTAATAAATTATTAATTATTTTATATATATTTCATCCCTATCAAAGAATATGAGATTAGAGAAAGAGTAAGCAAAGGAAAGAGTAATTAAAGGTAAGTTACAATTACTTAATAGAGAGAGAGCATACTATATGTATTAAAAGAATATTTTCATCTTTTATTTTTATTTTTAAGAGATTAATAATATCAAACTATTATCTTAATTTTTGTATATACCGACTGGGGGCGTACATACGATCGCTCTCTCTTGTAGCGTCCAAAGTGAGGTCCACTTTCTTGATATATGCTAAAAATCCATACATGACATAATCACTTGAGATGATCCATTTCCACGCGTGTTCCGTCGTTAGTATCTTGTTTTGCTTGAAGTGAACAGCATTCTTGGAAAATGGAAGGAACAGTACTCAGCACAAGTTGCGTTGAAATTAAGAAAGAATGAATTGTTACGGGTTTGGTTTGTCTTACTCCGCCCATCAAAATCCAGTGCGAGATTCTCAAGAATCAAGATTGAGACGCACCTCTCATTCAAGCCGTGAACCACTAAAAGTGTCTTGGCTTTTTTTAATTCCCTTGTCCCTCCAGCTTCTGTGGCCTTGAAATCGACATCATCCATACAACATTTTCTCCCATAAAATAAAGTAAAGTAAATACTTAAATTAATTTTTTATATTTTAAAAAATTTAAATTAATTTTTTATATTTTGAAGAGATGGATAAATTGATTTTCTATATGATTTATATATAGTATATAGAATGATCAATTTATCCATTTTTTTAAAATATAAAGGACCAGCTTAAGATTTTTAAAATTGAGGGTTAATTAATTTGTTCAAAATATAAATATAAGGGATTAGTTTAGAGTTTTAGTTAACAAAGTATCTCTCAAATACTTGGCCCACCTGGATCAATTATTTATCATTCCATGCTATTGAGAAGACTTTGCACTTGTTGCTTGTATGAGTTGTTAATTTGAACAATATACTGTACTGTCATTGCTGCATTGCAGCCTGCAATAAAAGCCAACACTTGCAACTCAATTTAATCTATGCAGCAATCTTTGTAGCAAGACCTTCGTAATTCTCATAAACTAAAATATGAGATGTGAGAATTTCATAATTTTAAGATACTATTTCAACCGATTCTATACTTAATATTGAAACATCCATAAATGTCCCGATTTCCACTTTGGAATTGGAATTGGAGTATAGACTTTTAATTTCAATTCCAATTCTTTTAGGATTATTATTGATTTATAATTTTAAATTTTATATTTGAGTTTACTAAATAATTGTAATATGATTGATAGAATATAGATGACAATGATAAATAATTATATAGACTTTATCGAGGAGAAAGATATTTACAAGGTTTTGAAATTGACAATTCATAGGGTATATATTAGGAATTAAAAAGAGTTAATTTTAATTATTTTTAATTTTATTGAATTTGATTGCAGAATTATAGTTATAATTTTATATGTTATTCTAAACATAGAAATTGGAATTTGGTCATCTAATTCCAATCTCAAGTTCTAATTTTATGCTCAATTCCAAATGTTAACGTTAAATTAAATGCAATGTGAAGAGGAATTTTTACCCATTTTTAAAATATATACACTATCTATCAATCTAAACAAAAAAAAAATGTTAGGGCGAGTGCACTAGAGACCATAGAGTATTTTAAACAGTATGAATGCAAGGCCCCTGCGTATTCATATTGATTTGGGATACGCTAGGTATATGACATATTCAATGAAAAAATAATTTGTGTAGGATAATTATCTTAATTATCTAATTAATGAATAATCATTCATTTATGGTTAATTTTAACCTCTTTGTAATTTAAAGGCATGATATGTCATTAGATGTTTTTAATTATTTTTAAGATCTAAATGTGATGTGTTTTGAAAATTTAAATTGCTTCAAAAGTGAAAATTTAAAGTTTAAACTTGAAAATTCAAATTCCCTCCCAAAATTAAAAAATTCAACACAATAGAAATAAGAACATCAGATTGTGTGCAATAATGGAAATATGAACAACATATTGGAGGCAATTCATTGATTGACTAGAAATATTATTTTATTTTGTTGAATTTTTAAATTTTTTGGATTGAGTTTGATTTTTCAAGTTTAAACTTTAAATTTTTACTTTAGAGGGAATTTAAATTTTCAAAACATATCACATTTAATCTTAAAAATAATTAAAAATATCTAATGATATAACCATGTCTTTAAATTACTAAGAGGCTAAAATTAACCACAAATGATTGATTGTTCATGTCAATAAAAAAATTTATTATTTATTAATTAGATAATTAAGATAATCATCATGTACAAATTATTTTTTATTGAATAAGTTCTAGTTATTCGCACTTTGATTTCCAATGAACATTGAATACACTAATTACGTATTCATATTGTTTTGAAATACGTTAATGTTCTAGCATATTCGCCCTATATAAAAATTGGCCAAATCTATGATAAATATTCCTTTGGTTTAAATGGGTAGATAATATATTATTTTATTTTAAATGAGTACAAATTGTATGTGAAGAAGTTTGTTAAGTACGTGTGAACTAGATATATATAAAATCAGGCATAGAGATATTCACAAAATGTGGGAGACACATGCTCTGCTAAAGTTTGAGGAATTTTCAAAAAATATAAAAATGTATGTTTTGTTTTTATTAGAAATTTTATTCAATTTGATTTTATATTAAGATAAGAATTCAGTGAAACATATTGTCACTGTTGGCAGTCAAAATGTTCCTATTCTTGATCCAACTATATCTATCCTAGAATCCTGAATGGAATGGTAAAAGAGAAAATCAACAGTGATATCAAAGAGTACATCTTGAAAATTATTTTTGACATGACCGCATATGGGAATGGGACTAGAAGGTAATCCTCGAAGTGGGGAGCGAGCACATGGGAGAGTTACTACATATGATTACGAGTCCTGTGTTAACTGTTTGGGTTGGGCCACTAACCATTCAAAAGCAACAAATTCGTGCAACAGATGGCTGTATTAAATTTGTTCACGCAGTTGACCCAAAAAACAAAAGCTGTTCACGCATACAATTTTACTAACACTTAATAATATTTATTTATGATAGACTCGTATTTAAAGTGGTTTTTATTAATTTCTTAAGATATATATACTATCACATATTTATGATTGTTATATTTAAATATAAGGAATTTAATTTATATACATTAAAAATTTTTAGAACTTATACATCTCATCCATTAATATTCATTTAAGTGCGAAACGAATTGGTAAAATTACAATGGCAATCCCATTCCTAATTTCCTACCTTTGGCGTGCATAAGTCATGATCATATATGGCATTGTAATATTTAATATAAAAATTGGTTGTATATAATGGGATGGAGTGCTGGGCCATATGGAACGATCAAGAGGCTAATTGAAGAACGTCAAACACTCATAGCAGTTGTGAATTTTGAAGAATAATAGGGCGCCACTGACAGTGGTATACGCGGGGCTTCGTCGTGAGAAAAGTGAGTGAGTGGACTATTCAGAATGAGGTCAACTTGCAAAGAAGGATGCAGAATCTTCAGCCACTTGAGCTCTTGAAAGCGAAGTGTTCTCTCTCTCTCTCTCACACACACAACAACAACAACAACACAAGTGTTGCTCTTTTTTCTTCTTCTTCCCTATTACTTATCCTCACTGCATTGAATTTGTTATATAGATGATTTATTTTTGCTCTGGAAACCATGTGTATATATCCTCCTACTAAAGACAATTCTATTTGAAGCGTGTAAGGTGATTAGGGTAGCAAAATTCTTCTCCTAAATTTTAATGTAGCTATATATTTGGGAGTTTATGCTATAATAATTTCTCACCATTTGATATACGTGTTTGTCGATGTTATAATATTCATTAAGATATCAAAAGCACAAAGTTTTATTTATATGCAATAATTTCTTTCCTAAATTCTTAATCGGTTAGAGCATCCATGACAAAATATATAGTTAATTTATCTAAGTTTTTAAAATATTAAAACAAAATTTGGTACAGAAAATGTTAAAATTTAAATTAAGAAAAAGACTTGTTCACATAAAAAGAAATAGAAAGCGAGAGAAATTAAACTTATCCTATTTCAAGGTCAAGTATACCTTCGTATTAATTAAATACTTACAAAAGTATTACTATAGATAATCTATCAAGAACTTAAGAATATATCCAACTAAAGTCATGATGATACAAATTAATTTATCTATTTAATGATTCCAAATTCATTTCCTCTAACTTGAATGGTGCTTAATTACTAGCTTGTATCATGCTTAGATCATTCATCAATATATAGATACGCATAAAGAAGGCGAGAAAATAAATATACTTTAATTCATGTACTAAAATGACTATAGCCACGAACGGTGCTCTGGTTTCGCCAATGAAGACATGGCATTATCTATTTTTATTTGAAGATTCCAAGGGGCCACGTCGGAATAAATAGGAAACATAGCAAGTAATATTTTTTTATTATACATAGCACATAATATAAAGACGAGTTAGCGAATGATCATTAACGGTTTCCATTAAAAACCTGATAGGTTTTAGTGAAATGTGGTTCTAACCATTCGTTTTTAAGGACTTAATTTGAGTACTCTTACAGTAGAATATTCGATAATTGACTCTGAATTTTTATTCCCTCACAATACAGGTCGCTTTTATACTACTTTTTAAATATGAGATTAATATTCTATGTTACCCGTTCAGTCTTGCAGATAGGGAAGCGAGAATTTTATTTCCGCCTTGTATACATAGGGTTCTGCCAAAAGTTTCCACCTTTTTCCCCACTTTTGCTGGGAATACTTCTCCATTTTTGTATTAGTTTCTCATATAATCTTTTAAGGGATTAATTCTAGAGTTTAATTTTTATCATTGAGTTTTACAATGTTATACAATTAAATATTTTACTTTATATGACTTTTCAAGTAGTTAGAATTGAAAATAACCATGTTTACTGATATATCATTATATAATTAAATAAAAGTGTAAAAAAAGTTTATATTATTTGTGTATTCCAATTAAATCGTTAATTCTAACACAAAATTCACAGCCATGATATTTCTTATGTAAAACTTAGCACTATACGAGTATTTTTTTAATTAAAATATTACAACAACCATTTCCGCTTTCACTACTATTTTGGTCGAGAATGTTGCTTGCTTTTTGTTGCTCAAATGCAATTGGATGGCCGTCTATAGTTTATTTTAGTTTCAGAATGGCATCACTTTTATTTGATAGGCTTTCCTAAAATTTTCAATTTTTTAGATTTATGAAGGAAAAATTGAAAAATTGCTGTAATTTTGAGTTTTCAGTTTTTCATTTTTCTTCAAATCTAAAACTGAAAGTGAAACTATTTTCAAAGCGACAACTAAAATATTCATGTAGCCTTTTGTAAAATACTTGTGTTTGCATTGAAGATGATCACGTTAATAAATTTAGATATTGGAATTTATGTAACATTTATCATCACTTTCTAAGTTTTTTTATATCGAGCAAATGTTATTATAATTAAAATGGAAAAAGATCTAATGTGTTACTAAAATCAGTGAATGATTTTATTTTTTTTATAATTGCTCTAAAGTTTAGGTTAAAGGAACTCATCTCAATCAAGGGTTAGGTCATACCTCTAGACCCATTGAGCTTTTATAAATATACTAACAGAGCATCCACAAATAGAAGAATATGAGAGTCAAACTCAAATCTTGGTAATATATGAGTAAAAACTCAACCAAATGAATTAACCTGGATTGGTAAAAGCCATGAGTGATGCCGCACCTTAATATGGTTTGCGATTTTTGTTAGCAACAACTAGGCAATACAGAGGAGTTATCAAATTTGTCTTTTCAAAACTCAAATGGATAAATATTTTAAAAATTGAATTTTTATATTCTAATAATATAAAAATTATCATCCAATTAAATCTTTTTATTGGTATATATGATTTCAATTTAAACAGCAAGAGTAAAAATTAATTATATATGTTCACTAATATAATTTAGTACATCTGAAAGATGATTAGGTTTAAAATTATCACCTTATGGCAAACTAGCAAAACCCATCATAACTAATCCAATTCTAATAACATAATTATGTTCACTGATATAATATATAATTAAAAAAAGTGTAAAATATATCAACATTAAATCAATACTTAAACACCTAAACTTAGTATAACACGTGTATGCACTTACTTTTGTTTATTAGTTTGGTATGTATATAAAAAAGATAAGACATAAGAATTGGCCCACCATGTAACTTCATATCATCCATAGATCCAACACCAAGTCATCAACCACATCCAAATGATTCAATTGAATTAAATATGTATGTTGAATGTCTGTAGTCAAAAAGACACCCAATGCTTCATAATTGAGAACAATAATTGCAATAGTTATAGCCACCTAATTTTAGTTTAATTATCCAAAGAATAAAAATTTAAAGCAAAAAAAAAAAAAACTTCCAAGGATAAGACAACCAATGCTGAACAAACAGGAATTAAATATCTAATCAACCGGCCGATAGTTATAAGACAGTTTGGCAAATTAGAAATGTGTTAGTATAAATTTATGTAAATACAATAGTTTAATTTTGATAGAGAAAGAAGGTAAAACATAAACATTTTTAAGATTTTTTTTTTGGTCAGAATTTTTTAAATACTGAGAGAGAATATATGATTAAATGTATGTGTAAAATATTTTTATACTATAGTATATAAAATTAAATAGTGCAAATTTTTTGCATAAAAATAAAATTTAAAATCATTTTTATGACGCTGAAATCAATTATGTTCGCTAACACTGTCTGTATGAGTAATATCTTACAAGATTAATTAAGCTAGCGAATTTTAAATGGGAATTAATCTATCATAAAGAAAAGAATAGCTTCCATCTTTATATATATATAAAAATATTATTTGTATTCATAATATATGAGATAGGTGTAAACTCACACCCTATTTATTATTAGATTTATATCTCATTCAATAATAAACAAGATATATGTTAATACTGTATTTCATGAATATATCTGAAAGGAGAATTGGAATGAAACAAATTAGTTTCACGTGATCACGGTGACGGAGAAAGCAACTTTCGTACATACTCTTCATGAGTCACCTTTACTACTACTACAAAAATCCCTTACCTACATTACATTACATTACATATATCCTGTCAAATCAAATCCAACGGTGGAGACAGACAGCACACTGGCACAGTAACTACTTTGTACGTTTTCAGCGTAAATTGTAGCACATGTGTTTGTTTGCATTTATTTATGCATGTAACTAACGCGACAGCTACGCCTACCTGATGAACCTTTGAGGGTATCTTGGTCATTTCACTGAATGACTGTGCTGTAATGTAGCCTGCCGTATGCTACGTCCTTCCAACCAAGGTAGGAATACGACAACACGCATGCAACAGACACCACTCCCTCTCCATCACTCACGCTCTCCTTTCACACGCGAGGGAATTAGCCCGAGAGCGTTTCCGCTCCCCTTTCATTTCCCAATGGTTGTAGGTCGATTTGATTTAACTTTGCATTTCGTTTAGATTTTAATAAAATTATTTTTGAAATAATTGAAGTGAGTAAAAATTCATTTTTAGATAACTAATTGTAAAAGAACTGATTCTATTTATGTTTGGAAATAATGTTAAACAAGTGAATTTGAAAATGTTTGTTTTTATTTTAAATAATTATTCTAAATCTATAACTAATGAAATAGTTATTATTTTTTGGATTTAATTAGAATATATTGTTAGTGTAAGAAAGGTTTGATTGAATGACATAGTTATCCAATCATGCAAATTGATCTTATGCATTGCATCAGGAAAAATGAAGCCAAACCAAACTGGCTGTTATATAAGTTGAAAGAATTATTTTTGCAAAAAAAAAATCAAACAATTAAAAAAAGAAAAAAAAAGTTGAAATGTATAGACTAAGGCAAAAACTTAAACTTCATAATGCATCTATTATGTGCGCTCAATTAACACTTATGCTATTTTGGATCGAAATATTATAGTAAAATTTGTGCAAAAAAGTCAATCAAACAACTAAATAAAGTAAAAAGTTGAAACACATAGACTAAGACAAAAACTTAGGCTTTCTAATGCATCCATGTTGTGCGTTCAATCAACATTTATCCTATTTTGGATAGAAATATTATCGTAAAAATTTGTACGAAAATTAAAAACCAATCAAACAATTTAAAGAAAAAAGTTGAAACATATAGAGTATGATGAAAACTCAAACTTCCTAATGTAGCCATTTTGTGTGTTCAATCAATATTTATGCTATTTTGGAATATTATCGTAAAATTTTGTGTGAAAAAACCAATCAAACAACTGAAAAAAGGAAAAAAGTTTAAACACACAACCAATATCTGAAGCTGTCAAGATTGCCCTTCTCGCTGAGCAGCCCCTATTCTTGTTCTTTGCTTGTTGTAATGGTTTTGGAAAAATGGGTGGGTTTATTTTTAAAAATGAGTATTTAAACATATGATATTTTTGTGTTTTACTACTAAAAAACTATTTCTAAACTTGATTTTTAAAATAGTTTTAAAAAACAAAAACAAAAAAACTATTCCAAACATTAACTAGGTTTCCTAATGTGCCTATTCTGTGTGTTCAATCAATTGAATTTTGTTTTACCCACAACCCCACTCTTCAATCAGTAATTCAACACCCAATTTTTTTTCGCATTCTCTATATTTTTTATTTTATCTTTTCCTATTACTATGATTATGGATTTGAATCTCTTCAAGATTGTCTTCCTCATTTTTGGAAAAAAAAATTTCACACATAATTATTTTTTATATATTTTGATTTTTTAAAAAATAAATAGAATCTAAAAAATTGTTTCTAGTTTTATTATAAAATTTAAAAATAGTAATTCTAAAAAAAATCTATCTTCAATTTTTTAATAATATAAATTCAAATTTTGTAATGTTTTTTTAAAAAAATCTAAAATAAATGCACTCAAAATTTAAATGTTATAACATTTTTTTATATTAATGGCTTCCCAGTTCCCCGCACTTGGTCACGCCATTGCCAAGCTAAGCCTTTCCATTTGCGATGCTTCGGTGCTACTACAATCTAGGTATTTAATTTAATTTTTTTGGGTTTATATACGGCTAATCAAACAGCATCGAAGTGATGAGAACGCTAAGCGGCTTCGATGGCTTCCCTTAGCTTGATGGCTTCTTCTTTGGCCCTCGTCCTAATGCATTCATTCTATGCGTTCAATCAACATTCATACTACTTTAGATGCAAATATTTTCATAAAAATTTATGCGAAAAACCAATCAAACAATTAAAAGAAGGAAAAAGTTGAAATGCATAGACTAAGGTGAAAGCTCAAACTTCTTGATGCCTCCATTCTGTGTGTTCAATTAGCATTTAAGCTATTTTGGATCGAAACATTATTGTAAAAATTTGTGCAAAAAAAAAAAACCATTTAAACAACAAACAGAAGGAAAAAGTTGAAACATATAAACTAAGGTGAAAATTGAAACTTCCGAATGCATCCATTCTATGCAATCAATAAATATTTATGCTATTTTGGATCGAAAAATTATCGTAAAGATTTGTGCGAAGAAACCAATCAAATAACTAAAAGATGGAAAAAGATGAAGCATATAGACTAAGGTGAAATATGAAAACTTAGGCTTCCTACCGCTTCAATTATGAGTGTTCAATTAATATTTATGCTATTTTAGATCAAAATATTATAGTAAAAATTTGCGTGAAAAAACCAATCAAACAATTAAAAGAAGGGAAAATTGAAAAGTATAGGCTAAGGCAAAAAGTCAAACTTCATTATTAAATATATATAAAATTATTTATATGACTCGACTCAACAACTTAAACTTTTGGATAGCGATTTTATAACATGGTATAAGAGTTTTTACAATCAAGTGAAGTTGGATCATTGTTGCCTATTTTTAAATAAAAAAATTAAATTTCAAATCTAAAAAGAGTATTAAATATAAAACCATTTTGGATTGAAACATTAAATCAATCAAACAACTAAAAAAAGGGAAAGGTTGAAACACATTCACTAAGGCAAAAACTTGGGCTTCTTAATGCAGGCATTTTGTGCGTTCAATCAATTGAATTTCATTTTACCATCGACTCTCACTTTCTCGAGAGTATAAATCAGTGCGTCCTCTATTCAATCAGCAATTCAAGACTCAGTTTTTCTTCTCATTCTCCCTATTCTTTATTTTTTCCGATTACCATGACTATGGATTTGAATCTCTTCAAGCTTGTCTCCCTCATTTTGGATAAAAAACACTTTTTTCACACATTTTTTGTTTTGTATATTTTGATAATTTATTAAAAAATAATCAAAATCTCAAAAATATTGGGCCTGTTAAACTGTTTTTTGTTTTTTGTTTTATAAAATTGTTCTCAAAACAATTTTAAAATCAATTTTCAAAAACAATAAAACAAGAATACTTGTTTGGATGATTTTTTTTAAAAACAACTTTTAAAATGGATAAAACCAAAAATTGTTTGGCAATTTACAAAGATCAACACAACAATGATCAATACACAATGAGCCACAACAAAGATCAACACAATAGCAACCACAACAAAGATTAACATAATAGCAACCACAACAAAGATCAACAATGAGATCAATTTACAAATAACAACAACATTAACACACAATGAGCATGGAAACCAAAGAGAGAGATCAGCACGGGCTGGTCGGGCGAGTCTGGGTCGCACGGGTGGCTGAGGTAGGGCTTATGGGCTTTTTAGCGGGGTGCCATTCTCTTGGCCGTTTGCGAGCTGGGTTGTTGGCTAGGTTGCGGGTTGCGTGGCGCTCGTGGGCTCTTGGTCGCGGGCTCGCCAGGCTGGTCGCGAGGCTCGCGGGGCTAGGTCCGTTCTCTTGGTCGCGGGCTCGACTGATCGCGGCTCGCCTGGGTTCGCGCTTGGTCGTGGGGCTCGCTAGGCTCAGAGCTTGCCTCCTAGGAGGCCAGCGCTTTCACGACGCCTGGGAGGTTGAAGAGGATGGAGGAGTTGGGATGGAGGAGTTGGGTAATGAAGAAGACAAGAAAACAATTTTGAAAACATCTAAAAATTATTTTTGTGTTTCAGTTTTAAAATGCAAATGTTGTTTTTTAGTTTTTAAAACCAAACTTTATAAAACAACCAACCAATCAGTTTCTTTTGATTTTTTGTTTTTAAAACTCAAAATGTTTTAAAAACACCAACCAACAGCCCCATTGTTTCCTGTTTTTATAAGAGATAAAAACAGTACTTCCGGAAAATTCTATCTCTAACTTTTTAATAATATATAAATTAAAATTTTGTGACTATTTTTTTTATGAAAAATCTAAAATAAATGAACTCACAATTTAAGTTTTATAATATTTTTAATATTTAATGGGTTCCCAGTTCTCCGCACGTGGGCACTCCATTTCCAAGCCCTTTTAGATGAATAATTCTATTTTGATGTCTATATGCGTGTAGATATTTATATGTCATATGATATGAGAGAAGTGATGAAGAAAAATAATTTTAAAAAAAAGTGATAGGATTTATGTTATTCATGAATAAGATATTTAAGTGTTTAAATGTTTGAGAAATGAGTGTTGAAATGACAAAGGTTGCTTTTCATATACTATGCTTCAGTGCCTTCTACAGTATATATTTATTTTTTGGGCTTGTGCACGCCTAGGAAGAGAAGAGAGAGATAGAGAGAGAGAGAGAGAGAGGAGAGAGAGTTGAGTGGTTATCCAACGTCGAAAGCAGAGAGCAGAGACACAAAGGTTTCTCCCAAAGGGTTCCGTTTTCCCTCTTGTTTCTTTCTTTCTCTATCTCTCTGTCTACATTTTATATATACATGTGACCCTGCACCACTCTCTTTAGCTGCGGTGTCCATCATGTAAGAAAATTGAGAGCTACAAGTTTGCGCCGGTGCTGGAATAATATTGGACCAACCTCTTCCCAATTATTAAGGTATGTATGTCCTGTTTCTTCGGCTCCTTCATTAGGAATGAATTAGTGTGCTTGATTATTTCAGTTGCTGCCTACGTAATACGTATAAAGATATATATGTTCCTGAATTGGGTTGGGTCACAATAATTGTCTTCCGGTGGGAGCCCCCTGAATTTTCATCCACATCTCTTATTACAGTGCCCATTATTCATTAAAGTGTTCCTCTTTTTTTCTGTTTTTTTTAACTCTTTCTTCTTGGTTGGTCTGTGTCGGAAGAAAGTGTTCTGTTTTAGCGGCCAAGTGCCACAAATCGCTCATCTTCTGTTTCCACAGAGATTGCGGTTGCGCAACCATCTCAGTTGACATTAGAATAATCTTCTTCAAAGGTGTGCTTGATTAGGAATAAAAGTTTGGGGAATTTTTTCATTTTACTTATAAATATGGAGTTTATTCAGGGCAAATTTCTCCAATTTTATCTCTCAACCAAGCCAAACCATATAGTTGGGATAAAAATAGGGTTAATTTTTTATGCATGGAGTTCATCTATAAAAAAATTACTTTTCATTTTAACTTATAACCACACACACTCCAGTAATTATACTTCTTTCATAATAGAAAAATATGTCATTTTATTACGTTAAAAAGCTAACATATATGGTCATATATTCTATTCCTAGTCCTGGTATAAAAGTCCCCATGTAAACCACCCACCATCACCAAATACAAGTTGTTTTTAAGTGTCTAGCCATTAAGTCCTGTTCACCAGTAAAATACTAAAATATGCCACAGCCTACAAAGCAGATAGTGGATGCAGCAAATTATCATTCTAGAGTTTGTGGTTCAGTGCTTTTATTGTCCCCTTTTTTTCTTTGGAGAAAAAATAAACTTTAACCATTTTTAATTTATCCCTCATAAAAAAGTCATTTAAAATTTTCAAAAGGAGTTCACGGTTCGGGGAAGCCAATTTTCTCATCCCACGTACCACTCCCCTATTCCCATTATTTCTAATACTCTCAAAAAAGCATCTTTTAAAAAAATTGGTCCGTACAAATTTTCTTTCTTTACGTTATCCTTTATTTATTTTATTTATTAAAAAGATGAACAAAAGGGCAGTTAAATGTTTAAATCCATAATCAAAATTCTTTTTTCTTTATCTACTTTTAGACGAGGTCGTTAGTTGGAGTCATTAAGTTTGGATGGTGGTTACCTTTCTTGATTTTAAGAAAGTTGTAGATAATAGGTGGTGTCAATTTGGCACGTATGTACTTCATGTAATGGCTGAAGTCACAAAGAATAAAGGAGAAGAAGAAAAAAAGCATTCGGGTTAAACTTTGAATCAAATCTTTATGTCACATGCAAATCATTTTTGGTCAGTTTTTCAAGATGCTATTATGTTGCACACCGAAGTGTTTGCTGCTTTGTTGGAGAATCACATATTTGTTTGTGTGATATTACTTATGAATCACCTGATAGAAGATTATGTATTAATAATTGAGGATTTCAATTATTTTATAATTTTATTTTTGATACACTATTTGTAAAAAGATTTTACACTATTAACCAATAATGTGTTTTTATTTGTAAGATTTTTAGATAATACATAGTTGAATCAACTACCTAAGTGCCTATGCTAACGTGACAACATATTATTAGATGTTTATGTAATGTAATACCTACAGTACATTTAAATTAAACTGCCGTTCTATTAGTGAAATTATTTTGTGTTAATTATTGTAATATTAGTTTTATCCGTAGGACAATTAAAATTTTCAATTATTAGCAATTAAACTTTTTGTATATTTATCAATTATATATTAAAATCTCTAATTACAAATATATAATTGCCTAGGCGTCAATAATGATATTTGTAAAATTGATGTACAAGTTTTATAACTCAAATGAATGACCCCTTTTCGGTTGAAAATAAAATTGCTTAATTCTTTTATTCCTTTGTAAATTATTGAATTATGTCTGATTTTTGTCACAGTATTAGTTTATTATTATTATTATTATTATTATTATTATTATTATTACATTAAGCTTGCATTTGTTTGTGATTATTTTAGGTAAAAATTTATACTTTTTTTACTAAAAAATCACTTTTCATATATTTGAATAATTTTTAAAAAATAATTAAAATT
This sequence comes from Dalbergia oliveri, assembly GCA_030441495.1. Classification (NCBI taxonomy): domain Eukaryota; kingdom Viridiplantae; phylum Streptophyta; class Magnoliopsida; order Fabales; family Fabaceae; genus Dalbergia; species Dalbergia oliveri. Next base: position 9,898,825 of record JAMLFY010000003.1, on the reverse strand, counting down.
TTAAAAGGTCAAATTTTATTTTTTTTTAATTATATATAAAATTTAATTTTCACAATCAGTTTTTTCAAATTCTGAAACAAATACATCCTAAATGAAGGTGCTTGGAGGGGGCGATTCTTGAAAGAAACTGCATCTGATATTCAAAAACTGAAATGATAAGCTTTCACCTGAAGTTTCTAATCCAAACCATATTAATGGTGGACCTTTGTTTTTTCTAGTGAAAGTAAAGTACTTTTGTTTTTGGGCTAGCTCAAAAGAAAAGAAAAAAGTAATATCTTTTCTATTTATGCAATGGCTATAATATATACTCTTCTGAGTTTTGTACTAGACCCCAGAACTTCGTTCAAAAAATGACTCCTTTTACTGATGCCGTGATTCCCTTGGCAGCCCTTTTTTAACCATCTATTCTTTGCTCCCTCTCTCCCAGTTTGCTATTCCATGGGACAAGAAATGTTCGGCATTTGCCTTGTTCCTAAAAATCATGTTCAGAGGTCAAGAAAAGAAGCATTCATCCTTGATTTTGCAATTAGAAAAAATACATTATGTCCAGTTTGCTCGGCATATTTTTTGCCAAACCACACAATTTTCCTTAAGCAAACGTAATGTTATTGGTACATAATAGTTGTGGGACAATGTGCCGACATACTCTCATCCAATACTGGATGAGATGTGGACCTCACTAGATTTGAGTCTCATGGCCCATCTAATGGTGGATGGGAATCTGTCAACAAAGTGTTCCACAAGTGTTATACAGAAATAATATTTCTCTTAAAACAAACGGTAGTATTTGCATTTCTTTGTCAGAGCGCGGTGAGTAAAAGTGAGCACGGGGTACTTCTATTATCAAACTGAGAGAGTGGAAAAAGGAGCCTATTAATAATAGGATTAGTTTCTTAAGAATCATTCTAGCATATGCATGTTTCACTGTTGTACTTTTCCTCATATATTAAGAACAATGGTATGTGTGCGAAACGAAACATGCATATGATAGAATGATTATTAAGAAATGACATCTGTTATTAATAGAATCTTCACAACACTTTTTAAGTATGATGAATGATGATGAAATCTTCCATACCTACCTTAGCTCTGGTGGTGCATTGCGGGACTCAACAAAGAAATGCTTTACAATAATGGCTTTTGTGCTTCTCCATTTGCTTCAAAGCATTGACAGAGTGAAGTGGTCTGTGAAATGAGCCTATGGAAACAACCCAATGTTTATATGCTTTTAACATTTAATCTGCAAATCTCGTCCAAAACGAAAGAGATGCATGATTGGGGTGATAGTTCTTGAAAGGTCTACTGTTAGGCAGGAGAGTTTTCCAACTGTGGAGTTTACTCTTAAGATTTTATTGTTGTTGACCCATTTTCACTAAATGAGAAATAGATACTTCAATATTATTCTGCTCTGTTTGGAATATGCACCATTTCGGCAATGTTGTCCAATATGTCCAATATATTGGATCATGTTCTTTGACAAAAAAGTAATAGAAAACTTTTGTATCAAAATCCTTTGTGCAGCTTTTGTGGCTACTTGTCTGCTTTGAACACATTGATTCTGTTACGTGAGCTAGTTACACTACACCACTGTACAGGTATTACTAAGTAGGGATTACTAGATTTGGTAAACTATGACTATGATACAAAACTAACTAAGTAGGGATTACTAGATTTGGTAAACTATGACTATGATACAAAACTAAGTCGTTATTAAATACCAAGACGGATCCATTTTGTCTTTTCCACGTAGACATGCGATAAGCCTTTGGTTGCGGTTACACTTCTTTCTGAAACCTTGTTCTAATCGTACATTAAAACTATTAAGTCCATGAAATGTACAACTAAGCGACAAATTGTTGTTCCCTCTGCTTGCTTCTAGTAACGGTTCTGTTTTCCGCTCTAACCAGACAAGAGGTTTTCATGTTGATGCAGGAAAAACTAGGCGCCTCATTGACTGGTGAAGTTGGTTAAATGGCTACAGTTTGTTGGCCATATTTTGATCCTGAGTATGAGAATTTCAGCAACAGAATGAATCCTCCAAGGTTCACTGTTATCCTCCCTTGAATCACAATTTTTTCCTTCTTTTTCAGTTGAATAGCCTCTTTAGGAAAACTACTTAAGGAAAAGGATTACTAACTCATAATGTAACAAGTTTCAGTGTTGATATTCGTGGATATTTAAACATTTTCCTAATGTCACTTATCTGCTTTAGTATAGCCTTAAGCTAACAAGAAAAAGGAACATATAATGATACAAATATGCTGCCTTGATTCCTAACAACCCTTGTAAACAAGAGGTCATAAACCGACTCGCTAGTGGAGTGAGGGGCTCAACGCCCTGTGGAATTGGGGTTTGCAGTGGGAAGTTCTAATAAGCAAAAAGAAGTGACTCGTTGATTGTAAAATTTGTTTGGACTTCGCAGGGTCTCTGTGGACAATGCTAGTTGCCATGATTGTACACTTATCAAGGTATAATTTATGAAATAATAATTATGGCTTTTTCCATGGCCTCGTAGAATTTGGCCACTGAGCTTCTTAGGAAGCCTGGCTTGTGAAGTTTTAAAAGTTTGTTGATCCCTTGAGCATTACCTCCTTTTTCTTTTCCAATCAAATTATATTCAATCTTTAAACTTATAGGCCAATGAGATTTCATTAGCCCCAAGTGAATTCAACGTAGAGTCGAAACTTCGGCCGAACTTGATTTTGACTTGAGGATCATGATCCAGCCACTATGATACCACTTTCTGGACAGCTTGTCATTTAACTCATCGTCTTCCTTTGTCGGAGCTTTTTTATAGCAATATTTCTTCCTTTTCTAGTTTTAGGTTCATGCAGAGAAGTATTACAAATTTGAAGTTAAAGCTTATTAATCATGCAGACATCCCGTTAAAATCCCATCCACTGAATGCTAAAAAATTTCTTTGTTCTTTGTAAGTTCTGCACAGCATAAGGCTCCCACTGCATTATCATCAGATCATTAGTTTATATAGTTCTTGAAAAAGAATCATTAATTTGAATAATGCACACAATTTGCAACTCTAATCTTATCTTCTACTAATGGATGCTTATTTTTTTACTTCCCCAAATTTGCAGCTTGACAGTGTTAACAAACCTGGAATTCTTCTGGAAGTCGTGCAAATTTTGACGGACCTTGACTTCATAATTACGAAAGCGTACATATCTTCTGATGGGGGATGGTTTATGGATGGTATGTTTGTGATTGAATTTAACTTTCACTCAAAATGCATTGACTACACACTTGTGCCATGTTCAGGATTGTTAGCCTAATTAAACGGTAACTACTGAAAACTTTGGTTGATATTAAGTTGCTCTTCACTATTGTCATTTGTTCTCTTGACTACAATAATGTGTCCATGAAGGCATGAAGTACTTATATTTGTATCTCTGTATCTTATGAGTACTTGAGCAGTGAAAGTACACTTCTATGTGATACAGTTAGTCCAAACTAGTCTTTAAAACTGAATTTGACTTGAGTTTTAACCAAGCATATGCTTGAACACTCCCTACCTGAATAGGAATTCAAGTTCTAACTTGTTCACCTAATGCAATAAACAGTATTTCATGTCACGGATCAGCAAGGAAAGAAGATAACAGATAGCAAAACCATTGACTTCATTGAAAAGGTATAATCTTCCTTCTCCGCCATATCTATCTGATGTATTCTTATGGAAGAAATCTAATCATCATGTAAGAAGACTTAAAATCATGTATGTGAAAATTCAAAGTAGCTCAATATATATCAAACTTCCGAAGGGAGTAAAGTCTGAAGAATAAAGCTTTATCCCTCTCAAAGGAAAAGGTACCGAGCATGACTGAGAATTCCTATTTTAGTTCCTTCAAAAGCTATGATAGTAGTATAAACCTGACACATGGTTTCTGATACATTTGAACCATATATGACCCCTACCCCTGTCTGAATTTTGTGTCCTAACTACACTTTCAGATTTGGAGGGAAATTACAAACTAGGTACTTCCATAATTAGTAAGAAGTCAACTAGTGATATTGCTTGAAAATCTAGAAGACACCATCGATCAAGTTCCCATGCTAGCAGCCACCCTATCATTTCCTTAATCACATAGCAGTCAAATAATGCATGTTAAACACTGAGGGCTACTTGTTAACAGTCTTTTTTTCACAATAGGCTCTAGGACCAAAGAGCCAGAGCACAGAAGGGGTGAAGAACTGGCCAGGGAAACGGGTTGGTGTGCATTCTATTGGCGATCATACTGCCATCGAACTCATTGGCAGAGACCGGCCAGGTCTCTTGTCTGAGATCTCAGCTGTCCTTGCCAATCTCCATTTTAATGTGGTTGCAGCTGAAGTTTGGACTCATAACAGGCGAATAGCTTGTGTCCTTTATGTCAATGATGCTACAAGCCAAGCTGTGGATGATCCAAACAGGTTATCTCTTATGGAGGAGCAGCTCAACAACATCTTACGAGGATGTGAGGTTGGTGACAAAGTTGCTAGGACCAGCTTCTCTATGGGTTTCACCCACATGGATAGGCGGCTCCACCAAATGTTGTTTGCTGATAGGGATTACGAAAGTTCTGGAGCAACAACAGATGCTGATGATTATCCTCCTTCCTTTAGGCCAAAAATCACAATAGAACGTTGTGAGGAAAAAGGGTATTCAGTGGTTAGTGTCAGGTGCAAAGACCGGGCAAAACTCATGTTTGACATTGTTTGCACGCTTACTGACATGCAATATGTTGTTTTCCATGCCACAATCTCATCAGATGCCCCCTATGCATCCCAGGTATAGCATTAATACTCCATTCTGTATATGAAGTTACTGATCACACCTTATCAGACTTATTACCTTTTCGTCAAATCTGCTGATTCATTCAGATGTCCAGGCAGGGTAGAAATAGTTGTTTGTAAGAAACTTGCCCGGTTTCTGAATTCTGAAGAAAATTTTCACAGGATAGAAAACGTGAAATTACTTGTGGAGAATTTGTGGCTGCCTTCAAATGACCTTAGAAAGAAATAGAATTAAAGATACATCCCTTTTCAATTTGGTTTTCCTATTATTTGATTGTTCTACAATCTTTGAAGCATTTAGGATTTAAGAACTGACCTAGGTGAAATCAAATTACTTTAGGAAGTTAAAAGTAGAGACACTCAATTGAGAAAGTGTGGGCTAAATTGATGTCGTACCTTCAGGAGTACTTTATTCGGCACATGGATGGATGCACGCTTGATACTGAGGGAGAAAAAGAAAGAGTCATCAAATGCATTGAAGCTGCTATTCAAAGAAGAGTATGCGAGGTAATTTGCTGATTTAATTTGGTTTCTGTATGCTTCTTTAACTATTACCAATAAAAGGAAGACCTGGATGAACTTCTGGTCCTAAGATCCAAGTAAGTCTTTCATGCTATTTTAAGGAGCTTAGTTATCTCTCGAAGGTTCTCCTGTAATCTTTATTTCAGTTATCTTAGAGCTAGTGGCTTCACTTGATTTTGCCCTTGAGCCTTCACAGTTAGTGCACCCCCTTCTTCATATGATATACTCTCCTCTAACCAATGTATTAATTTTTTTTTTTCCCTGTCATTTTCATTCCGTCTTTCTTTCTGTTTACGTTAGGCAAAATTTTCAAGAATTTTGACTCAATTAATACATTTTGCATCTGCAGCTATCTACTTGTGATGCTGCAAAAGGTACGGCAGATACATGGGGCTAAGTACCACTCAGATTGTATCTGACCATCATATCCACTAGTGACAGTGATGGTCTTTTTGCCTTCAATAGAGCTTAAGAATCTATAATGCTCCATGTAATATCATCCACATCCCTACATCTCAAAATAGCAAAAAATGCAGGATCATGGAAAAAGCACTTATTTTCTTATCATATGTAAATTCAATCATGTGCTAGACCAGCATACTATATGTCATTTTCTGTATTCACCATTTTCCTCCTCCTATTGTGTTTTCAAGAAATAGGGATGATCTTAGTCTTTCATTATATATTTATATTGATGATTCTTTGGATAATGATTTTTGAACATAGGGTGTGAGCCTCGAGCTGTGTGCAAAGGATAGAGTGGGGTTGTTGTCTGAAGTGACAAGGATTCTACGAGAGAATGGCTTAACAGTTTGTAGGGCAGGTGTATCAACAAGAGGGGAGCAAGCACTGAATGTGTTCTATGTGAGGGATGCATCTGGGAACCCTGTGGACATGAAGACTATTGAAGCACTTCGTAAAGAGATTGGAAAGACAATGGTGGTGGATGTGAAGAGGGTACCAGCCAATGCCAAAGCACCTGCAGAGAGCAGAGCTGGATGGGCTAAAACAAGCTTCTTCTTTGGTAACTTGTTGGAAAGGTTCTTGACCTGATTAAGGAGAACATACATATGCATCTGGTGGCGGTGGTCTGGTTTCTCTGAGACAGACACATCATAATGTATAGAAGATTAATAAAGTTGTTTAGTGTGTCAAACATGGCTTGTACTTGGGCCCTTTTGTATCATAACATTAGCTATGCTTCTTACTTTATGTTCCACCTTCCAATATCCATATCCTCGCGATCTTTTATGTATCCTGCTGTAATTTTAATTTTGTCCTTAAATGAATGCCAAGTCTTCATGTTTTTCTTTCTCTAGTCACTTACACTATTGGCGTGTTTTATGAAAAAAATTCTTTAACAATATTTATCAAAAAATAAAATAAAAATTATTCAATAATATAAGATACTTCCTTAATTTATATTAGTGTAAATTAATCCCTCCACACAAATATTATGGAATGTGGGAGATATAAAAAAAGTTGAATAAGTTCCTGTTTCATTGAGTGTTTGTTAGTGATCCAAATACAAAGGAGAGATTTATCATGCCCTTTTTCTTCTTTATGTATTAAGTTTTTTAACATATATTAATTAGTGTCATTTCTTTTTCTTGCGTTACATTAAAGAGGGTGGTGGGATGAGGGTGATTCTAGAAAGAAATGTATATGACATTGGAAGCTTGAAATGTTCAACTTTATCCCAGATTTTCTACTCCAAGCGAAATTAATGGTGAACTTTTGTTTTTCATATATTAAAGAAAACTACTTTTGTTTTTGTGCAATCTCAGAAGAGAAGAAAAGAAAAAAGGTAAAAATCTTTTATACTTATACGGGGGCTATAATATCCTTTTGTAGTAGAGGCCTAAAACTTTGTACAAAAGAAGGAAAAAAAAAAGTCTCCTTTAATGCATTGGACATATAATATTCAGCAATTAACTTATTCCAAGCGTTGTGTTCAAAGGTCAGAGAAGAAGCCTTCAACGTTCAACATTATATTACCCTAACATGATGTTCAAAGGTCAAGAGAAGAAGTGTTCATCGTAGATCATACTAAGTAAGGCGAAGGCATACAGTCCAATGTGCTTCACGCATTTTTCGCGAAAACTCACACTATTTTTCTTAAACCACGCAATGTTATATCTCTTAAGTATATTTCGCTAAACCACACCTTATTTCACGTAAAACGAGTGTTCTCCTCTGTGATCTACGCATTATTCGCCAAACCATACATAATTTTCCACGATGTATGTAATGAATCTATTTAAGAGATGGAGAGTAAATTTTGAGTGTCACAAATCCAAAATCAAGGGTAAAGAGCAAATGCCACTGGGAAACCCATAATCAAGCATAGGAAAAAATATACCTTCCAGAACTATCATCCCATCTATACATCTACTTCATGCACAACAAGCTAGATTTAATTTGTAGATTAAATGTTGTTTTATTAAATCCTGGGTTATTTCTATTGGTCGCTCTATAAACCTCATGGCTCTGGCGGTGCTTTGAAACAAACAGAAAAGCGTGCTGCAAAACATTTATATGTTGAATCTAGCAACGCACGATGAGGTAAAGTATGGGTCATTTTATTTGCAAATTGAAAGGCTGAAGAGTAGAAATTCCAAGTTGTTGCGATTCCAAAGAACGATTCTGATTGATTCTTGTTTTATTATTCAAATTTTTCTTCGTATATCTGGAAAAAATATGTTCCTAATATATGAGAAAAAAGTCCAATGATAAAATAGACGTCAATTAGAATCATTTTTAGAAGCCACTCCTATTGGCTCACTGTTCTAATTGATTCTTGTTTTATCATCCAATTTTTTTTTCATATATGAAGAAGATTCTAGTTTTTGGTATATGAAAAAGAAAAAACTGGACTATGAAACAGGTATCAATTGGAATAATTTGAAAGAAATGTCGTCCATAATAATAATAATAAAAGACTCACAATTCTTTGCTTTTGTTCTATCCTAGAACTTTTTCATAGATATGAAGAAAATTATGTTTTTGGCATTTAAGTGAAACTTTTATGGAAAAAACAAGAGTCAAGTGGAACCCATTTTAAGAAACACCTGGGTCTTTAGAGCATCTCTAATGCTCCCATTTCTTCATCCTAACTTGCATAGCGCCATGTGAAGGAGTGTCTCTTCACATTGTTAAGCATTGGAGCATAGAGAAATTTTGGGATTGGTCCCTTCTGCAAGTGCTGTCCCATTTGAGACAAAAGGTTTCAAATAAATAATATCTTATTACAAAGTAATGTCTTTTTTTTCAATTTTAAAAAATTGTTAAAAATATATGGGATCAAAGTTAGAATTTTCTACTAGAACAAAATATCTCAAATTCAATATCATTTTTACTTTTATGACGCATTTAGATGTGCATGTGGTGAAACAAAAACGGAATTCAAACTTCCGATCCAACATTGTAGATGATCTTTTTAACAATTTCAAATGGAAGCCTTTCATACTCATCTCAATTAGACAGGTTTCTCAATTGATTGAGGCAATTACTCTTTTAACATTTGATTGTTTCGTAGATATGTGAAGCCTTTCAATGATCTGCAAATTGAGTAGCCTCTTTAGGAAAACTTATTAGAGTAAGAGGATTAGCAAATCATAGTGAAACTAGTTTTCTTCCTTATCTAGTTTTAAATTCATGATGAGAAATAGTTGCAAATTTGAACTTAAAGCTTATATTAAGCATGTAGAAATCCTAAAAGATTTCTTTATTCTTTCTGAGTTCTGCACAGCAGAATTTCTAATGCTAAATGTGGATGATATGTTTGTGATTGAATTTAACTTTCACTCACAATGCACTGATTAGTGATTATACACCAGTAACCTGTTCACTTGTTATTAGCCTAATTAAAAGCAGGTAACTAACTAAAACTTTGTCTACTATTAAGTTGCCCTTCATTATTGTCATTTATCCTCTTCTTGACTAAAAGAATGTTTGTCCATGAAGGCACCAAGTACTTATATTTGCGTCTCTGCGTCTATGATTGCATGGAAGCACATATATATAAACCTTGAGTTGTTTCTATTGGTCATTCCATAAACCACATTGCTCTGGCGATGCTTTGAAGCAAATGGAATAAGCATAAAATGCAGTGTTGCAAAGCATTTATTTGACCAACAACCCACGACTGGTGCAAAGGTAATTAGTATATGAGTTATTTTTATTAGCAAATTGAAACCATGGGAAACAGAAATGGAAGTTGCAATGTATAATTCCTAAGAACGATTTTGATTGATTCTGGCTTTTATCATCAAACCTTTTCTCAGATATTTGGAAAAACATGTCTCCTAGTGCCTGAGAACAAATCCAGTGATAAGAAAAGAGTCAATTAGAATCGTTTTTAAGAAACGACGCCTATTACTAGTATAGTCACGGTTCTAATAGGTGCATGCTTTATGGTTGAACTTTTTCGTCAAATATTAGGAAAAGCTTGTTCCAGATCTCTGATAAAAAAGACTCGACTATAAAGCATGCATCTATTGGAAACGTTCTTGAAAAGGGGTGCATATTATTAATAGGCTCGTGATTAAGATTGATTCTTGTTTTATCATTGAAGTTTTTCTCAAATACCATGAAAAATGTGTTCCTGACATCTGTAGAAAAGGCTCTATAACGAAGCAAGAGTCAATTAGAATCGTTTTTAGGACATGATTCGTATTACTAATAGGTTCTTCATAACAACTTCGAATTTTTCTCTTTCGTACTCTGTAAGTTTGCTAATAAAGTACTACCCCATGCTTATATTTGCTCCAGCACAAAGAAATGTTTTACAATATTGCATTTTAGACTTTTTCATTCGCTTCAAAGTACCACCAGAGCTACATGGTCTGTGTAAAGGGCCAGTTGAAACAACACAAGGTTTATACACTAGAACATTTATATTAGCTAGTGACTTCACTTAATTAGCCCTTCACTTAATTTTCCTTTTTCTTCATGTCTGTTTACATAATGCAAAGCTAGATTGATATTCTGTTGAGAATGTAATTATGTGATTCTACAGCAGAATGTTTTCAGAATGTAACAGAAGTAATTGCATCTAAGGTGAAAACTTAGGCTTCCTAATGCATCGATTTAGTGCGTTCAATCAACATTTATGCTATTTTGGATCAAAACATGATCATAAAATTGTGTGTGAAAAAACCAATTGTTTCGGATGGGTATAAAAACGTATACACCTCACAAAAGAGGTGAGCAGGCAGAACACTAAGAGGATGAGAGAGTATGGCGTTCACTGACGGAGCGGATCAAATAAATGACCGTAGAAAGAAAAGAATGAAGTGACATGGGCGGGGTTGGCAGGCGAATGATGATAGGCGTAACCCACCAAAGTAACCACCAATAGACGTACTACCGCCGCTCGTCCTCCACATGGCCAATAAGCACGTGACACATGAAGTACGAATGGAGGGCACGGAGCTGAAAAGGGGCTGATGAGACAATTAAGCGGCTGAGTGGGGAGTGAACAGGTCTATGCGATGGGCTGGGAGAAGCGGGAAAGAATAGGGAGAGGGGCCTATAAATACTTGTAAGAACGAAGAGAAGGGGAGAGGCTGATCCTTCCCCCTCATTTTTGGTTCTTTGATTGTGAGTGCTCATGTCTTGTAGTGTTCAAGCGAACCACCTCAAAACACCAATCAAACAATAAAATATAAAGAAAAAGTTGAAACGCATAAATAATAAGACAAAAACTCAAAACTTTTTAATGCCTCCATTCAGTGCGTTCAATCAACATTTATGCTATTTTGATTGAACCATTATAATAAAAAAAAATGTATGCAAAAACCAATCAAGCAACTAAAAGAAGAAAAAGTTGCAACACATCAATTAAGGTGAAAACTTAGCCTTCCTAATGCTTCCATTATGTGCATTTAATAAATTGAATCTCGTTTTACCCACATGCTCCCACTTTTTCGAGATTATAAATCAGTACACCCTCTCTTCAATCAACAATTCAGCACTTAGTTTTTTCTTTCCATTCTCTTGTCATGATTGTGGATTTGAATCTCTTCAAACTTGCCTTCATCGTTTTGGATAAAAATTACCTTTTTCCACAAAATTATTTTTTGTATATTTTTTTCTCATCATGTTCAAAGGTCAAGAGAAGAAGCATTCAACGTTAAACATTGACCTTAATTCCTAACAATATGTTCAAAGGCTAAGAGAAGAAGCATTCATTGTAGATCTAACTAAGTGAGGCGAAATGTATCATGTACAAGAATAATGTTTGGTGTGTAATAAAATTGCATAACAAATACATAGCACACACCTTATTATTATTGGATGTGATGTTTGGTGCCCACTCATCCCACTTACTCATCACATCCAATGATGATAAAATGTGTGGTGTGCATTTATTATGTAATTTTATTGTACACCAAACATTACTCTCGTGTCCAGTGTGCTTGACGTAATTTTTGCAAAACTACACTATTTTTCCTTAAACCGTATTCTCTTCAACATTCTCGTATATTTCGCTAAACCATACACCTTAATTATTTCACGTAAAACGAGTATTCTCTCTCTCTCTCCGCATTATTCGTCAAACTTCCGTACATAACTTTCCACGTTGTGAGTTATGAATCTATTTAAGTGATGGAGAGTAAATTTTGACATTCACAAATCCAAATGAAGCTTAAAGACTAAAGAGTAAAAGTAGCATTATTTGTACTCATGGGGTATGGATCCTGTGCCAACTCACACCCTATTCAAGTGGGTTCCTCATCCCAATTCAATAATAGATAATGTGTGAGTTGACACGGTCTACATCATGAGTATAATTACCATTTCTCAAAGAGTAAATGCCCCCGGCGGGAATCCATCTAGAATAGGAAAAAATGTACTATCTTTCACAACTATCATCCCACCTATACATAATCTACTACATGCCAAACAAGATTTGGGGATTAAATGTTGTCTGATTAAATCTTGGGGTAAGTATGGGTTATTTTATTAGCAAATTGAAAGGCTGGATAATAGAAACTCGAAGTTGTTGCGATTCCAAGGAATGATTCTGATTGATTTTTTTACTATTATTCAACTTTTTCTTTGTATATCTGGATAAATATGTTCCTAATATGTGAGAAAAAGTCCAATGATAAAATAGAGATCAATTAGGATCTTTTTTAGAATTTAACAGAATTATTTTATTTTATTACATTTTGCATCTGTAGTTGTCTACTTCTGATGCTGCAAATGGTACACGGGGCTAAGTTCAACTCAGATAGTATTTGGCCATCAGATCCATCAGTGACTGTGAATCTGTGATTGTTTTTTGCCTTTAATAGAGCTTAAGAATCTATTTGCTACCTGTAACATTATCCACATCCCTACATGTACACTTCTATACCGTATAGTTACTCCGAAGTTATCAATAAAACTGAATTTGACTCATGTTTTAACCAAAAATATGCCTGAACACTCCCTAATACCTGAATAGGTATTCAAGTACTAAATCGTTCACCTAATTAATGGAATAAACAATACTAACTAGGAAGCATATATATAATAAACCGTGAGTTGTTTCTATTGGTCATTCCATAAACCACATTGCTCTGCCAATGCTTTGAAGCAAATGGAAAAAGCATAAAATGCAGTATTGCAAAGCATTTATTTGACTGGTGCAAAGGTAAGAGTACAAATGAGTTATTTTTATTAGCAAATTGAAAGAATGGAAACAGAAATGGGAAGTTGTTATAAGTCCTAAGACCGACTTTGATTGATTCTGTTCTGCCTTTTACCATTGAACCTTTTCTCGGATATTTGGAAAAACATGTTTCCTAGTACCTAAGAACAAATCTAATGATAAAACAAGAGTCAATTAGAATCGTTTATAAGAAACAACGCCTATTATTAGTAGAACTTCTCAAATATCAAGAAAATCTTGTTCCTGATATCTGATAAAAAAGCTATATTATAAAACATGTGTCTGCTGGAACCATTCTTGAAAAACGGTGCATATTATTAGTCGGGTCATGATTATGATTGATTCGTGTTTTATCACTGAACTTTTTTCTCAAACACCGAGAAAAATGTGTTCCTGATATCTGAGAAAAGGCCCTATAATGAAGCAAGAGTCAATTACAATCCTTTTAAGATATGATGCCAATTACTAATAGGTTCTTCATAACTACTCTGTATGTTTGCTAATAAAGTACTACCCCATGCTTACATTTGCTCCGGCACAGAGAAATGTTTCCCAGTATTGCATTTTAGACTTTTTGATTCGCTTCAAAGTACCACCAGAGCTACATGGTCTGTGTAAAGGACCAATTGAAACAACACAAGGTTTATACACTAGAACATTTATATTAGCTAGTGACTTCACTTAATTAGCCCTTCACTCAATTTTCCTTTTCCTTCATGTCTGTTTAAATAATGCAAAGCTATATTGATGTTCTGTTGATCAGTATATGCAGTTATGTGATTATACAGCAGAAAGTTTTCATTGTGTAACAGAATTAATTGCATCTACAGCTATTTACTTGTGGTGCAGCAAATGGTACGACAGAGAGATGGGGCTAAGTTATACTTAGATTGTATCTTTCCATCATATTCACTAACTCAACAATCTATATGCTTCTTGTAATAGTAATACGATTCATTTCTCTTTATCTTAAAATGGAAAATGTGCAGACAAAGGAAAAACACCATAGTGCACAATAAGAAGATCGTCCAAGGGAATGTTAAAAAAGGCCCACATGCAGGAGTAGCTAGCCAGAAAGTTTCCATATCTAAGAATCTTTAGCGGCCCAATTACGAAAACAAGAGATTTGATTCCAAAAACAGAGACGTGGCCTTTGATATAGGCAACCATTAATGTTATTTACACGCCAATATAAGCACGTCATGACCAAAACAAATAAAAAAAGCACCATGTTTTACACCATTATAATTGAAAATTTTAATTACGTTAATGAAGGAAATGATATGTTAGTAACTGAAAATTTAATATATATTTTATTGATAAATATAATAACAAATTCCAGATTTTTAATACTACTTTTAACACATTCACCAATAAAATAATTGGAATTACTAATTGTTGACCCATGATCATTCACATAATCAATGATGTATTTAAATATTTCAATTAAAGATACGTATTCTTTTAAGTGTTAAAAATGGTTTCCTGTAATTGATCGAATGAAAAAAAAAATCACTTTTCATAAGCAATAACCTTAGAAAGGTATGAGTGGCAAAAAAGGAAAAGAAAGAAATCTAAAAGGAAAAGTATTAAAGTACAACTGCGACTTCGAATGGAAAATATATATTCATATTCAATAAAATTAGTCATACATTTGACCTTTTTGTTCATGTATTGTTTGCTATGATCATTAGTAGAAACAAATCTGTAATAGGATATATATATATATATATATATATATATATATATATATATATATATATATTCCTCAGTAATAAACTAATAAAAAATAGGCATACTTTATTTGTTATGGCATACTTCCTACATTTGTGTCAACAATGTAAGCTGGCACGTGGCAGTCACACGCAAGCGAGGACAGGTAAGGTAACATATTGCGATGCCAAGCAAACCAAAAATGTCAAACAGACTACAGCCTAGAATTAAGTATTGTTATTTTAATATTTAAAAATGAGTGTCTAATTAAAATATTTATTTTACCAATTTTAAATATGACGAACGAGTAAAAAAAGCTCAAGTCAATACCACATTTAATGGTGTTAGAAATAATATATTCCATTTAGAATTAGAAAGAACTGGTTCTGTTCTGTTCTCCTCTCCTCTTTCATGTCCGCACGCATAAGTAATCTGTTCTCCTCTTTCATTTCCGCACGCATAAGTAATCTCTTCTCCCAGGACTATGGATGGCCATACGCCATGTACCATCACATGCTAGCTAGCTTCTCAAACTAAGATTCATCGTAACCAATATAAAACTTCATAACTGAAAAGAAGTTCAAAGCTTCTCAAACTAATTTTACATAGATGACATATCATTAAAAGAAGTTGATTCAATCACTCATTAACTACAACGTCTTATAAATAGAAACAAATGATTCGTTGATTGTGTATTAAAATTAACTCCAAAATTAATTGCAATATTGTTTTTTTTCAAATGTGATACAGGTTTGTGACACTATGGAATAACAAGGGTTTATATTAAAAAATAATTTTGTAGGGTCTTTATTTTTTTCACTCTCTCGAAAGAACCTTAACAACCATGCACAAGCAAGCTTCGTACTCTAGCAAGAAGGTGAAAGCATATGAGGCTCTCTAGTATGGATAAATAAAAAAATAACAACACATTGTCCGAGTTTCTAAGAAGTAGTTATTAATTAAAATGGAGTAATATGGTTTAATTATTTATTTAAAAAATAATAAAAATATGATACTATTTTGTCAATTAAATTCTAAATGATAAAATGATTTTTGAAACATTTTTAAATAAAAACAAAATATTGTTTTCAATTTTTTTACAAACTTCTCATATTCATCTTATTTCCTCCCAAGAAATCCGACTCAATTCAACAAAGGTCCTTTGAAAAATAGGTTTTCCAACGAGAATATTTTTTATACTCAGAACTTGAATCCAAGACATCTGATTAAGATAATAAAGTATCTATCACCTTGGTCAATTCCATATTAGTCCTCTAGAAATTTTTTTTTTCACCGTGTGTTTGAAATAGAAAAAATACAAATAATTTTTTCGCTTCTAAGAAAATACGAATAAATTGATTTGTTAATTGAATTGTGTTTAAAATCTTAAAAAATTAAATGAATTCTTAATTAATAGTAATCTTTTAATTCTATATCTTCCTGAATTCCAGAAGATGTTTTAGGGATCCAGTGTTATCATTCATGCTTTCGCGGCTCCTCCACTGATCTGAAACGCATGCACCAAGACGAAAACCAGAGCCAGATTCACAACGTACATGGACGTTCTGCTCTCGAAGAAGCCCATAGTCCACGACCCAAAAGCAAAAGTGGAAAATATTTCCTGCTTTCGAAAGTGTAAAAATTTTATAATCAAATTAATTTTAAATTATGACATATTCGATTAATCAAAATTGAAACATGATATTATTCGTTAAAGATGATGATAAAGTCATTATAATTATTTTTAAATCAATTAGTAGCACTTAAGATGAAATGAAAAATATCTTGTTTTGTGATAATTTGCTCTTAATCATGTTAGTCTTTGAGATGAAACTACGGATAGGAATCTTTTTTAAACAGTGATTAGATGGAATAAATTTATTCATTATAATAAACTCAAACACAAAACTTGGTAATGTTTTTGCTAATGAACAATATAATAATTATTAATAATACGATAGATATTAATATAATTTCAATAAATATATTCTAACTCTAAACATTCATTTAATTTAAATGTTCGTAAAATATAACACTATTATTCACTTAGACTAATTTTCATAACAAAATTTAATTTAAATTTTTAATATATTGATCATATAAAAAAATTATAAATTATTTATTAATCATATATTATTATATTGTAGTATATATATAAGGATTTTGTTGGTGGATGATATATAATCTCTCCTGAAAATTCTCAAAGAGGTTGGAGTCTTCCGTATCCTTAGTGGGATACGGACACTTATCCCTATCTAAACTTTCTATAACAAGAAAAATAATATGATTGATTTTCATTTTTAATACTTAAAAAATCATACATCATTATTAATATATTTACAGCATATTAATGTATTAAAATTAGACACTTTCAATAAATATTCCAATATTTTCTCTGCACAAACCTGAAAGGCAGGTCGGACATGGCATATAGGTCAGTAATGATGGGATAAAGCACAAAGGCAATAAAAATATAATGGAATGTAAAGTGCCAAAAGCTGCATTGACTCGGTCACCGAGTGTCTCCGCCGACTTGTTATTTGTTAATTTTCAAAGCTCGAATTAATCAAAGGGCATGTACATGGGTAGATTGGTACCCTCAAAGAACCATATATTAGAGCAACAATGATGAGATTAAACCGGGGCATTTTTGCATAAATAAATAAAAAAAATATTATGTATTGAAATAAAATAAAAAATCATATGATACTGAAATGGATAATTTTATATGCATGTAAATATGTTATGACCCTTGTCGTATTTATATACAAAGTGAGTACGTGATTGTTAAATATAACAGTAATTAGTATAAAATTAATTACTGTTATTGTTAATTAGTTTATTTGTTAGGGTATTTTACTTATAATATTAATGAATAAATTATTTTAGATTACTATTGAGTATATTAATTACTCATTACTTAGGTTGTTATTTATTGGATTATTTCTTAGAAATGCTAGGTACATCGATCTATTTAATGATCAAGCCATATTATGTGGGCGATATTGTTAATCATAGATGTTCAATGTTAAACCGTATGTTCTAATCATTTCCACCGTGCATTGAGGCATTTAAATATTGCAAATCATTTATCTCAATTGATGGCACTCATTTTTATGGTAAATATGGAGGTATATTGTTGATGACCATTACGCGAATGACACCCATCACTATTAATTTTAAACACAGACTATCTTAAACTAATTAAATACATAGATTATGAAGTTTTATATTTTACCACCGCAAATCCTAAACTAATGAATTTTTAATTAAAAATTCACTGGTGGTTTGATATTAATTGCTAAATTTAATAAAATAAAAAGCAAAAAAAGAACTATCATCGTCAATAAATCATTCACCTAAGAGTAAGTAAATTATTCATATATATATAATTGAGCATGAATACGCTTGAGACTTGCATATTCAAAATGGGCATGAATATGGTAGGGTCCTTGCGTATTCAATTAAAACATAAATACGCTAGGAGCTCTAGTGTCTTCATACCCATTTTAAATACGGGTCTAAGAATGTATTCACGTGCATCTTAAACGGTTTAAATGTGCACTAAAAGTTTTTTTCAGTTTATATTCGTAAATAATATTTTTTTTTATTTTATTTAGGTGAAAATTCGTCCATGTATCTGTCTATATATACATACTTCACACCTTATGAAATCTCTGTTACTATCTTGTCTTACAATGTTCAAGTGTACCCAATTATGAGTTTATTTTGAAAGTTGAGACTTCAATTATATTGCTGTGAAATATAGATCACTTGGCAGAATTATGTAATGGTACCAGATTAGTCATGATAGGACTTGGTAAATATGTAATTGAAGTCAAAGTTATTACTGACAACAATATTGGTGAAAAAGTTTTCATACCAAGAATAATACTAACTCCCTTAGATTCCATATTGCCATTCAAATTTTAAAGAAGACAATATCTCATCATGATATCTTATAGAATAACAATCAATAAGAGTCAAGGATAATCTTTAATTTGTCAAATTGGACTGATTTTGAAAAATTTGTTTGTAATCATAGTTAATTGTATGTTGCAATTTCAAAGGTTACAAATATAAGAGGATTAAAGATTTTGATATGTCATGATAACGATGAGGGCGCAAGTCAAACTAATAATATTATGCATAAAGAAGTATTTAGAAATGTAGCTTAATTGAAATGTTAATTTAATGTTGAAAATTTTTGGACTATTTAATAGCAGCTGTCTATTGTGTTTCAGTTTAAATAATTATTACCTAAACATTATATAAATATATTTGCAAAATCTCCACGCAACCGCGCGGGTGAAATACTAGTTCTGAGAAAAACTGGGCAGCACTACGCCCTATAGTTATGACTAGGTCCCGGTGCAATGGGGCATCTCAAGGCATCGCTGCATGACTCATGGAGTCATGAATCATGATGATAAATTGATGCTAATTATTTTTTTATTAAATTATAGTGATTTTTGTTTAGGTTATATGATATTTCGCTTTATTATGCGTATATTGATATTTTTATAATGATATAAGAAGGTTGAGTATAACATCACCTAGATTTTATAGAAATTATTATTGAATAATTTATAAAATTTAAGTTTTTAAGTATAATTTTTACTATCTTTCAGCGAAAATTTAAATATTTAAAAGAAAAGACAGTAATTAATGGTCTTAATGCAATCATTCGGAGAGAATCAAGTTGTTAACATGATGACAAGTTCGGATTCTTCAGAACCCATGGATATGTTGTCCGGGTGCTAGTAATATCTAAAACAGTATACTATTGTTTTTCTCCTTTTGGATAAAATTTTATATTATTTAAACTCAATCACTTGCATTATGTTTCTCATTAAGATAAGCTCGTATATATTTACAGTTCAAAAAAAAAAGTTCATATATATTTAATTATGTAGCCATTGGTTTATATAATCTGAGTGTTGTATATTAAAATTCTCCGACCCATGGTTTGTTAGTGCATCGAATAGAAAACGAGTGAAGTTTAAATTTGTTTTACGATGAAAATATAATTAATATCGCTAGACAAATTTATTTTTAAGAAATGAAAACTTTTTTTTTTTGTTTGGAAGTGTTAAGAAGTGCAAACTTTAGGACAGTTCTCGAGAAATAAAAATATAGATCATGATAAATGAATCTTTAAAAACTATCATCGTACATCGATTATATCAGCTTTTGTTAAAAATATAATTTAACCAGTGCTTTTTTTTCATAAACATTTAACCAATGCTTTTAATTTTTAGTAGCTATATCGAGAATCTTTATTTCTTAAATGTAAATTATTATAAATGATATTTTCATCGGATCAATTAAGAGATTTACTCGTATAACGGCCTCGATAGATTATGATTAAATCTACGCTAGAGTGGATTAGGCTCCTATCTAGGTTTGTTGCTTTCTCTGCTTTTATAGGTTTTCTTTCTATCGATGATACGATCCTTTGCCCGGCAATTTGCACAAATTAATGGCGTGGTGGGGATAGGGATGAGCCCACTTGCACAACGAAAAGAATCATTTTTTAACTTTTGGTATAGGATCATTTTTAATGAATGGATTCATTTCTTCAATGACTGCTTGATTGGCCACCACAATGGACATGCAGAGAGACATTTAAACGGATACGCATCAACAATTGCATCAATCAAATTATCATTTCATTTCCAAAGTGCAACATATTGTGTTTGGATGGGCATTCTAAGACGGCACCGCCAACTCAGCGTTCGAGGACGCTCTCCTGTGTACCTCTGCATAAAACAAGTTGTCATTTTCCTGGCTTCAATACTTATCTTACACTGTTTCATCAAAAAAATAGTTATCTTATGCTATGAGCTATGTCATTTCAACGTATAATGTGGAATATTAAATATACACATAACAACTCTTTTACTACATTATATCTTCTTTCTCTTGCACAACCATTTTTTTTTTGGAACCCTACCATGCGCTAGAATTAGTCCCTAGAAGTGTAGAACTCAAATATATGAGTTTTACATGTAATTGATAAAGAATAATATTTGGTATATAATAAAATTACATAATAAATACATATTATATATTTTGTTATTATTAGATGTGATATGTAGTCCTCACTCATCGTATATTAATAGGAATCCAACATCTAATTATATATTTAAGAAGTCCAATTAATTATTAATTGTACTATTTTCATCTAACTGAAATGTCAAATTCTTTTAAATAATGCATCTAATTTTTTTCTCTTTTTTATTAATTAATTTATAGATATGAATTTAATTTTTATATACCGACATCATAAAATTTCTTTATGATGTCATCTAACATGCATTTCCATATCAATTAAAGAGGTTAAGTTCCATACTTAGTAATTAAAAGGTCATGTAAATAGGGAGAATTTGATTGAATAATAGTATAAATATATTTTACATTGTTAGTGCATTAAAATTAATTTTTTTTATATTTCAAAAATTACATTGGTTACAATGAGGCTCGAACCTAAGACGTTCTGAGTACGATGAGCGTTTCACCTACTTATTGTAGGCAGCATCGAGCATGTTACCAACGAGACGGCTAGGTTAAGACGCTTTGTTCAAGGTGCCCAAGGACATGTTCCCCATTTACAACCTCACGTCGAGACCATGAACTATGCTCAAGTTGTAGGCACAACAATTGGCCTTGAGAGTGGATTAGCAGAGCGCAAGAGGCCAACAAGAAGGCCAAGTTTCTCAACTCTTTCTCGAGTGGAGTAGGTTCGAGCAAGGGTCACCATCAACGAGGCCAGGCAAGGTCGGTTAGGTAGGGTTGCCTTCTCAGAGCCTATCCCAATCGACCCAAGCTCCATCACAGACTCAAAACAAGGGAGATAGCCAGTCAGGATGGCAGGTTCAATACGCTGGTCGGTCACATTAGCCTGTCAGACATGTGGTAAGCACCACAGAGTTCAGTGCTTGCTTGGTACATTCATGTGCTACGTCTGTGGTCAGAGTCATAAGTGGATGGATTATCCGTTCATCCAAGCAGTTCTAGCCAAGGGTCAGCGAACCCCACCACACGGTTCATTCTTTTCAGTCGACAACCTAGAACGGTGCAATTTCTCAAGTTGGCATAGGAAATGGAGGTAAGGGCCCTGGCAGGGGTCATCAACCCCATCTCTATGCCTTGACCAGTCAGGACACACCAGTAACATACATGTCAATAACAAGTAGACCTTCACTTGATTCTTAGAGCATACGAAAAATAATGCATAGTTGAGATATCCACATAAAGTGATTTAAGTTAAGTAAATATTCCTAAGGAAGGAGTTGAACCTGTATTTGTTTAAGTATGAAGGTTCAGATGTCATAGCAGAGCAAGTAAGTTGTTCATAAGAACCACAAGCAATGATAAGTGTTGATAAGATTTGGGGACCAAATCTCTTTTAAGGGAGTAGTATGTAATATCTCAAATACAAAATTTATTAGCATGTGATATAAGTTATGTTATTATTATTATTATTATAAAACCAACATGTTGCTATTGATGTTGGTATACAGCATTGGTTTTACTATATATATATATATATGTAATTGCGAAATGTTTTAGAGCTTGTTTTATTATTATTATTATTATTATTATTATCATCATTATTATGATTTTATGCATCTTGGTTGTTGTCTCATGAGAAGGTTACAAGTGAGGACCTACTCATGAATTTTAGATGAAACTTACCCTTATCTTTTTCCATTCCAGATACATTAGCTATTGCCGATCCTTCTCGGCCACTTCCTCCAGTAGAGCTTTTCAATTGGTGAGCTTCATTTCAGAGTGAAGTATTCATTTTGTTGTTGATATAGAGTATTCTAGTGTCATTGTGGGTAAGGTCTTGGACCATAGATATAGTTTAACATTTTGTTACCATGATATACTTTGTATTTATATAATTATAGTTTTCATGGTTACCTTGCACATAGAGTAACTCATATATTTTGTATTAAGAGACAAATTTAGAGTTTGATTATGAAATTATTTATGATGATCTTGATTTAAAGAACTAGAGATTTATATCAGAGATGAAATTATGTTTTAGAAATGTATTTTATTATTAAAATATGCATATAAAGAAGACTTAGAAATCGCAAGGCTTATATGGAGGTGAGATTTCGCCTGATCATGTTTTGGTCGTAACAATATTATTCTTCCTTTTAAAAAGATGCAGTAACTATGATGTAGGGGCTCGTTAATTTGCTTTAAGATTGATTAACTGCTCATTAATAAATGAATCAATCTTATCATAATCACTTTTGCACAAAAATTTTCAATATTGTATTGATTTAAAGGATCAAATGTACTAGAAATTACATGAGAGAAAAGTTTTAAAAAATCTACTCTTAAATAGCCCTTGGCTTAAAGAAAAAGAAACGTTAAGACAGTGTTTGTAACATAAACAATTCGAATTTATTTGATTTGTAAATTAAATTTTCTGTTTTTTATTTTTAAATCTTATCAAATTTGATGAGAATTGATTTGATTTTAAAGTTTTAATACAAATCAAGTTCAATTTTAAAAATTCCAAATATTATTTAATGTATTCTAAGAATAAAAAATAATTTAAGTCTATTCAAGTCATATTTTTATATAACCATCCAAAGCACAAAATTTAACATAAAAATCAAATTATTTCAAATAAAACAAAATCAATTTATAATTTTAGTCATTATAAGCACTGCTCAGATAGCTTTTTTTTTTTTTGGACTCATAGCTTTTTTATTATAATTATAATATCTGAACAATTTTGATTAACTATTGGAAATCTAAACTCTGGGACCTAAATTGGTAAACAAAACAACTATTTCTAAGATAGTTCTCCAATTTTTGAATCCTCAACTTTATAGTTACAGCTCACTTAGGACTCAGTTTATTTCTATTGAGCTAATCTCATTGGATTTATTTCTAGACTAGTCCTATTGGATCGTATAACTTGGCTCAATCACCTTAAAACCAACACAGTTTTTATTAGTTTGGTTAATTCTTTTTTTGTTCATTGTAATTCAAAAATTATATTGATTACAATAATATTTGAATATAAAAGCTCATATATATTATTTAAATCTCTTATCATTAGATCAATACTAATAATTTAGTTTGGTTAATTCTTGACAAACTCTAATCTCTCACAAATGAAGTCCAATTACCACCGTACCACCAAAATAGAAAAAATCTTTTCCATTAAATGATTAGATCTGCACCTCAATTATCATTACACGCCCATGGAGGGGATTGAATCTCCCAAAATTAAATCACATCTCCTTCATATAGAGGAAGTAAACTTGCAATGATCATGATATAGTATGACATATGATTCTCTCTTTTCATCATCCACATAATTAACGAAAATTTCCAAGACATCTTTCCCAAACTAGAAAAAATTTACTGCAAATATGTTACTACACAATAATTATTAGCATTATATATGGTTTTTTTTTATTATGGAAAAGAGAAATTCATCAATGAAAAAGTCCAACGAAACTTACAAATTAAAATAGATACATTAAGAAACAAATGCACTATATGCTCCAAGCTGATCGATGATCTATAAATGTTTAAGCATTTTTTGCATCAAAGACTAACACAACAAATACATTAAGAAACAAATACATTCTATACAAGTGTTGCAATTTGAAGAACGTATCAAGTCTCTTTTTAACACAGATTTGAAAGAAAATAAAAGGAAAAAATTCCACAAAGAGAAAATAAAACACCCATAAATGGCACAAATAAAAACATCACAAAGAAAATAACAAAACCAAACACAAAACTCTAAACAATGGAAATAAAAAAAAATGGTGGGACTGCCACCAAAAAATAAAGATGACAATTAAGCTTAACAAGACTCATACAAGAGAAACCAGATAAAAGGGGAAAAAAAGTAAGGATTAGGAATTTAGAATTTATTAAGGAAGAGAAAATAAGACTGAATATGAAGGTAAAGGTCCTAATTCAAAGGTTTAGAGTTAAATCATTCGATAAGGGTTAACGAAATATAATAAAAAATATATATAAATATATACATATGATTAATTAGAATATAAATAAATATATTAAATTATTAATGTTAACATAATTAACAAAAAAATATTTATAAGTCTATAAAAATAAACATAATCGATACAAAATTTCTAGTCTAAGTCACAATACGTCATAAAACATTTAAAAATAATATTTGTTAGTAACTAACGAGATTTATGGTAACAACTGCGAATGACGAGAAAATAATAATAACCCAATAATTTTTATTAGTGACATTCTTTGATTCTATTTTTTTTTGTTTTTGCGTGTGTAGCTGTATGAGATATCAGTATTTAAGTTTTGAAAAAAAAATATTTAAAATGAAAATCAAACCGATTCGTTCGTCGATTTCTTCAATTTTAACTAATTTTAACTTTTCCTAATTTTTAAAGTTTAACTGGGCAAACTAATAATCGATTTCAACCACTAAGTCTATTGATTTGAAATTTATCATGTAGCATTAAACTTTCTGACACGAAAATCTTCATTAATCCACTATACAACGGCTTTTATGCCAGAGCATCAAAATGTTTCTAGAGGTTTTAAGTTCAGAGAAAACTGTCTGCATCAAGCAAGTTCTTCACGTAAAAACATACTAACATTTATGAAAAAAATCATCATAAAAAATAAATGAAAATTATGAAATATGTAATTAAGAAATTACTAAGTAAGTAATTATTTTGTTCCCTTTATTTGGATGAGTGAAACTTTATTATTTTTTATAAAATGGAAAAAATTTCATAATACACTTATAAATAAGTAAATAAATGAGGATTTTCCCCCTTCACAGTAATACAGGTAATTAAGTTAAAGCGACCCGCATCCATGATTGTAATTGTTGCCTTATGATGTGACTTGTTTCCATTATGTACATTTTGCGTTCGCTTTGAGCCAAGTAATTGATTGACCACTCAACGTGGATCGATTGTGGTTCTCTTGGCAATGTTAGAGTTCAGACACGGTGGATCACAAATTGAATTGAATTCTATAAACAATTCTTCGATGGTGAGTTGAGTGTGATCACAAATTCAGAGTCAAATGGAATTTTGGTAGAATTATTTTTAAAATAATTAATAAGGAATGAATTGATTTTAAAATAATTGATTTGTATTTGAAAAAAGATATTTAAAAAATAAATTTAGAAGAATTGATATGAGATGAAAAAATAAAAATTAATACTTTCACCCACTAAAATCAATTTTAATGAAAAGTGAATCACTTTTATTAACAATAAAAATACAAAATAAACACATTTATTTTTTCTCAACTTAATTATTCTCAATGCAACCGAGAAATATCGCGTAACCAAACAAGCAAATACTGAGCAGCAGAAAGTAAACATTGAAATTTGAAGGCATAAACCAAAACCAAAGAAAATGCGTTACAACTAAGAATCTTTCCTCCCGTGTCCTTAAACAAACGTTTGCATCTCAGGCACAGCATTTATGCGTTTTTTTTTCCCTTTGCGGTTTCGGTTTTGTGCAAACAGAAACTTCTACACACAGTCACGCACCACAACACAATGACAATAGAGTACCCCCAATCTTATCAACTTTATTCCATTTCCTCTTCAATTCCCCTTTCCTTTACTATTATTAAAGAAATAAAAGAAAAAGCTGCTTTATTTAATTTTTTTGCGCCTGCGTTTACGGTGCGTTTTGTTTTTCTTCCCTTGTTGTTGTCTTAATATATGGTGCTTGACCTCTATTCTCATCAAAGTAGAGAGCTTTACTTGGGACCCACTCTAACTTGTCACTTCAGTATTTGATCACAAATACACGTGGCAGCTTACGCATCGCTTACCGTCTTTCTCCCTCTTTCCCACCCATCATTTTAAGGCCTTCTCCTCACGCACTTCAATTTCAGGGAAGCATAACCAAGCTTCTCTTTTCCAAAAAACACACACAAAAAAAAAAGAAGAAGAAGAGGAAAAAAAAGAAGAAGAAGCAAAGGTATTGGCTTTGTTCATCTCCTCTTTAGCTGTAGTGGTAATTTTGTTATTCGTAGCCGTGATGCTTTGTTTTCTGCTTTTACTAATTGTTTTATGCTTTTGATAATTTGCCTAGTTTCGTTTTTTCATTGCTTCTCCCTTACGCCTCTAGGGTTTTGCCTGATTGACTGATTTATATTTTGGTCATGTCAAATTTGATAAAGAAAAAAAGGGGGCTGTTTTTCGATCATTGTTCTTTTAATCTGTTGTGCTCGGGTTTGATCATTCTGCTTCTGTATCAAGTTTGAAACTTCCTGCAGAGTCTTAATCATATAATTGAGAAACACGTAATGGGTATTTATGTAATGTGCTGAATCACCCCTATAAGATTAGACCCCCTTTTTTTAATATATTTTTATCATGATTGTGTTTATCCTTCTGATTCTTTCTTTCTCAGTTGTCTTGGGTGGCCTTGGACCCATGCGTTTTCCTTTGTTTGGTCGTGGTTATCTTTTTGGTACAAGTTGTTTTCTGAAATCTAACTGTGTCTGGATTTTATTTTTTTGAAGTTAAAAAAATAGTTTATAATCTTAGTTAAGTTCTCTTGCACGGCTTTGAAGAAAATAAAATGATTATTTCTCAATTTTAATCAATTACTCTGCTATGCCTATGCCTTATCCGTTGCCCTTTTTCTTTTCTGTCAGCTGAGAAAGGTGATGCTTTTTGTTGAGGTGAAACTGAAATGATTGGCAAAGAGAACCTGAGGACCGAGGACTTGAACTTGTGCTTTGAGAGGCTTATGATGGTAGCTGGTGGTGGCAGTGAGAAAGGAGGGAAGATGAAAGCTGGGGTGATCAATGAGTGGAAGGACATCCCTGTGGAGCTCTTGATGCAGATTTTGTCTCTTGTGGATGATCAGACGGTGATTACAGCCTCTGGAGTTTGCCGTGGATGGAGAGATGCAATTTACTTTGGCCTTGCTCGTTTATCACTCTCATGGTATTGCTCTCTATCTCTCTCTCTAATGTCCCATGTGTGCTTGTAGGTTGTGAGAACTGAACATGGCTGGTCCTTGGTCCTTTTTGTATCTCTCTCCAATTGAGGGTTATGTTGAAGTGATGCTTTCTTCCTTCCTTTTGCATATTTGTGTTTGATTGAGTTTGATATGCTGCAATCTTGATGCTTGCACCATGCTTTTTTTTTGGGCTCACTTTTACCATAAATTCATGCCTCATTAGTGACTTTCAAATATGTCCTATACTTATCCCTATCCTCTTGGCATGAAGCTGAATTGCTTCCTTTGTTATGTAATTAGGGAATCCCCAAGTTTGATGGCCCGATCAGTATAACTGGCGTATATTTTCAGTGTTCAAGAATAAGCTGGGGTTTTATCATGAAAATGAAGTGTTATACAGGGTTTAGGAAAGGCCTTTCACTTGCTAAGTCAAGTTGGGTTACTTGCTGTGTTGTGGTTTAAATCTAAAAAAAAAATTGTTTTCAAAGTTGTTCATGTGAGTTGTTACAGAACTTTAAAGCTATGAAAACAAAGCTTGTGTTCAATTAGTAGGCTGTCTGAACCTTTTCTTCCTTGCGAACTGTTGTGATTTTTTGAATTGGTTTCTATCCTGGACTTTTGAAATATAGTGATAAGTGATAACAGGATTGTGTAATTCCTCTCCCTATTCAGGTGCAGCAAGAACATGAATAACTTGGTTCTTTCTCTTGTTCCAAAATTCACAAAATTGCAAACTCTAATCCTTCGTCAAGACAAACCTCAACTAGAGGATAATGCTGTTGAGACTATTGCAAATAGCTGTTATGACCTGCAGATCCTGGACCTCAGTAAAAGCTTCAAACTCACTGATAGGTCACTTTACGCCATAGCCCATGGTTGTCGTGAACTTACGAAACTGAACATCAGTGGATGTTCAGCATTCAGTGACGATGCCCTGGCCTACCTTGCCAGTTTCTGCAGAAAACTGAAAGTTCTAAACCTCTGTGGATGTGTTAAAGCAGCAAGTGACACTGCATTACAGGTATGGTTGTGGTAGACTAGTTGCTTGTCATAATCATGTAAGAACTAAGGTGTAGCATAACATAACTAAATGAAATGCAGGCTATAGGACACTACTGCAATCAGTTACAGTCTTTGAACCTTGGATGGTGTGACAATGTTGGTGATGTTGGAGTGATGAGTTTAGCTTATGGCTGTCCTGATCTTAGAACAGTTGACTTGTGTGGCTGTGTCCTCATAACAGGTATTTCATTCCAAGTTAGGCAGTTTAAATCTGGAATTCTCTTTACAGAATATTTGAGTTTTGTGCACCCATATTCTCAATGGATCCATAATTTCCATGGCTACCTTTTGCTTTATGCAGTTTTAGACTTTTAGCAAATGGCATAATACTTAGTTTGAATGCTCTGATGTTGTTATTTTGCAGATGACAGTGTGATTGCTTTGGCAAACAGATGCCCACGCCTGAGGTGCCTTGCACTTTACTACTGTAAGAACATCACTGACAGGGCAATGTATTCCTTGGCACAAAGCAAAGTGAATAGGATGTGGGGATCTGTAAAGAAAGGAGGAAATGATGAGGATGGCCTTATGACTTTGAATATCAGTCAATGCACTGCACTTACCCCTTCTGCTGTTCAGGCGGTGTGTGACTCATTCCCTTCACTCCACACATGCTCAGGCAGGCATTCACTCATCATGAGTGGCTGTCTCAACTTGACCTCCGTGCATTGTGCTTGTGCTGTCCATGCACACCGTGCAGTCACCACTTTCCCTCATCCAGCTCATTGAGCACTTGCTTTCATGTACACATAACACTTCCAGGAAGTGCCCTTATGGGTTCAGAGAAGTGAAAGCCACCCCTCTTCCCCTTTTCTTTTGTAGATAAGTTTGTGTTGACATATGTATATGTAAGAGACTTGTGCTGCACATAAGCAGGCAGTTATGTTTTCTTGAATGCTTAGGATTATGTAGAACATGTTGAGGTTATTATGTCCTTAGCTTTGCTTTGATCCCCAAATTACATGTGAAAGGATAAGACAATTTGGATGTAAAATTTGGCTTGTTCCTATTTGACTATATAAATTTGTAGGGAGACATGAACTTCTTAACATGTATGGCTTTGTGGCAGCTAGGATGAACATATAATGTTTTTCTGTACCCGTGCTTCACATTCAATTCGAGAGAAAACTTGGGTGGAGTTGGCTTTTGGTAAGAAAAATATTTTTGTACTAACAAGAATATTATTTGTATTAATAAGATATGAATATCGTGTTGATTAATATGTCATTTATTATTAGATGAGAAATGGATCTAATTTGAATGAGATTTACATTCTATTCAATGGTGAATGAGATGTGAGTTGGTATAATGTTATGTATTATGAGTATAAATAATTTAACTCTATTATTAAAGTAAATGCTGCTATGCTAAAGCAAATTGAATAAAAATAATCATCCAGTACGTGTATATATTAAGAAGTGTAAGGATGGCTAATTTGTAGTCATCTTTTGCTATTTGAGGTCGTAATCCTGAAACTAGACAGTGTGGTCCGTATACAGAATCTTGTTGGTCTCTCCGAATAATCGAATAGATGATACTGAGTACCACGCAAGGAGTCAAGGATTCGTTCTATGGGCAATTTTTCGTGCCGCATGGATATGTTAAATAAGCCAAAGTGATTGCGACTGTTTTGGCTTTAGGGGAAATCACTGAAGAGTGATGAGGTGGAGATATTCGACCTTAGTGAATGGTAAATTGATGTTTAGTTGTGTTGTTGACTGTTACGTTGGATAGATTATGGCGGATACAAAATTGACATGGCGAATTGTGGACTTGCTAGCATCACCTCTAGTCTCTAGATGATTCTGGTTGAGGTTGTGCATTTATGACAGTATCTTGACTGTTTCCGATTGCACGTCACTAAGACCCCTCTAGATAGTTCTTGTGAAACTTCCTTCTGGGATAACCTTGTCGCACGAGCCAATCAATTCTATCTTATTTTTAACTATTATTGGTATATGTTTATTGCAAATAATGATCAATTAATAAAATCATAAATGTATAAAAGGGTTGACATTGGCGAACAACCGACTCATTGACTAGTATACCACACGCTAAGTGTTTATTGGAATTGTCCTTTTACGTAATTCACATTCAAGCACTTGTATTTCAACAATCCACGCGTTGTCGCAGATTTGATAAGCCCCTTGGATTTTCACACACTATAATAATATTTCAGTAATTGTGGGGACTAACTTCATTACGAATATAAGATGCTCCAAACATTGTGAATATGTAAAGTAAAATCTGGTGGATTATGCAAGGCTATAATATATGTCACCTTGCATGAAGTAAAATTCAAGTTGAATTTGTATTTTTTATCAAGTTGACCTGTTAAAATGGAGCACATTAGAATGTCCAAGCAATGACTTGCTAAAACCGTGAATATACATGAGGAAGATATCAAATTAAGTTTGTATTCTTCTCTTATTGAATGGTAGTGCATGATCAAAGGAAGTCAAGTAAGATTGCACCGGAACTTGCCAACTATAACAAGCTAAACCATATATTTGTTAGTTGGTGTAAGTTGGATTTCGCTTCATAGTTAAGCATAAATCACCGCCAATGTGCACTATAAATAGATGGTGGTATTCATTTGTGTAATGCACCACAAATATGTAGTCTAAAAGTAAGTTAGAGAGAACTGTGGCCTTAGAGAGAAATATTAGTTCTCTTATAATATATT
Source organism: Dalbergia oliveri (assembly GCA_030441495.1). Classification (NCBI taxonomy): domain Eukaryota; kingdom Viridiplantae; phylum Streptophyta; class Magnoliopsida; order Fabales; family Fabaceae; genus Dalbergia; species Dalbergia oliveri. Next base: position 9,867,411 of record JAMLFY010000003.1, on the reverse strand, counting down.
TCCTTATGTGTTCGTAATCTTCATTTATAAGGGAGAGTGCTAATGTTGAGATATTGTAATTTTTCTACTTAATTAAGATCTTTCATTTTTGTCAATAATATTTGTGTTAGTTTCATATTTCTCATATTCAAATTAATAAGCAATGTGTCTATGAGCATGTGAAAAATCTCCCAAAATAAATCAGTTTTGTCAACTATGTCTATGTTTATAAATAGGGTGAATATCACTGACATCCCTTGAGGTTTTGATATATGACACTAAACCCCATTCTTTCCACAAAATAACACTCCACCCCAATGTTTAAGTGAGCAAACAGTGTTAAAAAATCCATATCTCCTCCTCTTCCTCCTCTTCTTCATCATCATCATCTAATTTGAAATTTTTCTCACACTAACCCAACTCTATTAAACTCCGGTAATGTGATTTCTTCACAATAGTCTGACTTCTTCGCATCAAGAATTCTTAGAGCTAGCACCATAGCAACCATCACATCAAGAAGCACTTGCTTCCAACAACCAATACAACCAATAAAGTATGTAGAACCTCTACTTCTCACCTTCATGCACAAACCCAAGGTCTTTGCATCCATTATCAGCTCTTGGAATTGCAATATTTCATAACATTCTTGCAATGGTGAAGGTAGTTAGTGTAAGAATACTGTTGGAAATAAATACACAATTTTCTACTTGCAAGAACAAGAGGAGCAACTATACCAGTAAAATAATCGCAGCAATCAACACAATAATAAACAGAACAATAATAGGAACAATGTATCAAGATTTTTAACGTGGAAAAATTCCCTCAATGTAAGAGATAAAAACCACGGATCGTCAAGACCAAAGAAATGGCTCCACTATAATCAAAACAGGTACAAGAGAGTCTCAAATATGTGCACAAATCGTGCTAACAACAAGCAAAACTAATTAAACACCAATACTCAAAATTGAGGACAAGGAATCATGAAATACACCAAAATTGGAGCTATTGTCCAAGACCGGTTTCTTACACTCTGAATCGTGTCTCAACAATCTAACCGTTCAAAATGAAGAATCAGATGTTTAAAACCTTTTGTCCAAGTTTCAGCCCGATCCAATGGTGGACGGCTTCAAAAACACCAATTTACGATGATAGCTTGAACCAAGGAAGAGATTCTCCAAACAAAAGTAGAATTGCGATGCAAGATTAATATCTCACACTCCATACCTCTTATCGACGATCAAACCGTTCAGAATGAAGAACCAAATACTAAAAACTTACTATAAAAGTTTCAGCCTGATCCAACGGTGAATAACTATACAAACCTCAAATTACAGAGGCATGTTGTATCAGAAAACTGGTTCTCCAAACAAAAATAGAACCTCTATGCAAGCTTAATGTCTCACACTCCAGATCTTTTCTTGACGATCAACCGTTTAGAATGAAGAGCCACCTATTATGAATCTGGTGATTAAATTTCAGCTCGATCCAATGGTGGATGACTTCAAAACTCCAATCTACGACTGTTCGCAGGGAAGGTGAAAAATGGGTTGGTTTGTATTTTTCTCTTCACTCTCTCCTTTGTGGCTGCAAATTTCACTAAAATGAGCTAACCCTCTCTACCCTAGCAGCCCCCTCTTAGTCAAGTAAGTGAAGTGTTATTGGGCTTGCTCATTTTTGGCTTCTCACATAGGAAGGGAGTTCAAACCCAACAAATACTGCCACATCAACACACACACACACACACACACACACATATATATATATATAGAGAGAGAGAGAGAAGCCCATTTAATATGATGGGATTTGGGTTGGAAATGTCACAAATGAAGAAGAATCCCAACCTAAAAAAAATGAAGAACTCATTTCTAAACAAGAAGTTGAAGATGCACCCAATGAGGACCCTAATTGTTGCGGTGGTTACAATTCTCCATTTGTGCAGAGAAAGCACATTGTTCTTCATCAAGGGTCCCTCTTTGTGCCTAATCATGGTGTTCCTCTTGGTTGAAAGTGTTATCCCTTTTTCTTTGGTTCTTGAGGTTTCTACTATGTGGGGTTTGGGGGATTAGAGGTTGAATAATTGAGGAATAAAAGTTGTGATTGGGAGGAAAGGTATTTGGGTTTGATTTAGAAAGTGACATTGATTGATGATTAAGATACAAGCTTCTCTCATATTGTTATACACACATATATATGAAATAAAGGATTGAAGGAATGATCTTGGTGGAATACTGATACATACAATATATTGCATGATGATACACATTGTCTTGGTTGCTTAATTATCCTGCACTTACTCCATCTATGATTTTTTTAAATATAAAAATAAAAAAATTAGTATAACTTGGTTAATATGGAATATTCTGTTAGAATATTACTATCTGAAACTTAACATTTTGCTTGGGTGGATTGTCAGTTTAATTGAAAATATGGGGTGAAGTGCTAATTTTTATGAAAAATGGAGTTAAATGTCATTATAAGAAGTCTCGAGGGGATAATTGATATTTACTCTTATAAATATAGGAAAAACTTCTTTATTTTAACAAACCATCGTCATCAACATGATCCCCCCGTCAAAAAAGAATCACTTGTTGCGTCTGTAAACAAGTTGTGGGTCATTATTAAGCAAACCAAATCAAATACTGGAATACAAAGGTATTCCAAACGTAAACATGCATCAGTGTCATAAATTTTCATGTGGCATGACTCTTAGCCAAGACTCAATATTTTTTTAAATTCCTTCTTCTTTTTTTTTGACGTGTTAAAAAGGGATCACAGTTAAATCAACGTAAAGTCAAAGTTAGGATTTAACTTTTTTAAAATGAGATAATTTTTTTTTTTTTTTTTTGCGGAATCAACGTGAACAATTCTCCGGTAATTAAACTAGCAAGAATTCCAAATTTTAACACCTCTCAATAAACAAATGTGGGCCAAAAAAATCTTTGCATATTTTGCGAGCATAGATACTCTAATTTTTATTTTTATGTTTTTTGATGGAGCCTAGATTCTCTAATTATGTTTATGAGTATCGTAAACGCAGCTTTATTTTAATAAATCAACGTCAGTAACAATTATATGGGTCATTTGCTTTTCTGTATACAAATTTCTGGTCATCAAGCAAACCAAGTCAAATACTGGAATATTAAAAAGGTATTCCAAATGTGCATCACTGTCAGTGTCATCAATTTACTTGTGGCATAGCTCTTAGACGAGACTCAATCTCTCTCAAATTCCTGGTTTCTTTTTCCATCGTGTATTGAAACTCCGGAATCAAAATTAAATCCACAGGAAGTCAACAGTTAGAATTTGGCTTTTGTAAAAATGAGAAGGAAAAGTTGTTGTGGAATCTGCATTTTCAACTCCTAAATGATGAAACTAGAATCCTTAATTTGGACACATGTTTTTAAGTAAACAAATGTACGTAAAGAGTAAAAATCTTTACTACTTTTTGTAAATATAGGATTAGGGTGCTCCAATCTCTAACTACATTTGTGAGTATTTTTTTTGGGTCAGAAATTTGCGAGTATTTCAAACACTGGACTAAGAAAGGCATTCCAAATGTAAACCGTCCGGGCCCATCATCTTCACTTGCCTTCCGATCCGTTACAGCAATTGTTTTCAGACTCGGGGCCATATTGAGTATAAAAAGGGCCACATATAAAAAAAAAAAAAGAGACCAAAACTTAGAATAGAAGTAACTAAAAGGTCCTACCGGGAGTCGAACCCAGGTCGCTGGATTCAAAGTCCAGAGTGCTAACCACTACACCATAGAACCATTCGTTTATTGGTATGAGTAAACAATTATACTAATAGTAAAATTATTCGGGTGCTACATCATACAAATGATTACGTGCTTTTTAATAAAACTCGTTATTTATATGTTGTTTTCTATTAAAAGAGGTACAAAATCTGTTATAATTTAGCTCATATACCAATTAGATGTTAAAAGTTATATATATATATATATGATGAATGGGTCATTAACTTCGGCTTTGTGCGAAAAATATCATCTTAAATTAGCATTTGACAACAAAAGAATCGATGAAAATCTGAAAATAATGTCCTGATTATGTATATTGTTCCCGTTGATACAGGATTTCTTTTTATCAAATTCGAATTTCTAGTATGGTCTATGCAAGCGACTTATTTGATGATAATTTAGACCATAAGTTACTAAAATATTTGTATTAATTTGATTTGCACAAATGTGGACCTATTGCGGATTTTTTTGTAATTCAAAAATTACATTAATCATGATGAAATTTGAACCTAAACCTCGTGCACGCTATCTAAATCCCTAACTACTAGACCAATTATAGTAGCTTCTCTTGGGGTATGCTTGATTCTCCTTTGTAAACCCCATGATTGACTATGAATAAAATTAATTTTGTTATAATTGATTTTGAGGTAAAATGATTTTATATTTGGTAGTTTGATTTAAAAAGTGATTTTGACAAATTAATAAAATAAAAACCTGAAAACAAAATCCACTTCTCACTTCTATGAGCTCTATGGCTTAAGTGGATTTATTGAGGAATCTAGTGTGGGGCAAACAAGATTTTTTTGTTTTTTTTGTTTTTTTGTCGAAAAGATGACACTATACATATCCTAGAATAAGATACTACATATTAGTATTATATAAATTTAAAATTAAAAAATTATATATACCAGTGCAAAAAAATAATACATATTTCAAATGATAATCTTAGTGTGAACGCATTTAATCATTTTATTCCATTCAAGAAATTAAGTTCAATGAATAAGTTTTTTTTATTATCACACAAATTTTAAATTAAAACATTAATTATACATAACAGTGCAAAAAATAAAAAAAATTAATTTCAAATTATACTCCCTCTATCCTTAAATAATTGTTTATTTTAAAAATTTTCTCTATTTAGAAATAATTGTCCATTTCAAAAATTCAAGTAGCATTAATTATTTCTTTTCAATAATACTCTTATTAAATACTATTAGGGATGAGAGAGATATAGTGGAGAAGAAATAAGAAAATTGAATTATTAAAAAGAAATAAATGTAACCCAGTATATTACTTTTAATTTTTTCTAACTTTGATAATTTTTCAATCATTTCTTTAATTTTAATGCACATTTAAAACTGGACAATTATTCAAGAACGGAGAGAGTAACTTTAACTATTAGTGTGAACACGTTTAATTATATTTTTTCCACTCATTAAATTGAGTTTTTGACTAAAATATTTCTTTTTTTATATAAAAGAGTTTTTGAATAAAATATTGATCACTGTGTAAGAATCGGTGTTTGCTAAGACAATCTCTAGATTATTCATGCATGATGCCTGGTATATTTACCAGTTATTTTGAACTACGTTGCCTATACAGCATTCGATTAAAAGCTGAATAGGCAGTCAAATTATTTCAAAGTAAGATTAAAAAAAATAAAATTACCGAGTATCCACCTTACCCTTACTCTTGACCTTGTCTACAATTGAAAGTTACTTCTTAAATAAAAATATTCCAATACTTAAAAGTGGATAGATAATTAGATCCAGCAATTATGATCGTTAGATTTAATGGTGCCAATTTTAGATAATAGAATGGGTATTAATTGAACATCCACTTTGGATATTAGAATAACAATGTATTTCTTAAAACCTTGAACTGTTACTTCATACCATACCACTACTCATCAACCCTGCTAAGAGTTACCATGGTAAAGAATAAACCCAATATTTCACACATAAGAACAAAACCATATGATCTCAGACACGCATTCTTTAAGCCAAGGAATAATACTCGCTTTTAATTTGTTTAATATGGCTTCAGAATTGAAAGCCATGCAAAGGTGATCCTCAAGGACTATGTGTTATGCTCTCCCTAAATTGCGCGGCAGTTTTACATACAGACTCTAAAGCCAAACCACAAGGTTAATGTGTTTCAACTTTCAACCCTTCTTCAGTTTACTTGGAACTTGGTCCCCGAAGTCCCGCAGTCTAACTCGGATTCAATCCCTCATCATTTTTGTCTGCATTGTTATTTATTAATTATTGTAGTAACTCCTAAGACTAACTCATTTACTGATCTTGCTCACACCAAAAGTTGACTTGGAACTGATGAGTTTGTTCATTAATGTATTATTATTATTATTCAATTCAGACACACACAAAGACATTCTCTGATCTCTATTTACAAGACCTGTCTCACAAAAATTCTCCTTGATTAAACCTAGCTAGTTTTGTGTATACTGTGGCAGATATGATTGGCTCAAAATGTGATACGTGGAGTAGCATTTTAGCCTCCTAGAAACTTCTATGGCAGCTATATACGTACGCATACGCTGTGGTTTATTTGGAACAAAATAAGCTCAGATTAATTGACAGTGATGACTCTCTTTATTTAGAATTTAAACTAAAGTTAAGAGAAGGAAATGCACACTAACAGATGAAAAATCTTGGCAGATATATGGCAGAGATTAATTTTGTTACAAATTAATCTAACTACGTGTTTTTAATTGGAAAACGCTGAAAAAATTAATTATTCTGAAAAAATGTAGCCATCATTAAATTATTAATTTTTTTTTAAATTGTTTGCTGAAAGAAGAAAAAATTAAATTTCCGTCCTTGGCTATGAACATATACAGCTGTTAGACAACAGAAAAACTATTTCTTGTTGACAAAATATTCTATTTTATTCTTGTGCTGAGAAACGCCTAACTAGTAATTAAACTACTGCTAATCAAACTACTTGTTGTCTCACATTTTTAAGCAAACGCAACTGAAAACAAAAATTAAAAATTAATTATCACTCCCTGGATTCCAACTCAGCTACCCCGTGCCAACTAAAAACCATGCAACAGAGTTCAGTTAACAAGAGACACTTATAAAACTCCAAGTTCTCAGCAACAAACAAAAGCAAAACTAGAAAGCTAGAAAAAACCATGGAGATTGAAGTGCCTGTTGTGATTGTTGGTGGAGGCCCTGCAGGCATAGCAACTGCAGGGTGCCTCAATAAGCTCAACATCTCCAACATTGTCCTAGAAAGAGATGATTGTCATGCATCTCTTTGGAGGAAAAGAGCCTATGACCGCTTGAAACTTCACTTAGCCAAAGAGTTTTGTAACCTTCCCTATATGCCTTTCCCTTCTAATTCACCAACATTTGTCCCCAGGGTTGATTTCCTGCGCTACATAGACACCTATGTGGCGCATTTCAATATTGACATCAAGTGCAACCGCTATGTGGACTCTGCTTTTGTTCATGAGAGCAGTGGCAAATGGAAGCTCATTGTTAAGGACACATCTTCTTCTGATGCTGATGATGAGATTTACGTTGCGGATTTTCTTGTGGTTGCAACAGGTGAGAATAGTGAAGGGTACATCCCAAAGATCGATGGGTTGGAAAGCTTTGAAGGAGAGTACATGCATTGCAGCAAGTACATGAATGGGAGAGAGATGTATGCCAAGGATGTCTTGGTTGTTGGATGTGGCAATTCTGGCATGGAGGTCACTTATGATCTCACCAATTGGGGTGCAAATACCTCCATTGTTGTCAGAGGCCCTGTAAGATGTTTTCTCTCTTGCCAACTTTTTACGTGGGTTCTTCATGCAAATTCAATTTTTGTACATCCTAAGGCCATCGATTGCCTCATTATTTGAATTCATATTTTGAGACATGAAAAAAAGACACCATTATTATATGTCCTTAGAGTAAGAGAAATGTTTTACTCTATTCGTATAGATAAAGTGTCAAGTAGTAAATGAAACAGAATAAATTTTTTTTTACATTAATGCATATTTTATTCTTACAAAAGTAAATTCATTAGTTTGAATGTAATTCGATGTTGTCAGATTTACAAAAGCTTTTGATTCTTTTTGTCATCTCATTTGGTGTCTATCTTTTATGTAAAAAATACATTTTCCTACCATTGATTATATCTATTTTAAATCTGAAATTAACTTCATTAATTTTTGGCTATATATGTTTAGATGCACTATTTTACCAAGGAAATGGTGTACGCGGGGATGTTAATGCTGAAACACCTCAAAATGGAGAAGGTGGACAAGATCATGGTGCTTATGAGCAAATTGAAGTATGGAGATCTGTCCAAGTACGGCTTGAGCAGGCCAAAGGAAGGACCCTATGCAAGGAAAGCAAGGGGTGGTACTACTCCTACCATTGATGTGGGTTGCGTGAAAAGGATTAAGCAAGGCATAGTGAAGGTAGCTATAGAGATATTAAATTTGATTGCATATTTGCTAGCTCCATTAATTAACTAACTTCATAAATTAATTTCTTAATTGACAATAGAGACACCATCAATTTGACTGTCGTCGTCTATATTCAGGTTTTCCCAGGTATTTCAAAAGTAGAAGGCAAAACAATTGAGTTTGATGATGGAAGAAAAGATCAATTTGATGTTATCATCTTTGCTACCGGATACAATACCAATGTGCTCAAGTGGCTTAAGGTGCATTCTGATAATATACATTTGTCCCGATAAGTCCCAAATTTAGTTTTAGAAATGTGCCTGAACCTTACAACAATTTCTTGTTTGTGTCACGTTATTTCCTCTCAGGATTACAAAGAGCTGTTCAATGAGAATGGAATGCCTAAACCATCCTTTCCAAATCACTGGAAAGGAGAACATGGAATCTATTGTGCTGGATTTTCAAAAAGGGGATTGCAAGGCATTTCTTATGATGCGAGGAAAATAGCACAGGATATCAACTTGACTCTGAATGCAGGGAGCTATGCCACCTCTCATGCCTTAACTTGTTAGATGAATGCTAGTTTCATAGTAACATATGCAAGCTGATCGATCGATCGAGTTCTGGTAGTTTCCGCTGGTAGACTTTGTTTATGTCTCTGGCTGAGTTATTTTGTGAAAAAATAAGGTTAGGATGTGGGAGCTACATATAGTTTTGTATGAAATATTTAAACCAATATGAAATTAATGTAGTCTTTGTTTGGTTTTTATTTCATGTCTACTTTATTTTTCTGCTTGTTCAAACTTCTCTCTACTGGTTAATTTATCCTCGACTTATAAGTAGACCTCATTAATGCATCACATTAATTTGTGATGACTTTTTTTTAGTTATAACATCGAGATTTAATATCCGTTATCTGATCTCTTCAATGTTAACTTACTCCTAATGGCTTAACCTATTATGACTTTTAGAACTTATACTAGTTGAACTTAAGTTTGAATCAAATTAGTGCGAACGCATACAATGCACAAAAATTTTATTAATCATGTATCAATATATAAGATTGTGACACAAATTTTTTGTAATAAAATTATCTATGTAAATAATAATATTGAAAAATATCTTGAGATCGCCTACTAAAATAAAAGAGTCCTCATCACTAATTCATATTTTTAAATATGTTAAATAAAATATAAATAAAATTCATTAATTGACTATACTAATTACAAGTAGAGCTCATGAATGCATAGCATTAATTTATTATGATTTAGTTTTTATTTTCCAATGGTAACTTAAAAGATTCATATAACCATAATCTAGTTCCATTACGTGGATTGCTATTTTAACATCCAAAGTGACTGATCCTCTATTGAAATTAATTTATGAAGTTAGTTAATTAATGGAGCTAGCAAATATGCATACATGGTCTTGTTCCTTTTGAACGTCTTTAGCCTTCAACAGCTCACACTGATCTCCTCGGCAGATTTGCAGCAGATCCAACAGAGCATCCCTGTCAATATTCTCAGAGTGATGGGACTTGCAAACGAAATAGAGCACAGTTTGGACAACAAGCTCAATCAGCAACATATGACACGACACCAAGAAACACACAATCCCAAGTGCTGTTTTTCCCACATAGCCCAGCCTCAACAGCTCCCATTGCCCCAGTACCACCATCATGAACAAAATTTGTATCACAAAGAAGGGAACATTGACACTAATAAAAATGAATGTGGACAAACGCAGATTCCCCTTCACCAATTCCTTGCTCTTCCTCATGGCTTCAAATCCACACGAGTCTTCTAACAAGGTCACAACAATAGCTAATTTCCACACCACGATCTCGCGCACCAACGCAGCTAGATAAAAGATCATCATGGTCACAGAACTGGCCACAAGACTGTCCTTCCCACAATATTTTCGCACCACAGTTGTGAGTCCCCACATAGCTAGCAGGTGCCAGAAGCTGTAAGCGAGAAAATCCAAGACGGTGCACAAAAGAGTGACCATGAGCCTCTTCGAGACCTTAGGGACGATGCTCATGACCTTGACGAAGCTCACCTTCCCGGCGGTGTAGATGGAAGCGACGGTGTAAACCACCGCAGAGGTGGAGAGGATGGAGAAGACGAGGATGAAAGAGGCACAAATGAGGCTGAAGAACACGAAAGTGTCCCAGTCGGAAGAGATGGTTGGGCTGAGGTGCTCGTTTGAGTCTTGCAGAATTCCCTCGAAGAGGACATCGGATACTTGTTTGTAGATTAGGAAGATGAAGGAGATGAGAGGGAGAATTAGAGCGAAGGTGATCTGGCTGAAGATCTTTCTCCATGGAAGAATGATCTTGAAGGATTCTTGGTAAATGCCAAAGAGACCGAGAAATTGCATCTTCTCTTGTTCTCTGTCCATTGTTCTATGCTTCTTCGAGGATTTTGACTTCGGAAACGTGATAAGGCTAAGGTGCTGTAATGGAAATTATGGAATTTGTTATTAGTCGTATAAGTTTTTGGTTTCGAAATTCTTTCAGGACTCTTGATAGCTGTAAGCGTTCTAATAACGTATGTTAATCAATGAGTATTTAACTATCAATCCATTAACTTGAAATATATAGTTTAAGGTTTTTTGCTTTTTAGTAGAAGATATAATTTAAGAATTAATTTAAGAATTTAATTTTTATACTCATATCAAAAGTATAAAACTTTTTTTAAGTGTGAGGGGATGAGAGTTAAATTTAGTTTATTGACGTAGCAATATGTGTTTGAAAGTTAGATGATTATATAAAAAAAAATTATAATGTTAATAAATTAAAATTTTTTAGACTCATTTGTTTATATGAATTTAATTTTAATATATTAACATTTTATAATGTACATAATTCAATCAAATATAATTCTTATATCAGTATAAAAATTATTATACTATACATTAAAATTAAACTTTAAATTTATATTATATATGAAGGAAATTGTTTTTTTAATGTCTAAAATTTCTATTTTTTAAAATACTTTTAATATATAGGAAGTTAAAAGAAATTATAAAAATAAATAAAATAAATTAAAAAATAAAATTATAAAAACAAAAACATATGGATTGATAAGCGTACCTCTCAATTCATTAGTAGTAACAACGGAAAAGTGAATACATCAAAATCAAATTTCATTAGTAATGCTAAAAATTAGATAGAGTACCTGTGGAGTGTGGACTGTAGTTTTGGTGGATGCCGGATGGGATTTGCGGAACATGAAAGGACAGCGAACCAACGACGAAGATGTGGCGTCGTCAACGTTAACGTTACGCAGGGGCGAAGACTACAAGTAAGAGTCTAAACCTGATCCCTCAAACAAAACGAACCCATCTCCTGTCTTGTCTTCTTCAACAGTTAAACACGAGGCCTCAAAAATTTCTTCGGTCTTATCGAAGACGGAACTAAATAACTTCCCCACATATATACGCTTGGAGGTACGGTTACCATGGTAATTTTAATTTATTTATTATATTTAAAAGTAATAAAATAAATATTTTAATTAGATATTTATTTTTAAGTATTAAAATAATAATGTTTTTATTATATTATTATATGCTGCAACTGAAGGATTTTACTTGCTGTTGGAAGATGAGAAATTTGTTGATTTCTACTTTTCTTAGGTTTGATAATGAATTTAATTTTAATGTATTAATAATATTAAAATATTTGATTTTTGGTATGGTATCTTAAGGATATTAGATTTTTTTAAAATTCAAGGGTTGAATCCAAGTCTGGTAAATGTTAGTGGATTACATGGTAAATTTTCAGTAATAATTATCTAGAAGATACCGACTTATGAATTTTATAGGGTTTAGAAAATTTTAAAATATTTGTATTACCATTCAATTAATTATTTTATCTATATAATCACTTAAGCGGTGGTAATAAATATTAACTATGTTTATCAATACTGTAGTTTAGGGTTAAAAGACAGTATAACTTTTATATATATATATCAAAATTAAATCACTTAATAATAATAATTTTTCAAAAAAAATAATTATTTTTTAATATTATTATTGTACTTCATATTTTCACTAAATAAAATGCGCAAGATATTAGAAAAATCAAAATTGAATGAAGTTGATTTTAATTTTTTAAATATAATAATTTAATATTTTTTAAATTTCTTGTAAACAACAAAGAATTAAAATTTAAAAACATAAAATGTATTATTTAACTTTTTCATTAGTTATATTAAAAGTATGGGTTAACAAATAAAAATGACAATCATTACTCATCTTATTACTTTAAAAAATATTAAATGTTGTTAAAAATAAATAATAAATAATTTTACTCTATTTATTAATTTTTTTTAGTTTTTAATATGAAAAAAGCTTAAAAATGTAGTCAATATAATTATGCTTTATTTGTTTATCAGGTCATCTCTTTGACCCACATAATATTCGATATACCATGATCAATGACTACATCGACTCAACAATTACATAACATATACAGTATTGTCCATTATAATAAGTGGTAAGGTAAAAATTCGTAATAAGAAACAAATCTCAAAACATATTTTACAATACATATTTTAAAATTGATGTAAAAAATATATCATGACTAAAGGTAATATTTACATTTGTGAGCTCTATACTTAAGAAAATTAATTATTATTCTAAAAATACCCTTGATTTATTATATATATAATTGTATTTTAATTGAAGTATAATTAATTGTGATTTATAACTAATTTTTTTTAAAAAAATACTTACTGTTGAGTTCGGGATGTTAAACCTTTTTTTTTTTTTTGATGGTCGAAGGTTGTTAAACTTGTATAGACTTTTTAGGTATCACTTCTCAAAATTAAATTAGTAACACAAAGCACTCACACAGGCACAGAGTTGGCACCACGTTATATAATTCTACATTATGATATCGGAGAAGATGACTCTGATCTTAATTAATAATTAATTAAATAAATATACTATCTCAATATATACATTCATTATGCTTTTAATTTGACTTCATCTATATATATGTATATATACTTATAAAGTACGTTTGCCATGTATTTTATTTTTCTTATAGTAAGATCGATACCAAATTGCCATGTTCTGATTAATTTGGTGCGTTCTTGACCGTTCTCTCCCTTCATTTTGGTTTGAGATACGATTTTTATTGTTTAATTTGGTAAACTGACCATGTCGAATGGAGGCTGCAGATTAGGATTTGACTACCGAATCAAAGTCTTTATGCCTTTCATACACAATAATTTATTGAAAAGAATTATATAAAAGATCCACTTCTCTGCACGCCACCACGCTCACATGGATACAACCTACTTTGCCACGATGAATACAATGCAACTTGCCTCTAATTAATATTGTATGTAGTTATGCACGATCTATGCTGGTTGATATATATGACTATGTTCCCTTTTACGGATGGACTTTGGTTCTCAAATGGTTCTCATTTTCTCATTTTTTAATTATCTATTATTATGTGTAAAAATAAAAATTAAAATAGATTTAAAAATTAATAAGTCACCAAATATATAATACATTTTTCCATATGTCAATTAATAATTTGGAGACAAGAAATGAGACATTTTTAGGATAGAAGATTTTTGCCCCCTTTTACAATAATTATTTATGTAAGAATGTTGTTTTTAATACTTTTACAAGTCTCCAGACAAAAAAAATATATATTAAGTCTGATTATACTAATTAAGCAAAAGACTTACGTTTGTTTACATGCAACATATATGGGAATTTAAGAATTATACTTTATTTAACTTTAATTCAAATGAATTGAATATATTAATTAAAATTAATTATTGAAATACAATAACTTTAACGATATTAAATTTATTTTAATACATGAGACTTGCTTAAAGGTCCCATTTCTGATCTCAACGTCTTTAGAGCATTTTGTACATTGACAAAACCCATTATCAAAATTTAAGCATCTAAATTAACTAAAATGAAGCCTTTATTAATATCTCATGCAAAAGAAGGCTCTTGGAATTCACCTCACAAGTACACATATATATATACCAATATATCTGCTTTAATTTCACACATAATGATTTTTTCTTATGACATCAAGAATCCATGCAGCAGATACACATACCAATTTAGATACATAACGTTTTTACTATCTAGCTAATAAAGTAATAATCAAACTTGGTACTGCTCCAGCTGAACATCTTTGGTCTTCAAGGGCTCATACTCCCCAAGATAGACCTCCAAGTGATCAGACAAGGCAGACTTGTCAATGTTCTGGTGGTGGTACGACTTGCAAACAAAATAGAGCACTGTTTGGAGGACAAGCGCAAACAGGATCAAATGAGACAGCAACAAGAAACAGAGGAACCCGTATGCTGTTCTGTCCAACGAGCTCAAGCTCCACCCGTGCACAACAACCTTCTTGAACAAATACTGTATCACAACAAACGAAACATTGAGCTTCAAAAACACCAATACGGACAAACCCATCTTCCCCTTTATCAAGTCCTTGCTCTTCATCATCGCATCAAAACCGTACGATTCTTCCAACACGGACACAACATTGGCCAGTTGCCAAATCACCGAAAGGTACAAGACCCCCCAAAATATATAACCGCTATGATCACGTAAATCGCGATCCCGGTGTTAGTAAACCCAAAAGTGAACAGGCATATGATGAGAACAAAGGCAGCTACGAAGTGGTAAAAGAAGAAGACAACGAAGGTGCAAAGGAAAGTGACCATGAGCCTCTTCCAAACCTTTGGGACAACGCTCATGACGGTGTTGAAGTCGACGTCTCTTGAGGTGTAGATTGAGGCGATAGTGTAGACAACTGCGGAGGTTGAAAGGAAGGAGAAGATGAGGAGGAGGAGGAAGTAAACGAGCTTGAAAAGGAGGAGCGTGGCCCATTCAGATGAGACCATGTCGGAGAGGTTGTTGTATTGAGGTGTGCCTTGTGGGGTGTCGATCATTTGCTCGGTGTTGTGGAGGATCTTCCTGACGAGGAGGTTGGAGACTTCGATGTGTATGAGGAAGATGAAGGAGAGAGGGAGGATTAGAGTTAGGGTGATCTGGGTGAAGATCTTCCTCCATGAGACGATCATCTTGTAGGATTCCTTGTAGATGCCGAAGACACCCAGGAACTGCATCTCTTCTTGTTCTTTGTCCATGGCGAAGAATTGAGTGTTTTTTTGTGGTGTGGAGTAGTGTGGGTTTTTGGTTGGCATTGGTTACGAGTTTGGGAATATATGGGCTGAGATGATCGGAGAGAGGGGGCTAACAACAAGACAATATAATGTGCCAATAAAATATAAAATATACAATTATTTATGGTTTTGTGTAATAGTGAATTATATAGAAAAGACTTGCGAGGATTTAAGACGTGCCAAATGTTGGTATGACATGATATAACGATGACCAATTCAAGTCAGTTGGTCTATTTTGCCCCCCTCGCCCAACACGCACGTCCGTAGTTTGGAAATTAATGTTATTTGAAAAATAAGGTGAATGCCTTTTTTCTCCCCTCTATCTCTCTCTCTAATAATGTATTTTCTGTTTCCCAATAGTTGATATAGAGAAGGATTAAATAATATTTCATCCTATATTAATAGTCATCTTAAAAATTGAGATAATTTAATATATTAAAAAATTAATATATCTAACTATAAATTATAGTTTAATACATTAACTTTCTAATATATTATTGAATTGTCTCAATTTTTTAAGATAACTATTAATAATAAATGGATGAAGTATTAATATGGATTTTCAATGTTGTAATAGTTTCATGATAAATATTGAATGTTCCAATAAATTAAGGTTTTTGATCTAGTACAAATATTTTTACTTGATTGTTGTTTACTCTTACCACAGTTTAATTTAGTGAACAATATTATCTTGATCTTGTGAAACGATCAATTCAATGATCATCATTATCCTTCCAAATTAAATCAACAAAAAAATATTATTCTTCCAAAAAAAAAGGTCATAATTAAATCTTTAAGTTATGAACTGATTCAATTGTCCTTCTCAAATTTATGTTCAGTTTAATTAATCCATGTATAAAAACAAACCGAAGAATTCATAAGTTAATTTTACATCAAGTACTAAAAGAAAAATAAGCATTTTTAACCCTTTAATTAAAGTGTCAATAAAAATATTATAAAAAAATAATTTCAACATAAAGTAAGGTTAAAAATACTCATAAACTTTTATCAATAATTAGTATATGTCATTACAAGAAGAATGAACATTTTCAATGGTTTTACAACTAAAATGTCAATAAAAATATTATCAAGAAAAGTAATTTTGACATAAAGTGATTGTTGAAAATACTCATTAATTTTTATTGACAATTGCTACATGTTGAAAATATCCAAAATGATCCTGGGTATTTTCAATATATAATAATTGTCGATAAAAGCTTGTGAGTATTTTCAACATCATTTATGTCAAAATTATTTTTCCTGACAACACTTTTATTGACATTTTAGTTGTTGAAAACCATTGAAAATATTCATTTTTTCTGTAGTGTGTCAAAATACCCTAAAGGGATCATATTGAGTATTTGACATATATTAATTGTCGGTGATAACTATTTTCAATAGTTACTTTATGTAATAATTATTTTTTCAACAACACTTTTATTAACATTTTAATTATTGATGACCATTAAAAATACTCATTTTTCTTATAGTAAAGTTAAAAAAGAAAAAAAAAAGAAAAAGAGAAACCCAAACACAACCAAAAAAAAAGCTCAATGAGCATTATTGAGACAGAATAATGGCATATTCACAATTCTGGTGAAGGCGGAGGGGTTTCCGGAAAAAGCAGAGGCTCGGGTTTTGTCCTTAAGAGGACAGCGACGACCTAGTCATCGTCGTTAACGTTACGCACTACGCGGAGGCGAAGTCTACGAACAATGACAAGACCAATAAATAAAGATTGATTAATTCTAAGTGAACCCCGTAGAACGGAACTCGGTCTTTTTCTACTCCAACTTTTTCTTTGGTCTCCTCGTCATCAAGGTCGAAATGTCCACACGTTATCCGCCCATAGCTAGCTTCTTCGAAATTTCATTTTCCTCACCACATTACCAACTAATTTCAAATCCTTGACATAGAATATATATACTACAGTGCAATTCAATCCTGTTCCTGCCACGTAAATTCCCATTCCCGCGGTTGTTCGTACACTTGATGAACAAAAATTACATGAGCGCTAGTTGTATTCTTGTGAAGACGATTAATAGTAAACTTTATAAAAACATCATTAGTGCGGAAAGCTTAGTTCATACACAATTTAGCTTGGTTTTGTTTTATTCTATTGTCTATATGTAATTGTATATTAACATTAAACTGATCAGAAATTTAATTTTAGAGGGATTAATCATCCTTCACTGGATTGGTTGAAGGATATGACCATGGCTGAATATATTAATTATATCGCCCTTCCCACGTACGTACTGCCTGCTGGAAATTAACTAAACTCACCGACCATGGCAATATCGTTAACTAATATATATTCGCCAATACAGTAGAAGATGAATCCTCAAAGATTAGGAGCGAAGAAAATACCCGTAAGTGGGTCCAACTTTATTGGGTCAAAATATAGAGTTGATATATTTTTTTTTCAACAAATAGTTTAAATAATACAAAATTCATTTGGTACAAAGCATGGCGTTTACTTTAATTTTGCTTTTTTTTTTCGGGGTTGAGAATGAAAAAGTAATATGAAATTTCCTACTATCTCTGTTTTTACGATTTTTTTTTGTTTTTGTATTTTTCAGTTTTTCAAATGAGAGAAGTCAAAATTTAAAATTATCTGTGATACTTATCTGCTGGAGTTGTTCTCACTTTCTTTAATAGTCTTCCAGAGTTAATACACATTTAGATGATATACTAATATTGGTCTTTGATCCATATGGGAAAAATGAAAAATCACCCCTCTCCTCAATATGTCCTTTTCTCTCCCTTATCCAGGCCTTAATATGTGTCTCAAATCTATGATAGATAGCTCTCCCGCCCTCAATAAATAAAATACTATAGCATGGGGAAGAATAAGACGGGTTTATTTGAGCTCAAATACCTAATCTCTTTCTTTCTCTATCTCTAGCTGAAATAGTAACAGTCATACAAGATCTTCAAAGTTACAATTTTGTTTGTTTTGATATTAGAGATCATAATTAGAGGTCATTGGTTAGCTTCTTCTTTATTATTATTAGGATTTTGCTAACCAATGTGCTAAGATTAAGGTTTTCAATGGTGGAAATTTTTTATGCTCCTAATGCATTGAAAGTATCAATAATTTAAAAACTTTATTTTTTCAATAAAAAATTTCTACTTTAGAAACCTTAACCAGTGCCCTTATTAGGGTTTTGCTACTAATTAAGGATACCAAGAGAAATAAGTTTCAAGACTTTTAAGTGGGTTTTAGCTTTAAAAATACAAAAATTCTCCTTTTCACGATAAAAATTTTCTACTTTAACTCCTTAATTAGTGTCCTTAGGGTAATGACTAGATAAACCCTTATTGCTAATATTTTAGTCCCTGAGAAACTATTATTTTTTGTTCTTTAATTTCTCGTTGGTTAGCTTGACAATGGATTGGGGCAGCAGAACAACAATGGATTATCTTCAATTTTTCTGGTCGAAATGAATGGATTAGTTTGTTTTTGTTCTTGGTCTGATATAAATGGATTAGTTTAGCAACTCCAAATTGGACCAACTTGCCATTCTATGTCTTTCTTTTTTCTTCACTACTTCAAACGCATTTTGTTTTGGTCAAAGCCATTCCATATCCGTCCCGTACCTTACTCTTTGTTGGGGCCACGGGCTCAATGAAATGGGCTATTGTTTATGTCCATTCACCCAAAAGTATAAAGCTCTGTTGTATCGTTTTGTTTTAGGCCCTGGACGGCTAATTTCATATTTATTATTTATAAACTAAAATTTAACAATAAATAACTAAATGTGACTCTATACATTTATAATGGAAATGATTCCTATATGATTCTAATTGTTTCTTTCTTTCTTTTTTTGCCATAACTATTTAACAAAAGCTAATTTAAAATAGAATTTAATTTTAATAAACTAACAAGTAAAAAGTTTTATACTCCTATCTAATCAAATCATTTCATTTATATGGGCTTTTCAAATAGTAAGTGTGAGACTTAATAATTTTTACTGATTTGACAATATATAATTAAATGATAATATAAAAAAGTTTTACATTGACATAGAAATTAAACTCTTTAAAATAAGAACAAAACAATAAAAATATTGATTATCTCTTCGCAAAATAGATTTTCAGACATTAATTTAACTTGCTGTAATAATCAACTAATTAACATGTAAACATGAAAAAATACTAGGCAGTACGCACTGTATGATAACTAGCTCATATATAAAAATTTAAAAAAGAAAAAGATGCAAGTGTTGATCAATCTATTACAAAGGTGAAAACATAAAATTAATCCCATATCAAGTACACGATTATAAAATTATAATTATAAAACACTTGCAAAAAAAAGAATGTTTATTAAGAGCCTTTTTTTTGTACAGTGGAATTAACAGCTATATGTAGCCAGACTTCAGTTCAAATATGAGATAAAAATAAAGGGAAAAATCTATTACTAATTACATTTAAAAATAAAATCATATATAATTCTAATGTTTGAATTTTTACTCCAATTTTAGAGAACCACCTGTCATCACAAATGGGGCTGTTTCGCAGAATCACATCCTTCACAGCAAACTACTAGATAGTTATATTTCTCTCCCACCTTGATATTCTAATTCTAATCCTAAATACACTTTTTTTTGTTACAATTCTATTGATATTTTAGTACACAGTAAAACCTAAAAATGTCAGTGTAGTATATTTGGGGTCAAGTATTTGCTTTTATTTACCTCAATAGTTATTGCTCAGTAGTCCCACGTTTACTCTATTCTATTATCGTATATTCGTTATTTCAGTGTCTGGCCTTTTAACATCACTATCTTCCTTCCGCTTGCTCCACTTCAAAATCAATCAACGCTCCTTCCACACAAATATTGTTAGTTTCTTTTTTGAAATTGAGTTAAGAAGTCCACATTTGTTAAGAATTGGGATGAATGGGATTCAAGACTATATATATAAACAATTTTGCTTTTATTTTACTTTTTCTTCTCTCTCTTGTTTTAGAGTGTTGTGAGAATAGTTCAATATTTGCTTTGAAAGTGTGGGTGTATTGGAGGTGTGGGTGTTTAAGAGAGTGAAGTCTGTGTGTTGTAATAATTTTCACATAGTGATATTCTGGTTGTCATTTGACGGCGTAATTTTTTTTCTTTTGGTGTTAGAGTTTCTCGTTAAATTCTTGTGTCGTGGTTGTATTTTTATTTTATTTTCTCTTCTTTAAGGTGATTCTAAGAAGGAGAATTGACTTATTTTCCTAACAAATATCACATTCTTTGACCCCTCCCTCAGCTTCTAATTGTGTGTTTGGATTACAATTTGCAACCCAGGTTTACTCTGAGCTTGCTTATACCAAAATTGATTTTGATCAAAATTGAGTTGATATCAACATGATTTGTGTTTGGACACTTTATTTCAAAAGTAATTATGATAGAAATGAATGTTGTTTGAATGATGATCAAAATCACTTTTAGATGTGTAATTACCAAAAGGATATAGGTTTTATGTTATACTTTTGATATTTTTATTTCATTTTTATTTTCAAGAAATTTGAATAATTATAAATAAATTATATTATGTATTATATAAGTGTTATAAATATAATATTATAATTATAAGAAATAAAAATATAAAAGTAGTTTGATAAAAATATCATATCCTCATGTTTTTGTTTTTATTGTCTTTTCTTTGAAGGTTGAACCCTTGCTACACATAAAACGATGAGGGTAGTTGGGACTTTTGCTTCAATCTTTACAAGTGAACGGGAAATTTTGAATGTGAAAGCAACAAATTGATGCTTCAGTGCTAACTGAGGTTGGAGATGTTAAACACGTTGGGTGTACCTCAACGTAAAAATACCCAAATATTACTCCAACGTTCGAGGGAGTTGAACGGAAGTTTGGCAACTCAAACGCCAAACCAAACATGCACTCAGTTGTCTCCTTATTCTCTCTCCTTCAGTGACATACCAATGAGCTTAATTGAGTTCCCTTATAGGTAATCCAACCAAGTGCATTTGCCGTCATCCTTAGTAAGTGTAGCAATCTAGAAAGTTGAATTTATAAAGTATGTTTTTTATACATCAAAATTTAACACTAAAATACGTCATATTTCTTACACTATCTATCTTATTTTGATATATATATAGCTTGATATGTCCACATCACTATACAATGAGTTTAAAAAGGATTTTGCTTTATTATTGAGGCCAAAAATTTAGTAACACAAACGCACCGTGACACAGATACACAAATAGATAGATGGCACCTGGCTTCAATAATTTCACAGTATGCAGATATAGTCCAAGAACAGCGCTAGCCCGTGACTGATATGGGCCATCCCTGCTTCTTATGACAGATCTCTAACATAGCTCTCCCCAGCCCCCACACAAACAAAGCAAGCTCTAGCAGACCACCTCACCCCCTCTCCTTTCACAAAATCATTATGCGAGTGATATAATATTACATATCAACACAGGAGAAAATACATACATGACCAAACACTACTAATTAACATCTACTCATGCTTCTATTTTTGGTGGAATAGATAGACTCTCTTGCAAATTGACCATTAACTGTGGCAACTTCAACACTACTGCATATATATATATATATATATATAGCATCATCACGCAGCATTGATGGAAATCTTCATCCCACCAGATTCGCAGTGGCCAGGATAGTTGCATATGAAGTAGTTTTGCCCTCTTGCCAGCTTAATTTGGTCCTTCCCTGAACTGAACACTTTAGCACCTGCTGGGGTCTTGCAGCTGCTGTATCCATTTCTGTCCACAGCAACCACATTGTGGGCCGTTGGGTCATAGTTGAAGACTGTAACAATTAGAACAAGCATTAGTTACTTAAATTTCAAGATCTTCTTCCAAAACAAACGTGTGGTAAATTAAGAAAGTGACATATATATATATATAGAGGTGATCCATGACTACTAATTAAACTTACTCAGCACATCACCAGCTCTAAATTTTTTCCCATTAGGCCATGTATTAGTGTTGAAGGTCCATCCCCGAGGTCCTCCAACTGTGTAAGTTGCTGCATTTGCAGGTTCCAAGAGAACCAACAGGCACAGTAATGAGAAGGTGACCATAACCATGGGTAAAGATGCACTGCCTCTTCCCTGAGACATTCTCCTCCTAGTGTAGACCTTGGCTATAGTTAAGTGAAAGTGAAGATAGAGTTTGGGTGTGATTTTTGCAAGGTTGAGGCTTAGCCCTTTATATAAAGGGGATGATACCCGTTGAATATTTAAATGGAATAACGACAAAAGCAGAGAGAATTGGTGGCTATTCATCGATGATTAGGGTCAATCAATATAATCATTCGTTGATTAAATTTGGACCCAACTGCCCGGTACTACATTATAACTGCCCCTTTCGAGCTTATACTTGTTCCTTCACAAGTAGAATAAGTTTTTTTTTTTTTTTGGTCTGAAAGAAAATTTTATCATTAGATAAGTCTAACGATGTTAAGAAATTAAAAACAATACTTTAAATTTAAATTGAAATAAAAACAAATTCATTTCATATTCTAAACTAACCGATAATATATGTACGTCAAATTATAGACTACGAAAGTACATCAAAACTTTTTCTTTTATGAAAATGACATGTCTAGAAATTGTTTAATTTTTTATAAAGATTAAATAATAAAAAAAATATTCATAGAAACTAAAATTATATTTTGATATATTCTAAACATGAACTCTTAGCATGCATTAGATACATTTGGTTTTAATAAAACTATTGTTTTGATTAGTTTTTTAGTTGAATAATTGTTCTCGAAAGCTCATCTCCAAATGAAAGGGCTTGGTGTTTTCCATGGTGGGGAATATCCCCTGTACCCTCAGGAATCAGGAGTAATAAAGGTGGATCTGCCACAACTTTAATTGGCAAATTAAACATGAATTTTGGGGCCGAAAATGAGGAGGCCCAAGGCTTTTAGCCCGGGAACATGATTAAAGGGACTAATTATGAATGGCAATGTTGAGTACCTAACTTATGAAAGGTTCTGTAGCCCACCCGTGAAGCTCGATTGGACATCACCTTCGCCCACCGCTTTTCTATCCTTGTCTCTCTGCTACTACTTTGATTTATGTGCCTGCTAAGAAGACCGGTTTAATTCTCATGGGATGGGAGTCCAAAATGTTGGCGGAAGAAAGAAAATTAGCAAGGCGTGTCGGCAGTATCAACAATAAACACAAGAATAACGGTAAGTTATATAATTTAATTAGGTTGATTTCGAAAGATAAGTTACTTTTATTATAACTGAAAAATTATACTAGAATATAATATTTTCGAAACTAAACACTTGACTCATACTGCTAGTCTTTTGTACATTTTCTTCAAATAAAAATCCTCCCATTAGTTTTTCATAAAAAAATTAAATAAAAGTAAATTAATTTGATTTTACTTATTAATTAAACTTTAGCTGATGAAGTTTAAAATCAAATCAATTTTCATTTCAGTTATGAATTTAATTTGGATCAATGACAATATAATGTAAAAAAAATTTACTCCTTTAATATATCAAAATTAAACTCTAAATTTAATAAATTTGAAAATAAAGACATTTCATTCCTTTTTTTTTTTTTTTGAAGAATTGAAAACAATATTTGATTCATGAATGGGATCATTTCGATTTTTTTATAATTTCAAACCTATTAACCATTCATTTTCTATATCCTAGCTTTCTGGTCACTAAACAAACCTCTTTAATTAGTTTCCAAGTATCTTCTCCGCTTCAGATTTTGATTGATCAATTTTTTGGCAAACTTTACTAGATTCCTGAAAGCGGTCACCGTTTCAGTGTACCTCCACGATGGTCCACCACTCATTCTTTTTTCAAATCGTCAGTTTTGGGCTTTTGGCTCTGCGTTTTATGTGCGTTTCGGTGCTTTCCACCTTAAAGAGGTGGAGTTAGAGAGGAACAGAAATTAAAAAAAAAGAATAATGATTTCCGTACAATGTATCTTAATCTCTCCATTCCATATTAATAATTATTTTTAACAAAATAATATCAAAATATATTAATTTTTTAATATATAAAAATTATACAAATTAAAAGAATAATTATTAATATGAAATGATAGGAGTATAATATTCTTATAATATTTGGAAAATAAAAAAAAAAGTAGTGGACTCAAAAAAATGAGATGGCCCATCACCTTCTTTATTATTTTATATATGTCATAAAAATATTGTATAATGTACCATTACTCAAATAAAATAACAACTTTCGACCAAAGAAAGATATCCATTCATTGAAAATTTAAAAGGAAGTGCGGAACAAGACCTTTGAGGTAGACTTGTCCTTATCTGTTTGGTCTTTTATTCTTTCCTTCATTTCTCTTCTTTAGCTTCTTTTAATTTCGTTGCCTCCATATGATCTATGATTAGCCATCTAAATGGAATTAAGAGATGAGTGATGTGAGCGATGGTGGTGCCCAAGTGCTAAATGTACATGCATAAACCAATGGAAAAGTTGGGTTGGGTCCATAATTTCGTTATTGTTAATCACTAATTTAGTCCCCTTAATTATTTCAAAAGGCAAGGATTGCGCAATTGACTAAGGAGGAGAAAACGTTGCTTTACATTTTTCCCAACCAACATTTGATGGATTAGATGATCGAGAAAACGAAACCACTAGAAAAGGGAAATAATTTTGATCATATTTGATACAGATAGCACTGGCGGTGCCAAAAAAATTGACCCTCCAGATGCCGTTAATTAGCAGCCACAAATCAAGGATCATCGTTGAGTAGTATATCAATCAAGAATTTATTTTGACGTTGTCCATATTTACCTTTTAAACGGCAGCACTGAAATTGAAAACAATCCTTTTTGTTGGTGTAACGTAACCATGGAGCTCTTTATTTATTTATTTATATTTTATTTTATTAATTTTATAAATAAAAGTTCAGACCGGAAATGCGCTGTACATGAGAGCTGGGCAAGAATCTAGGGTTATCTTCGCCCAAGGAAGATGAAGTTGTGATCGCCCTGACAAAGACACAAATTCATGATCGAGGACCTTCTGTGAAGTTGATGGTTTTTTGCTTGATTTTATAGTTGTTTGTCTCATGGGTGAGATAATTTTGGGTTCTTATGTGCATTTTTACGCTTCTTAGTTGTTAATCGTCAGTTCAATTTTTTTCTACAATTATTATTTACTATAAAAATGGGAATGAAGATATAGAACAATAAAATAATAATCTCATCCACAAAATATTAGTAAAAGTTTTGAGACTATCTAATAAAAATATAAAAAATACCATCAAAACATATAGCCCACCTCCTACCATCTTAGACACATAGTTCTTATTTTGGCAAAGTGAGTTTTTTGGCAACATCATTTAAGCCTACTTTCAAGTCTCAGTTCTCATAAGAACCATACATATAAAATAATAGAGGGTCAATGGATCTTTAGTTGGATATATTTCTCATACAGATCTCATGTAAAGGCAAGTGTAGAGCATACTCTATATCTCATATGCTTTGTTATTCTCCCTTTTCCTTTTATCAGGAGCGTATTGTATATGTGAGATTAACTTTCAGAAGAAGAAAAGTGTTTAGAAAGACATATTGGATTTAACACACAAGGAAATTTTATTGCAAACTTTCGATGATCTTATAAGGTAATGAAGCTTCCCTTTTATAGACAAGGAAGGCTTCCGTTTAACACTTCAGTTCCTACTATCTTACATAAGCTTGAGTCACAAAGTTCCAACTTACTACCTCTATGACAATGTGACAATATAGACAGGTGCAGCATAGGGTCATGACTCATAATGACTACTATGCTACATGATTGCTTTCTTATGGCAAAGGACTAGCAACTTTCAAAATATCCTGACTCAGACAATAATAGCAACATGTAAGACAATAATAGTAACTAGACATGCAAACTTATTTTCTGACTTTCTACGTGGCCTATGCTAATAGCAACCTTTAAACTATCTTGACTAGATAATAGCAACACAATACATAAGACAAGAATAGTAATACACTTATTTCCTCTAAGGACATGATTCATTGCTACGTTTTGACACTACACATAACACGTTTCATCAATGTAGACAAGAGCACTGCTTAGGATGGGTTCAAAAATTGTGATCATGGCTTTTTGGAAGATAGAGGGTGCGACTTTGAGTCCAAAAGGTAGGACGGTCCATTGAAAATGAGCATTAGGTATATAGAAAGCTGTTTTGGGCCGGTCTTTTGGGCTTAGGCCCAATTGCTAGAAACCGACTTGAAGTCAAATTTTGAGAAGATGTAGGCATTTTTTATGTATGGGTAAAGTGAGTGGATTTTTGATAAAAGGAACTTATTATCTTTAAGGAAATTGTTAAGAGGTCTGTAATAAATCACCAGTCTCTTTTTCCTTAAACTCTCAAATCTTTTGTTGACATAAAAGGCTTGGCAAGTCCAATCAGACTTTGTTGGTTCAATAAGGCCTTGTTTTAGCAATTGTGGGCATTCTTCAAACGCTATGACTCTATCAGATGGAGGCATTCCAGGATGAACCTTTGGTTGGATTGATATTTTCATTGAGCTTGAAAGGTAACTCAATAAAGAAATCTTCATTCTTCTACAAAGGGTGCGGATGAGAGAAAAGACCATGGCTGTTTGCACTCAGTTTGAGCAAACTATCTCGAATTTTTGAGAATTCTAGAGGTGCATTAGCAAGAGCAAAAATTTTCTGCTCTTCCGAGTATGGTTTGAAATTCCTCTTGAACTTGAGGCCTTCTTCCAGTATCCTGAGTTGCCGATTCATCCAGTATACATCCATCTTGATTACAATGTCTTTTTTGGTAGATCAGTACCTATCACCTTAGTCCAGATAATACAATTTGGGAAAAACTTTAGGCCAATTTTATTTTTGGTGATCAGGTTGGTTTTGAAAACTTTTTTGTCTATTGCTTTAAAGAAAGGGTTCTGCTTTCCGCAGAGGATGGAAGGACTATAGTATTCATCAGTGTTCCTTATGCACCTGTATCCATATAAGCTATGACTTTGATGGGGACGTCATACTTGAATGGAAGAATGTGCATCTCAACATTGGGCAAATGAGGCAGGGACCAAAGAATCAATTTCTAATTCTGAAATCTCTTTAGCTCGATTGATATGTTTGGGCATTGTGCCTAGGAAAAAGGCTCCTGTCCATTCTACTATTTCATTCATCATGACAGGGAAATGTTCTTATGAAGAATCCGATCCTCCTTCTTCTTCTTCTAAGCTAGAATCTGTCAATTCAAGCACAAAGATAGTACTTTCATCTCGCTCTTCCTGTCATCATACTAGGACTCAATATCTTCATTATCATCGAGTCTAAAGTGTTGGACAAGTTTGACTATCTTCTCTTTTGTTTAGACAATTTTTTGAAAAATGTCATTTCTTTCTATAGATAAAGCACCGCTTACTATTTTTGCTCGGAAAGGCTTTCTTTTAAAAAACTTGATTTTTTTCTTTCTTCTTTTTTTGTCTATGAACTTCTTTTTCTTCGTGGATGATGACTTGTAATGGCAATTGTGTGTTTTCTCCTTGCATTTGATCCTCATGTGGTTCTTTTTGCAGGCCTTTGTGTATTTGTTTCTATCTTTGAACATATTTTCAAAGAAAATTCCTGGCTACAAATTTTGCCCAGTGCAACAAGACATGTTTGATGAATCTCACCAAGGGTCATGCTGGCAACATCCTTGTGAAGGATATTAATCATCCTTCCATTTCTTCATGAAGTTCTTCAAGAAAGGAATTAACATAAGTAACCTTTAAACTTGGATCATTGTAGCCATTCAGCATATAAAATCTTTGAGTCATTCTTTTGAAATGGCGTTCGATATAAGCCTTCTTGAGTGAACATCACTTCATCTCATAAAATTCTTTTCAGACTCCTTTTGTAGCAAGAGCTTAGTCTCCTAAGAATTCTTGGTGGATAATAGCAATGACTGATTCAACATTGCCTATCCAATGAAGCTCATCTTGTCGTCCTGGACCAAGATTGGCATACCATTCTTTCAAAATGCCTATAGAATGAGCGCAAAATTCTTCAATAACCCTGTAAGGGTCTGCATTCATGCTTAACATTTTTGCGTCCTTCCATACTTTGAAGTCTAAAAGTCTTTTCCTCCATAAGACTAGAAGGATGTCATCAAGAGTAAAAATGGTATTCCTCCTGGATGAGGAGTGTTTACTTTTGAAGATGGAGGGATGAAGATGACGATGATTGGTCTATCTCAGTCTTTATTCCAGTGGTCATTAATATTTTAATGACATCAGCATATTCATTGTCACTATTATTCTGGCTACTTTTTTCTTCTTCGAAAGAGGAAACTGTTGAGACACCATCATAGTTTAGGCCAATGGAAGAGTTTCCAATTCAATATCAAGGTCTTCTGTTGTTTTTGCTTGGGTGATGGCTGGAGGTTCGGGTTCTTCAAGAGGTTGCTTTGAGGAGGCTGTGGTGGCTTCAGGAGTTCTTTTCTTTTTGACTTTCCAAGGGTGAATCTTTCCTTTCCTTTAGGATAGTGGATCTTTGGGTAAAGCTTTTTGGTAGAAGCGGTAGAGGTTTGTATGGTTGGTGAGTGGTAAAGATGGTGGAGAACATCTTGGGTGGTGGTGCAAAGTATTCATTATTTCATCTATCTCAGGCTTTTTTCAGAGTTTTTGTGTACTCATACAATTCCTAGACTTGCTGTCAAAGTCTTTGTAACTCTCTTTCTCTTTTGTCAAAAGCTGGATCATGAAGATTTCTTATAGGGAGCTGTTGGATTTCTAGCTCCAGAACCTCGAATCTTGGCTTTTGTATCTTTGTAATGTCTCTAGCTTTCTGCAGTATCCTTAGTCTGGCCTCTACAGTTTGTAATATTTCAGCAAATCTCTGATCAATTCTTTGCAAGATTCGATTTTGACCTAGGGAGTTTTCAGTTTGCCAATTTAGTACTTCTTCAACTTGAGATAGTGGCTTGTATTGCCCATTGGGTTGTACCTCAATAGGTTGAACAAATGGTTTTGTTGAGATTTTGGTGGTAGGATTCGCCTTTCTTTCCAAGGTTGGAAATTCAGACTCATAGGTGGTTGAGGATGAAGTGAACATCATGCATGGAATTTCTGCTGGTTGTGGAGCAATGGGACTTCCTGTTTTGCAAGAAAAGGAATTTGGTGCATTTGATCCTGGTGGTCAGGAATAATTTTAGTAAGATTCACTCATAAAAAATCAATGTATATTTAAATTATAAATTCTGAAAAAGACAATTATTGAATTGAAATAATTAGACCCTCTAAGACCAAGAGAATGTATTTGCTTTATTCCATTTAATAAATGACACAGCATATCAGTGATCGCATATTACTCATGTAAAATAAATAATGACCCATAATAATAACATATAAAGTTGATGTGTCATTTATTAAATGGAACAAAATAAATATATTTTCTTAATCTCAAAGCACCCAAAAATTTCTATTATTACTCCCTCTATTCTCTAATAAGTGTTTATCTTCACTTATGGATGCGCACATATTAAAAAAATAATTAAAACTGAACTTGAAGTTAAATAAATTTAAGTATATTTTACAATATTATTTTTATTACATACTTCAATACTCTTATGTTTAATCTATTCACTACCTCTCTCTTACAAGGGTATCACAAAAAAAATAATTAATATTATTTTGTAAGAGCAAATAATAGTTAAAAAATAAAATGTTATAAATGAGCATTTATTAAAAATTGGAGAGTAAAAAAGTTTTCAAATGACAATTGCTTCATGACCGCATAAATGTCAGCGTTGTGGAAGACCAATAAATGTGGAGACGGCTTATTGGACAAAAGAAAATACAACTGAAATACGAGTAATAAAATTCAAACCAATATCAAATCATGCATGTACATGTCAGTCCGTCCGGGTTAATTCCTCAAGCTGCTTAGAATTTTCTTCTTCTTTTTTTTTTAATTGTAACATTGCTCAAGACTATAAATATCTTAAAGTAAAAAAAAAATAGTAAATTACACTCATCTCCCTTAAAATTTATAAAAGTACAATTTATATTCCTTTTAGTTGTCCAATCTACACTCACATCCCTCTTCTTATTAAATTTTAAGTATTTATATTACACTCACATTCCTCATTAACAGTACCATTAGTAAATTTAACAGAATGATATTTTTATGATATTAACTATTTTTAATTAATAAAATTATAAAAATACCCCTACCCATTCTCTTGTTTTCTTTTAGCAATTGAGAGAAATGAGGATTTAGATTTTTTTCGTAATTAATAGAAAGAGTGAGTAAAGGTATTTTTATAATTTTATTAATTAGAAACAGTTAATATAATAAAAATATCATTATGTTAAATTTACTAATGATACTCTATTAATGAGAGGATATGAGTATAATATAATTGCTAAAAATTTGACAAATAGAGAGAGTGTGAGTGTAATTTACCTTAAAAAAAAAGTTATGTCCCATATAATCCATTGAGAATTTTATAACATGAAAATATTTTCTACACCGGTCAAGATATATGTATAGAACAGTCCGTGTTATACAGTATTTGGCTATCAAACTGTCATTTGTT
This sequence comes from Dalbergia oliveri, assembly GCA_030441495.1. Lineage (NCBI taxonomy): Eukaryota > Viridiplantae > Streptophyta > Magnoliopsida > Fabales > Fabaceae > Dalbergia > Dalbergia oliveri. The sequence continues at coordinate 9,836,507 of JAMLFY010000003.1, read as the reverse complement.
CTAGCTGATTGGAAAGTCTTGTGACGTTCAAGGTTGACTATATCAATTTCCAAATTGACGGATTCGTTGCTATTGAACCATCAAAGTTATTATCCTCACTCTTATATTAATTCTATCCCAAGGACTAGCTATATGTCAAATACAGTGGCTATGACTAGACGCTATGATGCAAAAGAATGCTGCAAGTTAAAGAAAAGGATATTAATATTACATAATTATAAGATTATAAGACAATATTATATGTGTTAAAGCAAGAGGAAAGCCTGAGATTGGGAAGTGCACGAGCATATACATATAACACTTGATTTGGATAGTGGATCTATTTGACTCATACATGATAGAAAGCAATATATTGTTCGCTAATTAATTTAGCTCCTGCCAACTGCCGGCACTAACTATTTTAAGTCTTAACCGAAACTTTGGAGATATTAGTTTCAAATGTTCTAGAAGAATGACACACATTGTATGTAAGAAAGTCTATTATACAGGAAGCGGTAAATGGATTTTGTTTTAAAATAATAACCGAGAGATCTGTAAATTAAACTTAAGAATAAATTTTTTTTATATATATGTGTATATATATAAACCCTGTGGGAAATATTCTTTGTGCTGACTATGTCTGAAAAGAGAAGAAAATTTCTGTATATATAAACAGAAATTTTCTTCTCTCTTTTTAGACCATATGCCAAAAAAAAATAAAAATAAAATTGAGGTCATTAGTTTAACAAAAGTCGATCCAGTTTTGGAGTGAGTTTTATCCATAAAGTTAAGAATTTGAAGCCTGATGAACTCATTTGGGAATAAGTCAAACCATTTACCATTCGAAATTCTGGGGATATATATATATTATATTTCAAAACCATTTTTCATGGGTAATAAAGCTCAAACAAGAGGAGGTACAGATTCTGGAAACGAATCAGTGCAAAAACATAACTGCAAATAAAAAACACATAACAGACTCCTGGAAATTAAAAAAACAAAGCCTTAGTCAAGAAATGGATAGCACTCATACCACCGAATTTCACTCCAACTGATGTCAAAAGTAGGATTGCCTCCAAAATGACTAAATCAAAAAGTAACACGATATTTTTGTAACGTTTATACCTCAAGTTCATTTATAAATATTTTTTTGACAGTTTAAATTAGTAAGGATAGTTTTCAAAGCTCAAGAAAAAAAAAAAAGAACTCAAAGCTTATGTGTACAACTCATAAGTAAATTATTATGAATCACTTCATAAAAAGAACTCCACCAAAAATCACTCATTTACCTCTATTTATCAGCTTAATTTAATGAAATGATATAATAGTTTTCATAACTAAATGGTGAGAGGTTCAATTCTTATTATCCTAACATTATTGAAAAAAAAAACATGTTCAACCACAAAAGAGGTATTCATATATGTAAGAGGATGTATTAAATATAAAATTATTCATACGTCTCAACTCAAAAACTTAGACTTTTGGGAGAGTGATTTCATGCATCCGCATAAACAAAATAAACATAGTAGTCTTGCACAATATTTGTTGAATCAACATAAAATGCCACATTAAATTAAGCTGGTTGTCTAATGGTTTGCATAGGGATCTAGACTAACGGTTACTTCCATCTCCATTTGTATTCCTCATTAATTTTAATTTGTTCTTTCCATCCCATTAACCATTTTCGACCAAGAAACACAATTGATTATTTTTACTTCTGCCATGAACCATCATTCCTAAAAGTTTAAGTTGATAGTTTTAAATATAAAATCATATCATTTACCATTCATGTGATTTTATCCATCAGCTTAACCTTTTGAAAGATATTATATTGTGACAATTTCCATGCTGATTGATCTGGATTCAACAATTCAAGCTAGATTCCAAAAATGAAAATATTTGATATGCTATATGTTGTTGATAATATGAAAATTGATGTTATTTAATTGGTACAAAAATTTTTAAAATTGAAGAAAAAGAATTATAATTATAAGATAAAAATAAGGAAGAAAAATAATTAAAAATTTAACCAATCACATTTATCCGTGCATCGCGTATTTCCCATGTACAAGAGCATTTTGTTGCATATACAAGTGGAATTGAACTATTTAAATACCGTCGTTGATTGTGTATGTTTGTTTTCATTTAGACCATAGGCCATATAATTTGATTTGCTTGATCATGAACCATCTCTTGCTGGAAACACATGGAGGTTATCATGGAAATTCTTATAACTTATCATAAAATATTTCTTTCAAAAATTTAAACTGTTAAATAAGATCATATAAATGATTTATCTAACTTGCTCATCCAATTGATCCATGCAATTGAGATTGAAAATTATACGTATACCATACATAGAAATAGCAATAATGATATATATATATCAGTATTGCTATTTCTATGTATAGTTCATGTGCTACTTAACTGGAGTTAGCTTTGTGACTTCTGCTAAATGCCATCACGGTTTCATTTATAGCACTCTTTCAGTTTCAAAACTCAACCTCATTAAGTTTTCAGTCTGTATCTTTCCCTTTTCTCATTTTATTTTGGAGATGAGATTTATTGACATCAGATGAATATGTTTAGCTTGCTAAAAATACACAATTCTACACACATTTTTTTACTTCCTTTTTTTCACAAATTACATTGAAGCAACGTCCGTTTCAAATTAAATATCTTTATATTTTTTTGGTATATTTATAAAACAATATATTTGAATGTAAATTTATATCTCAATACATTATTTTATGAATAAATCAAAAAATAAAAAATTTATTTAATTTAAAATAGAGGAAGTAATATATGACGCATTAATTACTGGGATTGGTTTTGTACCAAGACAAAAACATATATTTCTTTAAATATACGGTTTTAACTTTTAACTTTTGAAACACCCAATCAAGACTCGTTATCTATGCCATGTATGTTCTGCACACGTATAACTTTTTTCACACTCGGCTTCCTCTCACCAGTCCCTGCATTTTATTGGCATATGTCTCAATTGACAGTTATGACGTCATTGTTTGATTCAGTGACCATGTTACATCAGAATATTTAGTTACAGTCAAGAATAGGAAAAAATTGGGCAGTAGCAATCAGCGAGGATACAATGTATACATAAGGTACCACACCCACCAAATCCCTGCTTTAAAGCATTTAGTTACATAGTATATAATTCATTCAAATTTATATTGTAGCAGTTTGTTTGTTCATTTCATATATATGCTTTGAGGAAAAGAAACGAAATTAAAATGCTCTAAATTTAACCTAGTTGAAGAAAAGAACTAGTGAATGATTCAACCAACTAGTAGTTGGCCTAGCGAAATAAAACGTTAAGTTCCTTAAACAACGTTCGGATTTCAATCCTAAAATTGTGAATTGAGCAAATAAGATTGGGAGGGTCACCACATAATGGGCTTCTACAGTACTAAAATCAAGATTAGTCGTCAAATAAACCAAATACGGGATGGTTTAAAAAAACAAAGAGTGAATAAATCACATTGGACTTTGAGGAGAAGAAACAAGTTTATTATGACAGTGATATATATATATATATATATATATATATATAATGTTTTGCAATGCGGTGAATAACGGGAATTCCTGTAAAAGAAATAGTAAGGCTTAGGTCTGATTCTTGCTTTTGTATTACTTTGCATGTATCTCTACTTAAAGATCACCCTTTTTTTCTTTAAGAAAAATAAAAATAGTACCTTTTGAAGAAATGAATCCCGAATTACAATTTAATAACTGTACTTATGATAATTAAGTAGAAGCCACACACAAAAATCAACCCAAGTCCATTTTGGCTTGGAATGTTTATTCTGAAATTAATTTCTAACTAGACATTATTTCCTTTTTACAAATCGTTGAAAATAAATACAAAAAAAGGGTATTTAAATTAGCTCATGAAAGAATGACCATTTTGGAGCTCTTTCAAACCAGTTTCTCATGTACTCTAGCCATATACCACTCAGTAATTAATTAACCCAACTCCAGTGGTTCAGAGAAGAATTCAAACTCAGTACTGTACAATCAATATCATAGGTTTATAAACTTACTTTCTAATATGAGATATTCTACAGCTAGCAAACACATGCAACAAGACTAATTAGGCATCAATCTCATGAATTCTTGAGCAAGCAGTAATTAATGCATGCATTATATTCATTAAGAAGTTACACCTAAACCCTCCAATTAGCAATATCTGATAATATAGGAGAAAAGATATAGCTCTATATCTGGCACTACTTTTGTCCATTGCGAGAGCTTAGAATCGAAGTTGCCATTACAGAGAAACAAGAAATTTCAGTCAATGTCTGCAAATTTCCAATACCTTATGTGCATACATATTGATAGAGCTCCGAATCACGCGCAGCAAATGTGTCCCTCACACTGCGTACCCTTGACCCTTCATCTCAACCACACTCAAAACTTTATCCCTTTGATGGGATGACAAGAGAATAAGACACATATTATTCCTAAGCACAAAAAAAGTTGGAAATTAAATTTTATCACTCTAATTAAACACAACCTGAAGAAAATGAGGCAGCAACCTAGCTCGCACCTGAATTGAAATGCATTACACGAGCCTCTTGCAGATAGACTAGAACTTCTATTTCCTAATTGCTAGAATTTTATAACTGAGTGAAAACTATAGCTAGGAGGCTAAACTATATTTAGATATGTATTATATGAAGTTAATTAATAATTAAATACTTCACTGGTTTTTTTATGATGAAGAGACACCCACACCAAGAAAATCAATGAAAGGAACTTCTTTGTGCTCAACATTAGGCTCATCTGCTTGCCCCTTCTCCGTAGAACTAGCCCTCAACTTTGTGAATGTGGATGAGTTATTATCACGGAAACCTGTCATCAATTCCCTCTTTACCCTTCCATCATCAGAAGAACCGAGGAACACAAAAGGACTCGGAACAACCTTCTTGTAGTTTTGGAGCGAGAACGGGTTAGTGGAACCGCTAAAGGTGCCAAAGGGTACTGCAGGACTCGGATAAACTCTGCAAAGAAACCTATCTGAGCTTTTGGAACATTCTGGGAGATAAACATTAGAGAAGGAACTATTGAAGGAAGTACTGTTTGTGGTGGTGGTTGTTGGAACAGAAGCAAAATTCCAGGAGGCAAGGGAACTAGAGGGAGTATCTGCAACTATGATCCTATTCCTATCTTTATTGTCAAGGCTCCGAAAGTCAAAGAATCTGGCACTCTCTAACCCAATTCTTGATGAGCCGAATAACAGGTCTTGATGATGAGATTTTGGTCTCTTTTGGGGGAAGTTGTTGTTGTTGTTGGAGGAGGAAGTGTTGGAATCGTTGTAGAATTCTTGGAAACTTCTCTTGCCACACAACTTAGACTGTTCCCTTTGCTTCCTTGCCATTATAACATGCCAATGATTCTTCACAGCATTATCTGTTCAACCAGGGAAGAGCCTTGCTATGAGCGCCCACTTGTTCCCGTGAATGCGGTGTGCTGCTAGTAGCCTCTCTTCTTCCTCTTCTGTGAATGGCCTTCTGTTAATTCTCGGGTCAAGCTGATTGAACCACCTTAATCTGCAACTTTTCCCTACAAAAAAAAAAAAGAAGCCATGACTAAGGTTAATTAATCATGTGCACATATATACATGATAATTTTGTATGATACAGACCGGTGATGGCCGGAAGAAATATATATGATGAAAAACTAACATATAAATCTCCTAAATAAGTTACAATAACATGCTCAAGGAGTCATGTTAATTAGTTCTAGGTGCATGCAAATAGCATATTGATTAAACCCTTGAATTATATATGAGATCTCCCACTATTCAACCAATTAATATTTTTAATTGATTTAATAAGGAGAGAAATGATATATATCCATGTATATGTATATGTATATGTATGCAGATACTACCTGATCTTCCTTGGAGCTTCTCAGCAATTGAATTCCAGTTCTGAGCACCATATTGTTCAACAAGTTGGCGGAGCTTCTCATCCTCAGCGGGTCTCCAGTGACCGCGGGGACAAGTCTTGGTGTCTTCCCCAGCAGAAGAGTCCTCCATGGATATTGGCAAAGGGAACTGTTCTGTTACTGTGGATGGAATTGAAGGAGTCTCTCAGGGTAACGATGATGTTTTGCTGCAGGGAATGAAATCTTGTACATCAAGCACAGCAGAGAGAAGTCCCAAACAAGATATATAGGAAAGTGGGGAGAGGGGGTTGGTTTAGGGTTGTGGATGGCAAGTCACTTTTGTTGTCTTCACACGACAGATTGTGCCCTATGTATTCATGTACATAGATATTGAAAATATAGACCTTGTGTCATTATTGTAGCGAAAATATGCCCCCACATAAATGTCTCTTTTGATTTTGAGTGTAATAAATTATTTTTTTCATAATTAATGATAATAATGATCAAATTCCTAATTGTTTGATTATGAAAAGGCTTTCATGTCTTGTTATAAAATTATATATCCAAAAATTTAAGTTGATAAGTAATATATGAATAATAATTTTAGACGACAATTAGTTTTCAATACGAACAAATTCCTCTTTACTTTTCAACAGAAAATTAAAAGAAAAGAATTTTCTCTTCATTATCCCCCCTTCGTTTTCCAATTCCCTCAATTATTATATAAACCCATAGTACCACGTTAATAATTAAATCAACCTGTTTGGTTACCGTATAGTTTTTGTTAAAGGGACATCTCTCCTTGATCAAAGACTGCCATGATTTCCCACATCGGATAATTGTGGCCGTAAAATAACTGAAGCGAACTCTAAGCAATGTGTCCATCGATAAAAGTGGTTGGAGGTTTGCCGATCTTAAATTATTACATATGCACAAGACAATCGTTCCAACATTTTTTCTTTCCATATGGTGGCACAATAATAATTTTTGAGCAATATACGTGATCTGTAGTCTGTACAATAGCTTTTTGTTCGAGTGTTGTGCACTAGATGTAGCACATTTTATATTGTCTTAAGATATTTTCTAGTATATATCACTGCTGTTAGTTTGTTAATGTGGCTACTGAAAAACAATAATTCTTAATTGAAACCATATGATGTAGTAAACGAACCTTAGCATATATATATTGGGGGATAACATTCACTACCTATATCTCATATGCATATAAATGCAATTTAATTTGCCATCAATTGAACTTTGCCCCTTTTGGCTCATTCAGCTTCCACTCGGAAAACTTGTGTAGTATGTGAAAATTAACAAGGCATATCTTCATTACTTAATGCAAAAGAGATTTGGCATAAACCGAAAGTCATCATGCCCTGAATTGGAAACGTGGTAACATTAATTTGGTGAGCTTTAAATACATCCACATGCATGTATTTCAATATCTATTCAGCTAGTTAACGGGAGTAATGTCCTTAAGATATTCGTAACCTTGCAAAAATGTATTTAGTAAATTAGTAAGAACCAGGAATCAAATTAGTATTTTCTACCGAACCCTTACAGTGAAAAAATAAATGCACTCGGTTTTCAAATATATTTAATAGAACTTATAATGTAATTGGCTTAAAGGATAAAGATATATTGACGTGGTAAGTCAATATTGCTACAAATTTTATCTCGATAGACAAATTATATGGATATCAATGTAAAGAAGGTGTGGATAAAGAACTGTGATAATATAAGTCCGGGTCTATATTTGTTGTAACATGTGGTAATATATTAATTGTTAATTTTTATAGTATCTATATATTATAATGTTGAATTATATTTTAAATGATTGATATATTATTATATGTAAGATTTATTATAAATTCAAATCTATATTAACATCACTTGTGAAAAAAATGCTAGAATTTTTTTTTTTTACAATATCACGAGTACTATCGTAATTAAGAGACACTTTTATTAATTATTTTCTCTAAGATTGAACCTTATTCTCTCTCAACAATAATATTCTAACACTCAACTTTCTTAAATACCTAATCACCCTACTTACAAAATATATGGGTCCCATCACTTACTTTTTCTCCCAATTTATTCTCTCTCCACTTCTCTCATACCATTATGGATGACCACACCCATGTGGATGTTAAAATAATATTTTGGATAAATTACTTTCACCTCTCAGGAGATTTGCTGAAATGTAACAGTCATTCTTTCTATTTTCAAACTTTGTAGTACAGGTCCTTGAGGTTTGTAAAGCCTACATGGCCTCCCCTAGCAAGTGACCGTTATCCTTTAAATAGGTCATGTCTTTTAATAACATCGATGTAAATATTGAGAACTATTATAATTATAAAAATACTATAACGTCCTTCTTTTACTAAAACAATAAATATAGGAGCAATGTTATGAATATGAAAGGAGAATATTTCAGTCATAGAGTGTGAAAATTACGAGGGATGATATTTTCATTATTTAGTAAAAGAAGGACATTATGGTCTATAATAGTCCTCAACATTTACATCTATGCTATTAAAAGCTATGATCTATTTAAGCACTAACGGTCACTGTTATTGGAGGAGGCCGCTTTTACAAACCTTAGGACCTGTGCTATAAAATTTGAAAATAGAGGAGTGTCTGTTATATTTCAACAAATCTTAGGGAAGTGAGTGTAATTTACCTTAATATTTTCCATTCTCTTTCTCTCTATCTCACATGTCACTTTACCCAACCTATATTAGTAGAACTAATAACTTTGAAAACTTCTCATAAAATTTTATATGGCCTTTCAAAAGAAGTAACTAACTAATCTTTCTGGGTAACAAAATGGGGGTATCGTAAGCTTTTAGGCATGCGATACACACTTTGACCTTAAACCAGGATCATCTTAACAAATATTCTACTAATTAATAACAAAAAAGACTTGGTTCATTTTAACTCACATTTTTATTTCGTGAACTTTCTAGATCAAATTAACAAGTATGAAATGCAGAATTATTTATGTATCTCTATTCATCAGTTTAAATTAACTTTTAGAAAAAAATGATTCGTAACATGATATAAGCCCCTCCATATCCAAGTAATTAAGAGCTTGGTCTTTGTTAACCCCATTCTGATAAATTATTTAGGCATGTCTGAAGCCCAAAAAGAGATATTTGTGTGAAGGGTATATATATCAAATATAAAACCATTCATATATTTATATTATTGATCAATTTAAACTTTTGAGAACGATGATTTATTAAACGATCACTCTTAACAAATTGTGACCAAAATTTTAGGTATCACTTATAAAAAAGTTTTATTATTTGTATTCATAGGACGTGGAGCAATGTGTTGACTCACACTTCATCCACTATTAGATGAGATATCGATCTCATTCAAGTAGGATCCATATTCTATGTAATGATGGATGAGATGTGAGTTTACATTATTCCATATCCTATGAGTACAATTAACATTTCTCCTTATAGAAGTATGGAAGTATATATATTGATCCAAATAATGTTGGGGTGTATAAATGTTATCAGTAAATTACACTTACTTCCCCAAAGGTTTGTTGAAATGTAACAAACCCCCTCTATTTTTAAACTTTGCAACACAGATCCTTGAGGATTGTAAAAGCCTACACGGGCCTCCCCTTAGAAACAATGATCATTAATGCTGTTAAATAGATCATATATTTTAATAGCATATATGTAAATATTGAGAATCATTATAATTGTAAAAATACCATAATATTCTTCTTTTAATTAATAATGAAAATATCATCCTTCTCTCGCAATTTATACACTCTATGACTGAAACATCCTCCTCACATATTTACAACATTGCTCTCATATTCATTGTTTTAGTAAAATAAAGACATTATGGTCTTTTTACAATTATAAAAGTCTTAAATATTTACATCGATGTCATTAAAAGACATGACCTAGTTTGAACGGTACTGTTACCAAGGAGGTCAGTGTAGGTTTGTACAATCTTGGGACCTGCTGCAAAGTTTGAAAATAAAGAGAGTCTCTATATTCAGCAAATCTCGAGGGAGGTAAGTATAATTTACCCTAATATTATTGAAAGATTGATCAATCGGGTATGAGGCATCACATAATTTAATTAGGGATGTGCATTGCTTATACTAATTTAATTTCATTGCAGTAAGTTTTTTTTTCGTTCTTCTTTTTTTACATTGTCCAATAATTATTTTTCGAGTCGGTTCAAGCAAGTTTTTCATCCGAAGGTCTTTAAAATCTAATAACGAATTAACTTCTTATAACCACAGTAAATTTGAGGTTAGACAAGTAAATCAAATTTCTAAAACCATTATAATTTGCCTTGAACGATAATAACTAAGTTAATAGATCAAGATCCGTTTTGATGCGTCCATCAAATTTTCTTTTCGGACCTTGTCAAGTGAAGCAATAAATGGAAATAATGTGTTTTCTTTGGTTCCTAGAGTCAAGATTTGAGTATAAAATAGTTATAGTGCGTCAAGGTCAGTCTACTGTATGTTTCAAATCCAAATTAAATAGCTATCGTGTAGAGGATTAATCTTCAAGTGATGTAAGAATGATGGCGAAAACGTTTCGATGGAAAAATACACAAGGTTAACCAGTTTTACTAACACTCTAAATGTCTAATTAATTATAACAAAAACATACAGTGAACCTGGTAAACACGAGAAAACCATATCCTAGTTTTTATATGCAAATTTATTTGTTTGTTGTTACTGTTATTGGTCACTTTGATGGGCATGATCATAGGAAGAGAGGTGTCAAATCAGTTTTAATCTTAAGGATTAATTCAAATGCCGTGTAAGTATAGCATCAAGAAAAGTACTTCCAAACCGTCTGCCTTTGTTTTCCATTCTTCAATTCCATGCAGATGGCAAGTCAAATAAAACATTGAAACATATAGTGAAGTAAGTATTATTCTATTGTGTTTCTTAACCGATTGAGATTTCATACCCCACGAAATCAAATACTACTTATCTTCACATCAAAATGTAGGTACAATTTGTCCATAAACATCAACATATCTATTTGATCAATCTAACAGTAAAATTACCATACAGTTCACCGGATATTAAATGGCCATCTAATAGCAATTGGTGGATCTACTCATCCAAGTCTGACAGCTGAATCACATCTCTTACCAAATTGTCTCCCGTTTGTTATACTTCAATTGTATGGAGCAATCAAGAAGTGTAGCTTAGTTGAGAACTTTACTTGCGATGCATATACAGTTCAAATCTCAAACACTTGAGCAGGGATTATTTCAACACATAAACAGTGCAAGGACACCTCATGAGAGACCAAAAAAAAAAAAAATCTTAAAAAAATATGGCTATGGTTATGGACTATTGGGTAAGTTTTCTTTTTTTTATATATTTGATTTTTTTTATACAACAGTGGCTCTGAAATTTCATCTCATAATCTCAGGTAAACTTTACCGCATGTGTGGAAAAAAAAAATCTTTAGGGAATATAATTGTTTTTCTAAATTAAAGATGTTTAAAAGTTTTCAAATTTTTAAACTATTTTGAAGTCAATATATATATATATATATATATATATGGTTATATCAATTTGTTTTATATTTAAAATATTTTCTAATTAAAAGCTCTCAGAGAAAGCATTTAAAATAAGCGACTATTTTACCAAGAAAAAAAAAAAGAAAATTAAACAGGCAGTCAAGTGTAACTATTTGATTTTTAGCAAAAGTCATTGACCATTGTCACCCAATTTTGTTTGTTTTTCAAGCACATAATTTAAATTGATGTTCGAGTCAGATAGCTAGTATAATCCCAGTAGTATATTTTCTACATATATATGTACATGATAACCATATTCTAATACTATTAAATATCAAAAAAACAAATTCTAATACTATTACTACTAGTTTACTGCAAGATAGAGCCTAAGATTTGATAGTTATTATTTCATAACATTAATTTTTATAATTCAAAATAACATTCTATATTATAAAACAATTGCTTTCAAGGAATTCTTCGTAAGAAACTGTAATTAAAAGAAAATACTTTAATGGCCGCTTTGCATTTAAAAAATTTCAACTAAAAAACTCAAATATAATTTTTTTAATTATAGTTAAGTTGCGTAAGTTTATTTTCTTTGGTCTTAAAAATTGAAAATACAAGAAGTACCAATTAAAATATTTGAGACACCTACTTTATTACTATTAGATATCCCCACTCACCCCATCAATCATTTTCATCCAATAATAATAAAGTGAGTGATCCAATAAATATTTATTTTTGAATATTAAAACAACACCACTCCATGATAAATAGATAGTGGAGGCACAATAGAAATCACATATATGCGGAACAATGTGTTTCTTTTATTTAAAGAAATTAGTTTTGATCGGTCCAAGAATTTTATATTCCTAATTATTCAATTATATGTTACTTTATATGAAACTTTCAAAAAATAGTGAATATGAGAGTTAATTACATTTTTAATATGTAATTAAATATTTATGTAAATTATATTTATATTGATAATGTATGAAAATTAAATTTATATTTAAATTAATTATTTTATTTTATTTATTCGTTAATTGCTAAACTATTGTATGAGCAATTGAGCATAACAGTTTTATTGCCTATCCACACCATCCATCCTTTTTTGTTTTGACATAATTTCACCCCTCCCCCCCCCCCCCAAAAACAAGATTATAGTTAGGGAAAAATCATGAATATTATATCCACTATATGGGAGTTTTTCTTGGATGATTCTGCTAGCAATATAATACTTTTGATTTTGACGTAGAAACTTGGTTACCGTATGGACAAATAAATATTGAATCAAAAACCTACAAGGAATTGTTTTCTAGAAAAATCGTTAATAAAATTATTTTGGTCTTCTTCTGTCATCATTTGAGTTGAAAATAGAGCTTAATACACTGCACATAACTAACTAGGTTATAGCACACCCGGTCACAAGTAAGAATAAGTCCAGTCATATATATCAATCCTGCAAGCATTTTCTGAATAATTATTAATTAATCCTTTTTGAAGTCTTCCATAGACGCTAATTTTCATGAAGATCATACCGTCCAAGTATAAAATTGACCTATGACACCGAATAGCATTCTTGCATACCACACCTGAAGACTCTTCAATACCATATTATACATTGCTTTTTGTGCGTACAATCTTAAACAATTTTTTTTTTATTATTATTTTTTCTATCTAATCGTTTGAGGCAATAAAAATTAATATATTTGGCTCCACACCAAGTCACCAAGATTGTCAAACTAATTGCAGGTGTAAACAAGATGAACTGTCTAAATTAAGATGGGATTATATAAGGACTATTACTTTGCTAAGTAAAGTTTCAACTAAGAAGGAACTGGCCTAGTTGAGTTAGTCTCTCAAGTTTGAAAGTGACTGCAACAGAACCCTTGAAGTCTCAACTTTGATGGATGAAATGCAATCTTAAACAACCATAAAAGAAGAGAAAAAGAAAGAGGAGTTAAAGATAACAAGACGACAGAACTTTATTATTAGTTGCCGAAAATATAAACTTAATTAATATTTTGCTTCCGTACTGTAGTCATTCCACATTTGAGCTATGATTTACCGGATATAGTATAAGAGGATATTCATATATATATATATGATCTTTCGGTTAGCTGGCACCGGCAGTATATATCAACCTTAAATCAAGTGGAGCCAACTTTGAGCATGGTCTGGACTTCAATTTACACCGCTGAAATTTGTTTTTATATCGTATAACATTGCTAGCTAATTAACTATTGGTTGCAACTTATTACAAGACATCTCTAGAAAGACTTCAACTTGTTAGAAATCAATCAAATTTATACTTAAAATTTGTTTTATATTGTATGATATTAATTGCTTGGTCGCTGGTTATTAGTTACGACTCACACCTAGAACTCACCAAGCAATCAATCAGCAAAAATGAACTTCATGATTTGATGAAGTACAATTATTCTTCCTGCTTTAAGGTGGAGTGTACTGTCATGCTCTATATGTATATATGGGAAAAGTGTGGTCGAGGTCATATTTCAGTGAAGTTGTTTGTTAAAGGAATCATAAAGTTAAACAGTATTATTGTTATTATACCTGTCATGAATTGTTAATTTAATTTGTTGTCGTATCACATATACATATATTATGTTTCCTTGATTCAAAGCTACATATACATATATTATATATGTGCCAGCGCAATAGAGAAATAGACCGTTAAAATGATGCAACCGTATATATCATACCTTTGGATCTCTTTTCTCTCCATGCGCTTGTGTCTCTGTGGGAGAGTGTGTGTGTGTGTGGGATAAGCATAAATAGAAGGGTTTGAAATAGCTTTCAAACAGTGATCAATGCAGACTTGCACAGGCAAACATCCATTTTCCCTCAACTGTCTCTGTATGAAAGCCATGATATACCTTTTCCTCTCACCTTTCCCACGTAACCTAAGCAACCCACCACTTTCATCATCATAACACACACCGTAATTTGACATCAACAGGCCCTCAAAATCCTCAACAAACTACTTTGACTCTTCCCATACAATTAACCCTTTTTTGTACACATATATAACATATATATATACCTCTCTGCATATCATACTTCATATATAATTAAATACACACATATTGGTAGACTGTTTTTATGCATCTATAGCAAACCTTAACTTTCCTCAGCTCACCCTTTTTGTCAAACTCAATAAATGTAATCTGTTACAATATGATGCTGGCTTCATTTATTTTCATTCGTCGAAAATGGTATTGCACAGTTCATCGGTCCTACCATTGGACTTTTCACGCACCGAAGCCGTAAGAGGGAGATTGAAATTAAAAAAAAAAACATGATTAATGCTATTTACACTATGAGATATTATCCTAATACACTTCTATTTATTATTAGATGATATATGAGTTTCAAATTAAATAGGATATATAATTTGATTCAATAATAGATATGAGTATATTGGCAGGTTTACAATAATCATTCTAAAAAAAACATATATATGCTTTGTGTGGTTACTTACTCCTAATTAATCATTTCCACTTTTCATCAGCCGGCTTTTCTTTCTTCATCCTTTTTTTGTTACATATACCTTTTGATTCTTGATCATGTCACAAGTCATGTATATATGTAGCTGACAATAAATGCTCAGAATTGAATTTTGGAGTTCTTAACTAAACCCCGTATCCCACACTTCTATTTTTTAACCTTATTTTGAACCTAGCTAGACTTTTGAGTTTTGACACGTTTTATTACCTGTAGCTCATTGAAGCAGCCTTAGATGGTAAATATACCGGTTCATAGGACACTTTGACGTGTAATCCGACAAGGGTGAAGTAACCCACAAGGATGTATTTGTGTGTTGGACTGATCAATTTCTTGCTCTGGTAGGCATACAATACAAAATTGCAAACTGCATAGCCACGGTTAATTAAGATGCAGAATTTTATTTTATTTTTTTAACATTATTATGTGATACTTTCTTGAAAGTCATGTAAGTAGGACGAGAAATAAATAAAATAAAAAATTATAGATTTTTTTAATATGCAAACTCTATGATATCTTATATCAATGTTGAATGAGAAATATTATCTATACTAATTGAGAGTGAGTCCTAATTTTATACTAAAACAATGTTTAAAAACCATTATTAGAGTATAAAATTATTTATATTCTTTACCGATCAATTTAATATATTGAAAAAAATGATTTTAATCATTATATTAGAGTCCTATAATCAAATGATCAAGAATATAATTCTTATTATCCGTCACGTTTTAGGCTTTTGAAAAATATATTTCATTATAAATATTGCATATCCTTTTTAAAAAATTCTCAACAACAATTTTTTTTAATGAAAATAGTTATTTTTTTAGTTGAAATGAGTATTCAAATAACAAATCTTATAAAGATATTGTACCAAAAAAACTTATAAAGATATTATCATTATTCTGTTTAAAATATTATTTTATATGGCCACCCAAGTACGGTTCGTTGGCAATTTAGTGGCTTTCTCTCTTTCATGTCACGCAGTTTCATCCAAAAGCGACATCCCCATTCTCCGCTGTGATATACTTCCAAAATGGTATCGTTAGTGGCACCAGACAATGACACTTGACCAACCTACACAGCTACCCTTTTCATTGTTCATTTTACTTTACCAACGAATAAATTCCATCAACTAATTATGAACCAATGTTTAGTCCAACGTGCTTATAG
Source organism: Dalbergia oliveri (assembly GCA_030441495.1). Taxonomy (NCBI): domain Eukaryota; kingdom Viridiplantae; phylum Streptophyta; class Magnoliopsida; order Fabales; family Fabaceae; genus Dalbergia; species Dalbergia oliveri. The sequence continues at coordinate 9,820,379 of JAMLFY010000003.1, read as the reverse complement.
TCAATTTGTCACACATAAGAATGAGTGTATGGTTAGTTGGGCCTTTGTCCAAGCCAAACCTGCGTTAGTTTCATCCAAATCAATTCTAATGATTTTAATATTGTTTGAACTATATGTAGTTGAGGTCATTCCTATCAATTAAGATAATAGAGGCAAAAGGCCCGTTCGGGCGCACAAGTGAATAATCTGTTTGGATGTGCGATGAGACGGTTCAAATAGAGGTTCGAGAGTTTATCTGTAATTTTACTCTTATTTATCACGTTGGGTTTTGCATTTCTGCCCAAACTTAATTCTATTATAAAATCATGATGTTGTCAAAAATAAAATGTTCTCCCCTTTTCAAAGTGGCTGTTATTCAACTAATGTTAATTCTATTAAAATTAATTTTTAAAATTAAAGTACGAAAAATAATTCATTTTGCTGCAAAATTCTTTTTGGTTAAAATTAATAATTCTGACATAATAAATATTTTTAAAAATCAAATTTGAAGAACCAAACTAACAATGAAATATTTTACTTCTGTGTTGGGTGTGTTGAATTAATGACTATTTTTTTATGAAAAAAAAAGGAAAATTTTTCGTAATTTGCTGATGCACCCTTCACATATTTCGCCGTTTCAACTTAGCTCAACTCATTTTCTTTAAATTGATTGATGATGCGAAATGGGTAGGAAAAACAGATATTATTGCCTTCGGGACTAGTGGCGGCCTATAACGGGGCCGCTGCCGATTGGAAGAGGCTATCAGTTGGATATATTCCCACTCTACTAATTATGCCTCTTACTGATCATGATACAGTTTGGTGGCGGCATATATAACTGATCAACAATCTTACCTATCATTCATTCAGTTAGCATGAAAAAGAGAGGAGAATAAATAAAATGGAGGGGAAAAAAATACAATCTATATTTTTCCTTTGAATGGTTGATGAGAGAAAATTGGAAGAAAAGATATAATTTTAATAGTGTGTTCAGTTCAGTTGAAAGATAAAAATAGGATAAAAATTTTTATTGATGAACTTACGTGTATAATTTAAATTACAACTTTATATGCACACAATTCATGCATTTTGTTGCTAGCTTTTTATTTATAGTTTATATTAGTATAAAATTTAAAAGAATAATAATTAGAAAATATTAAAATAAATACAAAAAAAATACTAATATAATAACATGAAACTAATATCCTTTCTGGCAATAATTATATATTTAAAAGCAATTTTAAGTAATATCATTTAAATGATATTTGTTTTTTCAAAATTAATTTTGAGATAAATATTTTCGAACATATTATGGTACTGAAAAATCACTTTTAAGTAAAATTAAATTTGTAAAATCAAGTTTTCAAACTTAAATTTACAAAATAATCCAAACACAATCTAAATAAGGAACAGAAGCTATGAAGCTGGGCTTTTATTAGCTAATAGGAAGCCCACAAACCAAACGCAGGCCAATTAAAACTGCACTTAATGTTTGTACAAAAAAAAAGCACTTAATGCCTAAGTGCTGTTCTATTTCTCTGTTATGCTCGAACTAGAACCAGCCGAGATACCCCACTCAATCCAAGTTTGGTTAGTATTTAAATTATTTGATCTTTTGACCACAAATAAAATTATTTGATCTCAGTTCCAAAGCCTAATCCAAAAAAATATATATATATTTAGATAGTGGAGGAAATGATACGAAATACACAGAAAGGAAAAGGGGCCGTTAATATGGTGCAGGAAAAAGAGAGAGAAATAATTTTAAAAAAGATAATGATAAAAATTTATGAAGTCTGTCAGTAATCTCACTTGTCTGGTATATAATCCAAATAATTCAGCTATGTTGAAGGATAAAGCTCTTACCATTAGATCAAATGTGCTTACCATTATAATCCAAAATTGAGATGTTAAGTCCATCAAATTAAGGATAATACTAACTAATTAAATTCAATAATCTCCTTAGGGATTCCAGCCCATTGACATTATTCTGATACCACTTGTAGAATCAAGCTTATCATTAAGTCAAAAGTTATATCTGTTAGGAATGTCAACCGTTTTTTTAAAAAGTTAGACCATATTTAGCTTGAGGAACTACAACTATTATAGACACTATAAACTGAGATGTTAAGTTCATTAAATTTTAAGGGTAACACTGATTAATTAAAGTCAACATATGAGCTTAGGAAGATGCTTGGTGGAATGTCCAAAACAAGGACAGTGAACATTTGTACTATACTCGCCTTCATTTTGTTGAGCGGGGAATATATGATTAGAAAAGTGAAAACTATTATTTCAGTCCTATGGTTGCTTACTAAAAAATGTCATGTGGCCTTTGCCAACGAGGCATGCTCGATGCCATTTCTCATTGTCAACTTGGCATAGCAGGAATTATTCCCACCATTTCAATCCATTTATCAATATAAAAAAACAAAAATTTTTTTTTTGATAATAGTATAAAATTATATAAATAGATAAAACTATCCCTATTAAAATAAAAATATCTCCCATATCAAAACATACATATCTCCATCAATATAATTAATTATATTAAGGGTAGTATTGATAAACAAATAATTAATGTTTTTTTAGTATTGCTAATGAATAAATATGTTGCAAAAAAATAAAATTAACAAATAAAGTGAAACAAAGGAATTAAATAAATAATTAGGAATTTTGGAATGACATCCTACCAACCGTTTCTTCTTTCTTAGAAACCATTTAGGAACGAGGAATAAAGCATACTTCCAAATTAACATCATTACTAAATGCACATATATGGACTGCGCTTGATATGGTGATATTAAATATTAATTAAAGACTACATGTCTACATGTGTTTATATTTATGTAGTTGCTTAATCAATCTGCCACTTGCCATTTCCCACGCATATTGATACTATCCGCTAATTAATCTCACATTGATTGATTGCTTCTGCTGGGTCATGTGTTTGTCTGGTCATTTTCAGGAAAACTGGTAGATGAAGCAACAAATTAAGCATCACTAATCTGTTCCGTGCTAATCAAATGAAAGAGGCAATTGTGCGGCAACGGACTCGTGCGTAAAGACGATAGTGCATTAGGCATCTCTAATCTCTATTCGCTAAAATTATCGTCATGTGAGGTTTTTTATTTTTTATTTTTTCAATTATTTTATTTTTCATTCTGTCATTTTCATTCATATTTCTATGGCTTTTTATCTTGTTTGAATTTTTAACTTTATATTTTTCAATTGTTAAAAAACAACAATGAAAATGTATTTAAATTTAGTAAATTATTTTTTTTAAGAAACCACATAACTTATTTAAAATGCTAGTCATAAATAATAATAATAATAATAATAATAATAATAATAATAATAATAATAATAATATATTTGTTATTAGTAAAATATCTTGTAAACACTATTAATCCATTATTTTACATAATTAAATGGCATTACAATTTTACATTTTTTTTTGTACATCTCATTGTAAAATAATTTTATTATATCTCTACAAATAATAATAGCATAAATGTGTCTTGGTATTATTATTATTTTGATGAAAAGTGTCTTGGTATATTGAATAAATAATATACTATTTAGGAGCATGAATTGGTGAATAGTTATTTTGACTATATCTCAGAAATGAATATTGTCATCTTTGGAGTTATTCAACTCACTTCTAATTTTAACCACTCTATTTTTCTCTCTTGATCTTAGACTAATTTTTTTGCCCATTTTCCCCCGCATTCTTACTCAGATTTTGGTCTTGGACACCAGATTCTAGAATGCTTCTTAAGCTTGCGGAACAGAAAGGATTTTAGAATCATAATACTACTTCTTTTTTTGGTCAAGATATACCACTTCTTTTTATTTTGTGGTTTTTGGGCCGGGTTACAACACTACACAAAGAAAGCAAAGCCCAACAACCTACAGGCAATAAAAGAGACAAACAAAACTATCTTTGGACCCAAAAAAACGAAACTAGCCTACATTTCGACCAATAAAAAGGGGCCTACAAGAGGGCTGCCCGATCGGGCCCAAACGCAAGCTAGGAAGAGGAATCCTCTTCAGACTCAATCATATTACCTGTTAAACTTGGTGTTACTGAAGTCACAAGCCCATGACGCTTTAACATGTTGCCTTATTGTCACTATCCAAGTAAAGTAGGCCCATTGCTAGCAATACCTGGACCAGGAGAAATTAATCTTGTATGACCCTTTTTTTATCCATTACAACACAAGCAGTGATTTCTCCAGTTTGAGACATGCATTCACAAATAATTCTGACCGAAAAAAATAAAGACATTCACAAATAATTTGTGGGTTCAACTCTGATCTTTTTCTAACCAAAATTAACGGGATGAATTCGACTTACACATAAAACCAAAAAAAAAAACCATAAAACCATTAGCTGACCAGTGTAAACGTGTTAACCTATATTTTTTTTTTGGCTAAAGAAACATTACATATTTACCTAGTTATATATCCTTTCAGTAGGGAAAGTAAAACCGTGTAAAAAGCATGCAACTGTCATTCAGCTACAGGAACTTTAACAGTGCCATTAGCAAATTATGGAAGTTTCTAAAAAAGGCATATAACAGACACAGACTCATTGTGGAGAACCAGAGACATTATGAAACGCAGTAGGAGAGACGTATAAGACAAGGTATACCGTTAGTCTAATATTCAGCTTCGACTGACATCAACATTGTTACTAATAATTAAGAAATAGTATAAGTATTTAGAACGCAACATTTCCCCACAAAGAAGTTTGACACGTTGAAGTAAATTTTACAAATCATGAACACCACGTTGAATTAAATTAAAGATTAAATTTGAATATAGTTAAAGTGGATTATGATTTTAAATAATTTTTTACCTCTTGTGACTATGAACCATCAAGTTGTCACGTGGAAAAGAAAATTATCTACACTAATTGTAATCTAAAACTACATAAGTTATTGCTATTTTCTTGTTTTTGGGACTGAGCTAAAAAAATATTTAAAAAATAAATTTAGGTTATCTCTTTTTCTATTGATGTTAAGATGATTTTTATTTTATTATTTTTTTTGTCACTAATTTTGAGGATTTTTTTTGGTCAAAAAGAGATATTCATTAAATAGGGCAAAAACCCACAACCAACTACACAAAGGGAGATCAGAACAGTTTAAGACGCAAAATTCCCAGTTGGAACCATTCACAAGATGACGACAAACAAAATCTAGTACAGCAACCCTATCCACACTTTAATTATAAAATTAAGCTTCCTAGCACACTACTAATATGCTTGACAATTCTTGAAACTTTTTTCACATCAACAATCCAATCTATAGAAAACAAATACACAGACGTTTTGCAAAACTCTTTGAGTTTTTCTTGTGATTAATTTTTCTTTTTCTCATATTAAAACATCTCTTAGCCCAAACTTAGTTTTCCACATAAATCTCCAACACCATAAGCATGAAAAATATAGAGAAGGTCACCTTTGTAACAAAGTGCAGAGAACACATGGAGACTGGCCCAAAACTAGATAAATTGGCACAAAAACTTTATCACAAGTGCAGTACTCTAACACTACTAAAGTGTAAGCAACCTAAAAAAAAAACTCTTCATGACTCAAATACTACTGCAATCAAAAGATACACATCAAAAGAGAGATCAAACACATCCTTTACAGTGAGGAAGTGGGACAAAGAAAAATAAAAACTAAACCAAATAAAAGGCAAAAAAAAAAAAAAACAAAGAAAAGATGGAGAGGTCACTGGACCACCATGGAGGGGATAAACTACCTCCATGGGGCCAGCTTCCCATTTGCTGACGCAAAGGGAAGGTCACAAGCAAAAGGAAAGGAAAGCGGTGCTAGGGTTCTTGAAGTTCAGGAAGAAGTTTATTGAGGTTGTATCAAACACTTTACCCATGCATGTGCAGGAAATAGAATTTGAGGTTTTGGTCTAATTGGACACTTGATGATCCATTGACCTTTTTCTCCTGAGTTAGCCAGTCCAAACTTACATTTTTAACACGATGTTCATAAGTCGGTGAAAAACCTAATTTCAATCCAATTATAATTTTATCGTTAATTCATGGTATAACTTGACATTGTAAAATTGAAATTATTAAACATCGATAAAGTCCTTTTTCTCATATATTGACACACAAACATGATGGATCATTAATCTATTGTGACCTACTACTTGAAAAATTATGCAAATAAAATATTTTAATTGAACTGTCAATATATTAAAATTAAACTCTTATTTATCTTGGTGATTTTTATATTTTTTTTATATTTTATTTTTTGTGATGCTATAGTTTTTCTCTCTCTCTATCCTTTTTATTTTTGGGCCATGAGTTATAGTTTGTATTTAAACTATAAACTCAAAATTTCAAACAAAAATTGAAACACCCTATGATGCCCATTGGCGGAAAGGGCCTTAATGAGCTCACGCAAGAAAGAGGGTTGCTTATCATAATTATAACTAGAGGTGTGGGTGTACGGATCGATTGTCCGTTAGTTGTTTTGTGACGGATCACAATTAAATTATCAATTTTATAAATGGACTAGATTTTAGGTGGTCTGTCTCCCATAAGCTTGCAGACTACATAACCCCTTTTTTTCCTTTCATTTTTTTTAAAATTTTTTTTATACCTTATATTATATATTTATATTTATATAATATATTTTACCAAATACAAATATAAAAAATAATAGAATAAATCAACTCATCAAAATCCATTTATTAAGAATATAAATAAATATCACAAATAAAATTATTTCCTCACTATGTGCTGCTGGTTTGGTCCGGGGGAAGGCATATTTACAGGTTAGCGGTGTGGATTAATAAAGTTATGGGTTCGAACTAAAAAATTTTTTGTTCATTTTTATGCGAATTGTAAATTAAACGGGTTGGTATGCGGATTGTGGCGTTATATCCGGCTTTAATTATAACCATTTGACGCGTGCGTGCAGTGTATGTGTGCGCGCAAGTTTGTCATTTTCATTGGCTCGTTCCAAATTAAATCAGAAAAAAAAAAATTAGCTCGCTGTAAATACGTAGTGCCTACAAAATGAACAGTGCTTACAGTCAGAGGCAGCCTAATTTTCATGTGCTGTGCTGTCCTTCTTTGTCGGGACGACTTTTACTCAGAACGGTTGGGTGTGAATATCGATTCAAGTTTAAAAGTGGTTGGGTACAACCCAAATATTGAATCTTGAATAAGACCAAGGTTTTTATAGTAGCCCGCTGCATTGTTCCCGCAGAATTGATGGAGAGAGTGACTCAAAATCTCTATGGTCGCCTCTGTTTTGTAAAATGGAATGCCAAACACATTAGTATTATTGAAAGAAATTTCAATGTCATCAGCCCTAACTAAACCCAACCCATTCAACTGGCAACCGTCTCTCCTCCCTCCCCAGACACATTGTACTATGTACTGTACAATAAAAAGACTATGTTACTCGTCTACTAATTTTTTTAATAAAACAAAAAGACTTTTATAATCATTACCTTAAAAAGATAGTAATTTAAAAAACCAAAGTAACCTTTAAATATGAAAACCAGAATTTAACGCAATTTGACATTTATTAACTGATAGGCTAACTTATTTATTCTAATGGCTTAGGTTATGTCCTTATTTAATACTTAAAGCTAACCACCAGGAGAAATGAGTTGTTCTAATAAATATGTCAGATTATAATTGGGTCACACAAGTATTTAAACGGTTGGTTTCAGTTGGCCATCATCATCTTTAAATTTGATAGGCTTAACATTTCAACCTATAATATTTGTAATGAGATACTATTAGCTATAATTTTTAGTATAGTGATAAACATTTGATCTAATAAATGGTATGAAAACATTGTCATGAGTTTGAATCACTAGCAGACACTTGGGGAAGGGAGATTGTTGGTTTTATTTAACAAGTGTCACCCTTAAAATGCGATGAATATTTAATCAATCACATTTATCTTATATGACATAGCCACACGGTAGTGTACTCCCAACACACACACACACAAAATCATAGGGTACTCGTCTAAACATTTTTCTTTGCTTGAAAGGTACTTGTTACAAGTTTCACAATGAAGATCCAAGAGATACAATCATATGGTCAGAGCTTAAGGTCCAGAGGAGAAGATGCTGATTATGCAGATAATTGCATCTCAAACATCAAACAATTTCCGAAGGAAAAAATTTCCTTGAATTGATGCAATTGAAATATAAATTACTTGTTTGCTTATCCTACAATCTAACTGTCTTGATTTGGTCCATTTGGATAAGATGGGGCCAAATGATTAGGACTTCATATTAAGAAATAAAACTTGCGTGGATATTAACCCTTGGATGCTTCATGCAATTTCAACTGCATCATGATTTCCCCTTATTACTGACTTTTGATGGATGACACATTGATTCATTTCACACGAGAGGTCACAAAGCTATTGGAGGCACCTGTCCTACCCCACTAGAAGCAAAGAATGTATATAATTTAATGAACTTAATTTTGATCTATTCTCAGAGTGAAATTTTCATATACAATTTAATTTGATACATTTTAGATTGAAAATTTTATAATATTATTTTTAAGTGTTTTAGAGTGATTATCTATGTTTCTTTCACATTAATTAATATTATATTAAAACTAAAGTCTAATATTAATAACCTATTAAAGTATTTTTTTTTTATGAAAATCACTTTAGTAATAAATTGGTAGGAAAAGAACTCACTTTTCACCTGTGATGAAATGTTGATTCATGATTGTACTCCAGAGGAATCAGACTATAAAGAGAGGGAAGGTTCTCAATGTTTTCCATCCGCATGCCCTTTTGAGTTTTGAGGATCTCACGCGGCTGCAGTGCAGAAAGTTGTCCACTTTTGCAACCAATATTGGTGTTTCTGGCACGTAAAGTCTCATCTTAGGAAAGAAGACCTGCTAAACTTTGACTCTGTCCAAAAGTGCAACTACTCTATTTTCCAATTTTATTTTACTTCTTTTTTTATTCTTTTGGGCTTTTGGCTATTAGAAAATTAGCAACCATGTCACTATTCCTGTTTCATATTCCACGCGTAGGAATGAAAGAAGAACAGTGATCATATCGTGATGTAAGATCCTGCGTCATTATGCACCGAAAACTTCTACGCTCTATATTCAGATATCAATTATTTATCATCTGACAAGTGGACACAGACTATAATTTTAACTTCTAAGCATGTCCAAATATTTTTAATACGAAAAGACTCAATTGCCACCGCAATGGTCGACAAAGGCCTCAATCCGACGGTCAAGAGTGAAAGATGGAACAGAACGGTGAAGGGCAGTGTAGGGTGTTAACTTGCAGTTTGCACATATCTTTTTGGGGATGGACATTTTAAAATGATACTTGTTAATTTTATATAAGTGGTTGTTGACAAAATTAGTATTACGTTTAGATGATAAAAAGATTGTAGAAATATAGAGTCATGTGAATGTAAATATATAAGCGAAAGTGAATATGTTTGAAGTTTGGATAAGAGTTATGTTTTTTATACTCGTTGTAAATATTATATCGACTCACTTTTTATTCATAATTAATTCATTATATGTGATGTAATATCTAAATAGAATTCACATATCACATTTAATGGAAATGAGATATAGTGGATAAGAAACTGGGTATTATGACATCAGCTAACATTTTACTTGGTATAAACATGGAGAGAAACGTATAGAAAGGGACAAGAGTAAACTGATAACCATGTTGCGGTGAATGCCAAGTAGTTTCGTTAATTTAGATGGGGAGGTCTTAGCCTTTGGTGAGTTGTCCACTTGCTTACCAGTAACACTTCTGGATTCCAGAAGCTTGTGTTTCTTTTTTCATGATTTGATCATGATCGCCTTTTTTACCAAATAGGGGTCTCTCTTTGGAATATCAATCCGTTCATATTCTTCAATCTAGTTGCTGCTGAATTCCTCTAAGCTGACTGCTATATACATATATATATTTTCTCTTCAATCATTAAAGAGTTTTAAAAGTCTCTGTTTTCTTCCTTTACTTATCTACACTTATTTGACTGTGCTATTATCAGCTCCTCAAAGTCCCCTCTTGTTAATCTTAGTTGTTATCTTATTTGTTGCTTTTCTACCAACCTGAACTCCCAAATCCAACAATTTTTTTTTATATTATATATACATAGAACAGTCACGAAGCGGTATTCCTGCCATTTGGCTTGGCCATATCTCTCTGGCACTGGTCAAAATACCTAACCTAAGCTTTTTTTCTCCATATCTAAGGTTTATCCTCATCTGCCTGTGGACAAAATGACGGGGTAGGAAGACTTCTATGGTCTGTTTGATTCTTCATAGTTTCTTATTGCATCAGGTACACCTTCTCTCTGTGGTGATTGTTCTTAAATTTCTAACTCCAGAATCTATATGATCTGTCTTGAATTCTGTAACTTGGATGTTTCCTTCTGGTAAGAGGTACTAATTGATTATCAATCAACGGCAGATGCTACATATTATAATATTATGCTTGTGATTGTGAGAAGTATTGAAAGACTAGAGAGAGAAAAAAAAAAAAGCCCTAAGGGAATTTTTATTATTTCTCTTACTGGATGTGTAGCACAAATCATTTTCATAAGGAAATTTTTAATTTTAACCTCGTATCCATGTCTTTGCTGCTAAAGCTGTTGCTGCACTTTTGATCTATCTACTCATCTTTTGGGTTGGAAGTGCAAACGAGAATCAGTTTTGGCTGGGGTGTTTTGTCTTAAAAAGAATTGTTTCTTCATAGTGGAGGATATTGCCCGTATATTCCCCAGCAGTTGACAAACGAAGGGATAGATGCTATCGAAAAACATTTGTTCATGATTGTCACTAAGTACTCAAATAGAATTGTAACCTTAGTCTCTTGATATTAACATCTTAATTTGAAATTCACAGATGGGTTTCATTTGAATAATTTCAATGTTCTTTCTGGATAGAACTAATATCTTGTATTTCTAGAGCAAATGGTTTGCAACTTTAAAGAAGTTTGTTATTTTCTAGTTTGGCAGATAAGGTTTGAAGATTTAAGCAGAATATCTGAGGAGCCTACGATCAATTTTGATTTTTCTTTTGGTTTCCAGAGCATTTAACTTGATTTGGAGAATGCATTTGGTTATGAGGGTTGGAATCTAATATCTACAGACACAAGATAATACTCTGAATAGAAATAAAGCACAAACTGTCTTTGGCATGTGGCCACTACGTTAGGAATGATGGTCTCTGCTATGCTAAGTTAGAACTTTATCTGCCATATCGTCTCATGTTTGACTGAGTCTAATGACTAACTTTGTTGAAAAGGAAGCCTGCAACTCTTTCTCTTGACTGGCCAAGTGAGATCATAGTTATTACTTGAATAAATTCAATCACAGTGGGTTTTCTAAGAATCAAGCAGCATGGAATTCAGTTTCTTTTTAGATGGGAAAAGATACTTGCATAAACTATGTGAGGTTTGTGTCCAATCTAAACCATTCAGACAAAAGTTAAGATGGGAAATGGCTTGCATGGGATCGTGTGAGGAGTGTGAGTGTAAGTTTGTGTGAGGAACGTGAGGAACTATCAACCAGCTGATTCATGATGGTTTGGCCAGGATTATCTGAAACTGAGACTACCATATTCACTGCTATGTTTTGACATATTTAAATGGTTTGATTGTTCTAACTAAAAGGGCCTTCTAACTTTTTTCCTCTTCTTTTGTTTCTCTCATCAGAGCACAGTCATCCTAGAAGGTTCAACAAGATTTCATCAGTGAGCGACTCATCCTGGTTTACTATTTCCCAAGGTAGGAAAGGATTTCTTCTTTTTTTCAGTTTTTTTTTTTCTTCAAAAAAGCTTGGTAGGTTTCATTTATTTCAGAACTTGTGTCACTTTCCTGACTAATGCAAGCGATGTTCTGGATACAGAGTACTATACTGCATGAACTGAATTCAAGGGGAAGCATGTCGTTAGTTAGATCTGCAGAGCTGACTCCAACACCGTATAAAAGTGCTAAGCTATACTCACTAAAGGAAACTGATGTTAGGCCTGGCATGTCCTCCCAAATTTTTGATGCTGATAAGCATAGAAACATGCACATGACAGATACTTACTCCAGTGAGAGTTATGAGAAGTACTTCCATGACTCACCTTCCGAAGAGCTGATAGAATCATGTAGTTCCGGCATCTATAGTTCAGTTCACCCTGATGGTGCCTCTTTGTACAGAGCTAGTTCAGGAGCTTCTGTGGCTGCTAATAACCCCTTAGGTGCTTCTTTCGTGTCTTCTACAAGGCATCACGATGCTTATCAGTCCAACTTCAGATCAGATTTCTTGCAAGATGGAACCCTGGATTCGCTTGAAGATGATAGTGTAATGAGATCAAGACTAAAAGCATTGGAGAGGACATTGCTTGGTCTTAGTGATGCTGAGGAGGAGGAGGAAGAAGACATATTAGGGACTTCTCAAAGCATGGAAATTGATCTTGATCTTTCTGAGTGGGCTGGTTCCATTCAGAATATGCTGCTCCATGACTCACCAAAGGAGTCTTCGTCTTCAGATTCCAGTCTTAGCAGCATCAGCAGCACCAAAGTAATATCAACAATTTCTCAGACCCCTAAGCAACAGCTTTATGAATGCGCTGTTGCACTTTCAGAAGGAAATGAAGAAATTGCATCATCTATGATAAACAATCTGCGGCAAAAGGTCTCAATTCAGGGGGAGCCTTCCCAAAGAATTGCAGCCTATATGGTGGAGGGACTTGCAGCTCGCTTGGCTGAATCTGGCAAGTGTATTTATAAAGCACTGAAATGCAAGGAAGCTCCTTCATCAGACCGTCTGGCAGCCATGCAGATACTGTTTGAGGTGTGTCCATGTTTTAAATTTGGATTTATTACTGCAAACAATGCAATTACAGAGGCAGTTAAAGATGAGATGAAGGTTCATATTGTAGATTTTGACATCAATCAAGGAAGTCAGTACATAAATCTAATACAAACACTCGCTTCAAGGTCTGGTAAGCCACCCCATGTTAGATTGACTGGGGTTGATGATCCCGAGTCTGTTCAAAGATCTGTTGGAGGCCTAAAGATCATAGGACAAAGACTTGAAAAACTGGCAGAAGCACTTGGATTGCCCTTTGAGTTCCAAGCAGTGGCGTCAAGGACTTCCATTGTCACTCCATCGATGCTCAACTGTCGTCCGGGAGAAGCACTTGTGGTCAACTTTGCATTCCAGCTTCATCACATGCCTGATGAGAGTGTTTCGACAGTAAACGAACGAGACCAACTTCTACGCATGGTTAAGAGCCTGAATCCAAAACTTGTAACTGTTGTGGAGCAAGATGTGAACACTAACACTACCCCCTTCTTACCAAGATTTGTTGAAGCCTACAATTACTACTCAGCTGTGTTCGAGTCGCTCGATGTCACCCTCCCAAGAGATAGTCAGGACAGGATGAATGTTGAAAGGCAATGCTTAGCAAGGGACATAGTCAACATCGTCGCATGTGAAGGCGAGGATAGGATAGAACGGTATGAAGTTGCTGGAAAATGGAGAGCAAGGATGAAAATGGCTGGCTTCAGTTCATCTCCACTGAGCACAAATGTGGCTGATGAAATTCGAAAACTCAATAAGCTGTGCTACTATGACAAGTATAAGATAAAGGAGGAAGTGGGTGCTCTTCATTTTGGGTGGGAAGAGAAAAACTTGATTGTTGCTTCAGCATGGAGGTGACCAGGATAACTCATGTTAGGCGAGACTCATTCTAGTAGTGTTATAATGTATTATTTGCGTGCTTGTTTAGTCATAGACTCCTTGTATTGTGGTAATTTGCTTGCTTCTCCTCATGTAGTGAGCTAATAACGAACTTTCATTTTATTGATGCGCTGAGCATGGGAGGGAGAACATGGGAGCACAAAGCAGCTAGCTATGCTTTGCTTAGGCTTTGCTATGGTTCCTCGTTAGGGTAGTTTCCATTTGCTTCATTGGCAACAACTCCTTGAATGTTATGGTCAGAACCACCATAAATTATTCTGAAAACATCATGTCTGGGCATGCAGAAGCACAACAGATTGGGAAGTTCCTGTTATATACTAAAGAAACAAAAACAATATATAAGGAAAAGACAGCTAAAGCATCACAAAGTTCCTGTATTTAGGCCGCCATAAAAAATATATATATATCAAGCGTACAACAAACGTGGTAGAAATTGCTGCATTTCTTTATATCAACGAAGTCATCTTAGTTGGCAATACATTTGACGCTATCTCTTTGTGTCACCAATAAACTTAACAAATCAATGGCAATAACGTGTTCAGAACAAAGAATAAACTAGTAAAACAAAGGCTATTAACTAATTGGCTAAGTCGATAATTACAATCAACAAATACTACACAAATTCAGATATACTGTATCAGAATATGAAAGATTCTACGTCACACCATATATTGGCGGAAGAATACATGGGAGTTATTTGATATCTGATCTTGGTTCTAAGGAAATATTTGTAATCTAATTGGTAACAAGAAAGGAAACTGGTGTCTAAAAGAAAATAACTTATCTGTCTAAAAGTAAGCTGGTTTCCTTCAAATAACATTTTATTGTTATTTAGAATTTACCAATACAAGAATCTTTAGTTTTGATTACTGTTCTTTGGGTGTAATGTAATTGGGTGGCAAATGTTGATCGTGCTCGTTCGTAAATCCATCCACTAAGAAAGAATTTCGTATTCAAGATTCCTTCAATTTTAAGCCTTCAATCAATCTTCTCTGAGACTACCATTTCATTCTCTTGAATCTTGAATCAACCCCTTTTATCTCTCCAAGAAACTACACCAAGTTACCAATCGTATCGCGAAAATCTTTATAGGCTTCTTTCATTAAAATGCGTAACGCTATAACTTATTTGCAGGTTGCGGGCGGGGCTTAATTTTTCAGGCCCAATAGCCCCAACCGACATATTATGTAAATAAATAAATTTTCGATTTTGGGCCTCCAGCCCATCATTGTTTGCCGAAAAACACACGTCTGATTCCTACAAACAAGAAGTTTCTAATTTCAATATAATATTTTGAGTTGTTATTTAAACACCTAAAAGTGGATTTATTGGAACATTCACTTTAAAATTATTTGATATCCTGTGGCCTCACATATCCTATTATCACATCACATTCAATAATTTTAAAGAAAGTGTCTTAATATACATTAATATACACTTATTTTTTGGGTGTTTGAATAATATTTTTATAATATTTTAATGCTAATTTAGCATTTTGATTTGACAGAAAATTTTTACTTTTTCCATTTATGTACAATTTTTCTTTTAATTTTATCATATAATTAGACCTATATTTTTTTAATACATTAGAATTTTAAAAATAATGAAATTTAGACTTAGAAACTCATGTATATTACTCAAATTCCTCATCACTAACTCAATTTTTAAAAGAGCTTATGATTAAATCTATATTGAAAAAATACATCTATCAAGCAAAATATTTTTATGATTATTATTTTTTTAAAAGTTACACTTTTTAACTTGTAACAAAATGTATTAAGATATTTTTTATTTTAATTTTTAAATATTTTTCATCAAAAAAAGTATAATTTTACAAGTGAATTTTAAACGAATGTAACTCGCTTTTCTTTTGTATCCAAGGTTTGTTGGTAATTGGTATAATTTAAAACAAAACAAAATATTAGTATCATGACAAAGCTCATCACCACAAACATGATAAAGAAACAAGAATAGAGCAGAAAAGAGGGAAAATGACCTGTTTGAAATCGGAATCATAACATTCTGGTGATGGTAAACCTTGTTCCCAAGCAAGATGCTTAGAAGATTAATTCCAATTATCTCCATGATAGATTACAATACTTTCAGACCTTCTTCAAGAACATGTGAGTGAAGATGGTAACAATTTACTGGTTTCAAACGCTAGATTAGTTATTTCTTGTGATGAATTTGTGTCTATGGTCTTTAGTTTTAATTTCTGTTACCAATTAATTCTTTTGTCTATTATTTTTAACATATAACAAAATTTAGATCTTGATGAGTCAAAGAGTATAAAAATGGAAGGTTCTTAGGATGTGTATGACACACCAGTATTTCAGTGGCTTGGGAAAATGCCTGCAAACACTGCACAAAAAATTCTTCTCCACCTATATCTGGTTTCACTTTTGCTAAACGCTAACACCTTTCCCAAAGTTGAACAAAATTATCTTCAGGCATTTCATCTTTCTAAAAAGAAACAGTAAGAAATTCAACAAGACACAAGATTAGCAACATGACAAAGGCCATCTTCTATATATCCATTAAATAAATTCTTTGCATTTGATAATACTTTAGGAACCACTTTCAATTATAGTTTTCTGATATCCCTCCTTCTTCGTTATGAGCAAGATGCTTACAAGATTAATTCCAATTACCTCCTCCCGATGAATCGATTCCTCATCCCTATGGTTTTCTTTCAGGCATCATCCAATAAAATGGAGGTGAACGTGCTATAATTCACTGGCTTCAAATTAAAAGAAATTAAATATATTTAGATAATATCGGGTTAATTATTTCTTGTAACAAATCTGGGTCTCTAGTTTTGATACCTGCAGCAGCATTGCAGCTAAGAAGACAAAATCTTGATGGTGCTTGTTCTTGATGAATATCATTATCAATCTGGTAAAACCATCAAGCACGGTTTCGCTTAAATTCAAGGACTTCATCTTCATGGTTGTTCTTTCTTTGTTCTTGAATCTTGGAGCACTTCTTCGACATCGCACTATGCGGTTGGTGCCCCGATGGAGACCTATTTATAGGTTGTAGTGGTGGGCTTAGTTTTCTCAGGCCCAATACTAAACCGATGTATTCTTTTTTCTTTAATTTAAATAATTTTCTGATTTGACCCAAAAAAAAAAATTCTGATTCTCTGAAAATAATAACTTTCTAATATCTATTCTTGCTTATATTTTGATATTTTAAATAACAGAAAGTTAAAATTTGTAATACATATATATAGTTTTACATTTAATATTATCTATTTAGACTTAAATTAAAAAAAAATAGATTTAAATTTGGTTTTTATTCCTATAAATATAGATTGTTTTAGTTTTACTCTGTCTAATATTTTTGGATTTAAATTTTTTATTTTTAATATTAGGTTTTTGATCCCTACTATTAGTCTATATTATTAAATGGTGATATTTATTATAAACATGAAAGAAGGATTTCAAGATATTTATAAGGACAAAAAATAAAAAACAAATCAATATTCGTAAAGACTAAATGCATATTATAAACAATTTATAGGGATCTAGATTTAAAGCCTAGGGTGCATAAAAAAAATTAGGGACCAAAAACTAATACCATAAAAAAAGAGGGACCAAAACCCAAAAAAGAAAAATAGAGAGACTAAAATCAAAATGAGCAATAGTTATAGCGATCAAAAACTTATTTCAAAAAAATATACTGAAAACTATTAAACATTGTTAATGTATTAATTATTATCACTTTTTAGTAATTAAATTAAGGCAAAATCTAATATAATTACATAACTGGCATGTAACCTTTTGCAAAAAATTTTGGAGTGGGGATCACAGAGATTATTGAAGAACAAGCTAGCAACAAGTATAAGATCTGTACAGACAGTTTATTTCTGCTGAGCTGCCTAAAAAACTTGGCATGAAAGAATAAAGGAGTTAGAAAAAGGCTAATGAGTAACATAAAAAACAGCAAAAATATTTTAATTGCTGTATCTGTCTCAAGCCACTCTCACAAGTAACTTAGTTGAGACAAAAAGCCCACGAACTAGGAATTTCAAAAGCAAACTAGTTACCATAAAGGTCGAGAGTTTGAAGTTCTACAGCTTTCCTATCTCAGCCAGGATAGGACCAGACAACTGATTGTTTTGAAATAACCTAAGATAAGCAATGAAAACTCAGTGATAAGGAAAAAGGGATAATAAAAATGAAGTTCTAATGTATTTTTTGACTACTAATTTTTCTCCTTGCATTGCATTGTAGCCAATACAAATTAAGGTCTACAAGAAAATACCAGTTAGAAAATTATTGTCATTAGTTGAAAACAAGAGACAAACTAAACAATGTGCCTTTGAGGTTCAACTACACAACAACACAACGCAGTGAATGCACAATTGAATACCCCTTCCTGTGGAATTGGAGAAGAAGAAAGGCACTTACAATGTTTGGAGGTGGCTCAAAATTCCAATTCTGAGGAAAGCATTCCAGATAAGCCTGCACTAGCCATTTCCCCTGCCAAAAGAAGGAAATTACCATGCATGAATATCATTATAGCTTGACAAGGAAATGCCATCAATAACCTGTCAAATAACAGAATGAATGGTATAAGAGAAACCCAGAGAAAACACTTCTCTTCCCCACACATGAAAAATGCTACGATTTGTTTCATTCTTCACAGCCAAAAGGAAGCACCACAAAATATGCAACACTTGAACACTTTGAAGAAAATGAAAGTACCCTGAAGTGAAGTAAATTCATACATAGGTCAGAGATTAGCCCCCAAGTATAAATGAGAAGGTGATTGCTCTGTAGCAGCATTTAAACTTTTTCTGTTGGGCTTGAACTAGCACCTGTGACACTACACAAATAATCTTCTTCACCACCCATATGTGATTTCACTCTTGTTCCTAATGCTAATCTAAGCATCTGATGTCCTACACTACCCCTTCAAAAGCCGAACAAAACTATATCTTTGGGAATTTCATCTCTCTAAAAAGGAATAATAAGAAGTTAGAAGATTAGTAAATGACCCGTTTCGGTGAGATTGGAATGGGAAACCTGCCTTCTTCTATATATCTCATTAAATAAATTCTTTGCATTTGACAAGACTTTAGGAATCACTTTCAATTATAGTTTTCTGGTAACCCTTGTTCTGATCTCCGTTACTTATGAGCAAGATGCTTAGAACATTACTTCAAGAAAATGTGAGTGAAGACGGTGTAATTCCTTGGCTTCAAATGAAAAAGAAAGGTATGTATTTAGACAATACCGGGTTAGTCATTTCTTGTGACAAATTTGTGTATCTAATCTTTAGTCTTTAGTTTTGATTTCTGTTTTCTCGGCATAGCTTCGTAGCATCGCAGCTAAGAAGACAAAATCTTGATCGTGCTTGTTGTTGATAAATATGTAAAACCATTAATTAAGCACGTACGGTCTTGCGTAAATTCAAGAACTTCATCTTCATGATTCCTTCCCTTTCCGCAGTCAGCTCTTGTTTCCTTGAATCTTGATGCATTTACCTCTGACCTCTCCCAAGAATTGCACTAATCGCATCAGTAACTTGTTAAAAGGCCTATAAATTAATCTTGTTCTTTCTTTATTCATGAATCTTGGAGTTAAAAAGAATGCTTAACCAAAACCCCATAAGGAGAAAATGCATGCATGCATCAATCACCACCTAAACCCCAGAACAAGAAAGATGTGTCACGTTAAGGATGAACAAGCCAATGACAATACCATTTCTGTTTTTCATTGATCATTCTGTTTCGATCACAAGATCACGCGCTCTCTCAACATAAACCGAACGCAACCTAGTCTTCTGACTCAGAAAGACGTTTTTGTCTCCAAGACTTGGAAGCACGTGTGAATGAACGATAACGATATGCAGTTAGCGCCAGGGGTGAGACATTTATAGAGCTTGCGGGCGGGGATGGGCTTAGTTTTTAAGGCCCAATATCCAGCGACATAGTAATTTTTGTCATTTAGTATTTTCAGGCCCAATGTAAACATTATGGTTTTCTGACCCAAAAAAAAATTCTATTTCCTATTTTTTGCTGATATATTCATATTTAAAAATAGCAGAAAATTATAATTTGTGATACTTATATATAATTTTACTTGTAATGTTATCTAATTAGACTTAAATTTAAATATAATTAGGTTTAATTTTTTTTTGTCCCTATGAATATAGATTGATTTGATTTTAATTCCTCTAATTTTTTTTCTGGCTTATAGTCCTTTAGTTTTCTTATATTATTTTTTAGTCCACACAATTGACCTACATTTTTAAATGGCGATATTTATAAGGACCAAAAGAAAGTTTTTAAGATATGTATAAGAACAAAAAAAAAAATTCAATATTGGTAAAGACTAAATAGATATTATAAGCTCCTTATAAGGATCCAAAGGGATCAAAAACATAATATTATAAAAAAAGAGGGACCAAAAACACAAAAAAAAAATAGAGGGACTAAACTCAAAATGAGCTATATTGATAGGAAAAAAAAATTAAGCTACATAATTATATTAAACATTGTTAATGTATTAATATTATTACTTTTAACAATTATATTGAGCCAAAATCTAATATAATTACAGAACTGGCCTGCAACCTTTTGCTAAAATTTTTGGAGTCGTACCACTGAGGTTATTGAATGACAAGTCCCTGCAAAATATGGTAAGATTATGGAACTACCTTTGAAGGATTGAAGAGTTAAAATGTATGACAAAGTTAGAAAGAGCACACACAAGAATGAAATGCCTATGAGATTAGCAGCAAGTATAGGGATCTATCAAGACAACTTATTTCTACTGGGCCACCTAAAAACTTGGCATGACAGAACAAAAGAGTCAGAGAAAGGCTAATGAGCAACATAAAAAACAGTAAAATTTTCTTCATTCCTGTGTCTATTTCTCAAGCCACTCTCGCAGTTAACTTAATTGAGACAAAAAGCCTACAAAAACTAGGAATGTCACCGCCAAATTGGTTACTGTATTTATTTAGGACGCCATTCAGAAAATATAACGGGGGAAACAATGTAACTACTTAAAACTTATTAAGCTTAGAAAGAAAAAGAATAAAGAGAACAATGTAACTACTTGATAAATATCAAGATTAGAAAGAACAAATAAAACACCCAGAAGGGTATAGACCAGCACAATCCAAATTGTGAACCATTAAACGTATGATGCTCTATCTTTTTCTGTCACCAATTGCTACTTAGTCTTCCGAGACAAACTGCGAATTATGAACACAACAGCAAAATAACGTCTTCTGGTCTCAATGAAAATTGAAGGTTCCTTTTTTTTGCCAATATACTTGACAATCAAAGACAATAACCTGTTCAGAACAAAGAAACTAGTAAAACAAAGCTATAACACAATGGCTAAGTCGATAATTACAATCAACAAAAACCACACAACTTTAGATATACCGTGTCAAAATATGAAAGACTCTGCATCACACCACATATTGGCGGAAGAACACATGTGAGTTAGAATATAACCATTATGATTACTTCTAACGTCGCTGAGGTCAAGGAATAACTTTCAATTATAATTTTCGGTAACCCTTGTTCTTGTTACGACCAAGATACTTAAGAGGATTGATTACAATTATTTCCCTGATAGATTCTTCATCACTATGTGTTCAGGCATTCTTCAAGTAAAAGATGAAAAATGTGAGTGAAGATGGTAGAATTTACTTGTTTCCTTCAAAAAATATTAGTGTATTTAGAATTTACCAATACAAGAATCTTTAGTTTTAATTTCTGTTTGCTCTTTGGCGGGTAATGTAATTGTGTGGCATCTCTGTTAAGAAGACAAAATCTTATCCAGCTCCTTCTTAAATCCACTAAGAAAGAAGCATGTTGAGACCCCAGTACATAATCAAGCTAGTACTTACAGCTCACGAATCAATACACTTAACTAGAAAAATGAAGTTCCCACTAAGAAGAACAAACAAGAGATTGAAGATAGATACAGACCAAGTTTTTGGCAGCACAAAAACCATCCAGTTTTGAATTCACAACTTGGTCCTCTTTCAGCCTGCTACCCTTCACTTTCCACTGCTACTGCAATGTAGAACTCATGTAATCAAGTTCTTCTAAAATACATTGGGTATTCCAAACTTGGGATTGCTGGAGATGCAATATCTCTTACAGTTTTTGAAACTTCATGTTCAGATCTCAATGCTTTCATCTCAGCTTCATCTTCATTCCTCAGCCTCAGTTTTCCAGAGAGAATTAAACTACCACCAACACCAAGTGAAGTCAATTCTGACACAAGTCACACATTAGCCCCTAAGTATAAATAAGTATGAGACTGCTCCCCAGCAGGATTCAAACTTTTCTTATGTAACTGTAATGCATGAGAGTAATTAAATTCTGTAGCACCTGAGCTAACAATAGGGGTCCTTACACAAGTGCTGCTGCCCTGCAGTTGGAGGGTTGGATCTTGTCAACAACAGTATACAAAGGATGGTTTTGAGGATGGACATGACAGCAATGTTTCACTAGGTACGGAAAAAGCACTTCTAACACTACACAAACAATCTTCTCTACCTACCAATGATTTCACTTATGCTAATGCTAATCGCATCTTTTCTTCTCCTGCAATATCTTTTGATCTTTTCCAAAGCCGAACAAAATTATCCTTGGGCATTTCATCTTTCTGAAAATAAATAATAAGAAATTTAAAACAAAACAGAATATTAGTATCATGACAAAGCTCATCAGCACGAACATTTAGAGAGAGAGAGAGCAGAAAAGAGGGGGTAGTGAGATTGGAATCATAACTTTCTGTTAGTGGTAACCCTTGTTCCCCGTTATAAGCCAGATGCTTAGATGATTAATTCCATTAATCTCCATGATAGATTCCAATGCTTTCAGATCTTCAAGAAAATGTGAGTAATTTACTGGTTTCAAATAATAAGTTTATTGAAGAACTTGCCGGTACAAGAAATGCTAGATTAGTTATTTTCTTGTGATGAATTTGGGTCTATATTCTTCAGTCTTTAGTTTTGATTTCTGTAACAAAATGTATTCTTTTCTGTAATTTACCAATTAATTCTTTTGTGTCTATTATTTTTAACTTACAACAAAATGTATTCAAATATAATTTATATTTTTGTTTGATTATATTAAAACATGAGTATAAGCTAATAACAAACTTTCGTCTTATTGATGACCTTAGCATGGGTGGAGAACAAGGAAGCATTAAACACCTCAATATGCTTAGGTCTGCAATGCTATGATTGCTTGTTAGCATAATTTCCCTTTCCTCTTAAAATCAGCAAGCACTCAATTAACGAGTCCTTGTATGTCCTGTTTCATAACACAAATCCCAGATAGAACTTAGTTCAAATTTCATTTCAGATTATGATCAGAAGAACATAAATTTTCTGAAAAACATAATCTCTCTTGACCTGAAAAAGCACAATGGATTGGGCAATTCCTGTCATATAAAACAAACTAGCACAAGGAAACAGACAACTAAAGCAAGTATTAAAGACTGCATTTACAAAATCTATAGCCGGCTATCATTGCCAGGGTATTTATTATCTGTTTTGCATTTTACAGGAGAATATAACTGAGTCAAGCGAGAACAATGTAAGAGAACAGTCCAACACCGGGACCAATTGTGTAAAGAACAAGTATAAGAGATTTGATGAACTTATCCATTATAATTGAACACAAGAAATCTATCTCATCCCCCCACCAAAATTCTATTGAATCAACCCTCTAAAAGATTAATTTACTACGTAAAACCAAAGGTATTCCAGCTATTTTTGAGAACCAGCCAAGTAAAGAAACAACACTTCAGTGCTGAGATTATATCATTCTGATGTCATATGAACACTTCAGAGCTGAGATTATATCATTCTGATGTCATATGACACTAAAATTACAATTACTGTTTTTCAAAGGGAAGGAGTACATATAACCTCAAATTACACGTTTATAGGCAGAAAATCTAACAAAACACACAAACTATAAACAATGCATGATTAATTTTCATCTTCAAGTTAGCTTCACAAGTAGTTTTTCGTTTGGAAAGAACCAAAATCGTTTACAAACCATAAATGCAAGTGAACTTGAAAAATAACACAGGAGATATAGGACATTGAAGACTAACACTGAGTTGCTGACTAAGATTTGAATTCACTTCTTGGTCCTGTTTTGGCTTATTTCCCTTCACTTTCCACCGCTATTACAATGAAGCCCTTTGTCTGTCTTCCTGAAATCATGTTATCAGATTCTTTTAATACATCGAGCACTCCATATTACAGATTTCTAGAGATGCAACTTCTCTAAAAGCTTCCAAAACTTCATGTTCAAATGTCAATGCTTTCATTATTCATGCACAAGTAACAGATTAGCCCCTAGGTATAACTGAGTATGCGATTGTTCTGCAACAGCATTCAAACTTTTCTGTTGTGCTTGAACTAACAGTTAGCACCCTAGCTAACACAAGTGTTGCCGCCATGCTGGTGTAAGGTTGGACTTGGATCTTGCTGACAACAGTATTACAAAAAAAAAAAGATGTTTCCTATTTCTTAACATGAACACGACACCAATATTTCAGTGGATTAGGAATAAAAGCACCTCTTAACACTTCATAAAAAGTCTTCTGTACCTACCTATGTGCTAATGGTAATTTAAGATCTGGTCTCGTACAATACCCTTTACAGAAGCCGAACAAACTAAGCTTCAGTCTGAATCATAATTTTATGGTAAACCTTGTTAATTCTGCATTACTTATGAGCAAGATACTTTGAAGATTAATTCCAATTATCTCCCCTGATAGATTCCTCAACCCTATGCTGTTACGCACTCTTCAAAAATTTGAATGGAAGTATTTAGAACTTTCCAATGCAGGAGATGGTGGGTTGGTTATTTCTTGTTATTTTCTTTTGGTCTTTACCACTTCTGATTTTTCTGTTCTTTCTTTGGGTATAGCTGCGCAGAAGCGCTGCCGAAAAGACAAAATCTTGATAGTGCTCTCGTTCTGGATAATGTAAAGCCATTGAGAAGGTAGGTTTCGTAAATTCAAGAATCTCGTCATCTTCATGATTCCTTCTTTCTTTCGGGCTTTCCTTCTTCTTCTGTTTCGCTCCAAGATTCTTGAAGCAATACCTTTGATCCATCCTAAAAATAAAGATACCTTCAAAAGGCGAAGAAGTCAATCTTGTTCTTTATTTCCATTTTTTTTTTTTCTGTTGAATCTTGGATTGCATTTCGGTTTCGCTCTGTTCAAGAATGCATCGCCAAAACATCCAAAAGATGAATGTTGTGTTTTGCTTTGATCACAAGATCGGAAGCTCTCAACAGAAACTGAACCCTAAAGAAAATGCATCACCTGGACATGTTAAAGATGAACAAGTCAATAACGCCACCGTTTTGATCCCGTGCGTCTTCTAACGCTGAGAGACGTTGGTCTCTGCACCGTTGAAAACCAAGATCTGGAAGCCAGCGTCAAAGAATGAATAATGCTGTGCAGAAAGTGCCTGAGTGAGACCTATTTATAGGTTGCGGGGATGGGCTTAATTTTTTTCAGGCCCAATACTCCACCGACTTAATTTTCTTTCATAAAAGCATTGTTGGTACAGCATTAGTCATTCTTTCACTCAGACCAAAATAAATAAATAAATAAATTTTTAATTTCTATTTTTTGCTCATATATTAATATTTTAGAATAACCGAAAATTATATTTTTTAATATTTATATATAAATTTACTCTTCATATTATTATATAATTAGACTTGAACCAAAAATAATTATATTAAACATCGTTTAAATAATTTTTAGATTGCAACTTCAACATATAATTGCTTATTTGCTTCAAAACACTCATATTAGGTTTTCATGATGTTTTTGAAAACATTAAAATAATTTTTTTTTATGGTTTTAGCTTTTTGAATTTTTACGATTTTTTATAATTATAACAAAAAAATTTAAAATAATATTTTTATTTATTTAATTTTTACACATTTTGAAATAAATAATTATACTATCAATAAAAATTAAAGAGAGACTTTTATATTATAAATAGTATTTTATATTTTGCAATTTAATTTTTTTAACCTGTCTTTTAGTATTTATTTAAAAATATATACACAAAGATGAAATTTGTAAGTAAGGATGGGATACATTTGGAAGATGGGGATTTTGTTTTTTACAAAACTAAAATAAAAAACATGTAATGAGAGGTCATCAAAAAAATACTATAAAGGAGACAAGTCACCTTCATAGAGCCAATTCCCCGTTGAATAAGAGGTTGAAAGAAGATTGAAAGTGTTTTCTTTTTTTCTTTTTTTGGGTCTGGCCATGACAACATGGTTGAATGGTATAGGGAGGAACTCAAGTTTTTCTCTTTTCTTTTGGTCTAGATGGTCCAACTCCACTCGGGTCAGTAACTTTCTTGTCCTACATTAATAAAATGCATCTGCAAAGTGCATGATTAATTACTCAGCTTGTGTTTGAAGTGGGGCAAGTGGATATTGTTGCACTTGGCCATGAGGCCCAATTGTAGGAAATGAAAGGGACTATAGAGTCAGTCGGCGATTATTAAGTAGTTAGTTGTATTCAAAATGCTAAATTGGGCCTATGAGAGGCATCAGGGATTAGAGGTATGATTAACAAGTAGTGTGCAAGTCGGCGATTAGTGGCTAATCTACAGTGTGAGTGGCAAGGCAATGTGATCTCACACTCACAACATAAAGAAAAAATCTATCCAATAATGCATGTTGTCATGCTTGTTTCATGCCGGTTTGAAAGTTTATCCAAACAAACTAATATACATTCAAGTACATTTATTAAAAAGATAAGGTTCTTCCAACTGCCTATTTGTCTGCTTTTGGCCGCCCTAACAGGAGGTATTTCTCTTAAACTGGCATGCGAGTAAGAATAGCATTTAGAGTTAGCAGCAAATCATTAAGTAGTTAGTTGTATGAAAAATGCTAAATAGCCTTTTTAATCAAAATTGTGCAGTTTGCTTATTAGTTCTTGAATAAATGAATAGTTTTAATTGCATGACACGCTAATCAATTTGATTCTTATTTTTTATACAATTTTTCTTGTTCATACATTAAGTTGATGACCCATCGTGTAAAAAATTTTTATGGTCTTGTCATGTTTAATTTTTTACCATTAATTAAGAAAGTGAACGAACAAGAACATCTAATCAATGTTAAAAAATTGTACATAATAACCTTGATTTTCACATGAAAAGTCTATTCTCTTTACAAAGCCTAATGCAATAGTGAAGTGGACCATCAGCTTTTAGTTGCCTTGTTCTGTTGGATTGTCATAACCACTAGAGGAAGTTGCAGCATATCTAGTTTATAGCAGATATTTGAGTTGCCGCTCATTTACTGCCACAAGTAAGATTTAAAGGACCCATCTATAACTGTTGTACATAGAGCCATAGCACTATACCACCATGCATCCCGCTTGGTCCATGTTCTAGTGTTCATCATCAAGAAAAGAATTCCAAATTTGTTGATCATGGACCAACCAGCAGATTATAGATAGATCTTGTCAACTTCTATCCATGTGAAGAGCAGAGCTGAAAATACAAAGTACTCAAGGGCAGAGTTAGACTGATTTTGTAGGGGAGATCAATATCTAATAGTTAATTTTCCATAAAAAATATACATCTTAAAATTTTCATCTTATTTAAAAATTAAATAATAAATAATAAATATTTTAGAGTCAAAACTCAAGAGAAATATACAAATTTTGCATAGCATATTATTTATTATAATAGTTAAATATATAATTAAATAAAAAATTTGATAAGAATATAGTAAATAATTTTTTTGGCGCCAAATTAAAAAAATGAATAACATATAAAAGAAAATACAAATTTTAGGGGGAGGCATGGTCTCCCCTCCCATACACTAGAATCCACCCCTGAAATACTGCCCAGCCCGATACATTTTATTTGTTACATTCAAATGGTGCATAAGAATATAATACTCTTATTATTCAATTCTATTAATGTCGCACTATGACTTTCAATTAAACACAAATTGTGAAGGATAAAATTAAAAGTTAACCATAATTTTTGTTTTTTCGGCAGATAACTATAAATTTTGTTATTAATATGTGAGAAAAACAAGTATTATAAATTATTTTTTAAAACGTCAACTAATTTGAAGTGATTGGATTATATTTTGTTTGTGACCATCAATTACTATTATTATTAACAACGACAAATAAAATAGAATAAGTAAGAAAAATATATTAATATTATTACCGAGTAAGTGCATTTCACCTAAACCTCCGGTTTCCAGAAAGTCAAGGTCTCAAGTTCTTGATAGGAGACATATGACATGTGACATGCATACATGAAGCGAATGAGGTCACTAACAATGAACAAAGGATGCTGCATGCTGTTGCTCGTGACTTAATGGATGTTCATTGGTCGTTATCAATAAAAATATGGAATGGGAAGGGAAACCCTGAATGTGGGTTGGTTCATTCCTATCCTAACTTAGGCCCTGACTTTTGCATTGGCTTAGCACTTTGGAGAATGACATAAATAAAATTAAAGAAGCTTTTACTCGTGAAAGCATCACTGTGCAGAAATTCATGATTGAGTTCTCTCTTTTTTACGGCACATACATAGAAATTCATGATTGATTTCTGTGCAGCGCGCAATGATGTCCGTTGACAATAATTTGTTCTCGCGGGATAAAATCACATCTTATCCCGAAAATTAACTTTGTTGAAATTTGACACAACTGATTGTTTTAGAAATATGTTAATCATTTTAATTATTTTTTCTTTCTGAGCAAGTAATTGGCATTTCTAAATTCTACAATATTAGTATATACAATAATTCTGATGATGTGAGAAAATATAATAATTATATTACATTAGTACATCATACGCGAAAAATATAAATAATTTGATTCCATTGAAAAAATGTGAATAATGCTGCGAGAGTTTTGTGTTTAGGCCTGACTATAACCGGGGTTAATTAAACCAAAATGTTTCAGTTTACAAGCTGAGTGTGTGAACGTGAAGAAAATGAGAATTTAGAAAACTTTACTCAATCATCTAAATTTATGATATTTACTTGTCGCTACTCAGTTATTACTTCGCACTAGTACTATTTTCGGGTTCTAAAAGAGTATTGGATGATTTTTAGTGGGATAGAAGTTGAGGGTTCTAAAACATAAACGACATCCACATGAATTTGAGCCTTCTCAGAACCTCACAATCTTGTACTAATCCACTAACAGATATACCACAGAATCAAATAAAATAAATTGGAAAACAAGCACAGAAAGCATACATTATCCACAAAGCCTAAAAAGCCCGGAATTGTAAGTGGAGAGTGTCACAAAAGCAGCATCATGGCCTTTGGGAACTGTTTAAGAGTAAGTACCACAGTATGCACAGCAAGACCTCAATCCCTTTCTCCATTCTCTCCAAGGGAAAAGCTTGTTTTCCCAACTTACAGAGGATGCAACAAATCCATGCTAAACTCAACAGTGTCAAACCAATCTCTTTACTCAACATGTGGTGGTGCCTACAGAAAACCCCGTTTTGTTTGCAATGCTCGTGAACAGCTTGATGAAGGTAACCAATTACACACCACTTTCTCAGTGTTACTTCCTTTCTTCGACATGGTTTTCAAGTTGCATAAAACTGGATGGTATAAAATTTTGTGAAGAGTGAAAGAAAAATGTTATTAGAACTTCTCATTCATTGAGAAATACCGTTGTAGTGCTTGATTTCATACTGAAATTTTTGCAGCAAAGTATTTGCTGGAATGAGGTGGCAGATTAATTTTCCAGCATCATCTGGGAATTAGTGCATAAGTTTGCATGCTTCCTTGTATTGAATTCTTATTGCATCCTATTGAGCATTTAGGTAGCAGTACCCACACTTCCTTTTAAGTAGTTTAGTCGTCCTCTTTGGGATGTCTTGTCTGATGAAATGTATGCACGCAAATGTTGTTGGCAGTTCGAGTGGTGACTGACTCAAGCTGGAACAACCTTGTGATTGCAAGTGAAACCCCTGTGCTGGTAGAGTTTTGGGCACCATGGTGTGGTCCATGCAGGATGATAGCTCCTGTTATTGATGAGCTAGCAAAAGAATATGCTGGGAAAATTGCATGCTACAAGCTTAACACTGATGACTGTCCAAACATAGCCACACAGTACGGCATCAGAAGCATACCAACAGTTCTATTCTTCAGGAATGGAGAGAAGAAAGAAAGCGTAATCGGTGCAGTTTCCAAGTCCACTTTGTCCGCAACACTGGATAAATATATTTGACATATTATTGTGACATTGGAAGGATAAAAAAAATACTAGATTATGGCATGTATTGCACTGCCAAAAACCGAAAGGGTTGGAATTGAAGAAATGAAAATATAGACAACGTACTAGTTTTCATTTTCTTCCATTCTTCTCCTTGCCCCAAAAGCTAATGTCTGTTTATAGGTTAAGGACAATGCTCCCATCTATGGTTTCAACACTTTAAATCATACCTCGTATCCATAAATATTTTTTTTTACCACATTTTGTAGAAGGTTACATTGGATAAACATCCTTCATTCAATGTGTAGATGTAGATTACTTCCTTCTGCAGAGGAACTTCAAATTAATCATCACTTGGGATAGTATCTAAACTAACTCTATTCTCCCAACAACCAGTTGCTTTTTGTAGCCCAAAATTGGTCACCTTCCTCAAGCATGGGCGTGTATCAAGGATGAGTCTGGGCAAGCCAACAAGACAGAAAAATTAAAAATAACAAAGAAAAAAAGTTACACTTGAAATTCACAAGAAAAACCAGCCCCATCAGCCACACAACCAGCCAACAAATTTTCATTTCTTATATATAAAATCATATATTGGCAGAGTGGCCTACGCCCTATCACTGCCCATTTGCGTTCTGCTATCTTTAGGAGGCCGAAGGCAATCCACCATTGCTCATGCTGCAGAAGCAGCTCTGAAACATCCATACCATCTACAAAGGCTCTTATGGAGATGGTTTCCAATCAAATTGAATATTATTAAAACCATTTACTGCTCCCAGGCCGCTAAGTAGTTGGTTTGACAAATCCTGCTGATGATTCATGGCTTGATCGCGAGCAATAGATGCCATTCCTCCCCTTCCATTTATGACAGAATTATTTCCCATAGCAGTTCTCATCCCATTAGGCATGCCAGATTGACCGAGACCCATTGTGCCATAACTACCAATGCCAACACCGGAATTGCTGTTCATTGCCCCATTGCCCACCAGGCCATTGGCACCGTTAAGCCCCATATTGGTACTCACCGGCAGAATACCATTTGCGTTTTTCACGTCACTCCCAAGAGAACCAGCGCCTACCATTCCACCAGTGCCATTAATCTGGGAGGACATCATCATGTCATGTATCATTTTCTGCATTGGGCTCGCATCACCAGGGTCAGCTTCACTGGAAAGAGGTGATTGCTGATGTTGCAAGGACATGTTAGCTGATGAGTTTGCTGTATTCATGTGATTGGCAGATGTTAAGGCAGGATGAGATGTTTGCGGGGGTTTGTTAGATGAAGATGGTGTTGGTGACTGAAAGGGGATGAGTTTGGTTGAGCCTGTGGAACAGTACTGGAGGAACCTGGGGATGGAATCTGAACAGAACTGCTTCCATATGGACTGCTTGAATTGTTCATTGAACTTTGTTGTCTAGAATTCATTGAGTTCTGGTGGAGAAGTCCAACAATAGTGCTTGTGGTCGTTGATGCAGATGCTGGGTTGACATTGTTATTCACACTGACCATACCATTGCTAGAAGCAATTTGAATGGAAGCAGCTTGCACTGAGTTTTGATCACCATTAGAGTTATGGGCCACCATTTGCTGTTGCTGTTGCTGTTGTAATTGATCTTCATGTTGTTGCGCTTGATTATGAATTCCAGATGAACCACTTGTTCTCCGAGGGAATTTGGCTAAGCTCTCTGAAAGAAGGCAAGTAAAAGAAACAATTCCTTATCATAAAGCAGTCATCACAATCAAACAGTTGGCAACAATTATTAATTTAAGAAAAAATAAAATATGTTAACAACAAAAAGAGATCATTTCGACCTCATAAATCTAAAGGAATTTCCTCCAGCCAAGCCACATAACATTACAAAACTATAGTGAAGAGGAGACTGATCACTGCAAAATTAGTTGCCCACCTAATGGTACCACACTTGGGACACAAAAAGCACAGTATATAACATTTTTGCATCGCAAAGTTCAGCCAACTGCCATCAGCCTCCTGACCTCAAACCCACCCATTACAATTTACAAGCTTTCCCAACTTTAGATATCATGTGACATTTTAGGATAGAAGTTCTCGGTCAGCAGAGCATCATCGACCTTAAAATAGAGATGAGAATCATAGTCTTACAAATTATTAAAGACATCAATACCACACAACAGAAGTAGGATTTGGGTATGAAGTAAAACAACCAAAAGAAGGAGAGGTACAAAAGGAGTTGACAAAAAGCTGAATATCACCAGCTCTTTCCTCCCAAACAACAGTTCCAAGTCGTAACAGCCTAATAGGCAATCTCCAACACATAAACCAACTTTAGCTGAAACATTGTCAACTCTAATTGAATGCTGTTAATTTCCTTGAATATCTCGTTATCTTTTATCATCTTACCAAATAAATCTGCAAGCTTGATTCCAAAGCACAAGACTAACAGGGACCAGAGTCCAATTACTATAACTAATTATAAATCAGTTGAACTTATCAAATGCAGCAACCAGCTCTTCCTTGATGGATGTGTTAAGTAATCAAACTAAAATAGTATGTGTAGATAAAAATATTGTTTATTTTATTTAATTTATAATAGAAAAATATTTTGCCAAAAAATATTATTTTTGAAAGTTTTAATTATATTTTAATTATAAGTAAAGGTTGTTTATTTTAGAATTATGATATTTTATCACATAAAACTTAAATAAGTGTTTGGGAGAGATTAATTATTTGTAAAATTATTTTTTGGGATAAAATTTGTTTCAGATTAAGAATATTTTCAAATAATTGATACCACCCCATAATACAATACACGACAGAATTTGTATGAAAAAATTCGGTTTGGTTGTAGTTACATGCATTGACCCATAAAGTTGATAGCAGCAAACAATTGCGCCACGTGAAGGGATGTGATTGGACTAGAACAGTGCAGACAATAGAGACATCCACAGACAAACTTGTCCCAAACCATTTACTTTATCATTTATGTTTATGTCACACAAATCACTGGTGCGGTGCTTTGACATGTATATTAGAAGCATAAATAGAAAACAAAAATATTTATATATATATGGCTTGCAGGTTCAACAAGACTCAAGTTCATCTCTCTTAACTTTATAAATAAAAGCTTCTTTGAAAGTAAAATCAATCCTCCATAGAAAATGCCCTCCACCATCCCCAAACCTGAAGGTAGTCCCTAAACAATAATAGTTACACCAACTTGAGTCTCCAAGACCAATTCTTAACCGTACCATATAATCAAAGGCAACCTCATCTGGAATTGATTCAATTACTAAGCATAGCTTTGATAGATTCTATGCAGGGTCCCAAATATCAACCAACAAGGAGGATAACATTTTTGTCAACTAAAGTGGTAATTAGAACAATTTTAAACCACAATATGTAAGGTAAAGTAGAAAAGTAAGTGCATCGACCAATACTTTCAACTTTGTACACTGCTCGTTGTTCAATTAGAAATGGTAAATCAACAATGGAACAGTGCACACAAGACACACGTGAAACAGCTGGTATCTTCTTTAATAAAACATTTTATGGAAGATACATTCATATCTGCACTTGCAAATGAGCAATCAACTGGTAAAGTTGCTATAAACTTACCCATGGGTCCAGTATCTGTTTCTCTGCTGTAATCTATCAAGTCTTTCATACTATTTACCACTTCTGATATCTGCAACATAAACAAGTTCAAAAGACATATTCAGGAAACCAAACCAAGTACTAATTGGAATGTTATGAAAAATAATACATATTTTCCCATAAATATGTAGATTAAACATTTTAACAAAATATCCAGCAAAGGTTTGAGAATGGAACAATACCTGTAGGCAGCGCACATATCTCTTCGTATATCCTAAATCATTTACTAATGGAACTTCTAAGGCTTTAGCCAACTGACGGGCTGATGCAACAAACCTGTAAAAGAAGCATCTGAACTTAGAAAAAGAAAAACAGAAGCTTATGATGAATACGAATCTAATTTAGACCAGAAAGAGATCAAGGAAAACCACTAGTGCAAGCTAAACTGTAGGCACAGCCAAAAAACAGAGTACCCAGAAATAAGAAATATGAAATGGCTGTATGGAGCGTGCAACAGACTCCTGAATGTCATCAGGCTTAGATGCAAAAGCACCACTATTCCTAACAGCAGCAACACCTGAATCCAGCACTTCCATAATAATGCAGGAAAGATATTTTCCTTAAGAATGAAACAAGTAGACCACAGCATCCAAACAAGTATCACATAAACTGATACCTTTTCTTTAATCACATTATAAATGAATATAAATTATAAACCACTATCAACATACCACTACACAAGGTTTATTATATACAACTATACAAGAGGATCAACCACCCAAAAGAGGGGCTAAAAATAGAATAAACAAATTGTACATTACATTTTACTATAGGAGATGAGCATTGTGAAGTGTTCATATGAAATCCATACACAAAAGGAAGTAAGCCAGGGCCCATTCCATGGTCATGGAGCAAGAAAGTTACAGGTTAATTAACGTGCTCAATATTCAAGTCTCAAAGAAGGCTAGCATCAGCAAGAATTTCACAGGTTTGGCCATAAAATACATCAATGCAATTAATTAATTAACAAAAGGCTCAGAGGCTCAGAAATTAATACAATGAATAACTGGAAAAATGTACTCACATATTGCAATTATTTTGTAACTCTGGCGCAGATACATTTGGTGTTGAATTTTGAGTAAAAGCCTGGTATTTTTGAGCAACTGCTCCAAGCTGACTAACCTATATACAATAATAAAGTAAATGTAAGAATGAATAACCATAATGTATAATATCTAAATGCATAAGCAGCCTGTTATGTAACTAGCAACAAAATTTAGGAACTGAATGATGCTTGGCAAACATCATATCAAATAACAAACTCAAAAATTGCTACAGTCACATGAAAAGCACATATTAAGTCTAACTATCAACAAGAAAATATGCCATCCGTTGTTAAATAAGAATTTTGTAAGCATCGACTGATAAAATATAGAATATAGCAGATTAATAGTCAATCAGCCTCGTATATTTGTGCATTTAAATAAGCAGAAATTCTATTCTTTCTAATCACAATGGCCTCTCATAGTACAACTACTTAATTAGCAACCTGAGGTATTAACAATCTTCTGGGAATTAGCTCTTCATGGCGCCGAGCACAAAATTCCCAAGAACATATCTGCAAAAGAATTAATAAACAAGAGAACGTCAATTAAACTTTTTCCATATTAAAGATAATGTCAACAATGATAATGTCATGCCAGCTTTTTTAAGTTGAAATCTGAGAGGTATTATTCTATACATAACCTTTAGATCTGGAGAGAAAACTATTCCAAGTTGACCATCACGAACAACACGAAGTTGCTCAAAAACACTTTCCTGTATTGCTTTTGCATAATCTAGAACAATCTGGCCAGAGGAATTATGATATTCACGGGGCATGTCAACATAAAGTAGCTCTTCCAAAGTGCCACTTTCATACTTGATTTTGAAAAGCCTGGGAAGAACCTCGACAGTTGCTTCTGAAAACATGTAAAAAAACTTGATCATTCAGAAAGAGGATAGTGCAGCACAATGATATTTATAAACACCCATATCAGAAGTTGGCCAAAAAGTTGAGATGCCAACATTCAAGTGGTGAAGAACAAAATAAGATTGAACATGTAAATGCTGAAAAATAACAGAGAAAATCTTACCAAACCCACGGCCAGGTTTCCGATTACATATTTCGCAGTGCCATACATCCTGAAAATATTAAAAGAATCAATTTTTCAGTTTAAATTAATGCTTAGTATTCATGAATATACTATAGCTGGATCCTTGAATCCCATAAATATTCATGGAAACATTCAAGGCAATAGTTACTTGAGTCCTGAGACAAAACAAAATGGAAAACACAACAACAAAATCAAGATGCCAGTAACAGATAGTCAGTTATGAACTTAGATGAGGTTATCCAGGAACTAGAATTAATTTATCAGGTTTTCTGATTTCTCTAGCAGCAGACCTGAGGGAAAACTCCAGTTGTTTGTCGGCCACTTCCGTACATAGAAAGACACCACTTCTTCTTGGCATTAGGAGCAAAATACTCGGCAACAAACTTCCTCCAGAACTCAATATTGTTATCCTACATAAAGTCAAAGTGAAAATACATCTTAATAGGACATATGATATACATCAACGCTTACGGCCTTTTTAATGGGGTTCACTAACAAATCTGTTGAGGTATTATAGAAGCTGTTACATTGATTTTCTCCTTTTGCTTCATTTTTTGATTTGTTATTTTGTTTAGGAGGATTCCTTAATCCTTATCCTTCTTTCTTTTTGTATTTTTTTCTCTTCATCTTAATGAATTTCTTCCTTTATCCAAAAACAAAAAAGACGCATGACACACATACATACAATAAAGACCACAAACAAATTAATACTTACTTCAGGTCTATGCTGTTGCTGATACATGTAATGTGTCAGTCGCTTGGCACACATCCCAGGTTCATATACTGGCTTCACAGGAGGCCTTATAGGCATATTCTGCTGTTGAAATTGCTGCGGTAGTTGGGGCCGTTGTTGAGGCAGTGCTTTCAAGAGTTGTTGCTGCTGGTGTTGTTGTTGTAATTGCAAAAACCTCTGGTGATGCAAAAGATTCATCTGAGCAGCAGCAGCTTGAGAAGTTTGCCTCATGTGAAGGAGATGCTGCTGTTGTTGTAGCTGTTGCTGCTGCTGCTGTTGTTGGTGATGCAAAAATAATGGTTGATCAGAATGCTGGGGCTCCATTTTTACTTGTTGCAGAGTTCTCGTTGTTTGAATTTGCTGCGGTTCCAATTTCACTGGAGCGAGATTCCTCAATGATTGCAATTGCTGCTGCTGCTGACCAAGTTGGTCATTGCTTACCTGGGCTCCAACTTTACTGGTCCCATACCACCTATCCCTCCACGAAAATGCTGCTGTTGTTGCTGCTGTGTATGCAGAGGAGCAGAAAACTGTTGCATTGGCTGCTGATTATGTTGGAAATTTTGAGGCTCCATCTGCTGGGAATGCTGCTGATCCGACAACAGCTGGTTGCTAGAAGGGTTTGAAAACTGTTGACCCTGACCCGGACCAGAAGAACCAGCATTCACCATATTTGATTGTACAAACGAGGATGCGGCATTACTGAAGCTCATTCCATTCCCAACACTAGCGAGTGGATCCGTTTCAGCTCCAGTATCAACAACTCCACGCTGGCTACTTCCCGGACCAGAGAGCCCGGGGTTCGGAACTCCATTTGGGAAAGACTGATTCAGCATGGATGTTACATTGGGCATATTTCCTAGAATATTCATACTGTTGAACTGAGTTCGTGGCGACACAAGCGAAGGGAAAGAAGACTGTGAAGGCATGGGGCCCCTTGAGCTCCTAACATTCCTGAATTTGATCTCAAAAGAGAGGGTGTCACAGACTGACCACCACCAATGGGAGTGGGTGGCCCTGGAGGTACCATCTTTCGCTACAACGGTCTTCAAAGCGATCACCTAAGCAGAACAACTAAGTCATGTAAAACAAGAGTTCAAGAAAGTGTAATTTACACAACAGCTTGTGAGAAACTGGGCACAACGCTCAACCCAGACAGTATTTCAAGCCAAAGTCGAAGGCCAAAAGCTTTAGAGTCTTCAGTGTGATCCAAGAGAAGCATGTGGTGTTGAGTTTTACTAAACACAAGCCACAGACCAAAGAAAACCAAACCCAAGAAACATTCTTTGATTCTGAGCATTACAATTGTGCTACCTCCCTTAAATGAGCAATCTTCAAACGGCTTTCGCATGAATCTCTGTACAACACATGACTTCTCAGATCGAACCCATCAACCAGTTTTCACAATAATAGCCAATAAACCAATTAAAGAAAAAAAAAACATTTCACTTAACAGTAGTATCACACTAATTACCAAAGCATTGAAACTTTTTTTTTCTAAAAAGAACAACACAGCACCAATCAAACTAAGGCAAGCATCTCACAACAAAATCAACAAAATCCCAAACTAACAATCCAACATATCACTTCAAAAACATCATTTTCTTAACAAGTGTAAGCTCAATTCAAAAGAAAAAAAGAATAAAGGTTAAAAAGCATAAGACAGAAACTTTATCAAAGCAAAACAAAGTAGGGAACAAAAATAGTAGATGAGAGGCGTCGATCGAGCCACAGCTGAGACAAATCAAGGATCCAGAGCTACAAATGAGGGAAATGGGTGTCACAATTGAAAGAAACAGAGCAAAAAGGGGTCAAACATCAAAGTGTTAATAAGACTTGCCATGACTCACCAAGAGTGTGTGAAAAGAAAATGGAGAAATTGGAACAGTTGGAAGCCGAAGAACAAAAAATCAAGCCACTGGGAACTGATCAACGAACAAAAAGTTTCGAACTTTGCACTTGGGTCGTGTTGAATTTGGTGTGCAAGTATATGTCTAGGGTTTTCTTTGGTTCTACGAGTGTTTAAGCAGCAGCAGCAGCATCATGGGGATGAGGTAGCCTCTTCTCCTATGTGTTGTTTCACTAAAAACCCTGTTGTTGTTGTTGTTTGAGGTTGTTGCTTGCTGCTACTTGGTTTTGTTGCTGTGTGGTTTTTAGAGAGAGAGATTGTAGAGAGAGAAAGGGAGAGAGGGAGTCATTGCGGACGTCAAGATTGTATTCGATCGGATTGAATTTTTCTTCTTCATTCTTTCTTTCTCTTTCTGCTTCTATTCTTTCTCTCTCTCTCTCTCTCTCTTTCTTTTGTCTGAGAAATGAAGTCAAATCTTGTTCTTCTATCTTGCGCATCTCTTATGTACATGCACCCATCTCTACCATCATCATGATCATCATGCTCATCATGATATTGATGTTGTGACATGGATGTATTTTATATCAACTTGTTTGTATTTTTTAAAATAAGGAAAATTGGTTTAATTTTTGACTCACCTGACAACTGTTAATTACATGAGATTATTTTTTTACACCCGTCAATAGAAAGTGTTTTTTTATACTGATAATTACTTATACTTATAACTTCCAAGTTATTAGTTTATAAATAAAATAGTTTCAATAATGCAATAAAATATTATTAGATTATTTTATAAAAAAATTGTAGTGATAATATTGAAATTAAAAACTAATTAAATATTTTTATCAAGATAATTTTTAAATAATTATTATAAATTCTTAATATTTTTTGTGTTATAATAATACAAATTTAATTTTAATGTCTAACAATTTAAATAATAATTATAATATCATCTAATTATGTATTATTATATTAATAAATATACACAACACTCATATTCATTATTTAAATGGTTGTAAATAAAATAATATAATTTCATGATAATATAAATTTTTTTATATTATTAACATATCAAAATGAAAAATTAGTAATTTAAATAATATTTATATATTATATTATTTAGTATGTCTTGCTTTAATTATTTGTATTGCTATTAATAGTTTTCTATTTGTTATTATGATTATTTTCTATTTAAATATTTTCAGTCTTACTCATTAAATGATATTAGACTTTTTCTTGGACTATCTAAAATTTTCTTTTTTTCCATGTGGCACTTAATAACTTCTTTTTTAATATCTACACCTATCGTATGTATGAAGTTACACATATGTCCTTGCTTTTTCTTTTATTTACAGAGTTTGACACAACTGTGCGTGCGGTGAGTGTTGCCAGCTGCCACTTCTTGCCTGTGGTCGCTGGTCAGCGAGGCTCTATTTGGATTGGCGCGGGTGGAAAGAAATGGAATAGAGCGGAATAGAGACATGCATTTCACTGCATTGT
This sequence comes from Dalbergia oliveri, assembly GCA_030441495.1. Lineage (NCBI taxonomy): Eukaryota > Viridiplantae > Streptophyta > Magnoliopsida > Fabales > Fabaceae > Dalbergia > Dalbergia oliveri. The sequence goes on along the minus strand of JAMLFY010000003.1, from coordinate 9,780,576 downwards.
TAAGATATTTTAACAGTTTCATTCGATTTTATAGATATTTTAACGGGATAGAATAACATGGTGATAATTATAATTTTTTATTCCCATAATGTCCCTTTATATTAAATATATTATAAATATTTACTTTTAACTTAAAAAAGATAAAATAGTAATGTTGTGAAATAATAGTGAATAAATGTAATTTTCATTCCGTCACATTTCTCCAATTTGAAAGGAAAGAGAAAATGAGAAAAAATTGTGGTATTAAATGAAATGAGTTTCACTGTCATCTATTTCAATCCATCATATTTTATTAGAAAAAATTACATTTAACCTTGCAATATATGTCATGTTTGCTTAGACCATAAATTTTAAAAATGTACAATCCACCACTGAAACTTTATTGAATATGCAAATTAGCCATTTCTTGAATTTTTTATCAATTGTTCATAAAAATATCACATTTAAATAATTCTAGGATATCGAATTATACATTTAGAAAAATTTAGAAAATCAATTGACACATATTCCAAAATTCAGGAATATAGTACATTTACTTCGGCTAAAATGCATTTATAAAAGTTTAAGGGGTTAATTTATACAATTTTTTTTAATTTATGGGCTAATATATTCAAGCAGCATAATGTAATTTCCCATTTTATTACTCCGTCAATCCCTTAATAATTGTTTATTTCAAAATTTGCTTTGTCTATAAATAATTGTCCATATTTCAAAAGTTTAGGTAGTATTAATTATTTTTTAGTAATAATGCTTATATTAAATACTATTGACTCATTAGTGAATGAGGAGAGAGGAAGTTTGAGTATAGGAAAAAAAGGTGCAATTTAGTAAAATATTCCTAATTTTTACTAACATTGATGTTTTATCAATTACTTCCTTAATTTCAACGATCATTTATAACTATAATTATTCAAAGACAGAAAGAGTTTATCCAAACAAAGAATTCATTAAAATTTATTTCCCTTTCATTCCACTTCACATTATTCCATCAATCCAAACATACATTAATACAGATGTCATAACTGGAATGGGTGAAATCAAAAGTACCACAAGATTCACATATGCCAAATTCAAGGGCAGCCCAAGGAATGGATTTGACATTGACTAGCATGACTAATTGCAGAGTCACTAATGGATGTTGTACACTATCAACACAAAAAGAAAAGTTCCTAATGAACTGATTGAAACAAATCAAATATTGAATAGACCATGACATCAAATAAAAAGCTTGGTGACAATACTTTAGGTAGAAATGATTTCCAATTCAAGCAATGCGTTGAGAATTTTCAACCGAAATAAAAAATGATTACATGAAGCCATATATGTATATACCTAGAAGATAGTTGTTTGATCCATTCCTATGTTTGAAGTTTATCACAAAAATAAGTTACCAAAAAAGAAAAAAAAAAGTCAGACCACACATAGATTTATAACGAAATGAACAAATTTTAATAAATGTCAAAAACAAAGTAAATACTCAAAAATAAGGTCCTTAAATAGTCTAGCAAATGTCAACAAAAATTCTAGCAAGGATTTCCTAATATCCAAGCATGCGATCTATAATTTTTCACACAAATATTCATAACAACATCAAAAATCAATACCAGTTCATCTCATTTGTGTCATTTACCAAAGAAACTCCGCTTTTATTCAGCCAAATACCGCCATGAGCTCAATCTTTGGCAGGAATCACACAACCTAACTGAAAAAAATTAAATGCATTACATGCTTACAATTTCCTTGCGTGTAGCCATAGCAAAACTGATCCCAACAACCTCTCCATCTAATGTTTTAGATGGAGGAGTTTGCTCCACCGCATCCATAATTCAATGGTAAATCTAGAGCTCCTACAAACAGATACACAAAGGCATATTAAAACTTTTGTATCGTACTCAAAATTATTAATTACTCACAACCAATAAAAGCTTTATATATGGAGGGGTCTTTTTCGTTCTTTTCTTATATATCTACCCTCTTTTTCCTTCTATTATATCTTTGGTGAGGTCCCTATAAAATGGTCATTATTCTTCTTCTCAACTACATCTTTATCCCCAAAGCTCAATAATATCAAGACTTCTCAAAACAAAACAAAACAAAATCATCTGAAATATGCCACTTATTGCAAAATTAATTTAGCAAATTTTCTCAATAAGCTTGTATTTTAAGGATAAAAGAGATTAATTGAATGATTAATCAGCATTTATTGATAAGTTGAAAAACCAAATCAACAGGGGTCTTTGTACTGGGTTTGTACATACAACATTGATTATTGCTTCAGTTAGCTTTTTTTTTAATCTTTCCGATATAGCACTTGGTTTGTACATAAACCAGATAGCAACAATGAACCCATATAGCAACAGTTTCAACAGGAATCAGAGCACAATTTCAATCATGTTCTGAAATTTCTAAAAACCAACAAGAAAGTAGGAAGAAACAGAGGAAGAGAGCGATGAGCTGAGCACTACACGCATCCGACCTAAGCCCGCGTCGGAGATGAGAACAGCGAGCGCGATGAACGGCCAGCGCGGATGGTGGATGGCAGTGAAGTGAAAGAATAAAATTAGACGATGAAACCACAATAGAAAATAGAAAGGAACAATAAAGAATAGAGAATGGGAACTTGGGGAAAGGGAATGAGGAAGCACCAGGGGCTTAAATAGGAAAAAAAAAGAAAGCAAAACCAAACCTTAAACAGAGGAAGCACCAGGGGTGAGTGCCAGGAGAAGCGAAGCAGGAGGAACAGGCATCAGAGGGCGAGGCGCACGCAAGCTCCGGCATTCCGCGATGTGGCGGCTGACCTAGGGCGTGTCCGCGAAGCCCGGTAGGTCGAGAGGTTAGTGTCACGTTGTTCCTCGTTGTTCAGGAGGAAGAGGCCGACTAAGGTGGTGAAGCTCCGGAGCACTCGTGTGTATCTAGACGCGACGGCGAAGCTGGAGGACGGAGGACCGGAGGGACGCGAAGCGACGTTTTTTTTGCTTCAGATCTGTGTTGTCGGGTTTTTGCTTCAGATCTGGATAGTTTAGGACGAGGAGGGTTCTTTGTTTCAGATCTAGGTTTGCTTTGGAGTTTAGGTGGAGAGAGTTTCTTTTGTTTCAGATCCATGGTATTCCAAAAAAAATTTCCCCCTTTTAAATTAGCGGTTACATTTAGTTTAAACCGTCTGGATATAGCAACCGTAGCTAATCTAATAGTGAACCGCCATGATTCACTTTAATTTGCGCTAGAAGTGAAAACCGGAAAACAAAAACATAGGCGTTAGACAAACTGCGCTAAGCGCGTTTTCTTGTAGTCCATTTTCACTCAAAATCAATTATAGTATAATTAAGTTAGCTCAAACTCGTTTGCAAACTCCAATCCAAACATATATTTTATGGTCTCTGATGTAAGATAAAATGGAAATATGATATAAAGGGAAAACAATGAGAATTGAAAGTGCATTAGAATTATTTTTTCCAAAGCACATTAGAATGTTGGAGGATTCTGCAATACTCCTTAAAAAGTATGAAGCACCACAAACTATCATTTTATATCATGGTGAGAATTTGATGATGTATTGGTAGGCCAGTTTATATGATACAACACAATTGCAAACCATGTGAAACATCTTATGCTCTTGTCCTACAAACTAACATGAGTCTTCTCAGTGTGCTTTGTACTCACTTACACATTCCCTGAAACTTCCCAAAAGGTCACCCATCCCAAAATTTCTCCAAGTCAAGCACGCTTAACCATAGAGTTCTTTCGTGTTGGGCTACCAAAAAGAAAATGCATCTTGTTAGTATAAATAGTATCAATCAATTCATATAAACTATCCTTAACTGGATAGTCTCATACCTACACAGCCTTAGGATCCCTCTCATGGCGTGTAATCAGTTCATTTATGTACCCCTCAGTTAAATCCTCCAGACCAGCTCCTTGTATGTGCCTTCTTGCACTAGCGATCACTCCTCACTCTTGTCAGCCTAGGGCCTACCAGCTTTCACTTGGTTCATCCCACACGTGCTGGAAGGTGCTACTCTGACACCATTTCTAACATCCCATACTGTTGTATGGATTAAGGACTATCCCTACAAACTAACACAAGTCTTCTCAGCGTGCTTTATGCTCACTCACAGGCTCCCTGAAACTTCCCAGGAGGTCACTCATTCCAAAATTTCTCCAAGTCAAGTATGCTTAACCTGGGGTTCTTTAGTGATGGGCTATCTTGTTAGTATAGATAGTACCAATCAATTCATATAAACTATCCTTACTTGTATAGTTTCATACCTATACAGTCTAGGATCCTCTCATTCTAGTGTATAATCGGTTCATTCATGTATCCCTCCGCTTAAAAACTTGCCAGGAGTCGCTCCTTGTGCTTTCTTGCATCAGTGATCACTCCCCGCCTTTGTCAGCCTCGAGCGTTACACAATGCACAAAAACTTGTAAACCAATATATAAAAGTTGTACCGTGAAAGAGAAAGTGGGTCTTCTATAGTATATTGACATTACATTGGTGTATGGATAATCACTCAATACTTACCATTAGATAAATTGGTGTGTAGTGCACCATACTTTATGAGATACACTAGTCTTCGCCTAAAATGTTTGTTGTGCGTATTAAGTATTAGGTTCAATCTCAAGGTTCACGTGTATCAAAATATTGTTGGAGGAGTATCTCTTTAGATACCTCATCACATTTCAATATGAGTTATATGCTAATTAACTTGAAAAAAGGCAAGTACAAAAAGTGAGGAATGCATAGAAAATCAATAAGACATGTAGGCAAGATATATGCGGGAGTGGAAGTTTCAATCGTTCATACACTTCATAGACCAGTTCATCTTTTATATTTTTGCACCTTATATTTTTGCACCACCAATAATTTTCATTTCGATATATTAATCTCTTATGTGTTAAAGTAAGATAAAACTTCGAAAAGGGGAAAATGTGTGTTTTCTGACTCATTTTTTACCTCAACACACTCTCCATTTCTCAAACTCATGTGCATAATCAAACTATGCACTTATGCAGACATGAAGATACTCCCCATGAATCAAACTATGGCCAAAGCCAAACTCAACATAGGTTACGAGTTGATTTCGATCAAATTTCAGTCCTTTTTGTGGCACAGCCTAAAATATGCACCAAGTCTCAGAGAGTGAAAATTTATAAAGTCAACTTGATTTACTAATAGTTAGGACTTGACTCGCTGAATCAAATTTCGACATTAATTATTACATTCTTTATTTAAACTTTAATAGCTTTTAAACAATTGACATCACATAATTAAATAATAGTATAAACACTTCTTTTACCAGTACACCTGTGACCCGACCTAATTGCTTATAAAATATATTGACTAGGCTCCACCTTAATCTTCTTTATTGTTCTTTTTTTGGTGCATTTCTTTATTGTTCTTTGAAATGTCCATATCCACCCCCACATAACGGCCTATGAAATCAATCACACTCACGTAGTATTTAGTAGTAGCTTCGTGTGCAAGAATTTACCATTTTATGACACACACACAGAGTTAATTGCCTTTTTGACTTTTCTTATGTTCCCGGATCTAACCTGTAGCAGCGTGCCTGCCTCGTGTCCAATGAACAAGTACAAATTTATATGCCTTTTTAGACTTTTTTATTCACTTTATTTTCTATGAAAATATTAATTAAATATTACAGACAGTATAAATATAATTAGGATTGCATGTCTAGCTCAATGGACTTATTACGGTAAAATAAATTAAATATATCAGAAATCCTAAATCTTCTTAAGTACTTTTAATTTTAAAATTTGGGTTACATCTCTTAAATATAATTTTTTTATATAACTCACATTGTTCTATATGGCCATATATTATATAAAAACTAAAAATACTTGTGTATTAAGAAAAATCATAAGAAGAAGCTCCCAAACTTGTAATCAAAATTATAGAATGAAATTAAAACAATTTAAAAGTCAAATAAGAGGTGAAATAAAAATTTATAAACTAGGTAGTATGTATGGGATCATAGATTTAAATCTCATTATAGTTAATATAATTTCTGAAGTATCAAAAAGAAAAAAAAAACTGACTATATTTATTTGAAGAATAAGATGAATAAATATTGATTTAATATATAAATTATCAAAATTAAAATTTATAGAAAAATATATTTTTTTACATGTTGGAAAAAATTCCATATATTTATTTTAGAAGCAACTTAATTTAAACTTTTTTTTCAGTTTATTTACTTGCCATTTAAACTCTTTCACCAAGAGCAGTTTTTTTTTTTGGCCCCGGAGAAAGGAGGGGGGAGGGGGTTGTGGTTTGTTAATTCACGTTCTTGGGGTACAATCAATTAGTAAAAAAATTATTAAAAATAATTATATTTACGATATCAACTACTCAATGATCATATATATTCCTGTAAATCAGTTACGATTAACATGTACCCATTTTATTTTAATGCAATATTTAAATTAAATTTAATAAAGATCATATATATTTTTATTTAAAATACACTCATTATCATTTAGAGTGTAATATTTGTTGTTAAATCATTTAATATTTGACATATATGACATTCATTAAATAAAATGTTAAAAAATACGGGCGAAAAATAGTAAATTGTGTGTCGAAGCAAAAATGTTTTGTGTGTGCCTATTATTAGTTTCAAGTAATTCTCAATATTGCATTGAAAAGTCATTTTTGACACGTACACCGCTTCTGTTCATTTAACTTTTTCGTTGTCATATATACTATTACCCTCTATGTAATTTTATTTAAAAATTAAATTGTTAATATTAAATATTGTTACATGATTTAAAAAATACAAGTAAGCAGATTTTCACAATAACTTACATTTTTCTCTTTATCGAAATTTAGTTTATATATTATTCTTTTCTTAATGTTATAATTGAATATTTTCTTTGGCTATTAATTTGGCTAATTTGAACCATATAATTTGGGACAAAATTAAATGTCTGAATTTGGTGAAAAGGATTGCATGACCAGAAAGAAAAATATTAAGTTGTCTTTAAAAGTCAGAATATTCTAGGACTTTTTTTTTCCCCTTTTTTTGTCAAAACGAAAGGTAAACGATGCCAACTTCAATTCCTCTAATTGAAGAAAAATTGGAGGAAGTAAGCAATCGCATATTACAATGCAAATAAAACATCAATGCATTTGTTGAGGGATTTAGGAGTCACACAATACCCTTTTGTTCTTGGTGAAAGGAGTCACACCACACTATTCAAGTTAGTCTCCTAACATTGCCCAAAACCACTTATAAAAACGAAGGGACACATGTCCCCGCCATACTTTGGAAGACTTATATTACTAGTAATAGACATTTTTTTTGTGTTCCAACCCCTTTTTATATTTTTATAATAAAGTTTACCTTCAATGGATCGATGAATGGATTAACGAAGAAAGAAATAAAACCATCTCAAATTATTTCCCAGGTATTATTTTTCATCGCTATTAAGTAAAGGTTTTTAATTTGTTTTTCCACTTTTAATGCTCGTAAAAAATCTTAAATCACTAATTAAGATTTTAATAAAAGAAGAGAAGTTGTATATGTATAATGTACTCTTTTGCTGCTACGGTTTTCGCTACGTGATTTAAGTAAGATGAGTGGTTTATAATGAGAATCAAAGAAAAAAATTTTAATCGTTATATCTTACATTTTTTTCACTAATACATTAAAGCTTTGAATTCTTCTTAGGGGTTAGGGAAAGGGGAGATGGGGATTGAACACTGGACCTCTCACTTAAAGGGCGTAGCGGTACAACTCTACCGTAGGTGCAATCATTGGATCTTATATGAATTATCAATATTACAATATAAAATTATATAATCATTAAATAGCTTTTAAGCTTTATTATCTATATATGGTTATATGGTCCAATTTTACTTATTTCATTATTACAATAAATCTCGCCTATCATTTTGAAAAATCATATAATTTTATATTTTAATATTAATTATTAATGTAAGATCTAATTGTTAATATTTACTCATCTTACTTTCATAATTAATCACTATATTCCTTTTTATATATACCTTTTCTTTTATGTTTTGTTTACGTTCGTCCTTTTGTGTGTTTTGTTATCCATTTGTGGGGTTTTTGTTATCCCTTCTCTGAGTGTTTTGATTTTCTCTTGTGGCATTTCTACTTTAATAATCTTATAAATACAAAGATATTTATATATATGAGTTTAATTTCTATGCACTCATAGTGTAAAATTTTTTTATATTGTCGTTTAATCCTGTAATGACACATTAGTAAAAGTAGTTGAGTCTCACCTCTCCTTTAAAAGTTATTCAAATAAGATGATTTGATTATATGACAGTATAAAAAAGTTATATATTGTTAGTGCATAGAAATAAAACTATATATAATATATTTTTTGATTTAATTGAAATACTTGCAGTGTAAAAATGTCTTACGCATTTATCTGACCATAATGTTACATAAGTAAATTGGTTACTTTTTAACCTTATTATTAAAAAGTCATACAAAATGAAAGATCTAATTGGATAATAATGTAATACCAATAGTACATAAAAAATAAACTCTGTATTTTTTAAATTGCATAACTTTTCGTATTGTTATGTAACATAAAAGATATTTAGACGTGGTAGTTTTTGTGCAAGAAATAGAGTCACGAATAAAAAAGAAATTGCTGAAGGGTAAAAATGGAATTAAGTAATAGTTCGCGGGTCGAGTAACGACGTCGTGTAAGGGGAAAGAAAAAAGGAGCAGGAGAAACCCTAAACGGAGGAGGGCACACAACAATGATAAAAGTATGAAACACAAGCAGAAACATTCTGCGGCATTTTCAAGTCATAAGATAACGATACGATGGGATGCATGATAAAATAGCTTGTGGGTGTGCCATTGCCATGTCATGAATGATCCATGACATCATGGTCATGTCCATGCGGGAGATGTGATATGTGATGGATGGATGTTTTATGGTTGTGGTCATGGATGTTGCGCACATGAAACAGCATGCGTTGGGATTTGGGTCACGTGGTTTGACGGAAAAGCGCAGTTATGTTACAGCGAAGAGACTCCTAACGGCCGTTTATATACAAGATAATGACAATATAGTCTCAAATTTATTATAAACCATACATATGATAATATATCAATTTTTTAAGTATAATTTAAAATTTAAAATATATAAATATTATAAAATAACTTGTTAAAATTGTATCACTAATTGAATTGACCATAAATTTAAATTTATATTAATATTTTCCGTGTATATAGCTTAATGCTATGAATTGAAGATTGTTATGTTATGTTAGCTGCCTGACAGTTGGATGATCCTCACCTTAGCTGCCACAAAAGAAGATTCTTTCTCCCTCACATCACCTTTTTTTTTTTTAATATTCTAGTCAATTAAATTATTAGTTTTTTTTTAAGAGCTTAACTCCGTGTATTTTCTTTTCTAACTATTATTTTAGGGTGTCAATCGTAACAGCTAAACTCAAAGGCACCATAAAGTTGTAACCAAAAAAAAAAAAAGCCACCATAAGGTGAACTATTATTTCTATTTTAAATTTTTAAATTTTTTGAACTCAATTAACAACTTCAAATTGTGTTCATATATAAATATATATTCTGTATATGTTTTACGAGTAGTCATTAATTTATAAACATTCATATATTACCGTATACATTTTTATACTCTTTAATAACTAAAAATTGAATTTCCATAATTACAATATTCTAATAATCTTGTAAAATTGTGAGCAATATATACTCCTTTTACTTAATTAATCATCTCAAGTTCGAGTTCTAATTTTAAAGTAATTGATGTTGACAAATCTATGTTCCATATAAAATCTCAAATGCTTAAATAATCTTAGCTCTACTAAGAGAACACAGATGAGAAAAAATAATGTTGTAAAATTGTGATCTTTTTAAAATCAATTTGAATACAATATATTGGAACAAATGGCAATGTTATAGCAACAATTCTTAAATGGATAGTTATTTATATTATAAAGGACCAAATAGATGTCAAAAAATAATAATTAATTCAACATTTTACATATTTTTAGAAAACCAATTTACGTATTTACTCTTAAAATTAATAAATCAAGATTCTACCGGACAACATCTTGTACAAAAGTCTCTAGTGAGTTTCTCAATATATAAGTATCATTTATGTCACATAAATTATGTGATATTAATTTTTTTTAGTTTTCAAGTTATATTATAAGGACAGTAACTAATCCATTTGAGGTAAGCCATCTAAAAGGGTAAATATTTAACCACAAGACTTTTTCCATACACATTTGAGGTAAAACCTCTTACTAGATGCTTAAGGCTTAGCTTATTATCAACGGTGCTAGACCTCATAATTTTATATGGTATTAATTAGCAAATGTTGTAGTGACACCAAAAAAATAGTAGAACTTATATGTTTTTTTTTTTGGTCAGAGAAATTAGATGCTTTTTCTTTTTTTTGGTCAGGGAGAAACTACATGTTCTTCACAGGCAATGGGACATTTTTGTTTTAGTCATGGGCCACGGGGGTTAACCGATCATTGGAGTGCAGACGGCATTCAAACAATTTTCGAATTTTTAAATCATTGGGCCGCCGAAGTCAAGAAGGGCCTTTTTTTGGTAGAGTAGGCCCAGTTTCTTTAAATCATATCCACCGACAGTTGTTTGGGCTATTATTAACGTTTTATAATATTTTTTAATCTTCTCAACTAACAATAATGGATACACGAAACATCTTTGACCAAAAAAGGAAGACATACGAAACTATCTAGCCTATGGCTTGTCCATGACCAAAAAGAAGGTATGGCTTGTCGAATGGTTTTAGAACATGATACCAGCTCGACCAAAAAAAAAAACGATACCTGAAATCTCCAAGCACTAGATAGTCACATGGTGCTTGTCAGTTGCATTTCATGCATGCAAATTGTATTTATTTATTTTGAATCAAAATCCTTTAAGCTAAAAGTTTTTAAAATATTTTAATCATAATTATTTAAGAGAAATTTAGTTTTATTATGAGTTTAAAGAAAATGTTAATTTAAATATAGATTAAACATTAGTCACTAAATTTTAAAAATTATTATTGAATATGTGATCTAAACATGTGCCTGTATATAACTGACACACAAAAATTGGCTCTCTCTCTAAATTATTTTTAGGATAGTTCTCTACAATCGTTAAGACTTGAGAGCATCAATCTCATCTTTGTTAATACAGCTGGGTGTTTCTATACAAGGTATAGGGTTTAGGAAGTTTTCAATAATACATCTCATGTAAATATTTAAGATGTTTTGAAGAGACTTTTAGATGTTAAATCATAGTCGTGCATTTAATTGAATTAATCTCCATTGTTCATTGAGGAGATTGGACTAACATAAGTAATCATTTTGGCCATGAAAATGAAATCAATTGTAGTTTATCCAAAACTTTATTGTATTGAAGCAATCTTAGAGTTTTAATTTTGAAAATGTATTTGAAGTTAACTATTATATCTAAATACTCTAATAAATAATTAGAAAATAAAATCGAGTTGCATAATTTCTAAGTTTCAAATGTTCATTTATTGTATTTATTATAAGATCATAAATATGTTTGTACTGATGATTTGTTTTATATTAATAACATTTACATCAAAACTTTTTAAAGATACATTTACTAATACATTTTTAAAATATGAGGTAATCTTAAAATGAATTGAGTATTTATTAACAAATAAAAATAATGCTAAATATATAATCCAAACAATAACTTATGTAGAATGTATTCAAGCTAAGATAACGTAACTTACTGAAAACTGAAGCGTGGAGAGACACGACGACATATGTTTTACTCTCAACTCATTAATGCCTTAAAGCCTATCACCGACTGAATTTGACATTGTACAAGTTATATTTTACTTGTATACTTTGATAATATAAGCTCATAACTTTTAGTGATTTATTCTATTTTTCTTCATATTTTTTAATTTATTCATAACTTTTACTTATATTTTGACAAACTTAATTAAAGCGCGTTTGTGAAATTGTTGGATTAAGATTATTCCAATAATCAATATTTTTATGAACAATTTTTTTTGTATAATTGATTATGATAAAATTAATTAATATTCGAATATGTTAATCAAAAAGTGATTTCAAAATAATGTACTTGTTTTAATTGTTTAGAATAAACGCTTTCATATAGCACAATATAAAAAGTTTAAATAGTGTGTAATCTGAAAAATTGTGGTAGGGTGAAAACCGAAATATTGTTATTGACTTCAAAATAATAAAAAGATTATAATAACCATGTATGTTTGGAACTCTCCCAAAACAGTTACGTTTTTTCTTTTCAAACAACTGTTTTTGAAAAGGTTGTCATGTCGGGTAACAATATCAAAATATATTATAAAAGTCAAAGTAACAATAAATCAAGTTAGATTATAATAAAAAAGAAGCTAAAAATTTTAATTTTAAAAATAACTTATAATCATAAAGAACATATTTTGAAATTTTTTTATTACAAGTAGAAACTGATTATTTTGAAATTATAATGTTTTTACTAAATTAACTCTAAGTTTATATTAGATATGATATAAAATAAATTAATAATTTCATATAATTTTCAGCAATTTATCATTAAAAAAATCAACTTTTTTCAAATAATCCAATCAAACAAAACATAATACTTCAAAATTACTTTGTAAATTAAGACATCCAAACATAAATTGATTTTCACATGCATAGTCAATTATATAAAAAAGAAATTATACTTATAAACATTCATTGAAATAATTTTAGTCTCATAATTTTCCAAATACTCGCTTAATAATGCCCAAAAAACTATTTTTTGCCTGTAATAACTTTTTAAGCATGAAATTATATTTCCTTTCTTTATAATCAATTAAGCTTGTTAAGCCAAATGTATTGATTCCTAAACACTTAATTTAGACCTATTATAAGATTAAAGTTTTTCTAATGGCATTTCTTTTAGGCGGATTTCACACGCAATTGAATGTATTTGAGTGATTTGTCAATGTAAAGCTGACATGTATCCATGTGGGACAGGCACGTAACCTTGCTGATTCCTTGCTCCCATGAGCACAATCGCCATCATTTCTGAACAACATCTCTCTAGGTAAGTCAAGGTTGCTAACAAGCTCCCTCTCCAATAGCAAATACATCATGTCAGTCCCTTCAAGAGCACTCTCAGGATGGACGTGGCGATGACCTGCGCCTTCGCCTGGCGCAGAGGACGAGGCGGAGGAGCTCGTTGATGGCGTCGAACTTGCTAAGGAGGATGAGGATGTCGCGGCGGGAGGATCCGATGTCGCTGGAGAGCATCAGAGGTGAGAGGAAGGCGAATCGGACGCGAGAGACGAGCGGCGGAGGAACTCGTCGTGCCCCTGCTAAGGAGGATGAGGATGTCGTGGGAGAGGATCCCAATGTTGTCATGGAGAGCATGGAGAGGTGAGAGGAAGGCGGTGGGCGCGAGAAAGACGAGCGGGAGATCTTGTTGGTGACGAAGCTAGACTTTCCGTCGTTGGTGAAGAAGATGTTTCTACATGAAAATGACTAAACTACCTCATTAAATCGCCACGTGTCATGCTCATGGCCTTACACATGTCAACTGCATAATAGGCATTGACCAACACATAGGAGAGTAGTCACCTTGTTTTTATTTACTGGACTAGAACTTTAAAATAAGAAAAAACTCTTCTAAAAATGTATTGGAGGACAAATTAGTTTTTCACAATTCTAAATTAATCCTACACACAAATTAGAAAAAGGTCGAAGGATAAATTGATCACTTTGTAAAGTGAACAAAGAGATAAATTGGTCCCTTTGTATATTATAAAAAACTATATAAGGGATTAATTTGTCCATTCTTAAAAGTAAGGGAATAATCTGAAACTTTTGAATTCTTAGAAGAGTTAATGCTCATTTTAGTTCCTAATTTATATTTGCTAGTCATTTTAATTCGTTCATAGCTTTTAAAATGAGTCAAATTAGTCCAACATTGTAAAACATAAGTCAGTAGTCTCAATCCATTTTTAAGTAACATTTTGTTAATTAAATGATGCTTTGTAATGTTTTGTGATGTATTGATATGCTATGTGTTATATGAAATATAATGAAGTTTAAAACAATTCATTTTTGTGTCTAAAATTACACAAAATGAGTTATTTTATTATTTAAAAAGGAGATTTAAATAAGTTATTTTGTATAATTTCAAACATACAAATGAGTAATTTTAAACTTAGTTATACTTCAGATGATATAAAATATACGAAAGTATAACGTTATACATCATTGATTATTTGATAGAATGTGAAATAAAAGTGAATTGTGAAACTAATATAATTCACATTTTATAATATTATGGATTAATTTGACTTATTTTAGAAGTTAGAGACTAAAATAACTTGCAAATATAAAGTCATGAATTAAAATGAATATTAATTCTTTTTAGAACGTAATTTATACATTGATACATTTATGAGGGATGAATTTGAGTATTTATCCTTAGAAGAAACAACTGTTAACCTTCTTCAACTATTAAAATCCAATAAAATATGAACCTCCGTAAAATTAAGTTGCTTTTTGATGTGACAACTAAACAGTGAAACCCTTTCTTTCTTGTCCTCAACACCGAAGCTTATAAGGTGTGAAGAATCTCTTTTCCCAGGTGAAAAAAATAAAGTCATGATTTTCCATCTTTTCTTATCTTTCAAAAATAATAGTAATAAAGTCCAACTCCCACCAGATCAAGGCAACGTTTTGGCTTCTACTGAGGGTGCTTGGTTGTTCCATGCGTTATTAGACCTAAGAGGAGGCTATGTTCACCTGTGACACTGCCATTTGTATATGCATTTCTGTTTGTTCCTCGCCATGGATGCCACGTAAATTGCTCTGTTGGTAACCACAGCTGTGTGCCTCTCACGCCTCTTCATTATGACAGTCAAAGATGCCAATTTTTTGTGCTATCCCACATTGCATTGCCCTCTCCCTTTATAAATCAGCAAGAAAAACTAGGGGCTCCTCACACCCTATTTCAATCTCTTTTAGGCCTTTTTGAGGTGATAGTAGAGTACTGCACTGTGGTTTTTTTTTTTTCTCTTTGCTAGGTAGTGAGAATGATGAATAATAACCAAAACGCTGAGGTGAAGGAGGTGGTGGTGATGGAGAATCCATCACCAACAGTTGATGAAGCACCATTGCCTCTGCCTCCTAGTCCTCCAGTACCCCAGCTTGAAAGCATGATGCCTTCCATTGAATCTGAACCCAAAACTTTGTTTCATGGGGAACTGAGTGTAGCCAGGGTTTGAGACTTTTCTTTTTCATTCTCTATTCTTTTTTTAATATATATTAGACATATGTTTTTTTTTTATTCAGTATCATTCCTTCAATTTCTCTCATGATTTTATTTTAATCTCTTTGAAAATCTTTTCTGCAGGAGGCAGCCCTTGAAATCCTCAAAACTCACACCACCGAGGAAGCCATGCAAATATTCCTGACGGTAAAATAGAACTATTGTCATTTTTTCAAAACTATTTTTATGACAATGAATCACTCTTTATTCAACAGATGGGTACTATAACCTTTTCCTTTTTGTCTTTTTTTGTTTTTTTGGGATATAATCCTTTTGCTTTTCAGAAGCTTTCTGAATGCAACAGGATCTAACACATGATCCTCTTGCTAGTACTGCATTTGTAAATAACTGATTCTTTGTTTATGGAGATTGTTAGATGATGTTATGTAGAACATTGAAATCTCATGTGCAGATTCTCTTTTTTCCTTTCTTTCCCTTTTTTTGCTTTGGTATACCGGTGTTAGGGTTTGCAGCCAGTGGGAAAAATGGAGTGTGTTGCAACTGAGAATGCTGCTGTTGGGTTGGACACTTTTGCCTGGTCTGACACTGATTGCTTTGACACCGATGACGAAGAAGAAGATCTAGAAGAATATGATGATGAAGAACTGGAAGGCTAAAGCTTAGCTTGAAGAGTTATGCACCTGCTTTTTGTTTGTTTTAGCTGTTGCTGTTTCTTATCAAACAGTTTATTACCTTAAACTGGAACCTGCTATCTTATATTTAGTATCATCTATATATCTATTTTGCTTTGTAATGTGTCTTCTCTTTCAGTGGAATCAAAATGTCTATCATCGAGTTTTCATCAACAAGCATTAAAGGGTCTTGATCACAGATACCAAAAATGCAGTAGTCAATTGAAAGCATTGCAAAATCTACGTTTCAAAACAAAGTTAATTATCATTTCTAAAGAGGGGCAAAATTTTCCATTAATTAAAGTACTTCAAACTCAGTCCAATGTAAACATTCACGGTAAAAGAATTACAATTACTGGAATCTTCTATATGAGATTTATCAGCGGAGGACATTGAGATTCCACTAACTCACTAAGCCAATAATGCCAATGTCTGCAATTTTAACTTTTTAAGCAATTAAACGCTATTGGTGTAATTTTGGTTCCCAGAATCATTTTGTAAGCAATCTTTTTTTCATTCTCCAAGGCACATATGGCATGCAAGAGAAGAAAGTGGATTAAGAAGCATTCACAAATGTAATGAGTATTTTTTTTTTTTTAAAGTTTTTTAGCTCCACAGAATAGACCTCTCAACCATGTTGAATCTCTGTCAAGAAATTGGACCAAATAGCTCTTGTCTTCGTTCCCAATGTCAAAAGAACGGAAAGCTAACAACTTAAGTTTATAGTAATTCAAAGTTGCAGGGCACTTTAATTTGATGCTCAGAAATGGAGTAGATATGAACTCCTTGCGATCTGATTAAATCCTTTTCCCTGTTGGGAAAAGAAATTAAAACTTTGAACTCCATAAATTTGAATTCTTGTTTTGTATAAGTGAAAGAAGGGATGTAAAGTACAAATGGTTCATGAAATTTCAATTCCCTGACGGAGCAGAAGTGCAAGTGGCGTAAGAAATTGACAAGATATGTAAAGTGATGCATGTATATATCGATATTTTAATTTATTTAACTTGGTTCTTTTTTTTGTCTGAGTAGTTGTGCGAAAGGAGAACAGTCAGAACACTAGTAATATTACTCGACTTTAGTTTTAATATATTAATGGCGTAATTTTGTTCTTTTTTTTTAACATTATAATCCAGTATCGTATTAACGCATTATTTATCTAGTTAACAATAATATGATTATACAAAATCTAAAGCTGACGATATTTCGAAATTATATTCATATTACTAAGTGATAGAACTCTTAAGGCCCATTTGATACACTGATAGGATAAGGGTTGATAGTATAAAACTTGATAAAATAAGATATGATAGTATAAGACTTGATAAATTTTTAATACTACACAGTATTTGGTGTAACATTAAATAAGATATTCAATTTTATGTTTAGTAATATCATACTATTTATTTACAAATAATTCTAATATCTTAATTAAATATTAAATAAAATCAAATGATAGTAAAATTGGAATTTTTATTATAATAATTTTCAAATATTATATTTATGCAAATATTTACTAATTAAAATTTTATTTTTATTAAATGTTATTATTTATTTCAATTTTTTGTAATTATTTATTATTTTAATAATATATAAATAAAAAATAGTATTTTATATATTTTTAATCATAATTATTTAAATTTAAGTTACTGATCATTACTTTTATATATTATATATTATTTATTTACAATATTTATTTTTTATTAAATATTTATTATTTTATTTTATTTACTTTTAATCAGTTATATTTATATTTATTTTTATCATTTATAACTAAATTGATATTATATATTATTTGTATTTATTTTATCATAAATAATTTTATTAAAAATTATTTTTTTATAATCTTATTTTATTATTATTTATTTAAGAATTATTTTATTTTAATAAAATATTAAAAAATAATCTTATACATTAAAAGCTAATTAGGCTTAATAAACCTCTCATATTGTATTGAGTTATACAGCATTTTGACATGTAAGAGGGTTGTGATATATAAGGTTATATAATATGTTATCTGTACCAAATAACAGATAAATACATAACATATAGTATTAGCTTATATTATCATACATAATACATTGTACCAAGCACCCCTTTAGAGTATTGATATTAGTTTATAACGATTTCTTATCAAGTGTTTAACTACTACTTATGAGTGCTAAATAGCATATGACAAATAATGACTTTTTCATGCTAAATAATGAAAAATAATAAATAATGATATTAT
Source organism: Dalbergia oliveri (assembly GCA_030441495.1). Taxonomy (NCBI): domain Eukaryota; kingdom Viridiplantae; phylum Streptophyta; class Magnoliopsida; order Fabales; family Fabaceae; genus Dalbergia; species Dalbergia oliveri. Next base: position 9,762,370 of record JAMLFY010000003.1, on the reverse strand, counting down.
ATTTTATTGTGAGATGAATAAGGAATAACAACTTCGTTTCAAATTAATAGTGATAACAGATAATGAATAACGGCTGCAATAATGAATACTAACTTAATTATGATCAAGTATAACGAAATTATTTTGGATTTGACTTTTCTAATAAGAGTGGGTTGGTAAAATATAAAAAAAAAAAACTATTGACTACCTTTAGATCATTTAGTGTCCTTTTTAATAAGTGATTAATATAACGAATATTGATCTCTTACAAAATGTTGAATAACAAAAGAAAAAGCTCAATATTGCGAAACAAATTTTTATATAACTTTTGGTACAGATATTTTGATAAATAGCTTATTTTGTTGAGGGACATTTTTTCTCTTCTATTTCACCTTTTTTTCGGCACGATTTTTCAAATGGACATTTGCCAACTCAAATTCGTACCTATTTGAGTGTTTTGCTTTTGTAATATATAGCAAGATTCAATATTAAATAATCAAATAGTCAATGGAGGCTAACTTAATGAAAGTGGATTGAGTCTTAAATGAGCTTTACTTATAAGGTCGGGATTTAAATTCTGGAAGTTCCCTTAAAGAAGGACCATAATATTTAACCACTCCAAGTCTTAAAGGCTTAATTTGATGAATTTCCTACCTAATCTAAAAAATATTAAATAATCAATGACAACTTCTTACTAACATATAAAAATAACAAATAACGGTTTTTAACAAAATATTAAAGAACAAAGGAAAAAGTTCAATGTTTCAAAACTTTTGGGGCGCACATTCTGGTAATTAGATTGTTTTGTGGTGGGACTTTTTTCTCCTCTATTCCGCCTTTTTTTTTTTGCCCAATTCCTCAAATGAACATTTGCCAACTCAGATTCGTACCTAGTCGTGTGTTTGCAAACACAAGAAACGCGCTCTCAAAGCTTGTTTGGGTGTGTGAGCTGAAATTTGATCACTTAGATCAGTGTATGTAATCCTTCCATACAGAAGATACGGAATTTAATTATATTAGTAAAAAAGTGGTGGACCTGCTAAAGCAGACATGCATGTACAACGTGAGTAACCTTGGCAACTATGCGTGACGCTGCGTTTGCAACAGCTAAGATAATTTTATCCGACACCGAAGAGACCAAAACAAACCGCACCCTCAAGACATGGGTTCCCCCAAACAGACACGATCAATAACTCGGGATGCTTGCTTTAAATTTTGACTCGTGTGGCAGGGATGTGTTGCTAAGTTTGTCTTATGTCTTGAATAATATTGTATCAGCACACCTCTTTGATTAAGTGCTTCTAATTCTAATCACAGTTCTACTACGGGGATTAATTAGAAGGGCTAAGACGTGTATTAATACAATGTTGTTCGAGACAACAAACTCAAACACATCCTGACCGCTCAAAAATTAGAGTTTTGTAAATTTAAAATAGTAGTAGTTTAGAAAAAAAATTATAAATAAAATATGATAAAACTTTGTTTAAAAAAAGATTCCTGTGAAACTTTTGAGGCATGAAATAAACCACAAATATAAAAAAACATTACCGTTACAGTTTGAGGCCTGACATTAAATACAAAAATGTTACTTCATCAATTTCAGATCATATATATATTCACTCTTTAAAAATATCTATCAATTTTATATTTTAATAAATTATAATTTTTTTATTCCAATAATATCTTTGAGTAATTAATGATCATTAGTGTAATCTTTCATTTTAAACCCTTTGATGTGCTCTACACAATTAATAATCAATAAGATATATTAGTCTATACAACATAATTTTATATAGAAGAACTCTATTATCATATTATTTATCATATTTCTAAATTTTTATGTTTATCCAAATTTAATAGATATTTTATAATAGATGAGATATTTTAACATCTAAAAAGTGGGTTACCATTGGGACACCCATTTTTTCATTATTAAATGTGATGGTGGTTCACATTTATCATTTTCATCTATCATACGATGTCAAAATAACACTAAGTACTCAATTAAATAAACCATACAGCGTGTCCAAAAAAAAGACACATCATGGTTTCAGTGGCAAAAGGAGTAATGGCTCATTAACGTTCACTTTCTGAACTATCACTATTCACTACCCTCATGAAATCTGCTAGCTCTTGCATAGTCATGTGCATAGTGTGCTATGAATTCGAATTGAGGCCCGGGCACGGTTTCAAAGTTCGGCCGAAATAAGGTGCTTATGCCACATGTGCGTATAAAATTTTGCTAACACAAAAAAGCTAGCACAATTTATGCGTGGCTTTCCCGTCCTTGCATCTACTTATATGGTTCTCTATAATTTGCAGCACCATTGCGTAACAACTTCCTCACTCAGATACTAAATATATATAACATTTTGTAAGAAATTCAATAATGGTATTGAGCAGGCGACCAGCAAGGTTTAGTAGCAGGCCAGATTCCATGAAGACCAAAGAAATTAGTCAAGACCGGTTGGAATCACTGAGGGTGAGGGTGCGAATACCGCGATGCGTGCAGTTTTATACACATTTAATTTCTTTTAATTTGTTGTGTTACACCATGTAGCTCTTTTTTTAATTATTATTATTTTTAACTTTTTCCTTTTCCTTGGTGATATATTCTTTAGGCTGCTGCTGCTCGTGTTTATATTAACGAGGAAAATCCTGCAGACAAATCCGCAGTAAGTGATGATTTGATTAGTTAAACGCTTGCTTTTGATTAATGGACACCTTAAAGTTACGGTAATAGTTTTTTTTTTTTTTTTTAATTGTTTCAATATGTGTTCAGGAAGTGAATAAACCTGTAGCTACTGGATATGAAAATGTGAATGCAGAAGCAGGCTTGGAAAATATGGAGTTACTCGCACTAGCTGCCACTCAAATTGGGGCAGCAGAGGGAAAAAAATAAGGGGTCGGACAAGAAAGAGCAATGAGATATCAATGTGATTATTATTATTATTTTTTGATAATTAATATCAATGTGATTATTTTTCGAACAAAATTAACTTGTAGCAAAATTAGAGGGAGTGAAAATAGAAATCATGCACATTTAAACTAGCTAGAACATCTGGCTGCCCATCATCTAGAAATGGGAGAAGAAAACAAACAGAAACTATATATGTGTGTGTGTGTGTGCATTTAAATTGTAACTGTCAGGCTATTATAATGGCTTGAGTAGTGACATAAGAGCAAAACAAAATGCTAACGACATCAAGGAGACCATGGTTACATCTGAAACAGGTCTATGGTTACATTTCTATCGGCATCAAGTAGGACTATATGGTCACATTAAACACAAGACAGATTCCTGATACACTTGGCGCGCTAAGTATCTTCTTACATTTAGTATGACGCATGAAGCGGTGCGGTGTAGGAAAATACATTTCTTTTCGTCATTGGTGAAAGAAAGTACCTGTCATACTGTGGATACAACCAGAAATTTTTGGGTGTCATTGAATTAAGAGAAAGAGTAATGTTTCACATGAAAAAAAAGATATATGTAGAATTTATAACAGAAATTATGATAATTATTTGATGGAATAAAATGACATATTATTTAATTCATTTAAATATTAATAAGTATGACATATGTTCTAAATAATTTTTTTTTTATATTTTTCAAAGAGAAAGAGAAACTATTTGATATATTTTATTTATTAGTTGGCATATCAATTATTATATTAAAAATACAAGAAGAGTGGGAGACCATGATTATGTACAAATCTATTTATAGTGTGGAATAACAAATAAGGTAGAACAAATATTTTATCTTATTCTCCTAGCATCTAAAAATGTTTCAGCTGCAACATTATTAATGGGCTCCTTCACTCTAGGCTTTCGGTTGGGTGTGATTGTTTTGGGGCTTGCATTTGTGTGGGTGTTTTCTTGTTTCGGTTTACTGTGTGGATGTTTTTGTTTTTTGGTTAAAATGCATTAGGCGTTTGGACTCAACATTTTGCCATTTTGGGCCCTTCACACCGGAATGTATCACTCTTGTGAGATATTTCGGAAATTTTCATGACCAGATCTCTCGGGTGACATATCCAAATAGTTAAGTAATGATGGCAAAAATAATATAAAATCACAATAAAAATATTTTACATAATTTTTATTTTGATATGGAATTAACTTTATAAAATAATGGGGACAAAATATATATACATCTAAACACTTCTATAAAAAATTTTAGATGTGGGGCATGAGCCCCTCCCCCTTATGCATAGATCCGTCTTGAATCTCTATAGATGTGACAACAAGTAGGAGGAAACGTTTTAAGCTTGCACGGGTTGAAACTTGAAATAATGTCTGTGAATTAGCATTTTGAAATTCGATAACAACTTCTCAAAGGTTCATCACACGATTTAGATTCATTTGTAACGAGTCCCATATCTAGAAGGCTATTTTATGAAGGAGGTCTCATAAGAATTTGGCTTTTCCATTCAAGTAGCTAGTTTTTGGAATGTGATTCTCCCAAAGACTTCTACTCTATATATCACCACCCACAACAACGTTTCAAAGGGCTATGCATGAGTGAGTTAGTTGCTTGAGTCTCACAAAAAAATCCTCGGAGTACTTAGAAATTTCTTGAGGATGCAACTATATATTTAAATTCAACTTCAAATCTTATTCAGGAATGCACTTTGGGTGGATTCTTTTGTGTTAATCGCAATACCACTTCAACTTAATTAATAGGATTGCTTGTGAATTGAGTGGCTGTGACGAACTTATTATGATGCAATGCAATCACTCACTCATTCAAAAACTTCCGGATAAAGAGAAAATAAGTGTCTTAGGATCAACTATGATTCTTAATTACTCCGTTTCAAATTTATATATACTATCAACTTGTGTTATCAAAAGCCTCAGAATTTCTAAATAATGGTCTCTCATTTCATCATATTTCCTCTTAGCTTTTTCATATTACGTTCAAGTTCCAAGCTGGTTCGAGCTAATTAAAATACCAGTATAAACTTTCCAATAGAAAATGACAAATTTGCAAACATTTTTTTTTAATGTAGGTTACACTGGAGTTGTCACAGTCAACAAACAAAAGCCACTCCAAACAGAAAACTCCTCATGAGTGACTTAAGTCTTAAATAGCCAGTGGAAGAAGCTGCTAAAATTCAGGGATTATTTCCATGCAGTACCATAGGCTAAAGCTGCCAATGTCTTGGCAAGAAGTAAATGATGACAACCATTTATGTGACCAAAATGAGAGCATTCGGAAATAAAGAGGTGCTTGCTTTGGTGGCACATATTGTGCAGCTGGCAAATGACAAAGATGATGGTGATTGTTGGCCAATGTTCTGTGTCCCTAGACATGTCATCATCCTTGAGTTCCATTTGCCTCTTGAAGGGGCTTTGCATGGCCCATCTCCATGGATTCCTCTGTTGTTGGGGGCTGCTTGTTCTTTGGATCACCTTTCTTGTCATGGTATATGAAGTACAATATGAGTTGCATTGCCCCAAAAGCAGAACCAACACCATTAGGTACCTGCATGGAAAACCACCCCATAACTGATGAGAGTCTTTTCCATTTCACTGCAAACTCCGGTAACAGCAACTAATTGAATTGAAATTATTGCAGAGTTTTGATTTTGTGCTTACGATAACAAATGGGTCACGGCCTAAAAGACCGAAGATAAACCAGGAAGTGCCACAGAGAAACACAAACAGCGACAGGAAGAAGGGCATGAACTCCACACTCTTGGTTTTGATAACTAGCCTCTGCACATAATTTCAAATCCATAATTAACACACACCCGCAACGAATCTTTAATCAATAAATAACAAGGTTTACCTGATAGTGTTACATGCGCCTCGCTGTTCAACAAAATTGTTTCTTCAATACCATAATTTTCTACCATTTAGTTAACAAGGTACATGAATTGGTTAACTGTTTTCAATAGGAAACAGGTTCTTAGCTTGTTAACCAATCAATGCATCTTGTTAACTAACAATTGAATCATCAATAACCGGTGTAAAAAATATTGGTGTACAAAGTAAGAGCTGCTTTTATAAAGCACAATTCATAAAAATAAAAATAAAAAATCGTGGACATTCTGACACAATTTGGTAGACAATTATGATGCTATTAATTATACCTTCAATATGGCAATACTACACCTAGCCATAGTGGCATGCTAAGGAACAACAACAACAAAGGCACACTGATTTAATCTGATGGAAACTTGGCTTACCATAATTGAGAGTGGCGAACCATACATGATAATGGAGAATATGGAGGCAGCTAAGCCGCAGAAGAGTTTCCTGGAATTGCCAGCCAGGGCAAAAAGGGACAAAAATACAACAGCAGAGAACACGGTGAGTACAAAAGTGAAGAGCCCAAGAATTTTGGCCTTCTCCTTCTTGGGTGCGAATGCGATGAAGATCAAAACATATATGATCTCAATCACTGATCCTGTGCCATTGATAGTTGACACTAGTATGTTGTGGGGAGACACAAATGGCAGACCATACCTGTGTTGTGGAATGTAAAAATCAGAAAGGACCAGAAAATTGAAATAACTGAAAATAAAGCAAAGATGTACAACGTAGCAAAACTAGTATATAGTTTCATATGACAAGATTTAACAATTGAAAAGGAAAATTCAACAACTACTTGAATTCTAGTCCTACAAATTTGACAAAGTAGAATAGACTATGTGTCATGCGGCACAGTTGCCTTTAAGGATTAACCAACAGACATGCTTTTATGATAGGAAAACGTTTCTCAATTAAAGAACCAAGTAGGAATAAAATATTATCCGTCTATATTTTATGAATTGTGAAATTACACCAAGTTGAGGTGAAAAAAAAAAAAAGTGAGGTGGACAAAATTAATGAGAAGAATAACCACCACAAAAAATATAAAGGCAGTACACGTGATTTGACAGAAGATTTGGCCTTTGGGTGGGAAAAGAGGTGATAAAGCAAAACCAAAAGAAAGAACAAGCGAGAAACTGACCATGCTGAAAGGAGACAATTGAGCAGTGTCATAACGTAAGGAATGCCCGAGAACTTCTCTGTGGACCTGCTGGAAATGATCCTCTTGAATGTGATCCTACAAACCCAAATTTGTCACTCACAACAACACAATAAAAAGGAAAAAACGAGAGAGAAAAGTCATAAAAATTCCAAAGAGAGTTTAGGGAGATAATAGAGAGGGAAGGAAGCAGCTATCTATGTGATGCATACACTGGAGACAAGAAGAGGAACAAAGCGGAAGCATTCCCTGCACCAACAAAGAAGACCAAATGAGAAACAGAGGAAAAACACAAGTAGAAACACATGCAGAAACTAAAAAGAATGGTTAACCCACCAAATATGCCAAACAAGAAATGTGCAACCTCCATGACCCCTTGAACTCTTTTCTCTTTTTTTTCTTTTTTTACTTCTTTCTCTCTTGTGCCTAATCTGCAGAAGTTGATAGAGAAATATCCCTGGGGGAATGAGTTGAGAGAACCAATGTTGCTTAAAACAATGGTTGTTTCGTTAGAAATGGTAACTGGCTACGATGATAGCTGATAAGGGAGTACAAGTGAGTGTGTGCTTATATAGGAAAAGGAAAGGAGTGCAAGGTAAAACTAGTCTTGACAGTAATTACAGCACAACACTGTATTTGTTGTTATCCGTTGGATTCCTGAATCGTTAGAAATGGATTCCTATATACAGCACAACACTGTATATAGGGTCTGTGTCTTATTGCCAGAGTTGTGCCAAAATGGGGTTTCAGATGCTATATAATGTCATAATCATAACTCACGGGATGAGGCAAAGAGAAATGGTAGTTCCACATGACATCAACACGAGACATGTTACCAACACTTCACCTTCTGCCATTATTATATAAAATAAAAAAACAGTTACAATGAGATTTTCAATTTTTTTTTAAAAAAAAGAAAAGATACATAAATTAAAGAAACCAATGGCTAAAAGGAGAAGAATTTATATAGCAAATTAAGGGCATGTTCAAGTTTTTCTGGTATTTGTAAAGCATGCAGTGATACACCACAACAAGGCCTCTTCTATGAGCTGGGATGGGTTCTTTCTGCTCAATTAATCAATTCTTAGAGTGCTTTATACCGGTTATCTAACTATGTATTTATGTGTTTACCTTCTGGGACCAATCATCACCAGACTTACACAGAAAATACTTGACTGTCACCAAATTTATCTATTGTTCATGGGAATTGGAGTTGGAGTTATAGCTGGAGGCAATGGGGATTGTTGTGTTCTTGCAATAAGGTACTATCAATAATTCAATATGCCTAGTTTCGCTGGATTTTCCCAAAGCAGACCATAGATTTTCACGAATTCTTCGGTGGATAAATCCGACGACATTGTTGCATTATCGGATATGATGCCTCGTGGAACATAATGTAAACCCAAGCATGGTTCTTGATTTATTAGTATAAAAATTGTGTTCCAAGCTAAATATATCCAAACACGTGTTTTAAACCATTTTGGTTTTAAGGACTGACTTTCATATGCTAACAAGATTTAAGAGCCAAAAAACAAAAACCTTAGACTTTTTAATTTGTAGCCAGACTAAAGCCAAACAACAAACTTTGACTAGTGGAACGCCAACGAGGTAAAGCCAAATCCTCTATAAGACAGGTGAGTCACTAAATCTTAAAGAAGCATTTGTTTTCGAATATATTTAATTATTTCTGAAAATAGGTTGTTGGGAATGATGTATTTTTATGTTTGTTATAATTTTTATAAAATTTTTTCTAGATATTAATTATTCTATGAAAAAAGATTTTTTTATAATTTAGTAAAATCTCATTCCAATTTGAAGTGTGGGAAAAAAAATTTTCATGATTTGGGAATCACAATTATTAAGTACAATTACTAAATCATCATTCAATTATTTGACTTTTTCTCTTTTTATAATTGTGTTAAGAGTATTTTGAAAATTATGACATATATTTTCAGAAATATAGATTATAAAACAAACAAGTTTTAAATTTATTTCCGAATCTTAACAAATAATTCTAGAAATATTTAATACTAAATAAACAATTTTTTAAAGATATTAGAATCATATTCTTAGAAATATCATTGCAGAAATATGATTCCTTTGAAACTTAATTTCAAACATTGAAACAAATCCCTAAATACTGAATACAAAACATATCCATTTGTTAGTATTATTTTGTGATCCGACTTGATGCGTAATAGTTTCGGGATTTCAAGAAGAGAAATATCTGTATAACTATTGGGGATATTTATTAGAGGGCATTTTAAGGCGTTTTTTAAACATTACTCAAAAGTGGAATTCAATTTTTCTGTTAGTGAATGTTTAAATGACACCTCAAATATCTTTTAAAAGATGTCTATAAAAGAGGTATAAACAACACTACATCATATGAAACAAAATGATAAGAGAGAGAGAGAGAGAGAGCTCTATGTATATGCTGCTTTTGTCACTAATAGTTGGTTTTGTTTTTATTTTTTTCATTCTTATGCATACCATTTGTTTTTAGGTTGTACTGCAAATAATTGAATTATATAACTTAAGTGCTTAATTATTAAAATAGGATGGAATTAATTTTAATTTTTTTATTTTATTTACAAACTTCACCTTCAGCAAGTGTAAGTTTTTTATATATTGTTGACTAATCATCTATTATTTTTTTCCTTTTATCTTAATAATCAATATCTAAAATTTATTGCACCTAACTAATTTGATTCAAGTTGGATGATCTTATCAGTTAGATCTTGTCAAAAGGAAATAAGTGTCCAACTATTTGAATCAATTATATCTTTTTGTATAATTAAATTTTGAGAAAATTATGATAAACATGAAACAAATTAACGATATGACTTTAAACATAATTAAATAGTGTTATAAAAACATTATACAAATAATATATATTAAGTTGTTCATATTCAATTGAAAAATAAGGAAGGATTTAAATAAATCAGAAGATTTTCATCCCTCTGGCTTTAAATATTCGTTAAACACCGAATAGTTTTTTGGTTACGAATTTTTTTTTCAAAAAAAAAAACACCCTAGAGTAGCGAATGCATCAGTGCAGAAATGCAAAAAGAAGTCAACATCCATAGAAGAAAATTAGAAGACTTTAAAACGACTAGGAGACGTAACTCGTCCTCTCAGTTTCGAATGTCAAGATGCACGTTGGACTGTTGGCAGAAATAAATTCAGAGGGGGCTCGTAGAGTTTATTCAATTTTTTATATTGAAATACAGGTTTGGAGATTATTATTTATCCAATATAAGATGATAACAGGTATCCACATATAATGAGAATTTATTCAACTTTCTATCTGTTAAATAAGCTAAATCAACTCCATATGTTGTTATTTATTTAAGAAAAATCTAATCAAAATAAATTATATAAGAAAATTTATTTTGAATAATTAGACAAAAATTATGAGTGCTTAAAAAATTTGAAGTCTTTTTATCATATTTTGCCACATAGTCTCACTATCTCATGGGTCTACGATGATCTGTTCTCATTAAAGGGTTATAAGTGGAGCGAAGTGAGGATTTGATGGAAGCGGTCCACTGAACGGGCAAGCCAATTGATGTTGATTGCATTAGTGAGAGTTGACCACTCCTCAAGGAAATATTTGTCAAAAATTCCAAGGCAAGATTTGAATCCATGTCCTTGGGAAGGAAGGAGCATTACACATCCACTACTCCAACATATATATATATATATATATAGTTTGTATTTAATTATTATTTTTATATATTGATTTAATAAAATTTAATTCAAAGGTTAAAGTAACTTACCAATTAAACCATGATCCAATACCTCAAGGAGTCGATCACCATCCGATTATAAAAACTATGATTTGGATAGAGGGCCTTCCTCCAGAGATTGTACTTTTTTGTTTGAAGACGCTTAGTTTGAATACATTTGAATTCTAGATAAATAAAAAAAAATTCTAGTAAATTTTTTAGCAAAGAAAGTATTTTTCTAAATAAACAATCACCATGTCTGCATGCCATGCTGGCTTTATCATAGAGATACTAGTTGATTTCTGAGCTGCAATAAAACTCAATTTCCATTATTCATGCAACACTCCTCATTATGGTTTCTGAGCTTCCTTCAATTTGGCCAAAATAATCCATCTTCAATGTGCCCGTGGCAGTATACCATATGTGTAACACATTATGTGCCATTGCCAGCTAGTGGATTGTATAATTATGGCTTCACGTCCAAGAAGTTTATTTTATTTTTGGTTGGTAACTTACCCATAGTAAATTGAGTGGTGGTTGAATGTATTATTCACGACAAATTCGCACTATGTAACAGATAAGATTTACGCTATCTTTTCTTACATCATTCGAACAGTGGAGAATATTGCTTCTCCTTCAATTCACGAGCGTAATTTCAATAGATGTGTCATATGTGATGCAGAACAGTGTGCACCAACAATGGAATTGACAGGGTGTACGCATGAATATGATGATATTGCGGGACATTTTGAACGTAGAGTCAACCCACTTCGCTAGGAAACCGGACGCGTCTACTATTATTAACTAGATAGATGATTTATAATTTGACTAAGCTGGGAGCCACATTAGGCAGTTTTTCTTTTGATCATGTATTAGACAGCTCATTACAGTGCCTAATAGGAAAATAGTTCGTGTACATTTTTTTTATTCTTTTACACTATTTTCCTGCTCCAAAAATAGCTACTACAAATTATCCACATACGAATTTTATATAAAAACTGTATTAATTGAGGAATAAGAGTAAAAATAATGCAAAATCATATGCACAATAGAAAAATGAGTACAGATATCATTGCCCAAGGTATAAGAGCATCTCCGGTGGTCTCATTTTAGCATCCTGGTTGCAAGAAGATGGCCTTCCAATTGGGCTCGCACCATTGGCGCAAAAGAAGCATCCCATTGACCAGGGATCATCCCCAATACATTGAATTTCCCCCTTTTTTTAAGTTAGTTTTATGTAAATTTTGTTATCATTATTAAATGGTTATTAAATGTATGTGGGATCAAATCTGGTCCCTTTTATTGGATTTGGAGAGAATAGTCCCACTTGTGGGACATTTTACCGATTAACCTATTGGAGATGCTCTAAATACTTATATGTCTGATATTTTCTTGACCATGAGAATTGCATTTCAACTCCGGTTCAAATCATTTACTTATAATTTGGTCCGTCTAAGTTTTGGATTATTTCATGGTCCAACTTCAATTTACTAAATTGACCTTCATAAATTTTCAATTTCCCATTTCAACCATTTAGTTATCTTCTCTCTCCCCATATCCACAACATATAGTCTATGTCTAATGTACGTTTCCCAGTGATAGTGAATATTAATTTGTGACTTCTTTTCTTCTTAGATTAAGAAGCATATACCATGCTTTTAAATTTTTTTCCCCTTTACTTCTGGATCTTATTCCCAGTGACGGTGGCAACCCGTCATGATAATCTAAGCACATTATTGGAATGTTTCAAATTTTTTTGGTAGTGAAATATAAATTGACTTTGTGGGATTAAATGACTAAAAGACTATTTTTGTCATTGTTGTTTGGTGACTAGCCCCAAATCCCCTTCTCCTCCTTAACTATCCTCTTGTCAATTAATTTCAATCTATTTCACCTCAAAGTTTCCAACTAAAAATAATATGGTTTTTAAAAGATGATATAACATAAGTTTAGGTGCAATGGATATGATTATGATTTTAGATTAGGATTACAAATCATTGTAACGAAAATTTTAAGAGCGTATGGCTGATTGGGTTTCCTTTTTCTACGACATCAATGCTGACAATGACAAAGATTCAAGCACCAATGCAAATGGTGATGCAATTGTAGACGAGAGCCGGTCATGCAATTTCCAGAAATAGTTGCGCTGAGGTGGGTGAGGGGAAGGGGATGGGTCATGCGTGAAACCAAAAGAGGATAGTTTGGTAATCTTAAAAATGATTTTATTATCTAATAAAAATTATATATTTATTTCTTATCCATCCAAGCCATTTACTTAAATTTTGTTTTGATCTAATGATTAGAAATAGGGTATCATCCAATACTCCAAGACATGGTGAGGACCAACTTATCCGTCACCTTGTTTCATATATAATAGGAGGCTTTTGGTGCATCCAAAATCCATGTTTATCGTGTTCTTTTCATGTGCAATAAGTATAAGCAGATAGAAAAGAATTAAAATGAAAGTATCCTTCTTTTTCATGGGGGCCATTGTTCAAATCGAATACCTAACTAAATTATTGAACCATAGAGAGATAATATCAAAAGGGCAAAAGCATATATACATGCCCTTGATAGGAAGGCTCTTCCCTGAATGCGTGTGGCTGGAAGTGCAATGCTAAATATGTGTGTTCCTTCCATCTCCTTTTTAGCCAATTATAGATAAAGGGCAACATTAGTAATGCAATACAATATGAACATAATGTTCATTGACATGACAACACGCCCAACTTGTTCTGTTTTCACCTTAATTCAGCTTCTTCCAAAGATGTGCACGCAATCTCCCATGTCATTACTCAATTTGACGGTGGTCTATTCCTCAATTATTCTTCCCTTGCCTTTAAGCTAATTTCCCTCTACACTAGGCTACCTATGCAATCTCTGTTAAGAACATAGCGAAAAACAAAAAGAACCCCTTGGATCAAGGGATAATGGTGTATTTAGTGATTTTTATTTATATAATGCTGATTTATATACACATATATAAGAATAATTTGATTATGCAAGCCACTTTGCTTTAATTTCTAGGATGACATGAGCCTAGATTGCTTTTGCTTGAATGCTTTGGCATGACAGTTGTGCAAACTAGAGTTAGTCAATATTACCAGTGAAAGAATAATGAAAAAAAAATTGTTAGTTTTGTCAATTAAGATTCGGTTAGAATTAAATAAAAGCAATTAGGAGAGCATGTTGAACTTTTACCAATATCGATCAGGGACTAGAGTCATATAAGTTTAGCTCCTTCCATTTTCCAGTCACTGGTGCATGAATCTCTTAAGTAGGAAAGCGTAGAGAATATGTAACAGTAGGATTCACTTATTAGCGTGTTAAATCAATCAGCATAGAATGATCAGCACATATTTGATTTCTTTATTATTATCTATTTGGTTATTTATTTTACTAATTATGATTCTAATCAGCTCTTAATATTCTTACATAGTCTTAACTACTACAATATGAGATACTATTATAACATGCATGGCTTCTGCTTTTTGGCTTTTGCTGCTTGCTGAAAATTTCGTAGTATGGGCAAACACTGGCAGAAAGACAAGAAGAAGAATGAGCATGGAGAAAAAAGGTATAGGGGTGTGTCTGAACTTTCTGAAAAAAAGAAACAACAAGGATGATGGATGATTCCTTAATAGTGTCACTGCCATCTTTTCTGATTTATTCCAAATTTTGATTAGACCTGTAGATCACATCATGCTAGCTATTAAGGCAATTAGTATCTCTCAAAGTCGACCCAGTGGATTTAAGCCACACGTCAAGAGGAGGCTAATTGTGGATTTAAGCATTTCGGGTGATGAACAAATTCGGATTGCCAACCTTCATCATAGCATCTTTGCTGTCTTTTTGTAGCTTTTTCTTCTTTTTATGTCCCCACCGAAAGTGAAGAGACTTGTACGCCTACAAGTTTCATTGTGACACGTCTTCTATGCACGTTAAGGCCCTTGGATTCTTATGATTCACCAACTTCATTCAGGGGAGGCTCGCCACCCTATCCAAAACAAAGTGCTTTCCGCAGTTTCCAGTCTCCTTGGGCTTACCTTATCCAAGTGTAGAAAGAACACTAGAACTTTACATAAGCACATGACCTAAAACTTAAAAGTAACCCAAAAGGCCAAAACTTAAATTTGGATACTTAAAACATGCGTAAGGAAGTTTTCGTGTAGATTCATGACTCTTGTTACACATGTATGGATACCAGACTTACTAGAGTTTTGTATGAGATTAAGCTAGGATCTTTTCCAAATTATGGTGGGGAGGGGGCACATGTTCCCTAACCAATGTAGGCTACTTGGTTAAGCATTTTCATCAGCATAGACCACGAACTTAATTAGGATACAAGCAACTTGTAAAGGTAATCACATCTCTACCTAGTTTCATGCATCATTCCCAGTTTCTCACTTCCTCTTTGTCTTGTTCACTTTCACTCTTTGACCGTTGAAACAAGTCAAGAGACCTAACGTTCAGTAGTCTATGACTTTTATCTTAAGGTCCACAGCCAGCGTGTTAAAACTTTTAAGGCCTTATATTTTTGGAAACTGTAGGAGTACATTTTTCCTCTCATGTATTTCAGTGCCCTCTTCACGTTTCTATTTATGATTGGTTATGTATCTGTCCTACTGAAAACAATCTGCACTTCAGAAGGTTCCCACAAAATGAGAATCAGTGCCTTAGACAGGAACCGAGATTTATCAAAGTCATTCCATCATTAGGGTCCATAATTTGTACCATTGATGCTATGTATGTGCCCTTCTAGCATTAGTTGGCTTCTTTTAAAATGAGTTTTCTGTTTAACCATTACCAACAGTTATTATTGATTCGCAGTCCGCATTAGGACAGGTGTTCATTGTTTAGAATTTCATCAGTCATTACCATCCCAAAATTCCTGTTCTTGAGATATCAACAATCAAAATATAAATTAAATAGATTAAGAACCAGAATGGAGCTTAAAGGCCTTGGATAAGGGAATATATAAAGTAGTGAGACTTTACCCACTAAATGGATATCTGAGGCAACTTTGTACTCAATTTTCTTTGTTAAGAATCTCTGTGAAAGAATTCATACTTGTAATTATGGATGACATTAGTTCATTATTGAAATGATTTGTGAAGAATTTTAGGTTGCAATCGCAACAATTTTGGCTAGATGTGATGCTAGAGTCGACTACTGTTCTTCTGATATCAACATTCAGAACTATATATACATCATGATGTAAAAGACTAGGTAATACATTATTGAAAGGATAAGTAGGGAAAAAGTTCTGGAAGACTAATTAACGGCTTCTATAAGAGATAAGATAGAAATTCATCCTTTTATGTTGGTAGCTACTATTCAGTTTTCAAAGGAGATTGCAGCTTTATATTCCTTACGCGATATGACAAGCAAGTCATGATTCATGAATTAGCCAGAAATTCTGTTTCTGAGAAGTTACAAAGGGCAGTGATGAATAGAAGAACTTCTCTTGTGCCTCATAAATCTCATTTGGCTAATTGGTGAGAACTGAGAAGTGTTAACAGCTTTTGTTAAAAAATTAAAAAAGACTTGCTCGAACAGAAACAGAACAGAGGAGAAGTTTTTATGGAACAAAGGGTTAATACTTCCATTGATTACTATACTGATCCAAGAATGTTAGAAAGTATCTTTCCAACAACACTAGGCATAGATAATTATTGACAAAGAATAACCAAAGTTTTTGCTGATAGAGGTGATAACCAACTTGGATCCTTAAGATGAAACTGTGAGTCCAAATACCACTTTATTAAAAAATTTGCATAGTCCTCATACTCCTGTATAATCGAACAAGAAATAATCTTATAAGTATTTCAAGCAAGCTAAACTTGTACAAGTATCTAGTAGTCCCAAATGGGAGGGTAAAAAAAAAAAAAAAAAACTAACTAAAATTACTGTTATCAAAACTCCACTCAAACTTAACCTTCAACCAAAACAACACTCAAACTCACAAAAGCTGCAATCAAACTCAAGCAGTCATTTCACTCTTAGAAAATTCCCACCACCCAAAAGTTTTCAATCATCAAGTCCATTGACCAAACTGAAAATAAACAGAGCTCTATATAGGGAAGAGCGTTCACGCCATGGTTTGAATGAAGCACAAAATTAAAAATGTGGCTAAACGTGTATCATAGAAAAGGATGATTTATTCCTCTCCCTTGTAACAGACTAAGATTTCAAGATGTAAGCTTGGTTAAGTGGCCAAGACTATGGAGGGAAGCAGTTCTTAACAATTAACAGATCTCACAAATTAAAGAGATCATAATAAACAGACCCAGAATTCATGCTCAAACACAGAAGTCACCAGATTGTGTGCTTGCTGAACCAGCATGACTCAAACAAAGCTTTGAACTTTGGACCCGTAGAACACACACATCACATTCTCTTCTTTAATAAGGAATCACATTCATCAATGATCATTGAGATGTGGGCCATTGTTGTGCAAAAATAAAATTACCAGGACTGAGTCTGCCCCTCCAATGTGCTACATCTGTAGTTCTCTTTAGAACTCAATTTTGAAGCCCATGTTATACAAAACTGAATGGATGAATTACACCTTTCCCCTGTGATAATTACATTCGACATCTCTCAATTTGTAGATTTTACTAAAATTGTCACCGGAAGTCTTTGGGATATACTAAAACCTATATTTGTCTCTTTTGCCCTTATTGATCCATTAATTTAAGTCATAAATAAAGCAATATATGACGTAAACATTATCATTAATTACAAAATTATAATATTTGACAGATATATATATATATATATATGACTAAAATCCTTTTTTATCACTGGGACAAAACTTATATAACTTATAAAAAAAAAAACCAATAATATGGGGCAAAAGACCAATCCAAGAGGTGGAGGAATTAAGCTGCCTCACTTTCTCTGTAATTAAGTCCTCCAAAAGCACCATTTGGCATTCTATTATTACTATTCTGTAAACATGGGTGGGCCTGACAAAGCATTGTGAGTGAGTAGCACACAAGCACACAATGTCTTGGAGGTGTTTCAAAGGTTTATGTATGAATATGTTGAATAATGTGTTGCATGTGTACTTGAAGTTGATCATATCTTGGTATCAAGCCATATCAATGGCATGTGGCCAAATAGTATTTACATGTGCAGAATGCTGGTGGGTTGAGTGACAAGCCCTGAGGCCTGAGCCTCTAAATATAAACCACTGTGCTGTCTCCAGTGGACAGCGGCCAAAAGCCAGTCATACTCTTCGTTGTTCTTTTTCTGCCTAAGCATTTGATTTGATGGTGTTCTACCACTAACCTAATGTTGAAGATGACAAGGAATTAATAAAAGGGAAATTAGCACGTACGTGTTGCTCACATGTGTAAGCTAGCAAAATTAAAGGTAAACACAATTATGTATCATATATGAAGTTTTGAGTATTATTATTTCAATACCTAAAAGTATGTATCTATTATTATTGGATATGATGGATTGGTGGAAAAAGTGGAAATCATTATCACATTCAATAATAATGAAATATGTGTCCAATTGAGATAATCACTTTTGGTGTTAAAATAATATTTACCATAAAGTTTGTGTATATATGACAACTAAAATGAGTGAAACATTATGACATGACACCACAATTATAGTATAGCTCTCAAATTTATTATTTTCAAAGCCTTACTATACTAAAAACAAAAATTACATATATGATCCACAACTTAACTAAGGAAATTGAATTCATAAGGCCGCCTATTGGTTTGATTTTTTTCAGTTTTTCACTTTCATTTTTAATTTTTAGATTTTGTAAAAAAATACTGAAAATTGAAAATAAAACTGAAATTTATAATTTTAGAATTTTTAGTATTTCTTCAAAAAAAATATAAAAAAATTAAAAATAAAAGTTGAAAATTCAAACTAAAAGCCTGAAGTTTTCAAAAAATAAACAATAGTATGAAAAATTGAGAGACTATCACGCAATAACTTAGGTGTCACGTACACACCATTTAGCTAGGTCGGGAAAAAAGAATGAATGTACACCAAGAAATTAAAGATATATAAATTGTGGAATGTTGATCCTTCTTCATCATCAGCTAGCAGGGAGTGGGAGAAGTGAAAAGCTGAGGCACAACCTTGGCTCTACAAACGGGACAAACGGGGTGCTTGGAGAACCAGTTGTCAGCGCAGGCCACGTGGAACCCGTGGTTGCATCCGGGAACCAGCCGAGCCGGTTGGTCGTCCTCGATGTGGTCGAGGCACACGGCGCATTCCGTCCCCATGACCAGTTGTCTTCCCGTAATTCTTGGAACCTTCTGCAGCTCCCAAGGGGACAGCCCCTTTCGAGAAACTGGCATCTCCGGTAGCCTGGTAGTGCACCAGATATAGCACATGTACACTGTGTACGTCACCATCATAGCAAGGCAAGGCAAGATAAATTCGTAAAGTATCAGCATTTTTACTCTTGTTGCACCTTATACGAATATGATGAAATGATCGAACAAGAACAATAATACCCTCTTCTACTAAGTCCCATATTAATTAATAAATTTTAAACTTAACTAGATAAATATCCTATCACAAAAATCGGTGATACTTGTGCACATATCTCGGAACTAACCGTCCACTCGACCGAATTATTCTCTCTCACAAAATAACCGTACATCAAGGATGGGGCATATATAGCTCTCCAATTAGTAACCATAATAATGAAAGAACTATTCAGCTGCTGAAGGAGAAGGCTTTTATAAAGTTTTTTTTTTTTTTTTTCATGTTCATTGCATCTATTTTGGTCAGCAATTTTAGAATGTCATTAGACATGGACCAAGGTTTTTACATACCCAAAATGTCTGACCCAAAGTAACACACCGCACAACTAATAGACAGGAAAGCAGGCGCATAATAACTAAACGGGCTGAACAAGCAATCTGGAGAGCCCAAACTTCTTTCATGACTCAAATAGCGAAGCATGTTTTGAGGTCCAATAAAGAGCCCATTTTGAGGTCCAACAACATCATTGATAATAATAATAATAATAATCCCCATAAAATATTATTAATTTAATCTCAAAAAATAAAAAGGACAGAACAGAACAAAAAAGATTCTTGCGAGTAACAACGTTGTAATCTTCTGTCTCGGCGAACCTTTGACTCCAAGGTTCAACCATGCAGTGCAATGGTAGTAACTAGACACTCTCAATCCCCACTTGAACATGCAACTCACCAAATTGTGTATAATCACGCAACGCTTTCACCTTTGCACATGTTCAAACAACAACACATTCCCGTACCCATCACACTTGTATTCTTTAATAACGAACCACATTCGCCATGGATCACTGAAACGGGCTCTTTTTGTGTATAAACAAACTCGCCATGAAGGAGTCTATGATTCCAGCGTGGTCCCTTTGTTGCTCAAAGCATGTGCAACGCTTTCCTTCCTTCACTGCTGTAAGGCCTTGCACGCAGAGTCCATCAAGTTCGGTTCATGCAGTGACGTGTTCATTGGAACTGCATTGGTTGGAAGTTATGCCAAATTTGGCGACCTTGGAGATTCCCGTATGGTGTTTGACACAATGCCTGAGAGAAACGTTGTCACGTGGAACGCCATGATCAATGGGTACTTGAGGATTGGGGACACAGATTCTGCTTCCCTTTTGTTTGAGGAGATGCCGGTGCAGACTCCAGTGTCTTGGAGTCAGATGATTGGTGGCTTTGCAAGGAATGGGGATACTGCTGCTGCTAGGAGGTTGTTTGATAAGGTTCCACATCAGTTGAAGAATGTGGTGACGTGGACTGTGATGGTTGATGGGTATGCCAGGAAAGGGGAGATGGAAGCTGCCAGGGAAGTCTTTGAGCAGATGCCAGTAAGGAACTGCTTTGTGTGGTCATCTATGGTCTGTGGATACTGCAAGATGGGCAATGTTGAGGAGGCTGAGGCCATTTTTAACCGGGTTCCGGTTCCGAATCTGGAGATATGGAATTCCATGATTTCTGGGTATGTCCAGAATGGATTTGGCGAGAAAGCACTGCAGGCTTTTGAGGCAATGAGAGGTGAAGGGTTTGAACCAGATGAGTACAGTATTGTTAGTGCTTTATCTGCTTGTGCTCAGCTTGGCCTCCTGGATGCTGGTAAGGAAATCCATCACATGATAAAACTTAAAGGGGTAAGAGTGAATCCCTTTCTTGTGAGTGTATTGGTTGACATGTATGCAAAATGCGGTGACTTGGTCAATGCAAGGATGGTATTTGAAGAGTCCACTGAGAGGAACATCATCTGCTGGAATGCTATGATTTCAGGTTATGCCATCAATGGAAAATGCCATGAGGTTCTTGAGTTCTTTGGCAGAATGGAGGATTCAAATGCAAGGCCTGATTCAATAACCTTTCTTATTGTACTTTCGGCTTGTGCTCATGGGGGTTTGGTCAGTGAAGCTTTGGAAGTGGCATCTAAAATGGAGGCATATGGAATTGAAATCGGCATTGAGCATTATGGATGCATGGTTGACCTCTTGGGAAGATCAGGGAAATTAAAAGAGGCTTATGACTTGATAAAAGGAATGCCAATGAAACCTAATGAAACAGTTCTGGGGGCAATGCTTGGTGCATGCCGGATTCATTCAGATATGAAAATGGCTGAACAAGTGATGAATGCGGTTGGTGCAGAATCTCTTTCAGGTGCTGATTCTTGCAATGTGCTTCTTTCAAATATCTATGCAGCTTCTGAAAAATGGGGAAAGCTGAAAGGATGAGGAGGATCACAGTAGATGGAAGGACTCAAAAGGTAGCTGGGTGTAGTTCAGTCATCTTTAGTAACTCTGTTGGGGATTCATGTGTGAGTGCAGAAGTCCAGCATCGAAAAAAGAATGGGCTATGTGCAACCTACAGAGGAGAAACACTTGAGTAACCGGTGCTCTACACGTGATTGTAAATACTTTAGAGCCCCACGCCAAGACCAATCCGTGGTTGCTGCCTCAGTTTAGGGCTAATATCCTAATGGTAAAACTTGATTGGCAAGTTATTTGGTTTATGATTAGTGATCAGGGTGTTGCATGAGTTAAGGGCAAGACACACGGTGCTTTGAAGCTTAAAAGGGTTAAAAACCAACGAGTTGGCTCAGTTAGTAGGATCAGAGAGCTTCCACAGAAGAGTTTTTGATTCAAATGCCTACCTAATGTCTTCAATGCTAAGTCATATCATATAAGCCCTTATTGAGGTTGCTAGCAGTGTCCTGAACGTGCAAAAAATTATCCTCATAATTTTTCATGATCAAGCCTGAAAGAATAGCATTTTGAGTGTGCGTAGAAGTTTGAACTGCAACTACCAAGCAATGTCAAATTCAAAGTAGATCATTTACCTCCCACTCAGATTAAGCATACAAATGTAACAAAACTGTTTTGGCACCTTTAAGGTATGCAAGACTTTGCATGTGATTTCTCATTTTTGCTTCCCAATCAAAGTAGTGGGAAACAAATTTGTTATACTAAACTACATATACAGAAAACTGCATATCTATGATCTCTCAATTCACAGAAGCACTCAATTACACAACTCGAAAAGAGTCAGCTATCTTCTTCAAATCACTGTAGTGTCTCTTCCACTGCAGACCTGCAATCAAGACAACATTCTATTATTTTCCTTTAATTTTTTTCGATTCTTTTTTATGCTAATTTTTATGGCTGTTCAGACTTGGTGTTGCAAAACTCCTTAGAAGAAATACATATGCATACCACTGCCTGTTACACCAAACAAGTATAGGCGATTGCCAGCAGCAGTAGCAGTAATTAGAATATGAGGAGGCTCTAGCTCAAACTGGTAGTATGTTCTTCCATCATGTTCTGCTACACTTGAGGTAAGAACCTTCCCCTCAACATTTTCCCCAGTCACTTCCGGACCAAATGCATTGATCACTTTCTCTGGAGGTCCGATTTTTTCTATTGTAGCATCATCACCAAGATCTGTGCATGGTCAAAATGTTATTATCTACCAACAAGTTTCATTGTTTCGATATTATTTTCTCTGTCTCCAAAAATCCAAAAAGGACAAAAAATTTTAGGCAAACTCACTATCGGCGAATCTAAGAACAGGAGCAACAATGACAAACAGACGTCCCTGCTTAGAGTTTGCAAATCTCAAATCTATCTCTGTGCCACCAAGATCTGCTATTGATACTGGTACCTGTTAAGCAGAGGTATACTGAAGTTTACGGAAAGTAATCGAGCAGAAGAATAAAAGGCAGATGGTGACGTTCTAGAGAATATGTTTATGCCCTAAAGATTGTCAAAAGTTTTCTTCTTGTGCTTTATTAAGAAAATTCAACCTTAAAACATTTTGATACTTCACAGAACTGAAATCTTGTAGGATTCTTTTCCAACTTTAAATTATAGGAGATTATTAATCATCACCTCTTCCCATTCTTGAGGCACTGAGAAAACGTATGGTATAATAGGACTCCATCCAACACCATGTCCTCCTGACTTCTCATCTGGCCTGCGGTATGTCCTCCAACCTGTCTGATCAAACACTTTCCCACATTATGTGACTTTCACTTAACATCAATAACAGAACATGCAATTGGAATTATAACTGGAAAACATGTAAATGTTTTCTAGTGATTTCCATTCACACTTGCCTTGTTTGTTATCTTATAAATAAGCAGTGCAGTCACTGACCACCAGTACAGAATGTGAAATGGTTAAACCGTTTTTTTGTTTCCAAATAAATAAATATAATCTTTGATGCTCCAAACAAACAAAGTAAACTAACCTTGTTCATCAGGCTCAGAGAGGCCAGGGACTCTCCCTGCTAGAAGGCCTTGTTTGACCACCGCCAAACTCTCTCCTGGAAAACACAGCAAGGACACCCCAGAAGCCAAAACCATTCTTCTGTTCGCCAGCAACAAAGAGGGACATTTCTCTCTTTCTCCACTGATCAAACAACTACTATCTTTTGAGGCTGAAGTTCTTTGAAGTCCATTTTGCTGTGAATAGAGTGGTATGTGCTTGTGCTGCGGGCTCCTCCAGGAAAGAACACAAGTGGTTGTGGACAAGGCTGTTGCCATGTCCACTGAAGATAATCTGTGTGTTTATCTATCGGCTTAGGATGCTAAAGAGAGAGAAATAAAAGGGAACTTGGAATGCTCAGAGTACAAACAACACTAGGCACAGAATCATAGGAGGTGGGAAGATGAAATGTTGAGGTCTTAACTTAAGGCTATGGTTGCAGCACTCTAGATTTGTGTGGACGCGGTGCTATCGTGGCGGTGATGAGTGAATCTCCAATACTTGTTCCATTCCGTATACGTATATATAACTTGTTTGGGCTTTCCCACTCAAAAACAAACTTGTTTGGGCTTTAATTCAAGTTGGAGGTTGCCAACCGAGGTTGGCAGAAATGGTTGGGTCTAAGGTTCAGTTTGTGATTTTCATGATCATAAATTCAATTTTTTCAAACTATTAAATCCTCAATTGATGAACAATATTTCATAGGGAGATCCCCTATAACTTAGGGGCAATGCCAATGAATCCTCCTTGGGCTAGCTTAGTTTGGTAGGGTGGTGTGATTGTCGTGGATTAAACCCAGTAAATACTCATTACCTTAACTGACTAAATCCCCAATTCAAGCACTAGCACCCTACCCACCTCCATGGCAATTTTTAATAAAATAAGATTCAAATGTGAGTTATCGAGCTTGTGAGGTTCCCTGTACTATTTATTTAAGCCAAAATAAAAACTGTACTAATTATTTGTGTCGTCATTGTCGCTTAGGGATGACAATTACAATCTTACCTCAGAGCACCCCTACATCCCACTAGGGTCGAGTTTAAAATCCATCCTGCACGAGGCGAGTGGATGGGGGGGTTTTGCTTGCGTATCGAGCGGGTGCAAGTACACCTTGAACCCGCTCTCCGCCATGCACTCTATATATATTTAACAAAAACATAATTATTAATATATTATGCGTGTGTATATATGTATTAAAAGAAAATTATCTAATCCTAATACACTAATACAGTAACAAGTGTCAAATTATGTTAAACTTGTTTGTAATTTAATTGTTGTTTCTATTAAGGATTTTTTTTTTTTGTATTGATTATTGCTACTTTAAAATTTATATATTAACATTGGTTGTATTTTATATACTTGTGTTTGACATTTTAGATTTTGAGATAATTTTAAAAGTTTTTTAAGGTGGATGCGGGATTAAATTTGTAAAACCCATGGATAGAAATGGGATAGGTTAGACTCATGTTATTTGGAATGGGTGAGGCAGGATTGAGCAAAAATCCACCCCACTTCAATCCTGAAATTATCACTTAGGACTCACTTTGCTTTAGGTCATTATTGTTCTTCATGGTAGTCTCAATATAATTTAATCTCTCTCTTTGTTTTCTTTAGCCTAAAGGAACATATTAAACTTCGGACAATGTTCTTTACCAAAAAAATAATAATAATAACAGACAATGTTGGTCCCATATTAGCTCTAACCAATTAAGGGTACAATTTTTTTTAAACTTCGGGGCTAACAGCCCATCAATTAAGGGCATAATAGTTTGTTTAAATTCATATATAAAATTTGACCCAAAAAAATCTTATATAAAAAGAATTTTGAAAAGTAATTTCTTAATAAATTTGTGTATATATATGTGTGTGTAGTACCATAAATGGTCTAATTAAAAAAAAAGGACTAAAACTCCAAGTTAGTCACTCAGATTTATAGTGAGGGACAAATTAGTCCCTTAAATTTAGAAAATCCCACATTAAGCCTCAAATGTTATAAAAGGGACAAGTTAGTCTTCTTAAATTATCTAATGTTGCAGAAATATCTATGTATTCTATTAATTTGCTTATGTGTACTATTAATTTTCATAGTTAACTTGTCTCGCTTCTCTATATATGAACAAATGCCAACTTAAAGTCAAAATCTTTTTTCTAGCAGAAAGCTATGGTGAGATCAGATGAAGAAAAATGTCTAAATGACTTCGTTTAAATGAGTGAGGCAAGTTAGTCCATCGTAAAAGTTAACAATATATATAAACAAGTTAATAATGCGCATAATTAAGTTAACACAACATAACTTAGATGACAATTTTATAGAGGACTAATTTGTCCCCTTTTGTGAAATTTGAGGGGTAATATGAGATTTTTCAAATATGAGAGACTAATTTATCTCTCACTTTAAATCTAATGGACTAATTTGAAATTTTAGTTAAAAAAAAAGAAAGTACCAAAAATGGTTGTTTTGAATGATTTTTTTTTCAATAATAGGAGTCTAAGACCCAAAAGCACCTAAAAGGTCACATGCCTAAAAGACACACCATCATGTTTGTTTTGAATGACTTAATTCTTAAGAAATTGGATATTCAAACTCCTTAAAAAGTTAGATATTTAGGGGTTATTTGGAAGTGTTTTTATTCTTAAATCTTTTAAAACTGTTTTACAAAACAAGTTTAAGTTCAATTTTTAAAAACAAAAAATAGAAAAACATGTTTGGCAGTTTAACTTCAAATATGGTTTTATAATGATGAAAAACAGAAAGCTTGTTTGGATAATTTTTTTAAAAAAAACTTTTAAAACTAATAAAATAAAAAACTGTTTGGCAAATTGCATTATTACAAATGACAAATTTTAACTATTATGTTTTATAAATAATATTTTTCATACATACTTAATAAATAAATTCTTAATCCATTTATAAGCTATGCACCATTTACAATCATATAACTTGGTAATGCTTTTTAGAACATGAACTAACCACAAATTAATAATGGTTTATCATCTAAAACTACTACTTTTTTACTAATACAAAAAGACACTTTTAAGAGAAAAAATATTTATTTTAATCCACCAATAGAAAACTATAAAAGTATATGATTCATGTGAAGGAAAGATAGCAACCCTCATAAAAGCAATGAGCCAATGACAATTTACTTATTTAGACTGATAAATCGATCTACACATCCAACAAAATAGATATTGGTTATAGTTCTTTCCAGTAATTTCCTATGATGGATGATTGGTAACAGAAGCAAAACCAATGCCAACACACAATCACCACACCAAGTTACAACAATCTAGCATCAATAAGTTGTAAAAAGCTATCTCTTTTTTTCCCTAAGACATTGCCACCATTGCTCACATGATATCGTTCGCAACAATAGTAGCATACCATATCCTAATTTGCCCACAAAAGCTTCAGACAAAAACCTTTCAGCATTCCCTTAACCTTCTAGTGATTGCTTCCTTGTAATTGTCTCTACTATCATAAGAGGATTAATTTCTTATGCCTTGTACATGGTCATGCAAGTCCTGCTCTCTTGATATTTATCAACCTTTTATATATACTCATTGTCACTGTACATGAAAAAAAATTATAAGAATTAAAACATAAATATTTAAAAGGATAAGTAAATACATGGGCATGCGTATTTTAATAAGTTATCAAAATAACCATCTAAGAGTGCCTGCTTCCTGAAGGAAGAATTCAGTTACATAGTCTCTTGAAGAGATCAATCAAATAGTGTTACATTCTATCATTTGATTTGTCCTCATTGCTAAGTGTGACATCCTAGTAGAACCTAATTACGTTTAAGTTCACATTTGGATTATATTAGTTGTCACTTATGTCTTGCGTTCATTTTCTTTTGAAATTAACTTAGAAAATAGTGGATAATTTTTTTTTACAAATTACTTTTGGAAAACTTAAGCCTGTAACAAGCATTAAAATACATAACGCTTACGTAGATGGTAATCAAAGTTACTTTGCTTACTTGCTTAATTTAAATAAGTGGAATAAGGGACTAAATGTAGAAAGATCATCACATACACTGAAATATACTACTTAATACATAAGTCACAATAGGGCATATACTATAGTGATAATTTATTACAAATAACAATATAAATTCTACTATTACTGTTTGTTCCTCACAAATATAACATAACTAAAAATCGGAGTGCTAATTCTTGAAAGGTCTAAATCTTTACGTGTTACCTCCTTCCTTAACTATTGCTCCGTTGCTTTAAGACTTGTCTATCTCTAGTAACGACAACGGAAAAGAAATATAAGAGTAAGAAATACAAGATTTCTCATAGGAGTTTCTACTTTTACTAAAACTTTTTAAAATGTATCAAAAATTATTTTTTAAAGCAATAAGTTATATATTTAAATAGGATAACACTTTTAAAATTTGGCTTTTAACTTCTAAATTTTTTTAAGAAAGTTCATGAACATTACTATCTAAACTAGCTCTAAATTGTTCATTAATCACCACCTTAAAAGATTATTACTCATTCTCAAGTGAATTGAATTGTCTTATATGCACCTTATTTATTTTTTATATAAAATTTAATCTTTTTTAACCTTGTATCTATTTTTATTTCTCAGTTCCTTAAGCACTTTATTCAGTTTGTGAAAAATTAATCTCCTAGTATGCAATTCAGCATTTAAGTGGTGATCCCTGGCATTGGTATTTTTTCTACAATAATATTATTTGGCATCCAAAAGTGAGTGTTCATTTGAGATCCATCAAATCCTAGGGTGGAAAAGATGAATGAGTAGGGAAAATAGGAGCCACAATATCATCCACTGATTATAAGATGAATATTCAGATGAGACATCCACTTTTAGATGTCCAAATATGATTATAATTTTTTTTATATACATAAATTTTGAGATTGACCATATGTTTAAGGAATTCAAGTCTTTCACATGGATGAGCACCATTTTAGTTTTTATCCTTGTATCTAAGACAAGTAATCGACACTTTTATATTTGCAAGTTGGATTATATAAAAAATTTATTTATAAAAATGAAGATCACTTAAAGATTGAGTGTGTATTTAGTTTTGTGTTTGTT
Organism: Dalbergia oliveri; assembly: GCA_030441495.1. NCBI lineage: Eukaryota > Viridiplantae > Streptophyta > Magnoliopsida > Fabales > Fabaceae > Dalbergia > Dalbergia oliveri. Next base: position 9,733,847 of record JAMLFY010000003.1, on the reverse strand, counting down.
GAATTGATTGTAGTAAAATTGATTTTAAGATAAAGTGATTTGTATTTGTTTAGTTTGATATGAAAAATTGATTTAAAAAGAATTGATATTGTTTGGATAATATTGATCAAAATCAATTTTAGATTTGTAATTACCAAAAAGAAATACAAAACAAAAAATAAACACCATACAACAAAGGTAAATAAATGAAATAATAGGGGTAGTATTTAATTTTAGTTGCTATCAACATGATAATTGAAACACAAAAGTAAAAAATAATTGCTTCCATTGTAACCTTAAATTAGCATCAAAATCAATTTTGAAATAGAGTTTTAATACAAAACCAAACATCCATGACACATAACTTAATGCTATGAAATCGGGTTTTGGATGTTTTTTGTGATGCTTCAGGTTCATATGTCATTGGCTAAGCCTAGCACGACCTTTAGGTACCTCGAAAACCCTCGATGTGGAAATAATGTAGGCGAGGAAGTCTGAATTTTATGTAGAACAGACTCACTGTAAGAAATCCTTTGCTATAGCGAGCCTAACTGGAGATGCTCGCTGAGAAATGCTCATTGTAGTGAGTAGGTGATTTAGTAAGTTTGCTACAGTGAGACTAGCTCGTTGGAGCCCAAATAACCAAAACAACTTAGTTTTGTTTTAGTAACCCCTAACCCTATTTATACCCGTTCCATATGTGTTTGTCACCCTAAAAATGCAACCCTTGCTCTCCCAACTCTCTTTCCACCCTTCACTCTCAACCCCTCTCTATCATATCTCCTCCAAACTCCAAGATAAGAATTTAGCTATGGTTTATATTAGATTTTCCTTTTTCTTCATCCTCCATGTTGTAGGTATTATTATTTTTTTAATTGTTGTCAAGTATGGGCATGCTCCCAATGTTCATAAAGTTATTTTAGGGTGTTTATGATTTCTCATGGTTTTCCTATGCTCCCATGGCAGACATTAATGTTATCCCGCTCCACGAAGCTCCATTGATGTTGACACCACTAGTTCCTTTTCTCCAGGTGAATGGCTTCAATCCTATTATTTATATTTTAGTCATTAGAAATATTTTCTTGGACTTATGGCATAGAAACATGATTTTAGAGATTATTTCAATATGAGTATGAATTATTGATGATTTTGTCAAGTTTATGAACTTTATGAATTTCAAGTGAGTATGAAAATTGTGTTAGAAAACTCATGGGACTATTTTTGTTGTTAAATTGATTTCATGAATAGCTTTTATTATGAGTATGAATATCTAGAGATGACATGATTACCCCAATGCTTTCAAGAATTGTGTATTTATGAGATTTTACTTACAAGTTCAGAGTTAGAATCTAGTTATGATATTTTAGAGGAAAATTTCCTAATTTTCATGGTTTTAAGATTAGATGATAGTTATAGAGAAACGATAGTGAGTTAATGGTTGAGAAATCGTTAGCCTTAGTATCAAATTGTTCATTAGAGGACAATCTCGCCTTACAAGAGAAATCAAAGAATTAAACCTAATTAGGTATCCAATATGGGACCTTATAAGGTACCCCCAGAGATTAGGTTATTACTATATATATCATTATGCTATACATATATTCAGAGATTCCTATTTATCTATTAGGTTACTGCTATTCATGCTTTACATAGATTATTGGTTTTGAGACTATTATGTATATGAATATAAAACGACTTTACAAATAATGCATTTTGTTATTATGATTATGTATTTCTGTTGGTTGTCCTATGTGAGGGTTACAAGTGAGAATCAACTAACTTTTAGATGAAACTCACCATTCTCTTTTCTTTCCTTTTACAAATACGCAGTTCCTTCACTTCTCAACCTCTTCCCTAACAGCATTAGTTTTTCAGCTTGGTGGGCTTCACTTTGTATTAAAGTATTTTGGGGTTGTCATAGAGTGTCCAGTAGTCATGTTGATAGGGTCTAACCATACATGATTTTGCTTTTTAGTTATCATGATTCATATTTGTTATGTATTCAAAGTTATATAGTTTTTACAATTTTGTATAGGGCAACTTGAACTACATTTTATATTATGATTAAAGATGGTTTATACATGCTTATTATGTTCAAAATGCAAGTTGAATTATATTTGGAAATGAAATTTATGTTTAAATTATGCATATAATATGACGAAGCGATAAGGCTTACAATGAGATCCTTATGTTGGTCATGTTTTAAAGGATCGTAACAGTTTCAACATGAAACCGAACACAAACAAATATGATTACTAAGTCATTGATTAACTACTCTAGTATCCTGGAAACATAAATTTAGTTCTTCATCCTCGTAGAGTAAGACAACTTAATCATACTTTTTTTAAAATGCTAAACAATGTTTTAAATCTTTCTACACCTCATTTTATCACATATTAACACATCAACTTTGATACTTATAAAAGGATTTTTGACTATATTCAAATTATTTGTACCATCACTATATCAAAATTAAATCAAGAAAGTATAGTATAATAAGGTGACAAGAAGTTTTAATAAACACAAAAAAAAGTTAAAATATGCAACACTAAGTCCCACGTCGATTAAAATATAATTATTTTACTCTTCAAATGATTATAAATAACTTAAATTACGCCTTGATTAGATTGCACAATTGGATAAATATAAATACTCATTGTATTTCCCTTTTCCCATTACCACCTCCTAATCTAACTTAACTTCTCCCCCATTTTATTACCGATTTTTAATTCAGTTCCTGTTGCCATAAAATTGCGTTGCTCGCAGAGCACGCACCATTCACACAGACACACACTTGCCGCCCTAGGGTTTGCGCTATGAGTCACCGTGGAGGATTCGACGACGACGACGACGACGAGGAGTACGGCGAGGAGGAGGACGAGCAGGTCGCCGACTTCGACGACGACGCGGCGGCGGAGGAGGAGGACGACGAGGAGCAGGCTGACAGAGGCCGCGGCGGCAGGAAGCGGAGGCGATCTCGTTACATCGACGACGACGCCGAGGAGGTCGACGAGGAGGAGGAGGAGGATTACGACGATGATGAAGATTTCGGCGGCAGAGGAGGTGGTGGCCGCAGGCGCCCGTACAAGAAGGTCTCCGCTGGCGCCTCCAATTTCTTCGAGGACATGGCGGATGTCGCCTCCGATGAGGATGAGGAAGAGGAGGAAGGCGAGGATGGTACGTTTTCTTCCTTCTTGTTCTTGTTTTGTTAAAAAAAAAGAAAAGAATCCGATTAGACTTGTGATAGGGAAAGAAATTAGGGTTTTATAACCATGAAGAGTTTAATAGCAGGCACTGTTTGAAATTTCCTTTGTATCAGACTATGATTACAATTTAAACATATATGCAGACTTCATTGATGAGGGTGGAGCTGAACTACAAGAGGAAGATGACGGTAGAAGGATGCGTGGGAGGCATTTCTTGTCACATGACCAAGAAGACCAAGAAGATCTCGAAGCGGTGGCAAAAAAGATTCAGGAAAGGTATGGAAGGCAGCCTCAGGGAGATTATGAAGAAGAAGCTACAGATGTGGAACAGCAAGCTCTTCTTCCATCTGTTAGAGACCCAAAGCTGTGGATGGTGAAATGTGCGGTAAGAATAAGATACTACATGTTTTTGTGATAATTCTCTTTGGCAACATGTAGGTTGAGGCATGTCATAAATTCCTTGGCTGATGTTTATTAGATCGGTCGTGAGCGAGAAACAGCTGTTTGCCTCATGCAAAAGTATATAGATAAGAAGTCTGAGTTGCAAATCAGGTCGGCTATTGCTCTTGATCATCTCAAGAACTATATATATGTGGAAGCTGATAAAGAAGCCCATGTGAGAGAGGTATTGTGAAATGTCTGTTTTTCATCGTTGATCAAACATGTCTTTATCAAGAAAATTCTGGAGTGTTTTTTTACCCTTTTCTTTTAATTTTTTTATGCATATGTTTCAGGCTTGCAAAGGTCTACGCAACATATTTGCCCAAAGAATAACACTTGTTCCAATCAGGGAAATGACTGATGTTCTGTCAGTCGAAAGCAAAGCTATTGATCTTGCCAGAGATACTTGGGTCAGAATGAAGATTGGGACATATAAAGGGGACCTTGCCAAAGTATGCATCAGATTCTTGGAAACATATTGATACCATCCTTCTGCTTTCTTTATTTACCATCAAGGTATATGTTTTATAGGTAGTGGATGTCGATAACGTGCGGCAGAGGGTTACTGTGAAACTAATTCCGAGGATAGACTTACAGGCCATTGCAAACAAACTGGTATGAAATGCTCTGACGTCTTGTTAAATTCATGCTTTCTATGTCATTGAAAGTTGTACCAACTTGAGTCTCTATTATTATGGAAACAAATGTATCATGCAGGAAGGTAGAGAAGTTGTTAAAAAGAAGGCATTTGTTCCTCCTCCTCGCTTTTTCAATGTCGATGAAGCTAGGTATGCCTGATTATCTCCTTTCTATTACTGAATGCTTCTATTTCTTGGAAACTTTCTTGCTCCTGGTTTGTAAAAGCCCTAGTAAGCAGAGTGAATTAGATGGAGGGTAGCTCAATGGCTAGAGGTAGAGAGAGATTATGAAAAAACTATAGGTGAAACCATTAAAAAGGAATTTTAGATTTTAGTAGTTAGACTATAGACACGGTTTATGATATGACACTATGGCATCCAGTGGGGCATGGCTCAATTGTTGTAGTTGTTTCTTGTTCCTGGTCTGATAGAATTTATGCGTGTTATACAGGGAAATGCATATTCGTGTAGAGCATAGACGTGATGCCTATGGGGAACGATATGATGCAATTGGGGGAATGATGTTCAAGGATGGATTCTTATACAAAACTGTATCAATAAAATCCATTAGTTCTCAGAACATCAAACCTACTTTAAATGAACTGGAAAAATTTCGTAAACCTGGTGAGACTGGTGATGGTGATGTGGCTAGCCTGTCAACCCTGTTTGCGAACAGAAAGAAAGGGCATTTTATGAAAGGTGATGCTGTCATTGTCGTCAAGGGTGATTTGAAGAACTTGAAGGGGTGGGTGGAGAAAGTTGATGAAGATAATGTTCACATAAGACCAGAAATTAAGGGTCTTCCAGTAAGTATTAATCAATGATTGGCCAGTTGCCTTCCAAAGTCTGCAGTTTTGCATGTTAATGATGTGCAATGAATTGTTTCCATGGTGATTTATTCACTCCTTTTTTTGTCAGAAAACCCTTGCTGTAAATGAAAAGGAACTTTGTAAATATTTTGAACCTGGAAACCATGTTAAGGTTGTTTCTGGTGCTCAAGAGGGTGCTACTGGCATGGTTGTGAAGGTGGAGCAGCATGTACTGATTTTAATATCTGATACAACAAAAGAACATGTGAGCTCTTTGGCCCCTTTCTAGACTTTATAGCAGACTTTTGAGTTTAAACTTTTTATATGTAGTGCAAGAATGACAGAAATGTCCTCTCTTCAGATCCGTGTGTTTGCAGATGATGTTGTGGAGAGTTCTGAAGTGACCACTGGAGTTACAAAAATTGGGGACTATGAACTTCGTGATCTTGTATTGCTAGAGTAAGCCTTTTGTTGTTCTTGAGATTAGGCATAGCTCCTTGCCTTCGCATGCTATGATGGTTCAGACTTTTCTCACGCTTAACTTCACATGGTGCAGTAATTTGAGCTTTGGTGTGATAATTCGTGTAGAAAGTGAGGCATTTCAGGTTACTATCATACTTAATGATTCAAATCCTTAAGAACTTTATCTTATTTAAGTTGAGACCTTTGTCATTATATTAATATGTGTTACATCTTTGTAGGTTCTTAAGGGGGTTCCTGACAGGCCTGAAGTTGCGCTTGTTAAATTAAGAGAGATCAAGTGTAAGATAGAGAAGAAAATAAGTGTGCAGGATAGGTTTAAAAATACAGTTTCATCAAAGGATGTCGTGCGGATAGTTGAGGGTCCCTGTAAAGTGAGAATCTGTAACTTATGGCTAAATTTATTTCTTTGGAGTTCATGTTGTTGAGATTATCACTTTCTTTTAGGGCAAACAAGGTCCAGTGGAGCACATATACAGGGGTGTGTTGTTCATCTTTGATCGCCATCATCTTGAACATGCAGGCTTTATATGTGCCAAGGCCCAATCATGTGTAGTTGTGGGAGGTTCACGCTTCAGTGGTGACAGAAGTGTAATCAATTGTCCTTTAATTATTGTGCCTTTCAGATTTTTGGGTTTTATTCCTGTGATAATGTTTTGTATAATTTATTCCTCGCCTTCTGCAGGGTGATGCCTACTCAAGATTTCCAGGCCTCAGAACCCCACCACGTATTCCACAGTCCCCAAGGAGGTTTTCACGAGGAGGGCCTCCAATTGATTGTATGTTAAAATCTGTGCTTGTTTTATGTGCTGGAACATCGAATCAGTATCATTTTGAAGTAATCTACTTTGTTTTCTCTCCGGGAAAGTTGTTTTAATTTCTTTGGCTGTGATTTAGCTGGAGGCAGGCATAGGGGTGGAAGGGGGCATGATGGTTTAGCTGGTTCGACGGTTAAAGTACGCCAGGGTCCCTATAAAGGCTACCGTGGACGTGTCATAGAAGTTAAAGGCACATCAGTTCGGGTTGAATTGGAGTCCCAGATGAAGGTTGTGACAGGTTGGTTTTCCAGTTTTTGTTAAACACCTCCTTTGCTTGGTGTTTTTGTATTTACATGTTCTCTGACTTGTGTTTTTGCAGTTGATCGCAACCATATATCTGACAACGTAGCTGTAACCCCATATCGGTAAGTTTTATGTACACATTTTTATATTCCTTGTCTTCATCAGAAGATACTCACCCATCTACTCTTTCACCAGTGAAACTCGATATGGGATGGGAAGTGAGACCCCAATGCATCCTTCTCGAACTCCTTTGCATCCATACATGACTCCTATGAGAGATCCTGGAGGTTTGTTTGATTTATTCTTATAGGGTTAACACTTAGCACTAGAGTATTGTATTTGACTGATAGGCATAACTGCTAATATTTGTTCAATGTGCTGCTGTTTGCAGCAACTCCTATTCATGATGGAATGAGGACACCTATGCGTGACCGGGCATGGAATCCTTATACACCAATGAGTCCTCCCAGGTTTTTGATTATGACCTATTATATCTTGCTCTCTGATTTGGTTTGTTTTTACTTGTCTTCTGTTTTAATTGTAGGATCTCTTCTTATTTTGTTGTTAAAACTGGAAATCTTAGAATACCATTTATATGACCAAGGGGGTGAAACTTCTTACAAGTGAGATGATCCTCTTGGAATAACTATGAAAAAGATATGGAAATATTGAACAAAACCAAAGGAAAAAGGTGTTGACCCACACTGCAGCATGCAGTTATTTTTCCCCATGCCAGCAGGTCCCCGAAATCCCCTTCACTTTTCTCTTACCAGCTCCTTTTCCCTCACCCCTCCATAATCGCCTCTCCTATCATCAGAGTGTTTTCTTCTCCCATGACAGCCTGATGCCTGTGTGGTCTGTTATGCTCATCCTACTCCCTTTCAACAAACTCTTCATTACTCTTATCTCTAATAACAGCCTGATGCCTATCCATTCTGTTATGGTCCATCTCCCTGTTAACTAACTCTATTACTCCTCTCCACTGATCTTCCCTCCCCCTTCGATTCCTATTTCCCAACTCCTCATTGTTCTTTTCATTGGAATACTCCTCCTTCTCGTATAGCTATGGACAATGGGCAATGGGCCTATTAGTATGCCATGCCTCATTCAAGGGATTTCTAAATTATTCAATTTTTTTAATAGCTATCAATCTCCAAAAATGTTTGGTCTCTCTGGATTTCTACAAATGGGGGTTTAGAGACTTAAAATTGATTTAGCCCATTTTGCATTTCGTTTGGTTTCCCATTTCCTTTATTCTCAAATGGAATGTTGGCATCTAATATTGATTTTCACTCGAGGCAACTTAGAGTTGCTTACAGGGTTGCTTCACTCAAAACAACATTAATCAACACTATCTATTTGTTAAAATTATTTTTCAAACACAAGTACCAAACATCATGTTAGGACCCATTAATTAGTAGTTGGTTAGAGAAGTTAGTTAGTTAGGGGATTAGTTGACTATAAATAAGGAAAATGGGGATTAGGTAGAGTGTCTTTTATCATTTGTAATTGAGTTTTAGAGAGATTGGAGACTCTATACTCTCCTAGGGTTCATACTTGTATCATTCCTTAGGGATTCTTGGATATTACGAAGGGTTCTCAGCAATAAAGAGTATCATTCAGTTTCAGTCCTAACACATCACTCTACTTCAAAATCACTTTTCACTAAATCAATTATGACAAAATCAAGATAATAAAAAATCAAGTTTGCAAACACCGAACCACACACAGTAGAGCAAGAGGTTATATGGAACTTGGCAGTATGAAGCATTTCTATTTTCTGCTACTATATATTAACTATGCAGTGTTTGAGCTACATGTGGATATCTGATAGGAGGTGGGCCATTGAGATTGGAACTTTGATTAAAGATGCCCCAAAAAAAATAGGTTGGGAGGGAGGGTAAAGGGAAAGGATAGGAATTTAGTTGTTGAAATTAGGTAGAGCAACAGTATTTTCTTTCATTTCTTGCTTAGTTCTGGTCTAGTTCTATCAATGTCATTATCAAGTTTGTAATATGGTGTATGTGATATGTCTGTGTTATGAATTCTGATGGTGAAAATAAATCAGGGATAACTGGGAAGATGGAAATCCAGGCTCTTGGGGAGCCAGCCCGCAGTACCAGGTCAGCCAAGTTACTTGAGATATTTTTGGAATTCATATGGGTAACCACGTTGATATTTTATTTTCTTTTTAATCTTTTCAGCCAGGAAGCCCTCCTTCACGGCCATATGAAGCCCCGACTCCTGGTGCTGGTTGGGCTAGCACTCCTAGTGGTAACTATAGTGAGGCTGGGACACCGCGGGACAGTTCTGCCTATGGTAGCACCTCTTACTTGCCCCTTGAAATCAATAATATACATTTATTTTTCAAATACTAATATTCTAATTTGGGGTGGGGTTGTGTTGCAGCCAATGCTCCAAGCCCGTATTTACCATCAACACCTGGTGGGCAGCCTATGACACCAAATTCAGCGGCATATCTTCCTGGCACCCCTGGAGGACAGCCTATGACACCAGGGACTGGTGGTCTGGACATGATGTCCCCAGTTTTAGGTAGGTATCCCAGCATCTGTATTTTATAAATGTCTCTATTTCAGACAGATTTAATATGCACATTTTACCCTTTTTGTGGGGTGTGCGTGTATTGCTTATGTTATAACATGCAATCCCAATAAACTTCCTCTTTTGGGCAATTACTAAGTAACCTTCCATTGTTCTTTAGCCAGAGGTTATTAAATAACCTAAGATTTTGTGCTGTTTAGTGAAGCTTCCCATGCCACTATTTACCAAAGCATATTCCTTGATCTATCATTTTTATTACTTATTTGATGAACTCATCAGCTAAGATATTAAATGGCATTGTTTATCCTTTGTATCAGTTTTCTAATTTGATGGTTTAACTTCACTGTAGGTGGGGACAACGAAGGACCATGGTTAATGCCAGACATATTAGTCAATGTGCACAGGCCTGGAGAAGAATCTATTGGAGTTATAAGAGAGGTTCTTCCGGTATGTTCCCATAGAAGCTTAGTTGTATATGTCACTAGCGTAGTTGTCTTGTATTATAATTATTGACATTGGCATGTTTGTTTTCTTCAGGATGGCTCTTGCAAGGTTGCTCTTGGGTCTAGTGGGAATGGTGAAACCATAACAGCCCTTACTAATGAAATGGAGGCTGTGGTACCAAGGAAATCAGACAAAATAAAGATCATGGGTGGAGCATTGCGAGGCGCCACAGGCAAGTTGATTGGTGTAGATGGTACTGATGGTATTGTAAAGGTAGACGACACATTGGATGTGAAGATTTTGGACTTAGTTTCTTTGGCAAAATTAGCTCAATTATGATAAGCTCCTTGTAGAGATATTACCAATGCCATATCTTATTCTCATCTGTTACGAGCTAGCTCCTCACGTATCCGTCTTATACGCATCCTACACCTTCGTCCATCCATGTTGGTTAATTTAAGTTGCATATTTCAAGTTCCAACTGTAGATAATTCTTTGTACCTACCAAGTACAAGTATAGTTACTGCTTCACTTACAAGAGGGTGCCTGAAGAGGAACATGGATGGAATCTTTAGATATCAGTGTGCTGTACTGATTGTCTTTGAGAATTAAGTAGGAAACTCCGTTAAGACAAGTGCAGCCAAGCCAGTGTAGTGATTTACGAGGCATTTTTCTTTTTGAGGTTTATATGCTTATAAAACAAGATAAAGTGATTGTATGATTTATTTTCATGAGTTTATATATAAAACTGCAGTCAACGGGATCGATAGGTGGGAATGAAGATAAATAAGGATGTGAGAATGTGAAGTAAAATTTTTGTAGGACACATAACTAAAGTTGCACAAAAATTACAAACATTTGAAGTCGTTCTGTAATACTGAAATTGGGTATCGATTTTCACGAGTAGAACTAAAAATGTAAAATTTTTATTTTCTGCTGGATAGCGAATTTTTTTCTTCCATTTTAACTGAAGAGGGTATTAACTATATTGTTCTCTTAAATCTCCTTTTAATCTCTCTGTCTTATCATTTCTCTTAGTCTTTTTTCTTTTTTTTTAATATATTCTTTCCACCCAAGGGGTTAAATTGCTTGAAATAGGAATTCCTTTCTATAGATGTGCGGAGGAAACGCATATTACTCTTCAACGTGGGGGTGGTGGCCCCAAGCAAAGTTGTAGTCGTTCGTGTATGTAAACAAATCTCTTCAAATAGTTGAAATTTGTCAATATCATCAAAGAGTTTACTACTTGAGATAGTCTATGTCACTCATGAATCATTCAATACTCTCTAATTGTGACCTTGATCATCATGAACGGCAAAATTCGTCACAAACAAAATTTTTCGATTGAAAAATACTCCTTCTATTTTATATTATATTAATAATTACTCTCAAGAAATTATAGAATTTCTTTTTAATATATCAAAATTATACATTATTTCATATTAATAATTATTCTAAAAAAATTATATAATTATTTTTTAATATAATAAAATTATATGATTTTTCAAGAATCATTATTACTATGAAATGGATGAAGCCTGATCAGTTGTCAGAGAGTGGGGGGGCGCATTACAGCTGCTCCCTAGTCGCTACTCGCTTGTTCTTTCTCCGTCATCTTGTCCGATGTCATCCAACGCAAAAGCCCAAAGAACTTTAAAGTGTGGGACCTTTTTTATATTAAGTTAATAAGTTGTAGATATTAAGTACCTTCTCGACCCAGGGAAAAAAAGATATTAAGTACCCAATTGCGCTAATTTATTAGTAGTTAGTTATTATATTAAGATATAGACATCATTTCGCTTAAAATATAATATAAAAGTATATTTTAATTCATAAATCTACATTGAATGTATTACATATTAATAGCTCACTTTTAAAATTTATTAATACCGTTATATTTATATAACAATGTTAAAGAATTTTTTTCTTTATTTTTAATTCTTTACTGTCATTGTCCGTGTTTCTGGGTCAACCACGTACTGTAGCTCGTTTTGACCAAACAAAAAGGTGTGAAGACCTAAAATTATTATTGGTGATATTGAAACATCAATCATATAAATAAAATATTTTTATAAAATATGCTTTAGTTCATAAGGATATTCTAATAAAAAAGATAAACGTTACTCTACGTGCAATCTAAGTCAAACTCAAACTCCAATTAGAAAAAAAAATAAAAAACATTACATATAACTAGAGTTCTTTCTAAATAAATTCAAAAACCTATGGTTCTTTTAAAATTATTTTCATTTACCAACGGCGTTACAGCATTCATTTTTTAAGAGAAGGGAAAGAAATACACCTCCATGCATGCTTCTTACAGCATTAAGAGATTGGTAGTTGTTAGACAAAGAGGTATATAGATTGCATTTTTTTTTTTAATGATGCATGGCAAACAAAAGTATGAATTGCAATAAAATTGATAATATCTTGAAACATATATATAGACAAAGTAGTAAGAGACACATTTTTGGTGAACAAGAGGTAAAATACTGCTTCTTTCGGATGTTTTGCAAGTGTAAGAACTTCAATAGGAGTAAAAAGATAGATAGACCAGTAAATAAAAGAGGATGACAAGTGTTACCAAAAGAAAATAAAATAAAATAAAAGGGGATGACAAGCGACTTAGTTAAAAAAAAAATGACATCTGATATTATCATCATACTCTAATTTTAAAAGCTGAAATCTTCATTAGTTGAGTTCCCATTGTTTCGTTCTCTTTTGTTAAAAATATCTGTCAATATTTTGAATAAATCATCCTAACCTCCTCTTAACTATTTAAAATAAAATATTTATTTTAAAAAATAATTGAGGTTTAAAGTACAAAAAAATATAGTAATATCAAATTAGAATCTCTATATTAAAATAGATTTGATTATTTTACATTTATTTGAGTAAATCTATAAATAAAATTTGACAATGATAAATGCACAAGATCAAATTAAAGAGAAATAACATCAAATCCTTTTATTTCCAACTTGAAACGTTATAATTCAAACCTCTTTACTCTTACTTTTCTTTTGGTGCTAATGTGCTATTCTTTTTACTCTCGCTGTAATTACTCTTTTCTTTTCTCTCCCAATTTCTTTAAACTCTTTTTGTATAGCTAAAAAGAGAGGGAGCATCCCCTTTATTCTATTTTATTCTATTGGTACGGAGCAAAATAACTTAAATCAACAATTACTGCCAATGTTCAACACTAATTAATGCCACGAATTCCCCATCCGTGACTGGATATCCTGTTATATAATTAAATACACTTTATTTCTAGTAAAATCAATTAATTAACGCTTAAATCCCAAAGATTTACAAAGGGTAAGTTAATATCCGAAGTGTACACTAGAAGAAAGAAGCAAAGAAAACACGAAACACGTGTTAGGCTGTGGTCCAACTTCGATACTGTTCAGGTTGTCGTGGCACATCGTTTCCATGGCCTGTTCATTACTAGATTTTTATAACACAACTTGGGATTAAAGTCCTTAGACATTAGACTTTAAAAACAGACAACTTGAATACTTGATGACTATTGGGCACGCTTGTCACTAGAAACTAGGAAGAAACCAGCAACAGTTTACGTGGCATTATTGTGCGGTAAAATCTTAAGGCGCCGCTTGGAAAATAGAATAGTGGTTTTTGGTTTTGGTGTTTTGAGAATCTTCGGGTGGTTTGTTCTTGTTTCCCACTGTTATAAGTAGAGTCCTCACAGGCCAAAAGTCTTCATCCTGGCTACAGCTCACTCATCAATTCTCCATTGTCACAGTCTTCATACATATACTTGTCTATTCTCATCTTTGTTCAGAGTAACTAGTAGCCATGTCGAGCACTGCTGGCCAGGTCATCAAGTGCAGAGGTGAGCTATGCTAGCTATCAACACCCATCATTCATCACTGATCATCCTTTCTTTCTTTCACTGATCCACCCCTTTATTCAGTGTCCTCTTATCTTGATCTTTGATGGGTCTTGTCTGTTTTGTTCATTATCATATAGCATGATCTGCTACCTGAATGTGTATTCTTATTTTATTTTTTTAATTGCATTTTTCTACTTATTCATGATCATCAAGAGATTATTCTTGCTTATATTCACTAACAAGTTGAGCAGGCATTAACTTATCGGGTATACATCACGATGAAGATCTAATCGGGTCATGTTTAGTCCGTGCTTTCAAAAAGAACACGGGCTTTAATTAGCTTATAGTTTGGGAGAATGTTTTGTTGGGTCCATTTCGCCAATTTTGTGTCTAGGAAATTATTTATTTATTTTTATAACTATTATTTCTTGCTTTATTCCTGACTCTTAAGTTGGTAATGTGTGATTAAATGGTTTGATTTTTTATTTTTTTTTGAAATGTACTAGCCGCGGTTTCATGGGAGGCAGGGAAGCCGCTTGTGATTGAAGAAGTAGAGGTGGCGCCACCAAAGGCTGGTGAAGTGCGTTTGAAGATCCTCTACACCTCTCTTTGCCATACTGATGTTTACTTCTGGGAAGCCAAGGTATCTATTTATTGTCACATCTATTTATTTATTTGTCTAAACTTAGCTGATGCAGCTTGATTTCATTTTGATCAGAATCAGATTAAGAAAATTGGGTGATTAGGGGTTGATTTATTCCACAAGTTTATTTTCTGTGATATAAAATTCTTCTAAGATTTATTTTTTGGTTAGAGAAAAATATTGTAAAGCTGGTGACTGGTTTCTTTCCTTTATTAATTATTATTTTGGTTTCCATAAAGTTTCCATGCCTTGCTTTATGGATCACAATAATTTAATATGATTTTCATTTTTCCCCCATTTCAGGGCCAGACTCCATTGTTTCCTCGTATCTTTGGTCATGAAGCTGGAGGGTATGTTTCTCTTCTAATTATTCCCTACACAATCACATTATTGTAAATCTTAGCCACGTACTATTTTGATATGTAGTTTCATTTTCCTAATGACTGTTTGGTTTCAAGATAGACTCTCATTTGAGTTAAGTCCTATGTTTTTCTAGTATGCACAATGAATGCATCATCACATTATTATCAAGAAGATGAAGAAATAACAAATTAATGATAATTATGGCATGATGTTATACAGGATTGTGGAGAGCGTAGGCGAGGGTGTGACCCATCTGAAACCAGGTGACCATGCCCTCCCTGTGTTCACCGGGGAGTGCGGGGAATGCTCACACTGCAACTCAGAGGAGAGCAACATGTGTGATCTGCTCAGGATCAACACTGATAGGGGTGTCATGATCCATGATGGAGAGTCAAGGTTCTCTATCAAGGGGCAACCCATTTACCATTTTGTGGGGACCTCTACATTCAGTGAATACACTGTTGTCCATGCTGGATGTGTTGCAAAGATCAACCCTGAAGCCCCACTTGACAAAGTTTGTGTCCTCAGTTGTGGAATATGCACAGGTAATTTGGAAGATTTCCCTTACCATGAGAGATACTAGTGCAGACATGGTATAGGTGGTCCTGTTCTCTGACAATGCTGTTTCATTCATGCTTCCTAGGTCTTGGTGCCACTGTCAATGTTGCAAAACCAAAACCGGGTTCCTCTGTTGCCATTTTTGGACTTGGAGCTGTTGGCCTTGCTGTATGTTACCTTTTTCCATATAGATGATGTAGTTTTTATTGCTACTGATCATGGGCAATAGTAACTCCTGCTCTTCTTTTTTAATCAAAATTTTAGGCTGCTGAAGGGGCAAGGATTTCTGGTGCATCAAGAATCATTGGTGTTGATTTAGTTTCCAGCCGATTTGAAGGAGGTATAATGCATTCCTTTTCCATCGGATGTTAGAAGTTTGAGCACTGCATAAATCAATGGTTGCTCACTTATTTATTGATGGAGTTTCTCATTTTATTCTTGTTGGCAGCTAAGAAGTTTGGGGTTAATGAGTTTGTGAACCCAAAAGATCATGACAAACCTGTACAAGAGGTTAGTTTATTGAACAGTTCAAAGGAGTTTGTTGTATGCTTTGTTAGCAAGTAGCTCTAGTTTCATAGTATTCTCTATATGTTGGTACAAGAAAGACTGATATATGAATGTTGGTTCATAGGTCATTGCTGAAATGACCAATGGAGGTGTGGATCGTGCCGTTGAATGTACTGGCAGCATACAGGCTATGATCTCTGCATTCGAATGTGTCCATGATGTACATAAATCATAACTTATTCTTTCTACGTGTTGCTAAAATGTATGATAAGCTATTTACTAAGACTGAATTTTTATTTTCTCAGGGTTGGGGTGTTGCTGTGCTTGTTGGAGTGCCAAACAAAGATGATGCATTCAAAACTCATCCCATGAATTTCTTGAATGAGAGGACTCTCAAGGGTACCTTCTATGGTAACTACAAACCCCGCACTGATCTTCCTTCTGTTGTGGAGAAGTACATGAAAGGGGTAAGCTAAGTTATATATTGCATTGTGCAGTCTTTGGGGAGAATTGATATTGCATTATATCTTATTCATGTTGCTAATAATGTGACCTTATGGTTACAATGCAGGAGCTGGAATTGGATAAATTCATCACTCACTCGGTTCCATTCTCAGAGATTAACAAGGCTTTTGATTACATGCTGAAGGGGGAGTCCATCAGGTGTATCATCCACATGGAGGAGTAAAATCATAAAACAATGATGAAATAGTCCGTGATGGGGGACACAGTTCTTTCTGGTAGTGAAAAGGAAAAATAAACCTCATATATAATCCCTTTAGGATTACTGAGTCTGTGGAGTTTGATTTTGAATGTAGAGAATGTGTATGATTGGGCCTTTGCTACTTGAATTGTCTAATACTTTATAAATAAATAAAATGTCGTTTCTTGTCAGTTTGTTGTTCTTGTGGCATTTTCACTTTTCAGTGATTTATCTCAGTGGTACAGGGCAGTGAAGTAGTGTGGATGTTTTTCATAGTGTGTAGTGTGTTATGTCAGAATTCATGGTTTCCAAATGGGTTATGTTATTTGTCCTCATAATATATGAGATATTATGTCAATCATATTTTATCTATTGTTGAAAAGGATGTGGATTTCATTCACTATCTCATTAATAATGGATGAGATATTATGTCAACTCATATTTATGTTGAAATTTCATTCAAGTATTGTATTCATTTAATGATACATTAAATATTATTTTATTATTAAATTGAGCTTTTTGCTTTTAATGTTAATAGTTAGTACTAAGTTTCTAATTTCAAATTCAAACACTAGTGCTTTTTTCAACATATGAGATGGGATTTATATACATCAAGATGGGAGTATGTACATTACATGGTCAAACAAATAAAGGTTCATTAATTTTTACACCAAGTGGGGGGAAATTAAAAGAGAAAAAACAGGCGTTTTTTATTACGAGGTTGGGTAGTCCATAGCACATTCATCATTACGCATGGAAGAGTCAAATCATAAACACACACATAATAAATCTTCCAATCAGGGCTTGTTTTCAAGCTGCTGGTGATGATGTTGTTCATCATGATCAGAGGAAGTAGTTCCTGCACCAAGATTGCTGCTAGAAGTTTCTTCTTTAGTGCCCAAGTCAAGGTTGCTAGAAGAAGTGTCTTCAATATTGTTCAGTGGTTTGGCATGCAAGCCGTGACCAAGTTCCTCAGTCTTGATGATTTGTTCATCGATGTGCACATCATCTTCAACTGATAACACCACTACCTGCTCCCCACAAGGACCAGGCACAATGGCCTCCGTGACCTTTTTATGCTCATCAAAATGAATGATATCAGTTTCCTGTGTCTTCTTCTTCCTCTTCTTGATAAGGCAAAATAAAGCAAAGGCCAGAAGTGAGAGGAACAGAATGCCACCGAAGCAGACAAACACAATGACTATGACTGTGGGGTGGTTATCTGGAGAGGGTGGGGGTGGAAGTGGGTGTGGTGGTGGATGCACATGTGGAGGAGGAGGAGCAATGGGGTGATGTGGTGGTGGTGGTGGATGCACGTGTGATGGCGGAGGAACAAATGGATGAGATGGTGGTGGTGGTGGTGGTGGTGGAGGGTGTCCATATGGGGTAGGAGGAGGAGGATAAGAATGTGAGGGTGGTGGTGGTGGTGAAGGGTGAAAGGGGTGGAATGGTGGGGAAGGGAAGTTGAAGTGAATGGGTGGAGTTAAGGCCATTCTTGCTTTGGTTCTTACGTCCCAATTGATGGATGTTTTCAAAGAGTGTTATCTTGTGTTTGGACGATGATGGGGTGGCTTGATTGGCTTCATTCTCCCGGGAGAATTTATAACAAGTACATGCTTTAGGTACGAATAATGAATTGTGCAAGATTTTAGCAGCTTGACTCTCACTCTCAAGTCTCAAGGGCTTGGTTGCAGTGAAAAACACTTATGACTAGCTAGTTCCTTAATTGGCTTGTTTTGCTTCTGCTGCTTGTTCTTCTTTCTCCATATTTTTAGTTACAAAAAAACATATTGGAAAGACGTGAAAGGAACATCTTCTGTAGATCGTTAAAAGAAGTCATCATTTTATTCGAGCTTCATTTCTCAAGGTCAAGGGCATACTTATGCTGCCTTTGATTTGATACATTCAACATTTGGTTTCTAATGCGTAAAACTGCGGTAATAAGACTACTACTACATGTGAGTTATGAAACAGTTCTAGATTTTTGGTTTGCCTCTAATACAATGCTATATGTATGCTGTATACATTTTATTCATTACACTATTGTTACATGAGTTCTTTTGAAGATAACACTATAAAACGACAAAAGCAGACATTGGTAAAACTTTCACTCCTCTTATTCAACCAACTCTCAAGGCCGTTGCATCATTCTTTCCCTCCACGTTAGGAGGAGGAGGGGGGGACTCAATCCAATGCCTATCCCAGCTCCGAATGGGGAATTAATCGCCTGAAATTTTGATTATTGCAGTCTTAAATTGTACGCATGATGTGAATATAGATATAAGAGAAACTGTTCTATTCTTGTTCTATCCGTGATTTCTATAAAGGGTTACATCATTCTTGTACACAATTCGCTGCTTATAGTACCGTACACGGTTTGATTTTTACTAAGCCACATCCTTTTCATACACAATTTGCTGCTTCTCTTCTGTACTGGATAACAAAACACCACCAAGCAGTGACCTAATAAAGACTAACATTGCCTTGATGAGTTAATGACTGGGCTAGGAGGCCATCGTTAAAAAGAAAAATATATTAGAGACTGAAAAGTTTTACCGGAGTTTATATATATATATATATATATATATATATAGTATATATATTTTAATGTATTGATAGTGTAAACTATTTTTATTGTCACCTAATCAAAATATTTTGCTTGTATAACTTTTCAAGTTGTGGGTGTAAAGTTAACTATCATAATTTATGTGGCAATACATGATTAGATAGTTATGTAAAAATACTTTTACACTATAAGTACATGGCAATTAAATCCATATTAATTTTTGAATAGTTTAGTGATATTATTTTATTCTATCCAATACCTATTGTTGATTTATATATAAATTTCTGACAATATTTTATTATTCAATATTATACTCCATTACAAATTGCAGGGGATATCAACTAAGCATTCTTTTTCCCGCAAGGTAATACTACTTTTTAAAAAAGGAAAAAATCGATGACAAATTCTAAGATAGAACTTTATCAATATAACTTCCTCAACACTAATTTCATCTTAATTCAGCTTGGTGCCTTTTCCCCTTCCCATCTCCAAATGTAATCACACTATCTTTTTTTTCTTTTTCTTCCATTATTTCAATACTATAAAAGCATAATTGCTTACAAACACATCTTAGTACTAACTTTTGACAATATTCGGATTTATTTTTTCAGATCAATTTATTTTGGTGCTGATTATAGGTGTGATCAATTTTATTTTCCTTCATAGGAGCACTTCTTTGTTAAAGATCCAGCTGAACTTGACGCCTTGTGGCTCCATCTTACGTGCCCTCTGATCAGCTCGTTCTTGCAACCTCCTAATCCTAGGCGCAAGTCCACACACAAACTCCTGTGCACGCCTTCCCTCAGCCGTCAAACCCACCAGCTCTTCCAATCTCCACCGTCTGATCAAGAACTCTATGATGTCAGCGTAATCACCAGCCGTGTACACACCTAGACGTTGCGCCACCGCAGAAAAGTGATCGAAGAGGTGTGGGTCCCTTCCATCGGTCATCAAGTGTGCTGGCATCGTGATCCTCTTGCGCATCATGTCCGAAATGGCCATTATAGCCCCAGTGGGGTCCACTTCTAAAAGCTTCTCTACGATCCTCACGTACGCGTTCTCGTGGCGCTTTTCGTCCGCAGCAATGGTGCCGCATATGCGCGCAAGCACTGGATCACCGCTCTCCTTGGCCAGCCGAGCCGTGTTGCCGTGTGAGATAAAAGTGGCTCTCTCTTGAAATGATGTGTAGACAAAGCCCATATACGGGTTGTTCTCTGTTTTCAAATCCTACATGGAAATAAAGATTAACTGAAAACTTAGGTAGTAAATTTAATTAATTGAAATTCTAAGAAAACAAATGTAGAAGCACTTCAACCAATCAAGTATTAGTATTTCTTTTAAAATAGTCCAACATTATTCTTCTTTTTGGGGCAATCGGAAAAGGGGTTTAAAAGACTAAAAATTACTTGGCACTTAAAAAGAAGTCTAATTCATGAAAAACAAAAAGGTCTAATTGATTCAATCCTCTCAAATCAATCAACAATAATTAGGTATAATGATAACTAAGTTACACAAAAGAAAAAAAATAGATTAAAGGAATCTTGAAACTCTTTGTTAAATGCTCGTAGAGCCCAGGAATGTTTCCTTTACCTTGATGAGACGATCGATGTTAAATCCACCTAAACTTTATAGCATCTAAAACACAAATTACACTAAAAAAAGAAAAGGATTGAATGTCAAATTTTAAAGATAATAATCATGCATGTAGCATGATTAAAGGGAAAAAAGGCAATTCTCTTTGAATTAATTGGCTACTGTTAGAGTTAAGTGTAGGAGGTGAAATCTCACATTGGTTGAAAATGGACTCAGTGAGTAATATATAATGTTAAAGGAGTCATGACTTATTGCCTTAAGGTTTTCAGTTAATATGTGACGTCTGGTTCGATAGTATTGTGGTGCACTCACTTAGATTGAACACCTATTTGGTATACTAAGATTTTTCCGTCGGATTATTATCCTTCAAGAAAGAAATTATTCTCGTGGTAAGAAAAATTGAAAATGATGGACGTATTTGTTCCTCTGTTAGGTTTCACTTGATGGACTTACACACACGCACATTATAATGATAACGTGCCATTAAAACATTAAATGAAAGTAAAATGACGTTGTTTTAGAACATATTGCACTCATTTTGTGTCTAAAATTGCATCAAATGAGTCATTTTATGGCTTGTAATAGAGATTTAAATGACTCATTTTATATAATTTCAACCATTAAAATGAATCATTTTAAACTCTATTTTACTTTAGATGAAATATGCTTCACTTGACGTCCTATTAACGGATCACTGTGCAATTTTATTAGTGTTTAAAGGATCAGATATACATAGATGCAATTCCACTATTTAATTCTTGAGGATCACGAGTTTAGTTTTAATTCTTAAAAGACTAAATTGTCGTGAAAATCCTTTGTAGGAATAATGATGTCACTGACAAAAGAATAATTCGAAAAGAAAGAATGGCTATGCATGTGTCTCACCATGCCTGCTCCAATCAAGTAATGGATAGTCCTCTCCATCATGAGCATATCAACCCGACCCGACAGATATAGATAGGTCTTGAGCAAATCCCCGTGCCTATTCTCCTCGGCAGTCCAAGACCGAGACCACACGGCCCATGGGCTTGAGCATGAGCCCGTCTCGTCTCCAACGCCATCAAGCTTGTTGATCCATGTTTGGTACGTGGGCAATGCATCCTCAGTGATCACGTCACCCACCAAGGCCACCATGTAATCATCTGGAAGCTCAGCCGTCCGATCTCTGAGGGCCCTCACCTGGTCGGTGAATTCATCCAACGGCAGTGATGAGTCGGGCAAGAAGTCGTGGGGCTGCCAGCTTTGGCCCACGGGCTTCACAAGTGGCAGGACACACTGTGAAGCCCAACTCTCCAATGACTTGAACACTTCTATTTTCTCCGGTGGCATTGTGTGTGTCTTTGGAGATCTTATGGGTGCACGTGCTGAACAGAGTTGTGTACGATGGGAACCACTTGGGGTCCGTGCAAATGCAAAGGCTACCCTTTGGGGCTTGAAGATCATCATTGTTTGCATTTGCATTATTATTCTTGTTTGTGAGAGATAAAATGGGAGAAGCTAAGCATGTGTGTGTATACATATATAATCCAAGCTGACACTACAGGAATAATAGTGGAATAATTGATTGAGGCTTCGAAGACTGACTGAGAAACCGACGGAGCACTTTGCTGACTTTAATTTGCGATTAATTATTCTTGTTTACTAAGTTTTAGTGCGCACGTCATGCATGTTCCAAGATACATTCTGTGCAGGCTGCTCTGCACCGCGTGGGCCATGGACAGCAGGGTCTTTATGCATCTAGATGAAGTATATATGTGACCACTTTTATTATTATTATTACTATTATGGTCTAATTTTCCTCAGAAAAAAGACTAGATAACTAGGAAGAGATTATAAAAGATCAGCGCTCTTATATTGTTGAAAGTTATTAAACCAAGCATCAATCTTTCTTCTCTATGAAACCAGAGTAATATTAGATGAACAATAAAATTACACAATAAATACACACCACTTATCGTTTAATGGTTATAAAATGTGTGATGTATATTTATTATGCAATTTTATTATACAACAAATTTTTTTCATAAAATAAATGGCAAACATGCTGAACTTGAAAATTTAGCCACCCTCTATTTCGATCAACATATAACAGGCACATTTCCTATACTATCATTTATGAGATATCATATCATATTTTTCATGCTTGATTTGGCATTGAATTAAATAGTTGATACTCTTCCTTTGGCCACAGAAAGTAAAGGAAGAAAGAAAATTATCTTTATTGCAAGCTGCTGCACTGAAAACACGGCTACTCTATCAAAAATGTGTGCCACGACCCAAAAATCGTAACGGTATATAAGGGATATTGTCTCATATAGTAGTCTTCTGAAATTAATTTCATACAATCATATATATCAAATTACTAAATTAATGCTTATAATAAATTATAAAAATAAATAAATTCCTCAAAACATTTTGAAATTTTTATTAATAAAATACATAAAATATTTAATTCTTTCAAATCATTCCAAAATTCATAACTAAAATAGACAATCTCAAATCATGTTCCTAGAAAAAATTATATATCATATCATTATGACAAAATAACATAACCTTAAAATAATCATGCATGTTAAATGATGTTCAGAGGACCATGCCTCCACACTATTGGAGCACTCTATTCTAACACGATCCTAATTTAAACTCCACCACAAAGTGAAAATCACCACTGGAATAGTTACACGGCTTAAGGTGAGATTGAACAATAATTAGTCTACAACGGTAATTGTAAAGGAGAGAAAAAGGAAGGGTGAGTTCATCAAAACTCAATGAGCGAGTCTCCACTCATAACCCACATGGGACAACAAAGATAATATATAAATATACATGCGGCTAATATAAAAAATTTTTATATTTAAATACATATAACTACTAAAAATAATAACTCTACTAATTCGATAACAATAAGTAGTAAGAAACGGGAGCTATGTTGTATATATATTCCAGAGCTAATGGCTAACTGATGAGTACCTAAATAGGTCCCATAAATGGACACCACGCTAGGTTCCTCACTTAACTGTGGGTGAGCTAGTTCTTTGAGGGACCACTTGGTACCAAGGTTAACGATTGATTCTACAGTCGTTATTTGGGGAATATGACGGCACGTGAGAAATCTCATCTCCACGTAAGTCTTATAGGTAGCGTAACTCTCTAAATGCTTGAAATAACATAATTTTCATGCTTAAAACATAAATAAATCTAACCCATTATCAATTGTTCTATTTAAGGCTTGATATTCGAGTTCATAAGACTGAAATTCTTTAATATACAAAACTCTAAAAATATCTTAATCATACTCTGAAATTCAATTTAACACTTGGAACTAAAACACAAATTCATGCTTGGCTCGTTACATAAACTCTAATCACAGTCTACAATTTTTTTTAAAATCCATACTTGAAATCTATAAACATACATGAATGTACATAACTCTGAAATTAGATACATAAAGCCAAAATACATGCATGGTTCAGATCATGTCCGCACATCTATTGGAGTACTTTAACTCTATCATAATCCTAATCAAAGCCTTACGACAATGTAAAGCTCACCATTAGATTAGTTGTAGACTGAATCGGCGATAAAGCGACCATTGAACCTACAACTATAATGTCATAACCCGACTTGGGCACGTGAGGCACGTGAGGAATCCTCATTCCCACGTAAGCCTCGTGACCTCTAAGTCTCTCTATATGCATATTTTAATATTAAATCCATTTATAAAACATCATTTCTATTTCTAATAAACCTTTGGCTCTTTGAAAATATAATCATCATAAAAACATATCATAATCAACTCTAGCATAAATCTCTAAAGTTAGAAAACAAATAATTTCTCAATCTCTGAACATATCTTTGACTCAAAATATATGAGTTGCTCTCTATACAAGATATACATAAAAACTAGAATAATGTAAATACAAAATAATCATGATAAATCAATGCACTCTATCTCTATGGTCTAGGACACTGCTCGTCATGCACACTGTAGCACTTTATCTCTAATCAAAATGCAAAAACGGTACTTCACTCCAAAGTGAAACTCACTACTGGAACTCTCTCCTGGGGAGGAGGTGGATGAGAAGGACCCGCGGAGCTGACATATCTATAATGGAAAAGGAAGATGGATGAGTTTCATCTAAACTTAGTGAGCAGACCCTTACCCATGACCCTCTCATGGGACAACCAAGAGAACAAATAATCATATATATATATATATATATATATATATATCAAAACCAGTTAATGCAATTTCTCTTAAATCATTTCATTACATGTACATAATAGTTCTTAAATCAATAATCTCTGGAAATCATAAATACAGTACTCTACTAGAGAAACGGGATCTCCTGATTATGCCTTGCATAACAAAATATAAATTCTCTAGTTATGTATATCAACCATGTCATAATGAATTCTCTACCCTATGATCCCTTAGGATCTAAATTGGACACCTAACTAGGTTCCGTTCTCTGCTTTATGAAATTGTCCTCTCAGGACAACTTGGTACCAAAGTTAACGATCGGGTTCCAATGTTAACTCACTGACTATATTTCTATGACTACCGTCAAATCTCTAAATCATGAAATCATATCATTTCTCTAAAACTCTACTTCTGGGGATAAAACTCTATAATATATAATTACTCTCTCTTGAAATCATCATGAAAATTTCTAAAATCTCTAAATCAAATCATAATCATACTCTAGCTCTTTAATAAATCATTTAGCAATACTGGTCCCATGAGTTTGCATCAAAATAAGTATTTCATGCTCTTGTTGAAAAATAACTATTTTCACAAATATGTAAAACCATCTGAAATCTCTATTATTCTCTAAAATCATGCAACAAGTTCCCAATCAAGGAAAATAACTCTAATAATGAACGTAAGGATCATAGGATATAAACTCACTCACCTGGAGGGGAGGAAGGAGTGGCGTCAACACCCACAACGTTTCTAGGAGTGGAAATGACACTAATGTCTGCCATTAAGCCATAAAACTCAAGATTAGACTCTAATAACCTCTAACTCTAACAACATTGGGGGAACACCCCCACTTAACAACAATGGAGAAAACAACTACCTATAACATGGGGAAGGAAGAACATGGAAGAGACTAGCATAAACCAACAATGATCATTTACCTTGGATCTTGGAGAAGATGAGATCAAAGAAGGATGAAAGTGAAGGGAAGGAATAAGGGTTTGGGGTGAAGGGTTTGCATTTCTAGTTGGGGGAAGCCCGATTCGGGCTTATATAATGGGTTAGGGAGCGTTTAAGTGAAACTGCATCGTTTTACTACTATGCTGGCATTAGATATGTTCGCTACAACGGTAAATCTCACTGGACGAACCTGGAAAAGCAAACACTTGCTAAGCGACATATCTCGCTGTAGTGAGCCTCCTGGCTCTCCTGCTCGCTAGCGAGCATAACTAGCTGTCACGAGTCTGTCTCCAGAATCTTGCAGCAACAGCACCCAACAGCATCCTCAACTTATTTACATTTCTTAATTTTAAGTTAATGGACCCATTAACTTTAAAACATAAATATAAATAAATAAATATGCCCCATTTGGATTCAAATAAAATATCAAAAAAATCAAAATCCCAACCATTCAAAATCCAAATTTTGGGTGTTATTTTAAATCCGAAAATTTTTGAGATTTTCTAAACTTATGGGCTAAAAACGAAATGTTTAAGGGTTTCGTAAAATTCATTAAAAATCACTCTTCAACTTATTTTCCCTCTAGGAAGAATTACAGGACTTTTGATCCCAAGAATGTTACTCTAACATATAGCCCTCCAAGGAGGTGTAGGATCTAGACTTAGTAAAGTTCAGACCCAGCGGTGGGTCTCGGAGCCCTTGAGGCCGTCCAGAACTTGTCTAATGACATGTGTACACGGGTATTACATATAAAGAGAAAGGGATAGGGGTGAGTCAATAAACTCGGTGGGAGAATTCTCACCCATCACTTACATGTGACAACTAACAAGATCTATATATAATATATACATACGGCAACATAAAATCATTTGATATTTATATTCCTAGCTAACTAGGAAAGCATTTCTCATTCCGTGAGGTCACAAAAGCATTTCTAAATTTATTGTCTAGCATGAAATCTCTTAAACTTGGGGGTGTAGTAACTCCTTGAGAAACAGTAATCTCTGGCTAATGCTATATATAGTATAGTAAAAATCTCTGAATTTCTGATCTCCATGAATACCTCACAAGGTCCCAAAATTTGGACACCTATCTATATTCCATTCTTTGAATACTCTATGCGAGATTGTCCTCTGACGCATAACTTGGTACCAAGGTTAACGATCTCTTAAGCCGTTAACTCACCTCTATTTTTCTATAGTTACCGTTTAAACTAGTTTGTCCAAAAATCCAATAAATCTGAAAGCTCTTAAAACTCTAAAAGCTCTGGATTCATATAACTCTAATAATCTGACTTTAGCATAACTGTGGCTATGAAATCATATCAAAAGGATTGCTAGCTTGTAGGCATTTCGCTTTTAGAAGCCCATAGAATTTATATTCTCGCAAGTTGTTATGAATCATCCTGAATTTTATACTTCTTAGTTTAATGAAACTAGAATTCTAAAATCATATCTCCAGCAAACATATTTTCATAATCTAGATAACTCTATTATTATACTTAAAACGTTGGGTTCAAAATCTTAAAAACTCTAAAATCATGGTAACATATGTACTCAAAAAGCTAAATCATATTCTGTTCAACATTTTTCCAAAAGATCTTAACTGTTCCTGTAAGAGCATATTTTGAAATTTGAAGTCTTGAAAACATACTAATATCATAAACTCATAAAACATGTTTGATAAAATAAAAAATTTGCTACAATACATATTTTCTTAATAAATCCTTTTTTGATCATGTAAGACATTTCCATAGCATATATCATATCGATTATAGTCTCATGGTTTTCTAAAACATATTTTCATGTTATAATCAAGGGATTCATAACTCTTTCAAACTAGGCATATTTGTAAAATCACATTGATATCATATCTCTACTTGTAGGTTCATATCTATACATATTTCCACCTCTAATTCCATGTTTAAAATCATAATGTATAAGCATATTCATAATGACTAAAAATACAGTTATGAGTTTGAACCCACTCATCGTTTGGCCGAGAGTATGTGGGTACCACCAACTTGACCTTGAAAGCTTGGAATGGCACCAACAACTGCCATAGAGCAATATAGACATATGAATAATCTATACCAACTCTAGAATAACTCTAAACCAACTCTAACAATATTAAGGAGCACCCCCACTTGACAACAATGGATCACATAGAATACCATACTCAAGGACATGGAAGGAATAAGATAAAGAGAGCATAAACCAACAACAATCACATACTTTGAAGTTTGGAGGAAGAGGATTTGAATGGGGTTGAGAGTGGAGGGAGGAGGGGAGAATTTAGGGCTAGGGTTCGCATTTCTGAGTGAAAATGCGATCAAAGGGGTATTTATAGGGTAAGGGTCTCTAATCAAAGTTGTGTCGTTTTGCACTGTGCCGATGTTAGGGGTCTCATTGTGGCAAGTCTGCCAGACTTGCCGTAACGAGATTGACTAACACTAGGGAAACGGGTCGGCTCACTTGCTCGCTGTAGCAAGGATTTCTTGCTGCAATGAGTCTTCTGCATAATGTTGTAGACTTCAGTTGTAACATGATCTCAAGGTACCAGGGGTTCCTAGGCACCAAAAATCTCTGTCAAGCCTAACTCAAGACACATGAGCTTGGGTATTACTTGAATCTATCCCAGCTGAAAGCATTTGGCTTCAGTAATGGTAGAAGAAGCAATACTAGCTTCCTATAGTGAGAGAAAAATAGATAGTATATGTAAGAAAATTCTAAGAGTGCAGTGTAAGTTTACACTTTTTTGATCTATTCTCTAGCTCTCTGTAATACTACAAATTGTAGTAAAAGAGAGTCACATAGGGATACACTATATTGTAACTACTCTTTAAATATAGTATAATATTTTTTGGCGTTTGGCTCGTAGTTTTTCCCTTAAAATCATAGGAGGATTTTCTCGTTAAAATTTGGTGGGCAGTTCTCTTAATCTATTCTTGTTGATGTGAATACTAATAAGTGGGTTAAATGTAAAATACTATTCATGTGCTTTATTTATCTATTACTTGCTATAAATTGGGATGTACTTCCCCTCTATCTATAAAGTATTTATTACACTTACCAAACTTTGATATTCCCTAACTGTAGTTATGCATATAAAAGGCTTCACCAGCATCTTGTATTAGTCAAGTGAAGTTACAATAAAAAGTTGAGCCTATAGTAACAACTTCTCTTCCTCTCATCATGAGTTCTATATCTATTATATGAGTGATAAGATAAAAATTATTCTGAGAGTTATATTTGTGTGTTGCTGTATCAAGAAAGATTATTGGCAAGATTATGTGAGTTTATGATATCAAATTAATATAAAATTTTTTAACAATAACTGATATTTGAACACCGGTGTTCCCCACAATCCCCATCATCCAAGGCACAAGAGGGGAAAAAATTGTACAAGAAAAAACAAAGGATGAAAAAGCAGAGAGGTGAGAGAAAAGTAGATTAGAGGGGGTATGAGATGTTGGAGGTATTCAAGGGGTTTAAAAAAATTCTGATAAGATAGTTTTTCTCGCATAGTGAGTGGACTCAACTAAAACCAAATTAAAGTCCAGTTGATTTTGAATAATAGTGATTGATCCAACCAAAATAACAATAAAATTTCAAATTAGGTAATTGTTTAAGTACAAATAAGGCCCAAATAAAAATCCAGAGTAACCCAACATCAAGTACAGCCTTTTTTTTGAAAAAAAAAATTAAAGCAAAAATGAAACAATATAAATGTTGAAGGTCAATCATGTTTTGAATTCCCAATCTCTTTTTTTAATTACTATTTTAGTGACTCAAGTTAAAATTTATACATTAGTTTTGGTTTTTATGTTAAAGTCTTTCCTAGAAGAGTCGTCTACGTCTCAGACTCTGTCTTTATGAAAAATAGAAAAATATAATTAAGACCAAGCGAAAATTGATTAAACAAAATTGAACAGTTCATTCAATTTTTAGACAACATGTATCCAAAAGATTAAAGTCGTCCGTATTATGCGTAATTCAATAAAAAATTATTAGAATGTGATATCTTCCAAAGTGATATATGTAGGAAAACAAAATTGTATGCAACATACAACGGAAACCTACTGGAAAAACTAACATGTTATTATAAGGTTACATTTTGGTATTAATGTATTTCTATTCTCAAATACTCTTATAACTATGAGACCCTTTTAATAATTGTCTCTCTATAATTTAAACTTTAATCGTGTCTTTAGAAGTGTAGCTCAATTGAATCAACCAACTAAATCAATCTTGCTTTAAAATGATTAGTTCACCAACAAATTCCATCCAACAAGCCTTATTCTCTCGTGAAACAGGAAATTAAAAAGAAAAACGTTTTAACATTTTTATTGAGTGATTGGACACAACAATTCCGTAAGAATTACCGAGCAACAGTTTAATACTTGTATCTTTTGGTAAGTACATAGGTCCTGTAATTCAATCCATGTAATCAAGTTAATCTTTGTGTTAAAAGATAATAGAGTTGATGGATGTATACATGCAATTGGATGCCAAGCTATGTGGAATTCTGGATTAAATTATACAGGGTCTCATCATGTGAGTTAATTTGCTACATCTTTTGGTAGCAAATATGAGAAGAGAATTTCGTTCCACATATCAGGAACACCAGGTAGACACCAATGGCTACAATCAGGCACAGATGGGTTGTCACTCCAAGTGCCCACATGACCATCGCTCCTATATGCACCCATAGGTGTTACATGCATCACTGTTACATGAGCACTCATGTTTTTCACAACTTTATTGATCATATCTGAAATTGGGCTTCGGTCCTTGCCATTGGTTCTCTTCCAAGGCCTTCTAGTCACTTTGCAAGCATTGCGGTTCCTTCCACTGCCACAAATTAAACACAGGCATCTTAAGTCTTGAAAATTTACAAATAGAAAGAATGTTATTTGTAAATATATTGCATGACATACTATGTCGACTAATATTTCACTTACCATTAGATGAGTTGTGAGTTAGTACGATTTTTTATGCAACATACGTACAAATATCATAACTCTTACAATTAACAACATCTAGTTTGATGACCTATTTTCTTAACCAAAATAATAGTGAAATGAATCATGTTTGGTTCATGTTAAGTCATTTTCCGTACTAGAAACTTGGCATTTTATTTTAAAGAAATTTTCAAAAAAATTGGTGCATAACCCACCTCCAATGAGATGATTCAAAGGTACGGAAGTATACTCTTGTTCTGTTTGTGTTGATTGAATTCTCCACCCAAGATGCCCAGGTGTGCAAAGCTGTGTTGAAAGCAGAATTAATTGGCATTCCAAGCTTCAGTGAGTTACCAACCTGAAAATACCAATCCCTGTCTGAAGATCATGTTAGCACATACCAACCTAAGTTCACATTTTAGTCAAGAGTCATCATGGTCATTGGTGATAACCTAAGTTGAAAGCTCATTTATGTTAGTTTGGATGGTGTATGTACATCTCATCTCAATAACTATGGAGATCACAACCACAAACTAAATAGATTTATGTCAAAAGCATTATTTGCTAACTTCCCAAATCCTGACACTTAGCCACTCCTCTCCAATAAAATAGTTTTCTACGAGCAATGGCAATAATTTAAAAATCAAATCCTGAGAAGAATTATTCTTGAAACAGAAACATCGTGCTAAATTTTACAATCCTCCAATAATACTCAAAGAACATATTCAGAAAAATAATTTCTTTTCTGCAGCAAGTAACTCTGCAGCTAGATATGTTTCCTCAGTTTGATCAATAGACATCCATCTTCTTGCAACTCTTATCAGTTCTCACTAACAAAGATTTCTGATTAGCAAATTGGCAGTAAAGCATGCACTCCCCAGATCCAAGGAATAAAATTAATCATAAATGCATTACAATAAAGCATGTAAACAAAAGACGCCGACTAGTAAATCATATCCTCAAAGATTTCTGATTAGCAAATTGGCAGTAAAGCATGCACTCCCCAGATCCAAGGAATAAAATTAATCATAAATGCATTACAATAAAGCATGTAAACAAAAGACGCCAACTAGTAAATCATATCCTCAACTAACGAATCAGAAATAAAATGTATACGCATGAACCACCAAAAATTCATATGATATCTATATTAGGAGTATTAAGTTACTAATTACTTACATGTCAAAAAGCTTAGTCCGTGTCCACCAGTGACCTGAATTGAAGATCAGAACATCTGAATCAACCCACTCATGGCTAATATCATCCATCTTGTCCAATCTCAGCGTTGTCTTCACCCTTTGGGGTGAATGTTTGGGCACTGGACCAGGCCTCACAAGGAAAACCGATCGATAAAAATCGACTCTTAAATCATAAGTACTGAATCTCACACCCAGAAACCTAATCTGTTTTGTGATCCTATTGCCTTTGATTTCATAGACACTCTTCTTATTCTCAACTCCTGTCATTAGCAAACATATCAAGGACTCCCATTGAGTCCTGCTCAAGGAATCACCAACAAAGACAACCCTTCTCCCACGAAGTTGTTCAAGTAATGCACGTGCATCAAACCTTGGAATGTCACAGTTCTTTGGCTTCCACCTCCATTTTGTGTAGCCTCTGTCTGTACGGCCATTAACTATGCAATTGAAACTTCTTTCTGCAAATGGACAGTGAGAAGCATCGTATAAAGGGTAGCTATCGTCTTGGATCCAACTTCCTTCAAACACATTGCATTTTCCCATTGGAACCTTGGAGTTAAGAATCTCAAAACTCTGGTTCAGTGAATAAGAAGTGTTGGTTTTGGGGATGTCATAACTCTGAATCACTGATTGAGAACTGGGAAAAGCATATGAGAATGCCCAAGAAAGGACCAAGAGAAGGGATATCAAAGAGCCAGTTGTGACCACCCCATTGAAAGAAACAAAGATCCAGATGTTGGAGCTACCCTTAAAAATTTTGTGACCAAAGCCAGAAGCTTTTGAGAATAAAGTCCTCAACTTTGCAAATGAAATCCAAAAACTAAACAAACCCAGAATCTGCATGAGTTGCAAAACCCACCAGCTATCCCATATATCCATTTTTTGTAAAAGTACACAGCAAGGAAGTAATAAGGCTCGGCAACTATAGTATCATACTAAAAAAAACAAAAGTAATCCAAGTAGGAAATT
The DNA here is from genome assembly GCA_030441495.1 of Dalbergia oliveri. Lineage (NCBI taxonomy): Eukaryota > Viridiplantae > Streptophyta > Magnoliopsida > Fabales > Fabaceae > Dalbergia > Dalbergia oliveri. Next base: position 9,701,152 of record JAMLFY010000003.1, on the reverse strand, counting down.
TGAAAAGTGAGAAAATGAAGCTAGAACAAAAATATAGTACATTCAATGTCCAATTATAGATTAATATGAAGTAAACCAACTTACTTAACAACAAAAAAGAACATTCATAGCCCAAATTTAAGACCAGAAAATGCCAAGTTTGAAGAGGAAGAGAAAGAGAAATGCAACTGTTTAGAAGGAAAAAAAAAAGGAAAAAACAAAAAATAGAAAGATTGCAGATTGATCAAGTGGGGCTATTGGAGAGCTGACAAGGTTTAATGGCATGCACAAGGTGGTGGTTGTGGCTGTGGTTGAAGAAGTTGGTTGAGCATAGCATGAAAAAGTGAAAATAGGAGTGGAGGGTGAGGGCAATTCGGTCATTAAAACGAGGTTCTAGGAGTTTCACCAATACAATGAAGTTCAAGGAGTGGCCCTGAGTGGCTTGGTTGGTTAAGAACACGATTTCTTAACTGAAAAAGAGTGAAAGTGAAGTGAAAAGGGAAAAACATGAGAGACAATAATTGTAAGTTGCAAAATAAAACACTGTCGGTGCTCATCACGAAACCAACCCAAGTTACCCAAACAATGGAATCGCTTGGATTCTTATGTAAAATTTCAGCAACAAAATTGAGTTCGCCATAATCGACCTCAATGCCCTTCCATTCTATCACCCTTGTCACAATTTTAATCTACTAATTATATCATGTAATTTTGAAACTCTAAGATTATAGTTTAAGCAAAATTACAAGGACTACGCTTTCATTAAATTTTAGGAATTTTCAAAAATTAAACTAAACATGGTATTGGTACTTTTTGAATTCTGTTAATGTACAGCAATGATAATTTGACATGTCAACCAATGATATATTTAATTATTATTATTATTAAGTGTTACAATAATATTTGACCACTGAAAATGTACATTGATCTAATCTTGATTTCTATGTCTTACCTTATTAGGAAGTCTCAGATTGACTTAGATAACAAAAACTAATGTACACGAATTAAATGGAAATGATTGATTATTTGTTTATTTTTAAGAGGCGATGCTTGGACATGTAGATTTCGGATGCGTGTTGCTTAATATAAAGTTTTTTTTTTTTTCAGATACAAGTCTATCAACTTATTTTTAAACGACTCATGATAAAAATAGGTAAATGAATGAGTATATATCGGATAAAGCTAATGAGACTCATTTTTATTATGTATATACTTAAATAAAAAGTGTCACGCATAAAATTCACACATAAAAATTTCACACTATTTTTTGCTTATGTAACAGAAACATACCAAATATAAATGATTTCGTAACATAAAGGTATAATGTTCAATTAACTGCATTGTTATCCATAAAAAAAAATTAACTGCATTGTTATGTCCGTGGTAAATAAAGCTAATAAAGTATATAATATTATAAATAAGAATAGAAGTGTGCGTTTATTTTCAATTAATATTTCTATTTTTATTTTATTGTTTATTTTAATTAAAAATATTACCTTATTTTTAACATATTATTTTCTACATTTATGTTTACATTTTCAAAATACAAAAAATAATAATAAATATAAAAGGGAGTGATAAACTTTATTATAATGAGGCGTGAAGATATTGTTATTATCATATATATATAATTCTAAAATCAGGTTTTACAAAAAAGAAAATAATTGACGTGTCATTCAACTAAACTATTTAGTTTCTCATCCATGAAAAAACATTAATTGCTTCAATTTTAATAGGAATAGGATTCAGATTTTTTAATTAAAAAATCACATACTAAATATTTAACTTAGTAGAAATTTAATTTTAAAATGAATCAGATTTTTTTTTTATAGAATAAGATCAGTTTTTTTTATAGGAATATGATTCAAATATTATTTCTAAGATATTTAATTTAATGAGAATCTTATTTTTAAATGAATTAGATTTTTTTTATAGGAATAGGATTTAAATATTATTTTATGAGAAGTAATTAATTGTGTCAGTTTTTATAGCAATGTGATTCAGATCTTTAATAAAAAATCACATACTAAATATTTGATTTGATAGAAATCTAATTGTCAAATGAATTAGATTTTCTTTTATATGAATATAATTTAAATATTATTTTATAAGAAGACATTAATTATATTAGTTTTTATAGCAATACGATTAAATTTTTTTAATAAAAAAAGCATATACTAAATATTTAATTTAATAGCATGATTGTACATTGCAATGGATTGACTTTTGCATATAAAATAAAAATTATATATAAAAACAAGATTTACTTAACTTAAAAGGAATCTATTTTTCAAATAAATCAATTTTTTTTTATAGAAATACGAGTTCAAAAAAAAAGAGCATATATATTTTTTATAAAACAATAAGAGATAAGTGATTTGATTTAATTAATAATCATCATTCCTATTTATACTAGCTATTCTCATTTACAGAATAATATAAACGATTTATCTGAGTGTATTGTCTAGAGCCCTTGGCCATTCTACATTGATTGCCTTACATAATGTCATCGAAGTTTGATTCAGTAAAAGATGTAATTGCAAGCCCAAAACATAAAGTATGGAGGCTTAAGTTCAGGATCATTAGATTGTGGGCTGTTCCAAATTTTGGGAACAAAAGATAGCTTATCTAGAAATAATGGTGATGGACAGGAGGTGCTTTTTTTTTAATTAATCTTATTCTCTTCCATATTGTGTTATTATTAATAATTAAATTTATCTTACTATATGGTATGTTTTCTAAAATCTTGTGTCTTTAATTTTTTTTAGGGTGATCAAATCCAATGTACGATTAAGTTTCAATATATAAAGATGTTTGAAAAAGACGTTATTGAAGGAAAAATTTACATTATATCTAATTTCTCTATTGATGTCAATGAAGTGAAATACAAGGCTGCCAAACATAAGTTTAGGATATTCTTTGAGAATGATACACATATTAGAATGATTGAAGAATACTCTTTAATATCGTTAAATGGTTTTCAATTTATTACTAATAGTGTTATCCTATGGAGAAAGAAAAGGAAGCCCATTTGGTTAGTAAGAATAATAGTTTACATGTAATTGCTGATGATTCCTCTGTTCTCAACCAATATTTTAAAAAAAATTTGCTCCTAATTATTTCATAATTGTATATATCATTGGATTGATGGTTGGCAGGGGAATATAAAGAATTACGACATTGATGGAAAGTAGTACAACAAAATTGTCTTAGAATTAGATGATTTGCGATAAACTACACTTCATTGGTTGTTAATTCTATCAATTAACAAATTAAAAATATATTGTATTGTAAATCATTTGCATCTACTACAATATATATATATATATATATATATATATATATATATATATTGGGAGAAGGTAAGCTAAGATGTATCTTATGGGAGAGTTTTGCCGATCAATTTGTGAACCATCTTGAACAGCACCCTTTGACATTACGTGGTTATTCTACAATTTGAAAAAATGAAAATTTATCAAGGAAATATATGTATATATGAACATATATTTGCCAATACAATATTGATAATGTATGTAGCATATTCTTTTAACAGTTTTTTCCTTGAATTTATCTAATTATAAAAATTTGAATTAACTGATATATCATTTTTTTCTACTAGGGATCATTCATACCTGATAATTCAAGATTGTTCATGAGCGCTTCTCAAGGTGGTGACTTGTATAAGGTAACAATATGATTTTAATTTATCCTGAAAATCTTTAAAATTATATTATGTTTTAAAATAAATTATTTCACTGATTTAGACTAGATTTCTTTTATGTGTATGCATATGACTACAGGATTCATGCTCTCTGAGCTGAAACTCCAACTAATCCTGAAGAAGTTCTCCATTCTGATCCTAAAGAAGTTCCTACATCTAAACGGTTGTCTCCTGAAGATTATATTGAGCCATCTATAGTCTTATCAGACATGTCCACCACTAAAATGAGGAAAGTTGTTAAGCAGGAGAAAGACTAGCAATATGAAGTCATCATTTTGTTTGAAGCTTATTAAAATTAGCAATCGTTTTCGGATTGAACGTTTTATTGGTTGTTATTCTTTTGTATTATTTAAGTTTTTTTTCATGGACAAAAATTTCACTATTTTTTATCATCAAATATTTTATTGTACAATGCTTTTTTTTATGATTGATTAAATAATAATTTGAATAGCTTTGGATTCAATTAATTAAATATGCAATGAGTGAGAAGATCCAATTCAAATTAAATAATGTCATTAAAAAAATGAAATAAGGTTATTGTAGCTTTTAAAATCGTTATAATTTTGAAAAACAATCAGATTGATAAAGGAAGTTAATTGTATAACGTTCAAGGTGGTGATAAAAAATTGATTAATAATAACAATTGATAAGATTTGAAAAAAATAATTCTTAATTTGTGATTAAAAGTTTGAATAAGATTATATAGTCTGATTATATTACAATTAAAAATATCTGATTATTAGATTATAAAATGATTGATTAGATAATCAAATTGAAAATCATGATTTTACATTGAACATTAGATTGAAAAATTATTTGTAATTTAAAATTATTTTTGAATTGTTATTTGTGAATAATAATTAGTAATCACAATTTTCAAATAATCAGATTATATAATGATTATTAGATTGTTTAAATGCTAAAAATTAAATTTTTTCAATCTATATATGACGATTGAGATAAAATCTAGTTTAGTTTTAATTCCTACTTTTTCTCAAAATTATTTTCAAATCTGATTTTTCTCAAATTGTTATATAAGTCTTTTAATGACTGAGAAGATATGAATATTTGTAATTTTAAATTATTTTTGAACTGTCATTTATGAATAATGATGAGTAATCATAGTTTTTAAATATTCATAATCTGAAAATTATTTAATGCACAAATAATCAAATTATATAAAGATTATCACATTATTCAAATGTTGAAAATAAAAAATTTTCAATAGATATACGACGATTACGATCAAATCTCGATTAGTTTTAATTCAAATTATTTTCAAAATTATTTTTAAATTTAATTTTTCTCAAATCATTATATGCTTTTTTCAATGAGTGAGAAGATATGAATTAAAGTATTTTTTAATTAAATTAATATTTCAAATCCTACACTAACGTTTCAAATTTGTTCAAATCCTATTTTAATGTTATTTCAAATATTTTGAATCCTATAAAAAAATATATTTTATAGGTTCTCTTTCTTTCATGTCATGTATTCTACATAAATTATATTTGGCAAGTTATTTGTTTGTTGCGATACTCTATTTTTTCTAATTACTTATTTAGCATTGTATTGTATATGAATTAATCTAATTATTTAAAGAAATTCAATAACTTTTTAACTGCAAAGTTATGTATGGAGTGTAATTATTTTTTTGATGTAGAGAGTATAATTATTTAAATGTAGATAAATGATTTTAATGTTTAATATATCTGTTTTATTATTAATCATCCTTGCATAACACGGGTAATAAACTAGTTATACTTCTAAAAGTGTGTTTCTTTTATTTTTTATTATAAATTTTATTTTTACGTATAACAAGTGATTTTTAAATGAAAAAGATATTTTTTATGAACGTTACTAATTTTAGTTTTTATTCAATAATTAAAAAATCTAAATTTTCGAGTAAAAATTAATATAAATAACTTAAAAAATTTATAATTAAAATAAATAATTTTTTATTAAAAAAAAACGCAATCAAAACTAAATACTATATGTGATACTATGTAGGACCTTTAAAATTAAACGCATTTAATAATTTCTCAATCAATGACCCAATGTCAATTAGAGTCAACAATCACAGCTGTGAATATACTCTAATCGAGCGGCTGCCAAACAGCAATCCCTATTGGATTGAGATGGCTTCCTTCCATGAGAATGTAATGTTATCACACATGGTCCAACCTTTCAGCCTCCATGACTAGTAGTAACTAGTAAGAGCAACATTAATTGGGTCTCAATAATAAGGGGTTAATGTGGGGAAAGTGATCTCTGGGTTAATCATACGCTTGCGCATAATCATCACTTCTAAGCTATGAAACACATATTACACATGATATGGATACAAGAAACACATCAAAATTGAAAAATTATAGGATACAAATATAACATATATAAATAAAAATTTAATAAAAATGATATATTATTCAAAATATAATTTATATAGCTTCATTTATATTTTATTTTCTTTTAAATTCAAAAAGTTATGTATTATTTTCTTTTTATAATTCAATTTATATTATATTTTTCTATGTTAAAGTAAGAAGAAGTACATTTTATATAAAATATATACAAACTTATATCATTGATATGTAATCCAAGATTAACAAAATAATGTTTAACATGTAAATAGGGCACCCGATTGATGTGTGGTGAATCTTAGCTTCTAGGCAAGATTTTGGATCCACCTGCAACTGGAGGCACCACATCTCCTTGCAGTTGCAGCCCTGCAATAACTTTGGGGATCCAATCGCATTTTCATTGTGATTTTGAAATATTTAAAAATTAAAATATTTTTGGACCAACAAAATAAAATAAAATGTTTGGTTGATTTAAGAAATTGATTTTGAAGTAAGTACTCAACTTTCACAATTATTATCTCAAATTGAACTAACTTGTTGCTTTATAAAAAAGCTATTCAATATCACTTGAATTCAAATTTAATAGTATAGATATCAACATTGAAGGACGACTTCTTTCTTTTTCTTTTTCTTTTCGTTGCAATGAAGGACGACTTTAATATTAGTAATTATATAAACTACTAGAGGCTTGGCATTGTGAATCCTAATTTTGATCTTAGTTATACCAATTTGAGGATTTGATGAAAACAATAAATTAGTCTGCGCAAGTTAGTTCGAACGATTATCACCTAACTGCCAAAAAAAAATCGTAATTTTGATCTTAGTTATACCAATTTGAGGATTTGATGAAAACAATAAATTAGTCTGCGCAAGTTAGTTCAAACGATTATCACCTAACTGCGAAAAAAAAAGAATTATCTTCTTTATTCTTTTCCCAAAATATAAGAGTGGAATAAACGAAATGAAATTCCCAATCAATCATAGAATTCGATTTGTAATCTATCTGGAAGGAATCAAGTTGTTCAGCAGTATTACTTGAAACTTACGGCATATATAGAGGAACAAAAAGATAAAAAAAAAATAGAGGAACAAAGAACGCACAACTTGGTGCAGCCAAACAAAGAATGATGCAACGCAATGCATCGATAGAATGGAATATTATATATTCCGCACTAAATTTCCTTTTCTTTTCAATACAATTGCCAATGGCCTATAGAGAAACAATCCTATCCCTTTCAGTTTCACTGCCTTCATCTTTTAGGCTAAGAAAAGTCTTGTGATCAAGGAGGAATCAATCAAATGCACTGTGGAAGCTGCTTTTTCAATTTGTTATAATTATGTGATGTAATGTTTTGGCATCTTATCTTATTATTCACCAATTGAAGGGCGTGTTGTGTTTGGCAATCTCCTGCCACGCACAAATGAAGTGAATAGATGCAGTGCCCTTGAAGGTTGTGCATAAGGTACCATGTGAGCAGCTCCTCTTACTGTGGCAAAAGTCAACAAATTTCCGTACTCGGTTACCCAACCACCAACCTGTCATTAATTTATAACTTAGCATACCCAACTGCATTAATTACTTAAAATATTAAACCATAGCATAGAAAAATTAAATATTTTTTCAATGTAATAATATATATGCAGTAACTTAGTAAGTAACTTTAATTTGTAGGTACCTGTCCTTTGTGGAACCAAGCTCCATATGGGACAGTGATCTTGAACTTCAGCTCATGAGCTAGTTCACGAATGAGTGTTCGAGATCCCAGTAGTGGCACAACAGAATCTTGGTCTCCACTGTGATCATTTAACATAACATAAATCATTAGAGTGCATTAAAAAATGTTAACTGTAAATAGGCAATGATGAGGGGCCTAAATTGTTGAAATTACCTGAAAACCCACACAGGAATATGGTTTTGAACTATTCTTTGAGAATTGGGAGGATATTGGTGTTAACATCAGTTTCACTATAATTTAGAACACTGCAATGAAGAAAAAAGTGGAGGCTAGACATCAGTAACAAAAGCATAGTCTTAAGTCTTAACAAAGCATTTCAATTTAGCATAAGGTATATAAACATTCAATCTTTCAAGCAGGTCTGAGAAATTCAGTTAGTGGTAATTTGAACCATAAAGAAACACAGTGAGATTACAAAAGTTTTTGTATAATTATGAACGTACCAAAACACATGAATGACTTACCTACTGCACATGGACCACCTATAAGGAAGATTGGTACGGTTTGCATGAAGGGCCCTCTGAACCTCAGGGAGGTTGAAGTAATAAGCTCTTTCATAAGTCATACAGACATCTACACCATAACTAATTTTAGTAGCCTGCATTAAAGTAGAACATTTAGTTATTTCATAGTTAAATTATTGAAATATTAAAGTATCATTAGAACAGAAATGAAAGCGGGAAAAGGTACCATCTTTTTCAATCTCAGTTCTTGTTCAACAATGGATGGATAACACACATCCAGAATCACATCATAGTTGTTTATATAATCCCCAACAATGTCATTTGCTTCAGACATGGCATCGTTGCATGATTTAGATTCATTATGAGAGCTTGAAGAGACATAATCATCAAAATCACAATCGTTCATAATGGCAATGCCCATTTCATCGGATATCATCCCATGTGACCAGAAATATTGATACGTTGCTGGTGAATCACGATCAAGTTTCAGAAGTGGGTTTCCAATCTAGCCAAGGGAAAAGTAAGATCGCTTTCAGATTAAAACATCAGTATAGGATAACATAAACTAGTAGTAACACAAATATAAACTTATAATTATAAGCAAATTAACTCCAAAAGATTTATCAAATGAATCGGGATCTTACAGCAACTCCTTTAATATTGAATTTGAAACCGGTTGAATGAGCATTATGGTCCAGAAGAGCATTAGCTAACTGTGGGATGTAATGTCCTGTATGATATTATTACAAATGTTAGTGAGAAACAAAATGTATGATCATGAGAATAGGGGGAAGCAAATTAAATAAATGAAAACGGGAAAGAGGAGCCAAAAAAGAATGGGTTAATTTTTTTTTTTTTTGGGGCATAGGTTATCTGCTTGGGGATAAATATTAATAAAATAAAAGGAATGAACCACGAGAGGAACTTTTGGGTAGTTCAATTAAATAGATAAGTTATTAGAATTGGGATTTGATAAGCATTTGTCCGACCTGCATAGCTTTCTCCAGTAAGGAACAGTTCCCTTGATCTGTAGGACGGAAACTTCTCGTGCCATTTCAGCAAGAACATATGCATATCACTGGCTGCCAAAACATAAAAAGAATATGTTCAAGCCTAATAGTAATAAATAAATAAATAAACATGAATACATTCTTATCTAACAGGTCTAAGATCTAAAATTTTGATGCATAATTATATAAATTAGTTCCAAGACATAATTCAAACAAGTCTTATCTTATGTTATACAAACGAAGAACATTGTAATATTAATATATGTTACACAAAGCCACTCTCCTTACCAGTGGATGCATCCCCAGTGATATAATCTGAAGTAGTATTTGAGTATGACCATCCAACTCCTGCAGGAGACTCCACAAAGAGGAGGTTGGATGCTACGAACGAAACAATATCAGCATCAAGATTCAGGAATCGATGTATGAGACCAGAATTCTCCAATATCAACAGTCAAAGACTCTCATGTCATAAAAATAAAGTTTTGCCATGTAATATATAAGCTACCTTTATTCCAAGACATTGAGTTTCTTCGGAGACCACGTCCATCACCTTCAGGATAAAAGGGTCCCAATTCAGTGAAGGCACCTCCCCCAATAGAGGAGCATCCCGGGCCTGAAAAAAGAAGGGTACTTGCTCTGAATTACAGGATTTTAAACTCTATGTTTAAGAGCCTCGTCAATAATAAAATATTCTCAAAAGGTGAAAAATATGTACATAGGTTGGTTTAATTAGCCCTTTAGAGTTTTCGAAAAAATTAAAGTGATGGATCTTTCACAAAAGCTTCTGTCAACTAACTCAACTGTGAACTAGCTAGAGAATCAATTCAAATATTTTATTCACGGGATCTGTGAGTGAGGGGTGCAAGCAAGCAAACAGGAATTTCTATGCTGTGACTGTGAGGGAGACAACACAACGTGAATTGGTAGGGACAAGTACAGATAAACAGCAACTACCTATACTTTTCACTTTTCAGCAAAAGATAAAGACGCGAATTGAGAAAAGGGTCAGTGTAGCCAACAACTCCCTCCCCTAAAAGATAATTCTTGGAGAGGGACGAAGCTGAGCAAGCTAGAGGCCATGGCAGGGTAGTTAGAGCATGAATGAAAGAAACTGGAAGAAGCAAACAAAGATGAAAACTTACGACTCCATTCCTCAACCAACCTTGAGGATTATTCACTTGAAACTAACAATGAAATCATAACAAGCTAGAACAGGAAGTCAAACCAATTAATCAACTAGCATTATATTATACCAAATGCAGAAGGAGCAAGGGTATAATGAATTAATTAATAAGTGTATAAACCAAGCAACCAACGAACCTCCATTGAGCCAAAGGGTGAGGGGCTTGTTGTGAGGGTCATGTTGAGCCTCCACAAAGTAGTAGAAGAGGCTCCTCCCATGGCTGACATCAATGTCAACATAGCCAGCATACTGCCTGAACCCAACCTTTGGTTGTCCAGGCAGTGTCACCACCAGGTCCTCATCTGGGTACCCTTCAACGCCAACACTGCCCAACAAGCAGGCACACCCCACCACAATCAACACCCCAACCAAACAACTCCTTCCCATTTTCCCAACACCTTCTCACAACACAGGAAAGAAGCTCCCACACCCCCCTTATCCAATCCCTTGTAAATAAATGTTCCTTGATCCTAATATATCTAAGGTAAGAAAAAAAATATATTAAATCACAACACGCTTCTAACCCCCCCCCCCTTCTCTTTTTTTAATGAAACAGAATGAAGGAAAAGAATTAAAAAAATATGTATGATACCGTATCTTTCATGAACAGTGTTTTGTACTTTTGTTAGTAGGAGTAAAAGAGAGGCACGTGAATCCTGTTATGCTTTCAGCTTTCTCACAAGAAAGGTACATACCCTACCTCAAGGTCTGAATTGCATAGTATATGGCCTCAAATGCATGCATGAAATGAATATATAGCCCGAAAATAGAGACACACTCAACCAGAAAGTAACATAATAGTGGAGCTGGAGAAGGCTTCGACTAAGGAAGTGATTTCGTTGTTTTGGCTTTGCATTGGCAGTATCGCCTAGACTAACACTAGAGCCATAGGTTTATTAGATTAATGTCATTTGTGTATTAAAACAGATTCTAAAATTCGACATCACACAAAATAACTGGAAGTGACTAGTGAGTACAAGTTATAAAACTTTTGTCTATTGATCTATAATTTTATTCATTGTTCTTATTATTCACTTTTAATTAATCTACAAAAATATCGTTAGTCAGCTTTCCAACGGTGCACAAAATATTCCAAAGCTGATAAGATAATGATCAAACAAGTCAGCAAGTCAAAGAAACAAGTTGGTATCTTCTTTTGGACTTATTTGGCTGGCTGGCTCACGGCTCGTGTTCACTGTACGGTTCTTTTGACTGGGGATCATCTTTTATGTATTTGTTTATTTGGTTTTCTTTTTTAATTCAGTTCTTGCGTGACACCATCCTCCAATCAGAGAACGCAGAATGAAACAGAAAGCTAAAATTGGATCTGTAATCTATTTCATTGTCTTGGAAGGCGCACCCCAATCTAAGCCGCACTTCTTGTTAGGCTATTTGCAACATTGATATTATTGTAACATTGGTATTCAAATAACATTTGCTTTTATCATAGTTGAATGAGATGATAATAAGGATGAGTGAAGATTATCATTTCTTTCCATAATAATAAAATAAGTGTGCAAATAAGATATTTAAGTGTTTAGAAGATTTTAATGAGATAAAATTGAATTGAATTTTTATATTTGAAATAAATTAATAAATTAAAAAATTTAATTTAATTTCTTAATTTATAATGGGTCTAAAAATAAATTAATTTAATTATTTTTACTATTTTATCTTTCATTAATAGGTTAGGAACAAAATATTATATTTAAATATGATTATTTTAGTATTTCATTTATTAAAATTTAATTCCCACACCAAATCATATACTTTTGAGTTTGATTTTAATTCTTTAGTTTTGTTGAATTTAATTTCTATGAGAATTTAATTCATTTATTAAGTTGTTTTAAAGTGTGAAATCAATTCAATTCAGAATTTCCAAATGCACTCACTTACATAATAGGATGAAATTATTCAACTGATTGTGTGCTTCTATCTCACTCGTGTCTTACTGTTGGAGCCGGCTTATACTTTATTGTATTTAGAAAGAGATGAGCAAACAGGATGCAAAATATTTGTATGTAAGAGGCGCTCAATTTGACGAAAGCATTACCACTCATCCTATCGATAATTAGAATTAGGTGCATTTTTAGATGGCTAGGGAAAATTAAAGTTTAAGAAAACAAAAAGCACTAGTTGAAAATGTTTATTAATCAAGACTGTGCTTAAAAAATTAGTCTTACAGCTGTGTCACAAGAAATATTTGATCAAAGAAAGATAAACATTGATTCTACCCATATTGTGGTTCGGACTTCGGACATTAATTTACTGTAATATCTTCTCTGAGCTGTACTTTACTGAAATACTAAAAGGGAAAATCACGTAGGACTGCATATGATTTTTATGTAAACTAAACTAAATGTTAATTACACTTTTCCGTTTAAAAGGTGGTCCAATAAGGCTTTGTTTAATGGGTCTGATCCTACTTTTGTCTCCTACTGAAGCAGGCCTTGAATACCAAAGGATAGAGTATATTGTTGCGTCGTCTGTATAATTGACCATGAGATTTTACTAAATCCATCAACAAACTACAAACTCATCGTGATGTTATCTGGTAAGAAAGATTAAGTGCAGCAGCATTGTCAGTAATGATACTAGTTGTCTAAACAAGGGACGACTAAAAGTTAAGAGAACAATCAAAGCATCTAGCAAATTGACTACTCTTTGTCCCAAGAGAACAATCATAGCATTTAGCAAATTGACTTCTCTTTGTCCCAGTTGGCAATTATAGCACACATGCAAAATGATATGCGCATTTGAATTGATACATACATGGATAAGAATCCTAGAAAGCCTTTTGATTTTAGTACTTACTGCATTAGGTTGAGTGTCATTTCTCTTCCAAAATTCCAGTGAAAACAAAATGTACACAGTGACGAGGAAACAAAGCTATGAATGGGGAAACCTAAAAATGGAGGCAACAATTTTTTCGATAATTATTAAAACACTCAAACACTCTTATGAAAAGAGTGAGTAAGGCATAGAGAAAATAAAGCCAAATTACAGCCATCCAAACCTACATAACAAATACACCTAATTTGAAAGTAGATCCTCTCCATCCCTTTCGCATTGCCATCAAGGATGAAAAAGGTTATCTAAAGTCACAGCCCCTAGTTAAACCACTCAACTTGAAAAGCTTTTGTTTGCTCTAAAGACCAAACTTGGAAAATCTCCTTATTCAACGAACTAGTGAACACCAAAGATGAGTTTTTAACTTCGTTTCATGTTAAAAAACAAATTCCTATCGTAACCAAACTCCTAAAAATATTTATCATGTTCTTTGAGCCACTTTGCTAAAGTCATTGAATTAGACTTAAAAATCACCGACTCAATATTCTTTCTTACCACATTAGAAATGTAATTTATTGCCTTCTCTAATGACCTGATTTCAAGCTTCTGTTTATATGTTAGCTTTCACATCATCTATTAAACAACAAAGCCAGACATTTTCCTTTAATACCAGCATGCCTCCTATAGCATAAATGTCTCTCTGGGCAATACTTGGCACATACCCACCAACACATGTCACACAAGGGATGCATAGATGAGTGAATGTTATTCCTAGTTAAGCATACCCCTTTTTCCTTCTTTTGGTCCTTGTTCTTTGCTAATACTTTTACCCATTCAGACCAATGAAACAAAATTTTTTGTTGCAATAATTCTTCATTTATAGACTTATTTTCAAACACCACTTTATTTCTTAAATTCCATATGGACCATATGATAGCAAAAAACAAAATGGTCCGCTCCTCTCTACGTTTGCTTCCTGTTACAACTCTCCCTAAACTTCAAACATAGATTTAACATCAAGCTGGTACACTCCCAAAAAGTCTAGTTTTTTGGATAAAAATTCCAAAATTTCCACGAAGTTTTGCAATGTAAAAAGAGGTGAGTAATAGATTCAACACATAAGTCGCAAAAGGCGCACTTTCCAGAATTCTCCTGAATGATCCCAATCCTGAAAAGATAGTCTTTTGTCTTCAAATGCCCAATCAAAGCAAACCAAATCATTAATTCCACTCTCGAAACTAAACCCCGCCACAAGTTTCTGAAGATGCTTTGAGCTTCTAGATGATACCCTGTCCTGCACCTAGTTGGTGAATAAAGGATTTGACAGTGAACTCACCACTTTGATTATGTTTCCAAACTCATCTGTCCTTTGTACCTAAAGAAAGAAAAACCTGTAAAATAATAGAGTTTAGATGATCTAAATTGTTTTTCTCCCTCTCAAAGAGTCTCTTCAAAAGGATATTCCACGCCCACTCACCTCCGCTCAGAAACCATACTCAGATATCATGGTTTTTTTTTGGTCGATACTATATATAGTCGAGGAAAAACGGACATGAGACATGCATTCCCACCCAAGGATCTTCCCAAAAATGGGTATTTTTTTTCCATCTCCTATCAGCATGCACAACCCATTTGAGACTATCTTTTCCACCTCTGAACTCATCTTCCAAACATCACAAATAGAATGCCACACCCTGCCTTTCATTCTACACGTTGCCCTACTATAGGCTTATTCAAATCAAGATCATTACATGACCCAACCACCCTCTTCCAAAGAGTATTGTCTTCCTCTACATCTGCACCACCATGCATTCTTTTGAAATATATCCCCTACCCCAAGTCCTCTTTCATCTTTAGGCCTTTGAATAACGCTCCATTTCACTTAGAGTCGGCTCTTCCTGCACCATTTGCCCAGAAAATTTCACTGCAAGGAAATAATTTTCTTTGCCATTGTCTGAGGCATTTTAAACAATCCCAAGAAGTACATTCAGCAGATTATTTAGCACAGATTTGATTAACACCAATCTTCCCACCCTGGACAAAAGATTTGCCCTCCAATTATTTAACTTGCTCTCAATTTTGTTAATGATGGGCTGCCAAGTAGCTATTCTATTTGGGTTTACACCCAAGGGGATCCCCAAGTATCTAATAGGTAAGGACATCTCTAGCATCCATCAAATTCTGCATCCTTCTAATATCCTTTGATTCACACCTTATTGGTATCACAATGACTTTGCATAATTTATGTGCAATCCAGACATTAAACCAAAGCAATTTAGAATCATCTTATAATTTTTGATGACATTATCGTTCACTGGGCAAAAGAGAATTGTATCATCTCCAAATTGTAGATGGGACAACTCCACACTTTTCTTCCGACTTTAATATTTTCAATAAATCCAAGCCCCTTTGCCTTTTTTAGCAATTGCAACAAGGACAAAGAGAAAAGGAGATAGTGGATCACCTTGTCTTAGTCCCCTTTCCATTCTAAAAGGTTTTATAGGGGTCCCATTGATCAGAATCGACATTGATGCCATGGATATATATTGCTGAATCCATTTCCTCCACCCAGCTCCAAAGCCCATCCTTTCCAACGTATGATCCACGAAGCTCTATCTAATAGAGTTATATGCTTTTTTAAAATCTAGCTTCACCAACATTCCTTTTTTTTTTTTTCAACCAATGGACAGTTTCATTTTCAATTAAAGCGCCATCTAATATCTGTCTACCTTCAACAAACACGGTTGTTCTTCTCCAACTAGCTTCTATATAACACCATTTAGCCTTTTTGATAACACTTTTGCAATAATTTTGTATATGCATCCTACCATGCTGATATAGGTCCTTCACCTTCTTTCCCCCTTCAACCTTTTGAATTAATGTTACCCAAGTCATATTGAGAGATCTGGGCAAAGTGTTTGAAGCAAAGAAATCCCCGCCATTCTTGCACAATCTTCTCCAATTGTATCCTACATTTTACGTATAAAGTTGAAGTTATATCCATCAAAACCAGGTGCTTTAGATGGGTCACACTCCAGATTGTTTGCTTTATTTCTTCCATTGTCGTGCTACTTCAAGGTTACCAGCTTCTTCAGCTGTAATTTTATTCACCAAGCCTTCTAGGAATGAAATATGGGGAAGTTGTTTCTATTTATACAGCTCTTTAAAGAACAGTCACAACTTTCTCTTGATCTTTCTTTGGTTTCTAACAACACGCCCACCAATACTCAGTTCTTGAATCAACTTCTTCCTGTTCCTCATGTTAGCCATGCATGGAAGTACTTGGAGCTCTTGTCAATCTCTTTCATGAACTTCTCTCTTGATAATTGTTTCCAATATATCCCTTTTCTTTCAAACCAAATGTCAAGTTGGTTTTTAAGAGCTTTTCTCTAGTTAGCACCACCTCGATACATCTCCATCTTCAATGGCCACCTTCGTCTCCTTAATTCTTCTTCTAAATTTCTGATTTTGAAGTCAATATTTCCAAAAACTTCTATGTTGCATTTTTTCAGAGGTGCTTTAAGCTCCTTTAATTTTGCCCCAAAATCCAGTCCCTGCATCCTTTCCACTCATTTTGGACAAGTTTTTTAAAGTTGGAATTTGAGAACCAAATTTCCATAGATCTGAAGGGTCTAGGTCCCCAATTTGCATTTGTAGGTGATAAGGAGAGGAGCATGGTCAAATCTTAACTATTAAGGTACTTTACAATCTGGGAAAACTTGGCTCCATTCTGCTTCCATCAAAACTCTTTCCAGCCTACTACAAGATCTACCTCTTCACCAAGTGAATTTTCTATTTGATATAGGTAGATCAATTAGATGCATGTTGTTGACCTAGCCTTTGAAGTCTGAACTTTTCAATACAAGCCGTTACCCCAACCCTCCTTTTCTTTCGCCTGGATCTAAACTTCATTGAAGTCCCCCATTGTTAAGAGGGGAACGTCAACACTAGCTCTCACTTCGCACAGTTCTTGCCACAATTGTTTCTTGCCATTTCTATCTAAAGCACTATATACCAACATTATTGCACACCTGAAGTTTTGTTCGACCAAGCTTCCTCTTAAACAAACCCATCTGTCCCCTTTTAACACTTGTTCATCTTTAAAGACTTCTGGGTCCTATAGACAAAGAAATCCCCCTCCTGTATTTATTGCATCTATTGAGACAAAGTTACATTTTGTGTTCCCCCAAATCTTGCGAATCATACTTTCTAGAGTACTTTTAGCTTTTGTTTCAATAAGTTATATCAGCGACAAATTATACCTATGAATTAACTCCGTCACCACACCTATAATGAACTCTGCTTCACAGCCATAACGCTCGATATCTGATTCTAAAATATAAGTATATCTGAACAAAGAAGAGCCGGGGCATTGAAGTGGGCACCAATTTTTATTTCTTTTCAGGAGTTAATATGTGAGAGCTATGAAATTTAAGTGACGATATGGACACGTAATTTACAGGAGACTTGTCCAATGGCTGGCATATCTCGATCCAATCGACCAGATGAGCACTGAGCTGGTTCATGCTAAAAGTCAGAGTCTGATTAATGAGTAAAATGTTTTTGTGGCACAATCCTCGTTCGTGTGTTGTGGAACATGGATTTTCAGAACTAGCCACTAGGGCATTAATAATAATAATTAAAAAAAAACAGCTTTGCAGCACAGTAATGAACTAATGACCAATGATAATCGGAAGTACATCAACTAAAGTGTTTGATGATAATTCAAACTATATTTTAGTTTGGAATTCTTGGATTTGTTTTAAGTTACCTTACTTTTTCTTTTTCTTTATACAGGGAAAAGACCCTAATACAGTTTCAACATACATCTATAGTAGATGTTGCATTCTATGCCATGATGCCATAGCCTCCCCATGTTTTCATTGATTTTCTCCCTTTCATTTCCCATGAAATAAACAGTTCAGAAGAACAAGAGCGGCAAATGAATGAAAGATTATTATACAGCCATCCACAATGCAAAGTTGCCAAGTCCCATAAGTGCAAAATTGAGGTAAATTCATAACAAATAATAATATGTGTTAACTGTCCTCCTAATTATCTACACATAAAGTTCCTTTATGTGCCCGTACGTCTGCAGACATGAGACATCCACATGAGAAAGATGGAGATCTAGTTATCTATTGTCGGGGAAAATAAATTATTCAAATATCAGAGTGCAACCGTACTAAACGTAGGGAATCAAAGGGAGTACTTAACCGCCATTCTCTTTGCTTCTTATTCAGTGGTCTTCCTTTCCCTCTGTTGACTCTGACATCAGCTATACCCCACGTGCAACATTTAGTTTCCATGTCAAAGGATTCAAGTCTGAAGACGCCATCACCTTCTGTAGATGGATTATTTGAATCATCAACAGTGGAATATTTCACATATATAGGCCGGTCCTTGAATCGATCTAGGTCGGTTGGAATCCGAACAATCCTTTCAACACCAGGAGAAGACACCTGTAGAAACACATCTCAGATATATAAAGCCAATAGAACCTACAAGAAGAAATATTAATAATCGATATTTCAGTCCCTAAGCATTATCCTTCAAATACAGAACAGGAGAGAAAACAAAACCTTGGCCCTTTGTGAAGAACATATGGTTCATTTGCATTAAATTTAAAATTACTATCCAAAGGTTCTTGTGGGTTTGATTAAGCTTCAAGTGAAACTAATTTAACAAAAGAGTACTTCAATTTTCATTTGCACTCTCCAATATTGTTCATCGCATTAGTCTCGTGTTATACCTCTCCAACATAGAACGAAAGCTAATAAGATGGATGAAATGGTACCTCCAAACTTATATTATCAGGAACAAATTTGGCAAGTTCCGCTTCATCCAATTTTGCTCTACAGGTTGTAGAAAAGGCTTCAATATCTTCCATGCTGGGGGAGCCAGATCTATTGTATATGGAGTCAAAGCTCAACAGTTAAGCATATAGCCACTATAATAGCAAGTTCAGCAGTTTATGTGAATACAAAATGGTTATTCAAGCACACATTGCATCAAGGAAACACAAAATGGTACAGATTATTAAGTGCATCCTCAGTCAAAAGCCAGATTAAAATTAGCAAATTTTCTCCGCCTCACCTCCACCCCAAAAAAAATCCATTCACTGAGCAATGTACAAATAGCATTAACTACTTTAAATATAAAGTGATACATCCCTTATGCCTTATGGGTCATTAAATAGCTTTGCACTCACAAAATTTGATAAAGCAGGCACCTCACATCCATCCAATGTACATTAAGCCTATGATATATAGTGTGTTTTTTATTCCTTTGAACCCAGTCGGGCATTCACAGGAGGGAAGAATTGTTTTCTTTCTTCACAGTGCTATTGGGAAACTTGAAAGCCTCTTGTTTCTTCAGAAGGGAAGCTGCAACAGGTCCACATAGTGATTTTTGTTGCCATGCTCTGCACTTCTTAACTTACAGAGGTAAAGCCTCTTCCTTTTTTTACAGAAGATAGGAATACCAAATACTAACAAAATGCATTCAACATTTCCTTTTTTTCTCTGGACCTACTTTACATATAAAATTTCAACAATTGCTCAAATCCTGACCAAATGGTTCCAAAGTCTCAAATTTAGTCAAACACTGTCTCAGTAAACTAGATATGAACAAAGGAAATAAGACTCTTAATAATTATGACAGTAAGGAGAAAACAACCTAAAAGATAGATAAAACATCAACACCTAATGTAACATTACTTCTCAGGGAAGGAAACACTGCTATAGTGTTATGTAGATCCTAAATTTCACCATATAAGTCGTATATGCATCCATCACTACAATTTCCTAGATACATAGATCTCTACATGCGTTCTTCCAAAGACAATTCGACATATCAATGTTCCTTTTTATTTTTAGGATATCCAGCATAATGTATCCAATCATGAATTTAAACTTGTCCTCACTAATTCATAGAATAACAGTTAGATAAAATAAGAAAGGATCCATCACAAACTGCACAGAATAATATGTATTTAATTGACAATGCCCGTCAAATAACAAGCCCGACCGACAGTTTTTGGAAACCTTATATGAATCACGAATTGTACATTTCACAAACTATGATTGAAAATGATTGAAACAGCATGAACTCCAACGTCCCCCATGTGCATTTTTCCTTCTAGTCTATAGTAAAACAAAACAATAGCTTTATCTATTTTGGACATGATAGTAATCGTATCTTACTTGTTGGAAAGCTTCTCAATGCGTACTTGAATGGAGGAATTGACCAAGGTTTTAAAAGCATAAATTTGCAAGTCCCCATCAAAAGATGCAGTGACCTCTTTAGCAATGGCTAGTGCCTTCTTATCCCACCATGTCCCAGCAAGGGAGATTCCCCCACCGGCGCCGCCATCACCTACCTTCAAAACGCGCACAACCATATTGATATTCCTCAACAAAATTTAAATTTTTCTATCAACAACACACACACACACAACAATACAATACCAAATACCAATGGTGTTTCCATCACAACTTACATAGACTATTCCATCCCCGTCTTCATAGTCCTCTTCTTCATCGCCCTCATCAATAACACGATCATCATCGATAACATCATAATCATCATCCAGAGATGCCTCTGTGTGAAATCAAGAATTTCAGTTAGAAAAAGGTGAGCAGTTGAAACACATGGGACAGTAGAGAGAATGGAAGGAGGTTTATACTGAAATCGAATTCTTCTTCGAGGAGTTCGTCTTCGTCTTCGTCTTCTTGGTCGAAGGATACTTCTTGGACGATGGAAGGTTCTAGAAGGGGCTCAGAATCGGAGGTTCTCTTTCTAGCACGTAGGGTGAGAGCCATTCTGTTGGGAATAGAAGGAAATGTGCAAAAATGGGAAGAGAAATTAGTTGTAGAAGTTCTGGTGAGAAGTGGTAATGGTGAAGGTGTCAAGGTCGAAGCTTTAATCAACTCCATTCCTCTGTGTGTGTGTGTTTCCAGAACCTGCACTGCACTTCAATTCTGGCGAGCTTGCTTCCTTGCTAGTGCAAAGAGCTTAATAGGTGTTGCAGCTAGCTAGCTGTAGTTGATAATGTCAATAGCGTTCAAAACGGCGACGTAGTGTGGGTAGGGTTACGCGAGTTGCCTTGAGAGATTTTTTTTTTGCTTATTGTAATGCAAGGGGCGGAAGCCCATACATTCAATGCTGTTATTCTATTTTTTGGGCTACTGGGAAAATTTCGAAATTTTTTAACAAAACCATCTGTGAAAATGAAATTTGGGTATTGCCATAAGGAGCTAATGCTTGCGACCGACCAAAAAAAAAGCCTGTTGCTGTGATTGGAATTTGGAACCCCAAAAAAATGTCTCCATAAAATGATTAGCTAAAAAAATCATATTATTACAGTCAATAAAATAGAATAAAAGATTTTTCCTTTTTTTGTGTTGAGATTTATTTTATTTTTGTTACAAAATTGATCGGATAAATAATTAATTTTTTTTTATGTGAATCATATCACTCATTTTTCCATCTTAATTAATAGGGTTATTTTATTTTATATTCTTTTAGGATATAATTTTTATATACTAACAAAGAATTTTTTATTTTTATTCAATCACGCATATCATATCACATTAACAAATGTGCTTTGACTTTTACATTTGTTAAATTACGTAAAAAAAAATTACACTCAAAATTCACTTAGTTTTTTCGTTCTTTTTTTTTAATCTGAAAAATTCACTTTAGTTTATTCAATAAGAAATCTTATGAATCTTCGAAATCAAAATAAAAATGCTCATAAAGCCAGGGAAGTAAATTAGGTAGGAAAAAAAAGAAAGCCAGGTAATTGCAATAAAAATTGGCATCGGCGTTCCGCACTGAGCAATTAACGACTTGCTTTTTGGTCCAAAACGGTGCGTTAGAGGTAAAGGCTCGTCGTCCTCGCTCGCTCGCTCGCAGAGTCGTGGATCTGAATTGAATTCTGAACCCCGTCTCCTCTCAGGTTCTCTGCTCGCTCCCACTCAGATTCGCACCCGCGGTCGTCGTCGATTGGAACAAGATCGAGATTGTTCGAGTCAGCACAAGATGGTGCTCACGTCCTCTGCACGTGATTACATCAACCGCATGCTGCAGGACATCTCCGGCATGAAGGTTCTCATCCTTGATTCCCAAACGGTACACCACTCTTTTCCCTCACGATCTTTCACATTGTTGCCAAATCCGATCGAAATTTCAAACAAATTGATTATTTCTTAATTTATTTTTTTTTTCACTTTTGTTTCAATTATGATCATTTCATTGATTGCTTTGATTTTGGTACTGGCGTCGTTCAATACTGTCTTATATTATGCTTATGATGTTGATGTTATGTGAATCTGTTTGCCTCAGTTTTGTTTAGGAGGAAATCGGTGTTACTGTTTATGGCGTTGAGTCTATGTATGTATGTATGAATGTATGTTTTCTGAAATTGATGATGGTGCGGTGCAGGTGAGTATTGTGAGTGTTGTGTATTCACAGTCAGAGCTTCTTCAGAAAGAAGTGTTCTTAGTGGAATTGGTTGATTCTATTTCCAACTCAAAGGAATCCATGTCTCATCTCAAGGCCGTTTGCTTCCTTCGCCCTACATCAGAGAATATCCAGCACTTGCGCCGCCAGCTCGCTACTCCTAGATTCGGAGAGTACCACCTATGTAGGTTCATCAAATTTTGTCTAGCTAGCTTGAATCCTAGAGAAGCTTAAATATAGTGCAATAATCCTTCCTTAGGAATTTGATTTGTAATTTTCCCAGAGTAGTGATTTCTCCCATTGATTTGATTGAAGACACTTTGTGAATCCATTCTGAAATTACAGTTTTCTCCAACATATTGAAGGACACTCAGATTTACGTACTTGCTGATTCGGATGAACAGGAAGTTGTCCAGCAAGTTCAGGTAATTTTGAACTGCAAGCTAATTTTGTGATGATTGATGCTTGTGTAAGAATTTATCTTAAAATAGATAAGAAAATTACAGGCCAGTTTGTAGTATCATATTGATTATGGAATAAGCCCTGGATGGAAGGATATCCCCTTCTTTCTTATTCCTCCTATAATTTCGATGTTTTTATATCCATTGTATGCCTTATTTGATAAATGGCTGAACGAATTGTTGAACTTGAAGACTTGAACTCCCTGCCCTTTATGTTGTGATCTCAAATGCTGAGGTTCAATTTACAAAGTTTAATTCTGATGTGGTTGTTGTCCTGATCATCCAGGAGTTCTATGCTGACTTTGTTGCAATTGATCCATATCATTTCACTTTGCATGTGCCTTCAAATTACATTTATATGCTCCCAGCTATGGTAGATCCCTCGACAGTGCAACGCTTCTGTGATCGGGTAGTTGATGGTCTGGCAGCGGTCTTTTTGGCATTAAAACGGAGACCCGTAATTAGATATCAAAGGACATCTGACATTGCAAAAAGGATAGCACAAGAAGCAGCTGTGAGTAGATTTTGTGACGTAGCTATAAAGCCACCTTGTCTAATTGTATATATGCATTTTAGCTCTGTGGTTATTTGTTTCTGCAATGATTTTAGGCATTTTTGTTTTGATCATTTCTACTTTTCTGAATCACAGTGCATAAGTCTGAGCATATGCATACTTCTGCACTCACATAGCCATTCTGTATGAGTCTATGTTCTTTTGGCTGGCAAACATGTATCCTAGCACGTCATAATTTATCATTGATTGTGTTGGCATGCGTAGTGAAAACTAATCTACATTATTGGGCTTGAAACAGAAACTGATGTACCAACAGGAAAGTGGTCTTTTTGATTTTAGGCGAACAGAAGTTTCACCATTGTTGTTGGTGATTGACAGGAGAGATGATCCTGTAACCCCATTGCTAAATCAATGGACCTATCAGGTATCTGTTAAATTAACACTAAGAGTCTAGTGCTTACTGACAAACTTACAGCTGAGTAATCTGATAGGTCGTTTATTTATAAAGTAATTATTGTTTGTGGCATTATACTATACAGGCTATGGTTCATGAATTGATAGGAATCCAAGACAACAAAGTGGACTTGAAATCTGTTGGTAAATTTTCAAAGGATCAGGAGGTTAGATACATTCCTTATGCTGGATAATTATATTAGCATTATATTGCAGTCTCGATTTTATGCACATTGCAAAGTAACCTTTGTGCTATTTCTTGTCACAGGAGGTTGTGTTGTCATCAGAACAAGATTCATTTTTCAAAGCTAACATGTATGAGAATTTTGGAGATATTGGTATGAACATCAAGCGGCTGGTTGATGAATTTCAGCAGGTGGCAAAGAGTAACCAGACCATCCAAACAATAGGTGTGTACTTCTTATTCTATTAAATTTCAAAGTAACAACATTCCTTTAGCTGTTACACTTATTTCTCTACATGGCGCCACAGTATATGATTCATTGATTTATGATTTGACTCTTGTCAGAGGAAATGGCCAAATTTGTTGACAATTACCCTGAGTACAGAAAAATGCATGGAAATGTGTCAAAACATGTGACTTTGGTAACAGAAATGAGCAAGATAGTTGAAGAGCGAAAACTTATGTTAGTTTCACAAACAGAACAGGAGTTGGCTTGCAATGGAGGACAGGGGGCTGCTTTTGAGGTATAAATTTAAGGGCCTTAATTATTAAAAAAAATTCTCTTGCTTTTGTTCAAACTTCAAAAGTTATCAGATGACCATTCCATTGAAGCATGGAAACATGATAGTTAGTTGTACCAACTATGATAATTCCACTGGGGCTTTTCTTTGTTACATATGATATAAGTGATGGAAAGATTGGGATAATGCTTTTAAGTTGTCGAATGTTTGTTGTAAGCTCTGCACATGTGACTTTCTGCAGTATTCCTTTGTATGTCTCATATAAATTAGAATACTCAACTGAGCATTTTCTCTTTCCACTGCTACTATTTGTTGCAAAGGATATGTTATCCTTCTTGTAATTATTCTGTATGTTGTTTTCATGGGAAGTTGATTTGTTCACGAATGAAAAGAGTTATTGTGGCTTATTCTGTTCTCACCTAGTACATTCTTTTGCAATGTGGGACTGCTTGACTCATATTTGAATTCCAATGATGATATGGAATGAGGAAAAGGATCCATGGTGAAGTATAAGAGTAAACAAATCCCTGAATATTATCTATCTTTAGTTTCACCTGGCCAACATCCCATATTTAACATAACAGATTATATGATGCATAAAGCAATCTTATTGTTATCATCCCTCTCACATTAGAAAGCCATTCTGTTTATCTTTGTTATTGTTACTATATGTACTGATAACAGCTTCAAACTAACAAAGGTAACATAAGATCCAGGTGATAACTTGTCTCTAATGTACTCCTTTTCAGGCAGTGACAAATCTATTAAACAACGATAGCATATCAGATGTGGACCGACTACGCTTGGTCATGCTATATGCTTTGCGATATGAGAAAGATAGCCCTGTTCAATTAATGCAGCTTTTCAACAAACTGGCTTCCCGATCTGCCAAGTATAAACCTGGGGTAAAGTAACTAATTTATACTGCTGCCTCTCTTCTTGTATCCTTATATTCTCATGCATGATTGTCTGTCATTAATCTTGAAGGGATGTTGTCCACCTTTAAACCTTGGACAAGTGAATAGTGATGGTATAATCATTTTGGGTCATGGTGTCTTGTCATGTCTTTAGCTTTGGAATCCAGAATAAAAATTTACATTTGACTTGATTAAATTATGGATAACTGCATATAGATGGAAACTACCTTTTTTTTTCAAAAATGGACATGCCTACCTGAGACTGTTACTGATATCAATATGTTGATTGTGACACAACAGCTTGTCCAGTTTCTTTTGAAGCAAGCCGGTGTTGACAAGAGAACTGGTGATCTTTTTGGAAATCGAGACCTAATGAATATTGCCCGCAACATGGCTCGTGGATTGAAGGTCTGCATAGAAATATTATGATTACTATACCATATCTTTGATGATTTGAGTCTTCAATTCTAAAAGATTTTGTTTTGGGTTTTGCTGTAGGGTGTTGAGAATGTGTACACCCAGCACCAGCCACTTCTTTTCCAAACCATGGAAAGCATTGTCAAAGGACGGTTGAGAGATGTAGATTACCCATTTGTTGGAAATCACTTTCAACAAGGAAGGTTTGTTGCTATGAAATGTAACTCTTCTTTGTTTCTTATTTCTGAATATCTAGACGTCACTTGGTTTCTATCCAAATTAGTACTGCTGCTAGATTGTGGCCTGTTTTTAAAGTAATGTGATCTTTAATTGAAGTTATGCTAATATTATCAAACTACTAAAATTTTAGCACCAACTACTAAGTTGAATTGTGTAGAATACTATGACTTTGGGTACATATTAGTGAAGGTGCACCATCTTGAGTTGATGACATATTATTACTTGAGCTTTTGTAGTCGCTTCGCACACTTGATGTGCGCAGAACTCTGCAATTCTTTCTGTATTATACTGTTGACTGTTGAGTTTACTACTTTACTTTATCCATGGGACAGAACCTCATAGTAGATTGTTGGCTATGAACCCTGGTCTCTCAAGTGAAGACAAAATGCTAGCCTCATTCAGCCTGCCTAGACAAAGTTTTAATATTTTAATCTGTGCTGCTTACTATATATAACTTCAGTAATGCAGCAGCATCAATGTCACATGATTTAAGCCCTTGCAGCTTTGGTTTATACTCTATAACTTTCTTGCCCTCTCATAGTTGCATATGTAAAAAATTCAATTTATGTATATCCTGTATTTAATAGCAGCAGAAAGAGAAAACTATAATCTGAGAATTAACCTGGTCTGTTATCTGATAATGCTTATGATCTGAGTTCTTTTATCTGCTGCATTTTTAAAAGGATTGTTTAGAAGTTTGGAACTTTTTTATGTGAAGTTCTCTCTGTTTAACAAGAAGGAAATATCTTGACAGATCATATAGGAATGGGCTTCTTTCCTTAAGGGAGATTTTTCATGTATAAATGCCTGATTCAAGTTTCTAATATTTATCAATGGCCACTATAATAGAATTGTGGAGTAGTCTGAGTTGTGTTGTTTGTTGACTACATGACATGCAGGCCTCAGGAAGTTGTCATCTTCATTGTTGGTGGGACAACTTATGAGGAGTCACGATGTGTTGCTCTACAAAATGCCAGCAATACTGGAATTCGGTTTATACTTGGTGGCTCTTCTGTCTTAATTCTAAGAGGTATAATTAAGTCAATAAGATATTTTGGATTCAATTAGTGGCCATGTTCATGTTTTTTGTATTCCAATTGTGCTTTCAATTTGGCATGCTAACAGTGATGATAATTTTTTAATTTATAGTTCTGGTGTTGTTCTTGTGTTGACTGCAAAACTTGGAAGTAGTCATCGTTTGGGATTAGTTAGCTATTTTGATCTGTACGAGGTAGCGTTCTGGATTTCTTAGCAATACAGGTGTGTTTTATTTGAATTTGCAGGTTTTTTAGGGATTTGGAAGAAGCTCAAAGAGTAGCTCGTTCTAGCACCACTGTCATTTGATGTATATCGTGGCACATTTTGCATTTTGAGGGCTATCCAGATAAAACTTCTACAGCTTTAAGCTGGGAATTTCTGTCTGGCAACCATGTATATTTATAAAAAGAGTTGCAGAAGGAGCTAATACTATCCGACTCAGTCCACTGTTGCTGCACAAGATGGTCATCACTCATTAACCATTTATCAGGTTAGGTAGTAGTTGGCTGCTTGCAGATGAATGCGTTTGGAAATCGAAATACGAGAACTTAAAGAACATGCCACCTGCCCCCGCTTTTGTTCACTCATGGGGTTAAAAGTAGACACGGAACATATAGGAAACAAAGAAAAGACGTAAACCTTTTGTGTAATTTTCCTTCTACATTTTGGCTAATCTCGTCTAAATGGTTTTATTGACTCCTACCGATAAATGAACAATTTTGTATAATCTTGTAATGAATGACCCATTCTTTTGTATACTGACTGATGTATTCCATTTGTAGTTTTACGGCGCCATATTTTTGAAAGTTAAGGTTGTGAATTGTGATTAGTATTTGATTCTTCAGCTTGTTGATGGCTTTGTGCTAGAGATGTCAAAACGGATTCTTCAGTTGTTGATGGCTTTGTTGCGCTGTATTTTTTTAAAAAAATTCATAATTTATTGGAAAGAAATGCCAATATCATTGCATATTATTCACTCAAGTAAAACTTAAAAATAAAAAGTGTCATAACTCACACTATTAATAATAACATTTCAAAGTTCTGTATAATTGTTAATCGGCCCTCTGCAGTAATGTGATGGTTCATTTCTTCTTTGTGCCTGTTGCCATGCAAAGCTTAGAGCACGTTTTGAATCGGCCCTCTGCAGTAATGTGATTTATTTTCGGCAGTCCATTCAGGTTGAGCTCCAGGATGTTTGGCCGAAGGAACCTTAATGAGTCTTGGGCCATTCTTTAAGCACTCTACGGACAGTAACTCTAAACATTTTCTACTCGTGATGATTGCATAATTTGAATTTAAGTTTAAAGATTTAGTCATTCAGCATGCAATGAGTCAAGTACAACAAAAGTAATATACGTAAATAGAAGTTGTATATTCAGCTTCCAACAACAACGTTCTTTTCTCATGTACCGAAAAAAAAAAAAGCTTGCAAGAACATAATGTAAATATGATTAACTCGTTATTTGGGGTGGATGATATTCAAATTTAAGTAATCAATGTAATTATGAATATTACGTATGTTTAGCAATATTAATATAAAAAGTATAATTTTAAAGTAATATCACTATCAAGATTTATGTTTTATTCTTCATGTTTTTTTTTAATTAGTAGTCAATCTACAAAGAGATTAATTTTGATAAGTTGAAGATTTATATGTTCATTCTACTGCATGCTTCTTTTTTAAAGATTAGACTTCTTACATAATAAATAGTTGAGTCAAATATTTTTGCTAAAATGACATTTTATGGTTAGATGTATCTCTAGAAAAATTTATACTATCAGTATATATAAATTAAATCTATCTATAAAAAACTTTTCTCTTGAAATTTTCAAACAAATTAGTCAAAATGTTAGTCAGAATTGATATTTAAAATAAAAGAATATTGAGTAATTGAGTATCTTGTTTAGAACTAAGAATATATTAGTTTCACCACAAAAAAAGATTATATTAGTTTTATTTGACTGTTCCTTTATAATATTCTTGTTTGTTAATCATCTTTTTTTTTTTTGGGTCAGGTTAATCGTCTTTCCAAATGAAGATCTCTTCACACTTGCATATCTTAGCATATAGTGTGGCTCTTGACCGTTAGGTAATAATAGTGATATATAGCAGGAAAAAAAAATGTATTTCTGCAGGGTGCGTGTTAAAATACTTCATGATTTCTCAATCAAAGAGAGATCATGAGGCACTGTGCGTTCCATTCAGGCTCAGAACTGGACAGGAACCAAACAGCCTGCTCTGACTGTTTGGCAGACCGATAGCATAGCCACACAAAAACAAATACTGAATAGATGTTATCACATCACAACTTTTATGTTTATCAGTTTGTCCTAACTGCAAATAATAAACAAAATTAAAATTCCAATATATTTAATAATTTTCTTTTATGAAAAAAAAGTTAGCTTGGTAGGTCTAACGTCCCTATATCCTAGAGAACTCATGTTTTGAATTCTTACCTTACAAGAAAAATTCATCTGCAACTCAACATATTTTCATTGACGTAATCCCCTTGGGTTCAATATATTTAATAATTAAAATTTTTAATTTAACTGATATGTATTATTAGTTTAAAAAGTCTTATACATTTGTATATATAATCACATATTATCAGTAATAAAAGTTTTTAATTTAATCTTAATATCTTAAAAATCTTATAAATAGAAGTGTATAATTATATAATAATGTAAAATGTATCTTAAAATTAATCTCTAAATTTGAGTACTAGTTTAAATTTTATTTTACTTTTAAGAAAATTAATTTTAATACATTAATAATATAAAAAATTTTATACTGTCATATTATTATATATTTCTATTTATAAAATTATTAAAATAATAAATAATTAAATTAAATACTTTTTATTTATATGATAATATTTAATTGAATGTTTATTTATATTAAAAGAAAATATAAATTAAGTCTATTTCAAATGTGTAATAAACATATAAATACTAAAAAGCAAAAAATACAATCTTTCATTAACTGCGCCTTAATTTCTTCTGAGAACCCCCGTCTATTGCCACAGCCGACGTGCTTTGCCAAGCATTTGCGTTGATATTCACCCTCTTCTCAATTCGCCACGCACACACTGCTGACGTGGCCCAATCAAAATCTCCCACTTTTACCAAGCTGTTACGGTCTCCAATGTCACAGCCCTCACACTAAACGCCACATCACAAACCCTATATCGCAGTCATTCCAATGGACGGCTCCGATCGGACCTGTCACCACAACATCATCCGCTTACCAGTCACGCTAGCATCTCCCTCCCCTCGTTTTAATTTATTTTTATATTTTTTTCTCGAATTCATAAATATTAATTTCTCGATTTGTGTTTTCCACCGCCGAAGCAAAATTCCGTTTTGTTTATTTCGCTTTCGCTTTTCTCTGTCGCTTATCTGCGATTTCCGCTCCTCCTTTGTTGCCTTCTATTTTCCCGGAAAAATATCCATCTCGATTTTCCAGAAAATAGCAAAGAAGAAAGAAAATGTTGAGCCCAGGTTTGAACTCTCCTCAAATTTTCACCTTCCACGCTTTCTCCATAAACTCATTGCCACCCTTTCTTTTCTTCCTTTCTTTGCACCGACTTTTCGTTTCGTCGCATTGCTGTGTATATATCCTTTTTACGGTTCTGCACATACTCGAAGGTCTAGGGTTTTAGCCTTTTCAATTTTTTTCTCTCTCTCTTGATATTTATCTTACGTGCCGCGATGAAATATATGGTGTGCTGCATCGAGAATCACGTGTGATTTGCACCTTTGCGATTTCAGAATGAACCAATATTTTTTCTCTTAGTTGAAAATCGAGGGTTGTTGTCGTCAGATAGCATCTTTTTTTTTCCCATGAAATGTGAAAAGAAGGGTTGATTATAGTACTGTGCTTTTGTTTTAGCTTTCCTTTGACATCTCTTTCGGAATCTCCTCTGCTTTGCTCAAGTATATACTCGATTACCTATTCATTACTTATGCCCTAATTTGTGTTGCGATTATGTGTGATTGAAAGTGGAAATGGGTTTAAATATGGTTGTGGTCTTCAGAAAAATAAGTATTGTTAAACTTTTAATGCTAGTGGGAAGTAGAATTATTGTTTCTAAATGCTATGTTCATTGAATTGTTTGTTGCGATTGGGCACTCTTGGTGGGCCTGCTTGTGCTCTGTGATCAAGTATCTTGCTAAAGGTTCTTGATATGATGGCCGCCAGTTAATTGTTAGTTGATTACACGGTACTTTTGTTATTAAATGGTTGTATGCTTTAAATGTTTTGGACTGTCTTGTGGTAACAATTTCTATACATGATGAAATTCATCTGGTGGTTGGTTTTTTTCTGCTCTCTTCTCCTTTCAAACTACTGGCAATGTATATATAGTTATATACTTATTTAGAGTTTTGAGTTCTTGGTATCTTAAGGTGTAAAGCTAGAATGATGCTTCAGAGTTTAGTTTTCTGGTCCTATTGCGAATATTGGAGGTTGTGTTTCTGATTTTTTTTTTTTTAAATCTTTTAAGATTTATCGTTACTAAATCTTCTGCCATGGTAGTTAATGCTTACTGATCGAACTGCTTGTAATTGGTTTGAAAGACTACATTTGGAGTTCTTTTACTTCTTTAGTTCCTTTTTCTTTATTTTTTGATTTATAGTATTTGTTAAACAATCTAATTGTCTATGCAGGGTTGTTTTTGTATCTCAGTTTTGGTTTTCTATATGTATCAAAAGCAAACATCTTTGTCTACTGTTGATGGCATATGCTAGCTCTACATGTTGCATGCTGAAATTGAAGAATTGCTGTTGTTCCAGAAGGGTGATTTTCTTGTGTTATATAGCATATCCTACAGGGTACTGGTTGCCATACAGAAAAAAACAGCAGGAAGGAAAATTGAACAAAACAGAAGCTTTTGGGGGACTGCAGGCACTTCACATAGTAAATCATAGAGTTGATCAAAGGAAGACCATTTGTTACAGCCAATTCCGAGTTTCTGTTAATGGGTTTGATGGGTGTTCTATGTTCTTCTATATTTCTTTTTACACTCGTTGAGTCCACCAGCAGGAATATGTGGCCCCTACATGTAGGTGCGGAGTCCACAGGAAGCATCAGCTGGACAGTCTTCAGTTCAAGCATATTTGTACTTGTTGCTCTTGTTCTCTCCATGTTTCTAATATTCGAGCATTTAGCTGCCTATAATCAGCCTGAGGTTTCTTCTTGTGCTCCTTAGCTTTTGGGTTTTACTTGGTTTTCCTCCTGCACCAATAGTTTTACTTATAACTGCACCCTTTAACTGCCTTGGCTATTTCTTCTGAGTATTATATTTTCCTTTAATTTCATAATATTCTCTAATTTTCATTTCAGGAGCAAAAGTTTTTGATTGGTCTCATACTAATGGTTCCTGTCTATGCTTTGGAGTCGGTAAGAGGCGCACAGCAAAATGGCCAAATACTATCTGTTCTCTTTCCATCGTATCCATAACATCACTGGTTACCTCTTATTGTATGGAGTCTAAATAATTTTATGCTTACAGCTCTTTCATTATTGACTTAGCTTATTTTGCTTTCCTCTGGGGGTACATTGGAATTTACCTATTGTACTTGTTTGGTTAGGTTTTTCAGCTTTGCCGCTGTTTACCTAAAGGACTAATGGTGCATTTGATCATTAAAGGATTAATGGATCAGTGTCTTTCCCAGTCAGATTAAAATTCTGCTCTTTCAACTTCATAACATGCATTTTCATGTTGGGTTAATCCCTTTTTTCAGTTCCATTAACTAAGAATGATGTTTATGGTATCTAATTGACAATTGATACTTAAAGAATGGCTGCGTTGTTTTTATTTATAACATACTCACAGATTTTGTTCTTGTTTAGCTGATAATCTGAAAAACTTGGGTTGTAGTGAGTTGCAATGATCATTAGTGTCAGTGTCTCTGCTTTCTGTACATATGCATGTCTATGTGTGTTTGTGTATAGTATATTTTACTAGATTTAATGGTACCTTGTTAAGTTCTGGTGTTTACTTGATGCAGTTTTTGTCACTATTGGATTCCAGTGCAGCATTTAACTGTGAAATTATACGGGACTGCTATGAGGCATTTGCTTTATATTGCTTTGAAAGATACTTGATAGCTTGCTTAGGTATGTCAAACAGATTGTATACCAGGATGATTTGCATTAATTGTTGTTATTATTCATGTATATATATTTTCCATAAATGCAAAAGGGTAAGAATTAAGTCTTTTAATAAAATTCCTTCCTTATCTTCTCTTTAGTCTCTCAAGTCTCATTCAAAATCTGTGTGGGAGGCTTGATTATTATAACTCATGATAAAAGATGCCATAGATCTTCTCAAATTTTGAATTATGTTGGGATGGTCATGCTCTTTAATAAAAAAAATGTTTATGCCTGATTATAGGTGGTGAGGACAAAACAATTCAATTTATGGAAGGTATGAGCCTAACAGACTCCGACACTCCTCTCCTGAAAGAAGAATATGCATACTATGGGGTTGTAGAGCATCCATTTCCATTAAATTGCTGCTTAAGAGATTGGTATCTTGGCCCTGACTTCTATCAATCTGTGAAAATTGGCATCTACAATATGTAAGTTGGATTTTGGTGAAATGTGTTTTTGTTTCCATTCCCCATCCCAAGTTGGGCATGAAGAATCCATATCTTCCTTTTTACTGACTAAAAACCATGTTCCAGATGATACTGAAAATGATCTGTGCATTGCTGGCAATGATCCTACAGTCTTTTGGGGTTTATGGAGAGGGGAAGTTTGAATGGAAATATGGGTAAGATTATATTTCCTCGTGTCTTTGATTTCATTTGCTTTTATATAATGCACACCATAAATATATAATCTTAATTCTCAGCTACAAAGATTATTCTTGATCTTAGATACAATTTCTGTTTTATTGGGACTACCAATTTAAAAGATGAATATCAGTTATTGTTTTTACATTTTCTAATTCCTTTTATTTTGGGGTTTCAACAAAAAAAGGAGTGTATTTATTATGACCCTCATTGCATCCTGTTCTCTGATATGCTTGCAGGTATCCATACTTGGCTTGTATTCTCAATTTTAGTCAGACATGGGCCCTATATTGCCTTGTACAGTTTTATTCTGTCATTAAAGATAAACTGGAGCCTATCAAACCATTGGCAAAGTTTCTAACTTTTAAGTCAATTGTCTTTCTGACATGGTGGCAAGGCGTGGCTGTTGCTTTTCTTTTTTCTATAGGAGCATTTAAAGGGTCACTGGCTCAGGAGCTGAGAACACGTATACAAGACTATATGATTTGTATAGAGGTATGTGCTATTAATGCTTATTCTAATTGTGATTGTCATTTCTAATTTCATTATTAAATCATATCGATTTAAGGAGTACTGGTATATTGTATCATCTGCATATCAGCATATGAGAACGCTTTACAAACGAGACACAAGTCAAGACTTTCATCATTTCATGTGTGATCTATGCATGAAAACCTAATATATAACAAGATATTGTCGCCAAGAACCTAAGGGCCTGTTTGGTTTCTGTTTATGTTTCTTGTTTTATATCTCTTATTTTTTAGGATTTTGTAAAGAAAAAAGCAAAAAAAATAATATCCAATTTCATATTTTCATTTCTTGTTTTTACTATTTCTTTTGAAAAAATCTTAGAGCCAGAGTGAAAACAAGAAATGGCAACAATAAATAGAAACAAAAACCAAACAAGCCATAGGTTCTACTCTATATATTCTTGACCCGTTTTTTAGACCAATGAATGCTTTGCTAAATCAAACTGAGACAGGAATTCAATTTTGTTTTTTAATTTGGACAAGTCAGCTATTACACATATAGTATGTCAGGTTTCTTCTTTATCAAGCATGTTATTTGATGCCCCTGTTTAAGCTAAAATTTCTGATGGCCGTCTGGCCTTTTTTTAATATGTATATGATTCTCCATTTCGAAATTTGTTAACAGATGGGCGTTGCTGCTGTTGTGCACCTGTATGTCTTTCCTGCAGCACCTTACAAAAGGGAGAGAGGTGTGTCCGCAATGTAGCAGTGATGGCTGACTACGCATCATTAGGATCACCTCCAGATCCTGCAGAGGTTCGAGATGCTGAGCGCTCAACTAGAATGCGTCTGGGTCGACATGATGAGAGAGAAAGGCGAATGAAACTCTCCCATAATGTTCGTGATGTGGTTGTTGGAAGTGGTGAAATTGTGAGACAAGAACAATTGAAGTTCCAAACCTTTGAATTTTTTCACTTAACGTAAACTCATCTGGGCTGTTTCTGCTATCTTTTTATGTTTCAGATTGTCGATGACATGAAATTTACAGTTTCCCATGTGGTAGAACCTGTTGAAAGGAGCATTGCAAAGATAAACAAAACCTTCCATCAGATTTCAGAAAATGTGAAACGCCATGATGAGGAGCGGAGGAGGAGCACCAAGGTCAGGGATGATAGTTACCTTATTCCAATGCATTCATGGACAACAGAGTTTTCTGATGTTCATGATGGACTGGTGGAAGGAAGCGTGAGTGATAGTGGTATGCCCAGTGGAAAGAGACAACAACATTCTAAATCGTCAGCCTCCAGGATGAGAAGATAGTATTTGACAGCTTAACAATGTATATAGTTTTGCCCATATAACATAGCAAAATACAAGTGGATTCTGACCTCTAATTGTAAACCGAGTCGACATAGTCACCGGTGAGCCTTTTGAAACATGTACAAATATCTTGTGCCGGCTAATGATTTTTTTTTTTTTTTTTTATCAAACGAACTTTCGATGATTTTAAAATAAGGTAACATAGCTTATTTACAAACAGAAAAACTGATGCAGGTTATATGGAGAAGTTGCTGAGGGGTGATTACAGTTCCCGCGGTTATATCGAAAGTACGACTGATGGATCTTGTCTAGTGTTTGGACCACCGTCACGGGTAACCATTGTGTAACCTGCAAGTAAAGGGTTGACAAGAAAAGCTAACAACGATCGGAAAAAACTATAGCTAGAAAAGCTGACATTTTCAGCCGAACGAGAGAAATAAAGTTGCCCATCTTTTGTGTGTTATTGTGATATTTAAATTCTGATAAAGGGTTGCCTAAGGTTGGAAGGATAAAATAGTCAAAATATTGTGCAGTTAATTGAACAGCTGCTTTCCTTGCTCTTAAATTCTTAAATGGAAAAAAAAAAAAAGAGAACAGATTAAAACCTGACAATATTATCAAAAAGACAATGAAATTTGAACAAAAGCTACGATAGACTAGTGGTTCAAACCTGACAGTGCATCATTGTATTTATATCTATTAGATTTAATGTGACTATTTTTCTTTTTGGGTATTCTGACTTAATAAGATTAAACTCAAAAACAAGTCAAATCAAAACCCAAAAACATATATTGATATACTAATTTTTAAAAGAATGACGCTTGAGAATGAATGAATTTGGTGAAATGAACGTGTCTACGAAGTCAAATGAATGGCCATAATCTAGTACAGATCCATTAAAAGCCGAAGATCGAAGATCGGATGGCAATATTAGCCTGAATATTTTAAGC
Source organism: Dalbergia oliveri (assembly GCA_030441495.1). Classification (NCBI taxonomy): domain Eukaryota; kingdom Viridiplantae; phylum Streptophyta; class Magnoliopsida; order Fabales; family Fabaceae; genus Dalbergia; species Dalbergia oliveri. The sequence goes on along the minus strand of JAMLFY010000003.1, from coordinate 9,664,155 downwards.
CGCCGGATGCTAACATACACGTTAGCTATATAATACTCGCTTCATTTTAAATTAAATGGCTCTTTCACATTTTAAATACATTATAAATCAATGTATCCGGTTGAAATGGAGAGAGTATATCCCAAGATATTTAACTTTTTTGTCAACTTACTGATTCAGACATGAAATAATACCCCCATATCGTCTGCAGTCAACTTTATACATTAAAGGCAATTGTCAAATTTTCAGGTTCTACTTAAGCTTAAGCTAAAAGGGAAAATAGAGCTGTATAGATTTTCAGGTTCTACTTAAATCTTGAGAGCAATCTGTTGCCTTGGGCATGTTTTGAGTGATATACCGGTAAGATGGTTAGTTATTACAAACTAAATTGGCTTGGGTGTAAAGTTTGGGTGTGTGTGTGTCATGGGTGGGTGAGTATGCTCTTTCACAATGAAGACATGGTCGGCGTTATTAGAAACCTATCACAATGGCTTCGGCCCATGCGGTTTTGAATCTGGAGATATGGACTTGTTATTGATTATGCTGTAGGTCTGGGCATTACAGTTACTTGGTTTTGGAATCTCTCATTTTTTCTTTGCTGGTAGATGATAGTCTCCAAAGAGGATAAACATATATTGATTTGCTATCTCAAATCTGTTTAAAATATGTGGTCATCAATAGTGGAGTATAAGTACAAAGTATTGAGAATTATTGAATATGTTTACTGCTATTTTTGTAAGCGTTTGTTTTTTTTTTTTTGATGCTATTGGAGGGTCAGTATGTGTATAAAGAAAAGAAAGGAGGTAGACTATCTGAATCCTTATATTTGGTTGCTGTGATGATAAATTGGTGTTTTTGAACATGGATAGAATATATATCTGAATTTGAGGAGACATATTTTCTGAGCATGGATAGATTATGAATCTAAATTTGAGGAGTTAGTCTCAGTTCGATCAACATATCTCTTGACTTCCTTATACTAAAGGTCTCCTGTTAGCCTGTTTTTGTAATTTTCAACCATGTTTAGTTTCGATTGTTTTGTTTCTATATCGATATTTGCTTTTACTCCCTCCTGTGCGGGATTTTGAGCCTTCTCTTTATCAAAAAAAAAATCAATTTAACATAATTGATACATCATCATTTAAATGTATAATAATAGTGAGTAAACTGTAAATAAGGTTCAGATAATTATTTAATGTAAAACAAAAAAGGGGTCGATCATTTGTTAATTTATTAATTAAACCCGCCCAACTCATATATAGTTGTCAGTCTTGTCTCGTGCGGTGAACCTTGAACGCATGCAATAAAGAAAATAGAGGGTTCAAAAAAACTTTATTTTCTTTTTGTTTTTTAAAAGGTTAATATTTGCTGAGCATCATTTTCCGAACGATGGAATAGGATTATATCCACTTACGCTAAAAAAATGTGCTGATTTGATTTTTCCATCATGAAACGTTCATACTGTGCATGGTTTTTCAAATCTGTGGCTGATTTGATGAGTTTCTTTATGATTGTAAATAAACATATGATTTACAGATGAAACATAACAAGAAGACAAATATATTATATTTACAGTTCTATATATATATATATATTGGTACACCTTAAATAGAAAGATCTCAAATTTAACCCTTTTTTTTCACAAATAATTTACATGTTCATGATTTGTACATAGTTGCAGTTATACTAAAATAATTGCAACATCGGAGAGACTTCTATCACAAACGCAATTTACAACAATATGTAGTAGCTCCTTTGTACAAGAGAATAAGAATAAAAATATATAGAGGAAGCTTCTGGATAATAGGGGGCTTCCCCTGAATCAATGACATCTTGAAGAGCCTTCTCTACACTTGCATCTTTTCTTGCAAAAGTGGTATCTTATTGTCCAAAGAATCTGAGCTTTCGTCATAGATTTTTTCTTCGTCTCTTTTGATTTGTCCCACGTTAGGGTATAGTACCCCATTCCAATTATAGTTGCTCCTATCACGCTGCACAAATTTTATTATATTTGCAAATAAAAATTATTATATATTGGATACACACAAATCAAGTGAACCCAAATTCTTATGCCTAATAACATAAAAGAAAAAAGGATATATGAAAATATACATGTGTGGATGTGCTCTTCAAGTAAAAGAGAATCCAATTACCTCCCATAGTGAAGGCTGTTAGGGAAGATGCAAACACCAAAAGTGGTAGCAAAGGCAATACCAAAGGGCTTAAACAGTGGCACATAAAATGGACCCCTCATTTGGGTGAACCAAATTTGAATATTGGGACGAATCACACCTCCAAATAATGCCTGTGTAGCACATCATATAGCATAGCATATTTCTGATCAGCACATGTTAGAACAATATAATTGTGTTGATATTCAATTGTATATGGAAATGATATTCAATTTGTTGATACTTACAGTTAGAACAATGAGAATGAGGTCCATGTTACGCTTTAGCTTCCAAGCATTTGCGTCACTCTCCACTATCCAAGCCACTATTGCACTGAGCACAGTCCCAAGTAAGGAATAATATGAAACCACCTTCATTGGTTCTGGATATTGCTTAACAGTTTCCTTCTAACAGTGTGAAAAGAGAGAGATCACAAAACATTATTCAAAAGAAAATTTGATTTTTATGACTATAAATGAATAATAGAAAAAAAGGAGGATGTGAAAAAGTAGCAGAAAAAAAAACAAAAGGGGTACTTGGATAAAGTTCCAAAGAGCAACTGAGAAGGAAGCTGCAGCAAGTAAAATGCCACCAAGAGCCCAAAACTCGGCTGTTGAGGAGAAGACAAAAAGTTGCTTAGTGTGTCGAAGTTGGTGAGAAGAGGGTCTTATGAGTGGCCCCTTGAAGAATTCAGCTACCACTGCTCCCATTATGGATACCAGAACACCGATCACTTGGACTTGGATACCAGACCTTCTCAAATCCAACTCTGTCTCCCTGATTTAAAACAAGTACATCAATTATATTGATTCATCAGTTACTTATATGTGAATCAGCCTAATGTTCTACATGGCAAATGTCAAAATGAAGAGATACATAAAGAAACAAATCCACTGAAAGTTTTGATGAGGAACCTCAGAATGAGTGAGAGGAGGAAATTAAACGTTTGGATCAAATGGCACATACAAGTATTGGTGAACTGTAGCTTAGACCCAGGAATGTAAAGCTCTGTGTCATAGTTATCCTACAAAATCCCATCAATATAAAACAAAGTTACAAATATGATTCAACACTCCATGTTACAGAATAATAAGGGTTTCTTGAGTTGGTTAGTTATACTCATTTGCCTATGTCAATATTAACTCGTATTACTCACTTTCTTCTACCATTAGTAAAAATCATTCTCTCTGATCTCCCAAGCTTTGTGGCTTTTTGGTCATGTTGTTCCACAAACCATCTCAAAACTTTGAAAGAATCCATAAACAGAACAATGGTGCAGAGAAAGAACTGAGATCGAGAGAGAGGAGAGTTCCAAAGAATAAAGCTTGTATTACAGGAGTGTTATTGAATACAAGATGAGAAGAATGAAAATAGTTACGAGTCTGATCTAAGAATCTCCTGTATATACAAAGCCATAACCGAGCCAACTTAGCAAGCTATAACTAACTTACTTATAGATAAGTCAAGTTAGACAGTTAGTTAACAGTTAAGAAGTTAAATTACAGAATAATATAATTATGCTGAACCATTTTCAGTTAATACCATCTTCAGCACTTGATAGGCCCAGCTAACAAGTAGCAACTACTGGGGATCATCCCCTTATAGTATGCCAAATAGAATCTTGAATTCTGAGGCCTACTATATTTGAAGGTTACAAAAAGGCTTCAATTCAGTTCTTTTTTAAAGGTCCTCAGTACTCATCAGTAGATCGAGATACCATGAGAAAGAGAGTATACCCGGTAAAACCAAGGATCAAGAAGCGCATAAACAAAGAGAAAGTAAAAGATGACCGCTCCTTTCTGTGTAAAGAAGATAATAATGAAGATCAGAACTCAAATGAATCATCCATGCAAACATCTTCACGCATGCAGGTAACTAGCAACACAAACAAACACACACACACACGAGAAAGGAAGAGGAAGAGAGAGAGACCTGTCCCCCTTGTGTAAGAAAAAAGAACAAGGAAACAGTATTATAGTGGCCTGAGCATTGGTATAAACAATGAACACAAAAGGGCTCATTCCTTTAGTTATTTCAGTTTTTGCAAAAATTGTGAGTGCTATGGTGCAGCCTTCCATGATCACCATCAACATGAATGGCAGAACTTCCCATGTCTTAGTCTTAGCCTCCATTGAATTTCCCTTCTCTTTTGCTCTGACTTACAAGGTTTTTATTATGTTAACTATATATGTCGATGGAACAAATATAATAGTCTCTTTTAATTAGATAGTGACTTTGGAGTATCTGATATGTATCTGTCTTTGTGTCTGTGCCCCCCAACTTGGTGCTTGCACACTCAACATGGACAAACCCAAGTTGAGCCTGGATCTCTTGATTGAGCTGGAACTGAAAAGGCTTGATTTTGCTCTAAATATTAGAAGCAATGGTAAAGGAAGAGAAGAGATATATGGGGACCATGCATGGGGTAAGTGGTAACCCTTCACAGAATGGGGAAGCTACTTTGGGAGGAGAAGCTGCAACTCGTGTGTCCCAAATTCTTAAACAAGGGACCAAAGATGACGTCTGAGATGGTTTAAAATCATTGATTAGTATTTTTTTTTTTTTAGGTGGAACTTGTGGACATGTTCTCTGTCATTTGTCCACTCTTCTATTTGGGTCTTGATTTGTCATCTTTGCACTAACCAAGCCAGGGCAAAATAAAAAGTAACTAGTGTATATGTGTGCTATGGCTGGTTAGTCCTTGGCTTATATTATGTTATATATTTATATTACGTACATTGTCTATTATGATGCTAATGACCCACAGAATAATATATGAATATTTCTGAACCAATAAGGGGAAGCTTTCCAGTAAGGTTGGGAATGCTTTAGTGGCTGACATGTTTTGTGGCCCTACCATTAGAGGATTTTTATTTGGTGTTTGCTAATTACTGATATAACCTACCCATTTGCGCGTAATTAAGAAAGACGAAATCGGAATCTGAAGAAAATGCTTTCGCTGTGGAATCTTTTTTGTCTGTTTATTTATATTTTTTGTTTGAGAATCTTTCTAGTTTTGTCAAAACCCAGATGGATCAAACTCAACTTGATGACTTGATCGTATATCATGCGCTTGTCAAGTTGATGATGGGCCTATTGTTTCAAGCTTAATAAATATTCACGCTGACAGATGTTATTTGTACCTTATTTTGTGTATGATACCATACCAATTCACATTTTATTCATTATTAGATGACCTATAGACCTTATTTGAATGAGTTATACCTCATCCAATATTAGACACAGTGTGAGTTGACATGGTGTATCATTATATATAATGAGGATAAATAACATTAATTGAAGGAATCTATCATAATTTTTGTCTCCTTCTTCACATCTATATAAGGAAAAGAAGAATAGTCATATGAGATATTGAGTATACTCATATTTACCTCTATAAATGAATCTTGCGTATTAGAAATATATTTGACTTATGATCCATTGCTACCAGTTTTATTATTTCAGGTCTATAATTCTTGAGAAGGGCTTGAGAAAGTATGCTAAATTGATAATGCCTAAAGTCTTGTCTTGCCAAAATAAAGATTATATTCATGAGATAATAGGGCTCTGGCTTAGTGGTATCAAAGCTAAATGCTAGCGTCGTTATTCTTCCCTTTTCCAAAGAGGGAGCATGTTATATATGAAAGAGAGAATGAGTAAGGAGAAAATCAAACTCATAGATGGAAACTCCTCATCTACATAAACAACTCCAACTAACCTAGCACTCCAACCTTTTAAACGTTGTCCTCCAAAATCTCTATATTCCAGAATTGAATACAAAGACTCTTTCTTCCAAATTAGAAAATCTTATAGAATACTCCTATATGTCAAAGATACCTAGAGAGAAAGTATTGTTCCACTATTTTTAAGCCTTACAATGTCTTCGGGAGGTATAAAGGAAGCTTCAAATGGTCCATCAAGACACTTATCTTACTTCTTACCTCAAGTCAAGGAGTACATCCAAGCCATGAAGCTTGATAAGTGTGCTCTTTATACTACCAGGCAAAACAGGATGTTGATTAGGAAATTCATCCTACTTTAATCAAGTTATGGCAAAGAGAAGGATATGTTAGCCTTCATTTTGGAGCCATAAGGATAATACTGTCACACCATGGGAAAAAGACCTTCCAGTTACGTAAGTCACTTGATAGAATCTACCTTCAAGAATTATGAGCATGTTGTTATTGGAACTATTTTAACGACACTCAATGCTAGAAGTGTTGTTCTAACTATGTTCTCAAACTTCAATGTTCATGTAGAAGATACTCTTCCCATTAGATTCAAAATTAGGTTCAAGCTGTTGGAGCACCTTAAGATGAACCAACTCTTTCATCTCTTATGCATCAACTTATCTATAGGCTTCAAGATTATTACTTTGATCTACCTATTAAGAAAGGATTCAAAACAATGCTCTTATGGTTGTAACATTGCAGAAGAAGGTGCTCCTTCTATCATCCAAATTCCAAAACAAACTTCAAGAATATCTCTTATCGCTTATGCCACTTGAGCAATAATAAGCAATTATGAAGATTTCAAGAAAAATAGTAGCCCTGTTGTTGCCACTGACACAACCTTTAAAAGATCCATTGATGGAAATGTTAAAACCATGTTCAAAAGCCCAGATGCTGATGAAAGACCAACGACCAAGGTCATTGAACCTTTCATACTATGATGATCACTCTTGGAAAGGCCAAAGGGAAAATCCCTATCCATGTTGTTCAGGGAAATGGCAATATAATTTTCTTAGATACCATAAATGAACATTTCATGTAGGATCTCCCCCAATAGAACGATGTCATCCTTACTGTGGATGTGAAAATCAAGATGAAGAGGATACACCACGCTCAAAAGGCGCCAAAGGTGTAAACCTCTTGTTCAACCACAAAGAAAGTCAAACCCAGAAAATGGTCCATGGGTTGATATCAAGAAAAAGGCAGAACCTCTTTCTATCTATGAAGAGGCTCTTAGGATCATCAAGAAAGAAGTATATCCTCCTCCACCAAATGATCCTGATCTAATTTCCTAGCCACTGGTACCAAATGTACCAAATTCTTTTTCCTGCAAAACACAAAGTCCCATTACTTCTCAACTAAAAGAAATCCCATGCATGATGTTCACTTCCTCCTCAACCACCTATGAGTATGAATTTCCAACACTAGAAAGGAAGACAAACCCTACCACTAAAGTCTTAACACAACCATATATTCAACCTACTGAAGTGAAGCCCAATGGGCAGGATAAGCCTCTATTTCAAGCCGAAGAAGTGTTAAACAAACAGAAAAAAACTCCCTAGTTCATAACGAATCCTATAGAAGATTGATAAAAAATTTGATGAAATGTTGCAGAATGTAGAAACAAGACTAGGGACACTATTAGAAAAACTCAGAGATATTACAAAGACACAAAAGCCAAAATAGAAGTCCAAAAATTGGAAATTCAAAAACTTTCCACAAGAAACATTTATGAGAGTTACAAAACTTCACAACAAGTCGAAAAATTGTATAAATATACAAAAACTCTGCAGAGAAAGCCTAAGATAGATGAATACTTATTAAATACTTTTTATGATAATGATATAATTAAATAAAAATATAAAAAAAATTATACAACAAGATATGAAACCTAATAATATATTAAAATTAGAGTTTAATTTTGATATATTGACAATGTAAAAGAATTTTATACCATTATCTAATCAAACCTCTCTTTTGCATGATTTTTCAAGCAATGAATGTGGAAAGCAACCATATTGAATTTGTTATCATTATATTATTAGATAATTGTGTAAAACTTTTGTATACTAATAATGTATTCCAATTAAATCCTTAAAATTATACAATTAATATATTGAAATTAAATTCTTCTCATAATATCTACACATCATATATTGGTCAATGTTATTAAACTGACTTCAGATTTTCTTACCTGATGTATCAGGAAAAAAAAAAAAACTTGACATCAATATGATGGAATTAGTAGATTGCATTTATAATAATAAATGGTTTGGACTTTTCTTTGGCTTGTGTCACTTTTACATTGTTAAGTGAGAGAGAGAGAGAGAGAGAGAGAGAGAGAGAGATGATGCCAATGAGAAAGCCCGGTTTATAAAACGGAATCTTTTAGTTTAATTTAGTTAGTGGTTAATTTACAGCTAATCGTAGGTTTAAATGAAAAAAATATTAATCGAGTAATTATTACGACCTTTCTAGCAAAAACCTAACAGTTTATGATTTTTACGACCTTTCCGGTTATTCTCTTGAAAAATAGTTATCATCATCTACCTCATAACTATAGTGGCCGCATTACAAGCATCATGACCAAAATGCGATCATCAATTGTCTTCTAAAATGGGATCCAACGCGTCCATTACTGAGCGAAACTAGTTTATACTTATGATTAACAATTTGTGTCATTTTTCTTCAATTTTCAGTTTATTCACAAATTTGCTGCTCCCTTAGTCCCTGCCTGTAGGTACACGGAAATTTCTTGGAAAGAACTATTATTCCATTGAGGATAGGAAGAAATGTAATTCCGAGTGGCTCAATTGAGTCAAAATAAAATTGAGAGAACAACAGGAACTGCCTATAGGGTATGATTTACACATAAAACTCAATTATGAAAAATTTATCTTCATTTTCATCCTCCAACCAAACATAGCCTTGGAGGCAGAATTGTAGCATCCTTTTGAATGAACCAATGCCTTTTATATCTCTTCACCGCTGTGACTGTGAGTGTTTTCCTTCAATAGAGGGGTCTGTTTGCCTCTTGATTCCAAGCTTGTCACCCTAACTTGCTCAATATCTTTGGCTTTTCCCCACAGCACAGAATAAAACCCAACAACAATCACAGCAGCACCAACCAAACTGCATTCAAAGACAACAATGAGATTTTGTGCTGGATGAAATAAACTCAGCAGTACAACCAAACACAATCTACAAGAGATACACATATCCTACCTTCCGAGATAAAGTGGATCGCCGAGGAGAACAACGCCCACGACCACTGATATGACAATTCCTAAGGGCTTGAACATGGAAACAAAAACAGGTCCTGTCTGGTGCAAACACCAAGTAGCAATACCAACTTGAAATGCTGAGCCAAACACTCCCTGAAAATGTTTTAGGTATGATATTTGAATTCTATGTGAAGACGTAATGCAGCAGTTACTAGTTGTAGTTTACTTTATTTTTTCGTTTTTATTACCGAGTATAAAACTGAAAGCAACCTTAGCTTAGGTCCCAAGCTCCAAGCACCAATGTCTCTTTCCACAACCAAACAGGTCACAGCAGATTGAAAGGCCACAAAGAAAGTATAAAAGAAAACAACAATCAACTCTGCTGGAAATTTCTTAAGAATAGAGGCCTGAAATATATAAAGTTAAAATTAGCCAGCTGCAAGAGTATTTGCACTTAGCTAGTGGAAATACAGATCATGAATGCCATATCGCAACTTGGGAGCTTCACCTGTACAATAAGAAATGCTGAAGCCATCACACAATCCACCGCAAGAAATAATCCTCCAAGTATCCAATTAGGATCTTGTGAGGAAAGTGGCTGCAGAGATGAGTTAGCAGGTGATGGTTCCATCAGAATTGCAGGGCCCTTGTACAAAGTAGACACAAAAGCGCCAGTGATCGATACTATTGTTCCCAATGATTTGGCTATGCTGCTAGAGCTTCTCCAATCTAATTGTTCCATCCTGAAACCAGCAAGATGAATAAGTTAGACAGAATTAAAGCAGTGAACCACAGATTGAGAGTGTATACTATAGACTCACCCACAAACAATAGAGAAGCTTTCCAAACCCAGAGGAGTTAATTTATTGTTTTTTTTTTCAAGAGTTGCTGAAGATTTTCCAATTCACCAACCAAACTAAACTCATCAAGTGATCAACATATATGTTTTATATAAATGCAGAATCCCAATATATAGCTACATAAGATGCCCAAACTCCAAAATGACATTTTCATTTTCAATACTAGATACGGACATACAGTTGACTGTCAGTGTCAATTGAAGCAGTCATTTTTATGAATATAAAGAGGGCAACAGACTCTCATAAACATGAATATGCAGTACAATTGTTTCAATGTTTGACAAACTCTCAATGCTAGTTTAAACCTCAAAAACTTTTATAAACGCTGGCCTATATATACACGAAACAAAAAACAAGATGATTGCCGCTTGTAGATGTTATATCCCAGTTAACCCTTACAAATTACATATGGGCTTGTGTGCTATGCATCAACTAAGAGACAACTAAGAGATACAGATTTAAAAAGTTAATCCTATAAAAGCAGCATGTCTATTTCATTTGATCCAATGCAGTCATGCAAGGAAATGATTCATCCATAAAATTTTAAGTATAGAAATAGATGCGGAGATATTAGTGGGATAATGAACTGCTGCACAGCCATCACTCAAGACAGATTGTAATTTGACATGAACCCTTTACATCATCTTTAACTATGGCAATGGTTACAACAACAACCAAAAAAGTCTTTTCTCACTGCATGGGTCTGGTTACATGGATCAAACTAGTCCATTGCATCTTCTTATCTTAAACTATGTTTTGTAGACAGGATATTCAAATTTATGGAAATGATTAATCCAACTTCATATCATGGGTGGTAATACCATCATTCCTTTATCCAGGACAAAAAGAGTACTGATAACATCACAATATCTTAGAGGCACTACAGAAGAATATTTTTGTTTTTGTCCCCACAATGACAAAAATGTGTTGATAATGACAAAATTGACCAAAGATGATCAATAATTAATTAGCGCCGGTGGCCATTAATTAGCAACAAAGAGGAAATGTGATGAACCTGAAGACAACAGCAAGTATGAAGGTAAAGCCAGGAATAAGGTTGAGCATTGCGGTGCTAAGTGTAGCTGAACTGTAGTGAATCCCGGCATACCCAAAAGCCTGCGCCAGAAAACTGAAATAACCTAAATCAGAAACAAACGAATTAATGGTATTAGAATCCACAGCTCTATGTGGCCCAAGAAAATCAAAATTAAAAAAAAATCGAATTTATGAGCAAAGTTTTCAACTTTGGATTTGCATATGCATAATATTGATCATGTAATATATGGCAAAATGAAATAAAACTTGCCCGAGAAGTCCAAGCAAGAAGCATCCACAAAGGGTGGAAAACGTGATCGGAGGACGGTCAAATCTGGTAATTAGGATCAGAAGCCAGTCATATAAGGAGTGATTAATATTAATACTAATATATATAGTGAGGTCCAAGTTCAGTTGTAAAACAAAACAATAGCAATAGTATATATGAAGGTAGCTTTGGCTAATTAAATTATTACCTGTGGATGAAGAAGGAAGAAGGGAGAAGAACGAGGGCAGCAAGAGCGTTTGAGTAGAAGATGAAGATGAAATTGGACATGCCTTGTGCCATGACTTGCTTGCTGATTATGATTAACCCAACCTGAGCTAACTCAGCCATAATCATCCCCACGAACGGCAGTGTCACCTTCTTCCCCATCTCTGATTCTTTCTTACACTATATCACAAATTAAACTCTCTATCTACCTATGTATCCAGTGTTGTAGCTAGTATGTGCTTAAATTCTGTTTTGTTGAGTTCAGTTAAGTTTAAGGTTTCAAACCCAACTAACTTCCCATCCTCCCTCGCTCCTAACTGTTGCCTAGTCAATAAAGAGCAGAACCAACAAGTTGTGTGAGACAAATCTGATGCTCTTGGATGAGGACATTTTTCTTGGCCAAGTTCATTCTCTCACGAAAGTTTTCTGTAATGAGACAATAATGATTGCGAAGCCTCCTCTTTTTTTTGTTTATTATTTTGATTGTTGGCTGACCAATCATTGCGATTTATAATTATAAATGTTAGATGCAATGAAAGTAGTATAAATTATAAAAGATCACGTATATTTGAAAAATAATTTCCACACATATATTTCAATAATAATTTCCACCGCAGCCTTTTAAATTCATTGCTTCTGTTACTGCTTATAAAACTATCCAATAATTTCTAACACTATCTTTTAATATTATTTATATATTTAAATTAATTTTTTAATCAAGAATTTGACTTTTATTTTTTATTTTAATTTCACATTAGTTTAAAAAGATGTGGATTGTCCACCAATGAAAGTATAAAAGGGTTAATTAATAAATAAATCAAATGTTTGTATTTATAAGACTTTAAAATAACGAATAATTGAATCAAATATCTGTGCCGATACAATTGAACCTAAGTATAAAATAATAGTACCAATTTGGTGGCAGAATTGCAGCATCCTTTTGCAGTCTGCATGAACCGATGCTTTTTTATATATTTTCGGTGCTATTTTCCTTCAAAAGAGAGGTCTGTTCGTCTCTTGATTCAAGGCTTCTCACACTACTTCAATATCTTTGGTTTTTCCCCACAGCACAGAATAAAACCCAACAACAATAATAATAGCACCAACAAAACTGCATTCAAAGACAACAATGACATTGTGCTAGATGAAATAAACTCAAAAGTGCAACCAAACAAAGTCTACCAAAGAGACAAATTTCCTATTCCTACCTGCCAAGATAGAATGCATCGCTGAGGAGAACGCCTCCCACTACCACCGATATGACAATTCCTAAGGGCTTGAACATGGAAACAAAAATAGGTCCTGTCTGGTGCAAACACCAAGCAGTAACACCAACTTGAAATACAGAGGCAAACACTCACTGAAAATGTTTACGGCTTCTATGTTAAGATGTAATGCGGCAGTTTCTAGTTGTGGTTTACTTCATTGTTGGTTAATGAGGAATTGATATTAATTATAGGACAGGCACTGAGGAACAAATAGCACGCAATTTGTTGTCATGTAATCTACTTTTAAGGTTTCCAACTCATCAACTTCCCATCCTAACTCCCTCACTCCTAACTACTAACCAGCAGCGAATCAACACAAGTTAGAGCCGACAAATGGATGAAGACAATTTTCATAGGAGAGCATTGGCCAAGTTCAGTCTGTCACCTAAGTTTTGTGTGATGAGACAGTAGTAGCGAGTCCTTTTTTATGGTTGACCAATAATTGTGAGTTTAGGACCACCTTTGTAACATATAAACAAGCAAGAGCTAGCAAATTGTTCAAGAACTACTACTACTTAACTGATTGGACTGAGTTTGAGCCTAGGAGGTCCCACTGATTTATGGGGTCCATTTACGGACAGAACCTTTTTGTTTTGTGAATTGCCATAAATAGATTATATTCTCCAAACAATTAAAATTGGAACACCGAACACCAGATGGATTTAGAGAGGGCAACTGCCATATACAACTTAAATCCATAATTTGTAATATATAATATTTAATTTTTAACATTTTCTTACACACAGATTATTGCTTATACATAATTGAATTTTACACTTTATATAGTTTATACCTAATTTCACATGTGTGGAAAACAACATCAACCGGTCCTTTCCTCATGGTGAGTGTAGATATATATTGTAGCACCCCCGAAAAATCAAAATCTTCTGCTAGCCACTGACAAATTTCGCCTTCTTTCTGTTCCAGTGCAAAGTGATCAACATCAGAGGAAACAAGAAGAATAAAATCTTCGGTTCCACCATTCTTTTCTTTGGCTACAAGAACAGTGTACATAACAATCATACATTTAATTTCCTGAAGATTTTATTGCTTCATTCCCTTGTTCCGCAAAAGAGGGCCTCAGCCTCAGGAGAGTATGATGCTGGGCTACAGCCTTCCTCCAACTTCGCTTCTTGGGATTTCCCCCAAATAACACCATAAAAACCAATAACTATTATGGTTGCTCCAATCACACTTACATAAACTAATCAAACTAAGTTAGACCCTTATCATTCATTATAGAGAAATGTTAGTGCCATACAACTTTTTCTTCATAGAATCTACACAGGGAGTGATGATGAGCCATTGATGTTAATGGAGAAAAGCAGATGAAAAAAAGGACTGTTACTATGTCATGTGATTTACATATAAAACTTTGGAAACCTAAGGAAAATGGATGCTCTTATATTAAATTTTAACATTTTACAAATCGTTAATTCGTGTTATATATAACGATTGAATACTTCTTTTTAAATTAATAATAAGATATCACACCTAATAAGATTATATAAAAATTTGTCATTAGATAATTCATTTCCACAACTAATGTGAAAAGATATCTATTTTATAATTTCGTAAATTAACTCATACGATAACATAACTACATAAGGATCTCCTTTCAACCTAAAAATCAAAAAAAAAATTGAAAAATCTGATCTGCCTACTCAAACATGGTTAGTACTTCATTTTTTTATTATTTTAATGTTGATTGTAAGTCTAAAATTGTCAAGAATCAACTTTCTCAATTTCTTTTTTTTAAATGAACTTTCATGAAAATTTAGATAAAGTGAAGTTACTAAAGAAAATTTTTATCTTTATGTTAGCGTTTTCTTAATTGAACGTGTTATCATAATCTTAATATCATGTTGTGGATGGTTTTCTTCGAAAAAAAAAAAACTGAACTATTAAAAGAAGTTACCATGTTACTGATCAAGATTTGAACACGTGAAAGAGAATTATACCTTCCAAGATAGATAGAGTCACCAAGAAAAGCAGTGCCCATGATGACTGCAAATACAATTTCGAGAGGCTTAAACATTGCAACATAGACGGGACCACTCTTCCCCATAGCCCAGATATGTAGAACACTTCGAAAGGACAGGGATAAAACTGCCTGCATTATTAAGAAGGACATCAAGTTAATTCAAAGAGCAAGAAAAGAATGATCACGTTGATCACATTGGAAAATAACATTGATTTCTCTTCTTACCGAACATCCAATTGCCAACAACTCCATATCAAGTCTAAGTCTCCAACCTTTTGGATCTTTTTCTGAAATCACCGAAGCTGGAACAGATAGTATAAAGACTAATATGCAGCGAATGAGTACCACTGTAAGCTCCGCAGAGTACTCTCTGATCATCCTTGTCTAGAAAATATGAAAGAAATAAAAAGTAAAATATCAATATTCTGAACCATGCTTGCTTGTTATTGAAAATAAGCCAAGTAGCAAGAAGTGTTTTGAGTTTCGCATTGACTACCTGAACTATAAAAGCCAGTGAGAAAAGTAAGCTACGTGCCGCAAGCAACGCTGCCCCCAAAACCCATGTCAAATTGCAATGATGAAAGAGATTCAGCTAATAATTTGTAAAAGGGATCATTGTTTATGATTGGCAGGCCTTTGTAAAGAGTAATTATCAAGGCCCCAGTGACAGATACCAATGTGCCAAAGGACTTGGCCCTTGTGCTATTAGCTTTGTAGTCTAATTTCTCCATGCTGCATAGCCAATTTCCAAAAGAAAAATGTGAAAATCAATTCCGTACTGTTATTAAGAACTATGTGATTGGTTATTTACTCCTGCTTTTCCCCCACTCATCCCTTTTCTCTCCTTTTATTTTATCTTTATTTGATTATTGGTTATTCGTACTATCAAGGAATGTTATGGGAACAATAAAGTTACATAACAAAAATATACCACACACCTTATCGTCATTGAACGTGATGAGTTGGTATATATTCGTTGCAATTTTATTATTTTCATAACATTTTTCTTAATATTATACATACTTCTTTTGAGTCATATTCATGAATTGTCTTGGAGCCAAACAGCATATATCTCTTACCAAGATATATTTTTTATATGGAGAGTATATCTAATTATATTAATGTCTATAATAGATTTCTTATGTATAACACCATTTGATGGGCGATGATTGCTACAATAAGAGGATTCATCAAGAGTATTATGCAAAACATACTGTAATTAAGCTATTCCAAAAATTAGCTTTTGGGAATAGCATGGATTATCCGTCACTACCATAATTAGCAAGGGTCCTACTGATTAAACTTTGTAAAAGTAAAACTCATAGATGAATTTTGTTCAGTGTACGTGTTATGTTTAGCGAAAATTACAGAGCATAGCGGTAAGTAATTAAGGATAATAAACCTGAAGAGGATGGCAAGTATGAAGGTAAAAGCCGGGATTAAATAAGACATGATTGAGGCCAAAGTAGGAGAGCTGTAACCTATTCCAAAATAGAGCAGCTGCCCACTGCAACTGAAAACCAACCACGCAGCGCCCCCAAGGGAAAGGGACAATACAAACAAGGAAGAACAAAATATTAAACCAAGAACATACATAATTAAACTCCTTCATAGCGGCTAATCTATCTTAAATTGTAATTGAATTGTTAGTACTGTAATTGCTAAGGTAAAGAATTAATTATACCTGAGCAAGCCAAGAACAAAAAGTTGGCCAACGATGCTATACGTGAGTCGAGGGAGATTTCGTTTCCTTTATCACAATAAATAAAAATGGAAATTGGAACTAAGAAGCTAACACATGATCAGTTTCAAAATGTTTCAATTTATTAATCATCATATATAGAAAGTAGATATTCACTAGGTATCTAATATATATCCTATAGGGTATACCTATAAAAGATGAAGGTTAGTGGAAGGAGGAAAGAGGCTGCGAAGGTATTGGAGTACATGACGAAGACGAAGTCATTCATGCCTCTCCTCATGGCAGCTTTGCCCACAGTGCTAACAGTCACATCAAACAACTCTGCTAACAACATCGCTGCAACAATGCATGCCCAACTCCTTCATGGCTTTTAGGGTCCTGTGTGTCACTGATCAGTGAGCACAAAAAGAGATTGCTACGTTGCACGAGAACGTTGGTAAAAGGCAAGGCTTTGATTTATATGGCTTGAGCAAGACTTTGGAGTTGAACCGTACGGAGACAGTGACGTACATCAACTAGACTTTAGTGAGCAAAATTTCGCCTTCCTTACTTGGATGCCATTATCCTCTCTCATCGGTTGACAAACCTTTCATAACATTTGACGAAATTAAGTTTTTTTTTTTTTTTGCTAGTTAAATTAAGGTTACTTGTCTTACATTATTTCGAATGAAAAATATTTTTTAAAAAAATTATTCATATCGGTTTCTATTTAAGCGTTGCAAAATAGTTTAAAAGTACTTTTCAGTTTTTTGTTTTGTCAAGAGAGTACTTTTAAGTTGAAAAAATTGTTTTTTTTTTATTTTTTTTTATTTGTTTTGGTCTGAAGATTCTATTTGAATAATAATTGGAAACAAACATACTCTTGGAAGACCAGCAAGGCCTGCGTTAATGGGCCTTTGTTGGCTCTTTGTTGTTTGCTTGTGCTCAGCTAGGCCTAGGGGGTTTCATGTTTCATTGTTTCCCTTTCTGCCCTTTTTAGCTCGCTGTGGGCATTTGGCCTTTTCAATCTTGCATCCCAGGTCAGAAGAAAACAAAAAAAAAACACATAATAACCTTTATTTTATTTTATTTTGCTACTTCGCTCTCGTTTTGTTAAAAAAAAAAGTGGCTAAGAGGCTTCGTCAATCTTTCTTCCTAAAATAGAAAAGCCTTTTCTTTTTTTGGTTTGCCCAAAAAAAAAGCCTTTTCTTTATTCACTTTACTATTGTGATATGTCATGAGTGTCTACATCGATCTAATTAAAATTGTCAATATATCATGTGGTATATACCAGCCCTATCCTTAATGACGTAGGTTTATAAATTCATACATTTTTTAATTCTATTTTCTCATCAAATGAAAAGCAAATACTCAAAACCCTTACCTATAACCATTAATTACAAATAAATATATTTAATTGAGAAATGCGGGACTAAATTATTAATAATTGAATATAGACAAAAATTATAGCTACACAATAAGTTGACATTTAAGGTACATGAAAAAGAAACTCGCATTTAAGGTTTCATTCTAAAGAACAAATTTAATTTTTATAAATGCAAAGTTGTTATCAAATCATTTCTGCTTTACAAAAATCTAAATCCTATATTATTTATACATACACATCTTTAAACATCATAGATCAATATATAACTAATTAGGAATTTAATTAGTAAATTTAGTTAGTTTGATAAAATAATCAATCGTATATAACAAATTCTTTTATAGATTTACCATTTAATTGTACACGACTTAAATCCATAATTAGTAATAGTAACTTTCAACATTTTCTTACAAACAGATTATCACTTACATGATTGAATTTTACACTTTATACCTAATTTCACACGTGTGGAAAATGAAGTCAAATTGTACTAATTTTTGTTCATAAAATATGGAGGCATTCTTCTTTACTCCAAGGAGGAAGAATTTAACTAATATTCTTCTTCTACCAATATATGGGTTGGCTTGAACCCCTCAAATAATAAAAATACAAAGATATCGTCAAACAATATTTGAAACATATCACGATAGATTTTATTCTTTAATTATTAGATAAAAAATTAGTTTAATTAAGTCTCATAAAAGTATCGGTATGAAATGTAACTGTTGACAAATCTTTTCTAACATGTGCACTAGCATTAGAAGAAAAAAAATGTTATATTTAATTTCAAATTTTCATAATAGTAATTAGCTCAAAAAATTTACAATTGAGCTCATAGTATAGTGGTTGACTCATGCATGTTATAATTGTAACACCCATTCATATAGTAACTAATAATATGAATTTATACATTAAGGATACTTTAACATTAAGTAAAAGGATTACAAGTATAAGGTTCTAGTATGACAACTTAATGTCATTAAGTAAAAACTGAATATTTCCAAAATTTACAACATAAAAATCACACATTAATTAAACATAAGTCTATAAGTTCCTAGCTGCCTTCCATTCATGTAACTTAGCTAATCTAAAACCACCAAAATAAAATATAGGAAAAATGGGAATTTATAAAATATTCTTAATAGAGAATGAATTGTTTTAAAATATTTGAGCTATGGTTGGTTTAATTTTAGCTTCCTATTAAAAATACATGATTACAGAACGTTGTATGAACATAATCAATTATCATATTATAAATAGAATATGTCATGTAAAACATGTTATGCACATCTTATCAAAATTATGATTTCTTTACTTTAGTTTTACTTTCACTTGTTTGCTTGTTTCACACGTAGTTGAAGACTTTATTTCGGGAATTCTCATTTTTCGTATTATTCTTACATTATGACCACAAAGCAAGACATTTACGCCTAACCAGGCAGGTATCATAAAAGGATTTTACATGTATCCCTTTGCCTTATCTGTGTTAGCGATAAATTTTAATTAATCATATTCTTTTTAAATAAATTAATAGATATTATACATAATTTCACAATAAGGAATTAATCAATAAATAAAACTTAAATAAAAGCTCATAAGTTAATCAACAATTTAAATAATAAAACATAAATGCATAAAATTTACAATTTCATGTATAAATAAATTGGACCAAAATAGTAGAAGTTAGATCCAATTAATGTACAAATATAATATCATAAATAAAAAGAAATATTTAATTAACTTGAATTAAATAATAAATCACATAAATGTAAAAAAATTAAAATAAATAAGAAACTTAAGTAGTCCACACTTGACAAGTAAGAGAGAAAAGAATCTTGTAATTAAGTGATAAAATAAGAAGAAAATCGGAACACTTCGCACTAACCCTAAGGAGATAAGAGAGTTTTTATAATTTAGTGATAAAAGAAATCTAAGTGCGGTAAATTGATGAGACCAATGGGGAGAGAATAGGAACACTTTAATTGAGTGGTTAGTATTATTTTAATCAATATTCAAGTCCATAATCATTAATAATATAAAAGAATATAAAGAAAAATGACAATAATAAATAACTATGAGCATCTATAATAAAATGATAGTACATAAAATGAAAAGTAATAATAATATATGTAGTAACGATTTTATTTTGCATAAAAATAAATTCATTCTCTACCTTAATTTTTGTCGCAGATGAAAATTATGTGCACTAATTGAGTTTTGTAGTATACTAATCTTACTATCATTTTTTCCCTCTCTTTCTCTGTCCCTCACATTCTCTCTTTCTCTCTCTCTCTTCACTTTCTTTCTCTCTTTCCCCATTTCTTTCTTTTTCACGCACACACACATCACTCTCTATCCATTCACTATATATATAGATGCATATAGCCAATTGAAACAAAAATTCAGTGGGCAAATATTGTGGTGAGTGGGTGCTGTATGCGTCGTCCCCTTTTCTTTTTTTTTTTTTGGTAGTGCACTATCTTTTATTTTTTTGTGTAAAAATTATACACCTAATTATTAATACTTAACATATTTTTACTTATTACTCTTAATAAATTTTATTCTTAACTTAGTACAATATATTCTAAATTTATTATTACCAATTTATGGTCTTAAATTAAATAGTTAATATCTGTAGTTTAAAATTTTGGTCTAACATAAATAGATGTTGATGTAAAATTATTAAGTAAGATCAATAAAATACTTGAATCTGATACATGGCTTAAAATTATTACACACAAACTATTTTTTTATTATTATTATTTAAAAAAGGGATGTTACATAGTCCGTATTCGACCATGAAGAGAGAATCTTGTAATTAAGTGATAAAATAAAAAGAAGAAACTGAAATGGCACTCGCACCTAAGCTGTAAGGAGAGAAGAGAGTTTTATAATTTAGTGATAAAAGAAACCGACAAGCGGCAAACACGAGACTGGTGAAGAGAGAATAGGATTTACTTTAATTAAGTGGTTAGTATTATTTTAATCAATATTCAAGTCCATAATCATTAATAATATAAAAGAATATAAAAAAATGACAATAATAAATAACTATGATATATCCTAATAAAATAATAATACATAAAACGAAGTAATAATAATAACTAGTCATGATTTTATTTTGCATAAAAATAAATTCATTCCCTTCCTTAATTTTCGTCAACAATGAAAATTATGTGCACTAATTGAGTTTTGTAGTATACCAACCTTACTATTCTTTTTTTTTTTCCTTTCTCTTTCTCTATCCTTCACGGTCTCTCTCTTCTCTCACTCTTTCCTCACTTCTTTCTTTTCACGCACACATACATCACTATCTCTCCATTCACTATATATATAGATGCATATAGCCAATTGAAACAAAAATTCAGTGGGCAAATATTGTGGATGAGTTGCCCTGTGCGCCGCCCTTTTCTTTTTTTTTTTTTTTCTTTTGTAGCATACTATTTTTTATTTTTTGTGTGTACAAATTATACACCTAATTATTAATACTTAACATATTTTTACTTATTACTCTTAATAAATTTTATTCTTAACTTAGTACAATATATTCTAAGTTTATTATTACCGATTTATGGTCTCATATTAAAATTAATATCTTAGTTTAAAATTTTGGTCTAACATTTAAAATAGATATTGATGTAAAATTATTAAGTAAGATTAATAAAATACTTGAATCTGATATATGACTTAAAATTATTACACACAAACTATTTTATTTTTTTATTATTTAAAAAAGGGATGTTACATAGTCCATCTGACCAATGGAGAGAAAATCTTATAATTAAATGATAAAATAAAAAGAAGAAACCAAAAAATAATTCCATGGACCAAGAGGAAGAGAGTTTTTATAATTTAGTGATAAAAGAAACTAGAGCTCGTGTCACGACCCGAACTACACATATCGGCACGAGAAATCTCATTCTCACAAAAGTCTTCTGACCCTGTATCATTTCTATATGCACAAAAATCCATAATATAGTTTTTATTCTTTTCTAAATATCATTCACCTGTTTTCAACATCTTAATTATAAAAACAAGCTTTTATAATCCGTTTCCAAAGTATAACGCTATATTAACATAAAATATACAAAAGTCCTTGTTATACAAAGTGTCTACGAAAAGTCAAAGACTTACACTGTCCCAAAATAACATTCTAATATACATGCTTATGCAAAAGACAACATGCTCTAAGATCTCTGAAATCCCCTGTCACACTGGAGCATGTCTAGAGCAAAAATCCCAAACTCCTCACCTAATAAGCACGGCAATGTAATCTAATGCTGGGAGGAAGATGGCGTGAAGAATCCGAGGCCGCCATATTGGAATAGAGAAAGGAAATGAGGGGTGAGTTTTGTTACCAAAACCCGTGAGTGAGTCTCACTTGGAACCCCTCCCATAGAGCATTAAAGGGCATGTATAAAATCACAATGATATAAATACTGTCAACCAATCAGGATAGTTATAAGAATGTAATTATATGCAAGAGTACTAAAACACTTATCTTGTAAAACACTTCAACAGTATCTCAATAGAGAAACAGTAATCTTCCTGGTTATGCATAGCATAACAATATCTCTGTCACATCTGCGTTACGTATCGCCGTCCCCAGTGTGACAATAATGGGTACCTAACTTCTTTCTCTGAATACTCTGGCCCTGGGCTACTTGGTACCAAGGTTAGCGGATTAACTCCGCTAACATACAGCCTTTCTCTATAGCTACCGTTCATTCAGTCAGAGAATACAGTATCATTTCCAAACTTTGAAAACAGTGGCATCTACCCTAGGGTTCAAACTCAATCAAGTAAAATCGATGATTCCACAAATCAGATCATTATTGTAATAATTCAACAAGTCATGTTCTCGCATTCCAGCTTCATCACAAAGACCTTTCATCCTCATGGATTTATTAAAACATGTTTTCATGTTAAAAACCTTGGTCCAAAATATAGAACACAATAAAATTGTTGCAACTTCTAAGAAAACCTCTAAAGTTCATTGTTTAGGCTATATTTCGATGAAAATAACTTTAATGCATGGAATAGAGATCACAGGTGTGAACCCACTCACCTGAGTGGCAGAAGTTGAAGGCTCAGCATTTACAGGGTTCCTTGGAGTGGAGATGGCACAGGATCTATCATAGAAGTGATAGAACCTTTGATTAATCTCTAGAATCACTAAAAAACCTTAAGTTTATCTCTAACATGGAGGAAAAGCTCCCTTTACCCTCATAGGCATAGAAACCCTTCTAAGACAAGGAATAACTGAAGAAAATAGAGCAAAATTGAAAGAACTACATACCTTAAAGCCTTAGGATTGAAGGATTGAAGTTAGAATTGAAAGATAATGGAAAAAATGGGGTTGGGATGGAGTTTGGGGTAAAGAAGAAGAGAAAGTGATGGTTCTGGAGGTTGAGGGAGAGAAATGCGTTTTGGTGTTCTGGACCCGAAATAACGTTTTTATGTTCACTGTTACCGCTTGCGGTCATATGATCGCCTGCGGTCCCCGCACTCTAACGCATCGACTTACTCTCTGTTTACTGCCCGGGCGGTCACATGACCGCCTGGGCGGCTCCAAGGCTTCAGACGCCGACTTCACTCTCTGTTAACCGCCCGGTCTCAGAACTCCAGATGCTCCAATACTGGTATGTATTGGATTACTATCTCACTACTCACTTATTTACATTTCTTAATCATTTATTTTACTTTCCATTAACTTTAAAACATAAATGTAAATAAGGAAACACCCCCATTTGGATTAAAATAAAATATCAAAAAAATCAAAACCCCAACAAATCAAAATCCAATTTTTGGGTTCTAATTCAAATTCAGGAATTTCAACAATTTATAAACTTTTGGGCTAAAAACGAAATGTCTAGAGGTTCCATAAAATTCATTAAAAATCATTCTTCAATTTATCTATATCCAAAGAATAATTACCGGGACTTTTGATCCTAGGAAAATGGTTCTACTATATAACCCTCCAAGAGCGTGTAGGGTCAGACTTAGTGAAATTCAGGACCCGTATTGACCGCTCAGGTAATTGCACCCTCTTTAATTCAAAAAAATTTCTAACCCTTTTTATTTAACCTATGGTATTACAGTTTAAAAGAAATCTGGGGAGAAAATAGGATCACTTTAATTAAGTGGTTAGTATAATTTTAATCAATATTCAAGTCCATAATCATTAATAATATAAAAGAATATCAAGAAAATGACAATAATAAATAACTATGAGCATCTAATAAAATGATAGTACATAAAATGAACGGTAATAACAATAACAACTATAGTCATGATTTTATTTTGCATAAAAATAAATTCATTCCCTACCGTAATTTTCATCGCAGATGAAAATTATGTGCACTAATTGAGTTTTGTAGTATATAACCTTACTATCCCTTTTTTTCCTCTCTCTTTCTCTCTCCTCACGTTCTCTTTCTCTCTCTCTCTCTCTCTCTCTCTCTACTTCTTTCTCTCACTATTTCTCCACTTCTTTCTTTTCACGAACACATACATCACTATCTCTCCATTCACTATATATATAGATGCATATAGCCAACTGAAACAAAAATTCAGTGGGCAAATATTATGGATGAGTGGCTGTCCTGTTCGCCGCCCCCTTTTTCTTTTCTTTTTTTCTTTTGTAGTATACTATCTTTTATTTTTTGTGTGTAAAAATTATACACCTAATTATTAATACTTAATATATTTTTACTTATTACTCTTAATAAATTTTATTCTTAACTTAGTACAATATATTCTAAGTTTATTATTACCGATTTATAGTCTCATATTAAAATTAATATCTTAGTTTAAAATTTTGGTCTAACATTTAAAATAGATCCTAATGTAAAATTATTAAGTAAGATCAATAAAATACTTGAATCTGATACATGACTTAAAATTTATACACACAAACTACTTTATTTTATTTTTTATTATAATTTAAAAAAAAGGATGTTACATAGTCCGTCCTGGACCAAAGGGGATAGAAGAAAATCTTGTAATTAAGTGATAAAATAAAAAGAAGAAACGGAATCATACTCCACATTGACCAGTGAGGAGAAAGAGAGTTTTTATAATTTAGTGATAAAAGAAACGCGCGTAAATGAACATGTGAGGAGGAATAAGATAACTTTAATTAAGTGGTTAGCATTATTTTAATCAATATTTAAGTCCATAATCATTAATAATATAAAAGAATATCAAGAAAAATGATAATAATAAATAACTATGCGCATATGTAATAAAATGATAGTACATAAAACAGTAATAATAATAACTGTAATTATGATTTTATTTTGCATAAAAGAAATTAATTCCCTATTTTAATTTTCGTTGAATAGAAAAAATTATGTGCACTAATTAAATTTTATAGTATACTAATTTTACTATCCTTTTTTTCTCTCTCTTTCTCTATCCCTCACATTCTCTCTCTTTCCATACTTCTTTCTTTTCTCGCACACACACACATCACTCTCTCAATTCACTATATATATATAGATGCATATAGCCAACTGAAACAAAAATTCAGCGAGCAAATATTGTGGGTGAGTGGCCTGTGCGTCGTCTCCATTTTCTTTTTTTTTTTCTTTTGTGGCATACTATATTTTATTTGTTGTGTTTAAAAATTATACACCTAATTATTAATACTTAACATATTTTTATTATTACTCTTAATAAATTTTATTCTTAACTTAGTACAATATATTCTAAGTTTATTATTACCGATTTATGGTCTCATATTAAACTGTTAATATCTATAGTTTAAAATTTTGATCTAACATTTAAAATAGATATTGATATAAAATTATTAAGTAAGATCAATAAAATACTTGAATTTGATACATGACTTAAAATTATTACACACAAACTGTTTTATTTTATTATTATTATTATTATTATTTAAAAAAAACATTACAATAATGAGCTTAAAATGCCATAAATTTAACTCTCATCCCCTCTTTATGCTTTAATATCTTAGCTAAAAAAAATTAGCTTTAAAAAGTTAGTTACACTTTTTATTCACAATAGAAATATAATAATGTAAAGTGAGTGTTCAGATCCCATTCCAACTCCTATTTTACGTGTGGCAAACCCCAACCTCGACCTCCTGTTTCATCCCAGCATCGCAAGGTTAGAGTTGACTGGTAAAAGATCCTACTAACTTTCCCTCTTTCTGCTTACTTTATTTCCCCATCAGATCTACTGCGTCTTCTTTTTATCTCATGGTCATCTTTCGCTGGTGGCAGGTATGATTTGGTGATTCTAAACTTACTTTCGTTATATATATATATATGATGGCCTGCCTAGCTATGCTTCAACATTGCTGATAATAAGGAATAAGAACAAAATCAATTGTAGGATTAGCTTATTGTTTGAAATAATTAAAATTAGGAAATAATTTAATTTGATTTGATTTATAGATTAAATATTATATTTGAAATGATTAAATAAAATAGAAAATAGATACTGTTTAGAATAATTAAAGTAGGAATTAAATTTATTTGAGTTTATTTATGTTTAAATTTTAAAATCAAATCAAATCTCACCAAATCCAACCAAATTTTTTTTTTTAAAAAAAGGCAAAGTAAACACATTTCATGGATTTGACGGATGAAATTATTTATTATTTTCGAAGATTCAAACATAAAATTTGAGAGGTTTCTTGTACCTTTATAAAATTTAAGAATACAAATATCTTATAATTATTCATAGCTAAGATTATTGTCTCATGACTCCCACTAACCAAATTTATTATTAAAAATTAGAAAAATAAATATTTAATCACAATTATTAAAAACAATAAGGGTAATGGTACCCATAGGGTACTGAAGAAAAGAATTGAAATTTATTTTAGTTCTTGACTTTTAAAATGAGTTAAATTAGTTTATGATATGACAAATGTGAGTCATATTAGTCCTCAATAGTCCATTTTTATTTAATATTTCTTCAATTAAACGATGGCGTATGGCATTAAGTGATACTTTAATATACCTTATATTATTTGATCTAGAATTAAGTTTAAAATGACTCATGATGTCTAAACTTACATAAAAATAAGTCATATAAATCTCTTTTTTAAGTCATAAAATGATTCATTTTGTGCAATTTTAGATACTAAAATGAATCATTTTAAACTTTATTAAGTTTCAGATGACACATGATATATTAATGGGTAATAATATTTTGACACTCAAAAATGATCACCCACTTTATAACCATTAAATGTGGTGGTGGATGAGACATCCATTTTTGTGTCAAAATATCATTACCCAATATTAATATATCACTTGAGATTAAACATCATCATTTAATTGAAAAAATATTAAGTAAAATAGGACGAAGGACTAACTTGACTTATATTTAATTTGTAATGTTAACTAATTTGACTCATTTAAAAAATCAAAAACTAAAATGAATCACAAATATAAACTCATGGACTAAAATAAATATTAACTCCCAGAAAAAACCAAAATGTAAATAATAACAAATCAAATCATTCCCAATTTTTTTATTATTTCGAACACTTAATTCTTCCTATAGCTACCAAGTGCTGATTCAAATATTATCCTTTGTTTGTATCAAATTTTTTTGTACTTAAAATTATGGAAGATATTACTCTATAGTTTTGGGAGATAATGCATTTACGGTCACTCCCACTCCCAACATGTGATTCTTAGGTTTGAATTTGTGTTCTTAAAGGATTAAGTTGCTTACGCTCACCAATTGTAGGTTATATCAATTTCAATTCAAAAGGTTTGACCAATAAAATTGAGGTTAGTGGGACCGGAAAAAATTGACTTTATGTTAGTAGCTATTTGGACGCTTATCCTTAAACACACCACCGTAGAAAAATAGGGAAAAAATAAAAATAGTATCTAATATTATATGGTTCATCCTATACGTTATTGAGACCAGTAAAGACTCTTTCACCGCGAGGTATTTTTGTTTTTTGGGATAAATTCGAAAATGCGTGACTGATCAAACTCTCAAGACCAGGCGTCCTTTCCTTTACTGATACATGCCCTTATCTCACACTTCTTGCAAGCTTATGCCTTGATTGGAGCGTGCCAGTAAGATTAATGCTTTTAAATGTTAGTTTTAAATTGTGATATAACTCACAGCTTTTATGTTACGTTTCCCTTTTTTTTTTTGGGGTGATTTGCTTTTATGTTTGGTAATGATATTTTACATTTAAAGTGATATCTATTAACACAACTTTATAATCATTAGATGTAATGGATATTAGGAATAAGTGATCACTTCACATTCACTGATTATAAATAATGTACACTCACTTTTTAGTATTAAAATATCATTACCCTTAATGTTTCTTTAATCTAATGCCATCATGTTCAGACCACATTTGTCATAACAGAAAGAGTATAAAACCATTATATTTATTTGAAGTTTTACCGTTCGGATATTAATATAAATTACCATTCATATTAAATTATTGTCGATTATATTAATATATAAAAGAATATAAAAATATGAATTTATAAATTAATTTAATTATATTAAAAACCAAGAAAATAAAAAATACGGATCGATAGACACGGTTTTGGTGTAACAACTTTGATTCATAATTTAATAGACACGTCATGCATATTTAGTTATGTCAATACCCTAATTAATAAAAGGAGGCGGCTTAACATGCATTGTATTAAGCCGCTAGTACATCAATTATTTTTTAAATTAAAATTGAAACCTACATTTTCATTTTAGTAAGAGATTGGAAAGAATTAAGTGTATTTACTTAAATAATTTACAAATACATCGATTTTTTTTTTGTGGTAGGTAAACTCAAAAATTTCTTAATAAAATACTAGTCCAAGCGCTTAATATCACGATTTTGCACGTTACCACATTCTGACCGATGGACCGAAATTTTATTTTCCTTATACAATTGCACTTTAACAATCCTTGATTGATGAATGAAAAGTCCTCCCCTAAAGTATATATAGATCTTCAAGTTGATCACAAAGCTTAACTTATAACATTGTAATAAACATGGCATCATCCAGTGTTAAGGAGGACAAATACCGCACCTATTTGCATGGGGATGAAGAGAAGAACACCAAATGGAGATTTGGTGCCCCTCCTAACTATGACGTTGTCAACAGGCTATTTGAAGAGGGCAAAACCAAGGTAACCTTTTCCTTCTCCCTCTCTTTATGCAGCAAAGAGTAATGTTATATATTTAGAAAAATACATATAGAATATTTGATAAAAATCATGATAATTGTTGGATGAAATAAAGTCATATGACTCCCTAATTAATCTAAAATCTAACAATCATGACATATCATTCTAAATATAAAATTATGAAGAAAAATTCAATTTGTCTAACAATTTCCTTGTATTAATAGTTATTATAGGAGAGCAATAGACCCATGCACACGGAGTGTTTGTTTTTCATGTCAATCTAATTAAGTACATATTCTAACCATCAGTTAGGATCGATATCAATAATGATATGTTCTTCTATTATATCTTTTTACAAATCGCTTTAGATATTAAATGATATTCATGACAGGACTGGCCTCCGGGCTCCCTTGAAGAGCAGGTGCAGACTCTAGTAAAGAATTGGGAAATGGAAGTTTTCCACAAAACGAATATAAATGAGTACAGATCGATGGACCCAAAGAAATACACTTTCAGCCTAAACGGTACATAGCTACTACAGCAACATATATATGCAACTAATTACAAACTGTATAAGTCTTAAAGTTGATATGTAATTATTTGTGAAGCAATCTTGGTTGTGAATTATTGAGTATTGACAGGAAGGAAGCCCATAAATTTGGAAGAAATAAGGAAGCTTGGCGGAGGCTATAACCCGCTACTGCAAACATCTCTACCACAAAAATTAAGGCCCTACAATCCAGATGAAGAAACAGCAGATTCATCCCATAAGGCTTTTACGACCACTTTCCCACGCGGGTTTGCTTTGGAGATACTACAAGTGTATTCTGGACCACCGGTGATTCTGTACAAGTTCAGGCACTGGGGCTACATGGAGGGTCCTTTCAAGGGCCATGCCCCAACCGGAGAAAAAATTGAACTATATGGAATGTCCATTTTCACGGTAAAGTTATTACTTGCTCCAAACTAGAAAATAAAATCTATCATACTAGTAAAAACCGAGATAGAAAAGCCGAAATTTTGCCAAAAGTTAAGTACCATTAATTTGTTGACACGGCTTGTTTACTAATTATCAAATAAATAAGTGAATTGCAGCACATTATTTTATCTGTTAATAAAGCTTCCTATGTAGCAAATTTTGAGTCATGTTAATTTTGTTATGGTTGTACGCAGTTGGACGAGGCTTCGAAAATAGTGAAGGTGGAGTTCTTTTATGATCCTGCCGAACTTCTCGGTGGTCTTCTGAAGGGTCCAATCATTGATGCCACTGCTGAAGATGTTGTTTCAAGATGTCCTATACTTAGGAACACCGGCTAGGGTAGAGCAGCACAAGTTCAAGTTTAAACTCAAATTTGAATAAATCAGCAAGTCATATTATGCCTAACTATATATAACCCATGCAAATTAAGGTTGTTTTATGAATGCCGCTGCCACCCTTCCAGCTCTCTGTAATAAGCGCGGTGATCATAAAATTTCAGAATTATGTATTGTATTCTGTAACAAAATACTTCCAGAAAGTCTCGTATCTATCAGTTTAAAACAAGCATAAGGGAAATACGTAGTCTGCAGGTATACAGTTTAAATACAGCTACTATTTTTGGGTCTTCTTAATAACTCCTCTCGGAATGAATGCGGCATAAATATAATCTTAATTAATTTTATTCTGTCACAAGGCCATGCATTATGCAATATAATTACATACTAATTGGTCTGCTTCGCGACTGTATAAAAGGTCACACATTCGAGTTTTTTTTCAAAAAAATACATTTTGTAACAATTCATATGCACTGATTAATTAATTATCATTGTAAATGTTAGAGTATAAAATAATTTATGTGTTTCTACCTATTAATTTAAGTTTTTTGAGAGAAATTATTTCATGATATGATATTGAATCCTCCATAACCAGATAATTTGGATTCAAACCCTTATTTTAATAAAATTATTCATGCTTCGAAGCAAATCTTCTCGATGCTCATCTAACATGTCATAACCTTAGAACCAGGCTGACTTCCACCCACAAAAAATTGTGTATTAGTATTAATATGCATTTGAAATTCCACTACCACAACCACATTTGAAATTATTAATTAATTATAAAGAAATTAAATTTTTATATTGTTTATTCTATTATTAAAAGCAGTAAAGATTCTTTCACCGTGAGGTATTTTTAAAAGGTTTTTTGGATTAATTAAAAAATGCGTGACTGATCATCAATCTCTTCACACTTCTTGCAAGCTTACGCCTTGATGGTAGCTTGCCAGTATGATTGCTTTTAAATTGTAGTTTAATTTTAAACTGTGATATAATACAATTTTTATGTTTCTTTAATCTAATGCCACTATCATGTTCAGACCGCTTTTGTCAAATTAACATCAAGAATATAAAATCCATTATATTTATTTGTATTTTTTTAACCTTTCGGATACAAATATGAAATTACCATTTAGCAACAAAAAAAAATGAAATCACCATTCATATTGAATCATTATTAATTATTATTAACATGTCAAAGAATATAAAAATATATACGAATCTCTAAATTTAATTAATTATATTAAAACACACGAAAATGAAAATGACTGATTGATATACACAGTTTTGGCATAACAAATTTGATTCACAATTTAACAGACACGTAATCCATATATGAGTAAAAGAAAGCAATTACTCTATTTTATTTATTAATTTATACATCAATTTTTTAAGTTATTATCGTCACTTTCTGCATTTTTAATATGCGTAGTAGTTTATGTATCAATTAATAAATGAAATCGATAAAATATTTTCTTGGGCTAAGAAACACTGTATTAAAGCCACTAGGAATGGGCTAGTTGTGAGATGTTTTGGTAATTTATATAAAGTCATAGGTTCAAACATTATATTATTGCCATCAACCTACCAAAAGAAAAAAACATTGTATTAAGCCACTGGTTGGTCAATTATTTTTAAAATTAAAACCAACATTTTCATTTTAAGAGATAGAAATTATTAAGTGCGTTTATTTAATTAATTTATAATTAATTAAAATGATTTTGATTATAATATTTTTAATATAAAATATTTTAATATAAACTCAAAAAATTCTTAAAAGGTTAAAATATAGTCCATACCCTGGACTATCTCTGTGCATTATCACAGTCTGACCAATGAGCCATGATTTGATTTTCCTTATACAATTCCAATTTGGCGACCCAGATTGATGGTTGAAAAGTCCTCCCCTCAATTATATATAGATCTTCAAGTTGAACACAAAGTTTAACCTATATTGTACCCGAAGATGGCATCATCATCCAGTGTTAAGGAGGACAAATACCGCTACCTTTTGCATGGAGATGAAGAGAAGAACACCAAATGGAAATTTGGTGCCCCACCTAACTATGACGTTGTCAACAAGCTATTTGAAGAGGGCAGAACCAAGGTAAGCTCTTTCTTTCTCCTTCTGTGTGTCTAAAGTGTGTTTACAATTATTATAGGAGACAACTAAATTTATGCGTGTGGAGTGTTTTTTTTTTTTTCATGCCAATCTAATATATGTTCTTACTAATTATGATATTTATGGTAGGAATGGCCTTCGGGCTCACTTGAACAGCAGGTGCAGACTCTAGTAAAAAATTGGGAAATGGAATCTTTTCACAAATCGGACATAAATGAGTTCAGATCAATGGACCCAAAGAAATACACTTTCAGCCTGAACGGTAGGCTTTAACTATTACCGCACCATATATAATTAACGGACTTTGCCAATGGGTTTTAGAAGATAAGATTTTAAGTTTACAATGTATTTAATAAGTTGAAAACATAAAAATCTTTTAGCTTTTGATTCCTTAACCGATAGTTTTTAAATGGATTTGTGAGTTTTAGTTACGAAATAAGGTGTAATGACTAATAAGTCTGGTTATCTTGAAAATGAGACCTTATAATGAGGTGGGTTACTACTCCAATAGCTAGCTTTTGGTTGTATGGTTCTCCCAAGATCGTTAAACTACAAATATGTTGGGCACTCGTCAAGAAAACCCATAATTAAATACAAACTGACAAATTCTTGAAGTTAATATGTAATTATTTGAAGCAATCTTGGTTGGGAATTCGTGAGAATTCACAGGAAGGAAGCCAATCAGTTTGGAAGAGAAAAGGAAGCTTGGTGGAGGCTATAACCCGCTGCTGCAGACATCGCTGCCACAAAAATTAAGGGCATACAATCCAGATGAAGAAACAGCAGAATCATCCCACAAGGCTTTTACAACCACTTTCCCACGTGGGTTTGCTTTGGAGATTCTGCAAGTGTATTCTGGACCACCAGTGATTGTGTACAAGTTCAGGCACTGGGGCTACATGGAGGGTCCTTTCAAGGGCCATGCCCCAACTGGAGAAAAAATTGAAGTATATGGAATGTCCATTTTCACGGTAAAGTTACTTGCTCCAAACTTAGAAAAGAAAATCTATATCATAACAGTAAAATCCGAAATATGTGCAAAGTTTGCCAAAATTTACGTGTCATTTATTTGTTGATGTCTTGTCTACTAATTATCAAATATATAAGTGATTATACCACTTTATTTTACCCGGCAATAAAAACTTCCCATGTAGCAAATTTTGAGTTATGTGTGTTTGCTATGGTTGTACGTAGTTGGATGAGGCTTCGAAAATAGTGAAGGTGGAGTTCTTTTATGATCCTGCTGAACTTCTCGGGAGTCTCGTGAAAGGTCCTGTCATTGATGCCACAGTTGAAGAAGATGTTTCAAGCTGTCCTATACTTAGGAACACCGGGTAGGATAGAGTCGTAGAGGAGCACAAGTTCAACTTTAAACTCAAATTTGAATAAACCAGCAAGTCATATTATGCCTAAGCCTAAGGTATATATAACAATGCAAATTAAAAATGTTATTTGTCCTTATAAGTTTTACATATCGCGTTAACTCACATCCTATTTATTATTAGATAAAATATGACCTAATTCAAGAAAATTTACACTCCATCCATAATAGATAAAATATAGTCAATATGTTATCATATATCTCATTAATACATATAACACAACTTTGTAAATTAAGGTAAGGTTGTATCACCATTGCCATCCCATGCAAACCACTGCCAGCTTCCAGCTCTATGTAATAAGCGTGGTAATCATAAAATTGCATATTATCGAATGTTAACAAAGTTGATCTGTTTCGCCACTATATAAAAGGGTCATTCATTCGAGGTTTTTTTTAAGGTGTTTACTTGGGTGCCTTTATGGTCAGTACTTGTGGAGAAGTCTGCAATTGACGTGTAGGTGGAGTGTAGGAGTCTTAAGTTGTGAAAAGACTATTTTGACCCTCGGCATGAATTAAATTCTCTTTCTTATGCCACTGCACTTGCCCAACTTGAAATTGTTTTTGGATCTATTTATTGCGTGAAACCCCCCTTTCACGAGCCTAAGTTGATGCCTTGGAAGCATAATAACAGTGACAATCACAATCAAAAGGCAACAAATAGAGACCATCATGCTTACAAGAGCAATTGCATGCTTCAAGAACATGTGTCTCCTCATTTTGACGAAGACCCAACATTCCCGTTGTTGAATAATTGCTAATCTAAGATAAAGTTGTCAAATTTTCACCTGTTAAAGATCAATGAAATTCAACACCTGACTTCAAAGGCTAAAAGCTCAAACTAGAAGGGTGAAAGTGGAATCGAACTCGTGGTGCTTGTTTAGTGAAAGGAGGGATTGGTGGTGATGCACGATTCTTGGCCAAGGTGGTTTTGGGTTCACGGCGGGCTGGGACATAAAACCGCACAGGAACCACAGCGCCGCTCCTTTGTCATTGCCAATCAATAGCCACGAACAACCACACCACGAAACCACCACACCTCCCATCCACCCACACAGCCGCCGCCAGAGATCGCTTCACCTCTGCCACCACCGCGAGCGGATCTCCTCTTGCAAACCATCTGTCACTGCTCACGCCACCGTTGCCGCGCCGGCGGTGGCAGCTCTATCGTAGTATCGTACAAAAACAAAGGTGTGGGCCTGATCCCTCCGGCCTCTACATACAAGGGAGTGTTGAACTCTGCCTATTTGCTTTCTTTTTGTGTAAAATTTTGGCATTTTAGATAAAAGATACCATAAATATTAACCATAAAAGACACCTGAGTAACTATATTTTTAATACTTTTTTTATCAACAATTCATCTGTGCTGATTATCATTGTAAATCTTAATACTCATCTAACATGTCATGACCTCAAAATCAGGCTTACTTCCACCCTAATGTTTCCTTGTGTCTTTTTACCCTTTACTTTATCTGATTAATTGAGATGTAAGAACAACTTCATCTACGCGCAATTTATCATGAACAAATTTAATCTTTATTCTATTATTCTATTTATTAACAAAATCTTGCAATGTCAAGCCTTCGTATGAGTTAATCATCTCCATTATGTTAGTGTTTACTGTATAATTTGGACTGAATCGACTAAGTTCATGAAAATCCAACAAGATAAACAACAGTTACAAATAGTCCGCACACGGATTTCATTTACATTATTGGTTAACGTAATACATGTAGTATGGTTAACTAATTATAAATTAAAAAATATATTATCACCAGATTCATTATTAAGATAATTTAAAGCTCAATTGTTAATTTATAACTTTCCATATATCACATAAACACATTTACCAATAACATAACGAAACCCATCACTTATTTATACATTTACTGATTTACATATAATTTTTCATTATATATGTATTAAAAAAAAAAAACCGACTATGTCGACATAGCACTAAAGTAAAGGCAATAGAAAGTTTGAGAGGGGAGGATCATTGGTCCTCCTCTAGTTGGGGACTAACATTAGTCATCTCCTTTCATACCAAAAGATTTAATGTTAAAATGACCGAATGATTTAGATTTAATAGATGAATTTAACTTAAAAACTTAGATAAATTTATAGAATTCCACAATTATCCCTCTTTCCTCTTCATCCATCCCTGCACTCACCGGTGTCATCCACCAAGTGACCCAACCACCACCCACCTCGCGGCTGTCCCAAGTTGGGAGGGAGAGGCGAAGGTGCCGTGCCAAAAAATAATAAATCCATTTAGACAAAGGCGCGATTGGCAAGCTCAAAATGAACGAAACAAATCCATTTATAAAAACAAAGAACATGATACTGTCTCAGCCAAAAAGAACATTCAGTCACAAGCAATTCCCCATCAAAGACTTGAACAATAATAAACTTCGATGTTCAAGATCAAGCAAACATTTGGTTTAACACACATTGTTCTGGTCATTAACAAAATTGAAGAAACCACACAAGTCAACCTATTAGCTTTTTCATGAGTGGAAAAAAAAAAATCTATTAGCTTCTTCCCAAAATAACTGAATCCCATGTAACAAGTTAAAGCCCCTAAGACACTAACACATTCAAATCTCAAATTCAAACACTCTTTTCCCACTCCACTACTTCCCTTCAGCCCGTCACAACCCCACCATTGAGCCTTCCCTACGTCAAATCTCCATTGCGCAGCAACCATCGATGGCTGACCGGCGGTGGTGGTGGCAACGTGCGCGGAGGGGAGCGATGGCTGACCGGCGATGAAGATGGAGGTGCAGTTGCGGGCTTCGAAGGTGACGAATGGGTGCGCGAAGGAAGGTGACGGTCACGGCGGTGGAGTGCATTCTGGAGTGTAGTCGTGGCAGCTGAGGTTGCAGAGGTGGTGGTCCTCCGGCGACGGGCTGACGGCGTCTTGCGTAGTGTCTCTAATGGGGAGGGAAGAGGGGTGAGAGGCAGAAGAGGAGAAGGACAACAAATGGAAAATTGAAATTGGATAATAAGGTTAAATGAGTAGTTTGAGGGGTGGATCAACGTTAGTCCCAAACTAAGGGTGGAGCAACGGATCCTTTCCCAGTTTGAGTTTGCAAAATTAATTTGCTACTTGATGTTGCTGCTGCATAGAATGATCTTCGGCGATGAAAATAATTAAGCAAATCAGTTAGGTGATCTGAATTTGGAGAATCTGTACTTCGTTCAACTCGATTGCTTTTTTTGTTTTTTTTTTTTGTCAGAATTTTTTATCAAAGTTTAACTCGCTATATATTTCTTCTATTGACCTTTTTTGACTGAGTTTGCGTTATTGACTAAACTAACTCCAGGCTAGTTGATTTGTTTGCCCTTCAAGCAGGCTTGGGCCTTCTTGTTCTGTTTGTCTGCGGTCTTGTTGGGCTTGCCATCTTTCAGATTTGTATTCCGGACCAAATGAAAAAAAGGAAATGAAAAGTTTGATAAAAACAAAATCCGATGAAAATAAAAGGATAAATTAAACTCACCTTCTCACTTAAATATAACAGATATTTTTTATTTTTAAACTTTAATACTTAGATTTGTAAAACCTACACTAACATTCCCTGGTAACAGTGATAGTGCTTTTAAATTGGTCTTTTAATAGCATAGATGTAAATATTGAGAACCATTATAACTGTAAAAAGCCAAAACAATGAAAATATCATCCTCACTTGCACAATGTTGTAAATACGGTAGAAGGATATTTCAGTCACAATGTGCAAATTGGGGGAGAGGATGATATTTTCATTGTTTAGTAAAAGAAGGATATTATGGTCTTTTTACAATTATAATAGTTCTCAATATTTATATCTATACTATTAAAGATATGACTTAGTTAACAGCACTAATGATCACTATTATCAGGGAAATTGTAGGTTTTTATAAATCTTAAAGACCTGCGCTCAAAGTTTGAAAATAGTGGGATATTTGTTACATTTCAGGAAATCTTGGGAGGTGAGGAATTACCCAAAATAAAAATAAAAATAAAAAGGGGCAAGGAAAAACTTCGTGGAAGGATAAAGAGGCCGAGGACATGACTGAAAAAAAGGCCGTCATTGTTGATAGGTGAGATGTCCTACTTGGTTGTTCAATTAAATTAATCATAAGGCCTAGGTAATTTTTAGATCTATTTGTTTGACTTACGTAAAAAGACAAGGTAATAGAGTTAGTTGTATTGCACATTCCCTGGCACAGTTTGATCGTAACCATCCTGACTGATCAGTTTTAGATTGAGGATGGTCCTGGTTTTACTCGCAACCTTGCATCATACAGTGTATTGTTGGCAGTCAAATAGGAATCGCTTGCCTTTATCCGAGTGACTCATAGGGTAGGCAGGCACCCACCCCATAAATAAATGATACTATTTAGACGGCAAACAAATTAAACGACAAACCCCTGGCTTTGGAATATCAACCCATCTCAATTTAAACACATTATTATGAATGCCATGAATTTCCTCATTAACTGCTCGGTTATGTAGTAGCATCAAATTACCTGCAGTGTGCCAAGCTAACAGCATAGTTTATTACGGAATATATCAAAATAATCAACTCGGTTATAAATAAACAAAGATTCAGGACAATTATATAAACTGCAAACTCAGATTCTTTTGAACCTTTTAATGGCCCATCAGTACATTTCTTTCTGTTGGATTTGGTAAAACCGTTAAAGTCAGGGGAAATCAATTGTAAAAGTGTGTTTAGCTGTGAATGCAAGAATTTGCTAGTTAACATCAATCATGAGTTATAACGACATACATATATAGCAACAAATAAGATCACGTTCTCAAAATTCCCCAGCCTTGTTTTGCAAGTAGCAATGTATGCATATTATATAGCCTTGTTTTGCAAGTCAAAGGAGCCACTTTAGATAGAACTTATAAGCCATTTCTTCTGGAATCTGAAGCACTGCATGATCATTCATTTTTGCCATTTTATTTTCTCCTTCAACAGGTCCAAAGTGTATCATTTAATCAATCATGCATCCGACAGAGTCATCAACTTTTGGGCTAGAGAGCCAGCCTGCGAGATATGTGCATACAGTCTCAGAGACAGGTCGCCTTCTTCCTTCAGCGAGCCGCTGGAACTCCACAGAGCTTCCCTTTAACCTTGCCCCTAACTCTTCAGCTGCCCATGAATCTATCCCCTCCCAATACCCAAAATCTGTTGAATACAATCTTGTTATCACTGACAGGGACCACTTCCGCCGTTTTATTCTTGTTTCAGTGGCAATCATTTTTGCCGTCATAGCATTGGTTCTAGTACTGCACTTTTTACCTCATAAGCACAAGAGTCATGGGACTCCAATGGACCTCAAACTGGCAATAAACCAGGCTCTAACATTTTATGATGCACAAAAATGTACCACTTCTCCCTGTGTAGCACTAGCACATTGCCTTTTCCTGCTTTCTTTCTTAATTGGTTTAGTTCAACGAAGATTTTTCATATTTATTTTGTTTTATTTTTTTTCAGCTGGACACTATCCAAAGAACAGTCCAGTGAAATTCCGGGAGACTCAGGATTACAGGATGGAAATTCAACTAAGACTGATCTTGTTGGGGGTTTTTATGATTCTGGCAACAACATTAAGTTTACCTTCACCACAGCTTATACTATGACCTTGTTGTGTTGGAGTGTTTTGGAATATCAAAGTAAATATGCTGATATTGGTGAGCTTAACCATGTAAGGGACATCATCAGATGGGGTAGTGACTACTTGCTCAAGGTGTTCATTCCCCCAACTTCAACATCTGAATCCAACCTTACACTGTATTCCCAGGCAAGTTATAAAATTTTGTACCATGTTCAATATTCTGAATTGTATACTGATAGTTATAAAAAGAAAAGCTTTTATGTGTTTTTTTTTTTTTCTATTCCATTAGGTTGGAAGTACCATTAGTGATAACAATGACAAAAATAATGATATAAGTTGTTGGCAACGACCTGAGGACATGGATTATGCAAGACCAGTTTCAACTTGTGACAGTTCTGCTTCAGATTTAGGTGGTGAGATTGTGGCAGCATTATCTGCAGCATCCATGGTGTTCAAAGAAGACAAAGATTACTCAGGGAAACTAGTCAAAGCAGCAGAAAGCCTACATTTGGTAGTCACAAGGGAAGACCCTAAGAAGCAAGGGACTTACACAACAGTTGATGCGTGCGGAAAACAAGCAAGAAGTTT
The DNA here is from genome assembly GCA_030441495.1 of Dalbergia oliveri. Lineage (NCBI taxonomy): Eukaryota > Viridiplantae > Streptophyta > Magnoliopsida > Fabales > Fabaceae > Dalbergia > Dalbergia oliveri. Next base: position 9,624,185 of record JAMLFY010000003.1, on the reverse strand, counting down.
TTACAAGTCAACCAGTTACAAAGACGAATTGGCATGGGGAGGAACTTGGTTGTTTCTTTCCACCGAGAACATTGCTTATCTTGAATATGCTACTGAAACTTTTATATCAGCCAAGAGCAATGAAACAAATTCTGACAGAGGGATCTTTGATTGGAATAACAAGATCAATGCAGTTGCGGTAAACTTCCAATCCTGTATTGGAATTTTATGAGAAAATTGAATGAATCTTTGCGTAAGTCTCTTTCTAAATTGATCTCTGCAGGTTCTGCTTTCGGGTATTAGATACTTCCGTGATCGTGGCTTATATGAGGATGCTTTAAGGCTCTCATCAAACTCTACAGACTCCTTAATGTGTTCTTTGCTATTCAAAGATTTCAGCAGGACACCTGGTAACTAATCTCCTGATCGTTGTTGCCTACATTGCTTTTGTGGAATTAATTAATGTTCATTATCCAACTATAGACGTGTATACGTTATGTTATCAATGTGTATGTTTCATGACAAACATTATGGTAGGTGGGTTGATTATTCTGAAACCTGGTGATGGGCCATTACTCCAGTATGCTGCAACAGCATCTTTCCTAAGTAAATTGTACAGCGATTACCTTGATCATCTCAAGATGCCTGGTGCAAAATGCGAGATGAATATGTTCTCGGTGGCCATGCTGCGTGATTTCGCTAGTGCTCAGGCAAATTCCTAGCCTTGTGACCATTTTTGTATTGTAACATGTAAATTGAAAATGGTCTAATTTTGCTTCCTTCTGTCATGTGCTCTTCAGGTTAACTACATCTTGGGGCGTAATCCTATGAAGATGAGCTATTTAGTGGGGTATGGTGACAAGTTTCCCGTCCATGTTCATCACAGAAGTGCATCAACTCCTTGGGATAACAAGCATTACAGTTGTGACGGTGGTAAGAAATGGCTAAACTCTAAGGACCCGAATCCGCAAGTTCTTTTGGGAGCAATGGTGGGAGGGCCAGACCCACATGATGGTTTCATAGATCAACGGAACAACTCAAGGTTCACTGAGCCAAACATAGCAAGCAATGCTGGTTTAGTTGCAGCAATGATTGCACTTCAAGACAACTCGCGTGACTTCAAAGATTCATTATGGGAATGGACTTGATCAATACATTTGAACATGTTTAGTAGATTCCTATACCATATAGGATTATGTGTTTAAATATATATTAAAAAGGAAGTCTAGAAAACTTCAAGCTGAGAACTACAATTAAATCAGATTACTTTCTTTTTGAACATCGGTCATGTGATGGATGGGATTTTAATGATACTGTTCATGCCATCTAATGTAAATTTAAATCCTCTGCCATGCAATTTTGTGATAAGGACAAAGCAGGAAATTGGTTGTGTGAGGATTTTGACTCAATAAAGGCATGATTATTCAATCGAGTTTTTTAAAAATAAAAACCTGGTCATGCAGACAAATTTGGAGGAACATTTAGCAGTAACTTCATGGTTGCAAAATCCTTCTTGTGGGAGAAAAATAAATTAGGAATTTGCAGTTGTAATAAGACTTTTGTTAGTAGTGACTTAGACCTTTGGCCTGCCGTGAAGCTGCAAGCCAACTTTATGATCTCAATACGGTTTCCATCTTTGGTTTGAACCTTTAATTATTTTAAAGTAAATAATTCACCCCTTCCTTCATGTACATTAAACTTCCACACCTGTCATATTAAACTCTAATTAATGTTTCCCATTTTGGATGCAGCATACCATTAAATTAGATCAGCCAGTATACAAAAACGAATTCAACCTCAACTACCAAAAATTTGATGTGTAAGTGTGCATGTTAACCAGCCTGGTGCAAACTTGCAACTTGAGAGTTGTGTTGATACAAATTTTACTGTACAAGATATTTACATGAAAACATTGTGGAAGGAAGCCAAATATACTACACAGCTGTACATGAGTTCTTCTATCTTGACTTCAAGTTGACTTCAGGTTGACTTCAGCCTGTCCAAGTTATACACACTCTGCAAAAAACAAATATTCATAAGCCGATGATTGGAAATTGCATGATCAAGAACAAAGTGATGCTTAGGAAGCTAGAAAACGAGCTTTACTAGAATACAATGGATATCCTCAACAAAAGGCACAAGCAAAGAAACCAAGATTTGCATCTTCTCCTTTAGGGTCTCACAGTCTTCATCTTTTCCCATAAGAAGGTCCATGAAAGTTTTACTATCTGGCACCAGTTTTAGAGCCACCTGCAACGCCATTTCTTTCAGAAACCAATAATTGCACTATTTTGTCACTAAGCTAAACTATGCAAATTTTATATAAAGCACAGGAATTCAAGAGGCCAAGAATGTGAAAAAATTGGAGCTTAGAAAAATGGAAGAAAAGAACAAATGAATATACTCTGAAAGCAGCAGAAGAAATCCATCCATGCCATGCTGACAAAGTTGCAGCGTAAGACTCTTCAACTACTTGTTCCATACTCTTTATAGGATCTTTTGCTAGTGCTTGTAACAAAGCCGCGGAGAAATCAAGGGATCTGCAGAGTGGTGCATCTGTAAGTGAAAATTGCGCAACTTATCCTTATGGAAAGTATAGAAGAAGGAAAGATAATTTCTACCATCATTTGATCTGAGTAACAGTAATAGGCCTGTTCTTTTTTCTCAAGAAATTTTAAAGCTGATGATGCAACCTATGTGTGAAGATTGAGGAGTAACAAAATAGGAGGAGAAAATATATGCTTACCTTGTGAGCCAAACTAAGGCTTTACTGCAGCTATATCTCTTCCGTGTGTTGCCGTTGCTAGCTTCTGATTTCAATATCTCAACCAAGTTTGAGTTCAATGAGGGATTTGATTCATGCATCACTTCCAGTCTCTGCAGTGAAAAGAAAAGTCAAAAGGTACAGAAAGAAAGAAAGAAAGAAAAACTCCAGCTTACAAAAATAATGCCAAAAGTTACCATGCAGTGCTAAAATGAGTTTGCTTCAAATAAATTGAGCTGAATTGAGAGTTAAGCTATGATTTTTTTTTTGACCTTTTTTACCTTAATATTCTGGTGAATGTCTTGTCTCAAAACAGCCATTGTTGGGCCTATCTTATCTGCAAGGGCATCAAACAAGCATAATGACAAGGTAGTAGGTGCTACATCACACTCATATGCTTGAAAATAAAAGAGAATAAGTCTCTAATGACAAAACCCACCAAGAACTTGTAGAACCAAGTTACATAGAGATAGGAAAGGCTTGGTGTGGATGTGTGCAGCCTCCTCATGATTCCCTTCAGGTTTAACAACAGCCAGCATAGAAAGCTCTTCAATGGCAGAGCTTATCTCTGACTTCTCCATTTCCCTGCTCCTCTTCATCTCACTTATGTTCCCTCCTTCTCCCTCTTCTTCCTGTTCCCTTATATATATACATATACAGGTGCCAAGACCCAACTGGGTTTCTTTAAAGATTTAACTTCAACTTGGACTTGCCAACTGCAGTTACTTCTTTCTAAATATTATACATGGACATAGACACAGGCAGACAGAAAAAGAGAGAGAGAGGAAGTGACACAGTTGTAAATTTTGATCAAGTTGCTGGACAAAAGAACTAATCTTGCCGTGCCAACAATTATTAAATTGTTCTACCACATCTAGTAACATTGCTTCCTTGGCCTGAACTCTTTATTCTTTGGTAAATTGGTAATGTCGTAATGATATTCTTGTGCTATCAATTTTCTCCAATAAGCCACTGATTGTGACCCTATATTTGACCTTGGATTTATCATGTAACCCCTTTTAACTAATGTTAAGAAAACATTATCCGAACAAACAAAATACATGTAGGTCCCATGCCCGAAATTGACAAGGCAAAACAATCTAGCCGTCTGTCCGGAGCCAGCATTGTGCTACTTCCAAATTATACATCTGAGATCTTGCTATTGGCGTTGAGTAACTAACAAAATTCTTGGGCCCTGTGAGCAATGGCATGATAGAATTTCATAACTGGATAGAACAGATAAGTGTAAGCTGTAAGACGGTTGATTACAAGAATTAAAGACAAAGCCTAGCTTACCCGCCAACGGATTTGTGCAAGTTTGATTTTATTTGTCGAAAACTTTTAGACAAAATCTTGCTCTTAAATATACTTAGCCATAATTTTTTTGAAAAAGTAAAATTGAATAAGTTAATGGAAGCAGAGTGCAGACAGTTAGATTAGCACACTGTCTGGGAAGGCCTGTCAAATGTTTTGATTCCAGTGAGGTGATAAAACCGGAGACCAATCAGAATATGGGATTGGCTGAAAAATAGCCAAACAGGGATGACACTTGCCGGTTATGCGTATTCTATCAACCACTCATGTTTTGAGCTAAATCACACACAATTATTTGTATTTCTACATCAAACTATAATATTTTTATCCTTATAAATTCTGTTTTGTAAAAATATAATAAATATTATTTTGGAAATAAAAAAAATTAGGTGACCTTGAGAAAATTCACTATTCATAATTTTATAAATTCATTTAATTGACCGTTCAATATCAACTTATGTAGTTGAATCCTTATCTTAACATGGAATTATTATTTCAAAAATAACCAAAGAGTGATATTACATATTTAGAAAAATATTGACAGAATCTTTGACATAAACTATAATAATTATAAAATAAAATAAAATAGTATAATCCATATATTTATCTAAAGATTAATAATTGTTACATCATTCTGAAAATAAAATTGTAATAAAATCTTTTGTTGCCTGTACTATAACAGTTTTCATAACAAAATTACTATTGCTAAAATCCCTGGAAATATGTTTTATACACAACCGCAACCCTGTTTTATAATCGCCATACACAGCTCCACTTAGGGTGACAATCATTTTTCTGTTGGAACTTGGAAGTTGTTCTGATTTTGAACTACATGTACAGCAACCACACGACAAACTTTTCATTATATGTTGCGGTCCCTCTTTTGAGTTTTTATATTGTTGTTTCACCTATGAATCCAAAGATGGCTTTCAATTATATTTAATGCATAGAATAATGTATTCTTAGTAATCTATCTGCTGCATATTAAATAATCAGGGGTGGCTTCTTGTTCACAAATGGTGGGTATGGATCTCCATTTCAAAATTTTACACTTACATCAGCCTTCTATTATGAAATAGAACTCTACAGTCAGGTTTATCTTCTTCAAGCATCATCATCATTGGATATTGATATCAAATGGAACGATGAACCTAGTTTTATTTTACTGAAAACAACACGAGAGAGAGAGAGAGAGAGAGAGAGAGAGAGGGAGGGAAAATGAAAGCATTGGTTCTGGAGCAAAGTTTGACAAATTCACTCATGTATTTGACATGATCAACTTCATTTGAGTTGCTAATCTTGATTTAGTTGACTGAACATATATTATATTATCTTAAAATCTTAAAATATATTATATTTGTTATTATCAAAAGGGGAAAATACATATTCGCAGATTTATAAAGTAGAAGGATATAGTATATATTATAGTTAATATTTTGAGTGGCAAATAATTTTAGTGGAAGGAAGTTGGCTTGCATATATTCTGGAGTCTCTAGCTAGCTAGGGTTTGTGGTCTTTTTATCCAGGAGGATGTTATTGTCATAGGAGTTCGTCTTTCCCTAGACGTTTATTTTATACATCGAAATTTAAAGATAATAGAGTTTGAACTTATAGATATTTAATTAAATTCCTTATCACCAGTTCAATCCTAGTAAATTGTTCCTCCTAGTCTTTTAATTTGCCTTAGCCTCTTTTTGTAAAATAAAAAAAATAAAAAATATAACTAAACTGACTTAAAATAGTTATTTGTGCCAGACAAAAAAAAAAAACAGTTATTTGAAATATCTATATAATCATAGCAAAAAATTAAAACTCTAATCTCAATTGTTTTTTGCATCGTATTGTACACTTTTCCCGTCTGCTTTAACTTCTTACTATAAAGAAAAAATGCTAAATGGTGATGAAAAATTACAACCAATTTCGCAAATTCTAACTACCGTTGAATTGCAATTTCCTTTTTTTTTTAATCTTTTACAACTTAGTTGAGTAAAAAGCAAAACAGTTGCGCAATAATTATGTCACGCAATTGGCTAATGGTTTAATAATTAATAATATAAACAATGAATGTCACTTTATTATTCTCACAATGCTTATGAGCGTACAATGTGCATCATAAATCATAGCTTCAAAAAGTGCATTATTATGGATGCTTTATTTATTTAAAAGAAGAGATGGAAGACAGTTGATACAAGTGTTTTGATTTTTAAAAGCATGAAACTTTTAAATAGCCTTTACTTTTTCTCGATAAGGATATTCTAAAGTAAATTTGTTTCTGAAATTAGAGATCAGAGTAATGCTTTCTTTGGATGAAGCAAGAAAATGAGAAGAAAAAAATTTAAAAAAATAAAAGAAAATTAAAATTAAAATATAATTGTTTCCTTTATTGTTTAATTGACAAAAAATAAAATAAAATGTAATTATATGTAAATGAAAATTTGAATTTTTTATAGTTGTCTTGTATGATTAAAGAAATAGTAGACTATCCCTAAAAAAGAAGAAGAAGAAGAAAAAAAAGTAAACTACATTGATCTTTTCTGATATTAAATGTAATTACATTTGATATTCCTCTATTTATAAATTTGTCACTAGAGTTTCTCAAAATTTACTAAAATTTCATTGATTTCAATTGTAGTTACTGATTCACTAATTTAAATGATAAAAAAAATGACATGTGATATATCACATAATAATAGCAAAGTTCACACTTTTTTCTCTTATTTTCTTCTATCATCCAAATTGAGAGAAAATCATTTTTATTCCGGATTTTCTTCAGCTCTCTTTTTTCATGTTATTGCAATTCTAGGCTATATTTAAGATTCACTCACTCTTATATCAAGTAAAAGTCATAATTACGATGTGTGATAATATAAAGTAGATAGATCCTTCCAATGAACCTAATAATCCAAATCAAATCAAATCAATTAGTTCAGGTTCGAATAATTGGTTTATATTTTAATTTAACAACAACCCAGACCAAGTGTTGATTCGGTCTTGGATTTAGGATATTTCAACTCGATTACACAAATATTCAACTCAATTATTTGGTCAACTATTTTTTTTTTTATTTCTAAAGCTTTTAAAGTTTTGCACCTAAGCTTTCAGTAATATGGTCACTTTTTATCTTCTTTACATTTGCGTAAAGGGTTTATCTATTTACATTATTAGTAAGTATATCATAACTGAATTTTATATTATTTTTTATATACCCAATTTTATATTATTGCTAGTTGTTATAAGGATAAAAAAGTTAAAAAGAAATACAATTCTTCATTTATTAATTATCCGATAATCTAAACCAAATCAACCTCAATATTAATCAGATTAGATTTATTTTTTGACTTAATCCAAACCAATCTATTTATACCCCTACTCTTAGCCACTTTCCCCCTCTTTTACTTTAAATTAAACTCACCATATATTGTCATGCTTATTGTATTAATTGGTATGGATAATTTTAAGATTTAAAAGAAACCATTTAAATTAAATTAGTAATGCTTGGTTCATGCTGAAAGAATTAGCTTATCTTGTTTAATTATTTCTTGCCGGGCATCATTCATGACATCAACGTTCCAAAAACTAGGACAATAATTGAACAGAACTTTAGAAGTACTGATAATAAGAATTCGGAAAATATTGCTTAGACATGATATATTTTTTTCTAGCCAGATAGCTCACATCATATCAATTGATATAAGTTTTACCTCTTTTTTGGATCAAAATTTGCACCCAATTCACTTTATTTTAGTTATGTGAGTACACATCACGGGGTAGCTAGCGAGAAACAAAAACAATTCCAAAAAATTATAAATGTGTTATTTTCATCTACAATAGAAAATATAATTGAATATGTATATGATATATCGGAGTGTGAACATGCTAGATTCTTTTTGACAAGGAAGAGAAAATTGTATGAATATTAACAGGGATATACAATTTAAAGATTTAGAGGTTAATGGAATTTAACTGGAATATAATATATATATATATATATATATATATATATATATAATTAAATATATTCTACAAAATAAATAAAATTATTAAAATATATATTAAGATAAATAGTAAAATAAAATTTTATTAGGATAATAATAGTTTTAAAAGTCAAAAAATATATTAAACAAAATTATGAAAATTAAACCTATCAAAGGGAGAGAAAAATAGATGATTTGGGATGCATATAATTCTACTATTGCCGCCTTGTGTTCTGCTATTGCTTCTTTAATGTTTTATATATGGTGATGTGTTGGATTAGTGCTTTGGTGGTGCTAATGCAATGGTGAAAAGATCTTCAAGCAACATTCTACAAGCCTTGGTGTTATCAAATTGTTGCATGATTTGTGTGTTCTGGTGGTCTTTTGTTTCTTCAGTGTACTGTGATTAGTTTTTAGGTGCTTTCTTGTTATAAAAATAAAAGGAATGATTGTCTACAAGCCTATAAACAAGTGCTGGAAGTGCACCCCTTGTTATAAATCGTACATCGAGATTTCTTCAGAGTCAAATCCCTTTCTTATAAAATGAGCATTATTTTCTAGAGTAATGATGCTTGGTGCCGTATGCATGTCATGTGTAGGGAATTATAACGGATGGTTACAATCAAGTGGGTCATGCCATAATAAAAGTTAATTTTTTTTTAATATTAAACCGGTGATCCATAAGACCGGTGTCAGTTTACCAGTTTGAGCGGTTGTTGATTAGTTTATACCGGTTTTGACCGGTCTTTAAAATTTTCAATTTTGCTTGAGCAACCGAACTGGATAGATGTCCATTTCAATTACCTGCTGCCTTGCCTTTTCATTGCTTTTTGAAGCTTCCTTAATTTTACTGACTTATTCAACACTTGATAGTGTCCACTGGAAGATGACATTCACCCCGAAAGCTTTTTAGTGTGGGTCTGATTTAGCCATTTAGGCCAATAGGGTGAGAGTGGCTATGCTGAAGGCTTTATATTGGGCCGGATAATTGAGTTGGCAGCTTGTCTTATTTCCTGGTCTGCCTTTCTCCACCTCGGCCCCCAAATATATTAATGGGCTAGGCCCGTTTCAAAAACTATTCGCAGTGGTTGGAGACCAAAAATGAGAGGAAAGAGAATAAACTTCACGGACCAGCGAGTGGAGCCCAAAAATTAAATAAAAAAATGTAAAAAACGAAGACCAGAGAAGAAATGGGTGATGATATTGATGGAGAAATGAGGATTGGATTGTTGGTAACCATTAAAGTATAATGGCGCTGAGACTGAGACTGAGAGTGAGAGTGTCAGCTGTTGCATCCTCGCTCTCACAAACACGCTGCTCTCTTCTCTCCCAAGTGGGTTTTCATAGCCCTGCTTTGCATTTGCCTTTGCCTTTGCGGTTGCACCCCAGCAACAACCACCACCTAAGTAGTTGTGCCTCATCCCCAGCCCCAACGAGGCTCATGATTCGTGCAGCCAGAACAGAGTCCAAACCTCCTACTTTGGGCTTCAGGGCCCCTCAATTTCAGGTCTTTCCCTCTCTTTTCCCAATTTCAGCTCTATTATTATTATTATTATTCTGAAGATTGAATAACTGTCTTCTTTATTTTCATTTTTAATTTCTTTTCGGGATGGATTGAACTTGGATTAGCTTCCAGAGCCCCTTACTGGGAAAGTTTGGTCACTGGAAGATTTTGAAGCATATCCAGCTCTACTGGTACCCTCCCCCCTCCACTTACCTCTCTGGTCTTTAGTAATCTTTTTGCTTTTTAGACTTATTATCATGTTTATTTTGTTTTACTCTCTTCCACTATTTGTTCCAATTTCCAAGCAAGTTTCATACAATGATTCTTTTTATTTTAAAGGGAAAAAAAATAAAAGAAAAAGGTATGTTGTAGAATACCAAGTTGAAATGTAAGTAGCTTTGCTTCTGCTTAATACCATGACTTCTTTTTAACTTTTTGGAAGTCAAAGTTCATATTTTCAATTATCTCATTCGGCTATGTAGCTTATTACCGATCAAAAAAAGTTACTTTTAATGCTTTTTGAAGAGTTAAAGTATCGAACTGCCCTATAAGCGCATTTTAAAAAATTCAAAACTAGCACTTTTACTACGATATATTTAAAATAAAAAAATAACTTATATATAAGTCGTTTTTCAAAAATTACTTTCACACAGGCGCTTAAGTAAGTTATTTACCCAAATGGGTCCTTCCTTTTCCAATGTGCTTTATAGCTAAAGTTTTATGAATTGTTCTGGCATTCTTCCTTATGATGCATAAGGCATGGGCTTTTTGGAAATTAAGATGTGTCTCTAGCTGCTAGTTCAATTAACATGTGAAATTTCTCTATGCTATGTAGTGATAGTCTCTTCATTTTTCCTCTCCCTGTGTGTGGTCATGCAGGTTATGTTTATATGCAATCACTGTCCATTTGTTAAGCATCTTAAGAAAGAGATTGTCAAGCTTACAAAATTTTTCATGGAGGTAGCCAAATCAACTACCCTGGAAGAAATTTGTTTCTTTCTTTAGTATCAAGCTGGTCTTGGACGAGCAAAGACCATTAAAAGAATGTTGTTTTCTCTTTCTACAGAGAGGACTCGCAGTTGTTGCTATATCTTCAAATTCCGTAGCCACACACCCCCAGGTTATTGTAACTACATATTCTGGAATAAAGATACGCTGATAGTATTGAATGATATGTCCAACATGAATTGTGCCTCACAGGATGGACCAGAATTCATGGTAGAAGATGCTAAGTTGTTTGGCTATCCTTTCCCATACCTATATGATGAGGTATGCTTCAAACCTTAAATAAATCACTAAATCTTAACCTGTTTTATTTAGTCATATGATTTAGTAGTTGTGCTGATGCCTATGTCTATCTAATTGTACATTTAATATCGGACTAGGTTAGATGAAACATCATATTATTTTATGGTCATAATTTTAACATTATTCAGTTACTATATCTGTGCTCCATTCATTTAACCTACAGTTGGATTGCATGCTTTATTTGCCTGTAATGTTGGGTGAATTTCATGTTGACAGTCACTAAGATGACACAATTATAGCCAACTATTGGAAATCATGTTAAGTACAGATTGTTCCAAACTCTTTAAAACTCAGAATTCTACAGGACATCTTAGAGAAAAAGGAGGTCAATCTGGACGGCGTCTCCTTATTAAAAGTTGAAACACATGTCCCTAGAAAGGTGTTACATTATGCTAAAAGAAAAAGGAAAAATAAAATCTGTAGAATTTGACTGCTCCTTAGGCAGCAGCCAAATGTAGTCCTTTATTCAAGTGTATATATGACCACCTAATTTGTTTTCGTTATATGATATGATATGGTCTCAGAACCATAGATAGATATTGAACGTCAACATTTATCATACCCATATGTTCATTTCAAAATATGCTTTAAAAGTCTTTATGTTTTTCATATTGTCCAAAAAATTTATCAAAAGAAGTCTTGTGTTTTCCGAATCATATTAACAATTTTTAATCATAAAATTGGAAGCTCTTTTGTCTAACTCTGACAGCAATAACTCAAATGGGTGTAAATCTTTGCTGCAGAGGATTTTTTATCTGATGGTTAATTGAAAGCAACCAACTTATTGAAAAGCTGATGCTATCTTTTTGTGCAATTTGGTGAGTTGCAGTCACAGGATGTTGCACGAGATTTTGGAGCCGTTTGCACACCAGAATTTTTCCTTTTCAAAAAGGTAATTGCAACGAGCATTGTTCATTCTATTGCACATTGATCAGCATGCCTTTGTCTTGGGGGTTAAATTAGGCCCTGAATTGTTAGTGAATATCATACTGCTATCAATTAATAAAACAATGACAGGAGGGTCGGAGGCCGTTTGAACTGGTTTATCATGGTCAGTTTGATGATTCACGGCCAAGAAATGATGTCCCAGTCACTGGAAGGTTGTTTTCTTTTTATTGAGTTAGATTTAAAAAATTATTTGAACCTTTTTAATATCCTCATAGTAGTCACCATTCGATTTTCTGTATAAAGGGACTTGAGCTTGGCTATAGATCGTGTTCTCAGTGGCCAGCCAGTACCATCAGAGCAAAAACCTAGGTACTTCGCACATTCTTCTCCTTTCAATTTTTTTGGGAATCTTTCAAGTTTTGGTCTCTGTCATGTTCACGCACTTATGGTCATGATTTTTCTATTCGAATGAAGTATTGGATGCAGCATAAAGTGGCACCCAGAGGGGAAGTAAATTGTAATTTTCTTGGTCAAGATAGTAATAAGTGAGTTCAAGTTCTGCTTTCAGGTTTTTGTGTTTTGCATTATATCACTAACCATGTTGGTATCTTATACCTTTTTGTTCTTTTCTTTCCATTCAGTGTTCTAAAGTGTGAGTTGCAAGGAAATGGAATAATATGTGGCTTCTCTATTTGCTGGATCTGCCAATTTGTATATTACTGTAATGAATGTATATTGAGATAAGTCCGGTCCCCCTATTATTTACTTCTTATGTTGTAATAATGAGAAAATTTGTTTTGCAAATCTTCTGGAAATATAATCTGGTTTATGGGATTCTCTATTATGTGGAGTTTGGTATTGATTATTTGCATATCTTTTAAAATAAAATTGTAGCGATGATATTTTATGGCAAGACATGCAACTAAAGAAAATGACATCGGCATATCCACTCATTTTTGTGAAGCGTATCTCATACCCTCTAGTTTTTAAAATATCACTAACCGCTGTTCTAATCTAAACCTTTGGTAGACAAATACCGTTTGCTTAATTTTTTTTCTTTTTCAAGATACACACACTCATTTGTACATACATGTTCTTATTGTTAGATGCATCCATGAAAATCAACATGGCGGGGTCAACATGATTTATATCATGATGGTTCCGGAGTTACTGGCTTTTGAAGGGCCATCAAAAGAGTCAAAAGGCAGTCCAGTTATTTTTATGCAAATAGCCTGATGTTTTCTTTTAGTAATAACTTTAAGAAAACCAGATAAAAATCAAAAGTAATAACTTTAAGGAAAATTCTAAAAAGCTAAAAAAAATTTTGCTAGAATTTAGTTGTCAAAATGATGTAGTATTATTAATGACTTTTAGGTAAATAATTAAGTGGGCCATGCTAACTTATTTTATCATCTAATAACGATCATGATTTATATATATAAAAAAAGTTGGTGATATGTATATATATGGGTTGTATAATATTAAATGTGGTGAAGCAAGTAAATGTAGCTTCCAAGTTTTTCTTTTTAATTTTTCAGTAAAAGAGTAAAGGGAGGGATTATTAAGAATTTTCTTATCCTTGTGTTTACTTTTATGAATATTCTCCAATCTTTTGTTTGGACGAAATGAAGAAATAAAAGCTAAATACTTTCAGTTCTTTTAAAGGATAATAACTTGAATTGTCATATCACCAGTGGCAAGTCTTCGTCCAAATTTCGCTGATTAAGCGACGTGTATTTGATGCTTTTACGGGAAAAATACTCGCTGCCTCTTCTAGTTTGTGCAATTATTCCTCTAGTCGGAAAGACTTTGTATCAAAAAAAGGTTTTGTCTTATCAATAGGGAATGGATTAGCCTTTATAGTAAATGATGCTTCTTTATCAAGTCTTGTCTCCTACGGATATTGCTTAACATTCCTTCCTTGTGAATTAATTCACCTGAATCCAGGTTCACAAATAGCACAAGCCATGCAAATGAATGATATAGATGATGTACTTGGTGCGTACTTTCTAGAAAGTAGGACATGCACTTACATGCATGAGGGAACTGTAAATGTAAAAAGGGTCCTTATTGTCTGTCCCACTGCAAAATTAGGGGGCTTAAATAAATAAATAAATAAATATATATATATATATATATATATATATATATATATATATATATATATATATATATATATATATATATATATTCAGACAAGTTAGTGTAGAAACATTTATTCCTTCACGTCTGAAACTAGATAAAGCTTAACTGTCTGTTTAGCTCTTCTGAATTTTGGTGTAGGTTTAGTTTATACATGTGCATGTGTTTGTATTTTCTTTAATAATTACTGTTTTTTTTATAAAAAAAAATGGAGAAAACAAACTCTCAAATTCCTTCGTTCTGTCCCAAAATCTTGTGTGGGTTCATTTATGTATTCCTCTGTGTGCCTCCATTATTGTTCCCACCAAACAAAGATGGCTGCTCGCTTTTACGAATCTTCCCTATGTTCTCTTGCTACTGACTGACGCAGTTCTAATTTTTCTCATTTGTCCTTTTCATATATTATTATGCCACTGGTACTCGTAAGAGTTCGATGTTTGGTCAAAGAAAAATCTGAAATTTTCATGAACGAGCTTCATGTGTAATTTTATTTACCCTCCAACCAAACACATCCTTAAGAAAAAAGCCAAGGTTCAAATCCTACAGAAGAAAATTATTAGGAAGGTTCCTTATTCATCACAGCCGTGCCGGATTAGTCTCACAACAATGTATATATGTAGAGATACTTTAAAAGACTAAAAGAATTGCCCAACTGAGGTTAATAGTTATAAAACTTCTTGGATGCTATAACTCTTTATGCACCTTTAGGAATAAATATAATTCGTCTGTTGCAACAGTTGATGATGAGTTTATGTGTATTATACATAGGGAAGCTTTCACATTATATTGCTAAAAACTAAACATACCATGGAGTATATGATGATGCGGTTATAGATGAACTGAGAACTACAAAAATTACCTTTTCATGTTTCTTGTTTGGAAAAATAGTGATTAATTAACACAGATGGTTGCTTAACCAGGGGAGATAAGATCTCTCAAACTATTTATAGATGAACTGAGAACTACAAAAATTACCTTTTCATGTTTCTTGTTTCGAAAAATAGTGATTACTTAACACAGATGGTTGCTTAACCAGGGGAGATAAGATCTCTCAAACTATCTGTGGGCCTAGGATGGTCTCCTATCACATGAATTAAAGCTAAGTTTCTTTTCATCAGTAACATGGAAGCACGAGCTATCTCTATCTTTACATAAATAATTGTTAGGGACATTTGTGAAGGATGGTGGTCCATACCCTACTCTTTTTCTCCTTATGATTTTTGTGTTGTAGAGGAAAGAAGACACTGTCAACTGTTACTGTTCTTCTGGTCCATCTCTCCAGTCCCTTGAAAGCTATGTCCGTTTTGTCAGGTACCTTCTCTAACAAGTCATCTTTCACAAGATTAATTGAATCTGAGGAATGGTACCTCTATTCATTTGTTCACTTCTCCTGCCATGTCGGCAAAAGCATGTTCTTAGATGGGTGAGATGGGACTACGTCCTTAACCTCCTTCTTCCTGGATTGTAGTGCACTCAAGTGACAGTTTTGTACTATATTGCAAGAGAGTTATTCTATGCTCAGTTAAAAGTTAGAGAGAGAAATAAAGAGACAAGAAAGTGCTGAGTCATCAAGTGTTTCAAACTCTTGTATTTCTTTTATTGGAGTTTGGATAACAAAAGGTGGTAGTTTTTATTGACAGCAAGTCTAGGATATGACCAACTTAAGATAATGGTGCAAGCCTCTGTTATCTCTGGCTTGTTTTGAACTTATGAGTTTTTATCTGCATAAAGAACATAACTGTGATGTGAAATTGCCATCAGATACAATACTAATCTATATAAATATTTTGTCACTTGACAAAAAAAATAATTCTAATTAACAAGTCTGGTAATCATTTTGATGACTGTGAAGAAGATGGTGATTCTATTAGAGGTTCACATGATCTGGAGAAACTTGAGCAGTGAACTGCTGCTTTTGGATTGGTAACCATGCCTTTCTGGAGGAAATTCGGTTTCTCAAAATCGTCATTTTCATGCCTGATCTCCTTGAGCATTGCTGTTACATCCTTCATTGTAGGCCTTTCTTCTGGGGATGGATTCACACAGAGAAGAGCTACCCCCAGCACTTGAAGCATCTCTGGATTCTTGTTCCACACTGCAGTATTAGGTGCTGGTCAAGGATGGATGTGAATTCTCTTTTCTTTTCTCTGATTTCTCTGCTAACCCAGGTGACAATGTGTACACCCTCTGGAATCCTGTTATCAGTTGGCTCCATCCCAGTTAAGACCTCAAGGAGCACAACACCATAACTGTACACATCACTCTTCTCTGTGATCCTCAAACTGTATCCATATTCTGCAGTTTGACAGGTAATGCTGTGATTAGTCAGCAGTCACAGTGAAATTAAGGGAAAATGACCCAAAATGGACATAAAATACCAGACCAAACATAAGGTACTTAAAAAAATGTAGCATTTATTAATTGATTTCAAGTATGGTTTCAAGAAACTATTGGAGATAGAACAAGTGATTTAGGAATTAAAAAGAATGTGTTAAAGTCTAAACACACTAATTTCTTCAAGACTTTTGGACAAAACAGTGATGTAAGACTGAACAGTTCTACTAATTAGACAGTGCCTAAATGAACTGGCTATTTGAGAATATGAAAAGCTTTTACACTCACCAGGTGCTATGTATCCATAAGAACCTGCAACTATATTAGAGGCTCCTGAACACTCTGTGGAATTTACAAGTTTTGCAAGGCCAAAATCTGCAAGAAAAGCTTCAAATTGTGGACCTACCAAGATGTTGTTAGCCTTAATATCCCTATGGACAATTGGAGGGATACAATCATGATGAAGATATTCTAAACCTTGGGCTGCTCCGAGAATGATCTTATACCTTGCATCCCAATCCAAGAACAATCTCTTTTCATGGAGCAATCCAAACAAACTCCCATTACATATATAATCAAACAAGAGCAATCTGGTTCTTCCATTGTCACAGCATCCTAAAAGTCTCACTATATTTTTGTGCCTTATTGATCCAAGGGTCTGAACTTCTGCAGAAAAGAGGTCTCTCTCTGGTGGCTCGTCATTCTTTATTGGCCATAGCTTCTTCACTGCAATGACCTGTCTCATTGGAGTCTCCACACGATAAACAACTCCCGAGCAACCCTTTCCTACAATGTTGGAATCTGTTAACTTTGTGACAATATCATTGATGGAGAAGTTGAGCTTTTGGAACGGAGTGAAAGCCCATTCCAGTTCACCACCTTCCTCAAAATTTGTCCCAAAAGTAGCCCCTTGAATTCTGAGAGCTAAAATTACTCCCACAGTTACAAAAATAGAAGTTAAAATAACCCCAAGGAAAGTGTAGATAATGATATTCCTTATCGACTTGATGCCTTGGCGATTTCCAGTTGCATGACACCTGTTAATGCAAAGCTCAGGGTTACCAGCAAATGCAGCAGCAGGTAGATCATGGAAGAACTTTGTATCAGGAAGAGAACCAGAGAGTCTATTGTAGGAGACATTGAGAGACACCAGATTTTCAAGACTACCAAGCACTTTGAGGGTGCCTGTGAGCTTGTTGTGAGAGAGGTCCATTATGGAAAGCTTTGAGAGATTTGAGAAAGTCTCTGGAATGGGGCCTGTTAGAGAATTCCAACTCAAGTTCAAGAGGATATCTAATCCTTGCAAGTAACCAATCTCATCGGGAATCAAACCAGTGATCATGTTGTTACTGATATCCAGCAACTGCAAATTCATGCAAAAGCCAAGTGACTGAGGGATCAAACCAGTGATATGGTTTCCACTTAGAATCAACTTATTTAGAGATTTAAGCTTGCCCAAATTTCCAGGAATGCTTCCCGCTATTCTGTTTGCAGAAAGATCCAAGACATTGAGACTAACTAGGAATTCTATTGAGGACGGAATTGTTCCTTGCAGCTCATTTTTGTGCAAGTCAAGCATTTCTAGATTAGCACAGTTACCTATCTCAGAGGGAATATCTCCACTCAGTAGATTATCCGACAACTCGAGAAAACTCAGACTGCTTAAAAGGCCTATTTCTGGTGGAATTTGACCAGTAAAATTGTTTGATCCCAACCGTAACCGGATCAAACTAGTGCAACTGCCAATATCTGGTGGAATTCGACCTGAAAGTCTGTTTGATATCAACAGCAACTGAGTTAAATTCTCCAGATGAAAGAGCGAACTCGGAATCGAACCAGTGAGAAAATTGTGTGAGAGGTCAACTGCTTCAAGTTTCTCACAGTTGGAAAGTTCTGCTGGTATGCTTCCATAGAGTTGATTTTGCCAGGCAAAGAAGAGGGTGAGTTCCTTCAGTTGCCCCATGACAGGTGGAATCTGCCCAGTGAATTTGTTGTTATCCAATTCAAGTTGCTTCAGCCTGGAAAAGTTGCCAATATAGGCAGGTATTTCTCCAGAAATGTTATTATCAGACAAAAGAAGCTCCTCTAATGAGAGTAGACTACTGAGAGTCATAGGTAACTGACCAGCCAGAGAATTCAAAGAGAAATCTATAACCTTCAGATTTGTACAGTTTCCCAGACTCTCAGGAACGTTGCCAGTCAAATTGTTCTGCCACAGCAACACCCTCCTGAGGCTTTGCATGGAACCCAACTCATCAGGGATATTTCCAGAAAGCTGGTTTTCATATAGAAACAAATTCTCCAAGGCTGAGCAGTTATGAATCTCTGGTGGGATGTGGCCTGTGAGATGTGCTGTGTAGACTGAAAGTGTCTTGAGATTGGTAAGTTCACCTATAGTTGGTGGAATCTGTCCAGAAATCCCAGTATCTGCAAGACCAAGAAAAACAAGGGCCTTGCAGTTTGATATCTGCATTGGAATTTCTCCATGGATTCCTGGATTTCCTCCTGCTCGAATTGTTTCGAGAGCCACCAACTGGCCTATTTCTCCAGGAATAAAACCAGAGAGCTGGTTGTCAAACAGTGCCAGCTGCTGAAGCCTTGAACAGTTTCCTATTGTGGTTGGAATTCCTCCTTGTAAGGCGTTCGAATTCAATGATAACCACCGCAGTTTATATAGCTTTCCTATCTCCGCTGGAATGGTTCCTGATAGAGTATTGAAGCTGAGGTCCAAGGTAACCAGAGAGGACAAGTTTCCCAATGAACTTGGAATCTCACCTGTGAGATTTCCATTGGAGATGATAAGAGTGGTAAGGTGGCCAAAAGAAAGGAGCTGTGTAGGTAAGCTGCTATGAAGATCTATGGATGTTATTGTGATCTCTGAAACGAACCCTTCTTTGGAACACTTTATATAATCCCATCTACAAGGAGTTTCATGGGTTGGATTCCATGAAGAGAAGGCAGTGGCAGAGTCAGAGGAGTTGAAGGTTGAAAGCCATGAAAGCAGAGAGAGACCTTCCTGGTTCAGAGCAGAGAAGGATGGAAGCAAGGTGATATTAAGAAACAAGATAAAAAGAGTTAATGCATTGTTTGACATGTTGAGGTTGGTGTTCTGCTACTGTTGTATCTCATCCAACATAGCAGGCACTAGTCTCTCACAGTTACTCTCTATGTTCTCTTTATCATGGATAGTTGGATATTGAAATTCCCATATCCCCATTTAATGTTAATGATAAAGATGTAGACCTTTCCTTTATTCTTCATCTTCGAACACTACTTCACTATTTCTATTTTATTTTAAAGCTTAAGCTGAAGAAACAGACAAATAAGAAGCATTAAGTCAAGCAGCAAGATTGGTAATGCATGGCTTTCCACTTTACTTGGATAAGCACCATTTATCCTTCCTTGCAGTAAAATTTATAGTTGGTAACTGAGAGGAGCTGAAACTGTAAGGACACAACATAAAAACAAGTTATGGACCTAATTATTTACCAGATTTTTATGAGATGTAACTACAAAAATTTTCAAGCAAAGCTTTATGAAGCTGTATAAAAGATGCAATGAAAGAGAATATCGGCTGTGAAAATGACTGCATTGGCCTTTTCAGCGTGTGCTGGGGTCCTGTGCATATGCTACTATTTGTATCTGGATACCTAGTTGGACAATACGAGGCAAAAACTACTATATATTGATAGAACATTCTTATGGTGGACAAACTGTGAGGCCTAAACGTAGCTAGCAAGCCTGCGAGGTGGAGTTCTGAAGTCCCATCTACTTTCCCTATATGTACTCAGCAAGCACACAATGAAATAAAATCCATGAACTTGTATGCCAAAATTGTCCAAGGAAAAAGAGAAACATAATTGTTTATTCCGATTGTGTGTAATTGTAATTGTATACACACTGATTTGTTAATTTTCTGTCACTGAATCTCTTTATATACACAATTTTTCTTTGGAATGGTTTTTTTTTTCCTCCCTTTATATTAGTTATTTAAAGGCTTTCTAGATGAATAAACAAAAGATATGAGAACCTTTTTAAATTTACGATTGATGATAAATCCTTTTAACAATCAATCTAAGTATCTTCCTAATTTAAAATCTCACTTACAATGGCATAAGATGTAATTTACACAATATTCAAAGACTATTCAATACATGAGAGTGAAGATTCAAATCTGAACGATTTTTAAGCACATCAATTAGAAAGATATATATCATTTCTTTAAATTTATATATCATTTTCTTTCCTGTATTATTTCTGCTTTATATATATATAAGCAGAAAGCGTACTTGTTGAAACTATTTGTGTGTATTGAATAAGATGACGGCAGTTCTATGTTGGATACCTTTTAGGTGCAAATGACAGGAGTTGCTGCAAATTTCCCAAGCCATCATAATGATGGTTCATCTAACTTGGCATAACAGTCCAAGTATTGAGATGGACCAAGTAGCACTAGCACCTAATAAACAAATGATGAATATATATAAATAAGTGAGAAAAATGGTAGAAACCACAGGGCTTCAACCTTTCTGTTACATATATTTATGGTGAGGCCTCAAAATCATCTTGTATTTGATAAAGTTGTTTCTTATCATGAAAGTCAGCCGGTGACCTTTCTAAGGGACAACAATGTAGGTGCAAATATGCCTTTCTTCTAATGCATGAACCAGTTTCAATTCCAACTAATAGTGATGTAACTCTAACTCTTGATGAGAATCATTCTTTTAATAATAGCCAACATCAGTAATCAGATCAATTTTTTCCCATGAAAATGAAAACTGTGTTATTTAGTTGCATTTTTTTTGGTCCATACACTATGGTGGGATGTAGCTAGCTAGAGACTAGAGAATGTAGATGTGTGGGTCAGGGATTTTGATTGGTCTATTACAGGAGAGTTGAGATAATTAGTATCACTAGTGAATTATTACAATTATGTGACTTTTATGCTGTGCGCGATAAGCCGGGAAATATAATAATGGTTGGAGAACAGCAAATAGAACTTGAGAGCAAAGAAAGCAGACACAGGGAAAAAAAATTGGAAGACAGAAAATGATCTTTCAATGGTACAGTGCTTGAGGAGATGTTGAGTGATTTGGGGATGAAAACAAGCTGGGTATCTGTTTAGGGATCGTGTGGGCCATAGGGTTAGGATAAGCTGCGGATTTGGAAGGTGGGGACAAATGATTCCCTAACCACAACTAGCTATAGAGCCTCGTGACTAACCATTTTTGTTTTTTTGGTTAGCATTTCTTCTACATCTTCCTTAGAACATTGACTTCCTCTTCTTTAGCTTAACCCCCTCTAAATCAACGAACAGAATGAATGAGGAGAGGACTACGGGGAGTATCCAAAAATGCCACCTTCATTTTTACATGAACACATCAATTATATATATATATATATATATATATATATATATATATATATATATATATATATATATATATCTTCATTTTTATTGAATTAATTTTTAATGAAGCCCACCGTAGGATTATAAGTCTACATCATACAGATAATACTTATAAGATTTCAAATTAATCTAAAATTGTTTGACATGATTTTTACGTATATCAAAATCAACATAATATATATGCTTAAAAAGAATAATAATAAAGGCTGCGTGATTATATTCTTATTGATAATTAATTTTTATAAAATTTGACATAAATAATTTTTATAATAAGTAATTATAACTGAATGATTAGACTGGTAAAAAAATTATTTTATAAAAAATTATTGAAGATGTAACTTGATTATATGTATCTCCATTTGAGGGCAGATGCATGCATATCAAGAAATAACACTTCTAGGAAACTAGAAGAAATTACATTTCTATTAAATTAATAAGTTTAATTTTGATGCACTAAGTGTAAAACAGTTTTACACTTCATCCAATCAAAATATTTAGTTTGGATAACTTTTTAAGTAGTGAGTATAAAAGTCAATTATTATGACTTATGTGATAATATATGATAGGATGATGTAAAAAAATTCTACACTTTTAGTGTATGACAATAAAATTCTAAATTAATTTTGTACCAAAAGTTTTATTAATTTATCTTTTAAATTGATATTAGAAAAAACAAGAGTAGGTAACTTTTTGGTACTGTTAGTGAGGGTGGAGAAGTAATTAAGAATGTGAGGAAAATTTTTAATAGTGCACTATGCTTCATCATAGGCCAACTCCACTTAAGCCACTTATTAAAGTCCAATAAACTTTTAATATAGATGCACACTAAAACAATAATGCAACAAAATCCCACCGTACATTTATAGCAGCGTGCGTGTTGATCTGGTGATGGCTCACGCGTACAGATACGTTTTATCGATAATATTTGGACTAATTAGGCTTTTACTTTTGCAGAAATTAAAGAGTATGAGCAAGCAAGAACGTCTTCCCTTCAGTATTAAACCAAAGTTGGAAAATAAAAAAGCAGACATTCTTGTGACATGATAATTGCAGATTGAGGGACCCTGTTTTTGTCGCTGCATTTTCCAGTACAAGAAAAACAGTAGGGTATCATATCATAATTTGGGTCACTCAACTTCTTGGACATTCTCCAATCACAAATCTTTGAAACATATTTATTTGTATATTTATATTAGAATGCATGCAGCATGTGATGCTGTAAAAGTGAGTTGCGTTCTGGCTACCAGCGAGTTATTCGATTTGATCTAGCAAAATAATGGTTGTGTTATGTACAAGTCATAAAAAGGATCATATTACCAACATTTGTTATGTTCATGTGATTTAATACCTATTATTAAGCTATTAAACACTAAAATTTGAGACTGTTGTATTGTTTAGTACACTAGTTCGAGGATTTAGACTTCCCCACCTAACCTTTGAGATTTGTTATTTCTACATGAGAAACTTGACATACTAATTGACATCTAATTCTAATAAGAGAAGGTTGAGTTCATCATTTTTTTTTAATTTGTTTCCTTTCTTTTCTTTTGGTCTGGTTATTTGTTTCCTTTTTATATTTTCCATTACTACTCTACTGTTGGGCTCAGCTTCTTCATATTTGGGCTTCTCAATTAGTAGTGGGCTTATCAATGTTTAACAAAAAATCTTTTTGACCAAAAAGTCAGGAATTGGTCTGTTTATTTTGATGAAAGCGATAAGTTTGTGGGTTTAGGCATTTAGTATCAATAGAATTTAATGTTTGTATCATGGTTCCTATATGATATCTTATATCCAAGCTTAGACCTTTATTTATTAATCTATGAATCTCTTCTGATAAATTTTTTTTTTTTGGTGGGATTTGATGTAGAAGTTTCTAGCTGAGAAGTTCAAACAAATTTCTTTTTTTTAATAGTAATATCAAAACATAAATGTAAGGTTTTTATGGGAAAATATTGGATTCTAAATAAAAGCCCTTTGATAACATTTTTTTTGTTCAATATTAGAACGGACACAACGTAAAAAAATTATGTTTATTTTGACGTCCTATTACAAGTATAAAAAAGAAAACTCTGAGGCTTTCAATACATTTAAGTTGTTGAAAACTTATCTTTTCAATCCAATTTTTTTTTAATTCCCTAATTAATGTCCTTAGAACATTAACTAAATAAACTCTATATAAATAAACATTACACAATGTGAGTTTCAAAATGACATATATGTTCAACCAATTTATATGAATCAAATACAAGACTTGAAAGATACAATTCCGTAGATGAAATTTTCAATTGCAAGAATTCTATATTGTGAATGCAGAATATATATTCAGCAAATTCAAACTAATTAATTACCTAAAGCTTGCTTCGAGAGCTAGCATTTATATTCGATTCCTTGCTTCAATGGAAGAAGATACATAGACCACTTGACAAGTAATTTAAGTACAATGAGAATATAAATAGGATCCATGTCTATTTCAAGTTCCAAATGCCCCTCGCAATCAAAGTTTGTCCTCGACCATGGCATCCCTGCCCCATCAAATCTCTTTTGCATTAATAGGACCTTACACGAGGCCGAACAAGAACACAATCACACCATGCATTAATGCACAATTAAACAACAAGAGGCATTTTAGCAACTTGGTTGCCAAACCCAAATTGTGGTCTCCTACAGCAGTAGTGGGACAGAAGAAGCCTATTATGAGGGACATAATAAGGGGGGAGCAGTGCCAAAATGAGAAATGGAAAGCACCTCGCTGCAGCGACGACGATGGATCAAGTGGTGTAGCCCCTGACCCTGGTGCTGATGAGATGTCGCTACAACAATCACTTGTGCTAGATTTCTACAAGGCCTTCAATGATAAGGACGCTCAAACATTGGAGCAATTACTTTCACCTCGTCATTGTTCCTACCATGACTTCCTCTTCTACGGTCCCTATGAAACCAAAGAGGTTTCAACCTTTTCTCTTCCCTTCTCTTCTCTTATCTCTTTGGAAAATATATCTATACATGTTTGTCCCATATTTCATCCTCTCATGATGTATTTGTCTCATACTTCTTCCTTTCATGATGTATGTCATTTTAAGATTCATTTATTAAGATAGTTAATAAATTGTTTTGACAATAGTAAAAGATAAATTATTTTTTCAAAATTATCCTTATATTAAAACTACAGATGGAAATATTCAATTCTCAAATAGTGTCCTCTCCTTGCCTCTCTAATAATTTATAAATTTGACAACTTATAAATCTTTAAGCATGTTTTGATTCATATTATTTCATGTGTCAATAAATAATTGAGAGACGGGAAAGGAACACGTTTAGAGACAAAAAAATTTCCATCCTAAATCTACGACCTTATTTTCGTTTTTCACTCTCTTTATTAATAAATATAGTTAACATACATAATGAAGGATAAAAATATAAAAAAATATTTATAACTTCTTAATATATATTTTAAACAATAGAATTTTTCTAAAATCCTAAAAATACAAGAATATCAATGTCTTTTAATTATTTATAGCTAAAAACTAATTAATCACATTTTCCACTTAAATTATTAAAATTTATAAAATTTATAGTTGTAATATATCCGTTGAACACAAAAGGGGGTGGTATCCCAACCCAAGATATCAAAAGAAATCCCTTAAAATAAATGCTATATCCATTCTCTAATAAGTGTTCATCTTCACTTATACACACATATTAAAAAAATTATTAGATGAATTTAAAATTAGATAAGTGTAAGTATATTTTATAACATTATCTTTATCACTTACTACAACATTCTCTCTCATATTTAATATATTCACTAACTCTATTTCTCTCATAAAGGTATCAAGAGAAAAAAATTAATATTTTCTAGAATTTTTAAAAGGATTGATAATAATAGAAAAATAAAATTTTATAGATTGATACTTATTAGAAAACCTATGAGATAATAGATAATTTGACATATGAAAAGCCTTAATGCAAACTGGATTAACGTCTAATAAGGACCATCTTAAACTTTTTGTATATACTGCTGATCAATACAGCTGTGAGTAGGCTTAGCCAACCATAAATTTGGTGAATCATGTCAAAATAAGCGAATAAATATGGTGAATGATTTACAATATTTGCAGAGCGTCTTAAATTTTTTGAATACTGCGATGGATGCGTTGGGTCCAAATGTTCACGTTCATGTGGATCTCCGGGAGAGCAACCATTTTGCGACCACTGTGCTTTGGCATTTAGGTATTAATTTTCACTCACCGACTCAGTAAGTGCATCACTTTACATTTCATGCCAGAGGTTTTTAATTCCCTTTTTCTTTCTTTCTTTTTTTTTTTCTTTTTTTGGACAGTAATTTCCTTTTTATTTATTTTTTTCCTTTTTGTTTGGTCATGTTGTTTTTTTCCATTTTGTTGAACACTACTAGAACACGAAATGAATTTCTTTACACATGCTAGTACTCTCTTGATCCTTGTCAATTCATTTGGGTTTTATTTATTTTTTCGTTAAGGTTTGGCTTTGTGCGCCAGTAGTTAAGTCTTCAATTTTCATGGGCTTTTCCAACCAGCCCGTATTGATTCCTGCTAGAAATTGGGTTTGCTATGAATTCCTGTTCGGATACCTAGCAATTTTCAGAGGCAACTTTATGAGTATGGCCATGACAAAAAAAGTATGGGTATATTTGATTGGGAAGTAAATATAGGAATAAATTTTTCTCAAACAAATATGTGAAATTATATATAAAATTCATTAATGAAAATTTTAGTCCTACTTTTACTTCCTAATCAAATACACTAGTGTTGGGTTAATAGGTGAAAAATGAGAAAAAAATTTTATAAATAAGTTTCATATATAATTTTATATATATAGTACATCCATGGAAAATTCCTTTTAATTCTACCCCTTAACTAAATACAGCCCGAGAAGAAATTTTACCCCAGAAAAAGCTAGTAAGTATAATAGTATTTCAAATCAAAGCCATGATTTAATTTGTTCCGTGCGCCTATTTGCTTCTTGCAAACTTTTTCTTTTAAAACATATTCGGGAAAAAAGAAAGCCTTTTAAAAATTAGTTTAATTTTAATGTATTGGAGTATAAATTTTTTTGATTTTTACGCTATCATACAATCAAATCATCTCAATTGGAAGAGGTAAAGTGAATAATTTCACCCGTAGATCAATAGAGTGAAGAGGCCTCCATTTTTAATTTTATTGATCCAATAATAAAACCCTCTCACTTTACTTTCTAAAATAAGATCCCTATTTTAGAGGATCATTTCCCATTGGATGATTTTTCAATCAATAGGTATGAGATTTAACTATTTTTACTTATGCATCAACACATAATTGAATGATAGTGAAAAAAAATTTATATATTAATACATAGAAATTAGACTCTTTAAAAGTTAAGAGTGTATATTCAATTTCTCACTCGCTCCCCACAAATACAATAAATTTATGCAAACTAAAGTTCTAGCTTTGACTTGAATCCTTGCATCGCCTTATGATAACAGGAATTCGTACATGGTTCTAAAGTTTCAAGATAAATTATACTCTATCTAATTATGGAATAATATTTTCGTTTTAATTTACATTTTTTTCTAAAATATTATTATATGATTGAGTAAATAATAATTCACTTGTTGTCTCATAACTACGCAAGTATTTTTCAAGTGATAAAGATATGCACATGACACACTAAATTCTTTTTGGCGGAATATATTGGGCATGCGGCAATGAAAGAAAATAGATATATTCAAGGAGTCTATAATAACCCTGGTTAATTGCCAAGAGGGAATTATAAAATATAACTTGATCATGTACATATTCGGACCGGCAAAATGATGTCATATAACTGCGTTCCATGTATATGTGCGTTTGAAAAAGAGTAATAACAGTAATAGTCTTAGATTCACAATAAATTTAATACGTTAACACATATCAATCATTTAAAGTATAATTTAAAATTTAAAATATATAAATATTATAAAATCATTCATCGTGATCATGTCATATGTAGGATTCATCATCAACTCAAATTTATATTAACATTTTTTGTTGAAAATTTTCAATACCCTTTCATTCTGTGCAGAGTGGAAAACTAAGAAGATACCCTTCACAAGTGGATGCAGAATCTTTGAGTTTGAAGAAGTCGACGGAAGACTGTTTATCAGGTACTATTACTGTGTGTCCTTAACGAAATCATGTGCTCGATGATTAAAGTTTAGAAATTCATTTTATGTCAATCAAAAAAAAAAAAGGAAGAATTTCATTTTCTTTTATCTATATTAAAGTTTAGGGTTTCTAATCTTGTTAAACTTTCAATGTAATTTATCTTTTCATTAAACGGCGGAAATAAATGTATGTGCAGCAAGATAACCGGCTTGGAGGAACTTCCAGTAAAACCTGGGGAACTAGTACTGGTATATTCTTAATTCAATATTTTTCTCTTGTTTTAATTTTTGGATTTTTTATTATAGAAGGGACTAGCTAGTTAAAAACCTCAACTCTACTAAAGAATATTTTATTAATATTAATATATGCTATATATATTTTTGATGAATTATGGTATATATTTCATTGTTCATATTAATAAAGGATATATACTTCCATTACCAAGTTAAATATGCATCTTTTAATGAAAACATAAGTTAATAAAGTTGTAATTCTTTTGTTGCTAACAATAAAAGTTGATTTCTTGCGAGTGACGATCCTTAGGCTCCTGCTTCAATAAACTATGAAGATCACAAATTTGAATCTCATCCTCATCTCTATCCCATAATATCTTAGTTTAAAATGAAAATATAAGTTAATTTCTTTAGTTAAATTATCATACAAGCTCATTTTCGTCGGATAATACTTCACTTGATTTACACTATATAATGTGCGGTGAAAAAAGGTATGTTGAAGTTGGGAGTTAATAAAATTTGATCCCCAAATTAAGTCATTTGATGACAGTTGAACTATATCTCGCTGATGACATATTCTTTTTTTTTTTCCTCTTTATTTCAATACTTGGAGTGTTTATAAGAAACTAGCATGTCCATGAATGTTCTGATTATGAGGTGATTAACTGGGAGCTTATATCTCTGCAGAAACTGTTAAAGGCAATTCGTACGGTCTTTGATAGCTACCCACTAGCTGCTGAAGGTACATTATCCTATATATTGTGAATTAAATATTCTCATAAAAAAATCAATAAATGCCTAAATTTGTTTTTGTTATATCGTAATTAGTTGGTGTGGCATAATTTTAACAAAATAAAATTTTAATTTGGTGTTTAACAGCGATACTTGAGTCCCATTCCTCACAAGATAATACACATGGAGGAATTGACACGCATCTCGATTTGTTTGGACGAGGACATTGAACTTGATTACCTCTGCTGGGTTCCATAAAGTTCTCTCTGTTAATGACATGTATTATTTACTAGAGAACTACAATTTGATGTCTCAAATTCAAAATCTGATGAAAACACATTTTCTTCTCTATACTTTGTAATGAAATATTGGTTAAGCCAACCGAATCATCTATATTTTACACCAACCCCAAGTATTATATTAAATCAACAAGTAATACAAAATAAGTGAATTTATATTGTTCCCGCGAAAAATTATATAATTAAATATCACTATTTAAAATTGTTATTGGGTGATAAAATATTGAAATGGGGATTATTAAAATACAATATACTACACGATTAGCCAAAGCCAAAAGTCACAATTAATGAAAAAAATATGTTAATTAGAGAATTGATTTTGTTTGATTTCGCAAATAATATGTCAACCAATGTATTCTAAGTTCTAAACCTAATAGTAACTAATACTCTCAAGATGTAGAACTCATATATACATTTTTCCTTTAGTCATAAAACCATTTATATACATACCATTAGTGATCAAACTCTTAACTAGATTTTTAAAATACTTATCGGAATATCAACTGTGTTTGGTCTAAGTTCTAACTCATTTAAATTGACGATTAAATTTACAAGTTATCTAAACTTAACCTCAATAAAGTGATTATTTTATGCGACATTAGATAATTTAATTCCTCAATCTTATACAGTTTAACCAGATATTTTAGCTTAAGAGTTCATTGATAAACCATATTTTTATGTGTTAAACTACTTTAAAAATATATATTATTAATTAATTCCTAAAATGAATTACTTGTTTAATTACATTTTATTAATGATTTATCGTACTAATTAAACCACTTTGAAAAGTTGGCGAAATTAACTATTTATAAAAATGAATTAATTATTATTTATATCACATTAAGTTTTTGGTTTCTCAAAGTATCCCTTAATTAATAAATAAGAACTAATATCTCAAAATACAGTCATTATATGTTTAAACAAGATCTCTCACAGTTATTTCTTTCCCATGTACATGATACATTTATGAAAATACTAAAGTCTTATATGACATGTACAAACCGACTGAAGTAGTATAAAAATATATAATAAGAACTTTTATCTAAAACTTTGTTGGTTAAAAATATGACTTATATGTTAAATCTAAGGGTGTACAAAGATTGGTTTGGATCACGTTTGATTAAATCCGAATATGACCTGATTTTTTATTATTCAAGTTCTTTGATTTAAAATCTAACTTGATAATAACCCAACTAGTAATTGACTCAAACTAGATCAACTTGATTTTTAGACAACATATAATAAAGACTTAAGCATTATATATAATAAAGTCATAAAATTATAGAAGTAAAAGATAAAGTTTGAGATGACAGACTCCTACATGTCTTAATGAACCATGAAAGATCACGAGTTTAACTCTCATTCCCACCCTCTATCCCCTAATATCTTAGCTATAAAAAAAAGTATGAAATATTACATTTTGTCACTAATTATTTTTTAAAAATATAACTTTTGAATAATTTTTGACTTTGGGTTGGATTTGGTTAACATAAAATACAGCCTAAATCTTTTTCAAAAAGTGCATTAGGTCAAATTTGAAAACAACCTAATAAGTTTTAGGTTGGGTCTAGTCACATGAACACCCTTAATTAAATCCTAGATAGGTAAATAAGGAAAACATATCAAGTTAGATAAGGGATTATTTCTCATATAATAGTGAGAGAAGTAGATTTTGTTCATTAAATATAATAATCAGGATCAAACATAAAAATTATGTGATCTTTTAAATAATTATATAACCTCTCAATAATTTTTTATCTTAATTTTTTTTAACTAAAATATTAGGGAATAAAGGATGGGGATGGAGTTGAACTCACAACCTCTTTTAGTTCATTGAAATAAGATATGTAGGGGTCTACTACTAAACTTGGGTTTACTTGTTTTTTATCTTAATAATCTATACATAATTTAATAATTAAACTTTATTTCTCTTATATATATCTCATATGAAAATAGTTCTCCCTTGACATTTCCTAAGTCATGTGACTTCATTTTATGTAATACTTTTTCTAAAAAATTTAAATAGCTATATAAAATATCTCGATTAGTACACATGACAAAGTTTCAAATAAAAAAACGGTTGAATGTCACCAACGTAGCACATTAATGAATAGGCTTGCAATGCAGAAAATTGGATTGAAACAATTACATATTATTCAGTGCACGATTCCTGCAAAATACCAAAGATGTGACGCAGGTTGATGTCAAAGAGTGAGCTGATTCCATTGTAAATTCCCCTAAAGAATAGAGAAAGTGATGGAAGCATGAAAGTTAGAAGAAGATGGGGCTGTGTTTTCCCACCCCATACTATTCCTGTCTTTCCATATTAACAGCCGTTTTTAGGAAATCGATTAGTTTTGACCCACTCAGAAGTGAATGTATCTGGTTACTATTAATATAAAATGAAGGAAGTAATATATATTATCTTATTTGGCTTATTACAACAAAATATTCGTTGTATACTCCTGTAACCCTCTAACTGAACTCTTCGGAAAACAGTTTTCTCTCTTTCTTTCCAATTGGTCATAAGCATCCAATGTTCGTGTTCGTCTCGTCCACGTGCCATGACGCTAGTCATGCATCACAACGTCTAGCTGGCAGTGATACTAATTTAATTTGCGTATATATAATGATAGCATATCATACCATAAGACTTTCCTAATCTAATGCCCATTTCTTCGATGCTCTCATGTTCCTATGTGGGATCTCATCAGGACAAATTGTAAGGCGCTCATTGTTTAGGTGGAGTTGGGTTTAATATTAGCATGATATTTATTTTGAATGAGTTATTTTTTAAGAAAATCTTTTTATATATATACAAGTCTAACAACTCATATTTAGCAGATTCAATATCAAATCAATATATCTTGAATAAAATTAATAAAATTTACTTTTACTGTGAGCATGTCTAAATTTGAATTGTTAGAACTGTATCCATAAAAAAATCTACTTGTTTTTAAAGACTAACATAGGCTTTAATTGAGACTCAATTTAAGATCAAATTGAAATTGGACCAACTCAAATCATACGGTTGAATAAATTTAAACATTAATTATGTACAGTTAAAATAATAGAAATTCATAAGTGAGAAATTAGAATTAAAAAATATGTCATAGTATATATGTATATACACACACACACATATATATAGTTTAATTTTGATGAACGGACAATGTAAAAGAGTTTTACACTATCATTCAATTAAATTTATTCTTTTGCATGACTTTTCAAATAATGGAGATGAAAAGTAACCATATTTGCTGATACGTTAATCGCGTAAAAAAGTTTTATGCAATCATCCAATCAAATCTCTCATTTTGCATAACTTTTCAAGTAGTGGGGTGAAAAATAACCATATTTGCTTATGCTTCATTACATGAATGGATGACTAAGTAAAATATTTTTATACAGTATATTTCAATTAAATCTATATATATATATATATATATATATATATATATATATATATATAATTTAAATTGTTATTGAGTTATTGATTTAAATATATTTTGATCCTACAAAATAGTGATTTTTTTGTTAAAATAATAGCACAAATTAAATTGTTATATTATGTTATAGAATTTGAAATGATTATTATAATAATAAAAATATCAAATACTTTTGATAACACACATCAATAGTTGTGGGCATAGGTATTAAATTTGACCAAGTGATTGACACGACTACATCAGGTCATTAGTTCAACTAGTGGATTACTAGTTGGCTCGCTAAATTGGATTTAATTAAATTATTATTTTATTTGACTAGGATTAACCAAACCTATTATATATCTAATCCAAATAAAAAAAATTAGACTAGTTTATCAATTTTCAATTTGAACTTGTGGGTCTATGAGTCTCTCTAATTTTAATTTCTATGGCTGGGGTGAAGACAAAGTGCCATTTTTGTAGCTTGGCACTCTTTGTCAAAATCTTGCATAGGCCTAGTTGGATGCCCTTTTCTTGGTAATTTTCGGAGGAATGACGTTATCAACCCCTTCCTTGTGCACATCTACATGATGCTCCTTCTATTTTATAATAATTATAAAAAATCAAATAAAATATATATTATGAAAAATAAAAAAAATATTTTGATAAATATAGAAAGTTATAAATTGACAAAATTATTCTTCTATGATTATTATTATTTCTCTTAATAAATATATTGATGATTTAATTTATAAATATATCAAGAATATAAATAAAAGAAAAAAATTACTACTATTTAGATATTATAAATTGATAAATATTCTAAAAAGAGTAAAAAAATTGACTGAAATTTGAAACGGAATGAGCAACATGGATGAACTAGTAAGCACTTTGTGGGCATGCACAACGAGGTGTGCATGCCTTTGTTGTGAAATGGGAGGCCTAAAAGGCACAAGGAATAACGCAAAATAAACATGAGAAGTGTAAAGCAAAGATGACACAAAAGGATTAATGTGGTTTGGCTTAAAGACAATGTCCACGGGCAAAGGTGACAGCCAAATATTTCACTATGGAAATATAATGAAGATACAAAAGTGTTTATACATTCCACTAACCTCAAACCCCAAATAATAGGGATATAAAATTGGTAAAATCCCACTCAAAACCAAGTCCAAAAAACACCTAAAATACCTAATAGTAATTTTCTCAGGTATATGCACTCAACACACAAAGATAAGAAACTATATAATCAAACCAAACTTCTCTATTACAATATGAGTGACCTTAGTTTGGAATGACCATCCATGGTGCTGGTGGTATACAAAGAAAAAATAAACAAAGGAAGTCAAAATCTTCTCTGACTATTCAAATTCTAAGACACTAAATGTGTCTTGGAGAGTTGAATGAACTCCATGGTATGCTCCTTTTATAGAGGTCTCGTTGCAAAGCTTTCAAATGAAAGCATTTAGTGGTTGCAGTAATAGTTGACATTCATGTCACCATCCATGTGCTCCTAAGTCAATATGTGTTGCAATTTTTGAATTTTGATAAAGAGAACATGTGGATTTGCTAGGCATGTTATAGGCTTTGAACATGAAAGCTACCAAGTTTGACAAATCTCCATCTTGGCTTGATTTTTATCAAGTCTTAGATTATCAAAATCACCTTCTTCAATATGCTAACAGGCATACTCAAATCCTCAAACTACCTCTTGATTGAACAATATCGGGTTTCATAAATCAAAATCAATACCCTTAGTCCTGAATGGTAGTACTAAACCTGATACTAGTTTGCCTGCACAAACTTGAAACAAAGGTCAGGTATCACAAAATTGACTAAGCAAGTCATGCTTGCACCACAAAGGCATCATTGCCTCTCAAGACTCCACCTTCAACAAAACACTTTGTCACCTGATCAAACGTGTCCAACATTTTCTGCATTCCAAAATTTTTTCAGAACTCTTATGAGCTTATCAGTTTGTTGCGAAATGGCGAGCCCAAAAGACATAAACAAAGTGACGCAAAATAAATATGAGAACCGTAAAACAAAGATGACACAAAAGGATTAATGTGGTTTAGTTTAAAACCTACGTCCACGGACAAAGGCGACAACCAAATATTTCACTATGAAAATATGATGGAGATATAAAAGTGTTTACACACTCCACTCAACCCAAATCCCAAATAATAGGAATACAAAAGTGGTAAGATCTTACTCAAAACCAAGTCTCAAATACACCCAAAATACCTAATAGTATTTTCCTCACTAGTATATGCACTCAATACACAAAGAAAAGTAACTATATAATCAAACCAAACTTCTCTACTACAATATGAGTGACCTTAGCTTGGAATGACCACCCATGGTGGTGGTGGTATACAAAGAGAAGATAAACAAAGAAAGCCAAAATCTTCTCTGACTACCCAAATTCTAAGACATGAATGTGTCTTGGAGAGTTGAATGAACTCCATGGTGTGCTCCTTTTATAGAGATCTCATTGCAAAGCTTTCAAATGAAAGCATTTAGTGGTTACAGTAATAGTTGGCATTCATGTCACCATCCATATGCTTCTAAGTCAATATGTGTTGCAATTTTTGAATTTTGATAAAAAGCACATGTGGATTTGTTGTGCATGTTATAGGCTTTGAAAATGAAAGCCACCAAGTTTGACAGTCTTAGAGTAATCCTCCCTATTTTTCCTTGGCCTTAGGTTGGGTTCCCTTGACCTGTTACGTGATTGATGGTTTGCACAACCATTCCGTGGGCTCAGCTGCACAAAGGCATGGAAGTTTACGCATAAAACTCTTGCAGTTTGAGTGTTCAGTTTTGCTGAAATCACATGTTCCCACCGCCTGGAGGCTCCACACATGTTTACCACCTTAAGAATAAGGGGCGTTCTTATATGTAGAAGGGGTATTTATTTGCAAAATGAAGATGTTTGGTTGCCCAATAAACAAAGCACCCCTGGAAGTGTTGAAGTGAGGTACAACAACCTGATATGATAATAATTAGGTCTTTGACCCATAATTAAGTTTTCACTTAGGAAAATATTTTTAAAAACACGTGAAAAGAAAATTAGAAAATAAAGGTAATTGTTTTGGCAGTCAATACCCTTAGTCCCTCAAAGCCACCCCAATCAATCAAGTGGTAGCCAACCATCAATACCAGCAAACCTTGAGAGACCCATCACGGCAAATCCTTCACCACTGTGGTCATTGGTGTAAAGCCCTCTTCGTTTGTGCTGCCTCCATGGTGAGCCTCTAAGGCGGTGTTGCATGGAAAGCCAGATTTGCAAAGTAGATCATCTCGATAACGACAATG
The DNA here is from genome assembly GCA_030441495.1 of Dalbergia oliveri. NCBI lineage: Eukaryota > Viridiplantae > Streptophyta > Magnoliopsida > Fabales > Fabaceae > Dalbergia > Dalbergia oliveri. The sequence continues at coordinate 9,588,394 of JAMLFY010000003.1, read as the reverse complement.
GAAGAATGCCGATGACTGAGACAATAATGGAAAAGCACGCAAAGCCCATCGAACTACTCGAGCGTCAAAGATAGAGTCCAACACCAAGGTCTTGTCCAAAATTTGTGATTTGACTGCGTGGGCTAGGCTCGGCTTGAAGATGAACTTGAACCTTCCAGGTCGACCCACAATGGACCTAGTTCATAAGGTCATCCACCTTCAAGATCACATGCTCTACCGCTTTTGACATCCCCAGCATTAGCCATGGAGAAGGGCGGAAGTATTCAGTGGACGTGGAGGAGGAGAGGGTGGTGTGGAGGCCCTAGAGATAGGGTATGTGGTGGGGTGAGAGGATGTAAAGGAGACATGTGGCAGTTATTCACGTGAGCCATGGAGAGAGAGAGAGAGAAAGAAGGCTCTTTTTCTTTTAAAAAATAAAATTAATTTAAGATGTAACCATTTTTCCTAATTATAATTAACTTTAAACCACATTTTATAATAATTATTAGGTGGACCCCATATTGCCCAATTGTTATCTTTTGATTTGTGTAAGGAAGATCTGGAGCTTATAGATATTTTTTATCTGTATGTGAGAATGACCCTAAGAATAATATTGTATGCATATCTAAAAAGTGAATGTTCTATTTGACATCTACTTTATTACTATTGAATGAGCTTGTTGAGTCGAATAAGTGGGAACGACAAACTCATCTAATATATGGCATTTATTTTTTGGATATTTAAATATCATTTTCCCCACTTTAATCATACATAATAGTCATATGTCACAAGTCTTGCAATATGTATAAGCTTAGATTGTTTGATCTTTGATTAAGTCAAAATTGAATTTTTCAGTCGAATTGTGGGAGTGTCTGAAATCACAATCAACAAGTTATACGTTACACATAGTCAAGCAAGAAGACTTGACTACAAACAATTTTATATTTGTCATATCTCCATATTAGTATTCCAAAAGGCACTGCTTATCTAGCTATGGGAAATTAAATAGGAGTACAATGTCAAATACTCTGTTAATTCCTTATTACTAGTCATCTTGAGAATTAAATTCTTCCATATGTATGACTTTTAACTAGTAGTTAGAACGAGTCAACTTATTTTGCAAATGTGCTAATATGTGATCTAAGTATTGTATAAAGAAAAGTTTTACATTGTTAGTGTATCAAAATTAAAATCTAATATATCTAATAGTACTCTTATATTATTGGAAGAAACGATCATAATTTATTTTTACAAAAAAAGAAGGGTGATTACTAGATGAAATAAATAGTATGAGCTATTTATCCATTTGATGGTCAATATAAACACTTGTTAATTATATTATTCTAACAAATGAATTTAGGTTAAAATTCTACGTCTTTGTCATTTTCCTAAGTTTAGAAATTAATTTTAATGCATTGTCAAAAAAGAGTTTACAATAATTTAATTTGTATGCACGGATATTATAAAAAAATTTATATTATTATCTAATTATGGCTTGCCACATAAGCAAAAATATAGTTAAGTTTCACATCTCATTACCTGAAAAATATGCCAATATAGAATGATTTAAATGAATAACAGTATGACTATCATTACATAAAAAATTAAACTCTTTTTACCATCCTATTTTATGTCACCATATGTTAGACTCTTGATTTAATTAGAATGAGAGTTAAACAATTTTAGGGACGTAATAATACACACAACTAATATACATATCTTATATATTGATGCATATATATATTTGATACTCATCTCTGCTCACATTAATATATTACTCTCTCTATTATTGAATAATTATCCATTTTAAAAATTTAAGTAATATTAATTATTTCTTTTCAATAAAGACCCTATTAAATACTATTGAAGGATGAGAGATATATAGTAAACGATGGGAGAAAAAGTTAGATTATTAAAAAGAAATAAAGACAATTCAGTAAATTAATTTTAATATTTTCTAATTTTTATGTTTTTCCAATCATTTTCTTAATTCAAATACACATTTAAAATTGAATAATTAGTCAAGGAAAAAATATATCAATATGGTTCGAAAACATTTCCTTGTCTGAAGTATGGTTATTGTGGCTGAAGTACAATTTTATTGTATATCCGTTAAATATAAATAATTTCTATAGCATTTCATACTTGAACAAAATTTTCTATCCTCAAATGATGTGCCATTTTCTGTCTCTCTACATGAGAGGAAAGAGGACATCATTTGAAAGAAATTTCTATCCTTCTATACCCTCCTTAGTCCACAGCAAAATGGGTAATTTAGCTATAATCTCTCTCTCTCAAATAATAGGAAGAAGAATTACAACTTATAAATAATAAGTATTTTAACCATTTGGCAAATCAGATCCAATTGATTAAGGTGTTGATGAGAAGAATTCCATAGTTGAAAGATCAAAGGGACTCCAATTGGTACTCCAACCGTCGCTTATTAAATTCATGCTATTAGAAGAAGAACTAATGGGCAACAGTTTTTGATGATCATCCTCTGCATTTAATAACGGCGCCATCGAGTACTCCAGCTCCTGCAGCTGCATCTGCATCTGCATCTGCATCGTGGGTAATGGTGGTGATGGTAGTGGTGGTTGCCAGCAGCATGTAATAGCATCATCATTATCACACCACACAAGATCTTGGACCACATCAAACCCCTCCAACTCATCAATCCCACTCAAACTCAACTGATCTGATTCCCCTCCAAAGTTCTCCATTCTCCCTTCAACAGGGACCCCACCAAGTAGTCCTAGAGGAAGAATATCATCAGCATTAGAGTCTGCAATAACAGCATCACTTTCACGCCCCTTCTGCAGGGGCTGCACCACCGCATCGTTCTCCATCTCAACGCTTTCCGGCGTTGTCAAAGAGGTTGACATATTGTTGGAACACGATGACCCATTATTATTATTATTATTACAACCTTCACTCTCAAACAACTCCTCATGATCAGAGCTTGGTTTTTTATTCAAGAATTTGGCAAACACAAGGGCCATGTCTATGTCACGTGACCCGTTGGTTTCACTGACTCGATCACCTGCTGATGACTCTCTATCATCAGAATTCCCATTGGTGTTGTTATTCATCGTGGAAGGGCTTTCGCTTTGAGAGTGCCTCGCCGCCTTTCCGCGGCGCTTCTTGCGGCATCCTCCACCGACTGGCACGTTCCGGAGCGAGCCGCCTTTGGTCCAGTAGCGCCTGCAGCCTTTGCAGAAGTACCTAGGCTGTGACAAGCTGTAATTGTTGTAGTAACAGAACTTGGTGTTGGTGGAAGCGCAGCGAGGGCAATTTGGAGCTACCTCTATGTTTGGTTTCCACCTTGTTGATGAGGTTATTGATCGGTCCATTATTGGGGCTGGAATTGGGATAGGAGCATATGGGATTGGGAACTGCTGCAACATTTGCTCTAGACTGCTACCTGTAAGACTATGTTCTTGTGCGAACATTTAATATAATTTAGATATGTATGTATAGGTAGTGGGGTATATTGATATATACGGGATGTGAATGAAGGGGAAGAAAGTTAATTGAGGGGGGAATATGATATAAGGTAGGTACGTGGGGCTGAGGGGGGAATCAGAGTGAGAGCATGTGTTATATATGTGGAAAGGAATTTGTGCTTGTGTGAATATATGAGTGCGGGGGTGAAATGATGGAGAAAGAACGTGGGCGGTTGGGGAATCGTTAAGACTAAGGAAGGGTGTGCATGTGTTAATGTGTGTGTGAGTTTGTGGTGTTGATGTGAGAGTTTCATGTTATGGTGTGCAGTTTCATAGGCGGATGGGGCGTGTATCATTGCCCCACGTGGCATTTCTTCATTGGGCTGCTTGGTGAGGGTGATTGAGGTTGATTAGTCAAAGGATTGCTTCGTGTGTCATTATTTTACTCGCCAGGTTATATGTGGGTGCGAAATGACCAATTTACCATGCAAGATGTCCATGTGATATGGCATAGAATAGAGAGAACATGATTAAAATATGCACAATTACTTCTCTTCCCCAACGATAGATGGGTTTTCTATAGATAAGCAGAAAGGCAGATATATAATTTCCAAGTGACACAAAAAGAAAGTGGGAAGAAGAAGACTTTGTATGTGTCAGTGTGCTATGCGAGACTCACAAAATACACGATACATGCAACAAAAGAAAATAATTATGCGACACTCAAAATTGCATAAAAGGAATTGACAACCACCAAAAGGAGTTCAGGGTTTAATTGAAGATGGATGCTCATTTCAGTATCTCACCCTGCTCGAATATCATTTGACTTGTCTTATAGTTATTTTAAGATGTCAAAAGATTTTCATGAGTTTCAAAAAATTTCGAGTGCTAAATGCTAATGCATATATTTATATTGATTAATGTATGTGACATGCACGACAACGCTGCCTTATTTTTTAAGTTTTTTTTTTGCGGTCAGCATGTCAAGCAGTGGACTCTAACATGGCTGGATTCAGCACAGCATTTCCGAATCCGAATTGGATGGGGGCAAATGTATAATTTCGCCCAAGTGTAAGAGCAATAATGAAAGTCGGCAAGAATGTATGAGTACGAGACAATACAGTGTATTGGATTTTGTGGACGGTATTATGGTTTGTGGAATGAGCTTGACATTATATTATATTCTACGATGCAGAACACACACCATGGAAGGCAAGCGTTGCGGGCATGGAAGCATGAGCACGTGCTTAACGGGGGATACGTGGCATATCTTCCATCCTTTTATAATTATTTAATGAATTTTACTAATAAGTGCTCTAACGAAATTGGTTAAGGTTATTAAAAAAGTTAGGTTTTAAAATTTTGCCATAAATACAATACCTTGAAAACATACAATCTCATTTTCCTTATGCAAATATTTCTTTTTATGATGCCTTAATCAATATTCTTAGGATGCTCGTTAGATAAATCTTTATTTAATACTTAATCTACGGTTGACCATGCAGATATCATAGCAATTAATCATGTGTAATCTTTTATTAATTAATTCTTTCTCATCACGGTCAACCTGTGTTAAGTGTTAACTATCCACTTCACTGAAGTCAAATTTCATATATCAACTGCAAAAATGAGTTAGGGGAATTTGGAATACTTTGCCTCCAAAGGATCCAATCTACCTGATAATAACTTCTAAATTTACAAATTAATTTGCTTCATCCATCAGTTGTGTGTGCGTAACAATCCAAATGAACTTCTACTCATCTAAATATGTAGTTAAGGATTTTAATTAGCCAAAATTCATGGTTAGTACTTACTATATCTATAGACAGACATTGTGCTGCTATATGGAATTAAGATATAATTAGGTTAGAATTAATTAAGAAGGGAATTACTGCTAACATTGAAGGAGAACATAATGAGAGCATGGGGGCAGCTAAGTGTTGCAATCATAGGAGTGGGGATTCGATCTAAAGGAGAACATTCGAATCACGTGGGGGGTTTAACGTTGCTTTCACGAAAGATGCTATTGTACGTATTCGTAGTCGAGGACTAGTGGCTTCCACGTCTCAAACTCCTTCCAATATTTGTTTTTTTACAATTTGTTTTCGCTAAAGTTTAAAATTTAATATAGCTATAATTATGTAAGTAGCAGACGTTCTAATAAATCAAATTGCAGTTGATACTTCACTAGCTCTGACCTGATTAAAACAGTTGTTAATTCGTCCAAGCTAAGCATATCGTATGCATATATGTGGAATGTGCATGCATACAAAAATTTAAGAACGAGCTCGATCAATGAACCCGTTAAGCACAGTGTGGATGGCCCATGTGCTTGCTGTCTATCTTGATGAATATTGACCTTCAGAAATCAGAACGAGTAGAAATAAAGGCATCACATTATGATTATATTGTAGATGATGAGAGATCTGCATCGTTTGGTTTGGTTTCTATCTCCAGCAAAGAAATAAGGTCTTACTAGAGATATAAATTTATTTAGGAACAAGACAGGGACGTGGATATAAAAAATTTTTGTTCAGGATATAAAATACGGAAAGTTTTTGGTACTTTTAATATGGGGAAGTGGAACGGATGACGACAATAATTTAATATTTATTTTTTTCAATAATATTTTTATATATACATATTTAGTATTTTTTGGCCCTATGTGTCCTCACAACTATAGGTGATGCATTGGTAGTGTGGTGGAGGTCCGGCGCCAGCCTTGAAGGTCTGGTTGGACGGTGGTTTGAGATATATAATGTCTTTTATCATGTATTTGTTATCTTATACTCATTTTTCCAAACAAGATACGGACAGTTATCATATTTTATCCTTCAACAAATATGATAGAGCAATATTTTTTATGTCTTCATCTCTATTATTTCTGTCTCCGCTGATGTGGAGAGAAACCAAATACTACCATAGGGCACTGTTGACCTGGATCGTGGGTCTTGACATATATAGGCAACCACGACGATTACCATTATAAAACCATAAAAAAAACTTTTATATATATATAAGTGCATTTATAATAAAATTAGTGCGATACGTTATGAATAAAATTAATTTTTTATTATAGGAATGCGTCTAAATGTAAAATAATAAAATTATACCTATAGATCTCTCCTACGTGACACATTGGTCTGGTGACGTTAGATCTCTCCTACATAACACAGTTGTATTTGGTCCCGCATACCGTCTTGCCCGTCTTTGTTATCAGACTGGTGACGTTAGATCTTTAAGCAATAATTATGGTCTTCGTATATTCTTTGGAGAGATTGTGGAAAGCCTCACGCCAAACCTTGGTTTTTTGATGCTATGTATATGGTTAACGTCAAAATATAATTTTAAAATAAATATAAATAAAAAAAACGTAGAAAGTATAAAATGTTACCAGAATTTAATTTAATTAATAGAATGATATAATACGAAGGATTTTGGATAGATTAGATAGTGTTTGTAGATCGTAGCACTTTCCCAGTTTCTTTGTTGTGTGTGTACCTCTACTTCTCCTGTTGGGAGTTAAGCCTTTTGCTCTGTGTATCGGGGAAAAAAAATAACATGAAGAATTATGCCACTTTATTTCATATATCCGACTTAATTTCTGTCAAATATTTTGGTTATATTTTTTTCAGTTGTCTACTATTATATAAATTTTCATTACTTTTACCACTTACACTTATTTAAATTTTATATCAATTTGATTTGCAAGGTTACAACAACAGGAAAGTATATATAATTTGCAAGATTATAATAAAAAAATAAATTAGTTAGAAATCAGTAAATCCAAATATTGGTGATTCAGACAAATAATAATAATAATTTTTATAAAACGTTATTAAATAATACAAATATGTAGAGAATCTCCTCGTGTTTATAGTTTAGTTAGTATTAATTTTTAAAATTATGATGTGATAATTAACAATGTTAGATTGGAACTTTGCTGAAATCTTTCTTAATGGCACTGCTGATTAAAGAAAATATTTCGTCAAAATATAATTTTTTTAAGTTTTTAATATCTTCAATGTATTAAAAAAATTAAATTTTCTAATTTTTCATTCTTTATCCAGGCAGGTTACTGTTTAAAAAACCTAAATATATCATAAAATATTGAAATTCTTAACCCAGCCTAATCGTCACTCACAACTTCAGTATCGCTCGTGGAAGTTGATACCTGAGCCTAATATGATAATTGACAATGTTATTTAAACCTCATTTATTTTTTATGATTTTTAAATCCCATATTATCCAAGTTATATATCCAACTCCCAACACACAAAAATATATGGGGATCCACCACTTCATTTTTCTTCTCTTTAACTTCTCTCAATCTTCTACTTTTTTTTTGTTTCTCTTGGGTGTCTAAATATCCCGAAAAGAGAGATTTATATATCATTTTTGACATGCCAACTGAGGAACGTTGCTAAAAAATTTTCAAGGATCTCTGGTAACAATGCTCTTCTAAGTCCATTCAGATGCTATCTCTAAGGATGTGCCATACAGATGTACAAATAGTATTTTTCATCACAATTGCTACTCAGAGTGACTTGCCGACTTGAGATCATATATACAAGTGGCAACTTCAAGAAAATTCTAGCTTCAAATTAAAGGCAAAATTACCAAAGAAGATCGGATAAGTTACCTACTTTTTGACTAAACCGACTCTTATTACACCGCCGTAGCAAGTTTCAGCAGCTGAGATTTTTGGAGATTGAAAGAGAGAACGAAACACCAGCGGCGCATAAATAATGGAGTGAACTGGTAATTAGTTAGTAAATAACATTGTCCTAATTTTTTCGGTTACATAAAATTGTCCTAATTAAGTAATCGTTCGAATTTCATTGGAGGATTTGAAGATATGTACTATAAGTGTATATGAGATTGACCGGCATCACTGAAACACACATATTTCCTACTACTCTCGAATTAGTAAAATTAGGATAAGCCTACAAGAGACTTTTCCCATGCACCTCCCAATCATATAAATAGGTGATCTGGCTGCTGCTAGCAATACTCCTCACCTGTGTGTCATTCAACATTTATTTGAAAAATGGCATTATTATCTCAGCACATGATGTCCCTTGTTGTCCTCACAATTTTTGTTGCTTTAATGCTGCTTATGTCCTCTCATGAGGTGACTGCTGCGGTGCTGCACGGTTCAATGGGGAAATCAATCTTGGTTTGTAACATCGTAACTGATGAAAACTAATTGTTGTGTAGACATTATTCATTAAGCAGTACTTCTGGATAAGTATATATAGAAGAGCGTTTGTCTTCCTCTAATATTATATATATATATATACATAGGCTGCTACGAAGTTTAATATGAATTGAACTTGTATGGAGTTTGAAGTTCAATTTATATGATTTAATTTCAAAGGTTTCCAATAATAATTCGCTGCATTCGTCGTATATTAGATTTGTATGTATTTGCAGATCCCAAACTGATCATTTTCACTTATTTTTATTTCTAATTTGATTCTTAGTACATTTGACTTCAACTATTTCTATGTAAATGCAGGACGAAGGGTTCTTCAATACAACACCACAGGGCGTGGAGGATACAATTAACATAAGTGAAAATAGTAAAAGTATCCTTATTAGGGCCTTTGATCCATTATATTTCTTCTAAATAATGTTCATCTTTATGATGACAAAGTTGGTCTTTTATTGTGGGATTATACTGTGTTAGCAAACGTTTATGCATGTGCTTTAGAGTGGTTGTTTGCCAAATCTGAAGTCTGCATGTCTATATGTTGTGATAATTATAAGAACGATTTGTAATAAAGTTCCTCGTTAATTTGTGCTCCGTTTCTTTCTTCTTCTTTTATTTTTTACTTCAATTCTTTCTTTCTTTGCTCTCTCAATTCTATATGAGATATTGTATTTTGTGATTCATAAATCCAGGATTTATTTGGCAAAAGTATGTACATATATAACTATAAGATCATGACTCATCAACCACTATCTTACAAGATGATGAGTCATGTTGCTTGATGTTTTGTGACCAATATGTCTGAGTAACGTGTCATGTGTTATCGACCACCCTTAGCTATAAAAAGAAAGTTCTATGTTATTGTAAAATCATCAAAAGTTTGCAATAATAAAACCTTTGTGTGAGATATATGCACTATGCTCTTTTAAATTCTTTTCTTCTTTCTAAAAGTTCAATTCCACATATATAATATGCTACTCTGATAAAAAGAAAAGGAGAAGTACAGGCCATGAGATATAGAGTATGCTCTACACTTGCCTCTATAAGAGGATTCTGTATATTAGAAATATATCTGACTAATAATCCATTGTTATCAGTCATTATTATCTTAGGTATATAATTCTTATGAGTAATTAGGACTTGAAAAAGTGGGCTAAAGTGATAATGCCGAAAGACTCGTTTTGCTAAAATAAGGATTATATGTTTTAGGGCTCCTTAGATATGTAAGTTTTATGAGTAATTGAGGTTTGAAAAAGTAGGCTAAAGAAATAATACTGAAAGACTCACCTTGTCAAAATAAGGGTTATAAGGACTCTCCTTAGTTATACCTGAATATGTGTGGCAGCAAATAGTAGCGTGTACCTGTAATAGCATGATTGGTTTTTTGTTTGCACAATTTCTAAATAGATAGGAGCTGCAAATTGTAATTTATTTTAGAAGAGCAAATTAGAGAGCAATTGGGAGACGCATGCCATGAGACTTTCTTCTTTTTTTTTTTCCGATAATTTTTCAAAGGCTTAACCCAAAAAAGAAAAAGAAGGAATAAAGTACATAAAGTAAAGCATCTAAACATGAATATCTTATCCCAACACAAGAAACAACCATGGGGGATCAAAATAACACAAAACACCTAAACAAAACAAAGCACCAAAACACTACCAAATCACAACACCAATGGTACACAATACCACATCAAGCAGGCTAAATCAACTAAGAACAAGATCATACACCGACACCTACAAATACCATAACCTATAGATATTCAGGATAACGAAACCCCACTAACACCTAATCACTCTGAAGCGGTATATTGCGCCACCAACACAGACAAAGCCACCCGATATGCTGCTTCCTGAAGCATATTGGTGGTGCAATATACCAATAGAAGATCTATATACTAATTCAACGCCATCGTAGAAACAATTTCTTTTCATTTCTCTTCGCTATAATCTCGTCTGTTTTTCATGAAAAGAAAGAATTAAACATTGATTTACCTAAATTTTAAATATATCTCCATGGAAAAAAAAACTCAAAATTATTTTCATATACTGGTAAATTAATTTATATGAACGGAGAAGAGGGTCTCATGGGAATGTTTCTGCAATATTTTACGTGAAATGAATTTTCATACCTTGTTATGTACTTTTTGTCATTTTAAATTCTTTTAGAAAAATAAGGGCCATTTGAAAGTGTTTTGTGTTTTTGTTTTCCAAAACCGTTTTAAAGAATAAGTTTAAAATTAGTTTTGAAAAATAGAAAAACAAAAATATATGTTTGATAATTTTATGTTCAAAATAGTTTTATAATAATAAAAAATAAAAATCTATTTGGATGATTTTTATTTTTAAAAACAAATACGAATGAAGACTAGACCAAATAATAATATCAATGATGTAGTTCTGGGCAATCCTCCAAGCAAATTTCCATCTTCTATGAATTAGGCCAGGTATGCAAGATTCAATAAACCCAAATCTACCAAACAGTTCTTAGCAAAAGTGAAGCAAATCTAGCAAAAGCGAAGAAACACCAAGACCAGGAAAGTGAAGACACCAAACAACCTCGAAGACCAAGACTTAGCAAAAGTACTCACCCCTAAGCTAGAAACAACCCAAAACCTAGGAAGGCTCCCGGATCTCAACAACCCAAAACCCAAAAAAAAAAAAAAATTAAGAGCAAATGGACTTAGGAATCAGCAACAAAGCACTCACTCCAGAGCTATAAATAGAAGCAAAACGAAAATGACTTCTATTACGAGGGTGGTGGCTTCGAGACGTCGGTGGTGGCTTTGCAGTGGCAACGGTGGCGCGGGGGCGGTGACAGGGGGCGGTGGCGCCTGCAAGTTGCATTGTGAGAGGGATCCAAATAGAGGAATAGGGTATTTTAACAAATTCCAATTTCTTTAGCAGATGAGATTTGTTACAACGTATCCAAGAGGCATAACAAAATGACAACAAATAAAAATTTATTCCTAAAAGAAACAAATTCTAAAAATGGAGTCATCACCAATTTTAATTCTTGGTAAAAATTGGAAAACTATTTGATTTGGCAAAACTACTTTTTGAAAAGATATAGGTTGGAATCTAATTATGATTAAGGAAGGGTGAAAACTTAATTTCATTGCACCCTAATACATCCATATGAATACGGTTACCTTAGAGTTCATTATGCAAATTAATTTATAACTTTAATAATATTTATTTTTCCAAAAAAATATAACAATTATATACAAATAAATAAATAAATGAATAATAAATAGAAAAAGAGAACAAAATTTGAAGAAAAATTAATTTTGGCTTGATAGTTGTAAGTTACGGACGTATCCTCTGGTGCAATGAAACTCAAAGCCACGTCGTTCTTGTAGAAAATAAGTATGTGTTGATGGGTTTTAATTAAGAAACTAAAGATAAAAAATGTATTGGTTGATTTTATTTATGAAAAGAATTTTGATTGATAAATTATTTAAAAGATAAAAATTTTATTTTTATTTTTATATTTTAAAAGAAAATAAATCTAGAAATTGAAATATCCAAGACTTTAAAAAATAAACATAATCTAAATTAAAATGAACAACTTTAACACAAATATCCTAATTCTTAAAACCCAAAAGAAGGACCAAACAAAACTTAACAATGAAAAAAGACAGACATGACCAAAAAGAAAAAAAGAATAAAGGAAATACAATTGGATTAAAACAATAAAAAGGAAAAACCAAACTTGCTTTCCTGACTCACGTAATATGGAAATAAGGAACAAATGAAACTGAGGAGGTGGGTGATGTAACTCGTGGTGAATCGGTATCTCATGGCTATTTTTTACTTCTTCCACCCCTTTAGTTACAGTGCGTCATTATTAAATAGAGATTAGATTAGAGAGATTCTAGGAGTTAGTTAGGGTCAGTCAAAGATTTTGATTTGATTTTATTTTTGTTGAGTCAGTTAAGATTTTGATTTGATTCTATTTTGATTTGATTTTTTTTGAGTTAGCTGAGATTAAATTTAAATTCAAACGCACACAAAAAATAAAAAAGTAAATAAATAAATAAGTTGAAGACAAAAATATGATGTTCACAAGATTCGAACTAGTTTTGCAAATATTTACTAACCACTGCCTCTTTTTTGTTTTCTAAAACAAAAGAACACAAAACACCTTTGTAATCCCTTCAAAACACCACTGCCCTACACGCCCTTGGAGGGCTATATATTAGAGCTATTTTCTTGGGACTAAAAGTCCCGGTAATTGTTCCCTAAAAAAAGTGAAAGAGGGATTTTTACGAATTTCTGAAACCCTCAAGTGCTTCATTTTTAGCCTAAGTTTATAAAATCGTAAGATTTTCTAAATTGAACTAAAACCCAAAAATGAGATTTTGACTTGTTGGGATTTTTATTTTTATAATATTTTATTTGAAACCAAATGGGTATTTCCCTATTTATATTTATATTTTAAAGTTAATGGAAAGAAAACAAATGATTAATAAGTGAGTAGTGGGATAGGTCAAATACATACCAATATTGGAGCATCTTGGAGCCGCCCAGCGGTCCTATGACCACCCAGGCAGTCAAAGAAAGTGAAGTCGTGTTGAAACTTCTGGAGGTCCAGACGGTCATGTGACCGCCCAGGCAGGAAAGAGAGTAAGTCAATGCGCCAAAGTGGCAGGGGAGCCCAGGCGGTCATATGACCGCCCAGGCGTGAACGCGAACATAAAAACCTCATTTCAAGATCCAGACCATTCAGACACACCCACCTCCCCCAAACTTCTCTCAACTTTGAACAAACACCTCTTCCAACCTATTTTCACTCATAAAACTCCATTTTCTTCCAACTCTTTCAAGTTTAACTTAGAATTTTCAATCATCCAAGCTTAAAGGTATGTTATTTTGCTAGTTTTGCTTCATTTCCTTCACGTTTTCTTAGCTCAAGGGTGGTTCTCCATGCTTTCTAAGAAAGAGAGGTTCTCTATTTTGTTAGAGATGGAATTTGAATATTTAGAGGTCTTAAAGGTTGATTTAGAATTCTATTACTTCCATGACAGATATTGCTGTCATTTCCATTCCCAAGAGTTCTTGGTGTAATTCCTTCTTTGTTCAACCCTCCCAGTGAGTGGGTTCGCATTTGTAGTCTCTATGTTGTTCATTATACTTATTTTCATGAAAAATATGATCCACTACTTGGCTTTAGAGATTACTATAAGGATTTGAGATTTATGTTGGATTATGTGGTTTGAATGGCCTTTAAGCATGAAATATATATATGATAAAACTTACGGGACCATAGTTGTTATACTGATGTTATGCTAATTTGATGATACATGTGATTGATAGAGGTTTTTTCATGCTTATTTCAATGAATTCTGGAACTGGTCTATGTATATGTATTAGATTTATAACCAAATATGAAGTTTAGAGAAGAAAATAGAATTTTGATGCAAACTTGCTATTTGAAGCATGATATTGAGTTTTTGAGTTTATAACAAGTTGGGTGAATTGAAAGGTGTTTTAGATATTGAACCAAATGGTTTTAGAGCCTGATTCTCCATGAGATTCAAAACAGTTGACGACTACATATTCTGGAGATATGAAATCATAATGTCTACAGAGATTGATCCCTTGGGCATGATTTCATGGCCAAGTTATGCTAAGGTCAGATTATTAAAAATCAGATAGATTCAAAGCTCAATGAACTAAAAGGTTTTTTTAAGGATTTTCCTATTGATTTATAATAACTAGAAACGGGTGTTAACGAGGAAATCCGTTAACCTTGGTACCAAGTATGCCTAGGCCAGAGATAACAGAAAACGCATGTTCTTCCCTTAGCCCGTGTTTGGGGGGAAAGAATGAAGTCTAGAGGGTGAGCCCGTGTTGGTACCCCTAGACAAGTCTAGGAGGGTGGAGCCCGTGTCTGGCAACCTTAGACTAGACAATATCAGACTAGATATCACTGTTTCTCTAGGAGCTAGTACACTATGATTTTATGTGACTGAGATAGGAAGGTAAATTGAAGAAATTCCTTTTATTGAGTTATGAAATGATAATTTGAATATATATATATATATATATATGTTGGTACATGTAATTATGTAAGACCTTGAATATGATTAATGTTATTATGACTCCTTTCATGCATTGTTCCTTTGGTGACCCGTGAAAGGAGGTTTCAGGTAAGGGCTCACTGAGTTTTGGTATCAAAACTCACCCTTGTCATTTCTCTTATTTTTACAGATATGACCACTACAAATTCTACTCAACCAGGAGTAAAAGAGTCAAATGGTAGGCTTTACCTGGGTGAGGCAAGCATTATGGGTTCGTTTAAAGTGCTCCAGGTAAATAGGCAAGATCCCGAACCTTATATCACATTTTGCATCTTACATATTAAGATAGTATAGTGTTGTTTTGTGTCTAATAACTTATGTATGCTAATTTCATGGATAATTTAGAACAGAGTGATTTATTGTCATATGTATATTATGGCTTCAAACTTTAGAGACATATTACGAAAACTCTGACTTGACTATTTAAACAATTTTGATTATTTCGAATTTCAACAATTAGGTGATTTGTATGTAGAAAAAGAGAAATTTTATATTTTTCATGGATTTCTTTTACGAACAGAGCATGCATATAAAGCATCACAAGTCTCGAGGCTTACGTGAGAATGAGATTTCTCGCGTCGTACGTGCCCTGATTGGTCGTGACAACCTTAAAAATGTTTTCTATTTTCTATTCTTAAAACTCACTTTTAGTTTTTCTATTTTAAAAAACCAACTTGACAAAACATCCCGTCAAACACGTTTTTTATTTTTTTATTTTTTAAAAATGAAACTTTTTAAAAAAGCTTAACAAATAGGCCCTAAATTATTTTCCTTTTAAGCGTAATAATAATATGTGATTGTAAAAGTGCCATACTTATATTTTCTCCTAATCCATGGATACTTAGGGCCTATTTGGTTTGAGTTTTCATTTTAGGGTTAGTTTTTATGATTTTATGAAAGAAATACTGAAAATTGAAAATGAAAACTAAAAACTGAAATTTGTATTGTCTGTTTGATTTGAGTTTCTAGTTTTCAATTTTCAGTTTTAGGATTTTGTGAAGGAAATACTGAAACTGAAATTTGTATAGTTTTCAGAATTTTCAGGATTTCCTTCACAAAATCTAAAAAAAAATTGAAAAACTAAAAATTAAAATTAAAAATTAAAAACTCAAACCAAACAAGCCTTTAATTGTAATTTTATGTGGTCAATGATAATTCTTTTTCACACAAACCTAGAATATTCACAATTTTTTTTTTTTTGGTCTGACTAGAATATTCACAATGACATGTTACAATTTCTTTCTAGGCCCATGATAACTTTAATTGGTGTCATGTTGCACTTTTTTGGGGCCATTTATTTTTAAATGTTTTTAGTCTGGACTCAGGGGACTTATGGGTGACATGTTTCTTTTCTTGGACTTGCTTGATGGCATGTTCAAATATCACCTGGCCGAATAGGACCTGCCAACATTTTTTGGGCTGGGACTGGGAATACCCAAACCCACGCATAGCTTGACATTTTGTTGGCTACATTTTGGTGGACCAGAAGCTCTACAACGTACAGTCCTCTTCGAATGGACTTACAGAAAAGCCTAAAATAGTGCCTAAAAAGAAGCCGAAAAAGGAAGTGACTGTTTGGGTGTTGACAAAAAACGGTGCATGACTTGTAAAATTTATTTATTTTTTCCAAATCGGTTCTTTCTCAAAAACTTGTTTTTATATGTAATCTAACATGTTTTGTAAATATAATTATAATCTGCAGCTTACTTTATTTTACTAAATGTAATTATAACTTAATATGCAGATAAAACTAATTATATATAATCTGCAGCTTATTTTATTTAAGCTAAAAAATATTTTGTAAAACTACTATTTTTAAACTTGTTAATTATTAGAATAATTTAATTATTTTGGAATTATGACACTTTTACTAAATTGATTTTGAGTGTCAAATATTATGTATTATAAACAATTTGACACTCAGTGAGTAATTTATTATAAATTTTTTTTTCATCCAATCCATATAAAAACAAATTACTTCAAGTCACTTTTCAGTTTACTACATCAAAACATGAAATTGATTTTATTATAATTTATTATAAAAGTTTAATTACACTTATAATTTGATATTAAAGTAATCTTATCTTTACAGTTATTCTAAACACACTCTTACAGCAAAACGAAGAGGATTTTCCTATTGAGACCCATATTTAGTTTGCTAGTTTTGGAGGGAATAAATTTTAGGGAGTAGATCTTCTCATGTCATTTTTTAATATGAGAGGGCCATGTTAAATCCTTGCTCACTAATTTCATTTTTTTTGTATATTATTAATTTTTTCCCAATTCAATCAGGCGTCAAAATCAAAACATAACTCTCTCATGTTAAAAAATAGCATGAGAGGATCCTTCCTAAATTTTTTACCCCCCCCCCCAAAACAAAAAAAATACCAAAAAAGGGGAGTAAACTAGAATAGAAAACATTTATAAAAATCACACTTCACTATTTTTCTGGTATAACCTTTAGCGTTACTCTCCTAAAATGCCGTCAGCTCTTTTCTAATTAATATTTAGATAAAAAAAAAAAACCAATCACTTAGGCAATGATTCACGAACACATTTTTGTTTAAAGTATACAAGTGACAATGAGATTTAAATTTATGATTTTTTGTAAGTATGTCAGTGATAATGAGATTATAAATTTATAATCTCATACACATTAACCAAGTTTTTCACCATACCAATCTCCTAGTAGCTTGAACTTATTTCTGGTTTTTGTCTTGAACGGAAACTGTTTTTATCTTTGGAGGAAAAAAAAAATATATAGTTGGATGTCAAACAAAATACAAATTTTAAGAAGCCTGGGGAAATTTTATTTATTGTCAAAGGTTTCCTAAATATAATTTAGACGGGTCATTGTTTTTGCAATCACATGCGCATCTAGGCATCCAGCAGAGTTGTTAATATCATAATGTATAGTTTAATTTAGTTTTCGATTTATCTACCATATTCATTTGAGGTGTATAAATAATACTTTATAAGCCAGGAAATGGACTTCCCCCTTTTTTTTATTTTTTATTAATTGGCCTTCCTCTTTTTTTTCAAAATGTGAACTCCTCCCCATGTCATAATCATCTAAAGTTATATATATGTCATTGACATTCATCCTCTGTACCTAAAAAGTCAAATAAATGTTAAAAAGCTACTTGTTCCATTTCACATTTGAGTATGTTGATTAGTTCAGTTCATTGACGTCTTCTTTTGTTTTTATTTTCATTGGTCAGAAAGTTCCTTGACATGTTCAATAAGGTAATTTACCCGATCAAGGGCTGGTGAGGTTTGGTTAGGATGTCAAACCTACATAAAGTTACCATTTCCACAAGGCAACGGATTCATAGCTAAACTTTCAAACATCGCATGTAGCAAGGATATGATATATATCTAGCTAACACTACTGACTACGCCTTTTTTTTAAATACAAAAATTACGAATTAAAACTTATAAAAACTTACTATTATTCGCACATGAGAGAGACCATTTCAGCATTAGTTTCTCACATGACCATGTCGTCAATTTATTCCGATACCATATGGCCCTCAGTCTCGTTGGTCGTAGCTGCTACGTTGACAAAGGGATAGTTTCACCCTTCTAGGATGCAATTTAATTTGTTATCCAGGATTTTTTAGCAGCCATACTGCATAGTAGCGGGTGGTGGCTTTTCTTAGTAAATGGATCATCTTTCAGAAACCTAAATCTTAGCTAATTGTGTGGATTAGCGGGCGGTGGTTTAAGTTAGATATAACCCATCTAATTATATTTATGAACAATGTTATTTGATGCAATCACAATTTTGAAGTGATTATGTTTATACAAGATTCGATATCTTTTCATTGAAAATAAGTGAACAGTATTTCTCTGGAAAATACCTTTCAAATGTGAAGATATTTTAAAAGCTTAAATATATTCTCTCTTAAAAAAATAGTGAATTTTGGTTTTGGACTTTATAAGTTTTTCGCAATTTTGATTCTTTTTTTTTCCTTAAAGAAAATGGGTTTGATCCTAATTGTTTTAATTTTTGTCTCTACAAATATTTAAAAACATGCATTTAGTGCTCACAATTATTGAAAACTTTAGATTTAATTCTTATAATGTTTTGAGAGTCTTCTTTCCATCCTTATACATATCTCCACTTAAGAATTAGGTTAACGCAACAAAAATCAAAGCCAAACATTTTAACATATTTTAGATCAAAAACAAAAAAAAATTATTTAGGGATAAAAACTAAAATTTATTGTATTTATAAGGACTAATAACATGTTTAAGTATGTATTTAGAAATTAATTTCGTGTAAAAAAAATTATTTTCCAGATATTACGAGAAGTATAAAAATGTTTTTAAGACTTGCTTACACTTTCCCCAAAATAACAATTCTCATAACAATGAATCCAAAATGTTTATTTATTTTGTTTTGCTTTAACTCTGTTCTTTTATTGTATTTTTTCAAACTTAGAAAAGCAATTAAATGTACATTCATGAACTTTAGCACCTAAAGTCTACATGTTATAAATGCAAGAGTCAATGCACGCTCCTTTCTGTTGCCGTCAAACGGGACTTTCCTCTGAGAGTCATAAAGGTGGAGGGCTCTGTAGAGTGTAATGGAATGCTTCTAAATGATTAGTTGTACTCAATTTCAATTAACGGAAGAACAATACCGTACCGAGGAGATATATATATATATAGGGATTTTCACCCTTTTAAAATTAAAAAAAAACATTAATTATGTAAATACAAAACTGCATCTTTAGTTACTAATTTGCAAAGTTTTCCTTATATAGGAAAATTACTGTAAGTTATAACAATTTCATTTTGTCTAGAAATTGTTAGTTATAGAGATTTTTAGGCAAAACAAAATTGCTATAAGTAAAATAAGATTAAGTAACAGGTGTTTATAAAGAAATAGGAAAAAATCTAGAAAAACATATTCAACTTTAGCTTATGTATATTTTGATTTTGTTACTTTAAAAACATACAAAATGATCCAGACGAATTTTTTGTATAATAAATTAAATAATAAAAATTTATTTATATTTAATCTTAATATAATGTATTATGCTTATAATATTTTAACAATATTCTCTTAAGATAATCTCTAGATTTTTTAATATACACCTAATGTTTTAATTTGAAACAACATCCAGGGATTAAATAATGTACGAATAAATTTTTGACTATACAATATTTTAAATTTAAAATATTTGAAACTAACCCAATTACAAATAAATTAAGTGCATGAATTGCAAGTCTTAGTATCAAGATTAAGAGAATTTTGAAGTTAAAATTATTGATGCCTTGCAAATTGATGCAATTCTTTCAAACTTCCTCCACCATGAAATAATTTTATAAATAAAGTGATAATTCACGTCTCAAAATGTATTCAATCTTCAATTCTTATTGTTCATTTTTCTAACAATTTCACTCTTTTAACATGTTTCCTAACAATTTTTCTAACAAGTGGAAATCGGTGTAATTTCATTTTGCCTATAAATTGCTATAAGTTACAACTATTTTATTTTGCCTAGAAATTTCTATAACTTACATCGATTTCATTTTGTATAACTATAGAAATCCCTATGACTTACAATAATTTTTAGGCAAAATAAAATCGCTATAACTTATAACAATTTCCACCATATAAGAAAAACTTTGCATATTAGTAATTAAAAATTTAGTTTTGTATTTACGTAAATAATATTCCCCCCCCCCCATTACTAGTATAGAAACTTGCTATGTTTTTGTGTCATAATATTCTATGAATATATTTTAGATCCTTTTTTTACTTTTTACTATATTATTAAATTAAGTTTTTACTTAATCAATGATCATAGGATATTGATTGAAGGAATTTTAAAAACATACATATTTTTTTTATTTTCTATATTATGGCACCACACACATTATCATTGAGTTTTAGTATTTAATAAAAGGTATATTTATTATTTATATTCAATATCTTCTCATGTGACTCACTGACATGATATTGTCATGTTATAAGAAGAAGAAAATTAAAAAAAAAATTGATTGATCAATACAAATAATAATATTCTTACCATGCATGGCTTGTGTATTAATTTCTCTCTTATATACAACATGACACTATATATCATGTTAATGAATAACATGAGAGGATTTCGATCCTATATGTAATTCAAAATATAATTTTTAGCCTCTTTTTAGCTTTAATATAATATTTTTTTATAAATATTATTTGCGTCTTATTTACCTTGTATTATCCAACGACACCAAGCCTTGGTTCAAAGGAAGAATAATTGGCTTTCCTTTTATCAATGTGCAAGAAAACGAGCTACCCAAACCACTGCAAAACATTTTTATCTTAAACTGTTACATCGGTTCCGGTCTAATCCAAATTATAGAACCCCTAACAACCCCATTTTGCCAAAACAACTGCGAGAAGTATTCAAACAATGTCAAACTCTAGAATGCATCATTGTCTACATAACTAAATTCTCAAATTGATTCGAAATAAAATAGCAGATCAACTTATTATTAACCAAATAGCTAAGTACTAGAGGCCGTGGGAGAGTGCGCCTGTTTCTATATAAAATAGTATATTTGTTAGAAATCTTTAAATTTGTTAAAAATATATATATATCATCCAGATACTAATACTGCTAATTAAAGTGGAATTTCTCACTAGCATTCAATTTTTATTTTTTATAAAACTGGCAGTATTAATTACGTACTTATTATTAGAACATTTAAATAAATATATGAAAAATAAATTATACCTAAAAGAATTTGATGCATCAAAATATGCAATTATCTTTTAACAAAATACAAAGGTTTAGTTTGAGATTTTTTTTATTGGCTGAAAATATAAAAATATAAACAGTACCTTCAACACTTCTCAATTTATCATCAATATATAATTACTTTAAATTTTTTTCCATTTATTTTGGCATTGATCAATATTCATTTTTTCTTTCAATTATCATTATTAACTTTTTGCTTAAGAATTTAAAGATGAATATTAAAATTACTAAATATTTTTACACTCTAGGTATAATTTATTAAAACACTCATTAGCTTCTTATTGTTAATTATAAAAACTGAATTAAATCTTTTGTTTTAATCCTCTACAAATAATGTTTAAGAACTATGAATTACAATTTTAAAAGGTTTGAAGATGTATAAATATGAAAAAGATAGAACTATAAACATTTATTATTCTCCAACATAAAACTTATCCTCAAATTGTCCTCATCTTCTTACTATATAATTACATATGATGGGATCATTTTTTGTAAAATATTCACACTGTCAAGTGTCAATAAATTAGATGTCATCATATATGTATTTTTGAAATAGTTATTACAGAAGACAAACACTAATTTTAGTTATATACTTATATAGCAATAATAGGCTGTGGTTTTTTTACACTGATAATTAATATATCAAAATTAAATCAATCAATTTATATCGAACTTTAAATGAATTTATCATTTTTATTGTTATGAACTTAACAAAAAAAATTAAGAACATAGATTGGTAGACATATAATATATCAGAAAATATGTTTGTCTGTTGCCATCATTTTTTGATTTTTTTTTTTTGTGATAAAATATGGTTATACGTTTTGGTGATGTATACATCACCAAATAAGTAAATATAGTTTTCCCATTTTATTAACAAGAAGATTTTTTTTTTCATGAACAAAAACAAACTGATTTTTATGAACAAAAACAAACTATGTATAGATATTCTGAAAAGGCTTTTTGATTGATACAAATATTTTCTCTTCTCAAATTATTTCGTGTGTAAAACCAAGTCAAATGATAGTCATAGCTGACCACTAAATTTTCCCCAGCCGTAATCCATCATTGAATAGTCAATACGATAAGTAGGCTCACTCTTAGAAGAACATGATGAAGACTTAATCAGACACAATCCAACCCACAATTCCACATAGAGAAGCGCTGATGAATTCGAACTTGCAAGAACGTAAAGATGATTATTATCCACTCGCCTCGGACTCACTCAACCAACCAACCAACCAATCAACCCCACCAAAAATTCATCCACAAACGTAGTCCTCCCCTACTCAAAATAAAATCACTGCACAAAAATAAGAGAAAAACCGAGGGAATTGCCACTCACACTTTAATAGCTTTTATTCCATCCTCTCAAAAATGCCCTTTTTGTTTAGTTTTTTAGTGGAACATTTTTGCTTTTCTTTATTAACTAAAATAATAGTTTGACATTAGTTGCATCATCAATTATAATTTTAAATTTATTATTTTTAATTTAATTAATAATTTATTCATTTTTAAAATTCCTTACAACTAATCTCGTTTTTAAATCTTTGTAATAACTATCGAACATTATAATTGTTTCGAGTTAACTTACATGTATTTACGACTTAAATCATTTTATTGAAATATTTTTAATACAATAATTACTTTAATATGTAACAATGAACTAATATTTAAAAATTAATAATAGTACTAAGTAAAATGAAGAACAATAACAACACTTACTAAATTATTGTGTACTACACATAGACCGGTATTTTTTTATCTAGTATTACATAATATAAAAAGTATTAAATAAATACATGATACTAAGATTTGTTATATCCAAAAATAAGGGGTGTTTAGAAGAGAGTTTTTTTTTTGTAAAAATTCACTTTTTCACAAAAAAAAATCATTTTTTCTATATTTTGATCATTTTTAAATGATGTATAATATAATTTGTTAATACACCATTATGGTTATTCATTTTTATTTGATATTTTCTTAAGAAAGTGATCACCGCCACATTGCTCAAATAGTTATTATTAACCAATAATTTTTTAAAAAATTAATAGTTGGATCTAAAGAATTGGAATGAATAAATTAATTATCAATGTTCATCACTCAACAATCCAATAAAAATTTAAAAAAAGTATAAATATTAAATATTTTTAAATAATTAAATTATAATTAATCGAACTAAGCAATAGTAACATAAAATTATAGTAGTAGTTTATAATATTTTATTTTTGTTAAACTATTTTTCAATTAAAAATAAGGAAATAAAAATATTTTAAAAATATCAAATAAAAATCACTAAAATAAGAGTGTCAATACTCATTCCCAAAAACCGATTGTATCATCTATAGCTAGTTCGAGGACGGGCTATAAATTTGGCGTTAGATTTACTGCTTGACCAAACCATCATATACATATTTATTCTCGCATTCAATGACATACGAATACAAGCCACACATACAAAATACATAGCAAATAGCTAGTGTAAACTTGTCAACACACACTTATCCACTAGCTAGCGCATTCCGGGTCTAAACTCACAACAAGAGCAGCTCTCACACACACTGGGCTTCTATGACATGGCACACACACGCACACGAGTCCATGACCCTTTCCAACTCTACTCAGACGCGTTCAGACAACCATAACATCACGAAACCGGCCGTAGGTATAAAAAAAGGCCCTATAAAATATTTCACCGTATAGAAGAACAAGCCAATTTTTACAACAGATGCCTGTTTCATTAAAATAATACCCTCTTCATCATTGACCAGATCCTCTTTATATATCTCATGTCAGCCTCTTTATATTCCCAGCTTTAGAAATTACAAATTAGAATATAATTATACGCTTGTCTCATCCTCCTAGCTCCCCCTCAATTCTCATCATCATCATCGTATCCTCCTCCACTCTTCAATTCACCCTTTGTCCTCAATCGTTATTGTTAGCAGCAACCAGCAACAACAAAAACAACATGAACATGGATTTCCCAGACATGAATCCCACAGGAAGATCACCAAGGAGAGAACTCCAAGGGCCAAGACCTACCCCTTTGAGAATAAACAAAGACTCTCACAAGATCAAGAAGCCACCGTTGGCACCACAACCCTCACACCATCCACAACCCCCACCACGCCAACCCATTATAATCTACACCGTTTCCCCAAAGATAATCCACACCACACCCGGAGACTTCATGAGCCTCGTTCAGCGCCTCACTGGCTCCTCTTCTTCTTCTTCCTCGTCGTCATTAACTTCTTCTTCCACAACTTTTCCCTCCTCTTCCGAAGTGGTCCCTAATAACGACCCTTTCAATATCGACGCGCCGCCGGAATGGTGTCCTGGCGTTACGCCACCATTGAAAAGGCCATGTCTCCCATGGGGAAGAAGGCGCAGAACCCTCTAGGTGGGGAAATAATTGGCGATGTTGAAGGTGTGGAGATGATGATGGGCAATCATGGGGTGATGGAGAGAACTAATGGCATGTTTCAAGGGATATTGTCTCCGGGACCGGCTGCGCTTTCCCCATTCCATCGAGCTTCTTCTCGCCGCCATCTTCGGACCCAAGCATGGTTAGCTTCCTTCATGATTTGAGCCCTGTGCTTCACAGTAACAGAAGCAATTTTTTCATGGATGGTATTGGTAGCAGTTTCATCATGCCTAGTCCTTCAAACTTTGTTTCACCTCATACTCCGTCTTTTGACTTATTCAACTACTTCCTAGATTGATTAAATCCTTGGCATTTATTGCTGAATTAATTTATTACACTTTTCTTTTCACTGATCATATACAAAAAAAATTATTGAATACGAAGGGAGATCATACATATAGGGCCTTTGGTTTAATCGCCTTGTTGCGTTTGTTGTGCTGTAGTTTTTAGAGGGCTATTAAAACAAAGGGAAGGGGGGCCAAAATTGAAATTTGTTATTCTTTTTAGTGGTTAATTAGCTAGTTGGGAACTTCTTTAATGGATTTATTTGTGGGCCATTTATGCTCAAATTTCTTATGACCCCCACCGTTGACATCTTTATTTTTTTTCTTTTCTTTTTTGTGTTGTAATTGCATTTGGTTACCCGATACGTCGGCGTTTTATATACTCAATCTCATTCTTTTTTTGATCATAATGACAAATATATACTTTATTCTGGTCATAAATTTTAATCACAGAAAGCATCTGCCGCACTTTTATAAAACTCCAATTTCAGCTGACTGCAATATGTTTAACGTATATATGAATGTGTATGTGCCGCCGGCCTGATTTCAGGTATTAATATATGATATATGATATGCAATTAAAGGGGTTTGAAAAAAGAGGGGGAAGAGTGACATCCGGAAACAAAGTAAACTAAAATTAAAACTCAAAAAAATAAAAATAAAAATAAATAAAGGGGTCTCCATCTGGAAAATTAATTTGATTGCTTAAAACACCACGCATTTGACTTGAAGTTGTCGTCTATTAATGCATGCAACACAAGTGGTAATTTAAAAAAAAAAAGACATCTTCCAATTTTTTAGACTTGAAATGTGTGACTATTGTAGATCCAAGTATCTAAATTTGAAATGGAATTAATAAATTTATCTAGAGTAAATTGTGGTTATTTCTTCTCATTTGGCTAACTTCTCTGGCACACAGTATTGTATAAAAAATCAATAAAAAAAAACATGTAGTTTTAGATTATTTTTATGCATTATTGGATATAGATGTTTTGCATAAAAGAATGACAATCATTCACAAGTACATGCAGTAGAAAATGTTCTCATCTTATTTTATTCCAACTAATTTAGTTTGAATTGAATCGAACTTTTATGGAGTAAAAACTGTTATATATAGCACCATCGTTAAACCCAATATATGATACTTAAAAAGCGAATTCATATATAAACTTTAAAATGTAAAGATTAAAAATTTGACACAAAAGATAAGGCTCAAAGAAGACTCACATTAGGTCCATTATTTTAGGCTAATACATATTATTTTAGTCTCTATATATTTTGTTTCGGGTTTATTAGTTTCATCTCAAAATCAGTGTTTTGTTTTGATATACTATTTAGTTTATACTGTGATGGAGATTTGAGTAATTTGTATGATGTTATGAATTTAAATCTCATTGTCTTCAAAATATATGTTAATGTTCACTATAAGAAAAAAATAAATATTTTTAACAATTTATTTTTTACATTCATCAATAAGTGTTGAACTTTTTTTTTATATTGACACTTATTTATAAACATCAATAATAAATGTGACTAATTAATAACTATATTTTGGATATTTTTGACATTTAATAACTGTCAAAAAAAATTTATAAGTATTTTCAATGATTATTTAATGTCAAAATTACTTTTCTTGATAATAAAACTATTCTAGTGAATTAGTAAATGTCAGAAATAAATTATTATCAATAAAATTAATTTTGACATTAAGTTACCATTGAAAATACTTATAAACATTTCTTTAGAGTTATTAAAATTTGTTTCAACACTTATTAATAAATGTAAAGAAAGCACGAAAAAAAAAGTGAATGTGAATTGTTGAAAATACTTATATTTTCCGTAATGGTATCAAAGAGAAAGTTTGGTCTGAGTCATTAATTCAATTGAACTGGTTAGACGAAGAATCAATTATATTTCCAGTATAAACTGATATAATTACATTTTAGTAATGATTTAACTATACGCTAGTAAATCAATTAAACCATAAAGTAAAAGTCTTTTTTCACATAATTTTTGGTTTGGACATATATGAGAGGGCAATGTTAAATACAAAATTATTTATGATATGTTTTTATTGAATAGTTTAAACTTTTGATAAGGACATTATTACTAGATCTATAAATTTGTCAATTTAACTTATAATGATATAACTTGATCTTGGCAACGTGTGTGTGTTGAAATTGTTTTGCCAAAATCAGTAATATGGAGCTATTCGACTGCCATTGAATTGGTTCAGATTGGGTCACTCCACTATAAAAACAAAGTTCTTTTAAAGCTATTTTTTATTTATAAGAGTCGAACTGAACACATTATTTAAAGCAAACAAGTACTAAATAATTTAAATCAATCAAAAGTTTCAATGGATATATTAAAAATTTGCTTCCTACTAATTAGTAGCTAATATTAACTCACACGTTATTTAATTTTTTTATTGTTAAAACTGCCCTAAAAAGCTCTCAATAAGAGAGGAGCTAGGAAAATAATTGTACGCGAGATCAAAGCTAAAATAGAACACAAAATATATTTCAAGTTTGTGAATTTGTGACTGAATGTCAGTTAATTGCTAGCCCCGTCTAGATATATAAAAAAATATACTTTACAAAAAAATTGTATAAAATATATATTGTTTAGACAGCCACCCAATTATAAAAAGTTTAAAAGATTTTATTTCATGGCTCATACAAGTGGCATTAGATTCCTTTGATGATACACTTGATTCCGCATGTAATTCATGGATCTGTAGTACGACATATCCATGCAACGTTTGCGTCATCCCTCACTGTATCATCACTCTTTTGCATATGATCTAGCTTAATTTCCGCCCCTCTTTTTTGCAAACAAAAAAATAAAACTCAATCCTATGTATTGGTCTCCATATGTTGAAGTCAAACCGTTCTAGTTATGCCTATCATTCTGCTTGTGATGCTGAAAAATGAAAGCAACTATACCCTTGTTGGGAAAGGGTTAATTCCCAAGCAAAGAGCACTTCCGCACCTGCAGTGTGACTAATTTTTTGGCGGCATCTTTATCTTTATATAGGCACAAAAATGAAGGTATTGTTTATTTTTACTCACTCACCTTCCAGAGATTAATTATAGTGACATACACTTTTAGATATGCTCTACGACAAAACAAAAACATGTCTCCTAGTTGCTTCTCCTATACGAGATGCATATATTCATGCACGATCTAGATTTGGACTCGCAAAGTCAAAAGTTTAACACAAAACTCAACTGAAATTTGTTTATGTCTGTTTATTTTATAATTAATTGACAGCAATGGACGGGAGCAGTTAGGGATAAAGAAAAGTATGTAAGTAAACATGAGCCATCAAAGATGAATTTGGCATTATATAATGACTAGTGCTTGGATGAAGAAATTATTGAGCGCAGATGTGGGATTTTGGTTGGCATCAACTTGAAACTGGCAGGTAATTTAGGGAGCAGATGAGTCCTTCAATAAAACTGTGTATTTATCAACCTAATACGGCATTTCTTCACTTTTTCTTCTTTTTCCTTTTCAGCCGTTGAATCGTCAACCAGGATAGAATGTTTACAATGGATTACCATACCATTATTGGATTCCAATCCATCGCTTGCCTGGTTTTAAGATATTAACATTAATCAAATATGACAGTTATATTAATTAGAGTGTGTTTGGTTATGAGGTAAAGATTGTGATGGTGACAATTTTCACGGAGGAACATTCATATATAAAACTATACATGTGAAGCTTCTCTATAAAAATTCTCATCTTGTTTTATCCAAACCAAACATACGTAAGATGATTTGTGTGGATTAATGCTTACAAACTCAGAAATTAAGTTCTGGGAATATATGTGCTCATCTAGACGTACTATTAAAAATAGGCTTTTTTTTAAAACTTTTTGTTAGTGTGAACCTGCACATATTAAGAAATCAAAATAGATATCTTAATTATTCGAACAAATTGTTCTTGCTTAATCACTAATCTTGAATTTAAGTATTAGGTATGCACTTCCATTAAAATTCGGATGGAGTTGGTGATGCGATCTCCTATAAATGTTGAAGGCCTTTTGATTTTTATACCCGAGCTAGACTTTTCTTTAAGTTTGGATAAATTGGAGAAATGGGCTGGACTTTTGGTTCCAACCTCCCACTGTCACATCATTCATGTGAATTGGTCTCCTCTGAGATTTTTAATTGTTTGAAGGTTTTAAAGTGCAATGAAAAATCCAAGCACTTGTTACTTTTGATTCCTTAATTAATCATCCTTCTTATGGCACAAATTAGAAAAACCCTTGAAAAGAAGAGTCCAAAAGGGTGTTAAAAATGTTAGGACGAGGCCAATCATTCATCTGACAAATTAATATATGCTTAAATATGCAATAATACTTAAATATTAATGTATGCCAAGAAAGATCACTTGCAGCAATCATGAATCTTGTGGTGAAGCAGCGAGTTGCTTCGCTTCTTATATGAACACTTAATGGCGTGATGTGTTGTGATATGCATTCCACCAAAATAACAAATTATAGGATATTATTATCCATTAATCCATTATCACAATCAAACATAATTTATTATTTTAATAAAATTCTATTTCCTGACAATTACAATATTCATGCATAAAAATCAAACTTTATATTACTACGTGTGCAGAAAAAGATATGAGGGGCCTCATTTGATATGAGTACTCAATAGCTGTTTGCTAATCATTATTATATATATTTTTACATGACATGTAATAACGGAGTCAAGGCAAGGTGATAAAAACCCTTGCATTCTTGACCACTAAATATCGATGGTTTGATGTTCACATTGAAAATGAACTAGCTTTATTTAAAATTTGTATCTAATGTCTATCTTCTTAAATGAATCTACAATATGTGAAATTAAGCACTATTTTTTGGAAATCCAACAAACGTTATGTTAATGCATAAATTCATGAGTATATATATAAATTATGAACATATAACTGAAACAAAATAGAGGATAGCTAAATAGATTGAAAAATGATGAGGAACTGCTAACAATCATTAGATTTGTTTGATCACCTATCATGGTTGAGGTGAAACTGAGACAATTTTAAAAATAAATCACTTCATCCATTATTTGTCTAATTTCGTTTCTGAAAATTTGAGCCATCAATCTTTTTCCAACAAGGTATTGGGAGAATATAATAAGGAGTTTTATAAAGTCATTTGTTGAGGATATCCTTGCTGCAACAAGCCGTTTATTGGTTTAATTTGGTTGTCTTCATCTGGTGAAACCTGATTCTACGGTGGTACTGCTAAGGAAAACCGAGGGAATGCCAATGCAATGGCCTTGTCAAGGATGGAAATTTTGGTGCTTGTTTCGTAGGCAGAGCTTGGGGTTTCACATGAAGGGTCGATGATGGCGTAGCATTTGGATACAAGGAAGGTAATTAGAGGGGAACGCGATTCTCACTATTCCGCTAGTTATGTGACAACTGCTAGTATTAGCCACTGCAAGATTCTTGTTCTGGGAGTATATATCGTTAAACATTCAAAATCATACTCTCCTCTTTTACTTTTGATTTGTTCCCTTGTATATATAGTAATTCATCTTCTCAATAAATTACCGAATAAAAAAAATAGCAACTAACTTGTGAATCAGGAGATTATTGTTCCAAAAAAATTGTGAAATAAGAAATTATTAATTTTAGAATATTTCTTTCTTATCTATGATGATTCCTTTTTTTTTTTGATTTGATAGGTTAAGGGTATCCTTAAGAAGGCTAATCCTCGAGTGAGATTAAGGGAAGTTTTGCCTCTCCCAACAAAGCTTTTTCTATACATAGGCAAACCTGATACACGCTTAAAGGATCCAATCACCTTACCAATTCCAGGGCTTTGTTGGTATCTATGATGATTCTAAAGAAACTATTATCCATTATCAATGAGTGGATACTATCTAACCATGAACCCTACTATTCTTGAAAAAAAAACACACACACACACACACACACACACATATATATATATATATATATATATATATACGAATATACCATTAGCTTATTCTCACTTATTAATTTCTACAAAGTATGGTACCATTTAAAAAATTGAAGATATTAGAGGAACCGCTTTAATTTTAATATACTTAGGCTATATTTGTTTAGAGGATAAAAATAAGGGTAAATTTTTTATGATTGCTTTATGCGTAATTTTACAAATGAAACTTAATTATGAAAAATTTATCTACATTTTCACCCTCCAACCAAACATACCCTTAGTTTAAAATATTTTATAATGGCATTCAATTATATTACTAAATGAATATATTTTAAAATAGTATGTAATTGTAAGAGTCAAATATTTTCAGAGTTTAATTTTGATATATTTGGTCATCCAATTAAATCTTTATTTGTAAAATTTTCTAAAAAATAATACGAAACTCAACTATTTTTATTAATTTAATAATATATATTGGATAATAATTATATTATTATATATAAAATTTAAACCCATATTTTTAATAATATTCTAATATGTGATTAAATGACAATGTAAAAAATCTTCAACTGAAAATATAGCAAAATTAAATTTGGAAAGAATCAAGATCAGAAATCAAGCCGAATTAAAATCAATCAGCAAAAGTTAATTTTGGGCAGTCAACCTTTCATTATATGTAGTTTATATTTATATGATTTTCAAACTCTAGATCAACAAATTAAATCTCCATTAATAACTGATTTATTTATAGCAACTTTATTTCAGTATACCACTGCTTTAATTAGCGCTTTTGAAATGAGACAAACTCACTTTACATAAAAATTTCAACTCTATTTTTTTTACCCAATCAAATACATCTAAAGAATATAATAGAACATTTCTTAAAGCCAAATAAAACCCAATTCCATGAGGAACTGAAATACGCTAGGCATGGGAAGATACGTTACTGAATATAAAAAGACCGACAATATAAAAGAGTTTACGGTATCATCAAATCAATAAATTTTATTTTGACGATCAGAAAAGAGATTGAGATGGAGGGTAAAAGTTGTAATAATTAAATTAAATGGATAGAGAATGAGTAAATAGTGATAGAGAGGGGGATTAATGGGCGATTAGGACTAGGATAATAATAGAAGTTAAAAGTAACCGTGACTCTGGGAGAAGAGTGTTCGAGACTTGCGAACGAGAGCGGTAAAAGAGAGAGAGAGAGTGAGTGAGTGACTCTGGTGACCAAAGCAAAAGCAAGGCTGAGTGAGGCACACTCTCCTCTTTTGCTTTCTTCTTCTTCAATTCTGAATATTATACTTGTTTGTTGTACCACACTGACTCCTCTCTCTCTCTCTCTCTCTCTCTCTCTCTATCAATTTCTGCAACTGCAATTGGTTGGGTTTGGATCTGATCAGAAATCAGAAATCAGAAATCAGAAATGCAGAGCAGGGGGGATCGAGCCAGCGGCTATCCGGTGGTGTGGGTCATCCATCCCGCATTCCCGCGCTGCTGATATCCATGTTCGCCACCTTCGCTTCCATCTACGTCGCTGGCAGGTTATGGCAGGATTCACAGAACAGGGTTTTTCTCATCAAAGAACTCGACAGGATCACCGGCCAGGTCCACTCCTCCTCTCCTTCTAATCATCCTATTTACCCCATTTAGCTCATCAAATTCAGCATACGTCTGATTTCCTTGCTTTTAATCTAATCCTTAAGGTTTTCGTTCCATTACAGGGACAATCTGCTATATCTGTGGAAGATACATTGAAGATCATAGCCTGCAGGTTAATTCAATTTACCTAATTCGCAATGAAATAAATAGTGAAAACTAGCAATGAAGCTGGAAACTAGTGAAAACTGGCAATGAAGCTGGAAACTAGCTGAAAACAGAAAATAACACTTGAAAACTGTTTTCTGAAGCCAAATAGGCCCTAAAAGTGCTCAATTGTCGTATTTGTTAATAGTCTCCTTTGGTGTTTGTAAGTTGTTTTGTGGGTGTACTTACTGTTCAGGGAGCAACATAAGAAGCTTAATGCTCTTGAGATGGAACTCGCCGCAGCTAGGCAAGAGGGTTTTGTTTCAAAGCGATTGGAAGAGACTAATGGGACTTACTCAAAGGGAAGGCCCTTGCTTGTCATAGGTATACTCACAAGGTTTGGTCGCCACAAGAATAGGGATGCCATTCGTAATGCATGGATGGGAAGTGGTAATTGTCAATTAGCTCTCGCACAAATACATTTAACTTGACTCTTGTGTATACGGTTGTAGATGTTAAAAAATGTTTAGTGTTTTAGTTTATCATCAATCAAACTTTGTTACGGCTTCTTGCACTAAGATTGTGGTGGTTCAGAAGAGGTTTTAAGCTTAGAACACTATCTTCGCAGGTGCGGCTTTGAAGAAAATGGAGGATGCAAAGGGCATTGTTGCACGATTTGTTATTGGAAGAAGGTTTAAATTCTTCCTCTTAAATTTCTTTGGGTGGGTGAGCAGGGAACGGGGTGAGATTCAATAGGAATAATTTCTGATAGCTTACATGTAATTTTGCAGTGCAAATCGCGGGGATAGTCAAGATAAGGACATTGACCGTGAGAATAGGCTGACTAATGACTTCCTAATTCTTGTATGTTTAACTAATTTAAGGATTTTAATTTCTTCATATTTTTTGAAACTTTCTGCAATCTTAGAACTTCACAATGTTTACAGGATATGTTTTTCTAGAATTATAGCATTCACTTTTTTGTAAATGTCCAAGTGAATTTTCTCATTTTGAAATTGGAAATTTTAGCCTTTGGAGCACAATTTTTGGGGTTAGAATTCAACGATTCCCCTGACTATGAATGCAAAAAGTTGAATCTACCAAGTTAATAAAAGTTAGAATAGGAAAGAATTTCACCACTGAGAACTCTGGTGCAAGCACTTTCTCATCAGTTATGTAAGTCAAGTTAGACCAAGCAGTCCCAGAAAAAAAAAAAAAAACTGTGTTTCAATTACTGTTGTGTTTCTAGAAATATTTATTGCATTGATCATCTATGATTGGGAGTTTTATAGATGATGGAAGGGAGTAGCTAATAATGGAATGGAAGAGAAAGGTAAGGTGTAGAATGGAAGAAACTATACCACTCCCTTGTTTGGAAGTTGCTTTCATTCCCTCCTTGACCCCCAATTTGGAGGGTCAAAAAAGATTAGTTTTGAATGGGCATGCTACTCCCTCCATTGGGAGGGTCAAAAAAGCTAGCCATGCCACTCCCTCCTCTAAAGTTACTTCCAAACAATGGTCATTTAACTTTAGCCTTGTCATTCCTTGCCACTCCCTCCATTTTCATTCTCCTAATCATAAACTTCTGTTTTGAATGGTTAGAGTAACTAATATTTTGAAAACATCACAGCACAAATAAATACTGATTTACAATTGACGCCAATCTTGAGTTGGCATCAATTCTTATGTGAATTCTGTACTCTATATGTTGTTTACAGACATTAGTTTAGACAAGCAGACAAATATGAGGTTAAAAATAACATTCGGCAGTTATAGTTGCTTATGGTGATTGTAATATCTATTTTGTATGTTGTGGCTTATTGTGAGTGAATAAGGTTCAAGAGCGTAAGTAGCTCACCACCTTCAACGCTTATGTTTACAGGATGATCATGTGGAATCAAATGAGGGGCTCCAAAGAAGGCTAAATTGTTTTTTGCTCATGCGACAGATAAATGGGATGCTGAGTTTTTTGCTAAAGTGAACGATGATGTTTATGTAAATATTGGTTAGTTTTTCTTTACTGGATGAAATTGTTATTGTTGTAGTGCAATTTACCAAATACTTGAGGTTAAGATCTGCAAATTCTGAGAGTACTCCATTGCTATTATTGTAAATGCTCCTTTTATCTCCAAAGCCTAAATTATAGTAAGCCATGGCTAATTATATGCATTAGATAACTCTGTTGGTACAGATGGGATATGACCATGAGTTTCTTGTCAGCATGTAAAAAGTAGTGGTGCTTAATAACCTTGTGTTGAACTGTGGATAATTGAACTATTTTATTTTATTGTACTTGTATAATTTGAAACTGAAAGTATATCAGCCAAGAAAATGCACACTAAGTGCCTGAGCCAAAAAAAGGTACCCATGCTCTGAAAAACTACAAAAGCACCAACAAAAATAGGAGAATTAAAAGAGGAGCAAAGCGAAAGTTACACCAATCAATACCTGCATCTTAACCCTGATTAGATCATTGTATATTCTCTGATAAGGAAATTATAACTTTCTTCCTTCTAATTATATGATAATGTTTTTGGTATGAGTGTACCCCCTATTTAATCAAATTCCTAAGTTGTTTGACATTTTATATGTCTTGCTACTGATTTGTTTCTTTCTTCAACAGATGCCTTGGGAGCTACACTCGCAACTCATTTAGACAAACCTCGTGTTTACTTGGGATGCATGAAATCAGGCGAAGTTTTCTCTGAACCGTGAGCCCCTAATGGAGATGATGTTTAATACATCATGTGCTTATAGAAAATATGTTTTATGTTCTCATACAAGTGTCTGTGAATTATGACAGGAAACATAAATGGTATGAACCAGAATGGTGGAAATTCGGTGACAAAAAATCGTAAGTCAAACAGCTAGATATTTTGTATGAGTGAACAATTGCATTTTTTTACTTCATGCCAAACTTATACCAATTAGTTATTTTTGACATGGTATTGACAAGTTTTTAATAGTTGCATGTGGATCTTTGGTGAGACTAAGGTTTTTTGCATGGTATTCTGCAATGCTGAGTTTACTGGTTCCATAAGTAAATCTGCAATTTGTAATTTTCTTTTGATTCTCAAAACAATATTTACTGGACAAGCCTATTTTGTGGCATGATTGTACATTATTTGCCAAAATCCTATGCCTAAGCAGACCATATCTCAATTTATATCATGTGCTATGTTGAGGCTCGAGGCTGGCAAGAAAGTTGGGTAGTTAACTTATCTATCATTTTGGTGCACAACTCTTGATCCATTTGCAATATTTTCCTCGTCCTGTCTATTTATCTCCTCTGAGCTTGATGATTAAATCTTCTGTCCAACAGATATTTTCGTCATGCATCAGGAGAGATGTATGTCATATCACGAGCTTTGGCTAAATTTGTATCAATAAACAGGTTTGGACCACTCTTTGCTGTGTCTATTGTGGTAGCTACTGACCTATTGTTTATGCAACTAAGTATTGTTTCTGTTATGAGTTGGCAGATTTGTTCTTCGTACCTATGCCCATGATGATGTTAGTGCTGGATCCTGGTTTATTGGGCTTGATGTGAAGTACGTTGATGAAGCAAAGTTTTGCTGCTCATCTTGGTCAACAGGTTTCTCTCTCTCTCTCTCTCCCTCTCCCTGTGTTTGTGTGTCTTGTTTTGCATGTGCACATGTGCTCATTAAAATTCAAGTTCAAGATAGCAGTTTATAGCCTGACTTTCAGTATCTAAGCAATTATACACAGAATTTGCTTAATATATAAATAGTTTGCGTATGCATCAAATTTCATTTTCAACTTCAAGGTGACACGAATATTTGTTTTTCAGGAGCAATATGTGCGGGAGTTTGAGTTCATTCCAGTGCGTTGTGTGTGAAGACTACCGATGT
The DNA here is from genome assembly GCA_030441495.1 of Dalbergia oliveri. NCBI lineage: Eukaryota > Viridiplantae > Streptophyta > Magnoliopsida > Fabales > Fabaceae > Dalbergia > Dalbergia oliveri. The sequence goes on along the minus strand of JAMLFY010000003.1, from coordinate 9,551,614 downwards.
AATGCAGAGTCACCAATTGTTTGAAGGTTTGATTTACTCAGATCTTTTCTCTCTATTTGAAGCTGAGTGATTCCTAGAGACGTTGGGAAGTTGCTTCTAGATTTGAAGTTCATGGGAGTGAACAATTCCATTAACTTGTGAGTTGTGAGCACAGTTGGCAAAATGGTGGGTTGAAGGATTAATAGTGGATTTTACAGAAGGCTTAGTACAGCAAATAAAAATTGAGCTTTCCACCGATAAGTTAGTTTCTATGGTTCTTTCATTCATTTATGGCATAGGGAAAGATAATGTACTTAGTGCAATCATTTATAGGAGTGGCATGGATGGAGGCCCATCATCCTTTTCTTTTGCGGTACAGGGAACTTTGTATTATACATGAGAGTGGCAGTGAATCATGAGTCATGGTTAAGCTTTCTCCATTGACACTCGATTGAGCAAGCACTTCATATATTTTTAAAGAAAATTCAAAGAGAGTGACCGAGTACCCGAATGAAAAAGACCTGTACCTTCCGAGTGACCCCATAAGTTATGATTAGAGAGGGGTTAACTGGCCTCAATATCCCGATTAATTGTGCAGTTGGTACTGACGTATTTGCATCTCAACTGAGTTGTAGTTAAAGTCTAAACTAATTATTATTATTGGTCAAGTTCGTATTCGTATACTATACATTTATAGTTTACAAATAAAGACTTTATGAGCAGCATCACCTGAATAAGACTTGAACTCTTCGGTCCCCTTTCAGTTACCACTGACCGTAAGGTTGATTGTCACTTTCGTGGAGCGTGGGCTCAAAAGCTAGTTGCAACACACTAATTTGAGGAGAAGTTTTGGAAAATTCTGATTTTATTTTAAATATTTTTTAATTTGTGTCAAAAAGTACTCAACTAAACACATTCTTATTTCTTATGCTTTATATATGAGAAAAGTTAGGTGAGATTAGGTTTGGCGTAGAATGATTGTGTGCATTACTCAATCGATTGCGGTGGTAAGCAATTTCGACCTTTTAAGATTAAGATATGAGTTCAAATCTTGAGAAGATAACTAAGGAGAGATTGTATAACCTTTGTACTCTCACGGTGAACAATGATTAATCTTATAGACAGTTCAAACAAGTGGAATCTATAAGGAAGAATAGTCATTAGAAAAAAAATTGTGGGCGAGTTCGCTGAATGACTAAGTGTTATATATATGGTCGTTACTATGGCATTGAATAAATTTAAGGATTTTTTATACTCAGCGGAAGTATGGATTTTTATCTTTTTAATGTTTCATGCTTTTTTTTCCAAATTTAGTCCACCATAGTAGCATTTCTTCCATTCACCGATTCAAAAATTGTGAGGAATTTTCAAACAACAAAAGCAATTTTTCTTTTTCATTTTTTGGTTGGCGATAACATTGGTAGTTCAATTATCCTGTAGTCAAAGCCAAGTTTGGAGTGAGTGGAACAACCACATAAGTTAAGCCCTTAGCCAAAATAAAATCACTAAACAGAATAGATTATCACCTTTCTGAAATATAGTCTAACGGCGGGATCATACTGAGAAATGATCGGCTCTATTTTGTTCTCCTAAACACTCAATCCCAACAAATTGACAAATTGCAATCTCCAACTACTCAAGAACAAGAGAAGCAGCCTTTTCGACAATAACAGATTGCCCATGTCCTTGCTATCTATATTTGACCATTGTCTATCATTGTACAATAGGAAATCGCATATTGTTTATTTGATCATTGTCCATCATTGTACAAATATTACTTCATGAGTCTCATGAAGAGCCGCTAAGGAAATGTGCTAGTGCCTTGTCCGTATCATTGTCATGCATAAACAAAGCTTCAGCAACGCTGCTGGGTGAAAATCCCATTTCACGGAGAAGGTTGTAACCATTGACAAATTCCTGAACCTACAAAATTCAAACGAATAATGCATTAGGTCAGTGAAATGAGTTAATAAGTAAGACAGACACAGTCTCTGGCTGCTAGCGTGGTGCAATAATAATAAAAGGAAAAGAATTTCAGCAATCAGCATTACTAGTCTGAAGAAGACAAACACTAAAACACCTTCAGATGGTATCAAATTCAAAACCAATAGAAAATACCATGAAAATGACTACTTTGAAACCATAAACATGAGGTCAATGCGGTCAACACAAACAATAGAAAGAACTGCCCAGACTCCAGTGTATGTAATTTTCAGTCAACAACTTATCTACTTCATTGGAACTTAGTCCAAAACCTCTTCGATTTAGGCTTAAAGCACAACACCCACTGATCATTGACATCTGTCAATACAGGGAACCATTAGACTCAATAGAACATTGAAGATACTCCTACTTCCCGACAGAGAGAAAAGGAAAGGGTGGTCAGAAGTACAAGACAATCAGACCACGCAAGACATATGCAATGTTGTATTTGATGTTTAGATAACCATCAAATTGACCACATTTTGTCATTCTTGAAAAACCTATCACCTGATGACGAACAATAAGTCCACAGTAATAATTTGGAGAAGAAATTCTAGTATCAAGGGAAGAACCATTTGAACCGTGCTATGTCTATAACCAAGAATTCAGAAAAATTATTCAACCAGCATAGAAAGCACAAGGAGAAAGATGATTGCTGTATAGGGGATTGCCAACCTCCACATCTTCATGTGTAGGTTAGCAATGTCCACATTTTGTGTTGGACATATAACTCCCTTCTCTCTCGAGTCAATTTGAAATTTTGGATAGTCAATTTGACATTGCTAACCAACACAAAATGTGGACATTGCTAACCTACACATGAAGAATATATTTATATATTCAGATTTCGGAAACAAAATTAATCATACTTCTTAGCAAAGCGGTTGTCTGAACATCATGTGCATTTTCATAGGTACAGGGATCAAGAATATACCTTGGTTGGATTATCACCATAATTTGCAACAGCAATGGGAACAGCCTCTCGACTGAGCCCCATGGCAAGATATTTGCTCACAATGGGATCAGCAGCAGAAACCTGGAAAACAAATGTTTCATTGCACATCTTTTCAGTTGAAAACAGTAAAAGATTTATTTATATACAGAAAATATGTACCAAAATTATTTAGCAGAAGCAAATAGTAATTTTATAACCTCTGGATAATAAATTCAGGAAAAAGTAACTAACACAGGTTACAATAGCATAAATTGGAACTTCTTGCTCAAAACCAGTAATATACCTTTGATGATGATGATGATGATTCAGAAACCTTAGTTGGTAGATTCTCTGTCCCAAATTTGCTCCAATTTGGGTTTTCCTTCTGTGCTTCAGCCAAAATTTTTCTCTCCAGTCCAAAATCAAACTGGAAGTTGCTGCGTGGAATATCTCCCACATGCGGAGACAAATGAGGCTGCAAAATTCCCAAAATCACTCAGAAATGGTATTTGACTATCAAAACAGACCCAAGTCAATTATGCAAAGCTTGACTACTTTCACAAATTTGGCATGGGGAAGAACAACCTCAATGAAATTTATGCAACAAAATTCAGTTCAAGGTTTATATGAACAAGCCCCATCAGACTAACTTGTATAAACAACCATATAATCTTCTGCAACTATAACACACCTAACAAAAGCAATCTCATAGTGCTATCTTCCCAAATTCATGAAATACTCAATAACAGTATGAATATAAAATGGCCAAAAAAGAGACAACTTCAGCAAATCTACTATCCAGATAGAGGAAACATGCAAAAACTTAATCATTATAGTTGCTCACAGCAGAAAACAATTTTCATTACGAGGTGCAGTAGAAACAATGGAAGAAGTTAAGCAGTTGTATGAAGATATTTTAAGATAACCCAGACATGAGTAGCAAACAAACAAAGAGGTAACTCAAGCAAAGAAAAGTAGCATCTAGAAGCCTCAGCTGTGCAACAAAAGTATGCACTTTCCCCTATGGGGTAACCATTACTGAGAAAATCAATAGGCTTGGCTTTTACAAATCCATAGTCCATAGATTGCTATTAGATCTCTTATTGTTAATACAAAACAACGATACACTGCAAAATGCACCTTCATTTGAGAGCAGTGAAATCCTTCACTGGATTACTAGGCTAATGCATTGGCGGTAACATGTTGTCACATTTGACAGCACGTAAACAAGTGAAATTAATTAAAAAAAAAAAAACTGTGATAGAGATCATAATAGGCAAGGCAAAACCAATGTTTTACCACGAACTCGCTACAGAAACATGTCCATTAAAAATGAAACTCGAATAACGAATTACAAATTGAGATTGTGTACACTTACAAATGCAACAAATGCTTAATTCAGAATAACAACAATAGGAAGCAAAAAACAAGTGAAATAGTCTATAACATACAGTACGTTAAGCTTGAACTGAATGCAACAAATGCTCAATTCAGAGAATAAGAGCAGATGCAAATAAAAACAAACACAGGAAATCTTACCGGCGGAGTGATCCTATATTCTGGCTTTATAGCGACCTTTATACCCAATCCTGCCACACAGGTTCAATACGAAAAAACGCGATTACGCGGTTAATTACAAATTCTATCGAATCCCTAAATCAACCTTAGCAATTTCCAACAGAACAATACATTGACAAATAGAACTAACTTTCCACTGCTACGACGGTGAAAGCTTTATCGTTAGTTAAACGGAATTCCGCCAATCGCATTGAAGAGATCGAATGAAAGCACACACAGAGAGAGAGAGAGAGAGTTACCGGAAGATGAAGGAGGATTTGAACTCTGCTGCTGATAGGGGGAGGGGCGCGCGACGGCAGCGTGAGGGTGAGGGCCGATCTTCGGGTAAAGAGGTTGGCCGTACATGGGGGGCGTCGACGCCGACGATGACGGTGGCGGACGGTACATCGGAATTTGTTTATGAATCCAAATAATTATCAATAACAATAAGAGTAGCGATGGACGGTTGTGATTTATCTATGAATGAAGACTTGCGTAGAAGGAGGACAAAAGAAGAAGCGTGTGTCTTCAGGTTGAAGTTAAGTTCCAAGGAATTTTCGCCCAATTTATACGATATCGCCTAGTGCCATCTTACTATAACTCGCATATACGCTTGTGTTTTTATTTTAGTTTATTTGACCAATCAAAGTTTTTCTCTTCGGTCTGCCACCAATTAATCAAAGTTTATATATATATATGTTCATGAGCTAGAGCAAGTAATTTGTTTTCCCAACACATTACTTGCCCTCCAATTTCAATATGGGGAGTCCAGTGTTATTAAAAGAAAAAAAATCAAATTGTATTTTTTTTAAAATTTTGCATCACACAAATTGCTCACTCTAGATAAAAAAGAATGAATTTATCCTTTAAAAATTATGAAAAATACTATATTAATCTCATAGAAATTAATTTGATTAATTTTTAAAATTGACAAGTATGTATTTTTTTTAAAGGGATCAATTTGTGTTTTTTTTTTTTCAGAGAGACCACTTCATTCTAAGGGATCAATTTTGATGTTTTGTCGAAAAAAAAAAAGAATGGAATAATGACAGTATATTACGTTTAGGATGTTTATGAGGAAGAGCTTAAAACAATAGATGGCGGTGTTGAATCGCATTATTCTAGCTTTATCCAGGGTATTCTTATTAAAAAAGTATTAAGGATAAATAATGTGTTAATAAATCATTTAAAATATTTGTTTCGTAATAACTATATAATCATACTTATAAATATATGATTAATTAATAATATAAAAAATTTTAAACGAAAATGGCATCAAAGCTAATTATTTTTCTTATTATGAGTGAATCATGTCCATGTGAAACTGGATAATTCTGCCAACTTTTTTGCAACTTCCAAACCAAATGTGAAGGATGTTGAATTTTTACATTCGAATTAATCTAAACAGAAATTATACACGAATTACTTTATGCTGTGCACACCCACGCGCATGGTGATAACATAGTCTCGTCTTCACATTTCACGTCACTCTGCCCTTTAGAGATACATACATTCCTACCAAGCAAAAATTATACATATTTCATCAAGGAAGCCAACTGCCTAGAACTAGAAAAATGACATAATTTATGCATGCTACATGGGGAATTGATGGGGGTTACAAAATTACAATCCAAATATGGGGTCATTTGCTCCAAATATAGAAGAACCAAACTGTCTGGTATTAAGATCACTGCCATCCAAGGCTGGACCAAAACGATCCAGCCACTGAGTTGGACTTGCAGTTTCATTCTCCTCCACCCATTCAGAAGTCATGTCAATATCATCCACCTGAAGCATATCAACTTCTGAAGATTTTGCTTTCATCTGCCTAGCCAACTTGAGATTGTAGTTTATGTAAACAAGATCATTCAATGTTTCTCTATCAATCTTGTTCCTCTTCTCAGAGTGAATTTGCCTAAAGGTACTCCACTGCCTCTGAAAAGAGAAGGTGCTACAAACTTGACTCAATATTCTAATGGCAACCCGTTGCAAACCCGGCGCAGAGTCACCGTACTGTTCCCACCACAGCCCTACAATGAATAGGCAAAAGAGATAAACAAATTGGCTCTCTGAAAAAGTCAACTAGTTTAGCGGACAATTTTTAAGACTTACATGGTGCAACTGTACTTCTTGCCTCCTTTGCTAGGCTACAACCAAACATCCCATGAGCCTTTGTAAAAGTATAGATTTGATTGGTGATGTCACGCCTCATATCTGGTACTGGAAGTAATTTCTCCAGAACCTTATAGAAGTCTTCTTTTATAGATGAAAGGAATTTTATTTCAGGATTGTATTGGATACTGGGGTTTAAAAATGCTGCAGCTGCATGTAGAGGGGAATGCAGTTGGTCACGCCACTTTTTATCCACTATATCTAAGAATGTCTTGCACTTATTCTCATCCATTATGTAGTATGTCCTAATTGATTCCTTGGCCCTGGTCATTAGTTCATATATGGAACCCACAGTTGGTTTCCCTTCGGATGCTTCCCTCAAAACTTTCAAAAAAGGCTCAGAGATAGCCACACACTCTTCCACTGTCCTCCAGAAATCACCATCTTCAGCTATTGCAATACAAGAAAGACTCTGTGGTTTGTTTGCATATGTGGTGTTTGAGGCATATTCAGGGCTATGGAACATATGCTTCAATCTTGTTTTTAGCTTCAACATAGACTGTAAAGACAGGAAAGTAGATACAGACTTCGTGATCCCAGTCCTGATTAGTTCCTGGCCTCCACTGAACTTCTTCATGAGATCAAGCAATGAGGCATTATTGTATATCAACTTTGATATGGTTTGTGCTTGCAAAATGCATCTACTAACCCAATCTACCTTGGAGAATTCCTCCAAGATTAGATTCAAACATTGAGAGGCACAAGGAGATACAAATACAGTTCCATAGTTCTGCACAATATGATTGGCAATGCCAGTGTAGTTAAAACTGCTGTCCATGATAATTTGCACAACATTTTCTGGGCCAAACTCTTGAATCACAGAATCAAAAAGATCAGCAAGCCATTTTGTATTCTTGAAATATGCAGAGGCATCCACAGTTTTGTAGAAAAAGGTCCTCGATGGTGATGAGACTAAGAAATTAATCATGGCCTTGGATTTATAATCAGTCCATGTGTCTGCAATAATGGTGCAACCCGTGGTTGCCCACTCTTCTCAACATCTTTGGACTGTAATCCCACCTCTGATTTTATCCTTTCCAACCATGTTGTTTTCAGGATTTCAGCCGATGGACCTGTCAATCCAGGACCACACTTTGCAATGGCATCAATCATCAACTGATAGGATGAAGACCGTGCAACACTGAAGTCTAGCTTATTCTCGAAAAAGAATAGAGCAATACTTCTCTCTGCATTCTCTTGGTTGTTCGTAGAGGACGGAGTCATAGGATTGCCAGTAGGAAAAATCTTCATAACAGGGGATGGTGTATCCATGGACATGAGAGTTTTAGTAGCAGACATATTACTAGGAGACTTCACTTCGGCTACTGCTAGTGCTAGTTTCTGCTTCTTCACAGTTGAAGTTTCTTTGACTTCTTCCTTTGATGCTATTATAGCCCTTACTCTGTCTGTAACATCATCTCTAACCTTGCTACACGGATTTACCCCTTTACTTGGAAATCTAGATAAATGATGCTTCAACCTACTAATGCCACCATTTAGTATCCTTTGGCAAAATTTGCATCTTACCTTGTTTCCATCTAATTTCTCTGCATATTCCCAACAGACATCTTTTTCTCGAACCACTACCAGTGTAGGGGAAAAAATTGTCAACACATTATATGCTAAAATATTCTTTCATTCTGTTAATTTCTTTATTTGCATCAAAGAAGCTAAAGAGTAAGTTTGCCAAAATATTTCCAAAGTACTTAATAGATAATTGAATGTAAGGTCCCTACAGACAAAAAACACAAAGCAGGAACGAAAGAGAAGCAAGTAAATACGGTAGGAAGAAAATTAAGACATGATTACTCAATGCTAACTCCACTAACAGGTAGATATAATGGAAGGTAAGCTGGAACTTACTTAGGATGAAGTAACTCTGCTGAACAGTATATGACAACCTACATTAAAATGAACAAACCAGATAAAAATAAAAAACTAAGAATCTCATCAGAAACACAACACACTCATTAACTATATGAACCATGATCATTCAAGCACAGCATTGAGTTGATCACTCAGTAAGTAAAGCATCAAACTTGAAAATAAACTCAGTGGATTATGTCACACTGTAACTCTCTTGTTCCATCAGTAAGCATCAAGTCAAACATCTTGGACCATGGGACAGTGTAATTAAAAACAAGATGAAAAATCATCAAGTTTAATTAAAGTTTGCATTTACTCCTTTTTCTTGAAAATGTCTCTTATTCAAATCATTCAAGCATAAATTAGAAATAAGTTTAGTTAAATCTTCCTCCTAATCACACAGGGTATCAAATCTAATCTCCAATCTCGGATTTAAAACTTGCGAATATAGATTAAAATGGAAATGATACATAAAATAAATTCAAATTTAAAGCAAAGAGATGCTCATGAGATGCTGATGAGATGATTAAGGGAAAGAAAGAGATAGCGAGAAATTTGGAGCTTACGGAGTGAGAGATTGGTCTTTCTCGACGGAGAGAAAAACGGAGGTCGCAGATTTCAGTACTTTTTTTTCGATTTATCGCGATATTTTCGAGCTAGGGTTTATGATGAGTTGTAAATGCGCTTTTTAGCCTCTTGCTTAACTCCTTGTGCTCTCGCTCTCTCTCTAACTTTTATCTTCTCTTGTATTTTCTCGTTTTTTCGATTAATTTTAGTTTTGCGAATGTGCATTGTGCCGATATCTCGCGTACCTTTTTAGTGTCTTACCCAATCACAAAGAGCCACGTGGAGTTTGTATGGCAAAGATTCCTGAGGTGACCAACCACGAAGGGCTGTTAAATTCAGAGAAATTTAATTTCAGATCATAAATTTAGTCGACAACTAACTACTAGGCAGTGATAATTAATTTCGTTTATTTATTGATCATTCGTTGAGAATTTTATTTTGAATTTATTGTTTTGACTTTTGGCTTGTGCCATTCTTTATTTATTTATCTTTTTTGGTACACAGTTGATTGGTTGAGTTAAATTTATTACAACAGTCTCTTGACAGTTTGACTTAAATTTATTCATCACTTTGAGCTGCAATCTAAAATAGTATATAAGTTTTCGGTGAATATTAATTAGGTTTTTTTTTCTATAATATTGATTGGTTATTTGTTAATTAAAAGTGAAATATGCCTTTTTTTTCGTTACTTCATGATATCATTACAAGCTAAATATATGAAGAATACAAAAAAAAGAGCATAGATTAAAAACAGTAATAAATTCGAAAAAAAAAAAATAATCACAATAGACGTTATGAATAGTGTTTTGTCCGTTTGATTCATTTAACATACGAAATTATATTAAAATCCACAAAAATAAAATACTTGAAGGAATATTTTGTCATAAACAAAATCTTGGATCGAAATTGCGTCCCATTTTGCTGTCCCCTTTCCTTAATATAGTTCTCTCAAGTCGGTTACATTATTCATGAAGAAGGGCTTTTTTACCCATTTAAATTGAAAAAAAAATTATATACCATTTTGCCACTTTTGCAATTTATGTATATTATGTTCTTTTTTTATATTAGAGAAATCGATTAACTAGAAGGTAATTTTAAAAAAATACAAAAAATCAGTTAAGTCTTAAATTTTCAGTGTGTTTTCCAGTTGAGAAATTCAAATATCAATCTATTTCTCCAAGAAAATCACTCATTTGTCAACCGATTTCCATGTGTTTCCTCCCACTTCGGTTGCTTTTTGTGTATAATCGCAAGACTTCTCTTAAAATATTTCAATAGTTTATCTTTTTTTGTTTTATTTTTAAAACTAGATTAAGAATTACATATTTATCTATTGCCACTTCTTATCTATTTTTTTTATCTGTGACATTTTTAAATACCTTTAGTTAAAAACGTATTTTATATTTATAGTATATATTACTATTATGGTTGAAATTTATATTTAATGATTGTATCAATTAATATTAAATCTAGAAATTAACTACAATTAAACTTGCAATATAACACAAAATTTCTAACTTAAATACAATATTTAAGAGGCTTATTTCTTGTTAATTAGCACATAGCCTTATTAATTCCTTGTTAGGCCTTATTTCTATCCTTACATTGCGGATTAACAAGTAATCATTTTGATTTTTGATGGCAATGTTGACAGAACTAACTAGGCCTTGATGGGTGTTTCTTTCCAAATATTTATGATGATTTAAATGGTGGAAATTGTATGATGTTGTTTTACATTTTATTTTTTGATTTTTTCATAATTTTTAGGAGGTTTTCATAATTTCTTGAGCCGAACGAATAAAACCTATATCCTAAAAATTATGAAAGAAATCAAAAAATAAAATGTAAAACAACATCATACAATTTCCACAATTTAAATCATCATAAATATTTGGAAAGCAACAAGGCCTAGTTAGTTCAATATTGCCATCAAAAACCAAAATGATTACTTGTTAATTTGCAATGTAAGGATAGAAATAAGGCCTAACAAGGAATTAATAAGGCTATGGGCTAATTAACAAGAAATAAGCCTCTTAAATATTATATTTAAGTTAGAAATTTTGTGTTATACTGCAAGTTTAATTATAGTTAATTTCTAGATTTAATATTAATTAATATAATCATTAAATATAAATTTCAAACACCATAATAGTAATATATACTATAAATATAAAATACGTTTTTAACTAAAGGCATTTAAAAATGTCAATAAAAAAAATAATAAGAAGTGGCAACAGATAAATATGTAATTCTTAATCTAGTTTTAAAAATAAAACAAAAAAAGATAAACTATTGAAATATTTAAGAGAAATCTTGCGTTTATATAGACATGGAAAAGCAACCGAAGTAGGAGGAAACATATGGAAATCATTACAAATGAGTGATTTCCCTGAGAAATGCGATGTTTGACCGATTTCTCAATTGGAAAACACATTGAAATTGGTCAAAACTTAATCGATTTCTTTGTATTTCATTCTCAAAATCACCCTCCAGTAACCAATTTCTAATATAAAAAAAGAAGGTAGATACGTACATAAAATCGTAAAAGTGGCAAAATGGTATATAATGTTTTTTTTTAATTTAAATGGGTAAAAAAACCTATGAAGAAGTACTTCATCTTTAGAAGAAACGAGTGAGAGAGATTTAATAGAAGGCAAAGATATTATTTTAATAAACTTCTATGGGTTGGCCTTATGTTTCTAGAAATAATATCTTAGAATTGAGTAAGTCTAACTCAATCCCAAAATCTAATTCAATGGGTGAGAATTATTAAAACTTATAAAAGTTATCTAGATTTTATCTTTAGGCAATGTAAGACTTTAATACACCATTCACACTCAGGATTGGATAAGGACTTGAAGCGTGAAATGTGATTGATTAGATATATGTAGAGTGACTCAATAACAATAATAGGATAAGCTCTATATTAGAATGAGCGTGATAGCTTTAGATAGCTAAAACAAGACATGAATTATTAATAAATGGACAATGTAAGAAGAAGTTGTAAAAATTTTGAGCAAGAGTAAATTTTATTCAATTGTAATTAAAAGCTGACATGTAACAGTTAAAGATAGTCCATCTAGTTAAGTATAATAGATAATAAATAGATAATAGATGAATCAAGCAGTTGAATATACATTTGGGAGTGTTTTTTTTTTTTTAGCCATTTGGGCTTGAGTTATCGACACAAGAGATATTTAGAGCTTGGTTCCAACCAGAGAGTTACAAACCCACTAAGCTTCATATGGGCCACTCTAATCAGCTGACGCCTTAAGTACCATAGATTATGCAACTTGATGCTAACCAAAAACAAAAAAGGCATGACCCAACAGAAAAAGACAAAATGAAAAAGCAACTTGGTTTTCTAGTGGCAACACAAACAGTCATGATCAAAAAGCTTCCATCGTTGAGCGAGTCCAATGTAATATCCCAATCCTCATTCCCGCTGTCTTACTTGTATATAACAAGCATTCATGTAATCCTACTGATTTTCAAATTGTTGCTTCCCTCCCGGCAACTGCTGCTGACTAACATATTGTTGTCATTCTCTAGCGTACACCAGCTGTATTTATTCCTACCAATCAATTAAGGTGTATGGTTGCATCTTGCATGGAGTACGGCATGAATGCAATTTTTTTAAGAGATGTCATGGCACTAGAATGTGAGGGCGAGAGGGTACAAGACCATGCTGCAGAATATGGAAAGCAAAATTTAACCTGTACCATGTCCCTTGCATTTGTCACGGCCTAAAGTAGCACTCCATTAACCAATAACTAGATTATTATATATTTTATAAATGAGAAATGTTATCTATACTCATAATTTGTGGAATATTATCAACATATTCTCATTTACCATTAACTAGAATATAAACTCTATTTAATTTGAGTCTAATATCTTATTTAAAGATAAATAAGAGTGGTATCCACTTATATTATGACAGCAAATAGCATTATTTTTTACAATGAATTCATGCAAGTTATTGTATTTGACTTTTGAGGAGCCCACTTTCAATTACCAAGAGCATCCCTTGCTCATCCATTTCTTTTTTTTTTAGAGGACTACATGCATGCACAGCTATGCATTCGGGTGGTTACAACGATAATATATTTTATGTTGTTATTTTATCATTTTAGCCTAGGCAACTTGGGGAAAAGCATGGGGCGTGAATAACATTATTGTCATTGAAAAAAGTATTTAATAGTCATGCACGAGTAAAATTTTTTTACATCATTCAATTATGTATTGTTATATAAGTTATGATAGTTAACTTTTATACTCACTACCTAAAAGTCATCTAAACTAAATGTTTTAATTGAATAATCCTATAAACCTTTTATACCATCAGTGTATCAAAATTAAACTCCTCAAAAAATCGTGACAAACCTTTGATCTTTTTATATTCATTTTTATTAGGTAAGAACGGAACCTTTCTTTTAACCTTCAACCACATACAAAATCACAATCTAATGAACCAATGTGGCGACCATTGACCATTTTAGCCATGAATCAAAGCATGATATATATAGTGCGCCACTTAACACTCACAATGGATAATCTACTGCAATGATTAATATTATCAAATCCAATTTTTGTTATATTGTGGCTTCCTGGAAAGTTTGTACATAAATATATATTGATGAAGAGTTCATCATGAACTGACATTTAAATGTATTTTTTTCACTTTTATATTTTAGCCACTCACGTCTGCACTCACACAAGTACAAGATCATTCGAGATTTGACTTTTAATTGTAGTTAATTCTGATGTGATAGATAAGTTCGACACGAGTTGTGAGATCAACGGCTGTCATTGGTGGTATATAGTAAAACTAAAACATATAGTTTCTCTAAAGCGATGTCACATAATACGAAATGCACATGAGTAATTGGTCCTTGGCGGCGAGGTGCTGCCTAACAACAACGATTTTAAACCCTCTCTTTCGGTGGATTAACATCATCGTGCTCCTGCTGTCAAAATCCAATCAAAGTCATCTCAATTATCTTTTCATCAGATTAATCTTTTTTCTAATTAGCACACAATTACTGGTAAATGAACTGATAAACTTGGTAGCTTACATGTGTGTACACAGTATAGACTTATGTATTTTGATAAGGACCAATTAAATAAACCGTGTGGATTTAATTCGCATCAATGTTAAACAATTACATTTTATTCAAAGTTGAATGATGATTCTTTGACTGAATATTTTTTTCTGAGTCAGAATTAATGATCTTCCATATACTATGCAAGCTAGAAGGTACCAATATGGTCCATAATATATGATTGCTAGAATGTACCAATCTCCAATCATGGCTACCTTGCGAGAAAATTAAGCTTTCCTCTTCTTTATTTCTCACTCACAATCCTATATTTGCCCGGAGCCAGAGAAAATTCTGTAAGTTCTTGAAGGTTCTCCGTGCGAACTAGTGACTATATAATACTTATATAATAATTATAAGAAGAAAAATATTAATGATACGTGTATAAGTTTGTATATGTGTTTCATTACTCTGATGGGTCCTGCATATGGATACTCCTATTTGTGCGGCATAAAATAATCGGTGGCCTAAGGCTTCTTAATGATTACCGAATGAGTTTCTCTTACTTCATGTGCATGTGATGGTGCTGTTCTTGCAAGCGTATACAGCTCATCTTCCATCACTACCAATACACTATCATTGAAACGACCCCAGTTTGGATTTCCTCACACTTTTACTGCTTCTGAAACCAGATGGACCTGTCTCTGATATGGTCATGGACCTACTGGATTTCTAGATAACCCCTCAATTCAGTTTCCTTGCTCTTGAATATTCTGCCACGGTTTTAGAGGACATTGATGATGGCCGTCTTTTGATCTTTAACTAGTTTGGTGAATTTTGGGATCTAGAAGTGAGTTGTAAGTATTTACTTTTCTCTCTTTAATTAAGTGTCAACTGTCAAGTGAACTGCTTTTTAGCTTTATGCTCAGTTGGATTTTTTCCAAAATGAAGGAAAGAATTAAAAAGGACAATTATCTATTTTCATTCGTCTCGTGTATACATATGGAAAATATTTCTTGTATTCATGTTTCTGATTTCCATAAAATGATCTATTTTTACTGCTGCCACAATCTTAGTCAGCAGATTATTGGATATTAAACTGTTTAATAAACTCCTAGTTTCAAAGTTTTGTATGCATCCATTTAGTTGCAGTCATTAGGGAACCACAATTGGGTAGGTAAACAAAAATTTTCTAACAAAAGGTTAATCTCCATGCCAAACACTAGCTGGGAGCTGCAAGTTTTGACCCACAAGCCACTTAATAGTATAGTCTTAGCCTCTAAAGTCACAATCTTTAAAAAATAACACTAAATACATATAGTAAAATGCGTAACTTACACTCAAACAAGCGTCATGCCGATTTGTCTTGGTTCATATTGAGATAGATATCAAATACTCCTGTTGAATTCTCTAATCCTGATCTGTTATCCTTCCAACTTGGTTTCATGTAGATTGACCAACATATTGAGAACAGCCCTTTACATCCAAGTTGTCTTGAACTATTATTCATCTTCTCTCTTCAAGCGAGAAAAATGGACAAGAAGCCATGCGTCTTGTTCATTTTCTCAGCAGCCTTCATGATGGGAGCAATGTTCTTTAGTGTTGCAGCTGAGCCAGAGGAAGATAAACAAGCTTTGCTTGATTTCTTTCACAACATGAGTCACTCTCCTAACCTCAACTGGGATGAGAACTCTTCTGTGTGTCAAAGCTGGAGAGGAGTGATTTGCAACGCTGACCAATCTCGAGTTATAGCCCTCCGATTGCCGGGAGCTGGGTTGAGTGGTCCAATTCCACCCAACACCATTAGTCGCCTTTCAGCACTTCAGACTGTGAGCCTTAGATCAAATGGTATAACTGGCCCTTTCCCTGCTGATTTCTCTGAGCTGAAAAACTTGACCGGCCTCTATCTACAATTCAACAAGTTTTCTGGCCCCTTGCCATTGGATTTCTCAATTTGGAATAATCTTACTTTTGTCAATTTATCCAACAACTATTTTAATGGGAGCATCCCTTTTTCAATTGCAAATTTGACTCATCTCACTTCATTAGTCCTTGCCAACAACTCACTTTCTGGTGAAATCCCTGATCTCAATATTCCTAGCCTGCAAGAGCTGAATTTGGCCAACAATAACCTTAGTGGGGTTGTGCCTAAATCCCTTCTTAGATTTCCAAGTTGGGCCTTTGCCGGTAATAATCTTACATCTTCAAATGCACTTCCTCCAGCCATTCCCCTGCAGCCACCTAACGATGCTCAACCAGCCAAGAAACGCAATAGAATTAGTGAACCGACGTTGTTGGCTATCATCATTGGTGGTTGTGTGCTGGGATTTGCTGTGATTGCAGCTATCATGATTGTGTGCAAGTATGAGAAAGATGGTGAAAATGTGCAACAGGCTAAGTCCCAGAAAAAGAAGCCCCTCCGAGGAAACAAACTTCTGAAAGTCAAGAGTCTCAAGACAAAAACAAAATTGTCTTCTTTGAGGGTTGCAATCTTGCCTTTGACCTAGAAGACCTACTGAGAGCTTCTGCTGAGATTCTTGGGAAGGGTACCTTCGGTACGACATATAAGGCTTCTCTAGATGATGCAACCACAGTGGTGGTGAAGAGATTGAAGGAGGTCACAGTTGGAAAACGAGACTTTGAACAACAGATGGAGGTCGTGGGGAGAATTAAGCATGACAATGTGGATGCATTAAGGGCATATTACTATTCAAAGGAGGAGAAACTTATAGTATATGATTACTATCACCATGGCAGCGTTTCTGCACTTTTGCATGGTATGTTGAACCTTTTCTCGTATCTGATTTATAAGCTTCTCTAATTTTTCAAAACAGGCTAGGTTAAAACTGGTTTTTTTGCAATCATCTAATAGGAATTGTTTTTTAACAATGCCCTGGTCTTAACTAGGTATGTAGTGCAACTTAAAAATGATTTGTTCTGTCCTCCTATGTCATCAGGGATGTTCTAAATTAAAATTTGCAGCAGACTATATGTGCATTAAACTCGTGAATCATGAGTGCTAGAGAAGGAGCAGGGTTTTGGCCAATATTCATTTGTTCCAACTATGTGGCTTCCTTCTTACATGTAATTTTCCTAGAGGCTAGGAGATTTCTCGAGTGGCTCATGTCAAGTATAATATTGCATCTCCATTATGCAGGCAGAAGAGGGGAGGGAAGGACCTCTTTAGACTGGGAAAGCCGTTTGAGGATTGCAATTGGTGCAGCAAGAGGCATTGCTCACATCCATGCTCAACATGGAGGGAAACTCGTTCATGGAAACATAAAAGCCGCAAACATCTTCCTCAACTCACAAGGGTATGGTTGTGTATCCGACATCGGATTGGCAACCTTGATGAGTCCAATACCCCCACCATCAACACGTGCAGCAGGATACCGTGCCCCGGAAGTAACAGACACCCGCAGAGCAACCCATGCATCTGATGTGTACAGTTTTGGGGTCCTGTTACTTGAACTTCTAACTGGGAAATCCCCCGTACATGCCACAGGTGGTGAGGAGGTTGTCCACTTGGTAAGATGGGTGAACTCTGTGGTTAGAGAAGAGTGGACTGCAGAGGTGTTTGATGTAGAGCTGTTGAGGTTTCCAAATATAGAGGAAGAAATGGTAGAGATGCTACAGATAGGGATGGCTTGTGCAGCAAGAATAGCAGATCAGAGACCAACAATGCCAGATGTGGTGAGAATGGTGGAGGATATTCGTCGCGTAAATACTGGGAACCCACCATCCACCGAGTCTCGATCAGAAGTTTCTACTCCAACCCTAATGCAATTGGGATGCTTTCTACCTCTGTTCCACAATGAGGTTCTTTTGTTTTGGTTAATAGTTGTTGATGATGTAATCCAACCGACGTGCCAATTTCCATTCTATTCTTAACAGGAGAAATGATATTTGATCAAGTGGGTCTTTGAAGTTTAGCAATGAAACTAGTGCTAAGTAGTTAAGCTATCAGATTTAGCTGCTAGTGGCTATTGTATTATATTCTATTGTGTAGTCAGGGAATCTTTCTTGTGTTTATTCTTGCAGAGTTGGGTTCCATAATGGCAATGGAACCTGACCAAATGGCAAACCTATGGTGATAAAAACGCAGAATCACAAATTCTCGTCATTTATTATTCCGTTGCCCTTGGCGCTAAGGAACCGCCCTCTTCTGTTGTTTGGACTATCGGAGTTGCCGTCATAAGGATTGAATTATCAATCTGAGAGCAACCACTCTCTTTTTTCTATAGTAAAAGTACCTCGGCCTGCTCATTCTTGAAAAGTCCTTAAGAGCTCGCTCCCCACTTAGGCATACCAATCCACGAGTGGAATCAAAGTAGTTAAAGCAGGTAGGATACTTCCTTAATCACTTGACCAACTCTTATATATTAAGTCCTTGCCATCATAGGGAAAAATAATAAGCTTGGTTACTCCTTGCATTAGCCATAGAAGTAACTACAGACGAGAGTAATTACAGATATGGAGTCATGGAGAGTATTATTGACACTCTCAATTGCTTATTTATATTCTTTCAAATTATAATTGCAATTTTTAAATTACTTTCAATAAAGTGCTTATTACAAATTTCAAATTAAATAAAATATTTAGTTTGTATAAATTTAGTCCAGAGTGCAAATAAGCACTTGAAGTATCTTAACTTATGAATAAACGCTAAGTCAGTCATGATTCCACAATTCTCCATTTTACAAGTTGGAATGAATTACGAATTGCACAAGTCCAAGTTTACTTTTGACTGTAAGAAAGAACTATTACCCATGCAAACATAATCCATGAAAATTTCGCCTCACTATTTTTTTTTCTTTTTGGTGTATAAATTTCGCCTCACCTAAATCTCCTACCAAAAAAACCTCTCCAAATTAAATAGTTCTTGGTACTATTTTTATATAAATTTACGTCTCTGCTAAATTACTTTAGTATTAAACAGGTGAAAGAGACGTCACCGCTACTGCAAAAGATATGTTGGTAGGACTACTCTAAAAATAATTTACAGCGAAAACTGAAAAAATGAAAAGCAATTTCATCGTTCTTCATCTACTTGATATCTTTGCAGTTAGAGACAAAATGACAAGTAGATTTGGGGAATGAAATTTTTTATATAAAAATTTTACATAGCTTGGTCACGCATAAAATCTTAGGGCAAAAGAACACATAAAAGGCCTAATTAATTGCGAAAATTTACTCATGATTGAGTCAAGTAAAGTTTTCACACCAGGGGCTTCACTCCCGCAGATTTATTTTATCCCTATGTATTCACTATTCAGTTAGTTAATGGACACTAAGGGTATGATTGTAAAATTGGATTTTGAAGGAAAGGAGAGAGGAGGAGAAGGATGGGATAGAAGTGCGAAACTAATAAACAATCAAACATTCGCTAAAGCCTCTATTATGAGGTGGTGATCAAAATAGAGTTGTATTCACCGTCAACATAGTCGGGACTAGATCATACTGTACTTAAAAAAGATTAATGTTTAAATGGAATTGAAAAGGAAATGCAGAACGGATTGAATGTAAAGGGGGCGTGCAGACTAAAGACTAGGACAAGTAGACGAGCGAAATAAAAAAAACAACTAATAAGAAATGGAAAATATCACAATACTTGCATGCTAGCTGTAAATAAATGATTTAATCACATTTCATACATACCAGCTGAATCTGGTTTCAAGATGAAAACTTACAGAAGGTACATTTTTTTAATATCAGAACAATGGTTGAATTACCCTTTGAAAGGAAAAACTATGTTTACCTGTGACTATCTCCTACTAAGTTTACACACATCATAAGGAAAAATGCAAACCACAATTCACTTCCTTAAAATTCTTGTTTTGACACCCCCTGAAATTTATAGAAACACAATTTTGAGAAGCTTCAGAAAAAGAAAATGAGACATATACTTTACACCAGAGACATTACAACAGGAAGAACTTTTGCCTCATACCTTCAACTTCCTCAAATTCGACTTCCTTCACCAAGTCAGATGCTGCATTATACTCAAACCTACAAAGAAATTGCAGTTTAAAACCATAAAGTTTCATGCTAACTTAATATTAAAAATAATACTCAGCAGAATTTGGAACACTAAACTTTGTATTAAGAAGCACAGAACACTTAACGAAACTTAGCAGAACCATTTTAGACACAGGATCAGGAAAATGTTACAATATGGCTTTACTTACAGTCTCAGAAGTTAAGGGACTAGGGAATGCAGCAGTGTTGGGGGGGCATCTGCCATGCAGGTATGTTTTGATGTATCCGATTGTCATTTTCATGCATGTTAGGACCTACCTTAATGAGTTTACACCAACAGAATTGGGATAATGAGATGCAATCTGGACTTAGATATTTTAGCAAAAAAACAATATATACTCTCATCAAATGGAATTCCACATGTTCAGGAATGAGATGCTGGAGGATAATGTAAAAGAATCAAGGAAGATCTTTAAGATGGTACAATGAATTACTTGTGCTCTACATTTGGTTTACACGCCAAAGGGTTTTTATTGAAGGACGGCGTGGGTTCCTTTTGGAAAACTTGCCTTGGGAAGCCACAAAGGATCCTTCCGAAGGCAACCAAACAAGCTATTAGAATTCTCATGTGCACCCAAGCGTTATTCTCACACAGTCACACATAACCAATAATTTTGGACAGCATCAAGAGTGATACCAGAAAAAAATCTTACAATCCCAAGATGAACAAAGATGAAATACAAGGAATTGTATAATAAAGGGATTCTTTGTTTTATGCTTTTATGGTGTAAAGCAAAGTGAAAAAAAGAGATCTGTAGCACGTGAGAACAACGCAGCTCAACAAAGCAACCAGGAACAAAGATTTGCTGAAGCATGGAATACTTTCTCCAGTGAAATTGTATCCATGTGATTTCCATTTGCGAGAGCATAAAAGTTTCAAATGAAGGATTGCTAGAAAATTCACTCACGTTAGCTAGCACGTTCTAAACAAGTTCTTTAGAAACCCTCAAATGGAACCACTAACAAAATTTAAATCCAGACCAGAATTCTCAACATTTTTGTGTCGAAAAGTCGAAGTGCAACAAATCACCGTATAATAGGAAATTACCGATTGGATGAAACGACGTCGAGTTCATAGTCAGAAGTTTTCCTGGTAGCTTCAACAAAGGCGGCGACAATCTCATTCTTGCGAGTGCTGGCCATAAGCAAATCGTACTCCGTAGGGATTATGACCGCGAAGAAGTTGTCACTCAGTTCGCTCAGGCAAACCTTGTCAACGGCCGCAAGCGCTACCCTCCGCCTCAGGGAATCGGTGTCGGGATCCACAATGTAGATTGCGAAATCCGTTATTAACAGAATGCGGCATTTCATTTTTCCCGAACCCGTGAACTTCAAGACTTTATCCGCAAACAGAACTTGTTGATCCCCTTCGAAAATGATAAAATTAGGGATTTCATGAATCGTGACATCAGATCCGTGAACAATAGCAAAAGACAAGGGATGCAAAATTGGTGGGAATAAATAAATCGGTGAAAATACCTTGTTTGTGCAAGATCTTCGTGAGATAGGGGCGAGAATGGACGTTGACGTAGTCCCTTTTTAGGGTTGGGAGGTTGTCTTGATGGTCCGGTTCATTATCGCGTTGGACCGGAGAGGATTCGTCGTCCTGAACGTCGTCGTATTGGGGAGAGCCAGATCTCTGCTGCATCCTCAGCGACCGAAACTTCCGCGTGGGTTGTGTCTTTGCGTTGGCGAGAGCGAGAGAGAGAGAGAGAGAGAGGGCGGCGGGTGGGGTGTTCTTTACGAGTTAGTTCTGAGTTACGAGTTGTGAGAGCAGGCAACTCGGAGTGGGGCATGTGCAGGTGGACCCCAGCTGGCTCTCCTGCATAGCCAGCAGCGTGCTTATGGGATTTGTGGCTGTCTGATGGATGATTGCCAGCTTTGACTTACGTCCCCGCTTCTCATGTTATATTATAATAATATTATAATTTCAGTCCACTTTCCCAATTTGATTTCGATTTCTTTTAAAATTACTAACATAGGGTAGATACATTTTTTTTTCAGGAATTAATTGCTATGGATTGACATGTAAAACTACTTTACACCACTAATAAGATATTTATAACTCATCAATCTTGTTCAGTTTTTAAAATTTTGAATTGGGTTTAATTTGAAAATTGATCACAGTCATTTTTTTTTATTGTTTGACATTGTAAAACTAATTATATTCTTAGTGTATGACAATTAAATTCATTATTTTAAAGGTTTATCTAAATAGTATTCTAAGAATAATGATCAAGAAATAAAGAATAAAAAATTTTGTATTATAAAAATGAGTTTTTAGTTTTTAATACATAGAATCCATTTAAAATTTTAAAAAAATTATTATTTAAATTATACTTAAAACATTGATTAGCAAAACCCTTATTTAATAAGTATAATCTTTAACTTGAGTTTTGGATATAGAATAACTGGTGTCAAAAGAATTATAATCCCTGTAAAATCTTAAATATTCAAATAGAGTTACTATAATAAGAGAGTATCTTGGGAGTAGGGAGAAAAATAAAATCCTAACAATTTCATACTCAAACAATTTTTACCTTCTTGACAAATTTATTTTCATAGATTCTAGATTGATAAATGATCTATTAATGGTAGGCGAGCACAATATATTTTTGTTAAACCAAATTAAAAAAAAAATTACGATGAGGAAAAGTTCGGTTCATTTTTTTTTAAGTACATGAAGTATTGTTGCTTGCAATTTTACTTTAATTATTTATAAAATTAATTTTGTTATAATATTTAAAATTATAACAAAACTACCACTCCAAACAATTTTGTATTTTAAAAAAATATCATCTTAACCTACTATTTCATTACAAATTATCACTCCAAACATTTCTTTTTCAATTTAAAGTACAAGTTTCTGTAAATGAGAGAAATAAAGCTAAGCTATAGATGAACTATATGTATCTTGTGAGTTTTGCTAATTAATATCTTAAGATTGTGTAATCAAAAAATATCTTAAGAATGTGAGTTGTATTATTTGTATGTAAGTGTGTGAGATATTGTGTTGACTCACACCTTATCTATTATGTACAAGTAATATTTTTCTAAGAATGCTTCTTAAAGAAACTGAAATGAAAAATTTTAACTTTTTCATTGTTTTCAATACATTGAAAAAATTATACTTTTCTAATAAATAAATTTTCACTTTAAATTCTTTGACCAAATCATGGTTAACAGAATCCAAATTACATTGCATGATAATCAGTAGATCACTGAAAATAAATTGCATAAAAATATTATATACCGTTATGCTACTTTTTAATATGTTTTTTATTCTGGTACTTTAAATAATGATTTTTAAAGAGATTAAAAGAAACATGAAATTGCGATTTATGGAGTATTTTTATTTATTTTTTAACGTAAGCATTGGTATATAGTTTTTCATGTGAAAAGTGGTATTTTATTAAGATGAATATCAGAATGCAGCACATAGAAGATGCGTTGAGGGATCGGATTTTTTTTTCGTGACTTCAGGGGTTCTTTAAGTCAAACACCTGAACCTCCTGTCAGTCCTCTGGCTGTTCTGAGCTAGGAGTCTGCAATCGAGTTGCATGAGCTGAATACTATACTATTTAAATTTTGATTATTAAAAAAATTAGTAATAAATCTTATTAAATGATAGAATCTGTATTTGATTATGCGTGTGTGTAATTGATTTTTTAAAAAATGATTTAAATTTGATAATTTTTCTAAAAATGATTTGAATAGAGAATAATAATTTTTTACTTCTCCCATAATTAATTCTTTACTTCTCTCCTAATCAATTCTAAAACCTATAATTGATTTTAGAATGTTGAAACCAAACATGTTTATAGGCAACCAAATCAATTCCATGCCTTTAGATAGGGTAAGTACTGTTATCTCACCACAAAAAAATCTCAATCTTTTTTAAAATTTTCAAGAGAAATTATATATCACTCTATCAATGATGTTTTCACATGGATAAGATTCAAACCCTCATCCTTATAGGATTTGAGCCAAACACTACTCACATCCTCATTCACCTCAAAGTGAATAGTTGTTTTAAGCTGAATTGGGTCTAGGGTCACTTACTTCTATAAAAGTTCACATCTAACATATGGTTACACTAACTACTCAAAGAAATCTTTATCTTTGATTGACCAAATGGCTGAAGTTAACTATCATTTTTAATAGGCTAAAATTAAATATCTTTAAAATATAAATGAATAATTAAATAATAAGGTTAAAAATCTTATATTAAAATACTTCTCTCTTTTAAAATTATATTTTAAGGATTTGAGAGAAAAATGCGAGTGTGATAATTTTAAAAAATTTAAATGATAAGACAATAAGTTAGTGATTTCTGAATTTTAGGAAAAAAATTTCTCATTTACTTATGGGGCAGAAAAGCAACCTTCTATTTTTTTTAAAAAAAAGAAAAAATTATATTTTTACTTTTATTTTTGGAAAAATATAAATAAATAATACTTAAAAATATTATTTGATATTGAAAAAAGGGAACATTTTTAAATGCCAAAATCGCAAATAATTATATTTAATTTCTATTATGGATGGCAAAAGATATGGGGATGAGGACATGCCCCATTCCCATTTAGAATTTTGCCTCATGTTCATATCTCCATCCTCATCATGTCCCCATTTCCCATTCTTTGGAAGGATTTAAGTTAAATTCCTATAGATATCCATAGGTTCAATAAAAAAAAAATTTAAAAATGAAAAGAACACTTTACAACTCAATACAAAATACATAAATATCATAATAATAAATATTACTAATACTATATAATACAAATTAGTAAAAGACAATTTAAAAAGGATTTAATTTTGATGGACTGACTGTAAAACAGTTTTACATTGCCATCAAATCAAAACATTTAGATTGAATGACTTTTTAGATAGTAGATATAAAAGTTAACTACCATGACTTATGTGATAATACATTATTGAATGACTTTATAAAAAAAATTTTATACAAGTGCATGACAATTAAATCCATTTAAAAATGAATGTATAGGTTTTTTTAATATATTTTTATATATATATGAGGAAATTATCATAGGCAATCCATCCCATCTCAGTTCTCATTCCAGGAAATTCAGACGGATACTTGCTTAAGTAGGTTTTTTCGCCCTATCTAATTTCTACTCTCTTTCATTTTCTACTTTCTATAATGTAAGGAAAATACTATAAGTGAAGTGGCAGCTTGTTATTTGTATTCAGTTTTTCTTTCATCCATTTGTGCTTGTTTATTGCTCTACTCCAATAAATACTAGACAAATCAGTCGTGAATAAAAGTATTGGGCATCCAAGTTGGGCTTTCTAATGGATTTGACTCTTCTTGAATGAAAGATTGATAAAATATATAAGTGAGAGGTTAA
Source organism: Dalbergia oliveri (assembly GCA_030441495.1). Lineage (NCBI taxonomy): Eukaryota > Viridiplantae > Streptophyta > Magnoliopsida > Fabales > Fabaceae > Dalbergia > Dalbergia oliveri. The sequence goes on along the minus strand of JAMLFY010000003.1, from coordinate 9,526,106 downwards.
TTATATTTAAATTATTTAATAAGATCTATGCATAATGCATATAAAATTAAAGTTATTAATCTAATGATGAACAATTTCTCACTTATACATTTTATCAATTTTCTTATTTTACAAGAGTCAAATTTTACTGAATGTATCTCATAAGAAAAAAATTTCAACAGAAAGAAAGTAATTTTCTTCCAAAAAAAAAAAACGGAAAGCAATTTGATTTCACTGTGGACAGACAGATACGACGAGGAAGACGGTTTCGTCGTGCATAGAACAAAGCAAAGCAAAACGCTGAAACAGTAGACGTTAGAAAACCAAGGGCGATGAACCGGTTAAAATTGGCGACGGAACGCGGGAAGATAATGGTTCAACGCACACGCTTGTATCTGTTGAAAGTTGAAACGACGTCGTGAACCGGGGGGAACGAACCCAATAACCAATCCGCGTCCGGGGAAGATAAATAAAGACCGCTCATTTTGGGGTGCCACTTTTTGACCTGTGAAGAAAAAAAAAATTAAGGATTGGATTTCGTACAAAAAACGCCAACCAGGGACCCACACCTCTCCCAACAATCAATAACTAATAATTAATAATTAAAAAAGGAAATAATAATAGCAATATAATTTAGATTTTAGAAAAGAAAGGGAAAAAAAGGGAGGGTTAAAGGTTGTGTGGATCGATTCCCGAGCCGCACCAGACATTTATAAAAAGTCATTACCTTCTCCGAAATCTCACGCACTCGTCTTCTTCTTCTTCTCATTCTTCTTCCCCTTCGATTCCATTCTCTCTCGTTTTTTGTCCTCGAAAATCCAAACAAAGGCAGAAGGAGGATCTGTTTTTGTTCGGTAAGAGTACATCACGATCTGTTATTATTGATCTGTTTTGTTTTTTTCGTGTTTGCGCTCTGATCTGATCCTGATCTGTTGTGTTCTCGTTCTAATCTGAGCTGATTTGTGATTTTGGTTAGGTTTTGGTGATGGCTTCCAAGCGGATCTTGAAGGAGCTCAAGGATCTGCAGAAGGATCCTCCTACCTCTTGCAGCGCCGGTATTCTTTTGATTTTTGCATTCTTTTTTTGTGCCTTGCTTTTGCGTTGTTTGATTGTTGTTGGTCTCGTTTTAAATTCGACTTTGTATGCGATCCTGATTTTCCCGCACGATAACCATTTTTTTTGGTTAATTGTTGCTGTTCATATCTTCGGAAGGCTTGTGTCGATGATGATAAAGGGTAGTCGATTGAGCTGTCTTCTTTATATATATATTTGAGTATGTATGTATGTATGTATGAACTTTCTGATTTAGTCGTTGGCGATGCTAGGAGGAATGTTCAAACAAAGAATCGTTATGGAGAAAGCAGTTGTAACGAAATATACAATTATGTTCTGGTTTGTTTTTTTTCCATCTATTTTCTATTTTGATAAGTAGGATAAATGATAATATTGTTGTCTCTATCTCTTTCGTTCTGTGAATAAGTTATGCAACAAGGAATTGGAATAGCTGCAGTTGATGACTGATTAGTGTTGCAATTTTTCAGCATTGTTGTCTGTGCGGTGCATGTGTTATCAAATTTAACAATCTATGTGGAATTGCTGGTATTTTTTAAAAAAAAAAAAATTCCTCATTATGAAAATCTAATGATACAGTTCCGGTAAGCTGTTGAGCTGGTGGATTGAAACTAATTACTGTGAATGTTACTTAAATCTCTTCAAGACTTTCATATACCATGTTCTGTGTTGACAAACTGGAAAAAACAGTGGAATTATGTTCGTCTTTGGATTATAAATAAAGTTGGACAAAATTGTTGGAAATTTGTTTGGTTAGTTCTCATAGATGAGCCTACCAATTGTGACAGTCTTAGAAGCTATGTTGTGCTTTTTATGTTAGGATTAGGGATATGTCCAGTCTAGTTATGTTGTTGCTGGGATTCACAAGTAATTTGTGCTTATCCCGTGGTTTGCCCATTTGTTTTAAAATGTTGCAGGTCCTGTTGCTGAAGACATGTTTCACTGGCAAGCAACAATCATGGGTCCTCCTGACAGTCCTTATGCTGGAGGTGTTTTCCTAGTCACAATTCATTTCCCTCCAGATTATCCCTTTAAGCCACCCAAGGTTTGTAATTCATTCAAGTGTCTATTTTCCTATGTAATGTTTATTCAATGTCTTCAATTCTGTACCAGTTCATTTTCAAATTGTGATGAGATGCATAGAGCTTCTATGTCATAAGGCAGACTTGTTAATAGCCAATACTTCTTCTAAACACTCATTTTCTGACAAGAATAAAAATTTATGTTTGATCTTAAACTTTTGTAAAGGAAAAATATTGGTATTATAAGGAAAATATACTTGAAATTTTTAATTAGGACTGTACCTTCTGTATATATATCAACAAATTTTATATTGTATGTAACAAGTATTTCAACCGACTGTGCATTCTCATGGATTGTGAATATCTTTCAGGTTGCATTCAGGACGAAGGTATTTCACCCAAATATTAACAGCAATGGAAGCATTTGTCTTGACATATTGAAGGAACAGTGGAGCCCTGCTCTAACCATCTCCAAGGTGTGCATCTTAATTATTCCGCATAATGAGAACCAGCTTGTTCCTTAAAATGTTTTACTTAACCTTACAGTGTAATCCATCTAAACCTACGCATGGCAGTTCCATAGTTTTCATGTCCAACAATATTTATTGGGCACATACTATCAGACTCGATTTGGTGATCAACTTAGTCAAAGCACCGGCTCAATGGTTCAACCGGTTGAACTAGATTCAAATAAATTAACATATAAATATACAATCTAATGCAATTAAATATAATATATGTATGTCTAATGAGATGTTATAACACAAGAAGTCGCTTGACCTAGTGGGTTGACTGGATGTCCTGACTTCCACTGCTTCCATATGCAGTGTTTCCTGGTCATGGAATTTTGGAAAATTTTCTGAAATTCCTTGCACACCTGCTGTTTCACAGCAGTAGTTCATGCCAGTAACTCGGCTGGTTCGCACTGGGTTTGACCAAGTTTGGCTGGTTTACATGCATACCTGATTGATTCAAAGAATCGGACCAGTTGGTTGACCGGGTTCTGGTCTCCAACCACTGGTCTGGTATGCTTTTCGTAACTATGGGCACATGATTCTTGTTTGTATTTAATTTTGAATTTTGAATTACTGTGAAAAGAAAAATTGGCACTTTCGAGTTTTGACTAATCATGTGTTGCAATCTCTTTTAAAAAGTTTGACTTATCAAGTAGTTTCTATGACTTATCGTAGTCAAATTTTTTAGTATACTTTTTATTTGACAATGAATTAAAATTAAAATCTTATTATTTTGGTATAAATTTGATGGCTGATTCGCGTGAAGTTTGGGATTATGTTGAATGAGACAACAATATTTGACTTGGTATATAATAGTGGATATTTGGCTCTTGTGGTTTTAACTTCTAAGTATCTCCAGCATGAAAATCCTGTATTCAGACCAAGATGTTGAATTTCAAATATAGAGTATTAACCTTGTCTTTTATATCTTTAGGTGCTGCTCTCAATTTGTTCATTGTTGACCGACCCAAATCCTGATGATCCGTTGGTCCCTGAAATTGCCCACATGTACAAGACAGACAGGAACAAGTACGAGTCAACCGCCAGAAGCTGGACCCAGAAATATGCCATGGGCTAAGTGAGCTGTGGTGTGTGAGGGGAGAGCCTTTTTACTTCCAGCGTGTAGGCCTAAACAGCCTTTGTATGAATATTTGTTGTCTTTAATCATTGAACGAATTAAGGCCCCTCCACTTAATGATGAACGGGGAAAAACGATTATTCTGCTGTTTGTATTGCAAATGCTAATTTTAGAACAGTGAAATGTCGCCCAATGAAACGTTTGCTCATATTTTTAACTTTGTTTTAGCCGTGACATAGCAGTGTTTTTCCCCTCAACTCTCATTTGTGAATTTATGGATTTATGTTCTGGAGGATTGAAGGATTGCTCATTTTGTGTATACTAGCTTTTAACCCGTGTTTGCACGATATTAATTTATACTTAAAATTTGATTTAGTATTTTGGATATGCTTTTTTATATAATGTATGTCATTTAATTTTAATCTAAAATATTTTGGTTATAAAAAAATATTTGAATAGAAATTACATGATTTTATTTTAAATTTTTAATCATAATCAAATATAATTGCATTGTTTTATATTTTTAAATAACGTAAACAAATTGTTAGTACAATTTTTAAATTATGTAATTCAATTTCTATTGTATTATGTTTCTTTTCAATAATGAATATACTTTAATAGTAAAAGTTATTTTATATTATGTAGAAATACTTTTGAAAGGATTTTGTAATACATAGGAATAATTTTCTTAAAAATAAAAATATACACATCTTATCATTGAATTGTAAGTTTAATTTTAATATATTAATAATACGAAAAGATAAATTCTTATCTTCCAATCAAATAAACCGTAAAAGTACCCTAAGAACAAAATATTCCTAACTGTGCGCATTACTAAACAATGAAAAAAAAATGAATATATTCAATAACAAAAATCTAAAATAAGAACATCCAAATACAGTGTGTACATCATTAGCCCAATCATTATCTAATCTTTCTATGGCTAAATGGACTGTTTATCAGCTGTCCTATTGTACTCTTTTGCGACAAAATGGGTCTTGAAGAAATTAGACTTGGAAGCAACCTTGTATGCCTCTGCTCGACTTAAAATTTAAATTTTAACTACTTGAGAAAATAGATAAAGTCGACCATAAAAAAACGAAAATAGATGAAGTAAATATCCATTTATTCATGGTTATTAAACTCTCATTTTACTCTTAAACTTTTACAAATTTATGATCTTAATAGTTACTACATAAAAATGATTTTATCTAAACTCTCAAATTTGATAACATTACATTTATCCATAAGGTCATACTTATACTGTTATTTGGTGGTTGCAGCTTATAGTATCCTAACTTTTAACTATATATATATATATATATAAAATCAAATCTTTCAATATTTTCCCATCAATATTATATTTTTTATATTTATTCTCATTGTTTTGCATTGAGATTTGAACCTAGGACCTTATACTTTCTATCCAAACCCCTCTCCACTAAACCAATTATGGTGGCTTTTTATATTTATTCTCATGCTTTTCACTTTAAAAATATTTATGTTTCTCTCTTTTTTATATATATATTTGAGTTTTACTAAATATAATCTTATCTCGAGAAAAAAAAAATTATGATCGAGCGATGAATTATTCCTCTTTTTTTTTGTCTGACTCCTTTATAATGTTAAGAAATTCTCATCCTCCCGACATTAATGTAAAGGATAACCCAGCCAAATATAATATGCTGAACACTAACCCATTAGTAATACTTGGTTTGGATCACCACGAGAATATATTCTTGCTTGGGATTGAAATCAGACCAAAAAGCACAACGAAACCCAAAGAAAGCAAACAGCCCAACAACATTCTAATACAGTATCCCCATTCGTATAATGATGACCCAAGAATTTTCTAAAAGATATAATAAAAGTGACGAGACCAAGCTTGAAGCCCAACTCACTTAAAGTGGGTTGTGTATATTTTGCTCTGTCAACATGGATCATCATCACGTAGTGTATTTTAATAAAATCTTTGGGGTACAGCAACCCCTCAAATTAGTCATCAATACTATTTTCTGATCATTTACGGCCGTACAAGGTCCTTTACTCCCTGAGCCTAATGCCTGGCAGTGGCAGGTGTGAGGTAGGTGAACTGAATACTAAGGATGCCTGCACTCCCAGCAGCCAAAATTAGTAAGATTCTGTACCATGTTCTGCCAGACGTTTGGTGTAATATTAAATGCCTCTTTGGTTTGTTATTTTGATTGATTGATTTTGAAATCAGTGTTGTCAAAGCAACATAGTATATCATGGATGAAATTGTACGTACTATTATATAAAAATATTATATATATGCTTTTATATAATAATAGTATATATTTCCTTATAAGAATATGGATTTTCGTTGGATAGGTTAATTGTGTCAAATACATTATTTGGTTAGAGAGAATTTATCAACCAGTAATCGAATAGTTTGTCTTAATTTATCCACTTTAATTTTATTCCTCCAAATTGGCCAGCTAATACTTCCTTTCTTTTAAAATATTTATCAATTTTAACTTAACAAATATATTAAGAAAGATAATAAATAATATTGACAATAAAGTAAAATATAATGAATGAATTAATATATCTTTACGTATTAATTAATATAGTATAATGTTAAGGATAATATTATATGGAATACTTTAAAATTTTAAAATTAATTAGAGATAATATTTAAAAAATAAAATTAATATTTTATTAAAGTGTAAAATTTACAGAAAAGGGGAGTAATAGGGAGCCCAACTTGCCAATTAATTGCCATTAAACTTGAATAATAGCAGCATAAACAGGGGACAATGAACACTATTTTATATTAGTAGGGACCCGTTATAACCCTAATTCCAAAAGACTAAAAACCTAAAAGTTACCTAATGTAATTATAAAAAAGAATAGCTAGTTTCTGGTCAAAGTCAACTTTATCGGCGACAATAACTGCCGCCTGCCATATCGGCAGCAATTGCCCAGCAAGCCCATCATGGATCGTATGCTGCATTAAACTCCTCTTCATCTCCAACCAATACTAAATTAGTGATACGAAAATTTTATACACTTCCATTCTAGTAATGCCAGTTCATGTCGACATGAAAAATCCGGGGTGTATATTCTTTTGAAAAATGGTTGGTACACAATAAAATTATATAATAATTCTATATTATATATCTTATTACTATTAGATGTGATAAATGATTTTCACTTATTACATTTAATGATTATAAATATTTAGTATAGATTTATTATATATATTTATTATGTATCTATCAGCACTCTATTTCTTTACAAACATTGAATTTTAAAAACAACATTTTACTCAATTTTATAACTAGTTGAATTAGATGGCGGTTTGTACTTACCCTTTATTTTTTCGTTATTAACAGAGTTTAGGATTGAGGGCCTATAGATTGGTTGATCGATCCATTAATACTTAATTGCTTCCCATATGAGGGTAGTGATCCCCTCACCCCTAATCCCCAGATCACCCCCCAATCAAGTCTGCTTCGTTACCCATATGTTATCTAGCCTTCGACAAGGGAGAAGAAAATTTCACCTTTAATCTAAGGATGAAAATCTCTTATTTCCTAATGGTGTCCCTTTTTCTCCCTCCAATAATTTATTATCACGTGTAAAGTAAAAATCAAAATAAATTTAAAAATTAATAAATTATTAAATATACAATATATTTCTTTCACGTGTTAATAAATAATTAGAAGGATAGGAAATGGGACATTATTTGGACAGGAGATTTCCATCCCTAACCTCCCTTATTATTTCTATTAGACAACAAAGGTGTGCTAACCTAATTTAAGTGAACTAACTCATACATATTTGATGTGCAATAATCATTATCAAACTAATATATTTACTATTTCAGTTAATCAAGTTATATACAATTTAAAAAAATGTTTTTTAATATGCAGTTTAGATAAAAAGTTTGCTAGACATTTATTTAATCATGTTTTATCCTATAATAAAAAATATTTAATTTTTTGATTAATAATTACAAAAATTACACATATTTTATGATTAACAGAAAGTATAAATATTTTTCTTATACTACTTCTCTTCTATCATGGAAAGTGTATTTGACTATGTATTTGAGTCTGTTTGATCTTTGCTCATCACAAAATGTTATAATATCATTATCATAACAGAGCAGGCTCAGTTAAATTCATTTACATTGATAATCCTAAGTTTGATTCATATAATCATTTATAAATATCATTATATGAGATATTTTGGGATATGAGGAAAAAATAAGTATCTAATATAGTAAACTATAAGCAACAAATTAATCTAAACAGACTAAATTGAGTTTATAGTTATATGAATTAACACACAATTAAAGCTAAAATGCTAAATATGTTATAATTCAGATTATAATATTGCAAGGTTTTGACCGCGCCCTGATCTCTGCAATATATATAGATAATATTTTTCCATTTTGTACCCATTTATATGCAATGTGAATAAACATGTGCATGTTATATCATTGTATCTACGCCTATTTGCTAAACATGAAAATTAATAACCAAAAAGTATCATTGTATCTATGTGTGCGTACTGCTCAGAAATATCCAAGGCATAACATGACTTTCCTGACTGTATCAATAAATTTATATGTGTTTAAATATCTAGGGACGTAGTGACCCATGTCTTGTAAGTTTTTATATTTTGTTATTGAGAGTATTACTTAATCTCCCATTTTAATATTCTCAAGCATCCGTGTCCAACGTGTACCTGTTTGATAATCTACTTCTCAAAAATATTCAAATAATTTTTTATTAACAAAAGTTTTTTAAAAAAAGATGCAAATGGGTCGTGCCCACGAGTGGGTTTTTGGAGAGCATGGCCGCTGAAAATCCGCTTGATTTGTAGTATAACCCGAATACCTTACCCCAGTTCCATGCACTTGTGGTGGCCTTGTCTCTTCTGAGGACAAACCCACAATGGAGGGTTGAAATATAGCAAATCAGTGGAATTTTACATGTCATTTTGTAGTCACCGGTCATTTGTAGTCAATGCACTTGAGCTGGAGCTGTCTTTGGTGTGCATTTATGCTATTAATACTATTTAAATTTTAGTGACAAGTATTCTTAAGATAGTTGATAGGAAAAAAATACCAAATTATATTTTAAAAAAAGCTTTAAATGTTTATATATTAAGTATTTTTAAAAATTAGAACTTTTATAAAATTATTTTTTATCTTTAATAACTATTCTAAGAATACTTATTACTAGAAAAATTTAACTATTTATTGACTTTGAAGTTAGTGAGACTTTCATAAATGACACAAGAAAAAAAGAAAAAGAAAAAGATATACTTAACATTTGATATAGCAAAAAATGCGACTTCATTGCTCGCATCTAATAGAAATTTTTAATATGATGCTGTTACAGTTGGATTGGGGAGACAGCCAAAGTTTCAATAATCCATGGCTTTGATCTAAGCTATTTTATTTTGATCATTTGGACTTTTTTTCAATTGAAATTAGGGTATCCATAATAATAACTAATTTCACGAGTAAAGCTCTTAAAAAGGCAACGGAAATGTGTTTCATTCCAATGAAAAAGGTAAACTTCGCACATGGTTAAGGAATAAGGTAAGTTGCAACTGTCCCACATCTTGTAGTTATCATTTGGACTTTATACTATAGCTAATAATCACTTGAAATAATTGAACAAATTAAATTAAACAATGTATAATGAGGAATATAATGATATTAATTAGTGCTGATGCAGCGCACTTTCAAAGAATAGTGACCAAGATGAATTATATGAGAAGTTTGAAGTGGGAACCAACTTTTATGCGGAGACAAGTAAAGGAAAATCACATGTCCTGCAGTATACGGAAAACCGGATATAGTATGCCATTATTTGCGAATAAATCTCAGTTGATTAGGCCAATGACAATTAATTCCCAAACAGATAACCAAAGGAAAGCACAAGTGTCTAGTGAGTTACGCTTTTGCAGGACAAGTTTATGGAGTTCAGCTTTTCCTCTACCGAACCCCCTTATTCTCTGTGTTTAGCTTGGCTTTCTTTCGTTTGGTTCTTTGCTACTTTTCTTCTTTTTCATTCTTCTATTTTCTCCTTTTCAAATTAGTCAATTAGTATATCATTTAATATCCGGCCTATTTTTCTCTCCTTTTTCTGATCTAACAACTAGTTTATCAAATATTCTGTGTCTATAACCAAACCCAATCCGTTGCATTTCCGTTCTTGAATGATGGGAGATTAAAGTTTTGGTGAGCTAAAGCATGTTCCTTCCTCCACCCCCCATTTTGAGGAAGATAATTTCGGGTTGCCACCAAACCTCGTATTATGCCTATTTTACAGAGCAGATTGGGATTCAAAGCCCGAACCAAATTAGCATAAAGTGCTACTAGTTAACAAAACGAAGATAAAAGTGTCCTATTGATAGCTCACTAATTGAGGTAGTAACTAATAGTTATCAGGAATATGTTTTTGCTTTTATGGAAAAAGATTTTTTGCTCGACATATTTCTTGTAAAGTGGGATACAAACTCCTAAGGTGGTCAATGTTCTCTCCTTCCTTAATCAGTATGTCAAGGATATTGTGTTCTATGATCCAATTCAAACTTCGTTCTTTTAATTTTATTGGGTCATGATATTCCAACATTCTTCTTACTGTGTGCATTTGAGCCATCAAGCAGCACTGTTTTCTTATTCAATTTCCTATTTTCTCTCTTGGACCTTACCAACACTTGGACTGACAAGATCGGTAAGTACTAGTCTATGTGAACCATTCGACTACTTATATATATGACTTGACATGAAATTGTTATGAAATCTTATCTACCACTCCATTTAATTGTGAACCACTTATTGTTACATTGTCTTTCCGTAACTTGCTCAACAACTACGAGTCTACCTACTAGGTATCTCTATTCTTGTATGCTCATGTATATTAATTTTTCCATTTGGATTTACATATATTCCGTTCTTATTGATTTAGGCGTTGAAGTTTCTAAGCACAACTCCCACCGGCTTCAAACAATCCTCCCATATTCCAATACTCATGATTCACGAAGACTAAAATGGCTACCACCGAATATTTTTTACTTTTTAATCGTCCCATAACGTAGGCGAGAACATCTCCCATATTTTCTCAAGGGACTTCTTAAATACATAAACTAGGAAACCCTTGTGTCAAACATGAGAGATAGGGTAAATCTTAAAAATATCTACAAAGCTTATTGAGCCTGCTCTCTTTAGTCTATCTTAGTTTTCATTTAAGAAAGAGTAACTAAAATAAAAAATATAATTTTAAGGCTCATTTATAACTTTTTTATTAAAATATTCTTAAATTAATTTTTAACGTCTAACTACATACATTACTCAATTAATATTATGTTTTTCAATTAATTTTAAATTATAAAGAAAAATAAAAATTTTAAGATCATGTATTTTAATCTCTAAAGATTCATGTAATATCAATTTAGTCTTAAAATTTTTTTTTTCTAGACCAAATATATCCCTGAATGTTAAAAAGTGTCATCGCCTCTGAAAGTTTTCTACATTATTAAAAAAGTCTTTGAAAATTAAAATATAATATCATAGTCCCTTTGAATCACACTAGTTTTTAAAAGTTATCTACATTAAATAAATTGAATTTAATTTTGATGTATTGGTTTTACATTATCATCAAATCAAATCTCCAATTTTATGAATTTTTAAGTAATAAAGGTTAAAAGTAATCATATTTACTGATATATAATTAGATAAATATGTAAAATTTATTTATACTATCAATATATATTCCAATTAAATCTAAATAAGTTTATAAATATTAAAATATAATATCAATTTAGTCCTTTCAAAATATTTTGACATTAAATAGGTACTACGTGCTCATATTTTATATTTGACACTAAATAGATGAATACTTGAAAACTCACATCTTATAGAAAAGTAGTCAAATAGAGTGTTTTGGAGTAATGTCATTTTTTAACTTTTAAGGACATAGTAATAATATTATATCACATATTTGACCTTTTAAAAATTTATTTGATGTAACAAATCTTTCAAAAATTCAATTGACGTCACACAAATATTTTACTAGAAATATTAAAATACGTGCATGCTCATTAAAAAATAATTATAGATACTTTGTCGATGAAAGATAACAACAAACGAGATAATTTCTCTCCCTAAAATAACAACAAAATGAACGGAGGGTATAGCGCTATTCAATATCGTTACTGTTCCATACCCTTTAATTTCGTGCTCTCTGTTGGAATTTCACAAGTTATTATTCTTATAATAATATATATTTATATATTTATATAGCTGGTAGAAGAATAGATGCCACATATTCTCCACATGGTGAAGGACAGGTGCCACTTTCAATTCACGGTTGCCGTAAACGGCGCCGACAGCCATTACCAAACGGTGAAGTGTCTGTCAGTGGGGCCAGCCGCCTCAACATTCACCCTTCTCTGTCTTCTACTCTCCAGACAAAATCCCTTCCCATACGACCCTCTTATTTTTCCAATTTTAATTTTATTTTGCACTTTGCAGTTGCAGCCTTTACCATTACTTCACACACTCCATGCCCACAATTGTTGTTAATAACTTTAATTTCTTCAAAGGGGATACATACTAGTATATATTATGCGAACCATATTACTATTCAATGCACTGAATGTTAGATAGATACTGCTAGCAAATATGGAATCTTAAATATATTTTACTAAGATGTAAAAACATGCTTGTGATCTTCGTATAAAATTACTTCCGTATGATACTCTAAATGAATTAGCAAGGATCCTTTGGTATGCTAAATAAAATCAGACGCAGCCTTTTCCGATGAAAATAGCGGGTTTTTTTTCAGAATTTTATTTGAAAAAATAATAAAAATTACAATTTTTTATTTTATATTTACACTATTTTCTTTATGAAATTTTAAAAACAGAAAATATGACAAATGAAAAAACAATAAAATTTAAACCAAACATTACGTCTTTCTTTTTTTTTTTTTTTGGGTGACCAATTTTATGAATGTTCCAACTGTTATGCGTGGGTAAACAAAAAAACTATCGTGCGTGGGATTAATTGCAACTGGATCGCAGATACTGTCTTCTTGACACATCCATGCATGTCCTACACACGTCTCTTGTGCATTTTAAATTTAGAGTAATGCTTACAAGATATTATTATTTAAGGAAACTCAAATTCCATAGAGGGGCACGTGATCTGTTTGAATTTAAGTGAAACTTCATCCTCGGTAACTATTGAATTAATTAAAGATTTCAAACAATGTAAGGAACCAAGCTTGCCAGCTATACTCCCAGCTATGTGTCTTTTTTTAACCCTTTCATATTTGGGTATGCAAACGTACTAGCTTTGTTTCAAGCACTTCCACGTTGTTGTGATGTTTCAATTTTTTGTTGCTTTTTCATATATATATCATCCGAGTTTTTTTTTTTTCAATAATTTGAAAAGTCTCAGCCCACCGAGGGGAGCAAAAGTACAAGATAATAAAATATGAAAATAAATGATAACAAAATCACCAAATTATAAATAGCTCCCAACATAAACTCCCCATTCTAAAAGGAATTTGATGTAGGGAGAGGTGAAACCACAAACCAAAGACTCCCCACCAGCTTCGCATATTCAAACTTGGCACTTTCTTTAAAAGCTCAAAATCAAATCATGTGCTTAGCTATGTAACACCACCAACCATTCACCTTAAGGCCATATGCATTACACTCCTAAAATCCCAAGATCAACACTTTCTTTATATCTCTTATACTTATCGCCAAAATCAGTTACGGACATAATGCGTGCTTCCATAACTCTCCACACCATGCACGCTAATACCCAAATTCAGTTCTCCAAACTTATCTTCTCCCATGTGATAACAGGAATCATATAACCACAATTCAAATAAATTAACAACGCTAAGCTAGCTGGACCGAGAACCACTCCATGAATTCTCATGTATGTTACTCCACAATTTTAGTAGCAAAAATAGCCAAAAGGATAGTGTATATATATATACTCTAAAAATAATACCTTTTTATGCATGTTACACTTGTTCGATTGAATTGATAAAAAGGATGTGCGAAAAAAAAAGGTGAACATTAGGAAATCTTTGCAAAATTTAACAGAAAATGTGCAATCTGAATTCATTGATGAATAAAGTGTGTACAAAAGGTTTATATGCAGCTGAAGGAAAGGAAATAAAATGCGTGGGAAAAGTAGTTAGAAGAATAAACTAACTAACTGACTTGGTTAAGCTAAAGCTAACTAGCTAAACTAGGTTCCTGAGTTAATTAATCAGTATGAATCAAATGCCATTTGCTGAGAAAATTAAATATGTTTATTTTGGACTTTTTCGGTCATTATATTGTTCTTGATTGGATTTGATTTGTGCTATTTTAATTACAACATTTCCACCAGATAATAATAAATCACTACTTATGTATGTATAATAACAATAATTTTATCACTGATAGGTCTATTTGAATTGGAAAAAAGGAACATTCAAAAGGGCATAGCTAGCTAGATCTGCTGCTTTATCGTACGAATAATAAACCTTCATAAGAATATAAGCATTTCACTCAGAAGAAAAATGAACAAAAGATGACTTTAAGCAAATAAAATTGACTCGTGCTCATGGGTAAAAAAAGCTTGTACACACTTTAAATAGAAAAGCAAGGGGAAGTTAACCTTACCCCTACCCGCAAAAAAAAAAAGTTTAGCAAGGCAAATCTGATTCTTTATTTTCAAAAGAAAACTACCCAAATGTACCTCTTTCGCTTTTCCTTGGTTTCCTTTTTAGGAAATATTTGCAATATGTCGTACAGGCAGCATCTTTGTTTCGGATGGCCAAAAATTCCTTCATATAAAGGGAAAAACTTTTTTATTTTGCAAGTGAGATATTTTATTTACAGAAAAAAAAAATCGTTTGATTTGATTACCCTCCTAATTAACTATTTAGGAAACTCGAAGAATCACGTGATAGAAGTTAACTTGCTGACTTGCTAAGGAAAGAAAGTGAATCCTCGCAACCAGTGTGATGTTCTCAACTTCCAAATTCAGAGCTAAGCTCTTTGAGTTAATTACGGGGAAAAAATAATAATGCAAGCCATCACTTTTCCTTCTTTTTTTTCCTCTAAAAAGTTTCTTTCTTACGGTTCAAAATTATGACACACACAAAACCAACATCTCTTGCTTCGAAGAGACGCTTATGGTCGTGCCTCGCAGAGCAGTATAAAAATTTAACATCACCGAGTGTTTGTATTATTGTTTTATTATTAATTTAAACCTCACTACACTGCAGGCTGGCCACCCTTCTTAAACGTTTTCTTCCATGGAATTGCGAGCTACGTTGTTAAATCTCAAGCACAGACACAAATATTAAGACCGACATGATACTAATTAAAGCTTCAAATTCTGTGGCAATTGGCCCTTCTTTTTAGAACAGATCTTACAGTTGCATTAGTTTATGTTTTGGGATTTATTACGGTAACATAGGGATTCTTATTATTTAAACATACAAGAGATATCCCATTTCTTTCTTCTAAGGGTATGATTGTAAGTTTGATTTTTAAAAGGGAATGAAAGATAATAGAGGGTTTGTAGAATAATTTTTATAATTCATTATGCAAATCCTTACTTCTCACTTATACTTTAAAACTCAAACTTGCAAACATACTCTCAAAAAATAAAATAAAGCCTATTTTCCCTTGTTTCAATCTTGCCAATGATAAATTATTAAAGTTTGTAAGTCCTTCTATATCTACTTTTGTCAATATATTAACTATTTGATTTTAAAGCATAAAAATTCACTTTAGTCTCTAAAATTTAATATATATATCAATTAGGTTCCTAAAATTGTAATAAGTAATTTAAATTGATCATTTTTTGATAATTCAAGTTAATCTCCATAAACCTTAGTATAGGGACTCAATTTTATAATTTTAATGACTAAATTATACGTTCTTAATTTTAAGGAATATGGAGTGGACACACATACAATTTCAACAACCAAAATGAAATTTTACTTGATTTTAAATGAATAATTTCCTTTATGAAGAGTCTATGCAAATGTGGATCAAGAATGTACAACGATTATACAAGATATAAGAGGCAAGCAAGATTCCTGAGTGTATGTATGGAGGGTCTTGTGGTTAAAGATAAAACTACATATATAAACTTTACACTTTGAAAGGATTAATCACCTCTTTTAGCAATGGTTACTTTGGATTCACCAAAAAAGTAAGAATACAGTTGCAAAATACGAAATTTGATCAAAGCAAAGACATGAGTGTTTGAACTCATTAAAATTATAAATCAAATTAATTTGATTATTTGAAATGGTTATATAAAATAGGATTTAAATTGATCTAAAATTCAATTTTAATATTTAAAATATATTATAAAGTGTTTGAAATTATCAAACTATGAATTGATTTGATTTTATTTGTATTTATATTTTAAAATTAATCAAACCAAATTCTATTTGATAAATTAACTAAAATAATAAAATCCAATGGAATTTGGTGGATGATATTATTTTTTATTTTCTAAACATCCAAATACAAAATTCAATTTATAAAGCGAATCATTCCACTTTTTGTTTTTTGTCTATTAAGAGCGTAGGAAGTGCAACGTATGTCAACTCGAGCCATCAACCAAATATGTTTTGCAACATATAGCAACCACGGATACATTTAAATTTTGAGTCGAGAATCGTGACCAACGAACACATAGATCAGCTGGTAAGATATCAGGCTATTATATCTTAACTAGAGGCCTCGAATTCAGATCTTGGATTCTCCATTAAAATGATACTTGTAATTTCGACAAAAAAAGAAAAGAAAAACTCCTTCGGAGTTCAGAATGCCACTTAGCCTTGTGAGAGCAACAGTCAATAATAATGTTTTCCCCCCACAGTAATTGCTTCAGGCAACTTGTGTCATGACGTTTCTTCGACTGGGAAGTTTGTTGTAGTACTCAAGAACAGATTCACTCATGTTTCACTAGTTGAATTTTTGCTGCGCCAGCCATCTTTCTGCACCCCAAAAATAAATTAATCAGTGTATTCTTAAATGTACAAATTATATGCTTGGATTTGATTTGATTGAAACCAAAGGAGCTTGAAAAGCCGGTTACACTCAAATCAAGGGCATCGCATCTGCCTATGGACAAACAGGGAAATACGTTAAACTCAGTGAAGATTGATTAACATTGATTATTAATAAGATTCTAAAAAAATATCCAAAACAATGAGCTAGGATCATGGACTCGATGCTCATTGACTTGTACCCATATCTTGCTACTCACTAAAATATGGGAACAAACAAATAAGAAAACGTTAGAGACGTGAGAGTACTGAGGAGGTGCTGGGGTTAATTAGCTATATAGAACGACGACGTTCTTTGAATCTTAATATAATTGAACAAGTTGAACGTAGCCCATCGTGTGATTTGTCGAATTCGATGCTCTTGGCTGGTTTTTTGTCTTGTAACCTTGGTCTATAAAGGTTTGTTTCACATGGCTCAATGTCAGTGGAGAGGCTGCATAGGACCAAATTTCCAAGTACTTCCCAACACTGATTTTGTGTTTGATGATCCATAAATAAGTATTGGTGCATTGTGCCTAGCTCTCTTATGCCATGGGATCTTTCAATGCATACACAGACTCAGTGCGGTCTTTAGACTCATTTTTATGTGAACAGCAAAACGGTCCTTCTCAAACACACTGGAAAAAGAAAGGGTCAACTTCAAATTGAATTTTACATTTCAACCTGGTCAAGTTAAAATGTTCCTTTTTTTTTAATTTGTCTTTTCAATTTCAATTTAATATGGTAAAAACCCAAAGCAATTAATGTTACCGTATCGTGTTGAAACTTGAATCGAGTCTTAAAAGGCAGGAAATGCGTAAAAACACACATTATAAAATTGGTAGGTTTTATGGTAAATCTCTTATGTTTGAATCTATCATAAACCATTTATTTATTTATTGTTGAATTAAATTATTTAATAAAAATGATAATCATCCAACGATTAATAATAGGAGGTTAATGGTGATCTAAACATAAAAATCCACCTTATAATTTTATTTTATATTATATATACTAATTTTGACGGAATACTTTTGGGAAGTACCAAATGTCTTCACTTGTCCAATAAAAGTTATATTGAGAACCATGAACGGAGTTATAAATTTTAGAGGAGGGGCCAAATTAATTGTTATATAGAAGCATATATCTAATGTATAAAACCATTGAAAAATTATAAGTTATCTACATATATTTAAGATCAACATAAATAATATATCACATATAATGATATACATATAAGATCAAGTACATGCCTAAGAGCTTTTTTACACACTCAATATATATGACTTTTTTTCAAGAAGAGGGGGGACTACTACTATCTATATGTAAGGAAAATGATAATTGTACTTATAAAAATATAATTAATTAATACATCATCTATCATTAAATATGATGTAAGTTGATAAGGTGTAGACGTCCTATAAGTCCAAATAATATTATCATATATATATATATATATATAATATTATGGAAAAGTGAAAATTTTGAGGAGGACAATGGCAACCCCAGGCGCACCGGGTTCCGCCTCTATATCCCTATGATTGATGCCAGGTGTATGTATACATATAGCATTGTAGTGTCCTTTGTCTCACTACACTACTCAAAACTTTTGTTTTCTTGTATCATATGTCCCAATATCTGCACTACAGCATGTATAATAGAATTAGAAACGCTACATATGTGCCCATACGAACTCATAGAATCATCAAATTGGGTTATTGCGCAGCTGTCATTCTCAACCATTCTATATTCTTTATTGGTAGGACATTAATGTGCCAATTTGATACTGGAAAAGAGTTTTTCTCATAATGTATATTCTGCTTATCAAGATCGCACACATATGTGAAGGAATAAGCAGGGTCATTTTAACATGGTCCTCCATATCTTCTGAGCCTTGTCATGATCCTCATATTTTTACTGTGAAATTACTAAATTGGCCTTCATTAAATTTAAAATTCCTTCTCCAACCCCTCACTTAACTTCTTCGGCCATCCTGTTTCAAAATCACCACTGCCGGAGGATTTGACCCCCATCTCACACCTATCATCGACTTCCTCTTGCCGCCACCACCACATCTCACTCTATTGTGGCCAAGGTCATGAACTAGCACCCTCAACCGCCGCATTGTACTCATCACAGTGCGACCCGCGCGACTCTTAGCTCGCATCGTTGCTATGAGACTCCACTTGCATGTTTCATGGACCAGACACAGTCGCTCCTTCCTCCTTCTCGCTATGGGTAGCTTCTTCACGACCCTTCTCTTTCACCAAGGATGGTCGTGTTTTGAGTTTTCTGAAAAGGGGGCTTAATTGGTTAATGGATTGATAAAAAGATTGCATTTTTTTCCTTTTGATTGAGATCAAGTTTTTCTTTTGATTCATTTTTATTCTCGGTGATGTTTGTTCTTTGGTTCCAATATCTAGCCTTCAGCACTGTTTTGGTTCAAAGATGTAGGTAGAAAAAATAAAACTATGGATGTGTGAGTGTATCATACTTGTTTTTTTATTCAGTGAGAGAAAAACAAGATCGATTCATAGGATATTATTATCTTTCTTTTTATTTATTTTTAGGATTTTTTTGTACAAAAATATACGAATGCAAAGTGAAGAAGGAAGCATGGCGCTTCATCTTCTACTCTCTCGCTTCTTCATGTCAATAATTTTAACTGCCCCATTTTCAATAAAACTAAAAATGCTCCCAATTTGAAAAAACAGATTACTACTATCCACTGCATCATGCTTATTTTGATATGCAATGTTTCTTCTATTTTGATTCAAATATTCACCAAAATAATAATAATAAAGATGCGCGTAAGGTAGTTGCCTTCCAAGATAGTCTAGGCAGTGCAAGGAAAGTGGGGATCCAGGAAGAGAAAACACCACAGGAGGGAGGGGAGAAGGATAAGTGATAGGAAGGATATTACAAATTATAATAAGGTTAATTTTGTAATTTAAAATATTGTCATTATATTCTATTATTTTATACAATTAGTATAATTTTTATATAATTATTATAACTTTAAATCTAACCTGTTTAAATAGGATTTAAAGGTAAGAAATGGTATATCATGCAAAGGTCCAAAAGATATGTCGGATCATTGTATCCTTACCCGTAAATCAATATAAAAGATCTACTAAATGCAGTGTAGGACCATTGATCAGATTTAATTAGCTACACCCATTTTAGCCAAGTAGTAAGCGTAAAAAGGCACGTGAAACTAATTAACTTACACACGCAACCAGCCAACCACCTACAATTACACACCCGTACCAGTCACCAAACGCAAATGGTCCTTACATGCATTATGTTCAAAGGCTCCTCAAAGTTCAAATTACTAAAACGTTATTTGCACTTACGGATTTGGACACAAACCACGAATTCCCAAGTGATTAGGAGGGAGAAAATAAAAGACATTTATAGAAGAAGAAAGATAAAGAAACGAATGATGAGGATTGTGTGGCTTTAAGGTCTAAAAAGAAAACTTGTATGCATGTACATATAATTCCTTTTATGTGTTAGTATATGAGTAATCCCAAGAACTAAGCATATGCTACACAAATTAACACACAAGCGACAGACCAGCATCCCATAATTAGCTAGCTCCATATAGTCCTTGTTATAGTTTGCCCCTGCAAATTTACACATGTAAATAGACCACGCACCTACATGCATGCCTATATTGCTTAATGCAATGTTTGGCTACACACAGACACACACACACAAAAACGCGTATATATATATATACGCCCTCCACGCAAAAACGTGTGTTATGATTACAACAAGAATAATATTAACATATGCTCCATCTTTGAATACCACATGTATCTAGCCACAAACGGATGCTGCATAAACCAAAACTGCCTTTCGAATCCAAAACGGCAAAAGCAGTCTCTCGATTTTTAGCGGAATTAAATTGAATAGCACTGCATTTATTCTCCATTTTGTAAATTGTCTAATTCTGATTGAGAAGGCGTAACCGCCAATCATCAGGGGACACATAAAGACGTATGCCATAGCTGGACTAATTAGAACCAGGTAACAAGCATTAAAACTCCCTTTTACAAATTGCAATCTTTTGTTGTCTTTTTTTTCGGTTTTTTTCTCATTTATTTCTTGCAATAAAACCAAACAGTCGGCTTCTTTGTTTTATGCACTGTTTTAGCATTTCGGGTAATTATTATTTGGGTGGATGGGGCTTTTCATTAGGGCCGGACTTGGCCCATGACTTTACAAATTAATGCCTCTTTTATATTTTATTTAATTTTGTTCGTTTATTTGTTTAGAAAATTTGACAAAATAAAGGTCAAGGCTTCAATAGCGAGCTATGCTTGTCTTATTTAACGCGGCAGCAAAATATCTATGGCTAAAAGTTAATTTTGTATCTTTCTAGAATTAATATTTCTTTTGTAAACTTGGTAAGGAGTATGTAATCTCTAATTTGAATTCTTGTGTATAACCCAGCTTAGATAGTTCCCTTGCTATTGGAGCTACCTCATAAACAGCAAGTAAAGCAAACAGAGTCATATAATCCACTTGAATTATACTAATAGCTATCGCTAAGCACAAAAACCAAAAGAAAAACAAGAGAGTACTTTGGACTTAACCATCCTTTTTATTCCAATTATCAGCTGATACATGCCAAAGTTCCAAAACTTTCTTCTGGCTTTTTAAAACATTTGTACCTGTAGAGGAGGCTTGTTTGTTTGGTTTAGCATAAACGGCCAAAAAGAAACAAGTCGTTATTGTTATGAGTTATGAATCCTCTTTGGTCGATGAAGCTGTAAGTTACAGTAGTCCACCATAATGAATTGATGCAAATTACTGCTGCTTTCACTTTTTTAAAATATTCAATATAAAATTATGATTATTTTTATACCATTTGTCTTTTTTTCAGATATCTAATTATATATTATTATGTTATTTAAATTATTTGACTGAAAGATTGGATTTGGGTTCCAAAAGAAAATATGATCTGAAAATTGGCAGAATTTGTCTAACCCAAATTGACTCATCCTTAGTGCACCTCTAGTGGCCACTAACATCTTTCCTTTTATGTTGAGTGAAATTAGAATCTTTTTGGTGCCATTACTATAAGTGAACTAACTCATTTTGACTTTTTATTATCACCTTGGATGATTTGGGTTGGCTTGTTTTAATTGCCCTACTTATTGCAACGTCACAATACTCTTTCAATTGAAGAAGGTAAAATATGAGATAAGAAAGAATTGCTATTTTAGACTAAATATGTGTGATGTATAAAATTTAATATTCTGCCTCAACAAACATTACAAAGATCAAATGGTTAAAAAATGTTGATAAATGAAAATGTCAAGGAATATTAGCACGTATGTTTCACATTCACATATGTAATAAATACCAAAAGTATTTGGCTAATACACATGTAACCAAGACATTCTTTATTTAATTAGAAAAATATATTTTGAATTTGGAAAGCGATAATGACAAGTAACACTTTTAAGTTTGACTTAATGAGTTACAAGCCACTCAACAGCTCATAACATTTGAAGTGAATTTCAAAAGATATTTTGTCATACCAAAGTTGTGAATAAAAATAGGAAAAATTTTTAGAGTATAAAAAAGTGTTTGAACATTATAACTTTTTGATCAAAATCAGGATATTGGTAGTAATGATTAATTCTCTCGTTGAGCTCTTCTGAAAAGGTAATGGAACCAGAAACACTCATTCCCAGGTAGAGGTCAAACCCAGACCACATGGTTAAGGGACAAGGTGAGCTGCCACACGCCACATCTCGTGGTTGTCTGAACATTATAACCTATGAAGTATAACACACATGGATACGAACACGAAAACACATTTAACTCAAAAAATTACAAGCGGACACGGCATATATATATATAATTGTTTTATTTTGTCGTATGATTTTTTTTGTCTTTTTTTTTTTTTATCGTGTTTGTATAATTCATTTTATCTAATTAATTATTCTTTTTATTTTTTTGATCAACTGAAGAATTTTTAAAATGACCAAACTAATTTTTTGGTATCCGGTGCGTGTCCAAATTTAAGAAAATTATTTTTTTTAATTGGTCGCTTGTGGACGTGTGTCCAATCCGTGTCGTGTGAATGTCGTATTCGAAACGTATTTGACATACGGATACATCAAATCAATGTTTCCGTGCTTGTTCGATTATAACTAATCAACGGTTGTTTGAAAAAGTGTCACTAACCATAAACTTGTGTGTCACTCCAAAATTTTCTGCAACTCATCCTCGAAATAAAAATAAGACCTTTAGCCATAAACTCTGCCACCCAATCACCCATATATCTTAAGGTAATTCCCTCACAATCACTATGCGGGGAAGATTAAAACAACTAGCATCAACATTCAGTTTCACATATCCCAGTGTAACTAGGCACCACTACTTTGATTCGCACCTTTGCTCCAAAACCAACAAGAAATGTTCATACTCATAACAAGATTAAATGATATTGTACATCATGACTAGCTTGATACTCCAAGGTTCCAACTCCACACATTTACGAAAATCATGTTTAAAAAATTAATGGTAGATTATCATTTTTTTCTGATAAAAATTTAGGTTAAGGAGAAGAGGCCTATGTCTTATCCAAAGAAAGTTAAGCTTTTAAAACATAATTTTCTTTTTCAATAAGTTACAAGATGTATAACAGAAAAATACATTCTTTAAGGAATGAAAAATGTGATTATTTTTCTCAATAATTTTTGTACTTCCAGTCCAAAAAATACATTAGATTTTTATATTTTTACCTCAATTATTGTATATACCCCCTATGTTGCAAGGAGTATTGTACAAAGTCCTAAAAAATTATACTCTTGCATTGAAAAGCTACAATATTGGCATTGAGTGTTTGTAATCGGGATTAATTTTAATATATTATTAATGTAAAAGAATTTTACATTATCATGCACTCATATATGTCATTTTGTGTTTACTTGTGTGGGATTTTTGTGGTAGTTGATATGAGAATTTAAAACCTTTTTGGATGTAACAATACTATGGGTAGATGGTTGTATAAAATATTTTTACGTTGATAGTGGATCATCAAAATTAAATTCCTTGTTACCATTAATATTTGTAACAAAAACAACTTTTGAATCCTTGACTCTAACATTTTTATCAAGTAAACCGTCACTTTAGTCCTTGATATTAGTAGTCAACTACAAATTGGTTATAATTTGGAAATCACTCCAAGATCCTCAAAATTGTCAAGAGTCGGTCAAGTTAGAAGCTAGTCAATTGATGTTGAGCGAATGACTTACAAGGATGAAAAACTAACTTGACTATTTTTTGTAAAACTTCAAAAAAGGATCTTGAAAAATATTTCAAAATTTCAAAAAAGGATTTAGAGTTTGTTGCCAACTTTAAGAGCTAATTTGGTTGGTCTTTTTTTATCTTAAAAGGTTACTTTTTTAAAGGTAGTAGTATTCCTTTAAAAGGAGAGGAATACCCAAGTGAATTTTTTATTATTATTTTTTTACATCATCCACATTTTTTAAAGGAAAAAAAAAAACGAAAGAGTGTGTCTTGGATAAGGGAAAAAGCATTTTCCTCTCTTGGACTATGTACAATATACATTTTATCTCCAAAATTTTGAAGATGTGTGAATTGACCTCTTAACATTTTTTAACCAAGTAAATCGACACTTCTGTTAAACTTCTCATCTATTATTAACGAAAGTAACATACATTGGAGAAAATTTAATATAACAGGTTGCATGTTATTTTGATGCTTAGGAACTAAAGTTCACATAACATATAGTTTAGGGAGAAAAAAATTTTCAATAATAGAAGAACTAGAATGCATATTAAAAAAGGTTCAAGGATCGATATGTGTCTTCATAAAATTATATGAATAAAGTCTATATGACCTGCTGCTCATAGAGTAAAATGTGTTTTTTTTTTCTTTGTTAGAGGATATAATTGTAATTTAAAATTAGTTTGGGTTAGTTTAGTTAATTATATATTAGTTAGTAGTTTGTTATGCTCCTTATCTATATAAGAATGTTTGCACTTATATTACTTCACATACATATAAGATGATATTTCATATAACTTTTATTTTAGTGTGGGTTAAACTTAATAATATAGAGGGGACAATATATATATATATATACTTCTATAAAAATTTTGAAACTTTGATGCCCCTTCTTCTGTATAAATAGATCCGTCCCTTTACCTTAATTATTAGTGAAGTTTCTCATTCCAATATTCTTTAATTATTGCTCTATTTTTCTTATCACCATAAATTTCAATATGGTATCTGACCCAGGTTCACCCACCATGAGTTTTTCTTACCGATGTCCTATCCCAAAGTTTATAGAACTCATTTTCTATTATTTTCCTTCATTTTCTTGTCTTTTATTTTCTCCCAAACACCATCAAATTCCTAAATCCCAAAATAATATCAGTTCTTCAATTCAGTTCTTTTCCATTTCTTCAGAAAATCAATCAAAATCCTTGTTTTCTGTCGGCTTTGCTTCGTTGATCGTGTCTTGGTTCACCACCGTCACTCTTGGACTCGATTTTTCGACGCGGTGGTTTGTTCCTCTGTTTGCATCCGTGATCTTTCTTGCTCGCTGGATCTGCTTCATCTCAGCCTTGGCTGATCCCTTAGATTATGTATTTCTCTCGTTTTATTCAAAACCATATAGAGATAAGGTAATAAAAATGTTCTTTCTATATGCATCGCATTTCATCTACCTCACGGTTTCCATTTTTTCAGTGAAGATCGTTTAGCAAGAGTCATATGGGCACGTTAATTTGGCATATCTCGAAGCAACAGTGAGCAGAAAACACCCAGAGACGTACAGAATCGAATTGTAAATGGCGACGAATTCTAGGTTGCCCGCCACGTTGAGTTCAACCTGTAGCTGTTAAAAGTAAAATATAAATATCATTTCACAACAACAAAGAAATGAAAGATAAGAAAAAAAAAAAACCGAAACATTAAAAACATTTTCACTGTTACAAAGAATTTATTCACCCACACGCATGACACACCCACCACCCTCCACTAGCCAGCGAAAAATGAAGTGTTTCCAGTCCATGAGAATCACATTACCACATTTACCCTCTCGCGTTTTCACTTAATCACTTGCCCCCATTGATTTGGCATGACACAAGGGGAAAAAGCCGAATGTGGAGAAAGAACTCCCCTTTGATTAGTCAAACTATTTTGACAGATAAATGTTAAAAGGACCCCGGGTATCTTGGTCTCACGTGACTGCCATCACAGTATTCGAGACCGTGGCGTATGATTACTCAGCATACTCTCCACCGTCCGATGCAAAGATCCTTTTCCATGGGTCTCACCCGGGCAACGTGTCAAAATCTCAGCGATGCGGCGCGTCGAAGAGTCATGCCTGTTTCACCACCGGCTACATAATAAAACTTCTTCCCCATTTCATCAATTTCTTTGAAAGAGAAAAAATAAAAAGGAAAATTCCTAAAAAGCCAAAGAAGTAAAGTGGGAGAAAATGAAAAGAGGAATACTAATAGAGCAGGTCTAATGCAGAAAGCATTGAAAATTGAATTAATTTTAATTTATTAGGAGTGTGATATTTGCAATTCTTTTTCCGGTTTCGGCTGATGGATCCTATAAAACTACGAGTTCGGTGTTTCGGTCTCCTCAGCAACTGAACTCTCTGTTTTTCAGACCCTTACTTACTACTGCTCATTCAACCACACACCAATACCCGATAGCCCTCTTCACTCTGCTGAAGAATCTGCATCTTTTGTGTGCCTTCCGTTCTAGCCTTCTCTCTCTATCTATCTCTTCCCGCTTTGAATCGGAAGGTTTCTTTCCCTTTCAAGTGCTCCACCCCAGAAGAAGCTTCAAGGAAAGTCGCCGCTACACACAGCCACACCCCTCCACAACACCAACACCATCATCATCATCATCATCCTCACCCCCTCGTTCCAATAATAATTCCTTTTCAGCTTCTCTTTTAAGCCCCCAGTTGAAGAAACAACACACACAGAGTCCCATGCTGCTGTTGTTGTTGTTGTTGTTGTTTCCTTTCTCACAAAAAGCTCCACTTTTCTCTTTATTCCCATCACTCTCTTCCATTTCCATCAACCCCTTCTTCCGTTTTTAATATTTATTGCTCCCACCCCTTTCTCTTTTTCTCTCCATCAACCTTTTCATGTCTTTATGCGTAACATTTCACCACAAAAAACCTTTACTCTGCCCATCATCCTGATAAAGCCTCTCCTTCAATCTTCTCCCTCAAGGCTCCTTTTATTCCAAAAGCCGGCCCTATTTGTTCCCTCACCCTTCTCTTCACCATGAAGAACAACAACAGCTACAACGACATCATCATGGAACAGAGTATCCTATGCAAATACACTGTCCACCACAGCGTCACCAACAAGTTCACCAAAACACCGTCAAACAAGAAGCCCTCTCCAGAGCCAAGAACACTGCGCATATCCTTCACCGATCCAGACGCCACTGACTCCTCCAGCGACGAAGAAGCCCAAACCTACCCTTCCCGCAAGAGAGTCAAGCGATACATCAACCGCATTCAAATCGAAACCGCCTCCAAAAACGGCGCCTGTTCAAGGAAGAGTCCAGCCGGAGCTGCCGTTCCCAGCCGCCGGCCGGCGAAGGCTCCGGCTCCGGCGACCACTACAAACAACGGCGTGAGGAAGTTCCGCGGCGTGAGGCAGAGGCCGTGGGGAAAATGGGCGGCGGAGATTCGAGACCCGGCGAAAAGGGTGAGAGTCTGGTTGGGAACCTACGAAACCGCTGAAGAAGCTGCCATGGTTTACGACAATGCCGCAATTCAGATTCGCGGCCCCAACGCTCTCACTAACTTCATCACGCCGCCGCAGAGGAGGGAAGAAGCAGAGCAAAAACCGCCGCAGAAGGAAGAAATGAAGGTGGTTGTGACGGCAGAAGCTTCCGGTTCCAGCTACGATTCCGGCGACGACAGGTCCGTCAACCTCTACTCCCCAACCTCTGTTCTCCAATTCAGGAGCAGCGAAACGGAAGAGTCAAAGAAACTGGCTGAACCGGAAGAAGTGAGTGACGTTTCGGTCTCAGTAATGGGAGAGTTGTTCGGAGAGTGTCAAGGGGAGACGAGTTTGTTCGACGAGGGCGGTGAGTTCTCCCGGTTGGACAGCATTATGCCTGTTTGGGATGACGTGTTCGATTTCCAGACGCCGCAGTACTACCCTGCTGTGTTGTTCGAGGAGGAGCAGCAGCAGCAGCAACTACAGATGTTGGGCGAAACGACGCCGTTTTGCTCCTCGGACGAGGATTTCAGTGACAGCAGCATCGTCCTTGCTGATTCCCTCATCGATTTTGATAAGGCTTGCTCTCCATCTAGCTTGCGCCAGGTGGACGATGATTACTTCCAAGACATTTTGTTGGGCTCTGATCCTCTGGTGGTTCTATGAGAGTGTGTGGTTCGGCAATGGACAAAAACAAAAGCTGAGGTTCTGCTTGCTGCCGTCGAAGTTGCCCTGCCCGTTTCACGGCAGATTTTGGTTCCGGTGGCAGATTAAAAAAATAAATAAATCTCAAAAGAAAAAGAAAAAAGAAAAAATCGGATTAGTTTTTTATTTTATTTATTTATGGTTTAAATATTACTAGTTTTAATTTGCATATTATTATTTATTTGTTTTAGATGCTCCGTTATAAGTGGCTGACGGGGGAAGAGTTAAGTGAATCATCAGTGGAAGTTTTGTTTAGATTTTGCTTCTTAGAATACATCCTTTGCCTAATAATCAGCTAGGGTGGTTGAGAATGTGTAATATATGTTGTCCAGATGTTAATCCAAGTGTATTTGAGTTCCTTCCCAATTCGATTTTGATTTCCTTTTCTTTTGGAAGACTAACTGTTTTCTCGTTGAATAAAAACCAAATTTGCATCTTAATTTGATTCGGAAAAATAAGAAAAAGGAAAATTGTGAACGAACGTGTGGTTGTGAGTTTGTGCGTGTGAATATGGCGATCGGCGTCGCAGGCGTTGATTGCGGTGGTGGCCGGTCAGTCGGTCGTGTTGGGGTCCAGAGCGGTGAGTTAGAGGGTAGTGTATGTGAATTCGAGACTTTAGTTAATTACTTTTGTATTTTAAATATATTATTTAAATGTCTAGAGCGTTATGTATTACACGCGGGGTAGGACATAAAAGAGAAAAATCTCGGGCGCTTTTGGTGCGAGTGCCATTCCATGCCGCAAAGCAAAGTTTCTACAAAAGATCAAAAAACAAGTGCGTGCATGTGTAGTGTGCAATGTGTAAACCAAAAGGTGAACTCAAGAAGAGAGTATTTGGTTGTCGATCGGGATTAGACTTTTTTCTCTTTTCCTTTGAAAGACACTTAATTAGGCTTCCGGCCACAAGGACTAATAAATAGAATTGAGAGTTTGTCAAGCTCTAATTCCTTGCCTTGTCATTCACTTTAATGTTACAATTAGCTAGTAGTACTACTTTAAATGTTAATTAATTAACTCGCTGGTTGTTACATTTTGACCTCTATGTTTTGACTACCTTCAACTCATAAGTTACATTTCCATGGACCTTTGCCTTCCTTTAAGATTAATGATTCTGTTCTCTAATTAATATAGTCTTCAAATGAAATTTTTCAAATTTTACTTTCATTTATTTCACAAAATTAATAAGTAGAAAATTACAATCACGGATTCACCAATTAAAATATAGGGTGAAAAATCCATTTTTTTTTTTTTTGCAGTTTGAGTGTATTTTAATGGTTAGTGGCAACACCACCAACTGAATATGAATTGAATTGCAGAACTAGTGCATTTTTTTTATTTTATTGGCAGAACAGAACTAGTGCATTTAAATGATTTCAAAAGTCGAATATTTAATCATTTTTTATTCCTTTGCAATGGTTCTTTTATGAACACAGTTTCGGTTTTTAATTTGAATTACCATTTTTTAACTTAGACGTTTACAAACTTGGGTTAATTGTAAAAAATATGGTTACAAACTTGTATAAACTTTTTTATATATAAACAATGTGTATGTTGTTTTATTCGTATTATTTTTACTCAATATTAAGGTAGCTTTCCGTAAAGTGATTAATTACAAAAAAAATAATGTACCAAAAAAATTTACAGGAATAGGTTTTGATCCTAATTAAGCATATTTTGCTCCAGCAATTATTTTTTAAAAATTACTTTAAGGTAGCGTTACAAAATAAAACCTTTATCCTTTCTAAATCCTTTACCTTTACTAGATCATACTCTTTCGGTCAAACCATAAAATCTGAACAAATATGGTTGAAAAGTCAGCTTAAACAAGTTGGCCAAAGAATGATGGAATGATGGATCCTATGTTTCTACTACTCCTTTTCAATTCACATCCAGATGACATGACATAAATGGGAGATGAATCCGAATGACATGACACAAAATCGGACGATGAAGGTAACTAATGATACGAAAGTAACCGTGCTATTTTTCTATTTAATAGAATCCATTAGTAAAGGGAAAGTATTTTTCTCATATTAAAATTATAAATGTAATAAAAGAAACTACTTGTAGAGAAGAAAAAAACTTGAGCGCAGCTTGTGTACTGGGCAAAAGAGGAAGCTTGATATTGACACAGTTGAAGATTCCTTGTATCTGTACGTATACTGCTGCTTTCGATGGTTGAATTGTTTCTTTGCATTCATTTCCTAAAAGAAAACATGATTTAAGGAATTATTTATTATACCTATATACTCCCAGGATAAATTATACAAGAAAATAAATATATTTTTTATTTCAAAAGTATAATACCTCCATATCTACATAAAAAAGAAGTGGAAAAGATGTTTGTTGGTTTCTTAACATCATTTGATAGAATAAACATATCAATTAGTGTAAGTTTTGGTAAACGCATAATAATTATTTAATATATTCCTCATGTTTTGAAATTTAAATTGATTAAAAAATATTTTATTTTAATTTATCTTCCATTTTAAAAATTAATAATGCATTAATCATTTTTATAATTTTCCCAATCTCTTAATAATTTGAATACAAAACATGAGAGAGAGTATTCATGAAATAATTGCGTTTGAAGTATTGTAGTAAAAATATAGTTATTCAAATGTGGTAATTATTTTTTGAAATTAAAACTATTTAATATTTTTCTTGAGAAAAAGGAGTAACCCTCACACAATTTTAAGATTATTAAATTTCAGTTTTCTACCGTTTTCCATTAAGAATTATTTCTTTCAGATAAAGAAACCTTAAAAAAAATACTAACAAGGGTATATTGGAGATAGTATGTGTGATAATATATGAATAATTACAGGTACAAAATTTTACATTAAAAATGCATCAAAATTTAACTCTTACCTAGGGATGGAGCCTCATGTTGCTCAAGGAGAGCAGTGGCTCCCCCTAAGATTTCCACTTCTTTTATAAAGTTTTTATTTTTTAATTTGGTCCCTTCAAAAAATATTTATTCAGATTCTTCTTATCAAAATTTTTATTTAATCAAATATCCAAATATTATAATAGGCATTATATTATATATATGTATATATACATTTGTGTGTTTTTTTAAAAAAAATTGATGTTCAAACATTTATTTCGTTTATATATGTATTTTATTTAAATTTTTAAATAAGAATAAAATTTACAAGATATATATATTTTTTATTCCGTCCCTTCTCTTACCTTAGATATGCATTTTAAAATTATTTCAATTGGAGATAAGTTCAGTACATTAATGTTAATTAGGAAATACGATTTTTTTTAAGTGAGGATTCGGTTAGTTTCAATGATTTCGTTTTAATGGGTGGGTGGTTTGCTGTTTGCATTTCAGCATTTGTCTAAGGGTTTTTGCAGGGATGGTAGATCACATAGTGGTCCTATTTGAACACCTAAAAAATGAATATATATTGGGACATACACTTAATAATCATTGAATGTGATGTGATGAATGGAGTATATGAGTTCACTTTTTGGTTATTAAATGGATTTTCTAATAAATATATATTTTTTTAGTGTTTGAATAATATTTTTGTAGATCGCTAAACCACTCTACTCTGCATTCGCGATTCCATT
This sequence comes from Dalbergia oliveri, assembly GCA_030441495.1. Lineage (NCBI taxonomy): Eukaryota > Viridiplantae > Streptophyta > Magnoliopsida > Fabales > Fabaceae > Dalbergia > Dalbergia oliveri. The sequence continues at coordinate 9,494,321 of JAMLFY010000003.1, read as the reverse complement.
GTCATTTTCCTTTGTCTTAAACATAGTTATAAAAACTGGTTCAAGGTTAAAGGAAAATGATGAACCAGTATGAAACCTATCCAAGCTACTATTTGAATCAGTCTCATTAAACCATAATTCGGTTCGACTTGTTGGTTGAATTGGATTTGTCGGTCTTTTTTATTTTTTTGCTAAATGATGTTTTTTAAACCTTAGAAAAATTTAAATTTGATTTATAGAAAAATATAGTAACTTTGTTTGTATTCTCATGACTTGTGAGTTTGTGATGTAAAACTTTGTGAGTTTACTTGTGCCATTATGTTTTGAACTTGTCAATTGTGATTCGTGATTATGAAATATGAACAATATTTAGGAATTTACGTTTTTGTACTTGGACCCTTAAAAAATGTCAAATTATTAATTAGTTGTTATTTTATTGTATTTTATTAAAACAATTAATATATTTTTTTGTATAAATCCGATTCAACTGTAACAATTCAACCATACCCTGTTTGACTTAACGATGAATAGGTTGAGTCTAATAACTATGGTTTTAAACGAGGGATATATCTAATCTTACAAGTAAAGTGTCACTTTGGTCTTGAAATTATAAGTGTGATTCACTTTAGTCCCTAAATTTAAAATTAACTATTTAGTCCTTAAAATTGCATTCCATATGCCACTTTAGTCCCTGGTAAACAATCGTTACATTTTACTGACGTAACACTTTAAGTAACATGTGACATGCACACGTGGTATGCCAAACTTAACATGTCAACAAAATGTAACGATTGTTTAACGATTATTTGACTAGAGATTAAAGTGACGTATGAAATGCAATTTTAAACTAAAGAATTAATATCGAAATTTTAGGACTAAAGTGAAACATTTATAATTTCAGAACCAAAGTGACACTTTCATCTTAATCTTACTATTTATGTGGGTAAATTACAAGTTATAATTGCTGATCATGAAAAATCATGCGAGTGACTCCTCATTCAATAAATTTGTATAATATTTATTTTACCCACGAACTCTGCACTATATATGTCGTTACTGATTAAATATAGATATTAATTTAAAATTACATTGACTGCTCAAGCGTCTTATGCTTTTAAACAAAAATTCCTATTTTTTTTAAATAATGTAGAGCACTCCCTCTTATTAATTTTTTCTCATCTCTCAACTTCTTGTGCACGTACATTGCAACACAACATAAAGGAATCATTTTTTCTCTCTTGCAGGCAATATCCCTTATGCAATTTGCATTGAGAGAAACTTATACTATGTTTTGGTCATAGGAAAGAAGTTAAATATCAGTGTCGTGGCTACAGCGGTGTGCGTGGTGGGAGAGAGGCCATGTCTCGTGAGATTATTGTGAGCATCAAAGTAATTAAATGCTTGACTATTACTCCACAACACATGTGCATATAGATATCTATAGGTAGATAGATATGGAAGGAACAGAATCAAAACAAAAGGGAATTGGGGATAAGCGTCAGCAAATGATTATGTCGCGACTCGGAAGCAACATTACAACTCCATCTGTTCAACATGTATGCATGGTACAATTCAAATTGGCGTTATCATTAGCCTCACGCTCTCCATCTGCTATACTCCACTCGCTCACCTGACGCTTATAAACATCTTTCTACATATATTTTCTCCTAGAGAGATCCATTAATATCATAATTGTGTTTTCAACTTGATGGGTTCATTAATTTAATGAGTGTAGATATGAATTAGATAGTTTTAGAGGCACTGTGTTTTCCATTATAAAGGGGAGAGTCCCTTCCAAATTCCGATTAAAACACTATTAGAACGGCTACTTATTTGATCCGTGAAGTGTTTCCTCTCCCCTGCTTCTAAGGCTGAGCACTAACTAGTAGTTAAGACTGTAAATCAGTTGGAGAATTTTCATATCAATTCATGCCATTATACACTGTGTTCGCATGTATCTTAAAGGATAAAACAATCAATTAGAAGGATATTTTCAAACCTTTTTCATTTGGTAGTGATATGTGTTCAAATCTTATTAGTAACTAAAAAGACAACCACATGTTACATGTAGAAGGAAAAGAGTCAAAGTCAACAGAGTACAGTTTTTCTTTTATTTTATTTTATTTGTTTTTCGGTTCTACAAGTTGTTAAATGGGCTCCATATGCTTATGCACCTGCTCAAATCTTACATGAGCTTGTGTTGTGTGTGTGTGTGTGTGGATACAATCGAAAGCTTTTCCCCACAATTGTGGCTGGTTATGGAGAGGTTGGGCTATCTACTGTCTACATATGATACATATGCATACATTTATGCGCTGCTTGTTTTTGATGGAGTGTCCCATGGCATGTGAAATCTCTGAAAGTTGCCACCTGCGGGCTCTCATTTGGGTTGCATCAACGCATTGGTCTCTTAAGTAAATGGGAGCGGCACCACTCAATTTTCATTTTGTCCACCAAGTAGCTGGAATGCTTCACAGTTACATCGCCGTAAAGTAGTAGGGAATAAAATGCTAGACAACTAAAACTTTATCGAAAATTTTATAGTCAGAATGACCTGATATGTTTGCTGATTTTTTTACATTAATAATTGAGTTATACCATTTTATTTTATATAATTATTGCATATTATGATTAATATTGTGAAAAATTCTGTCAAGCAATATATATTCAATAGAAAACTCGGTCCACAAATAATTAAGTAGACGGTCAGATATAGTAAAATATTATTTGCTTTCGTTGGAAATGTTAATTTTGTATTTGTGTCCTTTCCATTATTCTTTGATTTCTGTTTGTTTTAATTTTATCATTTTTCATGGTCAAATTTTAATTTAATCATTCAAACTCATGTGTTTCTAAGCTAATAAGATTGGTTTAGTAGTAAGAGATTTGAGTAGTATGTATGAGGTCTTAAGTTTAGATCTTATTACAAATAATATAATTTTGTCAAAAGTACCAAAAAAAAAAAACTCATCCATCTCCAATATTATCGATCTTAGTTTAGCTGTTTCGTGCAATTACTGTTTAATTTATGATAAAGAGTGAAAAAAAAAAAACTGCTTTGGTTACAATGTAATTTGCGTCCATTTCAATTTATTTCAATAGATTGATATATGGTTCCTTTACAAAATTAAAGCACAATATTTTGAAAATTTTTACGACAGTAATTTTAAATTTCTAATTGTACTTTTTTAATTAAATTATAAATCTTTCTGCCATTTAGTTGTAATTGTATTTGCTTATTAGAGGACAAGAAGACCTTCATTTTAATCTATAATACTAATATTTAGACTTTATGAGGAAAAGTTTTTGACGTGTTGCAACAAGAATAATTTAGGACCCACAATTTTTATGAAGTTAATTTCTAATTATATTTTTGAAAAATAAAACTGTAATTATTACATATTATTAGAATATCATTGATAATCATCAGCATTTAATAGTAAGATTGTAATAGAAAAATTAAATATCTTTAAAACTTATCACTATTTAATTAAATATTTAAATATTTTTACTATCATTTAAATAATAAACATAATAATTTGTTTATTTTAAATATCATCATCAAACTCTTCTATTTTTTAAATTTTTTAAATATTTTATCTATTATTGATAAAAAACAATATTGATCATAAATAAATATATAAAAATAAATTAGGAGATACCAGCTACAAATCATTACACTTGCTACATAATGTGAAAAATAATCTACCATTATAATATTTGAGAGTCATCTATAATCTATAATACAAATATTTCTCACCCTTATGAGGAAAAGTTTTCCACGTGTCGCAATAAGAATAATTTTAAGCCCACAATTTTTAAGAAGTTAATTTTTATTTATATATTTGAAAAATAAAACTGCAATTATTGCATATTATTAGAATATCATTGATAATCATCAACATTTAATAGTAATATTGTAATACAAAAATTAAATATCTTTAAAACTTAAGCTATTTAATTAAATATTTAAATATTTGTACTATCATTTGAATAATAAACATAATAATTTATTTATTTTAAATCTCATCATCAATCTCTTCTATCTTTTTGAATTTTTTAAATATTTTACCTATTATTGAGGAAAAAAATATGGGTCATAAATAAATATATAAAAACAAATAAGGAGATACCAGCTAAAAACCTTTACACTTACTACATGATGTGAAAAATAATCTACTATTATAATATTTTAGAGTAATCTATAATCTATCTATAATACTAATATTCAGACTCTTATGAGAGAAAGTTTTCACATGTCGCAACAAGAATAATTTTTGGCCCAATTTTTAAGAAGTTAATTTTTTATTATATTTTTAAAAAATAAAACTGTAATTATTACATATTATTAGAATATCATTGATAATCATTAGTATTTAATAGTAAGATTGTAATACAAAAGTTAAATATCTTTAAAACTTATCACTATTTAATTAAATATTTAAATATTTGTACTATCATTTGAATAATAAACATAATAATTTATTTATTTTAAATCTCATCATCAATCTCTTCTATTTTTTTAAATTTTTTAAATATTTTATCTATTATTGATATAAAAAGGGTCATAAATAAATATATAAAAATAAATAAGGAGATACCAGCTAAAAACCATTACACTTGCTACATGATATGAAAATTAATCTACTATTATAATATTTGAAAGTCATCTATAATCTATATCTATAATACTAATATTCCAGACTCTTGTGAGCGAAAATTTTTCACATGTCTTAACAAGAATAATTTAGTGCCCACAATTTTTATGAAGTTAATTTCTAATTATATTTTTGAAAAATAAAACTACAATTATTACATATTATTAGAATATCCTTGATAATCATCAGCATTTAATAGTAAGATTGTAATACAAAAATTAAATATCTTTAAAACTTATCACTATTTAATTAAATATTTAAATATTTGTACTATCATTTAAATAATAAACATAATAATTTATTTATTTTAAATCTCATCATCAATCTCTTCTATTTTTTAAATTTTTTAAATATTTTATCTATTATTAATAAAAAAAAGTGTCATAAATAAATATATAAAAATAAATAAGGAGATACCAGCTAAAAACTATTATACTTGCTACATGATGTGAAAATTTATCTATTATTATAATATTTGAGAGTCACCTATAATCTATATCTATAATATTAATATTCCTGACTCTTATGAGAGAAAGTTTTCCACGTGTCTTAACAAGAATAATTTAGTACCCACAATTTTTATGAAGTTAATTTCTAATTATATTTTTTAAAAATAAAACTACAATTATTACATATTATTAGAATATCCCTAATAATCATCAGCATTTAATAGTAAGATTATAATACAAAAATTAAATATCTTTAAAACTTATCACTATTTAATCAAATATTTAAATATTCGTACTATGTAACGCCTACGACGGGAGTGAGTATGCGAGAAACAAGGAGTGACTTGCCTAAGCGGAGTGTACATGAATGAACTATTGAATGAGAGGATCTAGTTCTATAGGTATGAGACTATACAGTTAAAAAAAGCTTATATGAATTGATTGGTACTATCTATGCCACAAAGATGCATCTTTATTTTCAGTAACCTATTACGAAAGAACTCAGTTAAATGTGCTTGACTTTGGGTAATTTTGGGATCGGTGACCTCCTGGAAGTTTTTCCACGAATTTCTAAGAAGCGTGTAAGTGAGAACAAAACACGTTAAAAAGACCTGTTAATTTGTGAAGTCGATAATTCATAAAGTAGCAGGGATGTTACATACTATCATTTAAATAATAAACATAATAATTTATTTATTTCAAAATTTTAATTCATTGTAATTAAAATTTAAATATTTGTCCAAATGATGCATCATACAATTTGATAAGCAAATCTTCATCTAAAATATATTTTAAAAAAAATGTTAAGCCTCGCTCTCTCTCTCTCTCTCTCTATATATATATATATATATATATATATAATATTTAGGAATATTAAATAATAATTGTAATGTCAGGTATTATTTTTTGGTAATTTTAAATTTTTTAGAAAAAAATTTCTCTCGCCAAAAGTAAAAATACATTTAACGACGCATATTCTGATATAAAATTTAAATCTTCTTTAAATTAATTCATATTATTTTACAATTTATCTATAATTGTAATAATAATAATATCATAATAATTTATATTTCCTACAATTACTCAGTCACTATCAATACCTATCATTCTATGATTCATCAATAATACAAACTCAAATAATAATTCTTTTTTTTTGTATTTGCAACTAATAGAATGGTCATTTCTTTATTATATACAATAATATAATTAGTATTAATTTGTAGAGTAATATAATATTAATTAATCTATTAATATGGTTTCCCATATCAGTTCTAACAATGAGTCATACTAATTTCATATTAGAATTCTTCACTTATAGAATATACTAAGTTATAAAAATTCAAAGTTCTATATCTATTGAGAGAAATGGGAAAAAGACAATTTTCAATGTCATCAAAATTGATAAGGATAAGTAGTACACCTTATTTTAATTTACAATAATTTTTACCACCATCAGTTCTACATTTTTTCTCTTTATTATCATGTTTATATTTTTTATCTTTTGTTATATATTTAATATTTTTCTTTGGTTTAGGTGTTTATTTTTTTTAAGTTCATAATCACATTTGAATTATCTTTACCTATTGTTTTAGAAGCTTTAAAATAGTTCGAGATTAGATGAACAAGTTATGTGATAAAGAAACATCCTTCAATAAACACATTGAATTGTACAAGTTATTCCAAGAAGAATATTATAGTTAAGAAGGACATTGATTTGGCTATAAATGATATGACTAATTCCATATGGTAATGAAGTTTGAAAGCATAGGATTATAATTTTTTTGGATTCATGCTAAAACAATATGAATGACGTAGCTACTAGATATGTTGATGGTTAGTATAGGTAGTTTTAATGGTATAGGTTTCTAAAATATTGGAGATTATATATGAATATATATTGGTTATGAATACTAATGATTTTATTGGAATATAATAGTCTTTGTATGAACTTATTAATATATTTCAATAAAAAAATCCAATGTACAAAATATTTATGATTATGTTTTCAATTAAGGGTTGCTAATTCAAAATTTAAATCAAGATTGTAAAGCTCAATTCCATTTTTTATCTTTATATAATATTATTGTATTAAATTTTTTTAATCTTGGATTTAATTAATTTGAATTTAGTTACACAATTTTATTGTCTCAATTTTGAATATGATTTTATAGATGAATTTTATGCTCTAATTGAATACAATTGTCCAAATGATATTAAATTTTATCATACTCTTTTATATTTTATTCATTATTTAATTATTTAACTAACTTATTTTTAAAATTAATTTATATATTCAATTTACGATAATGTATATTTAATTAAATTGTTATTTTCTTTTAGTAACGGCCAATAAATTATTTTTCAATATCATCTTATATCATCTGTGAATAACTAGTTTTATTAAATAAGGAACGATGATGAGATTACATAAAACCATATAGTATAGTACAGAACTATAGATATATCATCGGATAATAATGGGAAACAGAAGAAATGCCTACATACATTCTTTCAAAAGACCAGGATTTATTTCTATTTATTCCACTCATTAATTAATTAATCATTGAAAATTTGTCATTAATTTAAGATATATTTAAGAAAAGATATTTTAGATTTGTAACTTTGCAGGAAAAAGCGCATCTTCATCCTCAAATGGCTTATATTTTCGGCCAAGCTGTTCTTCAGAGTCCACCAACGAAACAAAAGTAGACATTTTCCTACGTGGCCAACAGAGAATTATAATAGAAAATGACAATAGGACGATTCTCGACCATAATTCCCCCAAATTGCTGTTCTGATGACCTGAGATGCAAATGAATTCAGAGAGTTAGCTGTCACCTGTTTGTTTGCTTCATTTTATAAATGGACAAAAGACCAAACTTGTTCCTATCTAAGGAATCAGGAATACATGCCACGGGTCGTTTTCTCCACGTGGCCACTTTAACACTTGATTTTCAGGCATCGAAATATGCATATTTGTATTTGTAATTATAATAATTTCGTAGATAAGAGATTGAGCGAGAAAGATTAAAATTAAAGGAGTGAAACAGGTCGCATCAAAGTGAATCCTACCAGCAAAATAGGATTCATCCGAGTTTTTGCTTTTCTAGATTAGCTGCGGTGTGCTTTGGATCATTCAACGATAAGCTGCTTCTAATTAAACTTCGAATATATTGGAAGTAATAGGTTTGATTTATAAGTTAAATTTTATTTATATTTAAAATAATTATATGAATTTAATTTTTTACATATGTGTAATGCATACTACTTTAAAAGATATAGTTAATATGTATAGTTTTTTTTCGAATATAGAATGAAAGTAGTTTAAGTCCTTATATAAATGTCTAAAACTTTTTATATCTACATAATAAAGTGATATTATAAAAATTTAAAATAAAAAATTATCACATTATTGTGTCATTGTTTTATATTGAACATATTAATTATAGTTAAAATGAAAATAGTATAAAAACTTATTATTCCAAGTAGTATTTATGTTTTTTTTTCTAAATTAAGCAAGATCAAACAATTAAAGAAAAAAAATCTCTCTTTATCCCCTTACTTTGGCCTATTAAGTCCTAACAAGGATATATTAAAATCTAATTGAAAAAGTAGACTCAAATTAAGTCCTAACAAGGATACATTTTTGTGGAATTCAATGAGAAATCAATAATTAAAATAAAAAATAAATGAATTTTCTCATCCTTTCCAAGTTATTTAATTTCCTAGTATACATTTTTAAAATTAAACTAAAGACAGTTATATTTCTTGTTAATCAGATATTACATATTTAAATTTGAAAATACTAATTGAGAAATTTCATTTTTGATCTTTTTCAAAACTGCAATATAATTGCCTTTTACTAACATTTGAAAAATATTACTAAATTATACTATAGTGCTCATAAAATTTTTTAGCAACATAGACCATATGCTACACTTGTAAATATGTTACTAAAGAGTTTCGATAATATTTTTAAATAGTAGTAAAATGTTTTAACAATATTTGTCATTAATAAATTAATGTTACTAAAAGTTAAATATGGTGTAATGCAAATATGGTGACTTTTTTCCTTTTGAAAACAGTTTATGTTTGGGCAACACTAGCTAGACAAAAACTTTTAAATAAATGTGAGCATTTATTTTTTCTTACCCCCTTTTTAAATTATTCTTCGTTTTTTTGGCGGTTTTTTTTTTAGCATTTATTTTCAAATAAATGTGAACATTTTTTATTTTTTTTAGATAAATGCATTTGAATCAGCCTGGCTGTAGCATTATAAAACCATCAATTAGTTTACCTGTTTTATTAGTAGTGTATATAATAAATATGATTTTAACTGATTTAGAAACTAGATCTTATATTCAGAGAACATGAAGTGTTTGGTGAAATGATTAAAATATAAATTGATTTGATTTAATTTGTATTGAAATTTAAAAATCAAATAAATTGCTATCAAATCCTCTCAAGATAAGTCTTGTTACATACCCCATAGAAAACTTATATTGATATTTATATATCTCTTGAAAAAAAATATTGTCTGCTAACAATTAGATTAATTTTCATGTATGAATTATCAATATAAAATATTTTACATTGTCATCTAATCATATTTTTCATTTTATACTTTTATTCATGCACTTATATATGATTAGGTAATTGTATAATAGTTTTTATTCAATAATATATCAAATTTAATTTTAGAAATAATTCAATTTTGACAAAATTTTATCATTATACTTTCTAATCACTACTTAGTAAATATTTTTTTTTGACAAAACTTCACATTTTAGTCCTGTAAAATTTTAAGTTTGATAAATTGATCTCTGCATTTTATAATTTTATTCATGTACTTATATATGATTAGGTAATTGTGTAACAATTTTTATTCAATAATATATAAAATTTAATTTTAGAAATAATTCAATTTTGACAAAATTTTATTGTTATACTTTCTAATCACTACTTAGCAAATAAATTTTTTTTATAAAACCCTTCATTTAATCCCTATAAAATAAGGTTCTCTCTTATGTTTTTTCTTTTATATAGACATTGGCGTAAAGATGGAAACAAACCAAGCTAGACTTTACTCTTAATATGGTAGACCTATATTACAGACATTTGGATTGTAGCTTGTTATAGGCTATTTTTTAAGTTTAAATTTGGTCTATTCATAAGTTTGGCCTAACCTAACCTAAAAGTTTATTAGAAAGCTTGAAATTCTAAAAAAATTCAAATACAAACACACAATTTGCCTAGCAACCGCGTAATACTTGTAGTAAGAATGCCAAAACTGTGATTGGCTTAGTAGTAAAGTGGCATGACAACTTGTTGAGAGGTCTTTGGTTCAATTTCCACACTCAATTAGCTGTAATATGGTTTAAACCTATGATGTCATGCAAATTATCCAAGTCCATCACCAATAGTCCGCTCCTAGTGACTTTAGTAAGTAATTATCTAGGAATAGAGATATATCAAACTAGAATCTTTTAAACCAAATACTTCGATCCTGATCAATTAGCTGAATTTCATGGCATTCTCTTTTTATTCTACAGCTTACGAAACCTAATTAACTAGACTCCAAATAATGACCATTTTTTTGGGTGAGCCCAAGGATATCCCTCGGTTGGAAGCCAAAGACTAATCCCTCCGAGATGTAAATATCACCGAAGTGGGTATTGCCTCTTCCAACAAAACATTTTATATACATGACAGGATTCAAACCCCAGCAGCATGTTTAAAGGACCAACTATGTGCCAACTAGGACCTTATTGGTGAATAATGACCATTTATTGTCTCATATATGCGAGGTTGTTTTTACTTTTTTACGGGCTTTTTCGGTAACAACTAAATTATAATTTCATGTTTTTGCTATCGAAATAAAGAGAGATATATCAAACTAGAATCTTTTAAACCAAATACTTTGATACTAATCGATTAGCTGAATTTCATGACATTCTCTTCTTATTCTACCGCTTATGAAACTGTAATTAACTAGACTCCAAATAATGACCATTTTTTTTGGGTGAGCCCAAGAGTATCTCTTTGAAGCCAAAGACTAATCCTCCAGAGATGTAGATATCACCAAAGTGGGTATTGTCTCTTTCAACAAAATTTACAACTAAATTATAATTTCATGTTTTTGCTATGGAAAACATGAAATTTACAACTAAATATTATTGGGACATTATTTTGAATCAGGGAGTAGGGTGGTGTTTTAAGTGTAATATTGAAATTTACAAAATTTGTGTAATATGGTGGTTTTTAATACAAATTGCTATAAAATAATATTTTATTTTGACTTTTCCACATTTCAAATACATATAAATTGCTATGTAGTGATTTTATTAAAAAAATAATATACTAAATCATTACATAGCAATTTGTGTTGATGATCTATTAAAAAATAATTTTATTTGATCTATTAAATCTCGTGCAAACTCATCACTTCAAATAAGTGTTGATCTGTCTCTCATAAATTGCTAATAAGTGATTTATATGTAAAAAATACCATCTCAATCCAAATCTTTCTATAATTTCATATTACACTAATACATAAAAAGATTCCCCTATATATATATATCAAGTGCCAACTGACCTACACATGACAGTCCCTACCTTGGCAATAGGCATGGTTGGGAAAAAGGAACAGTTCGAAATAATTACTTCGTGATTGCTAGAGGTTATTGGAAATTTAAATATTACTAAATTTTGTAGATGCTGCAGTGCATTTAATTATTTAACGCAATCGTGAACATTTTTCCTTGTCGTAAGATTCGTGCGGTTTCATTTCACATGCGATATAAATAACTTTTAGAAGTTACTTCAATGGTTCAATTTACTCTGTTCACCAGATTTTGAACAACTGGTTCTCTGCTCTCCGTCGGCTGGTCTCCTCTGCTGTAAAAGGTGGGGCAGTAATTACCTGCTGTTGATTATATTACTTGTAGTATACAAGTAAGTAAAAGAATCTGAACATTTTCTTTTAATTAAATTTATTTGTGGCAACTAACTTTTTTGACTGCATTTTTTAATTTATGCATCGATGTTTACGGTATAAAGTGATTTTACTTTATCCATTAACAGAAATTTAACATAGCATTAAATTATAACGAGTAGATTTGAAAATGGATAGACCTAATATGATTTGATATTTTTTAAATTTCTATTAGTATAGTTGATAATATAAAATAATTTTATACTATTAAAGTATAAAAATTAAATTCAACCTTTCTTTATATATATGATATATCCCTTTTTTTTGGAGAGGTAATTATGATCACCCACTTGTCAATTGTCTACAGAGGATCATTACTCACAAAGTCAGTTCTCCCTTGAACATGATTGATAAGAGACTGTCACTGTCTTCCAAATGTGAGCTCAGGATGAATGCAAGTCATGTGCATTGCACAAGAATGCAAATAATTAATAAAATAAAGCCTTTATATAGAATAGTTATTTTTTTTCCCATTCTGCCCCACTTTCACAAGGCCAAAAATCGAACCAAAACAAATGAAAAGATCCATTATCTTCGTTTGCAGGCACTAAATTTGATTTCAAAATCACCTTTTCCTTCCCCTGTTGGGTTCCATTTACAGTAATATTTACAATAATGAGTATTTGAAATTTGGCCATAATGAAAATAATAGTCATGTAGAGAGGTAACGACTGAGATATGCTAACAATACACCCAACCAGTATACTAATACTTGAAAATATATATATATATATATAAACGTAGTTTAAAGAAAGTGCATATTAGTGGCCGGTCATATAGCAGCCAGTGGAGTATTATTTGTCACATTGTGAAGCTTGTAAGCCACAACAACTCGGGGTTAGGCAACAATTTTACAGAAAATCCAAACCTACAATAAATGCATTTTGGTAAATGCAAAATTTTGCCAAATAGCGAACAAAGACATTGTCACAGGAGGCCATGGAGCACACACATGATGGATGAGCAGAGTGCAGGGTTGTGTCTTGAACTTTATATTGTTTTCTTTTTGTAATGGCGTCGACATTGTTTGTTGTCATTAGAGATAAGGTTAAGGTTCCTTCATGTTTAATCTGGTTCCATTAGAGGCTTTTAACTCTAACTAATTAAAGCAATTTTATTAACTGTAGACTACATATTCAGAAAAATATATACAGAATTTTTTATAGAAATTATGATAATTATTGGATGAAATAAAATGATATGAATTATCAATTCATCTAAAGACTAATAATTATCTACATCATTCTAAATATAAAATTCTGGATAAGTTTTTGATTGTGTAGCATTTTCCTAATCTAAGCCATAAAAAATAGTAGAAAACAACCAACTATTTTTCGAAAAAAATTAAATAAACAAAGTTTTATTGTGAAATTTACAAGTATAAACAAATTGGAAAAGAAGCAGTGAAGAAAATAGAAAGCGTGGTTATCAGCAACTTACCTACCATCTGTTCATAATGCTGCATGCTGTATTTATCAGCAATCTACATTTGTCAGTCAAATTGAAAGTGGTCATTTCATGACACGGGAAGCCACTTGTTGTTGAGGCTGAGGACAAGTCACGCCTAATTTAGCAGACTTTTGTAAGATATCACACAAGCAAATAAGTACCATAGCAAGACCTCAAAATCTAACTCAGCTACTCTATTATTATTTCTATGATATATGTTCAGTTTAGATGTGGTGTATTCCAATTTTGTGAACAGAGACAACATTGTGCTAGCTGTTTTGTTTTCAGACAACATTGGGCTGCTCCGTATTTTTTCCATCAGTAAAATGGTAGCCAACTTGTGAGCATCCTGTGACAATGGCTGGTCCCCCCCCCCCACTTTTTCTTGAACCAACATACTTTTCACACTGATACTCTTGTAGACCATGTGCTGTTGATTCATCCAAATTTAAATTTAACAATTTCTTTCTTTTACGGTAATTATTACATATTCACAAGCACAATTCGTACAGCAAGCTCAAGGAGAGGAGATAAACCGAATATATATATATATATATGCACAAATTTAATATATATTATGGTTGCATTTAAATTTGTATTGGAGTATAATGTCTTTATGTGAGAGAAAGTTGGTTGAGATCTATAACCAAAATAAAGAGCAAGAAATTGATGTAATTCTAATTTATTTCCAAAACGTGCCCAAATTGAAGTCATTAGGATTGGACTAATTAAAGGTAAAGAACTCGAGAAATTACCATAATATCTTAAAATGCCGATGTCCAAAAAAACACGTACAAATTTAGATTCTTTTTTCAAGTGAAAAACTGAGTTTCGAATTTCGAGTTTGATTTGACAGAAAAAATTTTAGCATGTGAAAATTATTTTTGTTAAAAAGATTCTACCAATACTTTAATTTTAATTTAAAAATAAATAATTATTCTCTTATGAACGAAGAGGAACGTAACTTGTTTTTAACAAAAAGTCCATAACCATGCAAAATTGTATTCGTTGTGAATACGAGATTTATTATATTTAAATAATCAATTAATTTATACAAAGAAATTATAAGCAATAATTTTTCTATACTCATTATCATTAGATTCAAAAAAATCCAAATAATCGTGTATCGGATATTCAAATTAAACTCAAAAGAGAAAAGAGAAAACATTTTCTGTTAGTGTTTGTGAGATGAGTTGAAGATGAGAATTTTTTTAGTGTTCTTAAAATTAAAAGAAAATGTTTTGTCTTATCTATGGTATAGCATATTAGCTATTTAAAGATATTAAATTATACTTTTCCATATAATTTTATAAATTAAAAATTGAAGATAATAATCTAACTATAAAGAGAGTTTACCGTAAAAAATCATTTTATTATTATTATTATTATTGAAGGCCCAGGCCCAAGCCCAGGCCCAAGGCTGTCGTCATTGCATCTTTGTAATATTGGGCAATCTCTACCTATGGCTGCGAAGAGAGCACACTCTTCCCTCTCCATGAATGCAACCCTTTTCAAATCACAGCCGTTAACTCGACCCAAATCGAACCAAAACCGTTGATCTCCATCTCCGGCATAATCATGACGCAGTGCTTTACTCCACAAACGGATCAATCATCGTTCATCAACACGAAAACGATGCATCATTTGATGCAAGACTCGTTAGCTGCTCTTTTAACTCCCCAAACAGTGCCCCAGTCAGCCAGCCACTTGTCAACATAGTACGGATAACTTGTCATCCCCAACTTTATAATTCCTATGGGCCCACAAAATCAGTTCATTCGATGACCGTCACGTGTCATTCTTAAAACATTTTTCATTCTTTCCTTAATTTTTTACTAGTTTTTTTGTTTTTCAGTTCCTTCACTTTTTGTTCGTTGAAATAATTATTAAAAAGTAGAATAGAATGGAGACATAATCTTAATTTGAGTTTTTGGAACATAATGGAATGGCAACTGGCAAGACAAGCAGATGGGGAAAGCACGTGAAATGCATATCGTGTTCTTGTGCACCCAATCTCCGTTTGTCTTCTAATTTCATTCGTTGAACATAGTAGTATAGAGATCTACGTGTCAATGACGAGAGGCTGTGACACGTGATGATCAGCAAACACGTGGAATAGTCATAATTGTGTCAAGAAAATTTTGACTTCCTTATCTATATGTATAGGAAAAAAAGAGATTTATTTACTTAGTACGGTAACAAAAAAGAAAAAACAACTTCAGGACAGTCTGATCATAGTTACTAAAACTGTCAATAAAATTGTCCTAAAATTTCAGTAGTCAGTAAATTACTGATGAATATAATTAAGTAGAAATATTTTACATGCGGAAAATTGTGCAAAAACTTGGATTAATAGGAAGAATTGCATGGCATCCCCAGCTAATGAATACACACACCATGTGTTGCGTACCGTATCTCAAGAATCAATTTGATGAAAGTCAACAGCGTTGCAGCAGAGGGAAATATGTAAAAGATTTGGTACATTCTCCTAATAGAACTAGAGTGAATTTTTTTTCACAAATACGTTGTCGCCTAACCCAGTTTACCTATCCCCAAGTGTATCTATTTACCCATTATTTCCATGAACATACATAATTTTCATATTCACACGGTGATAAAAATTGACTAGAACATTCATTCATCGGCTTCACAAATCTATTATAAAAAAAGAACACTTTTTACACAAATATAAATAACATGTGTGTAAATTGTATGGTTCCAGTATCCTCAAATACCTCACATTCTTTCCCAAAACACAAAATCTTTCATGTCCCTTTCGAGATCATAAAAGGGTCTGACGACCAAAAACAGTTTATAACAAATTAAAGAGGGAAGGGAACAAAAAGGAGACAGTGATGAGAAAAGTTGGACAAATAAGGAATGTTTTGTTGTTGTCTATTGGCTATCATATCTTTATGGAGGACTTGTTAAAATAATTTACTTCATGCATGAAGTTTGAGTGTGTTTGAATGGTGCATCCAATGGGAAATCAAAAGAAGTGTTTAGACGTAGGTGAATATCATGAGGCTAATTATGTGTTCTAATTTGTTTACTTTATTTGATTGTTTTGCCTTTTACATCTTAATCCGAATAAATTCAAAAGGCGGAGTCAAAAAGTTCCAAACAAAAAAGTGAAAGGGCAAAGTTGAAAACTTTCCGACATTCCTTCCATCAATTTATCACTTGGTTGTGGTTGACATTGTTCGCCAATCGCGTATCGACTCAATCAGCTTAGCTGTTTTCAATGCTTGGCCCACAGTTGAGAATATGAAAATGATTAATGCAAATTTAGATTTAGATTTTTCGTACAGAAGCCTTACAATACGTGAAAATTCCTTTAAAAGTTCTTTGATTCTCAAGGCTTGAGATTTATAAATAGAACTGTCTATATTTTGTGTTTTTTTATATATTTGTAAGTTTGAATTTTAGAAGGAAAATAGAGAGGATGAGAAAACTATAGTGTAAAATTATATTATAGTCTTCCTTCCCTTTCTCTCTAAAAATTTAAAATCACAAATATACCCTAATTAAAAATTGAGTACTGTGTTGTACCTAAACTTCACAATGAAAATTTAAAGTGGCACTTGGCCCATTTTTGTAGCATTGACATAACAGCTTCATTAATTAAATCATACTTATTGAAGTTTGGCTTGCCAATTGAGGTTGGCACAAATGGTTAAAGTCTAAGAGTTGAGTTCATGGCTCTCTATGGTCACAGGTGCAATTCCTCCAAACTATTAAATTTTCAGTCCGACAACTCTATAAAGAGATCTTTTATCGCTGGCAACGTCAATAATCTTCTAGGTGGCCTTGGCCGACCTAATTTGATGGGATGGTATGATTGTCGTGGGTTAATCAAGTAAGTGTCCACCACTTCAATTACTTGAATCCATAGTTTGGATATCAACATTCTACCTGCTGGTATTGGAGGTGCAATCTCTTATCGGCATTTTTTAAATACCAAACAATAAAAAAGAAAAAAGTTCGGCTTCTTGATAAAGCAACTTTTTTTTTGGTCAAATCGTAGAAAGCAACCTTAAAATCATTTGTCCCTAATCCTTGCGCAAAATAAGTAATTCATTTGTACAGGCCCAAGAAAACTAGGCCTGAGGAAGTTTTTTTTTAGAGACCAGGTCCCTGGGCCATATTCAGGTCCCAACAAAAAATGAAGTTTGTAGCTTCATGTCATGTATCTGTAGAATGGGCTTTGGGCTTACTTTTAGCGGGCTGGGTATTATTTTCTTTTCATTCCCACTGCTTAGATGGGCCCAAGCTCTAGACCAAAAATAGAAGATGGGCCCAAGCTCTGTTTGTTCATGCTTGCATAAGAGCAGAATGATTGTCCTAGAAAGATTGTCAGGTGAAATGAATCAGCCAGTGTTGTGCACATTCCCATCAGCAAAAGCTAGAGCTTCTTCATTGACTTTGTTCTAATTGTGAATATTGCAGCCCTCTCTCTCTCAACACAACTTGCTGTGTTTGAATGGTCTGTGAAGCATTAGAAAAAGGGAAGTAAAAAAAATCAACTCAGAAAAGAACCACTTCCACAATTCAATAAGCAAGATTTGGTAACAAGATGCTATTTGCAAGGAGATGATCAATGGAAAGCAAAAACCTTCCCATGTTGCCGAGAAAAGACTAGAGGAAAGACGATGCCCACTGCATATTAATTTCCATATATTTGGCCCAAATCAATCATATCTATGCGCCTTAGAAACCTGTCTCACCATGGCAGTGTTTTTTTTTATTATTATTTGCCTTTCCCCCTGCATATATACATGGCTCAGCCTTTAAATTAAAAGGGCTTTACCTCATCTCGGCATTACCCTGGATCTCCTCCCTCCATCTCATGAAAATGCCTAGCTAGGCACTGAGTTATGAGACAACCATTCAAAGCTCTCTAGCTATTACCCTAAAATTCATATTGAAAAATCCTGATTATATATTTCGCTTGTAACAATATATAATAAACATATATATGCACCACTTATTTGACAATCCGTGCCCCAAAGTATAGTATACTGCATATATATACCATACGTGCATGTAACAAATGTGTTGTACGAATTTCACTTGCCTTTAAATCATGTTTCTCTTATGCCCCACCAATTATTTATTGGCACGTGGAATAAATGATTGATAAGACGGATTATGAGATATGATTGTAGTAAAGGTGATTTCCATATCATCACTCCTTTGATTTCACATAGTCTCGGTTTGTGCTCCATTTCGAGCAGTCATGGTCATGGACGCCCCTACAGGTGCCAGCGAGGAGTAATGAGTGAGCTCGCTATCTCTGCGTCCTCACCAGATATCTCCTCACAACGAGCCGTCCACTCGTTTGTATCAACGACCATTGCACCAGCAGCGTGATTGGTCACCCTCGTCAGGAATCCGTTGGCAACACGTTGTGCTGTAAGTTCTGTCAAGCTCCTTTGTCTCGATAGTAATTTGGTGTTGACATCCCCTATGAGCTGGTACCTTCCACCATGAAGGCCACCGTGAACCAATCCCCAAGCAACGCGATCAAGAACATGGCACGTGACGTTTTGAACACTTCTTCAACGCGTTCATCTGTACGTGCATCGTGTGAGCACGCGTCAGATCGCAATGTTGTGCTCATTGAATTAGCCGTGCTTCTGAAAGAAATCGTTTGACCAAAGACTCATTTTTGAACTGTCTGGAGCGAGAAAATGTCCAAAATAGCCATTCCGTTGCTTTGCATTCTTCGAAAAAAATTCTGTTTCATTCTCCAATACAATGTCAACATAAAAAAAAAAAAAAATCACTTTTTCTGGACAATTTGTCATTTGCATATATAAAAAAAAAAAAGAGAAGAACATTTTAATTCCTTGCATAAAAACAATTATATTCCTTTATTAATTAGAATGATTTTGAAATTCTAATAATTGATTCAGCATGAATGAATGCCTAGATTTCTTTTATTATTAATTATTTCCAGAGGGCAACAGATGATAAAGTAGCATCAAATCAAATAGTCATTTTGAATGGAAAAGGTTAGGGTAAAAAATCACTATTTATGTCATTGTGCAAGCTGAGTCAAGGCACTAAAATGATGACACTAGACCTTCAGCTCACAATAAGCAGCACCATCCCTAATAACAGGTGGATCAAAATCCTAACCATGGAACCATCTTCCCAGCCAACCCCACAGAAATTTGGATAGATCGATGAGTTATAAGGACATTCATGTCTCATTGATGGAATGTAGAGGATATTCTTAACAAAACTTGGACCAATATATTTGATTGGATATTAGCTAGTGACAGCAAGGCCTGACATTATTGATGATATTGGTTAGCAAGCTGCTTATGCACATAGCAATATGCATATACAAGATTGTTAAAATTGAGATTGATGGGGACAATCAATGCTGAATGGAAAACCAACCTTGTCAATTTCTAAGTTAACTTGCAACTTTTTTTCCTCTATCGAAACTTAATTTAATTATTACTAGTGCTGAAGGTAGGTCGTTTACCAATCATATAGCATAAAAAAGTTAGAATAACACAAATTTAGACCGGCATGCTGCTGTTGATGAATGGTATGTAAACTCACAATATTATTTGCGAAACTAATGTGAAATTTATTATTTATTATAAACTTATAAATGTATGTGTCGGTTGTAATGGGTTAAACAGGCCAACGTAGCCCAATGGCCCAATAATAGGTGGATGGATTAAAAGTGTAGAAATCTGACAAAAAGAAAGTGTGTGGAAAGCTAGCTACACCAAGAATCATGGACTCTGAAAAAAAAAACATGGACAATCTGGAAAAAAAAGGATAATGTAGTATGAAATTTCCCGTTTTCCCCTGAGATGCCCTCCTTTCTAAATCTGATTCTCTTTTCTCCTTGACCTTAACCTTCTACTTAGAGTGAATTCTCGGTTATTTGGTGCACGTTAATTTGCTGAAAGGTCACTATACGTCCTTGGAGTGTTAATATCTGAATCAAGTTCTATTGATACAACTTACTTTGAATTCAGCAACTCAGTTACCAATTTTCTGGTTGTAATTGTCACTGAGTTGATTGGTTACTAATTTGTACTCTGCTACAATATATTTTTCTGGATTTTATAGTCATTACACTTACACACAAATACACTCTTAACTTAAAACTTTACTCACTAAAAACACTTTATTTCACTAGAACTAGAACGTAGGTAAGGGAACTTTTTAAAAGGTATATAGATATGTTTTTAAGGTGACTCTCGTTAAATTTAGAGGGATAGTATTTGTTTATAAAAATTAAACATTTCGGAGATATGCTTATAAAGAAACATATAAAAGTGGAGAATAACATTTGTTCATAAAATAAATATTTAATTGTTAAGGTTTAAGGCCGCATCTATCCCAAATCAAATATATATAATGCATTCTGTACACACGATTTATTGGTTTTGTTGAAGATTGAGGGTTTATCTGGAAGATGACAACGACATGGATAAGTGGATAACTATATTTTGTTCATGCATTCCAATACTGGTAGTTTTCCAATTTATTGCTTCTTCTTTTATTTTTCGTAAGGTTTAACTGCATAAGGTAAAATAAGGAACAATTCTTTTGTACTTTTCTTTGTTCTTTTCATCATCAAAAGGAAAAATCTTTGTAGATCTTTATCCCAAAGCATTCTCTCTAGCCATTTCATCCCAACAGAACCTAAAACCTACAAGTAAGCTGCCTTTCATGATTGTTGGTTGAAAGCTATGAAGCTGAGTTGAAGGCACTGAAGAACAAAACTTGGATTCTAGATTTGCCTCAAGGAAAGAGAGCCATTGGATGCAAGTGGGTCTTCAAAATTAAGCACAATTCAGATGGCTCAATTGAAAGATATAAGGCTCGATTAGTAGCAAAATGTTTTACACAAACCAAAGGCATTGACTACATGGAAACTTTTAGTCCTGAGCCAAAATGATAACCATAAGACTTGTCCTTGCCATAGCTGTTGCAAATCAATGACACCTTAAGCAATTGGATGTCAACCTCATTTCTCCATGGAGACTTACCTTAAGAAGTTTACATGTTGCCAACGCCCGGTTACCTGCTGTACCACCTGGCAAAGTCTGTAAATTACAAAGATCTTTATATGGATTGAAGCAAGCCAGAGACAATGGAACCAAAAGCTCACCTAGGTATTGCTTGAGTGTAACTTTGTCCAATCAAAGGCTGATTGCTCACTATTTGTTAAGAAATCTGGATCCCTCATCACCATCATTCTAGTATGTATAGATGACTTACTTCTCAGGTAATGACATCTCTAGATAAATTCAGTCAAACATAAACTTGATGTTTTGTTTAAAATCAAGGATTTGGGTGACCTAAAATACTTCTTGGGGATGGAGGTTGCCAGATGGCAAAGGCATTGCTCTTTTTCAAAGAAAATATGCTCTTGAGCTCATCCAAGATGCAGGTATCTAGCAAAACCAGCCTCCACTTCCTTAGCCCTTCTCTCAAACTTCAAAAGGAAGGTTCTAAACTTCTCAGAGACCCTGAGCTACAAAAGATTAATTGGTAGGTTGGTCTATCTCAGTTATACCAAACTCGATATATCATTTGCCATCAATCAATTGAGCCAATATCTGTCTACCCCCACCATAGAGCATGAGCAAGCTGCATTACGAGTTCTAGATACTTGAAAGGAGCTCCAAGCCAAGGGTTTATTCTTCCCATCAACTTTTATATGAGACTCAGTGCTTTTAGTGATTCAAATTGGGGTTCATGCCCTGATACCCATAGATCAGTATCAGCTTCTGCTTCTTTGACAAAGCTCTAATCTCTTGGAAGAGTAAGAAATAGCCAACAGTGGCACGTAGCTCCTCTGAAGCTGAATATCAAGCTCTAGCACATCTTGTTGTGAAGTACAATGGCTAAAATATCTCCTCGATGACCTACAAATCACCACCACTGGCCCCATTCCTCTCTTTTGTGATAACAAATCTGCCATTAATATTGCCACAAACCTAGTGTTCCATAATAAAACAAAGCACATTGAGATGGATTGCCACATCGTGAGGGAGAAAATACAAGTGGAACTGATCCACCTACTGCCAATCAATTACACCAAAGCTCAAACAGTTGACATTTTCACCAAATGTCTCCATCTAGGACCATTCCAGCTAATGTTATCCAAGCTTGGCCTACTAGACTTATACAGGCCAGCTGGGGGGGGGGAGGGGTATCACCATCCCTTGATGAAGCCCCACCATAGAAGTTAGCTTAGCTAGCAATCATAGCAATTCAGTTAGCAGCATGTTACCTGTATCAATTAGCATTTGTGTTTTTTTGTTACTTGCATGCTACCACAATGCCACTATAAATAATGCTCAAACAGTCACTTGTAAATAAGAGCAACACATATAGTTTCTATAATTCATCAATATAGAATCCATCTTCTTCTTCTTCTTTGTTGCTCACTTTTGGTCACCTTGATCTGGTGAAATTGTGAACTTAATAATCAGTTAGCTCAAAAAAAATATTGGAAAGTAGGAGAAAAGGAATAATCGCTCTTCGAATATTTTCATGTTATATGTATGTCACAACAAATTGGTGGTCATGTGCTGTTTGAGTTTTGTTGAGATATAAAAGTAGGAGAACATTTTTCATCAATTAACTTTATGTATATAAAATAGAAAACCAAACACAGCAGCGTTTTTGGATCCTAAGTTTGGTTTGGTGGAATGCGACAGAGCATCGTGCAATTAGATAATAGTTTAAAAATGTGTACAAGGAAATGGTTGCATTGATACTAGGAAAATTTAGGTGTGTTTTATTAATGAGTGGTGTTACTTTTAGGGACATCGTGTCAATAAATTAACTCTAATATATTATTAGATAATATGTGAAATTCAAATTAAGTAAATTTTTTATCTAATAATAAATAAAAGTATTCGGTATAATATCTGTTATGAAAAATTATAAGAAACTAGCTAATCTGAAACTAGGACTAAAAACTAAAGCTAACATTTTTCTTTTTTGTATTCATTGATCACAAATTAAATGACTATATTTATAATAATAAAAGGTATTCTAGAACATTATCAAACTATGACACTTCACCTTAAACTATAGAATATTCCTATTAAATATTTTTTCCTGTCCTTAATAACTCTTATCTAAATATTTTCCTGATATTATAATATAATAATGTCACATACATTATAAATACAAATAATATTTCTTTTTACTAAATTATTTTCACTACTTTCCCCTTTCTTTTTTAATTACTCTTTTTCATCTACTTAATCTTAATAAGAATATAGTTAAAATTTAAAATTCACAGTTATTTATATAAAAATAAAATTTCTAAAATTGAAAATTATTTAAATACGTAATCAAAGTAAATATTTTTAGTGAACATTATAAGAAAAAGTCATAAAATTTTAACTCTGTCATCACTTTTTTTTTTCCTTCACTCTTGTCTATCAAATGTATTTATTTTAATATACAAATAATAATATTTTACGGGAGGTTTTTGATAAGCATTGATGTGATACCAGCATGACACGTGGCCTATGGCTGTGGCCGTGAACATGGTCATGTGTCACTTCCTTGTCCCTACACACGGCATCTTAATACAAGCCAAGTTGTGAATAAGCCATCTCTTTGAGCTAACCTCTAGAGCAATTCTTCCTTACTCCATGGAGGAAGGATTTTCTTCCTCTACCAATTATATACATCACATATTTTCTGAAATTTGTATTTACACATGGGTTTCACATAAATATTTCATGGTCGTAAATCATTGTGGAGAAAGAATGGCTATTCCTCTCTGTACATAGAATTTTTCTAGCCTCTATCCAGCATCCACCATAATACTTTTTACTATACATATAAGTAAAGGTCGGTGCTACGGTGCACTTGGCCGACTCTCGTGTACCGCAAATCAAAGTGGATTCAACAACAAATCGCAAAATGCTACTGTTCTCAAGTATTTTTTTCCCTTAATTTATTCAAAATTTAACCGGGCCATCTTATGTTGTTTTATAGCAATACGATTAATTTTCAAGTTTCTGTTAACATTGTTATGATTTACCTCTATTTGTAATGCTGGTATATTGCAACACTCTTATTAATCAGATATATAAATTTGTTTTCTTTTGGTTTTTCATTTATAGTTACAATGCCAAAGAAAGCAGGTCACTTTGTTCCCTCATAGTAACATGTGAAGACTACATCTAATTTCATTTATTAAAAACAATTGATGTCAATTTTGAACTGTATTTAATAACAAACAGGCAAGCTACGGACACCACAAATGATTCAAACTTTTATGAACTCTATCAAGGTAACTACTAGTAGAAGAGACTAACAACAATCTGCATTGCTTTGAATTATTAGCATTGAAGTATAATATATTAATTGAATTATGTCTAACTTGATGATCAAGTAATCCATGTTCTTGTATTTAAAAAAGTATAATCATTATTAGTGCATCTCATGAGTCCATAAACTAGTAATACTATAAAATTCACAAAAGAAGATGAGGGTGTTTTTACCCTCTCTTAAGCGATTGCAAGTGCTGCTGCCACCTGCCAATCATCATAATTAGAGAGAAGCACCAGTTATTAAGCTCAACGCCCACATCATTAAGGTTGTGAAAGAGTTATGTTATTTGTCTTACGATATATAGTATATCGATTTATTTTATTTACTATTAGATTAGGTGTAGACTACATTTAAATAAGATTCACATTTCATCCAATGATGAATATTAGATGAGTTAATATAATATCTTATGTATTGTGAGTATAAATAACAATTTTCGTTATGAAAATAATGATGGAAGCTCAACCCCCAATATCGATGCTCCAATACCCCTTCCAATGCCACCTACACTCCGACACCTAGTTTTACCATTTTTTTTTGTTTAAATATGTAACTATGATTGAGTTTCTTTTAAGTTTGTGTTTGTTCATTTCTTATTCTTATCAATGACTGATTCATGAATTTGATGTTGATGCTTTGGATGACTGATAGCTTTCTATTGAGAAACAAAGACCTTGTCATTATTCTCTGCCTCTATGATATGCTTTGGATCATGTGGGTTTTAGTGCATAATCTCATATTGTGATTGTTGGTTTAATGACAATGAGAAAGTGGTAGTGTAGCTAGGGAGGCGTGGGTTAATAGGGGAGGGGTTGCGAGATAAAGAAAATGGAGGAGTTATGTGGTGCATCATAAAAGTAGTGGTATAAGTAGTCTATAACATGTCATTTGAAAACCTCTAGAATTCAATTCTATTAAGAAATTGAATTAAATTTCATACTTTAGAAGCAACTTCAATGAAAGAATTAAAATTAGACCCAAATGGATATAATTTGGTATGAGAATTAAATTCCAATAAATAAAAATACTAAAATAACCTTCTTTGAATATAATGTTTTATTCATAACCTATTAATAAAGGATAAAATAATAAAAGTAATTAAATTAATTTATTTTTAGACTTATTTCAAATTAAAAAATTTATTTAATTTACTGACTCATTCCAAACATAAGAATTTGATTCAATTCTATATTATTAAAGATTTTCAAATGCTCTGTAAAATTTCAACCATGCACTTGACGTAACAAGGTGCACCTAAGACATAACGATAAATAAATTGATCATATTAGCTTTATATATTAGTGATTTTTTTTCTCTCATATAACAATAAGATATATATTAATCCTTTAATGGTCCTAACAATCATATATATATATATATATATATATATATATATATATATATATATATACTAAAATAAAATTTGGGGTAGCTGTCCAGCTGTCCCTCTCAACCCACATTAAGTTCTATTGAATAAAATTGACTATGTTAGTAAATATGATGATAATAATTTTTCTTGAGTCAAAATTGAAATATCATTAAAAGATTAGGGACAAAAATAAAACCTTCACCTAAATTTATTGAATGCCATTCGGTGGCTTGTTTTGTATGATACTAATTTATTAAAGAATATATAATCACCAAATTTAGATCCTCCAAAATGATGATCCTTACTTTAGAGAATAAAATGAGTAGTTTCACCCTTAGATTAATAGAATTAAAAGGGCTCATCTTTACTCCCTAAAATGAGATCATCACTTTAGAGGATCATTGTAACTAGTATGGAAACCTTGGAATTTTTAAATTATGAAAGTATATAATGTATTTAATTTAAAGATTATAATTTTAAATATGGGATAAAGTATCAATTGATGATTTTTTTGTTCATTTTAACGTAAAATTAATAATAATAATATATAAAGTAAATGATTAAGTGCACCAAATCAAATATAAATAATACCTTTAGAATTTAGAAATATAAAGTCCAATCAAATATATCTATTTAATTTAATTATTTTGATATCCACTAATATTTGATTTAAATATTTTATGGACTCTATTTGTAATTAGTTACTATAAAATTTTATATGTTTTAAAAGAAAATATCAAAATATATGGTGGATTTTAAATTATTCTTTTCCTAAATCCGTGTTAAATTTTTACTTAAAGAGATTTAAACAATATCTATGTTGATTTGATGGTATTAAAATCTTTTTCCTAAAAGGTAATCTATATAGATTTTAAGGATATAACATATTTACCTTTATTATTGCCCATCACAAAAAAATTACTGACAATAATAATGATTTAATTTAGTTGATAAAATTTGCCGAAAATAATAATTATTTATTTTAGTTGATAAAGTTAAACATCATTATGTGTATTTATTGCTTGCATTCTTGTCACATTTCCATATATTAAAAGATTTATCCATATTGCCAATTAATTTGATTAATGAAAAGGCAAACAACCAATTTGTTTTTATCTTTCTTTCTGGGAAAAAACGATCGTTACTATTTAGCATTATACCTTTCATTATGAGTTGATAAATATTATAGATATAATATATTTAATTGAAATATTATAATTGTAAATATTTTTTAAAGCTTATAATTTTATATATGGAATAAAATAACTAATTGATATTTTTAAAATCGGATGTTTGTTTTAAATAATAAATTTGAAGTAAAATTAATTAAAATAATTTTAAACTAATATCGCCATATTAAAATCGGTTAGAAAGAATATTTGCTAAAATTAAGTGTATTAAATCCAATATAAATAACACAATCAAAATTTAAAAATATGATATTAAATTAATTTAAATATATTTATTTAATTATTTTGTTAAATTAAATAGGATATCGATTTAATTTAAAGGTATCAATTTTTGAAAAATGATAACAATTGTGTAAAAATGTTCAAAATACCAATATTTAGTGTTTAAGGATTTATATTTGAAGTTATAATTTTGAATATCAAATTTATTATTTTAAATTTAATTAAATAGTTGATAATATATGCCAAATTAATAATAGGAAAATAATGTGGTATCTTTTTATGATTTATCTAATCATAATTATTTATTATTTTGATGATTTGATTTATTAACTATGATGATATTATAATAAATATTTTCATAAAATATTACAATATCTTGATAAAATATTATGATAAATTGATATGATATTCAGATTTTTTTTAAAAAAAATAATTTCATACTAAATTTTCATTGAAGAAGAATTCATCACCTGATAACACTTTCCAGATGATGGTTTCTAATTGAATTATTAAAACTTCTTAAAACGTTTCATTTTTATAACGGTAAAGCTTGCAATGCTAAATCTATTTATATTTTTCCATGTTTATATTTATAACAAACTTGATATTTATTATTATTAAGGGATTTATCTGGTATTCTATAAAATTCATAGGTGCCAATATCTTCTAGATAATTTATGGCTAAAATTTACTACGCGTCTTATTAATTAAATTTATTAATATTTTAAATATTCGTAATTAAATCACAACTCTTATATTAAAAAAGGTATTGGTACCCTAAGGATACCATAACAAAAATCTTATTTTTTTATTATTATTAAAGTTTAATTTTGATGTACTAATAATATAAAAGAATTTTATACTTTCATCAAATCAAATATCTCCATTTACAAGACTTTTCAAGTAGTGTTATAGAAGTTAACAATATTTATTGACGTGTTATTATATAAATGTGTAAATCTTTTATACATTGTCAATGCATTAAAACTAAACCTTTATTATTATTATTATTATTATTATGAATTGTCATTTATTATTTTTAAAATACTAAAAATATATTTTGAAAGAATATAAATATTAGAGTAAACTCTTACAATCGTTTATGACTAAAATAATGTTGTACATGTTAATTATTGAGAGTTCAAAACCTCTTATATAGTACATAACCGATTTTTATAATTTTTCAAAAAATGTGTCTAAATTTGGGATTTAATTGGAATGCATTTACAATATAAATTTTTTTTACACAAATTATATAATGACATATTAGTAAATATAGTTACTTTCAATCTCTATTGTTTGAAAAGTCATATAAAAGGATAAATTTAATTGGATGACATTGTATTATATCAAAATTAAACTCCTAAATTTGTTAATTTTCATAAAATTAATGTATATAAGTGTCTAATACTATATTAGATAAGGATGAATTTGAGAACATCACGTTTACAGAGTGACTATTCCCACTTCTTTTTACTATTGTCACTTCTACTCTCATTCATTTTTGTTTAACTTTACTGAAACACCCTTCTTCTGTTTAATTCTCAAAATCTCAGGCATTCCTCAACAGGTAGTTGGCTATCAATTACTTATCACGGTCACAGGCCAAAAATGCCTCTATGACAGAGACTCTATCAAATCCCATAGCCTCAAGCCTCAACCCTTATTCCAATATAAGTTTAACTAATTGATAATATTTGATATTTACCTTATTTTTAATTTTGACATACTTACTAGTTTTAACTGATGTGATGGGGCAAGATGTGCATGGTGTTATTTTTGTTTTGGTTTTATTGCTATGCGTTGAGCCCCGTATTGCATAAAAAAAAAGTGGTTACTAGTTATTATAAGTATTGAATCAATTTATTAAACATAATTTATTTAAATTCAAATATTAAATTATTTGAATAATATAATGTTGAGTGCTTTTTATCAAGGATCTGAAAACCGAACTATATAAACCTTGGGCAAGGGTTAAGAGGTTTAACCTTTATCCTTAACATATATAACCTATATAATAAAATATATATTTATATAAATATATAATAAAATATATGTCATAAATAACTAAAAATTAAATTATATATCAACAAAACTCATATAACATAACATAATTCATCTTTTAATTAAAATAAACATTATCCATATGGATCAAATCTCTCAAGTTACTACTTCTATTAGAAAAGAAAAAAAAAGAAATATGAGATTTTAAGCCTTTTTTAAAAAAAACCAAAAAAATGCAATTTTGCAAAAAAAAAAAAAAAATTTTTTTGGCCGTCTTTGTTGGTTTACCCTTCCTCCTTCTAGTGGTTCTTTCTTTTTACATTTTGGTCAACCCCAAAGGCAGCTCCTTCAATCTACCAGTTTTCAATTTTCAGAACATTGCTTTTTATAACATATATAATAAATAAAATGAATAACAACAAAAGTGAAATAATAACTTATGTATACAAAATAATTATTTTATAACACATCATTTATATAATTATAAAATTAGTAAATAAATAAATGATACCATGGATTACTACCATTGACCATTTATTTTTATTACAATTTTTTCTTTGTTCATATTGTTGAAAATTAAGGTAATTGATACATTAATAATAAAGATATCGAACAGAGAAATAACACAATAAAAAGTGTCATTGTAAAAAAAATTCTAATATCATCATATGTTCACTTAATACATTTTAAAATTATAATAATATTGAATGATAAAATATCAGTATGTCTATTTTTTTATATAATTATAATTATAAAAAATTGTCCCTCAAATGGATACGAGAAAAAGTTTAGCCAACTTAATTCAACCATTAGGAACTAATGGACTAACTAAAAAATATAGTGATAAAAACAACTCGCCTTTGTCAACTCGCAAAGGCCTAGTAACTCCGGTACGCAATACATTGTTTATTTAAATATTTTTAAAGAATTAAATAAATTTTCAATTAAACTAACAAGTAACAACAATAACTCTTAATATTATTATCATGACAAATAAATAAGTAATGTTATGTATATATTCTTTTTATTATAGAAGAAGAATATTTTAATAAATATAAATAAAAATTAATAAAAATGAGAGTAACAACAGCCACAGGTGACAATAGTCGCCTCCCATATTTGTATGACAAAATATTGACACACCGTAAGTGGCGCCGTACACCCGGTTGAAAATCGAATGGTCTAGAATGACAGGTTAGCTGCTTTGATAGCAAATATACGTACTTTTTTTTTAAAAAAAATTTAGTATGTTTTGATAATTTTCTCAAGCAAAAATAGAATAACTTAAAAAAAATAAAAAATATCTTTTTTAAGAAGTTGGAAATTTTATTTTCTAAATTTTTTTATAATAGAAAAATATATTTAATAATAAATAAATATTTTTAAATTTTATATCTAAATATAAATTAATGTTATATCTAAACATAAATTAATTTTTATTTTTCAAAAGATATTTTATCGATAAGCATATTTAAATCCGCTCGAAATATAAAAACCACGTTTGTAAGAACATGAGAAGGGTTTGATCACTTTAATGTTAGTAAATTAAAAACCACTAATGCAGCAATAACATTAACACGATTAAGAGTTCACTCACCTCACCGCTGATCAAGCAGTAACGCAAGGTAGGACCGCTACTTCTGCCTGCTTATTCTTCATTCATTTTTTCCAACTCCCTATGTATTTTGTGTTTGTGGGATGAGACATTTTATATTTTCCGAACTTTGAATGGCCAGAAGCGCTTGACTATTTGCGAAGAAAGGCGTTTTTTGTAGGGTTTTTACTGTCGGAGAAGGGCGTTTTTCCCACAGTTGTCAACAAACGTGGCGCTCATTACATAAGCGCCTACGTACTCTCACGCTTCTCTCGCTCTCGTCTCCCCACGCCACCTCCTCACCCTTCTTTCTTCTCCTCCCCCACCAACATATTCGGAGAACCCTTTTTCTTTTCTTTTCTTTTCTTTTTTCGTTTTACTTGCTATTTCATTTTTCATTGTTTAGTATATATATATCTGCGGCGGTTTATTATAATTTTTTTTAAAAAAATCAACGAATTGAAATATTGAATTGAGTGGTTGGCTGGTCGTGGTTTATACATCTGAAGAAGGGAATGGCGGATTCAGAGCGAATCCAAAATTCATGGATGGCTTCTGCGCACGCCGCTGCTATTCCGTCAGCTGAAATGAATGCTCAGTTGCTGCTTCAATCGCCTCCTCCTATTCCTTTGCCGCCGCAGTCAACCGACGCTGCCAAATTGGGGATTGCCGAACGAGCTGTCTCTGCCGCCGGCGCCGCTTTCCTCTCCGCCATCATTGTCAATCCTCTCGATGTCGCCAAGGTACCACCAAAACCCTTTCCGTTTCATCTGACCTTCAATTGTTTGCTTATACACTGCGAGAGAATATGAGGGAGCGTGAATTATTCGGATATTGTTATTAATACTCAATGAATTTCGAAACGGACTAAAACCCTAGACTTCAATACTTTTTTATATGATTTTTTTATGGTGTTTTTTTTTTTCTCTGTTGTGTTTTTCTTCGTTGTTTGGATTGGTTATTTATCTTGTGGTGTATTCTTTCTGATTGATATTGTTTTCCTGGTTTTACCAGACAAGGTTGCAAGCACAAGCTGCCGGCGTCGCTTATTCTCATCCGCTCAGCAATGCGACTAGTCGTATGGCTTGTTTTGGGCCTAACATGGTATGAGTTCAACAAATTTTTTGCCCTTCCACCCTTCCTGTTAAAACATTTTATGAGAATAATTTTTCTCCCAAATTTCTGTATTTGTTTATAATAGACTAATAGTTGTCAGCCACAAAAACAAACTAATTCGATGTGGCATTTTCTCCCCAAGACATTTTATGGTTGAATGATGCTAAGCATCATTTTGAAGTCGATTGTTTACATGCTAGCAAGATGTCCTGTACTTATACTGGTGTGTTTGAGCGATTAAATTGACCTTTCCGATGTTGTTTATCAGATGTTTGCTGATTTAAGATGTTCTCCATCATGTTCTCGGGCTGGAATCCATGGCACTGTTTCAATTTGTCCTCCTGAGTGTTTTCAGTACAAAGGGACACTGGATGTCCTCTGCAAAATTGTGCAACAGGTTGGTGGTTTAATCTTACAGATATAAATGGGAAGTGGAAACTGAATAAATGTTGTTAGATATTGAATACATATGCGCTTGAAGCTGTTTACTAATTACATTTGCAAATATGCATGCACATATATTAATCAGTGCAAGGTTTGTATGGCAGGAAGGATTTGCTAGGCTATGGAGAGGCACAAATGCGGGCCTGGCACTTGCAGTACCAACTGTAGGTTCACAAGTCAATCAGCAGTGATTCATTGTTTAAGTATTGATTATATAATGAGGGCAAAGGAATTGAATAACCTTTTTTTATGTTGTATGCTTAAATCAGGTGGGAATTTACCTTCCTTGCTATGACATATTCCGTAACAGGTTGGAGGAATTCACTGCCAAAAGTGCTCCAACTGCAACTCCTTATGTGCCTTTAGTGGCTGGTTCATTGGCACGCTCACTTGCTTGTGCAACTTGTTATCCTATTGAACTTGCCAGAACTCGCATGCAGGTATTTAAGATGATCATCCATATTATTTAGTATTTACTTCACATACCAGAGCCATAGGCTTAAGAATTTTTGGAAGTTGTGGTGTTTGGAGTTCCTATTCATGACATGTGGTGCTTGTTTTAAGTCCCATTTATGAGTTCTGCTCCTTGCTTTTGTGAATGAGTGAACCTTTGTGTGTCAGTGAGCAGGTTAACCAGAAAATTTTCTGTTGGTTGATTCAGTTCAAGGGCAACTTTTAGCTTTACCGATTGCTCCTGTTGGCTTCATGAGTTCATCTTTACTTTGTTCTATTTATTTCTCAAATACCAACACAAATTTGCCAAGATCTGTCATGGTTCACTTCCAATCAACGATTTTTCTCTTCAAATTATGGTTGTGGCTCATTGTTAAAGAACTTTATTGTGGCTGGATGATGTTTTTTATTATTTTGGGATACATTAATTTGTTGCCCATTAGTGAACTTTGTTCTAACATAATTCATATGTTTTGCTTTATCATTAACGGGGCGTTTGTTTCGGGATATATTTAATTATTTCTGAGAATAGATAGTTGGGAATGATATGTTCCTACCTTTGTTCCAAGTTTTAAAAAAATTTTCTTGGGTGTTAATTATTCTATGGAAAAAGATTTTCCTATGATTTAGTGAAATCTCATTCCCAAGTTGAAGGGTGTGGAAAATAATTTCCATGACTTGGGAATCACAATTACTAAGCACAATCAATAAATCATCCCCCAATTATTTGACTTTTTCCTCACAATTATTTAACTTAAGGGTATTTTGAAAATTATGACATATATTTTTAGGAATATAGATTATAAAACAAACAAATTTTAAATTTATTCCGGAATCTTAACAAATAATCCCAGGAATGTTTAATGCTAAACAAATAATTTTTTAAAGATACTTAAATAATATTCCTCGGAATATCATTCCCAGGAATGTGATTCCTAGGAATATAATTTCAAACCTTGAAACAAACGCACCCCAAGTTAACCTATCCACATTGTTGACTACCTTATTGTGTTTTTTGTTTTTTTAACCCAGAAATTCTTGTGTTCTCTTCTATTTGATTCTCGTAGGCATTTCAAGAGACTCAAATTGGTAAAAAGCCTCCTGGAGTTTTTCAGACTCTGCTAGGTGTTGTCTCAAATGTCAAGAACTCAACTAGTCCGCAGAACAGCTGTAAGTGGGTAGCTTTCATGACAAACTTAACATATAGCCATAATAAATGTCTGCATGCTTTTGTGTTAACTGTACTTAGATTTGTATATTTATACAGTACTAAAATTGGCTGGTTTTTACATGTTTGTATGGTTCATTAAATTAAACTCTTGCACAAGCAATAGATGGTAACAATCATACTACTTGAATATCCCCTTTTTTCCAGATATTATACCCCTTCCCTTAACAGACTTTCCATACTACTCTCGAATCTGGTAACAATCATAATTTAAATTCAAATCCGGTAACAAACATAATTTAAATTCTTAAACTAACAATTAATCTAAATTTCTAAACTACTCTTGTTTTTCTTCCTCTTGTAAACCTTCAATGAATCAGGGAATTTATTTCTAACAACATGTTAATGAACTGGTAGTTTAAATCGAGTTTTTTGGAATAGATAATTAATAGGAACTGACTTTCACTGAGTTCTGGATAAATTATTCTAGCTCCTTACAACAGGAAAAATCCCTCTTGAATACATTAATTTCTGGATACCTTCCCTTTCCCCTTCTCTCCCATGCGGCCATATGTATAGGCAGTTTTGAGAAAATAACCCATATCCATTTCCCTTCTGCCTCACATCATCTCCTCACATGACTCACAAGCACACTGTCCTTCCCTTTAACCTTCACATAGACTCTAGTAATAGGAAGGTATCTATCAGTACTAATTCCATAAGTCTTTCTATATGTTAGGCCAATATGGCAAAAGTACTTTTACATTTATCATATCTTTTAGATTTCATTTTTCAGCATCAGTGATTCTTTTGATAATCAATTGTGGCACTTCGTTTCATTACAGTGCAAGGTTATCGTGTCCTGTGGACTGGCATGGGAGCTCAACTTGCCCGTGACGTACCCTACTCTGCGATTTGTTGGTCAACACTTGAACCCGTGAGTTTCATTCTCAAATCCTCTTACATGGGAATCTGTTTTTCTTATTAGTATTCATTATTTTCTTTTTCCAAATACGGTTGCTTTGCAGACAAGAAGAAAACTTCTTAGTGTGGTTGGAGGTGATGACGCCAATGCACTGGCTGTTCTTGGGGCAAATTTTTCAGCTGGTTTTGTTGCTGGAACTCTAGCAGCCGCAGCTACATGTCCACTGGATGTTGCAAAAACTCGAAGGCAAATAGAGGTTTGTTTCCTACATTAGATGTTAGAAGTCACTAGAATTTCTCTTCTATTTCGTTGTTTTGTTTTGTGTTTTTTTT
Organism: Dalbergia oliveri; assembly: GCA_030441495.1. Taxonomy (NCBI): domain Eukaryota; kingdom Viridiplantae; phylum Streptophyta; class Magnoliopsida; order Fabales; family Fabaceae; genus Dalbergia; species Dalbergia oliveri. The sequence continues at coordinate 9,458,629 of JAMLFY010000003.1, read as the reverse complement.
TCTTTTTTTTTGGGGGGTGCTTACAGTTGATTTTGCTTTCTTCATATGTACTCTTTTTTTTTTTTTTTCAAAAATCAGATGATAAATCGTAGTTGTATTTAAACAACTTTTCATGTGTATTAACCATATAGATTTATGTATTTGCCTATTTGGTCTTGTTCTTTATTAGTTTGGTGTGCCTATTTCGCTGAATTTTGATCATCTGATGTCATATTTTCTTCGAAATAATGAAATGCAGGTGGATCCCGTGAGAGCATTGAAAATGACCACAAGACAGACACTGATGGAAATTTGGAGGTATGGGTATTTTGGATTCCAAATGTTATAATTTTGACACTGACGATATGATTGAAATTTGATGTCAAGGCTATTTCTGCTATTTTTTTCATCTCTCTCATATGTTGCATATTTTCTTATATTCTTATTTTAGACGTGTAGTTGGTGATTCACAATACCATAGTAATCTTTTATGCCCCAATTTGGCACATAGAATTAGATCTTGAAATTAGAATTAGATATCTTAATTCTAATTTTTTGTTTTGTTTTCAATAATATGTAGAATTGCAATAGTAATTTCATAAACTAATTTCATGGACTTAAACAACTAACATAAACTCTTCTTAATTCCTAGCGTATGTGTTAAGAATTACCTATTTTAAAACTTGAAAATTAAAGAGTTTTTCTTCCTCATTAAAGTATCTCTTATCATTTCTTTTCCCTCATTTATTTGATAGTAATCAAATTATTATAATATAAAAATGACCTAGACTCTATTATTTATTCTATATATCAACAATTTTCACTAAAAAATCATATTAAAATACTCCTTCTGCCTCTAGTGGTAGCCTGCATTCAGGGTGGACATCGTTTTGATTTAGATGTTGGTATGATTATGCTTTTTCTATGTACTGACTTTTCAATATGATTTTTTTTCAGAGATGGAGGCTTGAAGGGACTCTTTACAGGTTTGGGTCCGCGAGTTGGTCGAGCAGGGCCCTCCGTTGGAATTGTGGTTTCATTTTATGAAGTTGTAAAGTTTGTCCTACACAAGCAGTACGCAACATCATGATAAGATTCATCTTATTTTCCGTGCTACAGATTCTGATCATGAACTAACATACATTTTTGAATAGGAAAATGTCAATTATAGCACATGCTACTAATTTAGATTTTTGAGCTTTTCTTGTAATTTGCTGCTTCTGGGCAGCAGAAATTTTGTTACACCTGGGATCTTCCCCCTGAAAGTAAATGTTGAAATAAAATTCGAGCTTTTTAAAATTTACTACAGCGCGCTCTAAAACACCACATGGTTTTATGGATTTTGGTCAAGCTCCTATTCTTGCGGACGAAATAGCAGTGGATTTTGTATGGTTTGCGCCCGAATCGGAGAAGTGTATCATGTATTTATTATAGTTTCTAGGAATAGTTTCATGGAGGGTGGGGGTAGCTGGTTAAAGATCAATGAATAATCAATTTAGATTTGCAGTGGCTGTCTCAGGGCTTCCTCTGTCTTACAAGTACAGTACAAAAGAATAATGTTCGCATCATAACTGAAAATTTGCCAAGTTTTATCTTTCATGGGGAAACGTTCATGCATGATATATTAATATTATCTGGATGGACGTCTACGACAATGCGTTTGCGAGAAAAATTCTCCAAGGTGGTAGCACTGCATATTTAACTCTCTACACGCGCCTTTGCAATGCCCACAACAATTGGGCTTACAGCTGAGCAATATGAATTGGAGAAAAGTTGATGAGAGAGAGGATGGAAGATGCAAGTGGGTTCAGAGCGTTGAAATTTCATTCAGGAACTTGTTGAAAAATGGGAAAAGAAAATTAGAGTTGTAAGCAGAGGCCAATTTCATCCTATGGGCTTGGCAGCAGTTCAGATAAATCAAGGCTAAAGATTTGCGGCAATTTATGTTGTATGAAACAGACAGTAAAATGTCAATTTCATTTTCTACAAATTTTGGCAAAAAAAAGGGAGCCAAGACCCGGGAAGAAAACCAAATTACAAATTGCATGTTCTATGGGTAGGCATCCAACTACATATTGAATTAACACCCGGGTAGTCTGCAATAGAGGCACATCTCAGGTCCCGAATAAGGAAAATCTGTTCTTGATGTAACTCATATAAGCTTTCTTTGACTGTTGTATCAGGCCCTTGATTGCCTTCCTATAAGTATGAGCATTCTCCACCATTTCCCACTTTTGCCACTTCTTAGAGTCTATTTTAGATTTTTCTGGACGCCAAAGGCTTTGAGCAAAAGGAAACAATGGGGAGCTCTAGATAAAATTTGCTTCAACAATCGTATTTTCCTGTGGAAAACAAACACACGCTTAATGTGTTCAAGAATTTGTCTGGTCTCGTGCCCTTGCCAAGAGATGATTCTTCAACATGTGTGGTACAACTTTTTTGAGGTTCTAGTAGAATTTGCTTGAATACCTGGTTTCTGTCGGATCGAACTTGCGCCTCCCAATACAAGGGAATCTTGCCACTGCAGTACAGGCCTCGACCACCTTAAATGCATGGTTTAATCTTTGGGAAAATGACCGCTGTGTCTAGATTGGGGTAGAGATGTTTCTTCAGTTAGACATCTTTCTTTCTGTGTTGGATTAATTGTTTGCCGAAATGATTCAATTAAATTCTCTTACAGCTAACCGGAAGCCTATAAGTATTTTATTTCACTTAGCAAATAGATGTATAGTACTAGTTAAGTGTAGGTAAATAATTATAAATAATTAGTTGATTAAATTAATTTAACAAAGAATAGTATTATTTGTACATGTGATGGTGGATACTCTTTCAACAATTGTGGAATTATTTACAAATGACTGGATATTTTAATTAGTTAAGTCTAAAAATATGTCTTTAGAAAAACGTGGAGAATTGCGTTAATAATTATTTTGTTTTTATGATAATAATTATGGACTTTAATTATGTAAGTAGTGAGTCCAGTGAAAAGATCTTTTATATATTATCAATTACCTTATCACCTTTGCCAATTTCATCCTAAACATAACTATTTTCTTTAGTTATCTATTCATTGATCTCTCTCTCTCTCTCTCTCTCTCTCTCTCTCTATATATATATATATATATATATATATATATATACTATAAAAGCTCTAGATGAATGGCATTTCCCTTTAATCAAACATTGGAACTGAGTTTGAGATGTCCAATTTGTTGCCAAACCAACCAAATAGTTGTTTTTGCTTTAATATTTCTCAACCAAATAGCGCTATTGGTACATCAAAAATCGAATTATCGGTAGACACTATGAAGAGAGAAGGAAACAAAGTTTTGATCACGCATACTGCCACTAAAGTTCTGCTTCTTTCTTGTGCAAGGTGTTCACTTTATTATATGTATACTTATTAGCAATAATTTTTTGTTGCAATAATTTTTCTGTTTCCTTCGTCGCAACAATTTGACACTTACTTTTTTATTAAATAAGATCTCAGTTAGAAAGAATGTCCCTCATATAACGAGTCTATCCGACTGAGATATAAGCTGAGGCCTAATTAAAGAAGTCCGGATATAATAGTTTAGACCGAAGAAAAAAGGGTACAACAGAGTTAATTGAGCATTTCGGGGCAAATTGGTTAATTGAGCATCCTTCGAGCTGAGTTAATGGCCACTGCATGCTTGGGAGTTAGGTTATCTTGTAAAAATGGTATGAACTCAAGCTAGTTGAGCAAGAAAGCAAGAACAGGAGCTAAACCAAGACCAAGAACGAAAACTGGAAGAGGGAATTCTTTGTGCATTATTGGAGAGAAGTTGAGAATCAGAAAAACTGATGCCAATGTGGCATTTCTCTGTTTATATACAACACGCAACATATGGCTAACTAACTAAAGCTAACTGGATCAGGATGAGCAAATCAATACAACAAATTTAACTAATCATTGAGTGAGCTAACTGAATTAACTAACTTTGACCACTCTCTCTTCTTGGGTTTGAGCTTACAGACTCTGGTACACCCCCGCAAGCTTGGAATGTGAAAATTCAACATTCCTAGCTTGGAGTAAATGTGTTGGAACGGACCAGGAGCTAGAGGTTTGGTCAATATATCTGCAAGTTGATGGGCAGATTGAATGGGCAGGAGGTGTATGACTTCAGCTTGAACCTTGTCTCTCACCACATGGCAGTCAATCTCTATGTGCTTTGTCCTTTCGTGAAAGACAGGGTTGGCTGCAATGTGTAGTGCTGACGGTTGTCACAGGAGATGGCACAAGGTTTTTGAACTGGTAAGTTGAAGTCCTTCATCAAGTAGATTAACCACTGAGCTTCACAAGTGGCTAAGGCAAGAGACCTATATTCAGCCTCAGCGAGGATCTAGCAACAGGAGGCCGTTTCTTGCTTTTCCATGAGATTAATGCTCCACCAAGAAAAAAAACATTGTCCAGAGATTGACCTTCTAGAATCAGGACAAGCCCCCCAATCAGAGTCTAAGCTCAAACCCAAGAAGAGAGAGTGGTCAAAGTTAGTTAATTCAGTTAGCTCACTCAATGATTAGTTAAATTTATTGTATTGATTTGCTCATCCTGATCCAGTTAGCTTTAGTGATGGTTCCATCGGGTAGTCTTACTTCTACTGGTTTTATTGTTTGGTAATTATGAAATGAAGCCAAAGAAAAAGTGACATGGTCTGTGGCACCTGGATCAATGATCCAGATGTCAGATTTTATGCATGCAAGTGACATGATATATGCAATACCTGTGACTAGGACTGTTGGTGAGAGAGGTGTTGACTTGGTTGATAGTGTGAGGATTCTGTGATTCTTGTTGTTGGAGGAAGGCCATCAGGGCTTGTCTTTGTTCCTGTGTAAACAAAAACTCTGACTTAATACTTGCCTCAACTGGTAAAGACTCAACTTCACGCCGCGAGTTCACCATGATCAGTTTAGCCCGCCATGTGATTAACTGCTCCTTGTTTCCGCTTGAGGTGATGGGGTATGCCATGTTTTTTATAGCATGTATCAACCAAATGACCAGCCTTCCCATAGAAGGAACACATTTTGGTGGAAGAACCCCTACCTCCAGCTGACCTTCCTCCAAAGTTAGCAGGTTGACCCCTGCCTCTTCCCCTTCCTCTAGCAAAATTGTTAGCATTAGCAGTGGTTAGCAACACTTTGGACTCATTGTTCAACTGCCTTTCTTGTTGAGTCATGAGAGATAAAATCTCATCCAAATCAGGTAGGGGTTTCATGAGCATTATTTGAGACTTGGCTTGCCCATATTGCTCATTCAAGCCCCTAAGGAATCTAACAATGTAATCACATCTTCTATAATCTCTCATTACACCTAAACCACAAGAGCAGTTGCCAATGCAAGGGCATGCAGGAATAGGCCTGAAATTATCAAGTTCTTCCCACATTCCCTTTAACTTTGTGTAATATGCAGGAATTGACATGTCCCCCGTCTTACCTAAATCTCTTCTTGCAAGTCAGCTATTCTACATGTCCCCATGATGATACCTTTTCCTCAAATCCCTCCAAAGATCCGAGGCAATCTCTCCCCATACTACACTCTGCATAATTTCTGGGTCAAAGATTGATGAATCCATGACACTACAAATGTGTTGCATTTATCCCATGCAAGAAATAATGGATCATCTTCACTAGGCTTAGGCAAGGTACCATCTATGAAAGGGCTTGTTCTTCCCTTTTAATGCTAACCTCATAGACCTAGCCCACAAGTGATAATTTTGTGCGTCAACCGTAAAGGAATTAAGGAAGTACCAGGATTCTCGCTTGGATGCAAGAAGTATGGACTCATTGGATCTGCCATAGGATTGTACGTTGAATTGATCATGGGGAATTGATTCATCATCTGGCTAGCTTGAGGGATGAAATTGATTGGAATCTGACTTCCAGGAGCTTGATTTCCCATCTGGAAATTGCTAAAAGCAGGAATTTGACCAAAGAAAGGAACTTGATGACCCATATTGGGAGCTACATTGGGCATTTGGTGACTCACACCTGACCTGGAATTTGCTCGACATGCGGAGCTTGGTGATTACCCATGGGAATTTGCTCATTTCCAGAGGTTCTTGAACTGTTCAGCCATTGTGTAGAAGTTTGCAGGAGAGCTCCAATAATGGAGCTCTGATACCATGTAAAATGGTATGAACTCAAGCTAGTTGAGCAAGAAAGCAAGAATAGGAGCTAAACCAAGACCAAGAACGAAAACTGGAAGAGGGAATTCTTTGTGCATTATTGGAGAGAAGTTGAGAATTAGAAAACTGATGCCAATGTGGCATTTCTCTGTTTATATACAACACTCAACATATGGCTAACTAACTAAAGCTAACTGGATCAGGATGAGCAAATCAATACAACAAATTTAACTAATCATTGAGTGAGCTAACTGAATTAACTAACTTTGACCACTCTCTCTTCTTGGGTTTGAGCTTACAGACTCTGTAACATATCTTAATCCTATTTGTGAAATATGCATGCATATCTCAGGAATGCATGCGCTAGATAAAATGGGTGCGTTGGAGATTTTAATTTGAATTACCATTATGGATATAAAATCCTTGATCCAACGTTAGCGTGTATTCCAATTAACTCATGTCCTTCGAGAATCTAACTACCAAGATGGCCATCTTGCAAAATTTGGTGCAAGTGGAAGTTAGCTCTTAGTATGCTCCAGGATTCGATATGGACCACATCCATGTAAAACAAAGTCCTCATTTCGATTTTATCAAGTGTGATTATTGTTTGCATTTACTCCTCAGTTTCACCCATATCTCGAATTTTTGAGATATTTTTGTTTTTAAATATCTATTTATTTATTATATAAAGAAAACATTAATTTTTTTTAACAATACCGTCTTTAGTATAATTGTAATTATTTACTTTTATTTGTCAAGAGGGACAACTTTATCCACTTATACAACTTTATAAAGATTTATTTATTATTTTCTTTATATATGTGCTTTTTGTTTTATGACAGATGGAATGAAATGGTATTCAACTAGACTGAAAGTCATTTATTCAGTTTATAAAATCTAATCTGTAGGAACTAGAAAAACAAACCACAACTGAAAAGTTAGATTATTTTGGACCATGAAGAATAATCTAAAAATGCATCGTCCAATTAAAATAAACTCCTCTTCAGTATTTGTACAATAAATGCTTCTCTCTGCCTTGAAACTCTCTCTAGATCAATTTAGATTAGCAGGGAGTCCCTAGTGCGTTGCTCAATGAATGATATAGGTCAGCACCAAAGCCACCAGCATTAGGATATATGCAATCGCTTGGTCAATTGAGGTGCCTGCAAATTGCAAAGAACAATTTATTAGCAATATGCACTGTCACGCTCCAAAAGAATATTCAGAAGGCATAGTGATTAATAACAAATTGGAAATTAATTTTGGATTTCGGTCCAATATCTCTTAACTATGGCAGTGTTTTATAAGGGAGGATAGCTGATGCAATATCTCCTCATTGAATTTCAATGGTTCAATTCATGGGGACATAGTTATCAAGAGAAGGTAACCAAAATTCAGGTCATGAAAAACTTTTATTCTAATCGCATACAGGAATTGACATCTCTTAATATTATATATCACATAAAAAATGTGACCAACTGGAATGAATATGCAAAATATTTATCAGATACTCTCCCTTTCATAAAAAAAAATGTCCATATACATTTGTTTATGAATATATTAAAAAAGTCACATCGATATTTATTATGAAATCGATGGAGTAGCAACAATATAAAATTTGTAGTGGAGTGAAAAAATGAATAGAATAATTACCATCGCTTGTGGGGGCCGGAGCAGGAGCAGGGGAATATGAAGAAGCCACTGCCATGAGGGCTGCATAAATGAAGCCAAGGAAGACCACCACCCTGGATGAAGTACTTGACACCGCCATGGTTCTTTCAGCAATATTTTCTCTCTCCTCTGTCTCTTAATTGTTCAAGAGATAGAAAGGAGAGAGAAATTCCAAATAGCAAAAGTTGTGGGAGAGAGATGTTGGGTGGTGAATATGAAAGGGGTGTGTGGAGTTTCTTTTATAATGGCAATGCAGGCCTTCATAATCGCAGGAGCCAGCCATGTTTAGACGTATGGATGAAGGGTGCAACCGCAACTTTAGGGGACCCATATACTAATGTAAGAGTGAGATTTCCTTTATTCTCTCTTAGTTTATTCTTTTAATTGTTACTAATAATATTTGACCATCGTCATTCTCATTTGCTTAGTTGGTGTGTTTGCTTTTCCCTTGTCCTTCAAATATGACAATGATTTCAGGCTGTACTTGATTAGCAAAGACAGCTTGGATTTGTTATATGTGTCTAATTATTGCATTATTTAGTAGCACCTTCATACGTTCTTACGATATAATTAATACGTATAATGACACATATAACAGGAAAAATAATAATAAATAAATGAAATAAAAGACCAAAAGTTGGCAGATGTTTCTGTATAATCATGACAGCATAATATTGAACACCCATAATATCAAAACTAAAAAAAAGTATAAAAAAATATATTTGTCGAATACAACTTGAATTACTTAAATTTAAATTTAATAAAAGTTTATAATAATAAGACAATTTTACAAGGTTTAATGGTAAAGTTATTTGTTCTGATATATTTACCATACAAATTTTGCAAATGTTTAAAGCAATTTTATAAGTAATAATTTGACTATAAAAAGAAATTGGTTACATACCTGATTCGACAGCTCTTCAAAGTTAATATGAATGGGAATGTTTAATTAAATAGCACAAATTATCACACAGATCCACAAAAAATATAAAACATTGGTTACAAATTCAATTTATATATATGAAAAAAAATTACATATTACGAAAGCAAAAGTGAAAGACATACGATGATAAAATATTAGGATTAATGGTGATCAATGTTGAACATTATTGCTAATAGATAGCCTATTAAATCATTATAAATTTAAGGAATAAAATAATTTTTAAATATTTATAGAATTTAATTTCTATACATTAACATTTAATAACATTTTTATGCTTTGATGAAACTTTATTGGTGGAAGGTTGTGATAATAGGTGGTTATCTTCTATGATATTTGTTACTTTGGTGAAATTTCATTGGTTGATAATGTTTATAGAAATTAAATTTATATTTATAACTGAAACATTACTATTTCATAAATCATTAAAATTTCTAGTAGGTTATAAACATGTAACTTGCAGATTGCAGTCGATTATACATAGATATATTGATATATAGATATAGATACAAATAGCCGCCATTAATATAAACATATCTACAAACTAACCAAAACAGAAACCCTGCCAATGTATGTTTTGGCTATAGCCATAATTCCACTTCCTAAGTACGAAGGAATCCAAGCAGCCACTGTCAAGGAAAAGAAGGATCCTCTTTGTTCTTGTAGATCTCATATAGTTGCTTTGAGTAACGAATGGCCAGTGTTCTGCACAATTCAACTGCTTTGGGGTCATATTCTTGCAATTCCTTGACAGACTTCTTTAAACCACCACGTGGATCTCCATGAGTGAGGAACTCAGCCAAAGTACTGCCTCTGTAAAAGCAACACAACATTAGAAACCCGCAAATTATGAACAAGCGTAGAATCCATGTAAATATTGAAGGGTCAAGAACAAAATCCTACATTTGACACAAGCATATGTTTGTCACACTCCAAATTGCATGCTTTCAAACTTTCTTAACCACGTAACATATTAAGGGAAATAGAGTTTAATTACATATTGTAAAGCCATGACACATTCTAAATAACAAATATAATACAAAACAAAAAGACACAGAAAAAGAGGGTGCCACCTATATCCAATAAAGTCCTGCTATTTTGCAGATAGTTGGAGAAGCATTCAAACATTGACCAGAATGAAGAAATTTTAGAATCAGAGTTTCCATACAATCCAGTAGAATAATCATATTCATGGAAGGATTTTTGCGGGTATGAAACCCTTATTCAGTGAAAATAGACTGCCAAGATCTGAAGATCCTCTACATATGGTACCCCTATTCCTTGTAACATTTAGAGCAGAGAATGAAACTGAAAACAAAGTACTTTAGCAGACATTTTACGATATGATCAAGTTGAATGAAAGGGTAAAATGGAGCTACTATTTAGAGAGAGAGAGAGAGAGAGAGAGAATATGCAACCTCAATTCTAAACAAACATACTTCTATGGCTTAGGTGTCTACAGTGGCAAGAACTAACAGGAATCAACTCTAATGAAATAAAAGTTGCAAAGCCTGCGGCAAACAGTATCCCAACTATCTTTTGTGCCAACCTGTGAGCATCAAACTTGCTGAATCCTCGCTGGTTGGTGTACAATGTTCCCCTGCTCATCTGTTCCTCAGAAGTTTGTTGTCCATACAGAGCACAGACAGCCTTCATACACAATTCAGGATCCTTCCCAAATGCTGCAAGCATGTCAGCCTCAAACTCCCACTCCATTTTGTGGTCTTTCCTCCTTTGAATTTGTGATAATATCTTTCCAAAGTCCACATCCCCATCAGATTCATCCTGTGAATCAGAGCTTATGTCCTTATCAGGCACATCTTCTGCGTTACTGGAATCAGAGTCCACACCGCCATTAGATACATCTTGTGACTTGCTGGATGCATCATCACAGTTAGATAAATCAGAATCATCAACAATAAAGTCACTCAAGCCTTCATCCTCGCAGTCTGACAAATCCTCCTCTGATTCATAAGCACCAGTATCAGCATCTGCTGCGATACTTTGCTGATGTCTGGCCTTATTAGATCTATATGAGGACTTTTTACTTTCTTGACTTTTTCTTGCACATTTTCTCAGAGGCACTAGGCGCCGCTTAGGTGTTGCAGTACTAGGTATCGCAGTGCTGGTGACCTCGTCATCTGCAGAAGTAGCAGCAATCACGGAACTCTTTATGCCACATCTAACTTGATCTGGACTTATTTCCAGAATATGCATCCTCTTAAATTTACTAATTGGCATGTCATCATCGGCATCATGTTCAGACTCAGATGTGACAACATTACAAGTCCTTTTCCTCTTAGGTGTGGCAACAAAAGGAACATCTTCACCAAAACTCAAATCTTCCTCATTGTTTTGGGCGTTCGACACCTTTCCATTTTCTGCAACAAAACATGTTGGAACAGAAATATCTCTACTGCCCTGACAATCTTGTACAGGGGGTTGGGAAATATTTGGTTCATCATCGCTGTCAATGATATCAATTATGCATGCTGAAGCAGATTTTGCACCAATGGGTGTAGATGGAGCCATCTTTTTGCTGGGACTCTCTTCAATTTCAAATTTCAATTGTTTTTTGACTTGTCTTACCAGGTGCACTTCAGAATCTAAGATTGGTCCTAGATGTGAACTACCTTCAGCACTGATTGGGCTATTGTCTTGCTTCTTTTTATTTTTTCCATGGTAATAACCACCCCTTCCCAGCCCCAACTGTAAGGCCCATGATTCCAGGTTCTTGTACTTGTCTTTCCAGAGCTCAACCTCACCCTCGGCCCTTTTCTTCTCACATTCCAAAACCTTGTTTTCAATCCTTAGCTGAACAACCTCATTATCATCCGTCAAATCAACGATTGTTTCTATCTCTCTCTCTTTTCATTACCAACTTCTTTTCTCCCTTTGAGTCCTTCACTAGACACCCTCAGAACCTTCAGCTCCTCTTCAACTGCAACCTTTTCTACTTCCAGTGCCTTAAGTTTAGCCTCAAGTGCTTCACATTGATTATTTTTCGTTTGAAGCTCAAATTCTAACTCAGCACACCTCACTTCAGCTTTCTTGCTGCTCTCTTCCAATTCTAAACACTGACAATTTTCTGACACACTATTGCTCACAACATTGAGGTTTACCATTTCTTTATCTTCAGTCATCTTATCAATAATACCTACCTCCATCAAAAGACAACAGGTCAATACCAAAAGATCTTTGCTAGGCAATTGTTTTTGTTTCAGACAACCTTAGTCATAACATTCCTGTCCCAGAATCCTGCATTCAAATTTTTTAAAACATTAAAAGAAAGGGAAATTACACAAACTGGTAAATAGTCAGTACTTAGACACAACCTTAAATGAAAAATAAATTCATGGATGAGTTTTTCATACAAATTTCCACATGAAACCCATCCGTGAACATTTCACCCCACTTTTTAAGGGTGTACCAACACAACTGAGGCAACGAATCCAAGAGGGAAACCAAAGGGTAAATTCAGCTTTTAAAGTTAAACCTCATTATGTTCATGTCTATTTATTTTTTTTTTAACCAATTCCCCATTTTCAATGTAATTTTGATACAGTCTCAGTATAAACATACGTCTATTCATGCATTGTTACATCAGTAAAATATTTGACTCAACCACCCACTATTTTGAAAATCTTATAAATAAAAACATGTGGTTGGATTAGAATTCTTTTAACAACGCACCAAAATTAACCTATTCCCCTTTCCCTTGTTCAATTTCCCATGCATACAACACCATTAAAACAAACGCAGACACAGAAAAACCAGCGCATAGAGTTCCAATTTAACCCTTTTCAAACTAATGCCACTGTTTTCTTCACGTATTCTTGTAAACTAGATGGAATTTAAGCTACGTTGACAAAGAAAAAATCACTTGCCCTAGTGAGTTCAACTTCCTAGGTCTAGAAAACAGAAAACTAAAAATGCAAAAAACATATAAAACAAAATGCAACTGACAAAAAACCCGCAGTGAACTTACAGTAAAGTGAGGATAATCTGACGCAAATAAGGGAAATTCCGACAAGAGAGTGTGCTGTGCATGTGATGTGAGTGGGAATGAATGGATGGAATGGGGTTTGTGATCCTTTTCCCTGTTTAGAAGCATTGCAGGAAGGAACATTGGCGTGTGAACGGAGACAAACGGAGAACAGTGGCAAGCACAAGCGTCGTGGACAAGAATAATGAAACTGAAACTGGAACCAAGGGCTATGTTCCTGTTACTGCTTGTAAAAAGGAACTAAACGACAAAAGACTGATCGTGACGTGTAGCAACTGAACGGTCGCCACGTCAATTAGGAGTCAAGGACGTGCGTGCTCCGGGGTATTCGGCATCAATGAGTGATGAGTGCGATCCACGGTGCCCTAACCTTGTGCGTTTTTTGGGTTATAACCTGATGCAAGGTTGTTGTGGGAGCCCATTATTGACTGACATATCTGGCATTCGGGCGGGCCAACTTCCTGCAGGCCCAAGTTACATCAATGACGGACATAGATCACAAGTTGGATTAAATGAAAATCATTTTTTCCTAGGCCGAAAACAAAATTGATGGTATGACTATGGGCAATGAATTTTGTCGGTTCTGAGCAGAAAAACAAATATGTATGTTTTTCGTTTCCGCAACTGCTTAGCTATATCTTTTGACTAGATATCCAAATTAGGCAATTAAATTTATATTGGGAATAAGTTAGTCCTTTAAATTTTAAAAATTTTAAATTAATCTCTCATATTTAAAAAAGGAGACAAATAAATTATCTGTACAATTTCATCCAGTATACAAAAAGACGAATTTGTTCCTTTTTAACTGTAAGAAATACATATAGGCCAATTTTTTCTTTTTTCAAAATGTGAGGATCAATTTAAAATTTTTAAAATAAAACTAACTTGTTTCTCGATGAGTTTTAGTTGTATCCTTGTTATAGTTTGCACGGTAGAGGTTAAAGTGCATACATCTTGATAATTGAAAACAATTAAAGGCGGGGATGATTACAAGTATTTTAATTACTCCACTTGATATTTTTCGATCAATTAAAAATAATAAAAATGGTTTTGCTTAAAAACAAACAGTCAAGTCCCACGTTCATGCATTAACTTCCAGCACCAGATTCTTATACGCAACTGCCTCTGCCATTGCCGCTACCATCATGATCTATATGCTATATACATCACTTGGATCATTCCTGCAGCCTCCTCAACTTTGTCTCCAGCGATGGTATGGGATGATTTTAGAAACTAAGAACGCAAATCAAAGGAACAATGTGTGTGAAGGAAATAGAACTAAAAGTGAAGTGTGTCTGACGGAGATGCCAATAGTTGTTAGATGGTGGCATGGTGAGGATAAGTTAGAAGAAAAGGTTTCACAATTGTTTTGATACAAAACTGTTCAGAAATTTTTAAAAATTGTTTGAAAAATAAAAGATGTGTGGTGGCGTTGAGCATTGTTACGGGAAGTTACACAACTCCATGTTTTTAAAATGAAAAATATTATTTTGACTCTACACTTTGTGAACATCATATTAACATATTCATATTTATTATTAAATTGGATGCCCTCATTTAATTTGAGTTCACACCCCTTTGACTCACACTTGTGGACCCCAATAACTACATCTATCATTGAATTGGATGTGACCTCCATTTAATTTGAGTCTCATACCACATCTAATGATAGATGTGAGTGTGTTGACACGTGTCTGTAAAATGTGAATCAAAATAACATTACTCTTTTAAAATTGATTCAAAATATCTAATGTGTATTAATTAAACCCAACATATTCTAGTTCAGGGAAGTGATGAACGCTAGTGCAAATATTAAGCACTATTCACATTTATTTAAAAAAATTAAAAATATATTTATTTATTTACTATATTTTTTTAAAAAAAATTATTACTATTTTAAAACATTTTATAACTTCCTTTAATTGTTTTAACTTTCCTTAACTTCTATATTATGAGTATTTTAGAAAATATGAAATTTGGACACCAAAAGATAGTTAAAGGGAGGAATTCCCTTTATATATATTATAGATTATAGATTTATTTACTACATTTTTAAAAATTTATTACTATTTTAAAACTTTTTATAACTTTTTTCAATTGTTTTAACTTTCTTTAACTTCTATATTATTATTTTGATAAATTTAAAATTTGGACACTAAAAGATAGTTAAAGGAAGAAATTTCTTTAATATATAACTAGTGAATTGATAGACACTTAACTTCAATTTACATTTTTTTTTAAAAAAATAAAATGTATTATTTTTTATTTATTTATCGTATCTTTTTTTAAAAAATTTATTACTTTTTATAACTTACTTCAATTACTTTAACTTTCCTCAACTTTTATATTATGAGCATTTTGTGAAATTTAAAATTTGAACACCAAAAGGGAGGAGTTCCCTTTATATATAGTATAGACTAGTGAATTGATAGGTACTTGCATGCCTATTGTCACGACCCGAAGGCCCACGCGAGAATCTCACTCTCACGCTAGCCTCGGGACCTGTTCTATATGCATACTCTGTTCATTAAAGTCTATTTAAAGTACAATTGTCACTTTCTCTAAACATATTGTTTATTCTCTAAAAACAAAATAATCATGTCTGTTTAATACAAAATCGTTCATATCATCGAAATAATATTGAAATACACTTAAAGTTTATCATGATATGCTAAATGCAACAACCCATACCCTAGGTCCGAACCCTGCCTCAGCACTGGAGCACTCTAGACAGAATTGAAACGCTTCACTCTGGTAAAGCCTACCATCTGACACTTTGCCGTGGTTGAATAGAATTTGCAATCATGGTTCTATCCTAAAATAAGAGAAATGAGAGGGGTGAGTTTTGATATCCAAAACTGAGTGAGTCCTCACCTTAATCCCTTCATGGGACATCCAAGAGCAATAAATAGAACAAATCATAACAATATTAAAAGTACTTATAAATCTTATGCAACTACAAATGTATTTTCAAACCATCCTTTCATGAAATCAATAAAAGCTATTCCTTTAATTCATTTTCTTGTCTACAATCATATAAGCCTAAAACCATAAACTCTTCCATACTTTCTAATGACTACTTTATTAATTCAAAAGTCATTTCATTAACTAAATTTCATACCTGGTATAAATTAAACTCATAATAACATAGCTCTTAGAAGACAAGTTTCTGGACATATCTGGATTACGTATCACCGTCCCAGTGTGACAATAATGGGCACCTAACTAGATCCCTTCCCTGAATACTCTGCCCGGCATACTTGGTACCAAGGTTAACGGGTTTACTACCGTTAACACACAGCCTGTTCTCTATAGCTCCTAAATTAATCTGAAACTTCTTAAAACCATTTTATTCTCTAGAGCTCTGAATCTCTATAACTCTAAAGTTTACCTTAGCATAACTGGGACTATGAAACCATACTCAGTGATTTCAAGTCCACCGAATATGTATCCGCCAGCTCTGAGTCATCTAAAGATTCGTGCTCTAAAATCCTTTTATGTCTGAATATCTATATAATTTCTATTAAAAATAAACTTATTATATTCTGAAAACTTGAGTCCATTCATTCTAACAGTCTAACCTTAGCATAACTGTGGTTGTGGAACCATGCCCAAGGAATCACCTTTTGTGGACATTGGGATTCCAAACCTCCAGAGAGTATGTACCGTCAACGTTTGAATCTCGTGGAAACTCATGCTCTAAAACATTTTGATTCAATATCCAAACACATTTCAATCAGTCATGCTCTTCATAAACTAGAAACTCAATATCATACTATGAACTTACAAAGTCTAAACCATATTTCCAATTATTTTCTCTAAACTTGGTTACAATAGGTATAAAACCATAGTATAAACATAAACCAATTCCAAAATTCAGTAAAGCAATCATAAAAACCTCTAACAATCACATATATCATCAATTCTACATAGAATCAGTTCAACAAGCATGGTCCTATGAGTTTTGTCTAAAATATGTTTCATGCTCTAAAACTGGCCATTCAAACTACATAATCCAATATAAATCTCAAATCCTTGTACAGTAATCTCTAAAGCCAAGTAGTGGATTATAGTTTTGATGAAAATAAGTATAATGAACAACATAGAGGCTAGGGTGCGACCCACTCACCTGGAAGGTTGAAAAGAAGGAATCACACTAATAGAACTCCTGGGACAAGAAATGACAACAATATCTGTCATGGAAGAGGAGAACTCTAGGTTAACCTCTAAAACCACAAGAATCCCTTTCTAGCAAGGTGGAAAGCTTCTCTCCCTTGAGAAGCATGGGAACCACCCCTAACTCCAAAGAACTTGAAGAAAATGAAGCAGAACTAGCAAAATAACATACCTTTAAGCTTGGAGGATTGAAGCTTCTAAGTTAAACTTGAAAGAGTTAGAAGAAAATGGAGTTTTATAAGTGAAAATGATGAAGAAATGGAGTGGGGAGAAGAATTCGCATTTCTCCTGGAGGGGGGTTAGAGTGTGTCTGGAATGATCTGGACCCGAAATGAGGTTTTTATGTTCGCTGTTCACGCTTGGCTTCCCTGCCACTTTGGCGCACGACTTACTCTCTGTTTACCGCCTGTCTCCAGAGGCTCCAGACATCGAATTCACTCTCTTAACCGCCTAGGCGGTCACATGACCGCCTGGGCAGCTCCAGAAGTTTCAGATGCTCCAATGTTGGTATGTATTGGACGTACTATTCCATCACTCACTTATTTACATTTCTTAATTTTAAGTTAATCATTGACTTTAAAACATAAATGTAAATAGGGAAATACCCCCTATTTGGATTCAAATAAAATATTAGAAAAAAAAATCCTAACCAATCAAAATCTCATTTTTGGGTTTTAGTTCAATTAAAAATCTTACGATTTTATAAACTTGCAGGCTAAAAATGGAGCACTTGAGGGTTTCATAAAATTCGTTAAAAATCCCTCTTCAACTCATTTTTCTCTAGGGAATAATTACCGGGACTTTTGGTCCCAAGAAAATAGCTCTAATATATAGCCCTCCAAGGGCATGTAGGTTAACTTCAAAATTCAGTAAATGACAGAAAAGTCAACTGGCACCTTTCTTGAAAAAAATTTCTAACCTTTTATTTATTTTTTTAAAAATCTAGGGTATTACACCTATCAATTCACTTTAAAAAAAAATTAAAATGTATTATTTATTTATTATATCTTTTTTAAAAAATTTATTACTTTTTATAACTTTCTTCAATTATTTTAACTTCCCTTAATTTCTATATTATGGACATTTTGAAAAATTTAAAATTTGGACACTAAAAGGGAGGAATTCCCTTTATAATATAGTATAGATTAGATAACTTTCTTAAATTATTTTAACTTTCCTTAACTTCTATATTATAGACATTTTGGAAAATTTAAAATTTGGACACTAAAAGGAAAAAATTCCCTTTATATATAGTATAGATATAGAAATATAGATATAGATGAATATGGGACTTGGCAGTTCCATTTTAAATATATTTAGTTTATTTATTAAATTGATTGAAAATCCTGAGCGATATCTATTTTTTATAGCTAGATCAAAAAGATGTGGCTGCTGGGATTCGAGCCCAGGTCTCCACGGCCACAACGTGGAATTCTTACCACTAAACTACAGCCACTTCTTGCTAGCATTGTCGTCTTCTTTTTTTAGTTCAATAGTAAACTTTGTCCGAGAAATTCCATTCATAGACTTACTTCTGAAAAGGTGCGATGATCTTTAATAGTTTGTGGATGTGATTGAATTGCATATTTCATGTATTGAAAATATGAACATATTTTTTGATAAAAAAATAATTTTAAGTTGGTAGTAAAAAACTAGGAACAAATTATTCAAAGGTATCAATAATGTTCTTGACGGAAATGTTAAATACTTACCAATTAATTAAGAATCTGACAAAGCATTGTTGAACACCATAAGTATGGCATTTCGAGAATCGCTCAATCAGCTTTTTGTTGTTGCAATTCCAAGTGATGAAAACCACATGAGTTTTTGTTTGAGATGAATGGTTTATTTTAAGTACGTGTTTGATTGAGAGATATAAATTAAAAAAATTATTTATTTATAAAATTAGATTTGGAATTCATTCTTATAAATTGTTTTTCCTATTTTTTCCTCCAATCAAACTCATCCTAAAAAAATAAATCATATATATATATATATATATATATATATATATATATATATATATATATATATATATATATATATACATACATACTATTTTCCATAAGATTGGTTTTGAAAATTTGGGCATATATAAAATTGTAGCAGTACATCTCTTTTTTTCAATTATTGATATAAACAAATTAAAAACATTTATCTAGAGAAACAAATGATATTGTATACCTGAGTCATGATATGCCTAACTGCTAATTACAGATATAACTATAAACTTAATAGAAGAAAAATCTTTGGAAGGGTATCCAGTATACCAGGAAGAGGGAGGGGATAGCGAAAGTCCCCATATGTTTGAAACATTCCTATGGGTAATCTAAAAAAACACAACATGGCCGGCTGTCTCACTAGTCACTATCACGAAAATTCAAATTTGAATAATGAAACTTGGGTATAATAAGTTGAATATAAGAGTTGATATCATCATAAAAAGACAAAAAATATCGAGGAGCGACCAAAATTTTATATCCTTCTCTTTCTATAGTTTAATTTCCACTCTTATATCCATTTTTTATGTATAAATAATAGCACTACTTTTCAAATATTTGGTATTGTGTGAAGCCCGACATGCCAACTAAGCTAGGTGCACCTCTTAGGCCACAAATTATTTATGCCATCTCTAGATTCTTGTTTTTTTATGTAAGAAACATGCCAGAAAATTAGGAAAGAGTGAGTAGTGAGGTCCACCCACCTTGTCTCATATTTCTTAAATCTGCAAAACCAATGTGAAAAAAAGTCTCCTGTGGATTGGTATGGTGTCACATGTGAAATGGCAGGCATCTGTTCCTATACAAAGAAAAAAGATGAAGGATTTATTGAATTATATGGCTACTAAAAGACAATAGAGAATAAACGGATGCATAATTTTTTTCTCATGCATGTAACGCCGATACTTGCAGGTTGATGTGGTTTCTCCTGTATATATTCACCAATCTCCACATGTAAATACACATTGAGATGTACCTCAAATTGTACACTACTAACATATTTTTCTATACATGCATTTTATTGTGTTCATTAGAATATGGAATATAGTAAGTCATTAAAATTGAACTAGTTATAAGAGACTTGAGTAATATATATGAGTTTGTATATTCAAACTTATCTATCTTTGAATTTGTGACGTACATAAATGATAGATAACAATAAATATACACAATAAAATAAAAGACTACTCTTTCCTAAACTTGATTAAATTGTGTAAACATGAAACTTTAGAGAGCATATATAGGGCTAAACAATATAGAGTATATATACATAGACCAAAAAAAAAAAAATTGCATTTTGAGCATTGCTTAATGAAGTATTGCAACATTGCATGCATGGTGATGTCTTTCATATAAGGGTTTTTGCATTAGATTAATAGTATCTTCTTCTAACATATATGAAATTGAAAGATTTAATCAAAGATGGTTGCATGCAGCGAATGAATGTAATATAGGCTCCAACGGTCAAAGGCAATGGGATGGGGACATTGCATGTAGGATGGGGCATGCAAATCTAACACAGAATCAAGCCTGTGGGAGTGGGACTCACTTTGTGAACGCACAATTACCAAGAAGCCCCAACTTAAAGGATCTCTTTTCGCAACCAGCGTGAGTGAGGGGCGACGGACAAATAGGGGGAGTGATAGAGAGAAAGGGAAAGGTGAGAGAGGTTTGGTTGAAAAAGCAGTAATGTTTTGCTCATACATTTCGTGGGTGGCAATCAATGTGCTCTCAGATTGGGGATATCAATGAAGTTTTCTTAGGACGAAGGGCCCTGCCCTCTTAACGTCTTTTCATTTTTCTATATAAATATTGCAATCGTGCTTTTAAATTTTGTCCCACATTCCCATTTATGTTGTGTCGCAGGCCCATAAATAAATGATCGAGACAGTTATATATGCTTGAATTTAAGCAGTTGTGTACAAAGATGTTCAGTAGGCTAGCCCATCTAGGTTTGCGGAAGCCTATACCGAACCCTCTAAGCATATGGAAAGGTTCATGAAACTAAAATAATTATGCCAATGTCTGTGGCTTGGCACTTAATTGCCACTAGTAGCAGTTACCTGCTGGCTGCTATATATGTGATGGATGCCATTGACATTAATTGAAGCTTGGAACTATACTCTGCCCTTCTCTACAGGAAGAAAAAAAAAATTCAACCTTATAGTTCAAAAGTTTATTGATTAACTAGCTTTATCCCAAATTTAATCATGTAATTCTCCGCATGCATTTTTAATTGATATATAGCGCCTATATATATAGGCCTTACATTGCAGAAATCTGTGAACGCAAGTTGCCCTGATGACTGAATTCGTTTAACCTTGATAAGGGATAACCTACTTTCTGTTATGATAACTGAAACCTGTCTGTTATGCTGATTGCATAATTTATTTTGTATTACATATATACACACACACATTGGCACCGTTAGTAGCAAACTATATAATGTCTAATGTCTGTGATAGCATTTCATCATTTGGCACATTTTTCGTGTGTATACATATACAGGTGATGCTATTATCACAGAAATTGTAATTATCACACTGTGTTAAAAGTTGGAAATGATAGAGGAAAGAACCATGTAAAACCAATGCATAAAGGACAAGCATATTTGTGCCTAAGAACAAGGTTGTGGCATCAACCAGTTCCAAGCATAAAATTTTGCTGCTGTGGAAGAAGCCTTTGGGCCCAGCTCCCCATACCTCATATGGATTCATTGATGAATTATGCATGTATGAAAATCTGAAGCTAGTTTTAAAAGTCTTTTCATACTTCCAAATTAGAGCCCAATGAAGTTTGTATAGCATCATGTTTATCATCAAATCACACTATTCAAGACTAAAGCAACTAAAAGCGGTGACAGCATGCATGCAACATTTTGGCCTTAATGATCTTTAGCTATTTAAAAAAGGGAATCATGCATCTGAAATTTAGACAGGGAAAGAGACGGTAGGTAGTTGAGGGTGGTAAATGTGAAAATTGATATATGATAGCAAAAAAATGGACGCATTTGGAGGGAAGTAAATGTGATAGAAACAAAAAAAAATGTGTCGACTGCTGAATAATCTACTTCAGAGAAACGCACTCCCATGTTGAGACTTGCAATTACTGCTGCTCATTTGTGAATAGCTACTGCCTGCCACACAGTGACCCCGCATAGCAGAGAGAGGAGAGAGTAAATGAAAGGGGAGGGGTGTTCTTCAAATTGCAATGCAAAGCATCATCGTGGACACGGAGATGCCGTGTTTGGACATTGAAAGCTTTACCTTCACAACAATAATTATACGAATATGAAACTAAAGAGAGACGGGACAAGTTGCAGATCTTTGTCTCAGTACCGGTCGTCATCACTAATAACGTCTGCAAACATTTCTCTTGCCACCCTCCTCATTTATTTCTAACTCGGCATTCCATCAAACACACATGATTTGTTCATTTTGTCCTCTTTATCATTTCGTCTTGTAACATCATATTAGGACACAAATATTTGTGATTTTCTTCCTAATATATACTATTGGAGCTAGTGTCTATGAGTTGCCAAGTATATTTGGTTTATACTCATTTTATTAGCTAAATGTTGGTATGTGAAAATTAAATTTACAAATTAATTCATATCTCCCTATTTGATAACTTAAGCTTTTAGGAGAGCATCTCTGTTAAATAAATAAAATTATGCATTTCAAGTTTAAGCAGGTTGCTGGATCAACGTTTTCTATATATATATTTTTTAAATATGTTGGGAGATTATTAGTGTAAGAGATTTCTTTGTTTGTCCATTCCAATTAACCCAGCAAATTGTCCTTGTGGCATGTGGCTGATGCATTTTAACTTTTTGAACTGGTGTTGCTATCTCCTGTTTCGTTTAAGTTTTTGATGATGTTGGTTGGCGACTTTTAAAGTCGTCTATGTGTCTTATCACATTCTACATATGCAAGTCTTGAACAAGTTAGTGAGTTGTTAGGGAACATTGTGACCGTAAATTTGTTCTTTGTTCTTGCCCGTGCAAATAATAGGTGGGCTGTGACTGGATTCACAAATAGACAGTATAGTGACAAAGGGATATATAAGTCCAAAGATAATTTGATACTTTTTTTTTCTGCTTAAGAAAAAAAAACTTACAAGGGGAGGTGTCCCAATGCGAGCAAGCGTCAGTGCCCTGAATCGAAGATCCCATCATGAGAGGGATTGAGATATTTTATTCCCAATTTTCTATCCCTTTCTCTGTTCCTCACTTATATGTTAACAAATGTACCATTTTATAGTATAATTTATGAGTTTTTCCAAAATCAACTTTTGATAACTATTTATAATTCATACATGTTTTTTTTAATTGGTCAACAAGAAATTAGACATCAAATTGTGACAGAGAATTTCTTTCTGTCATAAGAGATGATGGATATTTCTTAGGCTCAGTCCATGACATTCATACTCATCCTTTAAACTGGACCAATCTAAGGCCTCCCAAAGGCTCATTGATGTATTGTCCTTTATGTTTATTTGTTGGTTTTTTTGGGTCTAATTAAGTCAATTTTAGAGAAAAATGAAAACACACTAATGATCTTCATACCGTGCTTAAGCAAGTGGAGAATTCACAATATTTGAATTGACAGATTGGCTGGACGCCATTAAACATGACACCAATTGTTGAAACTTGAAAGGCCGTTCTTGTTTTGAAAAAATAATAATAATAAAGAAAGAGACTGATGATGAATATTATTGAAAAATATATAGTGTTACAACCTCACTACCATAAAATATTTTATATTTCTCAGAGATCGATATGTCAGTCTTTAATATCTTTCTTTTTATGTATAAGATTTAAATATTTTTTTAGTTATTAAAAAATAAATGAGTTTTAATTTTAATTTATGAATAATCTTTTCTGCTTTGATAAAAATGCTTTCAAAATTATTTGGTTTTATTCCATATAATATAATTACTTTACCTATATTAAATGCTGAGCTAACCAACATAAAATCACAATATCTAATCATATATGGTATATATACATATATAACACATCATAGTCCTATGTTATCCCATTACAGGTTGTTTGTTTCATGATTTGAAATTGCGTTTTATTCCTAAATATTTAAAACAAATTGTTTAGTTAGTATCAAATATTTTCGGGATTATTTGTTAAGATTCTCATAAATAAATTCAAAACTTATTTGTTTTATAATATATATTCCTGAAAATATATTTTGTAATTATATTTCCAAAATACCTCCAACACATTACAATCCAAAATGAAAATTACATGTTTAGAAAAAATATAAAAGTAACAATTGATTTTTTAAAATTTGTTCATCTTGATTAATATAACAATTACAAAAAGATTTTAAATTGAAAGTGTAATGGATTTATGAAGTCAGGTGAGAGCAAGTAAATAAAAATTGTGGGGGAAAAGTCAAAAAATTTAGGGATATTTTTATATTTATGCTTAATAACTACCATTCTCAAGTCATGGGAACTTCTTATTCTTACATTTTATCGTGAAAATGAGATCTTACTAAATTATAAGAAATTTTTTCTTTAGGAAATAATTGATACCCGAAAATAATTTTGTTTAACTTGTAACAAATATAAGAACATATTATTCTCAAGTAGTTATTCCTAGAATAACTAAATATACCTTAAAACAAACACCTTCTTAAATCATAGTGGCGTGGGATCAAGCAAGGCTCATGCAGTAGATTGGGTTGAAAAGTTTATCATTCAAGGTGATGTTAGACTAATCTACGCAAAGTTTGAGAGCACTAATATAGATCTTTCATTTAATGGGACCTTTTATTTTTGCATCAATAGAAATTTTATCATTAAGGAAATAGGTCAAACCCCAATAGGGAGAATGTAAACAACCATGAACTTACAATTGCAAGTTGGATCAGTTAAAACAACAAAAAATTAATTCAGATACTTAGCCTCTACATACATCCTTAATTAAAAGGAATCTAAAAGAAGTAGTCTTCTAACAACCACTAACATAGATTGTTGATTTATCACACATCATGACATAATACTTCGATGCCCAAAAAGTGTGACCAACCAGAAAATCTAGGTATGAGCTTTCCTGTATTATTCACAATTCAACTATTGCTGCTTTCAAGATAAAAAATAACGTTTTGAGAGTGTTAAAGTAACATTTTTACTTATATTAGAAGTACTATTATTTTAGTCCTCTAAAAAATATGTTGATTGGAACATTTATTTTATTACCATTGGTTTGTCGAGAAATTAGTACATGATACATCAGCACGTCAGTTTCACGAAATTATTCATAGAATCCAATGTTCCCATTTGACGAAATTTCAAAAAAAAAAAACGGCTGAAAGTGGTTGCTGTTGCGCGACGTATGTGTTTTCTGTTCAAGAATGTGAAGGGAGAATTGCAGGCTTTTCAGTTAAAGGAAACTGGATAGATGCCAACACATGACATGAGGACGCCTTATCAATTTATATATCCCAGCGACTTAATTCGCTGGCCTCCTGGTAATCAATCTCATATATATAGTAATAAGACTTGATGCAGAACATTCTCCAATTGTGGCTTTGCAGCAATAACGGTTTTTCCGTAAAAACAGCCACATTCATGCAGGCATTTGTTTGTTCTATATATTTCCCCCCATAAAGAAGGTAACCTAGCTAGCTATCTTCTCTTTTAAAACTGTTCCTCTTTGCACTGTCATCTCTGGCCCCGGCCCCTATATATCAGGGTCCTCATTCTTCTTAACTACATGCCTTTCGACTATAGGAGTTTTCTGATCAATAAGCAATTACTGCCTCTGTGTGTGTGTGTGTGTGTTCCCTTCTTTCCCCCTCTAGACCATTATTATCGCCACATTTAATCCACAAGAGTTCATGTATATGGAGGATAAAATGAATGCTAGTTGTCACTTCATTCCAACATTAGTTAGGAAGATTTATAAACTGAGGTGAGAATGGGGAGGAATTAAATGCCTATAGAATAAGTATTAATTAAGTTATAATAAACAAAAACGAGGTTATCGATGAGCATGTAAATCAATTGGTAGGAGTTGTTCTAGTTTCATTATTAGTGGTCTCAAATTCAAGTTTTGAGTACGTAGCTATATTAAAACTTGGAAGAGAGAGCTTTGTCATCTTAATAGTCATATCTGACTTAAAAATACAAAAATGAAGTCATTAAAATAAGGAAGACTTTGTATTAAAAAAAAAAAGAAGCAAGGAAGACAAAGAGACATGCATATGCAAAATATCATAAAAATGAATAACAAAAAAAATAAACACCAGGGGAGCTAATAAACACCTGATCATTAATTATTATGACCAGTAAAACCAATGCCAATTTTAATGAAAATGATATTAAAAGCACAATTGGTGTACGGTGAAATTTGAATTTATGAAGCCAATCTTGGTGACTTATTAGTAATACAATTAAATTAATGACACTCTGAATTATTATTGATATGCATAATGGTCCTTAACTTCAATAAAAGAAGTATCCATAAATTCAATTTAAGGGACATCAATTCAAGTTTAAATCTTTCACTGTTCATTCAAAAAAATTTAAACATCTCAGTGAGATATTAATGAATAAGAGCAGAGGTATTTATGAATGGCGATTGCAACGTGGATACTCAGTGATCATCGACCCCCCCTCTCTCTCTCTTCCTAATTACTAAAGCAATACCCTCATTGGTGATATATACGCCTATACCTCAAAATATGAATGCAGTTGCATTAAGTCATTAACCCACACCACTATTCTTGTATGAAAAATGCTAGACATCGAGAGATTTTTTCAGAAAACAAGTTTATAGAATAACTTGACATAAATAATAACTTTGGAATAAATGTGTTTAATCCAACTACTACCATGCATATGTACAAAATTTTGGTTATTTTATTCTAATTGTATAACATTATTATTCTTGTATACACACCATACTCATATTACTATCGCTATATAAAAGTCACAAAACCCTTCTCTTTCCCAATTCTAATTCCTCGCTCCCCAACGGTTCTCAATATTTCTTTCTCTCTTTCTCTTTCAGTCTTGATTATCTGCACTAGTCTGATACTGCTTCTCTTCTCTGCTTTGCCTTCAGCTTTCTTGGGATTCTGTGCATAGATCACTTCCTTCATGACTCCCTTGTGAGAGCCATTGGCATCTAACGGTTTAGAAACCCATCTTTTCAAAGAGACCCCCAACATCAGAAACAGTTTTTGATGGCGATCGTTTAGTCTCTATCACATGAAAAAAGAAAACCCTCCTCATATTTACTACTCCTTTTTGGCATCCACCCCTTTTTCTTGATCTTGACAACCTCACTTTCTCACCCTCCTTAATCATTTGTCTCTTCTTTTTGTCTCTATTATCCTTGTCCTTCTCTAACCCCGAAAAAAGCTCACACACTTTCTTGAACAAACTCCAAAAGGTTCCAAAATGGATGACAGCTTATCTGATATTTTTGAAGACAAGGACTTTGGTGGAGACGACCTCTTTGCCATTTTGGAGAGCCTCGAAGACTTCGCCACCGATTTTCCTCTCATTAACGATGCTGTTATCAGCTCAACTTCGAAAGAGAACGAGGAAACCTCGAGATTGGTGTCCCAGAAGTCAACCTCTTCGAGCGCTCCACAAGACTCAGAGACGGAGCCTGAAGCCTCACCCAAAAGCAAGAGACAGAAGCTTGCTTCACCGGAGGAACCGAACCAAGATGGACAACAAAGGATGTCACATATCACCGTGGAGCGCAACCGAAGAAAGCAAATGAACGAGCATTTGTCCGTGTTGAGGTCACTCATGCCTTGCTTTTATGTCAAAAGAGTAAGTCTAATTACTTATTGCATAACAACCCAGTCAACGCACTTTGCTCTCTCGAACAGTATTATCTATGATAACTCCTAAATTACCTTTTCGCTTTACTTTGCAATTTTTATGTTGCTGCTACTTAAGCGTATTGTGAATTTTGATAACGTGTGTAAAGAGGGTCTTGTGATTAAAGATAAAATATATATTTATGGTTTGTGAGTCCTATGTTTTGAAAGATTAATTATTATTTTTGATAATAAATATCTTGAATTCATATAAAAAAAAAGTCAAGAGTTATTATTTTATTTTTTCATGTTGATTTTTTCCTTTCGATTGTAATTTTCTTTAGTACTACTTTAGACTAAATCATTCCTGTATTCCTTGGTTTAGGGAGATCAAGCATCGATAATTGGAGGTGTGGTTGATTACATCAACGAGTTGCAGCAGGTGCTCCAAGCCCTGGAGGCCAAGAAACAAAGAAAAGTTTACAGTGATGTACTAAGCCCTAGGCTAGTTTCAAGCCCAAGGCCTTCACCACTTAGTCCTCGAAAGCCACCCCTGAGCCCTAGGCTAAACTTGCCCATTAGCCCAAGGACTCCACAACCAGGTAGCCCTTACAGGCCGAGGTTGCAACAAGGTTTCAACATCTCATCATCTTCCATATCCAACAACTCTCTGGAGCCATCTCCTACTTCTTCCGCTTCCTCCATCAACGACAACATCAACGAGCTTGTTGCCAATTCCAAGTCTGCAATTGCTGACGTGGAGGTCAAGTTTTCAGGTCCACACGTTCTTTTGAACACCGTGTCCCAACGAATTCCCGGGCAGGCTCTGAAGATCATATCAGCACTTGAAGACCTTGCGCTTGAAATCCTCCATGTGAAGATTAGTACTGCTGATGAAACCATGCTAAACTCATTCACCATCAAGGTAGAATATTCTTGGAATATATATATATCAAATGGCTGTCTTCTTATTTCTTTCTTAATAGCTAATCCTAGCATTAGTAAGAAATATACATGGCAATATATAAAGGCATAAAATACCTCATCAGATATGGAGTATATGACATAGTAATCTGGAAATAAAAGAGAAAAATGGAAAAGAAGTGAAAAGACTGAAGTACTTTATTACAGCAGCAAGCATAAAATTTAGTTGTCTTCTTCTTTCCATGACAGCTAGATCAAAGGTTGGTAACTCCTTTTTTTATTTCTGTAAGTCTTATTGTAACATAATATCCTTATAACCTTTCTTTATGTTCTTTTACTAACGACAAATTAATTTAGATTCAAGTGTAAAGGTTACACGGTGATGTAAATTGTTTTCCTTCTGCAAACCCTAATAAAAAGGGTTTGGATTTCAAGCTCTTACTACCTCAAAAAATATATTCCGGTAAAACCTTTAGCAAATTAAAATAATGATCATGATGATAATGAATGAAATAATAATAATATTTTTTTTTTCCTTTTTGGCTAGTAGGCTGTGCAGTTCTGTATTCGGTATATGTTAAAATAAATAGCACAATGTAACCGGGATACTGATTGTACATTTTTCTCCTTTGTGTGTGTGGGAGACAAGACATAGATATGTCATGGCCCCTTGCAGACATTTGTCCTCACTTGGTAAATAAGACCTATGTAGTAGTCGAAAAAAATTCTTAATTACTATTTTAACGACAGAATACTCTTGTTTGAGTCTATTTATTATTTAATACTCCTATATAAACACTTTTGTCTCCAAAATTAACTGCATTATTCACTTACATGTCAAACAATAAATAAATTAGAGTAAGAAATTTCTCTTACTTCAAGAGTATGGTAGATAGATTACTCTTTTCATTTTTTTGTTTAAATTCATTATTTTATGAAAGCTAGCTTATGATTGGGTCTGTATGCTACTTACGTTCAAATCAGTTTCATTAATGGTTGTGGTTTGTTGTAGATTGGAATTGAATGCCAACTCAGTGCCGACGAACTTGCTCAACAAATCCTGCAAACATTCTGCTAAAGATGGGTTGTTACTTTCTAGCTAGGGTCCATTAATTCCAAACATCAGTGCACACCTATCTCGCTTCATCTCTTTTATCTTTTACTGTGTTGTATGTACGTAGCTGTACTAATGACAGAGAACGAGGGAAGAGCCATTTAATTACAAGCATTCCCCATTTTCTTTCTTTTAACTACAGGCTACAGCAATTGCTAGTGTAATTCGTCGTCATAGCGTACTTGTATTAGTAGCTTAGCTATAGAAGCTAGGGAGACTCTCTCGTAATTGACCACTACTGTCAAGTTTTTATTTCGTCAATGAATTCAATTTCCATTTCCCAAATTGAAACAGCAGGCCGGGTGTTGTTAACATATACAGCAAATATAATTTTGGTGTATGTTCCGTTTCCTTCCCAAATGTTCAAAAACTTCTATTGGACAAAAAATTAAGGCAGCCTAAGAAGTTCATGATTATTAATTTTGCCTTTTGGTTTTGTCTAAGGGCTTGTTTGATTTAGTTTTGATAAACGGAAAAGAAAAAGAAAAATGTATCATCTTGAGCCTTGAAACTTGAAACTTGAAACACTCTTATAGAAAGTAATTCCATCAACAGTATTTTTACATTTGTCAAAGGGTAAATCAATCCGACACTAAATCTAGATGAGTTTTCATCAATCATATTCCTACCTTGTCTTGCTGCTCCTCTCTTCGAAGAGAGTTTAGAGCCTATCATCAATTATAAAAAAAAAAAAAAAAATTTGGGGTTTGCACTGCCCGGCTGAGGAGGGGACTATTGATAAAGAAATTAAATTAAAGAGAAAGATACTTAGCAAAATATCTTTCCATTGTGAAATATATAACAGCACATATTCAAATGGAACCATCTACATACATAATTCTTCGCAACTTTGTTAATGAAAAGATTGTGCATCTCTCGTTACTGAAGGTAAAAGTAAACTGGATTTTGGCAGTTGAAGAAAATGTGTCTTTATTAACAGTTATATAAGGAGTCGCGTTTATACAGTGTGCAGCTTAATATCAGAAAAAGAAAAATGTTGCTAGACAAAAACCTTCTCTAGCAAGTTTTCCCTTTGTGCTTTTTATTTCACAAATACGAAATATTGTTTTGCCCTTAATCCTGAATCAAAATTTCCAAAGACAACCACTGCCACCACCACCACACCAACATCCGCCTTCACCTTTGCCAGTCCAGATACGAAGCATGCATTCGTCGGTGACGAAATCAAAGCTCACCGTCACGAGAAGCTTCCCTACCGCCTCTGGAATGTTGCCGGAGAGGTGGTTGAAGGAGATGTTTAGGGTTTTGGCGAGGGAATTGAGGTCACAGATTTCATTCCCCTAGATGATGGCTAAGCCACTGAGGCATACAATACACTCATGAAGGACATTAACAGGGCATGTATCCTCCAAATAGCTAACTATGCTTGTGAGTTTAAATTTTTGAAGAGAATGGAAGAAAGAGATGACTTATAGGATAAAATTATATTAAAAGTCATCATCTTCTTCCTTTCCCTTCAAAACTCAAACTCATGAACATATCTAAAGTGGTTTGATCCTGGTTAAGAACTTGCCTTTGTTTCGACATAAAAATGGGATAGTTCTTCACTAAAGCAAAGGTTGATGCTAGAGGCAAGATCTGGGGTGAGGGCATTGAAGCGGAGGCTAAGGGTGTAGAGTGGATCAAGTTGTCAAATACTCCGTTGGGAATGTGGCCAAATAGGGTGACAGTAAAGCTCCACTACATGGTGGCAGTGGTTTGAGAGTGAGAGGCAAGATGGTGGCCGCTTAGGCATTTACGTAATTTTGCCTCTACATAAATTTTTTTTATTGTTAGTCAGTATTGTGAGTTACCTAAAGATTACCTATGTTCTCAACATTATATAGACTACCATAATAAAATTTTGTCAATATCAACCATTGGATCCATTTTTGGGTTAAATCTATGGTTAAAATTAGCAGGAAAATTTAATGTTCCAATTTTTAGAGGAACATTCTAAACGTGACCCATATAAGGACAAAAAGAAGAGGCAACAAAGGTTTAGATCTATTAGATTACTTGTTGATTTTTTACAATCGTAATTATTGTGGAGAGATAGCCATTATTATCGAGCATTTTATTTAGTGAAGAATAAGAGTATTATTATTTTCAAAAGAACAGTTCCTCCCAAAATTCTTTTGAACTCAAATAAAAAAAATTTAATTTTGATAAACTGATTATGTAAATGCTTTATATACTATATCATTTAATCATATATTATCATATCAACAAATATAATTGACTCTCATAACTATCACTTAATAGAGCACATATAAAGAAAAAGATTTAATCAGATATTTATATAAATTTAATTTATATACATTATGAGTGTAAACAAATTTTACACATATATACAATAATGTGTTGTCATGTAAAAACAAAAGAGTTGTGTTATTTGCTCATAGAATATTACACCATATCAACTCACACCTCATCCAACATTGGATGAGATGTGAACCCATTCAAATAGGGTTAACATATCTAATGCCTGATGAGGTTGGTGATAAAATATCACATTCACTAACTACAAGTAACATTTTTTAAAAAAATATTAGATTCAACCATGCACTATCTTAAAAATTTTATAACTAAAAACATAAAATTTGATTACAATATAAACGAGTCTTACACTCTCCAATATATCAAAATTAGTTAAGTACAACAATGTGTAGAAAATCATAAAAAGAACATAAAAAGAAGCCCTTTTTTGGTCGTGTAAAAAGATGAAATAAAATAAAATGAACCGTTGGGTTTCCTCTCATGGTTTTGGTTTCCTACTTTTTTTTTTTTTGGGGTTGTGGGGGGCCACAAGAGTAGGCTCGAACTCGGGCGTACCTATAACAAAGGCAATTGTCACTGTCATCTAACCCACGCCTCTTGTGCGGGTTTCCTCTCGGGTTGCCACTAATGACCGATCGAAATGCATAATCTTGTGGAACTGTGAAGCCCACTGTGTTAGACTGCATTAGCGGCAAGCCCATGCTGAACTTCGGCGCTAACAGTTTTGGGCCTAAAACAGTACTCTATCGGTGGTCAGCCCTCTCATTCACGGTGAAAAGCAACGTTCACGGACTATATCAATTTACCAAGAAAAGGGACTAAATTCTACGAGAATTTTTCAGTTAGAGGCCCATATAATATCTGAATTACGCAATAGTATGTATAACATTGCATACAACTTGAATACTATAAAACTAAAGTTCAACAAGGAATACAGATAAAAAAACATACAATAATAACAAGTTTAAGAAGGAATAGTCGCACTTGGATAAATTTGTATTCATTTATAGTTATTTAAATATTTTGTAATTTGATACTTTAGTACACCTAAAAAATGGAGATGAAAATTTAAAGAATGAGTATTTAATGTAATTTTACTTTTAATCTCATCCATGGTTGTTTACTCTATTGATTGTTAAGGATATATAAATTGGCTATAGGTGTAAATTTCCTAGATTAAATTTATGACCACATCCCATAATTTTTCTGGCCTTAATGTTGAAAATCTTGTCACTTGAAAATTGTTTCTGGAAACTAACATATGCATGTAGAAAATCTAGTTTGAAAATTATTTGAAATGTCAAGAGCTTATTTAGCACATAGTAAAGTATTTTCCTCCAATTTCACTTAGAAGCAATCCTTCATGTACCATTAGACGCATCGTATTTCTGGCCTTAGTTTCACTCTTTGTTGTTTTTCTATAATTCCAAGTTGAGAGTTCAACGCGTGTCAAGCATAATTGTCCCACTTAAAAACGTATTTCAACAAAACATCATGAGTCTCCTCCCTTTTTTTTTTTTTGTCAGCATAAGTTCAACTTCCGTAGTCAACGATCAAAATCTTAATCTGATTTGTTCTTAGGATAATCAAAATGCTTTTTTGATTGAAAATTGGAAACAAATACAATATTGGATTATCTTTTTGTCCTTTTTCTCTCTCGTCCTCACAGACTCGAGTAAAGGACCATCTCATCACCCAGTTTGCATTGGAGAAGCAACGAACCCTTTCGTAAGTAAGGCTAAACTCTTCTATTCAAAGTCCAAAAAATGCGAACATAGGAGAAAACAACCTAAAGTAATCAAAGCTACTTGATACCTTAACTTGTCAATGACAAGAGAAATTAAGGGGAAAAGTTCCTGTTGACAAAAACAACCATAGAATTGCACATTCCTGCGGTACAAACAGTTACTAGTCTTAAGAAATACATCAAAATGTTTTGCTTCTACGGCCATATATATAATTCAAAAATGTTATTCTAACACCAAAGTTATATCCAATTGAAGCGCTCCTTCATTATTTTTGGATATAATAGATGAATGGAGAAAATTGGGGTCACTATCATATTCAATGGTGATAAAATAAGTATTTCAATTAAATACCCACTTTAGGTGTTAGAATAATATTTTTATATATAATTCTAAAAGTTTAATTATATCAACTGCTAATAAAGTCTTTCATTATATGCTTCAAATTCTACTTTTTAAAAGGAAAAAAAGAGAGTTTATTTTATTTTTCTTGCTTTCATTAGGCTTCTTATGTGAGTTTAGTATACTACTTAAGAGAAAAATCGAGGGTTATCAAATGTGAAGTTCTGGCCGTCAAATTCAAAGTGATCAAATGGGAACTCCAAACCAACGGTTGGTGAGTTTGAAGCTGAGGTAGCAACAGAGATCATGTCATTGATCTGAGACCCAGAACGTGCCAAATTGGGGTTCCCCCGAATGTGTTAACCCCACTTGGAGACACCGAAAAGTGGCCTATTCCTGAGGTGGCAGGGGACACGTATGAAGGAGGAGTGAAGTTTTCAGGGAGCATAGGATGACCGGGTGGGAAAACCTGGTTCTCAGTTTTGATGTTTGAAGTTGAAGGGAAATACAAGGAACCAACAAAGGGTGGTTGGTCAGGGGCATCTAGGTTCTCTGTTTGGACCCTCAGGCCTTCACGGAGGTTCAGAAGCAGCTCATTGATGGGTTGCTGCTCCAGGCTTTGCAGCACATTCTGCTGCTGCTGCTGCGGGTTTGTGTTCAGATTGGAATCTTGGTTTTCTTTTGGACTTGTTGCAGGAGCCGCATTGGAAGAGGATGCCACTGTGCATGTGTGCTGCCCTCTGTATGTGATTTCGAAGACAGTGGGATCTTCATCAGATCTTTGCACTTGCTTTGTGGCCAAGCACCCTTGGACGTTTCTGTGGGTGCATCTATAATAGCCTCTGTATACACACAAAGTATATATAATATACTATATAAAGTTATATACAAATTACAAAATTAGCACTCGTAGAAGATTAAATTTGGTGCTATATATATATATATATATCACTTACCTTGGATACATGGCTCCAAGAATGTCTTTTTGACCATATTTTCTCCAACTGTATCCATCATCAAGAGGCCCTTCCACCCCCATTCCTGGGTTAACTCGAACCTGTTTTGTCCATCTTGGCAAAGTCTTTCTGCCATAGAAAGTAGTTGAATTCATCATCATGTTAGTTAGGGTCAGGCCACGTGTAGTTAGTTACATGGGGATGCAAAGCAAAGCAAGTTGTTGATGTATATAAACTTTCTCATGTGCAATAATCGGGTTAGCTTAAAATGGTAAGAAATTAATGTTAAAGATTTACACATAATCAACATTTAATGTGCAATTCATATATACACTAGAGGATGATGTTCTCTTGTATAATACATGTATATAGGTATATGGATGGAAATCACCTATACCCAAATCTCGTCTGCTTTCATGTCCCACCAATCACTTGTTATTACGTGGAAGCTGAAAAACGACATGATTTGAGGACGGATGATTTCTGTAGTTGGATATACCTTTTTCTGGAAGCATTTTGATCTTGGTCCCTGCTGAAATCTCCTCCTCTGTCAGAGTCTTCGCTGCGGGGACTGGCACTCAAAGTTGGCGACTCATCTGATATTCTGATTCCAACCCCTGCAGATGAGGGATGTTGTGACGACGGCTCTCCCACTGGCCCTTTCCAGTTCACCATCTCGAGTGCCTTTTCGAATGCGGATATGATCTTCTGGATCAGAAGCTCACGGGTTTCTTGGGAGGTAGATGGCACTTGGAGATGGATTTGGAGCTGTCTTGCCATCTCCAAACCTTGTACTAACTCCTGTATGAGGTTCTTCGGATCTCCCATGTTGTCCATCTAGGCACAAAACAGATAAGTATGTACCTAGCTGACTCGTGCTATGGCAGGGATGAATCCCGTGATTGGTGAGCCAGGTGATGGAATTTGATTGGTTGTGGAAAGAGCAATGTTCTGTCAGAATTAAACTCAGTATCCTAAAGGGGCACATGCAAAGGAAGGCTTAAACATAAAGAGCTGAAAGATGGCTATTACGTGGGATTGGGTGGGTTTTGTTTTAAGATGTAGCGCAGGTGCTGGCAGAAGAAGGCGAAGGTATCAAAAGGTTTGAACGAGGAAAAGACAAAGGTAGAAAGGTGTGTTGTGGTGAATCGATGGAGAATGGGACAGAGTAAATCTCATGAGTTTGTGTGCGTGTCAGAAATAGAAAGAGTCTTTGGAGAAGTTTAAATTTAGATTTAGAAAAAAAGAAAAGAAAAATGAGGCTTAGGAATGAAGGTGATCGAGCATGGACATATGGGGATATTTATGGAGGGGGGTTTCTTTTTGAACGAAGAAAAGTGTGGGAAAACAGGGAAAATAGAAATGAAAGAGAAAAGTTTGACTGGGAAAAAGTGGCGAGTGGATTTTCTTTACTCGGACTAGTCTTTGGTCATAGGATTGGGATTGGCACATAAAGTTCAAAGGGCCAGGATGTGAGGTCCAACTGCTGACCACTTCTTCGCTCGGATCATTAGCTTCCTTCTCATTGACCCCTCTTTGGTCATTTAAGTTTCTTGGTGCCATATCAATTATCATTGCTCCTCGTCTCAAAAACACAACACGATATCAGGAAATCTACACATATTATGTTGGCCAACCGGCTACAAACCCAGAAGTTTTTTCCATGTGTATTCGCTATTTCAATAGGAATTGGCTCTTTGATTGTCTGATCGAGATTATCATTGTGGACTGTTATTTTAATTGTCCGAACGACATATTTAAAGACTTTATGGCTTATTTAAACGTTCACTTCTATAACTTTCAAAACAAACTTGTAAAACATGGAAGATTGATTGGGAGGTTTATGTTCCAATATAACTTCAATATCCTAATCTTAAGAAATTAATATAATTCTCTTAATGAGATCAGGTTTTCATCTTATAGTTGACCACTAAAACTAGGAACACACACCTATCAAGAATCCTTGTTTTCTTCTCTTACTTACTTCAGCAGTAAAATTAAATAGAAAAATGTTTATTATCAGCAAAATTGTACAACAAACTTACATCACTATTTTTTTTCCTCATTTCAATATATGAATGTTGTTGGGTCACTTTTTTTATTTTGTCTTCTTTCCTATCGATATTTATGGTGTAAGTTTATTGTCCAATTATATTGTACATGTATCATCTCTCAATTAAATAATACTAATAGTATCAACTTGGTAGTAAAAAAGTCGCGAAGAAGGAGGTCAGAGTTTACCCCCTCATGGGGAAAAAAAAGGCATAGGAATCTTCAAACCTTGTTCCGCGTCTTCACTATGCTGGTGCTTGGTCGCTTTTACGTCTAGAACAAGGTTGTGACGTTGTTCTCTCCCCCGTTTGCTCCCGTCACTCTTGGGTTGGATTATTAATTTCCAAGTTCCAACACCCCCATCACCTTAACTTGCAGTTGTTATATTACTAGCAACTAGTATAGTAGTAGAATATTACACACATATATTTACTACCACATATTTAAAAATATATATATTTAAAAATTTTATTTCCGTGAAGCATGCGAGTGGCAACGTGATATTG
Organism: Dalbergia oliveri; assembly: GCA_030441495.1. Taxonomy (NCBI): domain Eukaryota; kingdom Viridiplantae; phylum Streptophyta; class Magnoliopsida; order Fabales; family Fabaceae; genus Dalbergia; species Dalbergia oliveri. Next base: position 9,420,991 of record JAMLFY010000003.1, on the reverse strand, counting down.
TTGCCGTAAGAAGACAAAATCTTCTGCTTATTTATTTTTGGTTTTCTCCTGCACGTTTTTTGTAGATCGATGTAATTCGCACCTTTGCTTGAATAATTTTGATAATTTTCAATAGATTCTCAGATTTGGTATTAAGTAGAATATGATTTTAATCTTGTATAAGTTACTTTAGTTTTATATTGTTTGAGGGAGTCAATGATCCGTGTAAACTCCGACGATTTCGTGGTCTGGTTCATGCACCTGCAGCCGCCTCAATGTTAACTTGCTAAGTTGATGATAGTAGTTTACATGATGCTATAATTCTGTTCTACTAATTAATCTTGTCTTCGTAAAGGTTTTTTCTTGTCATCGGAATTTGTTATTTCCATGTTGGGATACTAAAAATGTAGGGACAATTCATATGAACACTCGAGCGCTTCCTATGGAATTCGTGGTCCGAGAAATACTCCGTCCATTTGAAAATATACTTATACTATTTAGATAAAGTTGTAGGATAAAAATTCAATCTTAGTTAGATATATTGATTTTTGAATAATTATTTTTGGAGGTATAAAGTAACTAAGAATTAAGAAGGATCATTTGGAAAACAGAGGGCTTAAAAGATGTGCTTGAATTTAAGTTAAAAATAGGTAAAATTAATTAATTTTTTATTCTTAAATTCATCGTCTAAGTAATAAACATTTGAAATTTATTCTCCAAGTAATAAATGTTTCACAAATCCGTCCTCTTACTTTTGAAAACCGAATACAATTATCCTCTCAGTCAATATTGTTTGTTACATTAAAAGATAGATTTAGAAATAAAATGTGTTTCATAAAATGCTATATGTAATATTTTTGTCAATTCATGTGATATATAGATAATTTTTTTTGCCAATATAATTGATATTATTTATAAAGATGATAAGAATATTCAGTTTTAAAAAATCATAGGGAAAATTTAAAACGTATATTACTTAAAGGGCAGATTTAAAAACACACAATAAGTTATGGACGAATTAATTAATTCTACAAAAAGAAGACTTATAATTAAATATTTTTTAGGTAATATAAAAAAGTTGTTTACTTGTTATTTCTTTAACAGTGGGCTTAACAGTGAGCTGTTGCTAAACATGCTTAAACTAATACTCTAATAGACAACTTATATATTCATTAGGATTGCTCCTCACTCGTAGTCGCAGCTTAGATTTGTTTATCTGCATAAGTTTTTTCGTTGTTTGATAATTAAGAAAAGAAGGCTTAACTCCAAGGAGGGATTTTCTGGTTTTCTTGGAGATCAGTCTATTCAGAGGCTTATGGCGATTAGAGTTGCTTAGAGTATGAGAAAAAAACTTTCATTTAGTGTGGTGTGAAAGTGACTCACTTCATGCTATCATTTTACTTACATCAAATTTTGGAAAGGTAATACTTGCCTATTGTTTCATGGAGGTGTCTCATCTATTGAAAAGGGGAACTGGGTTGTACGTCTCCTTATGGGTACGTGAGATTAATTCATATCCTGATGGAATGGTTAAATTGGGTAGGACCAGTGATGATATCGTTAAGTTTGGCAAACTTCCTATCTGTTTTATTGCTCACCTTTGCGAGACGCTTTAGAGTGAGTATTTACGTGGTTAATACATGTCTTTGTGTTGCTAGTGCCTCTTGACGTTTTACTTGTTTGTCTTTCATCTGTAACCAAAAAACTCCAAGGAGGAGAAGCACAAACTAGATAGAAAGAACTTATGAAAGTCATGGGTTAATTAATTGTTTTTTTTAAAGATAATTGTTTATCTGCATAAGTTAGTCTTTATCTTTAAAGCTATATTTACAGCTATATCAGTTTTGCTTTCAGAAAACAATTAATTAATTCGTGACTTTTATAAATTTAAAATGTTCTGGACTATATGTCAGCGGTCGATCGCCAAATTAAGTTCAACATTTTAAGATTTCTAAGTAGAGAGTGTGGAGTGGTCATAAAGGGCAAGCAGTCACATTTTTCACTGGAGCAACTCTAATGTTGGGTTCCAATTTAGATTTCGACTTTGGCTCCATTATTTGTCATATTTGTAAAGTATCATAAAAATAAAGAAGGGATTAGGTTTAAGATTTTTTACTCCAATGAAATATTTCAATTTTGTCATTTTTAGTCCCGCATATTTTCAAATTGAAAAAATATCGGTATTTATAGAATAAAATATAAATAAAATAATTATTTTTAAATTTTTTAACTATTGATCAACGGCCTTCTTTGATGAACAATCCCTTGCGGGACATTCCTTGGCCACAGGATAGGTCCCTTGCTGTCCATTCTATCCAGCACAGTGTCCTTGGAAGGGGACCGTCCCATCACAAAATCCAACACAGGAAGGGACCGCGTTGGAGTTGCTCTTTAGAGACCTCATAGATGGGTCATACTTTGATGATTAATCATTTTGAATGCAGAGTAGAACAAAAAATTAAGTTAATTGGCACTTATAAATAAATAAATTCTAAGCAAAGAATCATTTTAAAGACTAAATTGTATATTTATGATTTTTTGTGCGTTTTTAAATAAGAATTGATTTCTTCGATCTATTGATTACTGTGGTTAAGAAGAACAGGGATAGCAAATAGAATGTAACTAGAGCATTGCTAAATGATTCGGCTATAAAAATACAGAAATGAATACGAAAATCTAACATCAAATCACAATAATCCATTTGAAAATAATCATGGGAAGGAATAATTAAGAACAAAAATTAAAATTGTAAATATAACAACCTTGTTCTAACACTTTAATTTGAACTATTTGTGATTTTATCCTTTCGTACCAATGACTATTATCGATCTACTTATATGTTAGTTGTCTCCACGCGCTGTTCATGCATAAGAAAATATTATGAGGTCATAGGAAAAAGTGGTAACTTTCCTATGATAATTCTTCTCTCCTCTCTTTGATATTCTTCTTCTTCTTCCTTCTGAGTATTCTAACTTTCCCTCATAATCAAGTTGGTGAAGCTCGTTGAGTAGAGACCTCCCTGCTCATAGAATTTCAGATATCAATCCCTTCATTACACTCTTTAAGATTGCTATTGTTCCTGTTATAAACTGTACTGCCGTTATATTTAGTTTAATTGTGATTGAGGACCTCCTATGCTTGTTTGTTATGTTACATCTCATCATTATCATAATTGTTACAAATATGTCAAATATAAAACAAATTATTTGCTTTTGACGAGTTTAAACTTTTGACGAAGAAAATTCTCGATAACATATGTGGGGTAAAATTTAAAGGACACGCGTAAAATCAAAATAATCATACATAACATGGTTTTAATTTCTAAACCGTGGTCAATTTTTTTAATATTTCCCAACCACTTTCTTTTTATGGTATAGTATTAGTGTATTATTGTCAATTTGTCATATTATTTCCCAACCACTTAACTCGTTAAGTAGCACCGTCCGTCCTTTGAAGGATTCAAATGATCCAAGATTGAATTAGATTCCTTCCCGAAAAGAACCATCCAGAATTAGACCAAGTCAATTTTTTAATTGCCAAGGCCCCACTAGTGGAAACACAACCGCTGTTGTCAAAAGGGCGAGCAGCTATTATTTCGGAAAAAATGGAACAGAACCACATTTGTTATGCTGGCTTTTCTTCCTTACAGTACTAGGAACTAGGAAGCAACCAATGTTGGTAGGCATTGGAAGATGTTAGCGTGCGCCGCAAATTTTACAGGCCGTCTAGACTGGAGGGCGTGGGCCTTGACATTGGGCGTGTGGAATGTGCACTGATCTGCGACTAAACTTACTGGACGCAATCCTGTATCGTGTTATCACAACCAGGTCAAAGGCCTTCGGGGGGCGTTTCAGTCATTTTCCAGCGCTAGCCTCTGTGTTGTTTCATGTGTGGATGGAAACCACATAGCAATGATTGTCAAATGTTAGCTTTCAGGAAAATTGGGAGCAATTTAATTAAGTTGACGTGAAACGTGACTATCAAAATAAGACATTTTTAAGAGAATAGAAGTAATAATAAAATTATGTTTTAGAGTAATATATATATAGACTTAACTCCTCTAAAGTGATAAAGTTAGTAAAATATAAAAATAAAAGGTTAAATACTCTTAGATTATTTAGTGAAATTCACATGATGTATACACAATGAAAGTTATTAATCTAAACGTCATCAATTTTTCACTTTTACATTTTATCAATTTTCATTTTAGAGGTTTTGGATTGGCTCATCCAAAATAAAGAGATTTATAAATTAAGTAATTGAAAATTTTATTACCATTAAATTTATCACACTGATCAAAATTATTTCTCTTGCAATTCCAATACTATATTTCTACTTGAACTATTTACGTTTCCGTCTTCGGCACGAACTTTACTTTTCAACCTTCACGTCTTCAATCTCCGAGAGGTGTTCAAAGCTTTGATATGGGAATTGGCAACGTGGCATCTAACAACCCCTATTCTGTACTCTTGTTGACTCTCGCGTGACGTACAATTCAATCTAGACGTTATTTTTTTTTGGTTAGAATTCATTGGTGATATTATATTTACACAATTAATCATAAATATTATAACAAAGAAAATTTAAAGTAGAAGAGAGATATTATAAAACTTTATTCAATTTACTTAATTGTAATATAACTACACACACAATCTTAACAATTTTTTTCTTCTTCTTAACTTTTCTTAAAAAAGCATGATCTAATGCAGTTTTTTATAAGCAACTTATATGATATAAAATGCCGGAATAGAAATCTTACATATCTAATACATTAAATGCTAGCATGACATATGAGCAATGATTGCTATCAAGTACGTGAGCCACATTTATTCCATTGTTCACAAAGTCTTGGCCTTAGGCATTGGCTCGTCTGAAGATGGACAATCAAATTTCACTCGAGCAGTTAGAGGCCGTGCAGGGGTTAAATAATGAAATGATGAGAGAAGAAAAATATGTAGATTAAATAATTTATTAAATCCAATTAATCTGGTACGGAATGCATGAAGTTTTTGAATTAAGAATTTGATCTACTGTGATATATATATATAAAAGAGTAAATTATACTGATTTTTCCAGGATTTTGATAAAATTTTACCTTTATTTTATTTATAAAAATTGTTCAAATTAAAATGTATCTAAAAATATGAAATCATCACACTGTGATCTATTTGTATAATCGTCACGCAATCTTCTCCGTCATTATATATTATCCGGTTTAAATTAGTTGCATCTAAAAAAGATTAATATCATTTGGATAAATAAAGATAGATTATAGTGAATTTCATCAAACTTTAAATAAAATCGGTATAATTTGCTCTAAGTTTAATTTGAATACCTTCACAGTATTATACTTTTTATGCTATTATAAAATTAAATGCAACCCAAGGGAATGAATAACGTACATAATTTGCTGGAGTCGCAAAAACATGCCACATACGCACCAGCCAACTACGAAGAGAATGAAGCACATGGATAGGTCGTGACACACCCATGCAAGACCAGATCAACATTACAAGCGGAATCTGACCCAACGCCCAACTGCAATTTCAATCTGAAAGTTGAAAGCCAATCAATTATTGACTCGTTGATGATCACTGGGTTCCAGTTCTCCACGGCTTCCTAATCACTCCATCAGATACAGAGTTGGGCTATGTCTCGATCAAGAATTAAAGTAACGATAAATTTTGTATGATTTAATTTTACATATAATTTATATGAAATTCAATCATAAAAAAATTATTTCATTTTTATTCTCTAACCAAACATATTCCCTAACATGATAAACTATATATACTTTTAAAGTATTCATAGTTAGATATTTCAGTTATTAATCATAATATTTATTCTTGACATATGCTTAAAGATTCAATATATAAAAAAATATTGTTAGAAGGAGTTTCCCTTTAGACGCATGACCATATCTTAAGATATTGGTCTTTATTTTCTCATATGTCCGGTGAAGGATAAGACTGAAATAAAAATATATGGATTAGTAATAAGTTTTATTATAAATTAAAATTAAAATGGCAAGTTGTGAATGAAGTGAGTAAACATGTGAAATGTAGAAATATGCAATAATTTCTCGAGCTCTGCATTTATTATTATCAAGAATCCACCAATAGATAAATATAACTGAAGGTATAATCGGGTGGTTCATTTTGTCCATATTTTTTGGGAAATAAATTGAGCAGCTGATACTCTTCCTTATTTGGGTCACTCGTTGAGCCTAGGAATTACCCATTTTGTATCTCCATCTTCTCCTTGTCTACAACAGCTCTTGTGGGAAGATATAACAGGGGTTGCTGTGTTTAGCGGAGGCTAGTTTACTTTTCTTGTGGTTTTGGGTGTTTATCACCCCGTTGTATATATTAAAAAAAATAAAAAAGGAAAGGTCAACACCTAATAAAATCCCCTAATTTAAAAACACACTCCAATTGTTAGATAGTCTTTTTCATTGTACAGATGGTCCTGAACATTCCTCCGAGCATAAACAAAATCTAGAAGTTATTTGTTCATCCAGGCTTCTAGTTGTTAGTTTACTAATAAATAAATGCTAAGTTTGACTAGTAACTGTCCCAAGTGAACTACTAGTATAAAGTAAAACATCAAAACTTATTTTAATAAATTCAAAAGTGTTTATTGATTCACCTGGATGCATACGCCTTCTTGTGTAGAGCTTTAATATAAATATTGCTTTGTGTAATTTAAATTTCATTTGATCAGTCAACCATTTATAGCATCTGGAGCGATGTTTTGACCCTTTATTATTAGGATGAGAAATTGTTAGGGTGCTCTTAAAACAAGATAAAGTATTTACTCTGTATTAGGTGTGACTGTTAGACTAAATTTGTGAGTCTGTCCCACTTTAAACCGGCTCATATTAATAGCCTATGTATATGAGTATGACAGGCAATAAAACTAATAGCTCTGCATTAGGCACAAATGTTAGACTGGATTTGTGGGTATGTCCGACTTTAAACTAGCTCATACTAATAGTCTATGTATATGAGTATGGCCGATGCAATAAAACTAATAAAATAATAACTTGTTTTTCATCTCTTAACTTCTTTCCCACATTTAATAATTGACAAACTAATCAGTTAGACTTATAGTATGATCATGTGGGTATATTACCTTATTCTTTCATTTTCAATGTGTACAAATTTCTTTTTAAACATAGACGGTTGATTAATGATTTTGACATACTAATTTCCCCTAAGATCTTGCATATCTTTTTTGATATCTCCTTCAATACTGTGTACATGATTGCATAAGCAAAAACTAACCTAATAGTATTTATAGTTTTACTATGAGTAGACATCCACTTGTTATTCTTTATCTCTATAGTTTTTTTTTTTCTCTTTTTCAGAGTCACTAATGTTGTCACACTCTTTCCTTCATGCAACAACAACTTTCATCCCTCTCAAACCTAAGCTTTCATGTCATTTCAATCTCTACGTACGTCAACAATTTTTACAAGGGTTAAAATCAATTCCACTAATAAAAATTTGACCTTTTAACTTTTACATAACTGAAGTTACAAACATTCTTGATTAACTCATCAGTTAATTACATCATATCTCTGGACTTTATCTCTTGGTTATGTGTAACAACGAAAAGACTAAAGTTTCTATCTATAGAGGAAGTTGTTCTCCTCCTTCAACAAATCTATCCATGAGAGATTTGGCTCATACACAACGGTAGTATATCACAAATTAAATCATCTTTATCAGTTAAAACTAAATTGAACACAATTCCCTGGTGTCTAGACATCGACTATGCATGTGGTACTGAAATTAATATCAAACTAATTTCTCAATTATATAAGCTAATGACAGTTAATTGTTTTGAAAATTAAAATAAATCTACTCTTTTAATTTTTTTAAAATGAAATTGATTTTAACCTCCTCATCACATAAAATGATATTCAATTAATATTTTATCATCGCATTTTGTTTTCTGTCAATAAAACTAGTACGTGTGTTACATATTAATTGAATTTTTTTATTTTTCAAATGAGTTATGTTATCTGGATTGATAGATTTATTAAATTTAATCTTATACCTCATTCACCATTAAGGAGAAGTTTAATCATTTAGTGGACCCACACCTATCCCACACACCATTTAATAATGGATGGGTTGTAAATCAATATGGTATTTTACAATCTATGAGTATCATTAATATTTCTCTTCAAATATACTATGTACATAAAAATAATAATAAAAAGGGGCAATTCATTCATCCACATAAAAAGCGATTATTGATAAATAAAGCGCAGGTTTTGCTCTAATATTATTCCGTGACCTTCACAAACTCAAGCCAGGAACACGGATCATGGTTGTTATTAGGCAACGTATTCGGGAGACCACCTCATACTCAGAGTATTGGGTCCCACAAAAGTGGCCAAGAGATTTTCCATCTCAAGCAGCAACCAACCACGTGGCAGAGATGTGATCCACAACTCTTCCCCAAAATATCTGCTCCCCACTCCAAACCCGCCACGATGGCTCCTTGCAAGCGCAATCCTCTCCCCACACTTTGCCACGTCAGCGCTACGCTCCGCACTATAGCTTGCGTGTCCACATCATGCACCGCACGTCTCGTGGGTCTTCGATTCCTGGCCGTTGATTTCTCCAACACAAAAATTGTGGACACAATAATTCTCGTATTTCGCGTTTATATTGCCACAGCCTCGGCGAACCAGACCTCCTCTTTCATTCTCAAGTCTCACGAACTGTTCGGAGAGATTCTCTTGTCAGAAAAATCTGTGTTGGATTGGATTCCGCTGTTTCTAACAGATCAAAGGTACTGTTCCATGCTTAGCTTTTTTTTATTCCCTCAGCACACTTAACTTGTTAGTGGGAGTGTTTAGTTGCTTGCTTTCAACTAATGCGGTATTGATGCTTGAAAATTTGACTTGAATGTGTGTTGTTTGGTTTATCTCTGATTAGGGAAAGAGGGTCGGTTGGGAAGAGGTGGTAGAGGGACAGAATGGTGGTTATATCTCTAATTCGACTCATTTGTGTTCCATGTAACTTATAAATTGAAGATAAAAAAACGACAATATACTGAATTGATTCTCCTTTTTACCGAATGATTGTGTTTCCTATTTTGTAAGAAAGTTCATCAAGACAGTTGGCTTGATCCCAAGTAAAAGGAACAACTGGTTAATCAATACTGTGTCAGTGAATATGCTTAGGCCTTAGATTAATTGCTCTCGACCCAATAATCTTTGATAGGGGTTTGAAACCATCTTATAATTAAGCAGAAATGGCATTAGTTGCTGGGAAAACAATATAGTTACTTGTCTTTATATTATTCTATTGGTATTAATATTGAGGCTACATTGATGATTAATCAAGAGATTTTGCTTTGGGTTTAATAATTTTATCTAGTTATTATTTGTGCAATTGTGTCAGCACGTGCTAACTTGCTATTGTAAGTTTCTCAGCTGTTGTAGGATCTTGGCATTGGAAATCTGTCAATTTCTTTCTATACGCATCTTTAGTACCCTGGTATATATGGGAGTTGTGACTGTTTCTAGCACAGCTGCTCGGACACCACTAGGATTGAATACAAAGTTTTCTGTCATCGACCGGCACTGAAGAGACCTTTAGTTGTAGCATTTAAAGGAGATAAGCACAATGATTCAGCGTTGGTTGCAACTCAAGAGAAAATTCCTATGGCTCTCAAACGGCCAAGACTAATAGGAAAAGGTCAGGAAAAGCTAGTAAATTGCCTAAGAGAGTGAAAGATGTCTTTGCGGAGGAAACTTCTCCATCGCCCTTGGATATGGACTACAATGAAGCTGCTGCAATACTTGAAAATATTTACAAACTCAGTCCAGCATCTGATGCTCGCAATGCAGAAAATATAGACAGTAAGGCCAAAAGATTCTTGCGGAGGGGAAGAAGATTGGTGATAAGGGTAAAGAAGAGGAATTAAACAATGATTGGGTGGTCAGAAACGAGAAAACGAAGGCCAAACGATTGAGTCTTGATAAGAGGATTGAATTAAAAAAGAGCAAGAAAGGGGAGGTACTCATTCCAACTCGAAAGAAAAGAAATGTTAAGAACAGTGCGGAGAAGATTGAGGAACTTGTTAGGGAATATTCAGCATCAACCGACCTTGTCAGTTTGGACTGGAAAAAGATGAGAATACCTCCAGTTCTTCCTTCTTCAGAGCATTCTTGGTTGTTCGAGTTGATGCAACCTATGAAGGTGGGCATTTAGTTACTATATTTTCTTTTCCTCTTTTTGGCGTCCTTTTCTTTGATTCTTCTTTAAATAGCATTGTAGATCTTTTATATTACCAAGTGGAAAGAATTAGTTGTATCTCATACACTCTAACATAGTTCTTCATGTTAAGGCCCTTTGCTTAAATTTAATTATACATGAGAATGAGAAGGGCCTCAAAATCTTGATTCGTGACCATATGATCAGCAATTTGTTTTATTTTATTTTTCAAAGATGATTAACATTATGACCTTCTACGAAACCTGAGAGCTATATCACTAGTCCATTCCTAGTGGAGTAATCATCAAGGCTCTGATACCATTTAAAGAAATCTTTCCATTTAGTAGTTTAAAATGTAACACAAAAACTCAGGATATGATCTACATTAAGCCATTCTAATCATTTTTCAGGCACTTCTTCAAGTGAAAGAAGATTTACAGAAGGAGCTAGGTAGGGAACCTACCGAGGCTGAACTAGCTAATGCAGCAAATATGAGCGCTTTTCAAGTAAAGAAAGCTATAGAGGTTGGTCGTGCTGCAAGAAACAAGCTCATAAAGGTAATTTAAAATTTTAATGTCTTTTATAACTTGGCTTTCAGCAAGACTTGAAACTTGAAAGATGAATTAATGATGCCTTCATTCCTCTTACTTTCCTTCTATCTCCCTCACAGTGTGTGTATGTGTGTGTGGAGGTGAAATTATTTGTGTTTTGTTCATATTATTTGGAATGAACAAAAGTTATATAGAGGATTAATTTATTGTGCTGATATTTATTGCAGCACAACCTCCGGCTCGTCTTGTTTGTGATCAACAAATATTTTCTGGATTTCGCTAATGGCCCAAGGTTTCAAGATCTTTGTCAGGCAGGAGTTAAGGGACTGATCACGGCAATTGATCGTTTTGAGCCAAACAAAAGATCTCGGCTATCTACCTATGGTTTGTTTTGGATAAGACATTCTATCATTCGTTCCATGACCCTCTCAAGCTTCACACGCATTCCCTTTGGACTTGAATCGGTATGTATTCATCTTATCTATGCATGGTGATAAATGTTTACGCTTCTAATTTCAGTTAGTTGAATATATACTTCATTTTCGATGTTAACAACTTGTAAGTTCTAATCAGCAAGTTTGTCATGGTTTCAAGAAGGAAAAATCCAGGATTTGTGCTTCAACTACAGAAAAAACGATTGCTTTCTTTAGGCAATAGATTTGGACAGGCTTATATTAGAAATGAGGTAGAATATCGAGAAAATAATTGGTCTAAACATCATGCCAGATTTTGGCCTAAGATATTCAAAGAGAATATTGCTGTAAAGAAACTAGGAAAAAATGAACTTAGCTAAATGATTTAAGTTGTGCCTTGGTCACAGCTTTGTGTAACTCCGCAACTTCTTTCTGAGCAGGTTAGAGCAGAGATCCAAAGAGCTAAACTTGAGTTAACATTTGAGCTTCAGAGGCCACCAACAGATGAAGAAATAATTGAAAGAGTTCAAATCTCCCCTGAAAGATACCATGATGTAAAGAAGGCATCAAAATCCATTCTTTCCCTGAACTCGCGGCATTCAACCACACAAGAGGAGTTTATTAATGGGATAACCGATGATGATGATTTTAACGGTGATAATAGAAGGCAACACGCTCTACTGAGGCTTGCTCTTGATGATGTGGTAACAACTCAACCTCTTGAGACTCTTTTTAATACTGCATTATTATCTATTATTATAATTGGAATTAGTATAATGAACTGCTAAATGTTAGTTAAACTTGAGATTTGTCAGAGAATTATTTATTATTGCTATACGTTCGAATATAGTTTGATGATTGTATTCTTTTGCCAGTGATATGGCTTCATTGGTCCTATTTGGTGCCCTTCCTTGATGAGCCATTGGCCATGACTTATGGGCACAAACTATTGCTACATTTTACCAAATAAGGAATTAGTTACATGCCTAAGCTGTTGTGGCTCAGTCATTAGTGGTGAACAAAAGTCTTTAGATCCATTTGTACATATCAGGGCAATCTTCTTAAGGACTAGCTCCAAAGAAAACCCTTTGTGTAGGCTTCGGAAGAATTGGAGGACTATGGATTATGTTTGGTTATTGTCGTCTCTTGATTTTTTGGTTTGGCTCTTGTTAGTTTGTTAATAGTTGTATATCTGGTTCAATAACATCATCATATTGCCGTTGTCAATTCTTGCAACTAATCTTAGACTATTAATTTATTTTATTTTTTAGCTTGATTCCCTGAAGCCAAAAGAGAGCTTGGTGATCAGACAGAGATTTGGACTGGATGGTAAGGGCGACAGAACGTTGGGAGAAATCGCTGGGAACTTGAATATTTCTAGGGAAATGGTAAGAAAGCACGAGGTCAAGGCCCTCATGAAGCTCAAGCATCCAACTCGAGTGGATTATCTTCGTCGTTATGTTGTATAAATCCACTAATGTATATTCCTCCCTTATAGAAATATTATTATTATTGTGTCACGGTAGTCCCACCTTACCTAGCCCATTCAGTAGGGTGATAATTTGTATCACTAGTCCACACATAATCATCATAATCATACTCATGTAATTTGTATACCATAGACTTCAAAATTGTCTGTAAGTACATAGCGGCCGATACATGTTACATGTAATGTGTCTTCCTTTAGTCATATTACTTTCTAATTCACACAATACATTCAAAGGATCCTGCTCCTTCTCCTCTCTGGCTTCTGTTGCTCAATAAACAATAGTATGAAGGTTGTACGTTGTTGATTGAATCTGGAGTTTTCCATGATGGAGGAGGACGGTAGGGATGGAATAGAGAAGGACAACAGTGGAAATGAACTAGAAAAGAAGGGGGAAAGGAGAAAAAGAAATATATTTCTTTTTGTATGAAAGACTAATAAGGTATGAAATTTTATTATTTTATCTGGAATTAAATTTATAAACTAATTAAATAAAAAAATTATTATGTTTAATTTATAAACGTTTATGTTTTCTTTATCTAATTTTAAGGAGATTATAATATAGTTATTTGAAAAGGAGAGAGGCAGATTGGATTTTCATAAATTCTTTTAACTATCTATCAATTTTTACTAGTTTATTGCCCGTGCATCGCATGGGATAATTAATTGTAAAAAAAATTATTGAATATTAAATTTATTTATTTAAATTTAAAAAATTATACATCATATTTTTATGCAATAAAATAAATTATTACATTCTTTAAATGAATATATTTAATTCTTATTAATTCCTACCCTATAAAATAAAATGCTAAATAAATAATTAAAAAAGTGGATTATTATAGTAAATATGATGTGTTTGAATAGATCAGTTAGTGTTTTATAAATGAGAGTAGTCAATCTATACAGAAACACATTACTATAAATAGGCATTATAATTAATTAACTTAAAATTGGAACCAAGTATAATTAATTAGATTTAATATTATAGATAGTATATTCCCTAAATAAATAACTTAAACAAAAAAAATTTAATCTTACATCTAAATAAATAACTTAAGTAAAAATCACTGATCAAAATGAAGTCAATTGTAATTAATTATATTTATTATAATAATAATTACAACGTGTATTTTTTATAAATTAAAAACCTAACCAAAAAAATTATTCATAAAAAACAAATAACATGACCAAAAATTACTAATGATGTAATTTCAATTTCAACTTTAAAAATTTAAAAATGTTCAAATATATAAAAATATAAGGGAAAATATTGTTGTTACAAAACTCCTTGTGAATTTCATATGAATAGTGCTTTATTTTATGTGATTTTCTCTTTTTTTAATCATGTTTTTTGGTTGAGTACACAATAATCTTTTGTCCAAGATTCATCGTTTTTCATACTTATCCTATTCAAGTCATTTAGCACCTCTAATAAAAAAATAATATATTGCTCAATTTGCTATTTGACTTAATAAGAAATATGAATAATGATTAGCAATAAATTATAATTAAAAATTAATTTATTATAATTGCTATGATTGATATATTTTCTGAATAGATAACCTTAACAAAAAAATGTCACATTTAATTTTTAAAAATATCTAATTTATTTTTTTTCAAATCCTATTTCAAATATTAGTCTTTAAAGCTAATATCTAACTTAAAAAAATTAGTATATCTAATTCAGTTAAAAATTAAGAATCATGATTAATAATCAAATTATAATTAACTATAATCAATTACATTTAGCATTATAATTAGTATATTTCCTTGATAAATATTTTGACCTAAAAAGATTTTATATGTAATGTAAATAAATAAGTTAATCAGAAATTAATAATCAAAATGAAGTCAATTGAAATAAATTACACTAATTATTTATATTTATTAATATAATAATTATAGCGGGTATTTTCTATAAATTAAAACCATATCCAAAAAAATTGTTTACTAACAAACATGAAATGAAATTAGAAAAATATTAAAATAACTTTGGAAGGGAAATTGCTTACTAATGAACACAGAAAAAAATGAAGAAAATGTGGATGAAGGTAGAGGATAAAAATCAATGGCAACATAGAGCTTAAAGAATAAAAAAAATTACCTTTATGACAAATGAAGCATAAAAGAAATGTTAAGAATAATATTAAAAGCAAGATTGGTAGTAGAATACAAAAAGAAAAACCTTAATGGATGAATATATATATATACATATATAATGGCTAAAAATGGATGAATCAATTTAGAATTCAATTGATTGATCAATTTAGGAAAACAAATCTACTTTGATTGGGTTGTAAATGAAAGATTTGTTCACAAAAAAGTCATTTTTGTTTGAAATTGTATTGCTGTAAAAAAAATTTAATTTATTTGAAAATATATTCCTTTTAAGAAAAATAAATCCCTTTTATATATGATTTTTTTATGTAACCATTTCAATGTACAGCTATGCTATACTATAACATGCTTTTACATCTTTTAGGTCCATAAATGAATTCTTAGTTTTTGGTAATTAGGATGACTTAATTAAGTGTCTAACTAAATCTATCAATTGGATGAAATCAAATACTAACCATTTACATTTTAAAATATGGTTTTATTAAAAATATTGTAATGCAAATCATTTGCATCCTATTACTATAAATCAAAAATGATATTTTTATCATCAAATGATTTTATTAACAATATTTCATATTTTTACTAATATTTGAATCCTATTCCAATAAAAAATAAGATTTAAAAAATATTTAAAAATTTTATTAACATTTGAATTAAAATCAGATTTTATTAAAAAATAATATGTTAATTTTTTTCCTATAAAAAAATTTCTATTCATTTAAAAATCAAATTCCTATTAAATTAAATATTTAGTATGTGATTTTTTTATTAAAAATCTGAATCCTATTGCTATATAAACTAATGCAATTACCATCTTTTTATAAAATAATATTTGAATCCTATTCCTATAAAAAAAATTAATTAATTTGAAAATCATATTCATATTAAATTAAATATTTAGTATGTGATTTTTTTTATTAAAAAAATCTTAATCACATTCCTATAAAAACTAACACAATCAATATCTTTTTATAGCGGAAATTAAATGACTTAGTTGAATGACATGTCAACTGATAACAAATTGGCAAGTATATCAAATCGTTTTCAATAGTACCATGGAAGTGGGTATCGTTCCACGAGGACTAGTACAATTGAACAATAGTTTGTAAATTTGCTTCTAATTAGATAAACTTAAACAATATGGTTTGGATTGAAGGTAGCTTAATGCTAAAGCTTAGACAATTGTAAATATAAGTTATGACTTAAGTGACAAATTCCAACAAGCAACAATTATATACAAAAGCATTATGGGTAAAGGATCCTTTGGCTCTTGACCCCTAATTCCTTAGCAAACCAATTCTCCTCTACTTATCAAAGTATGTTAATTCCTTAACTATGTTCAACAAATAGCAGGTTTAAGTATAAACTCTAATCCAATTTCCACACAATCCAATAACTATTCCTAATTCCTAAAAATCATGTCATTTAACCTTAGAGCAAGAACACAATCAAATTTCCCAATTTGGATATGAACCCTAATCAAAGTTTATGAGAAACCAACTCACAAATTTGCAATAACAGCAAAGGTAAATAATTAATCTATATACAATCCAAACTCAAGTAAATTAATTCAAGAGAAACACATAACAAGCCAAATTTACATTGTCCCTAACTATGAGTTTAATTACACATCATAAGAGCACTAAAAAAATACAAGAAATAAGAGAAAATCATAAAACCCAAGGTTGGTGATGATGGAGTCCTCCAATCTTCTCCCCTTCTTCAAATTTTCTCCCTTACCACTTTTCCAGTCCCCCCCCTCTAGTCTCTTTGTTTCTTCCTTTCTCTTTGTCTCAAAAACTTTATCTATAACCCCTTAATAATACAACAGACACAAACAAGAGGCAAACACGAGCTGTGGCGCTGAACTCCAAGTTCTGGTGTTGGGGATGCCAGGTTCTGAAGGATCACTCCCTTTTTGTCATTTTCTCATAAACCTAAAATTAAAATGACAAACTATACTAAAATCACGATAAATTCTAAAACTTACTAAACCATTTGTAAGACATATTTACACATTAAAATACTACAAAAGACTTCCATCAAAGGTTAAAATTCTGTAAAATTGGGTGCTCTAGGCTCTAAAAAATTAACAAGAAGATGGAACATCAACAACTATTATCTTTTTTGCAAAACTATATTTTAAAATTATATATATGATATGATATGGTATATGATTCCTAAGATGAAAAAAAAAATACTAATCAAGAAAGGGTAATGCTCAATGACGAGAATGACCGGTTTGTGAAGTTAACACATAGGATTTGTTATAATTTTTTACGGAAAAGCCGTTGGTGACAATCTAACGGCATGAATAAGTTGTTGAAATTTTCGTATCTCAAAGTTTCGAGTCATTTATCTTTTCGCATCAAGGAATTACGGAGTTCTCTCGTCTCTTTTTGCCTTTTTCGGCCGTTTAGTTCTTTCGCCTTAACATATGTCTTTTTGCAGAAACTGCAGGCAGTTAACGTCAAGCCATTGCAATTGTTGATCAAAACCAAAAGTTCCTCAAAATGCTTGGCACGAACCTGAAACTTTGGTAGCCATTAAGCGATTTTTTTTTGGTACAAATGGCCATAAGTGAGTGAGCCTTTTATAATTTTGATGTTGGCCCATCAGCACTGTTTAGCAAGAGGGTAAAGCCCAAATAATCGTATCATCTATTACCGATCATGTATTTAATAATAATAATATATACATAGGGAAATAGGGACTGCAAAAACTTTCTTAATATATATTTACACACCGCCCACGCGCACATATATATCTTCTTAAATCGATAAAATTCTTTTTCATAAAATCAACTAACTAAAATCATACAAAATTACATTTAAAACATACACTCACTCCTTTTCACCTCATATGTCCAAAAATTAAAAAAGCATATAGATTAAGGAAATAATAAATATATCTTGATAATAGTTAAAAATTATATGAATGGACCAGATCACCCTATGAAAGACTTGCATGTTACCATTCAAAATGACATAGCCCATTATATTATGAGAAAAATATAATTTAATACTCATTGATCTAACAAAAGAACATATGTTTTGCAATAAAAAAATCCAAAAAATGTATAGATGAATTGAAAATAACGAAGTATAAGATAGTTTTGGGTCATATTACGAGAAATTCTTATAGATTTAATTTATTTGAAGCACCTATCCGACTAGTTTTTTCCTACAATCATGAGAGCACAAGGGTTATATTATTTTTTTCACTAGAGTTGTTCTTGTAGGATTTGAACTCATATTCTCCTCTTAAGGCATTGAGGTTCTTATTACTTTAATCAACCCTATGTGAATCCACAGTTTTTTTTTTTTTTACTTTGAAAATTACATTTAGTTGCAATGAAATTTGAACCTAAAACATCATATATACTACCCAAATCCCTTACAAATATTTCAAATATATATATATATATATATGAAATAATAAATAACTTCAACCATTCATCTATTAAAAAAAGAAAAAACATTTGAGGAAGTGAGTTCAAAACAATGAAAAAAATACTTATAAAGATAATCTCATGACCTTCATATTTCTAGAGTCGATTGAAAAATTAAATATATGGGCACATTTAAATAAACCAAGCTCATAATAATACTTTGTGATTTTACTATAAAGTACTACACTGTCTCAGCGTAATAGAAACTGTTGGAACCGTTACGCTTTCTAATTGTCTTTCTTCTTTCATATCTATTTACAAAGGGTTTTTCTTCGTTTAGAATTAAAAGCCAATAACTTTTGTATTGAAGTATAAATTTTTTAAATTGCAAAAGTAATGGATGCATTGAAAAATTTTAAAATTACTACTTTAAATTTCTTAACTAGTGTTCTTTAAAAAACCCTTTTTGAAAAAAATAAAAAGAAAAAACTCATGATTGTGAATTTGTGATAGTTACCCTCCACCGTGTATTGTTATCTCAAATCATGTTAGGTGAGAAAATGAATAATTTAGGCAATGTCATTGGAAGATTTCTCATTGAATATTGTTTGTTTCTAATTAATGACGGCCATCAAGAATTGAAATCTCATTGGAAGAAGGAGTTTCACAACATATTCCGTTGGTTTGTCTTACTTTTAGCTTGGTTGGATCTGATGCATCGTGTGAACTAACCAAAATTTATAATTTGATATACAGGTCACTTGAACATTTTATCTTGTTTCCATATCAGTGACGTGAATTTGGACGTGACAAACTACTATATACAAAGAACACGTGCTTCCTCTTCCACCATTACGAAGATGAATTTGTTATTCCTAGTGAAGATTAGTATGAGTCTCACATCAAACAAATAAATAAGTTTAATATATGATACATATATAAGCCGTGAAATTCCGTTATATAATAAACTAGCTTTTAGGGATAGTAAAAAAATAGCTTCTTAATTTAGACTCTATTTATAGGTTTGAGTAATAGCAATTTAATTGTATTTTCGTTGAGAATTCCTGTATAAAACGGCAACATATAAATTAGATTTAGTTACAATAATAAAAATATTGGGCTGAATAATATATGAGTAAAGTTATCAAGAAAATTCAATCTAATATTAATTGTTTATCAAAAAAAGAAATCTAATTAAAAGACTAATTTAATGAGTGAGAAAGCTTTTCCAACAAAGCAAAATTATCGCCTCACCAAAAAAGCAAATTCTTGGTGCTGGATGGAAAACTCTCACCGGGCAATTCTAATTACAAGAGTTGTATTATTTATATTTTTAGAATATAAAACATTGTATTAACTCACATTCTATTTATTATTGGATGAGTTTGGACCCAATTCAAATATGATTCACACCTTATCCAATGACAAATGATGTGCGAGTCAATATTGTCGATGCTTATAAGTATAAATAATATTTTTCTTAAGCTAATGAGGACTCATTAACATGCCACAGACCAATTATGGTGCTCTCGGTATGTGGAAAGAGGCCTGAAAAGAGATAGATGGATATGCTGCTGGAGAGATTGCATTTCTAATCGACATTGACATCAACCTTGAAGTAATTAAGGCTGTTTTCAAAGAGAAGGTATTATTATGATTTGTTATCAGTTGTTTGTTAGTCTAATAATAATTAGTAATGAGATTATGACTATAAATAAGTTATAAACGATAAAAATTAATGAACTTAATTTGTTTATGTAAGACTCCGTAATTAACTCAAAAGAAGGGAAATATAGTACTATATCAAAGATTGTTTCTGTTTCACAGTTAGAATGTTATATATAACTCCACTAATCCTAAATAACATATCAAATAAATTTGTTGAATTAATTTTATTCAATATTACAGGTCAAGTATAAGGCTTTTCTTGATTTGACTATAATGTTAATTTTACAGTCTAAGGAATATGTAGCACAATTGATCAAGTTAGCAAGTGGTTGAGGAGACTTAGGTAAAATCATTTTGACTAGAACGATATTTCAAAATTTGTTCTTGCACTACTGATGGAAACGACTACACGTGTAGAAAATGGAATTAATAATGAACAGTGCCAGGAGTAAGTGACATTAGGTAAGTGATTAGAATTACAGATTCTTTTTTTTTTCCGTTGATCAGTATAAAAGTCAGAAAATTTTAAAAATAATGACGTAAATATGAAAGTTTTTTGTCTTCCTCTGTTTTGGTGGGAGTACAGAGATCGAAAAAGGTATAAAAGTATCATATTCTGTTTATAAAGTTAAATTGTGTCTTTATTTTTTAAATAATGCAATGAAAACTTCTCTCAATTTTTTTAATATCCAAATAATAGAAAAATGAAATGATATATCTTCTTTAGCTTTTGGTGGAAATAAATAAATCTTACTTGCGTGTGTTACGTTGATATTTATGATGGCATATAAAACGAAAGGACTGTAGTTGAATTGTCCTATGTACCTCAACAGTTAAGAGGTTATAATTCCCCTCACTGGTAGCATAATAATGCACTACAAAAATCAAAGTTTGCGCGAATATTAATAATGGGCTATCGTGATATGCATATTGATAAAGCTAGGATATGCTTTACAGTTAAGATCATGAAGCACGAGAAATAAAAATGTGACTGATATGTAATGGAGGTGAAAAAATAATGAATAATAACAAATAAGTTCAAAGGTAAGGTGCAAAGGCATCACCAGCTTAGTAGGCATAAAGCTTCTGGTCGGTTGCTGCTTTACAGTTCTCAATTTGAGCTATGAAAACAACAAATTAAAAAATGTTTTTGAGAATGTGCAATCAAACATCTAAGCTTATTTAGTTTTTTTTTCAATGTGGATGCACAAGTAAAAATGAACACTTATTAAAAAAAATTAAAGGAGGAGATTACATTACATTAGGCTACCTTTCACTTAAAATTGCTAATTTATGGAAACCGTTTATTTATGCAATGATCACGTAGGCAAAGATAAAATCATAAAAGAAATAGAGTAATAGAAAGAGAAAAATCACCAGGTATTAACTTGACAAATAACTGATCCTTAGTGCATGGACCACGTCGAATACATGCTTTTCCGTGAAGCTTGGGTGTACAAACATGTTATTGTAGCAAAAGAAAATAAAAAATAGAGTCGTTTTATTTGTTTTTATTGTATGTGATATACATTGCGGATTCACACCCGATTTATGATGGGTGTTGACCATTCAAGTAGGATCAATACCTTATTCAATAATGAATAAAGTGTAAGTCTATATACCTCACACACAATGAGTATAAATAATATTTTTTTAAAAAGTATCTCTTTGATCCATAATATAAGTTGTTTAAGATTATATACCGAAATTAAGGCAATAATTAGATTTTGTTGATCTTTTTAAAGATAAAAGTAAAAGATAAAAATACTCTTTATCACTCATCATAAATTGTTTCTCCATTAAATAATTATACTCAAATCCATTTATTCTCGCTCATCATAAATATAAAGATAAAATAGCCAAAAAGTAACTAAGGTCTTCTTGAAATGTGAAAACGACTTATATTATAGACTAAAAAGGAGTATATAAAAAGCTAGTGCCAAGTATATACTCCATTCCTTTTATATTATTTGTCCACTCTAGAATTTTACGTTTCAAAAATATATGTTAATTTAATTCACATTTTAATAAAATATTAATTTTTTTCCAATATTACCCCCTAATTTCACTCACCAACTATTGCCTTTAGCATATGCATTAGTTTTTCAAAACATTTCATTTAATATTAGCCTTGAAGATTCTGCTATATTAATTAATATTTCATTTCTTTCAAAATATTTGTCAATTTTGACTAAAAATAATATTAAGAAAAATAATAAATGATATTAGTAATAGAGTATAATATAATGAATGGACTAATGTATTATACGTATTAATTAATACAACACAATATTCAAGACTAATATTAGATGAAATGCTTTGAAAATATAAAATTAATTAAGGGTAATATTGAAACAATAAAAGTAATACTTTATTGAAATGGAAAATTGATATATTTTGAAATATAAAGTTGTTTGAGAGTAGACAGATATTTTGAAAAGGATAAAATACAAAGGAACGGATGGCAAAACAAAGCGATAATATGGAATATCCGTAATGAGGATAGAGATAGGGACAAATTAGTCCCCACGGAGGGATGGAAACCGTTTATTAAACGAGGCGAGGTGAAGGTAGGAAAGATCCTACTCTATGGAGACTTGTTAACGTCTCATTTATATAAATTATTTAAATATTCACGTATATATATAAAGAAAACTTTAGCATTCCTTCATTTTTAAATTATTTTTATTAGATTTGTATTATGTATATATTTCTATTTTTAATTTGAATTATGTTATTTTAGTAGTATTTGTTATTATTGACATTATATGTTGAATTTCAATGCATTTTTTTCATCTTTTCTATTTTTTAGATTTTTTAATAAACACATGGATATTCGTGGGTTTCAACCTCTCGTGGGAATAGGGAATGAGACTCATGGCGAGGGTGAGGATGGAGACTATAGGTAAAATTATAAACAAGGATTGGGGAGGAGCATGTCTCCCCCATGGATACCATTGTCATCCATAAACCCTATACATAGGATATATTAGTCTATTTATTATATTTTACTCTATTATAATATTATTTATTATCTTTCTTAATATTTATATTTGTCCTAAATTGATAAATATTTTGAAAAGAATAGAGAAGTTTATACACAAAAATGTTATTAAAACACTAAAAATATGTGTCATAACACCCACTTTAAAACCATTAGATGACATATGAAGTGATGAATCACCATCAAATCTAATGATTTTAAATAGATATCCCAATAAATACAAATCTTTTAGGTGTTTAAATAACACCACTTTTTTGTACAACTGTAACCCTAATATAGATGCACTGAATCCACACCAGCGGTGAAATTTTAATATATTATTTCGTACACAATTTGGCCCGTTCACTGGGTTTATAACTAATGTATTGTCATATTTGATTTTAATTTTTTTTATTGGTGGGTAATTTATAAATACTATTATAATTATTATATCAGTATAGAGTCATATTTTAACCCCAACTGAGCCAAGTGTTCCTCAGAATAAATTTTGTTCCATAAGTAAAATATTATAAGTGGTAACAAGGGATTTGATGAATAGTCTATAGATTCTTTTTCCCACTCGAATCTCAAATAACTAGTCAATTTACCTGCAGTAAATTAAGAAAAGGCCGGTGAGAACAAGAAACACTCCCGAATCAGTGAATGAACTGTCGGACGTATATTTAATTATTTATACATCAGCAGGTGGATAAGGTTACATCCACTAAAGGGACTCTAAAATGATTTATTTACTCCTGTGCCTCTCAATTAGCTTAGTCAATTCACTGGTTTGCATCATTCGTAGAACAAAACATATCTCTGATGATTCGAATCAAGTGATACATATGTACGAGAAGCACAAATGAAGAAGTTTGCGATGGATATTCGCGATTCCAAATAATTAAAACAGAATGTCAATAGAAAAGTTGAAAACTCATCACATACCGGAATCCCACTAAGCAGGGAACCAACAAAGTTTGCGTTAATTTTGTCATCCCTCTGGGTCCACGAAATTGGAAATTCGTGCTCGTTATTATAATAAACTTATTATAGAAGGAGGACAACCAAATATTGGAGACATGGTCAAGAGCCATTGTGAGCTAGTAGGTCATTCTGTCCCTCAATCGTTTTTCTCATTTTTTTTTTCCTTTTTCGAATTTCTGTTTTGCGTTGTTTAAGTATCATCACAGCATATATTAGGTGATGCCCATTGCCCAAGAAGTCAAAAATAGCTTCAAGGAAGGAAGAAATTGATCATTATTTATATATCAGACAACGGGTCCAATCCTTCCGGACATCGATCTACATGTATATATGAGTCTTGATTCGATTATGGCCATGTTCGGATGTTCAGATGCCTTAATTTGCTGTGTCAAATTGTACTGGGATTCCTAACCAAATTATTTCAATTTTGAAAGAAAATTACTAAAATAGAGTAATTTTACAACACACTTCTGGTTTGAGTCCTTTTTGTCATGTTTACCAAGATCAATGTATTTTTACTTTTACTCTTATTTTTGCTAAATAAAAAGAAGGTACCCCTACCCAAAAAAAAAAAGAAGGTACAACGTCATATAGTGCAGTAAAATAAATAAATAAATAAATATGAAATATTGTAATAAAATTACAACTTAACCTCAAATAACACCTTTCTCCTCAGGCACCAATTAATCACCAACGGGCAACCTCTAATGGCCCTTTTCCTCATATGATTTTCTCATAAAATTTCCATGACTTGGTGATCTATGATATTTTTACCATTAATTTTTTTGTACAATGTGTTTTTTCTTATCCCTTTCCTCCCCTATATAAACCCACTTGGCCACCTTGTTTTCTATTAACCCAATCAATATAAATCTCTTCTCTTATTTTACACTTTACATTGTGATTGGATATATTTTCATTATCGGAACAGATCGGAATAAGTGGTAATGAATCGGAAAGGAAAGGAATAAAAGAAAATAAAGCTACATTGTTACTTGCTTGAAAGATTTATAAGGGAAGGGGATGAAAGTTCATTAACTATGTTTGAAATCATATATTATAAAGAAACATAACACATTTATAATTATTAACTTCTCAGATTTTTTATTCCTCTCATTTTACCATAATTTTGGAAGAAAAAGATCATTGTTTATTTCTTTGGGAGGGGGGAGTTAAGAACTATTATTCCTAAGTTATATTTTTCCTATCTATTATTAAACTCTTAATTAAAGGAAGAAGTTCCGTTCACTATCATTAGTCTTTCCTTTCCCATAGTACTTGTCATCGATCATCCAATCACATTATCAGTATTTTTTGAAAAAAAAATCTGAATTTATATATTATAGCATTTGTTTTATAATACCTATATTTTTAACCTGTCACTACTAGTTTAAATTACTTATTTCTCTATTAAGTTGATACAGTATTTTATGATGATGATATGTGTCTGGTAAATTCAATAATAGTACTAAAGGACATCATTTTAACTTGATACATGTGAAAATAAATAAGGAATAAAAAGAATGAGGGAGGTTACAGATTGAAGATATATAAGCATAATTAATAATTCTAAATTAAGTTGATTTTTATGACGAGAGAGATTAGCAATATATCACTATAGTAATGGGCAAGTCAAATAATAAACTACTGAAAGACTTACGTGTACATTTTCATTAGTGAGGAGTTAATAGATGAACTAATATGTCCCATTTTGTGAAAGTTGTCCTCCATAATATTACTTAGAGATGAATTTGGGGTTTTAACCTATAAACAAATTACAAATGTTATAATAGCGTGGCAAAAATGACCATGATCCCATAAATTGTTTCAAAAGCAATCCATCTTGGTTTTTTTTTTTTTTGATAGACAAATATGACTTAACTCTTTAAAAAGAGGAGCAATTGGTATATCTTAGAAAGAGATTTACAACACTAAGAGCCACTTTCCCAAATACACAAATTCATAAGGCACAAAACACTAAGAGTCCCATGTTACAAGACACATAAGTCAAAACATAATACTTGTCACTCGAGACACAAAATTAACATGCAACATGAAACACGAGTTTCTCGATTCAATGGCATGCAATGCGTCATCTAAGACAAAAATCAACTCATCGAACTGCCTAGTGCCTTGCAACTCTTTTGCTTTCAGTGGCCATTGGCTAAACATCCTTGGAACTATCCAACCTCATGGCATCCCCCATAGCATGATCATCCACAATCACACCTTCACTTAATCAAGACTGAAAGTTGTCTTCAAAACATAGAATGTGATTGATGATCCAATGAGAAGGGAAGATCATAGACTCACACAACTAGAGAGGCTAGATGGTAGAAAAAACTACCATAAATCAAGCAAACAACAAAATTAACAATCATAAGGATGTTTGATATTTTACAAGATTTGGCTAGCTCCTGAATTCACCTCATTGATTTCCCATCAATGGTTCTTCTTCTTCTTCATCTTCTTCTTGAAGAGTGCACAAAGCAATAAATAATAATTAAAAAAAAAAACCATTTTGGTTATTTACTCTTAAAATTGCACTAATTTGATTAAAAGCCTATAATATCAAGGAATTAAGATAATCGGGTGACGTATGACAGTTGGTTTGTGATGCCAAAGTTGAACTATGGCATGTTTTTCTTTCTCCATAGCGCTATTCTTTTATATCACTAATGAAAAAACGTCAATGGATGTAATCTTCCTTTGAATCCTCGGCCCTTATTTATGGGCAACTTGTGTTCTATGAAGAAGGAATGTCAAACTGTTAGTATAATATAAGACTTGCAACGTGTGAAACTCAAGTACCTTTAGCAACTTGTTTGAGATTTTATTGGGTTGGTCGATACCAGGTAACTCTTCTTGGTTGTGAGTGTCCTTCTTAATTTGTGGTCCTAAATGCTAATCCTATGTTGCACACTTTGCGGGGATCCGTACGTGTTCCACCGCTAATATTAATTTCATCATTTAGTTTATGTTTCTCTTTTTTTCTTTTTTCTAATGATTAATCTCCTCTTTACCGAAACAATGAAAAAGGACAGGAAGAACTTACTAAGGTGGTAACTTCATGTTAATTTCAGGATGGAAACAAAGACGTTATAATCGAATTAAAACATCCCTTCACGTCAGATCAAGCTGTGGTCGTACCAGATCAAGCTGTTTTCACAGGTCAAATTCTCTGAATCAAGCTGGTCCATCTAATTATATATGATATTTTAAAAATAATTTCTGTACTATTTTTTTTATTAATAACATTGTGAATCCTATATATAATAGTTTCTGTACTATTATATATAGGGTTCATAACGTTATTTTTTAAAAATTTATTTTAAACACATCTAATTCAAATTTCTAACAATTTTTCAAGTATTAATCAATACAAATAAGATATTTGAATGACTTCACATAGAATTTTATACGTTTACAATGATTAATACTAACTTATAAAATATAAAGATCTTTATTTTAATTTACTAATTGTGTGTTTATATTGATATCATATTAATTTAGCACATATCTTGGTTCGTATCAGATATTTGTTTGGGTTTGAATATACATCCTTTTGTTGACTCCAAAGAAAAAAAAAATCTGAGGGCTCTTTTTTAGGTCAAATTCCTACCTGTCTGCCATCTCACTTTTCAACCCCCGCCAATATAGTGACTTGTAATTACTGCACATGATCATTTCATTTGCGAATTTCAGCGTGCTTCATTCCTTTGCACTATTTTGTCTGCAAGTTCGTTGGTGAATTACGACATAAGGTAGACCAATTGAAATCAATGTTGGACTTGCATTTCATGTACAATTTTCTAAAAGAAAAATCATATGCACACTGCTTTACCTCCCAATAGATATCCACATAAAAATGATGGAAGGTAATTAACCTAGGGACTAGGGGAAGATAACTAGTTAGGATCGGAGTGGACTAGGGAATTTTAAATTTCAAAATGTACATACATGATGATGGTGTATATAACATAAAATAAATAATATAAGACCAGAGAATGTCATGTGATGAAGAAAAATCATTATTTCACTTATAAGAAAAATACCGTTGTCATGAGATTGGGTGCGTTTGTATTAATTTTTTCAAAAAAAATTATGAAATTTGAATTTTATGTATAATTGAAAAAAAAATTAAAAATTGATTTTTTTTATATTCTGAATAATTTTTAAAAATATCTAAATATACACACACAAAAATGTAGTGAAAAGATGAAATTTAGCCCAAGAATCCAATCCAAACGCATTTGCATACCATATCTATTATATATCCAATTGAAATTAGAAAACTGACAGGACGAAACGAAAATCTTTTGTTACTATATATGAAACTTGAAAAGCTCAGGTTGACGAAGTGTCCATTGGTTAAAGATGGAATCATATCACTCAATGTTCAATATGCGCGCATGAAGAGAGAGGGGTTGCTACTGCAGTGTATGTGCCCCCACTTTGGTTGATTCTGCGTAAGTAACTACGAGGCAGTGACACAGATCCAGCTGGATATTACTATAGAACTATACGTTGTCGGAGCAGCCACCATGAATCCAAAATTCCCCCTTTAATTTGGTTGTTGTTTTTTTTTCCTTTAATTTATTTTAAACATAGGTCAAAACCCAAAAAGCAACCTAGCATGGGGTTAATTGGTTCGAACCTTTACAATGTCCACCTAATACTAATGGTGTATGTACGTCTATGAGCAAGTGGCAATATAAAACAGGAATTCATTTTCAATTAAAACAGCAGCAAAGTACCATTGTAATGAACGATGGATGGAGAATAGAAAGTTTTGGGAAACTTTTGTTTGCCATGAAGCTTCCATGAGACTTCATCATGATGATGATGAGGCATTGTAAATTGAGAAGAGGCCCATGTGAAATCTGAAAAGCGAGAGCTAAACCCCAGTTTGCTAGTGACAAATTTGTCTCTTTGTTGCCTTCCAACTGGCTCACATCTTAAGCTTTTCATTCATTCATTCATGCTATATTTGCTGCCATCGGGTGTGAGTGAGTGAGATCCCAATATTCCTAATTTCCTATGACTCCGGCGCCTAGATAATACTATACTATTGATATTCTCATGCGGTGCCACATTGAGTTGACGCAACAACATAAGAGTATGTGAATTAACGGATAAGATATTATAACGTGTTCCACTGCCTAAGGCACCATCTAGGCCCCCATCAAATTCAGGGCCCATTAGGGTCCACATGTATTAATTGAATCCAAATCTCGATGTGCCTTTTGTAGATGAGACAAAAAACAAATGGAAACATGATTCAAAAGTACGTGTTCTTCATTATTCAATCAGCTCCTACTCAAGCAACACAATCGCGCTCTAGAGGCAATATTTGTGTTTTCCTAACCACGTGACTAATTATCCAAATTTAATGCCCTCTTCTAGCAATATTTCATCACATTCCCGTGTTAGTATCCCACACCAAACCAAAACGTTGAGCCCCAGTCCCCTGTTTCTGTATGTCGATGTGTATATATTTTCAGCGGAAAGGAAATTATGAAAAGAAATTTTACATTCATCATGAAATTTCTTATATTTCATAATATCAATTATTATAGAAAAGAAATTTCATTTCATTCTATTTGCTATTTCAAAAATAAAATTGCATCAAGTATTCATCCTATATATATATATTCTTATCTTTTTTTTTTCATATTTCTAATTCTAAGTGAAACAAGAATTGAATTAACAAAATGAGAAGATAATTTCGTCAAACATAATTAGATTTTCCTAAAAATAGTAAATGGTAATTGGTTCTCATATAAAAATATTTGCAGTTGATAATATAAAATAAATTGACTATTTTTTATTTATCATTTTATTACTTTTCACTACAATTTTAAAGCATGAGAAAGGCTTATCCTAGTTCATGACAATATATGAGTAGAAAATTGACCAGATGAGAGTCAATTATTTTGTTATATACATCTCACACGTGATTACATTTCTTCTAGCTAATGTTTATTAGAATATAAATGTATTCATTATCTTAAAAATATTAAAACATTCAATAATAATTTTTTATTTATCATATAGAAAAAGGAGTAGTACTATTTTAATACCTTAAAAGTGAATGTCTATTAAACATCCACTTTATCGCCATGGGATATGATAAATGGATAAAACGAGTGGGAATCATCATCACATCAAATGATGATAAAGTAAGTATTGCAATAGACATTCATTTCTTAAATGTTAAAATAACTTTTTTTAATAGAAAATTTAGTTCCAAGAATTTATGTAAAATTTTTATCCTCATAGTTTTATTTTCATTTTATAATTGGAATAATTTTTTAAATGAAAGCAAATCGATACAAAAAATTCATTTTAATATATTTTAATTATTAAAATATTACACTAATATTTAATTATTTATTATATCATAAAATACAGTATTCTTTTTTATAATAATTTCATAAAACATTATATAAAAATATAATTAATTAGTACATGGAAAATTTCAAATTAACAAAAAATAATAATCGATGATGTGAAATATCCGCAAACCTAGATTGATGGGAAATTTCCCCATGGCCAGTGTGTCTGGTAAGAGCAATAGTACTCACCAAATCAACGTGAAATTGCTTTCGCACGTAACGCGTCACAATCTAATAAAGAAATAGTTTTAAGAGGGCGTGATTAAGACATACAATATGATTGTATTTGCAATCATTGAGTTATTGACTACCCACGACGATTATTGGGGTGTTTAGGAATGACTTTATTGAGAATTTATATATTCATATATTACTAATAATTAAGTTGCTCGCTAACGTGGGTATGACCCGAAAGCTGAACGCACGTGACCAGGGGGTGATGATGTTCGTACAAATTAAAGTACTGATCCTTGAAAACTAGAAGGAATTTTTAAAGACACACTAGAGTTGACAAATTGTCCAACCAAGTCCTCAAAATCAACATTATTTCGGCTGCTGGAATTTTAGAAATTTCAACCTATTACCCTTTCTTGAACTTCATTTTATCTCTAAACTGTTTAAAACATTTCCCTTGCCATCGAAATGTTTGAACGCTTTAGTTTTATGCTTGAACAAAACAAGAAGGTTCAAATATTTCTAACTGGGATTGCGCGAAAAATATATACAAATTGTCCAACCTAGTCCTCAAAATCAACATTTCGTACAAATTAAAGTACTGATCCTTGAAAACTAGAAGGAATTTTTAAAGACACGCTAGAGTTGACAAATTGTGCAACCAGTTCCTCAAAATCAACATTATTTCGGCTGCTGGAATTTTAGAAATTTCAACCTATTACCCTTTCTTGAACTTCATTTTATTTTCTCCTCTAAACTGTGTAAAACACTTCCCTTACCATTGAAATGTTTGAACGCTTTAGTTTTATGCTTGAACAAAACCAAAAAGTTCAAATATTTCTAACTGGGATTGCGTGAAAAATATATACAAATTGTCCAACCTAGTCCTCAAAATCAACATTTCGTACAAATTAAAGTACTGATCCTTGAAAACTAGAAGGAGTTTTTAAAGACACTAGAGTTGACAAATTGTCCAACCAGGTCCTCAAAATCAACATCATTTCGGCTGCTGGAATTTTAGAAATTTCAACCTATTACCCTTTCTTGAACTTCATTTTATTTTCTCCTCTAAACTGTTTGAAACACTTCCCTTGCCATTGAAATGTTTGAACGCTTTAGTTTTATGCTTGAACAAAACAAAAAAGTTCAAATATTTCTAACTGGGATTGCACGAAAAATATATATGGGTTTAAATCGGTTTCAACACTGGAAAAAATTACAAACTTCTTCAGTTTATTTTAGTCTCTTGCATAGAATTATGAAAAAGCTAATTTAAAAAGTTTAATTTGTTTCGGTAGTAATAAAGTAGAACCCCTCACCAATCTCACTATAGACCGGTCTAAATCTTAATCCTTATTGTTCTATCTTCTTTCTCCAATCTTCCCTTGTGTGAATATTATTATTGAATGGGCCGTTCATTCTTATTCTTGGGTGACAAATGACAACCCTATCATTTCCTTTTCTTTCTCCTTCATCCCTTTCAAAATAATTGTTTACTTTTAGACAACTTCATATTTCAGAATATTTGTTCACTTTAGACAACTTCACATTCTAATACAATATTTATTTATTCATTCAATAGTACCCTAAATACTTTCACTCACTAATTATTACTTTTCCAAAAGCATTTCATTTAATAGAGGTATATTAATTAGTTTATTTACTAAATTTTACTTCATTCCCAATCTATTTATTATCTTTCTTAATACTTGTGTTTATCCAAAAGTGACAGATAGTTTGAAAGGGATAGAGTATTGTTTAGAGTTTTATGTTTTGTTTTTGTTATCCTCTTTGTAGTGTTTATGTTGTCCCCTTTGTGGGTGTTTTGTTTTCCCATTTATAATGTTTTGTTTTTTACCTTAATGAGTGTTTTTCTTCTTATAGTCTTATAAATACCGAGGTTGAAAAGAAGTGTGATCCATTCTTCAAGCTACAACATTTGTTATGTTGGTCTCCAACGTGAAAGATGCTTAGATCGATAATCTTCAGGCAAGTAGCAGAGCCATAGATTATGATTAGTTATGAGTGTAGAATGCATTTATTTATAATGTGGATATAATATATTTGTTTCAATTCATAGGTGCCATTAGATTTTTCCATTAATGAATTTTCTTTTTGTTTGAACAAAGAGTAAGACACCTCACCAAAAAAATAAAAAAAATAAAGCAATTGTTTAAAAGGAGGTACGTAACTCTCACTTGAAGAAACTACTGTCATAATATTTTTTGGGACTAAATTGATGGATGAAATCTTCTATCTCCAAATAGTATTTCATTTTATGTCCCTTCAATTATTTATTAACACTTAGAAGAGGTGTATTGTATATTTGGTAGCTTATTAATTTTAAAATCTATTTTGATTATAATATTTACACGTATAAATATATTATTAGAGGGACATGAAAGGAGACATCATTTGATGGTAAAGGATTTCCATCATAAATTGATAACTTCTTAATTTCACATATTAAAGAACGTGCATATAGACTAGTTTAAGGACCAAAATGAAAGATCAAATTAACATGTACCACTTTTCTTTTGTTTCATTGTTTCTTCTTTTGCTTTTCTAAATGTCTTTCCTTTTGCAAATGGAATGAGCTGTAGGTGGTCATGGAGCTGGTTCATATCTTATAAGGACTAGTTCAACTCCCACTTAAACCTTTATTTATGATAATCACATAAGAATTCCTATAAGGATCAATGAAACGGGGTTGTATCCTAACCCTGATGGGATGACCAATGCACATAGATTTTTCCTTAAAAAGAAATGTCTTTCCTTTTATTTTCGTGGGAACATTATTCTAAATAGGAAGTAGATTTTAGCTTTTGGGGAGAGATGTGCTTGATTTATTATTTTTTCCTCCTCTTTTTTTATATAAAATATAACAATATCCTTAAGTAAGTTCACCACCAGATATTATATGGCGTACATAAAATGTGCATACAATGCAAGCCAAGCCATATAAAATGTGCCAGCCAACACGATAAGGACTTAATCTGATCTGCGTATGACGAGGAGCATGAGTGCAGTCGCCATAAAGCATTTGAGCAAAATGGGGTTAGGTAACCCTTGCTTTTAGCATACCAATTGCGCTTCACTATCTATGTACTTGCGTAAGAAATTTGAAGCTTTACACAAATGACTTATCTTGAAATCATTTATCCAAAAAATTTAAACTAGCTTAGTATATTAATGTTTTTTTTTTTAATATGCCCTCTCACATTAAACGGGGCAATAAAGATCAAAGTCCAGACTTTTTAGTAATAAAGGTTCTAATACTATGTTATAAAATTACTTATCCCAATAAAATCTTAAATTGTTGAGTCATGGTATATTAATAATTTTTATATCTAAGGGGGAGTTTATTTCAAGATTTGAAATTACGTTTTAGGAATTACATTTTTGGAAATGATATTCCTGAATGTTATTATCAGATATTTTGAACAAATTATTTGTTTAGTATTAAACATTCCTGGATTATTTATTGAGATCCCCAAAAATAAATTTAAAATTTTTTTATTTTGTAATATATATTTCTAAGAATATATATCATAATTTTTAAAATACTTCTAACATATTTATTATTATTATAATCCAAAATGAAAAGTTACACTTCCAAAAAAGAGTATAAAATTAACAAAAAAATTTAAATTGAGAGCGTAATGAATTTATGAAGTCAGGTAAAGTCAAATAATTGAATGATATTTTTATATTTGTGCTTAATAACTACGATTTTCAAGTTATGGAAATTTTTTATTCCCACCTTTAATCGTGGAAATGAGAGCCCACTCAATCGTGGGAAAATCTTTTTCAAAGGAATAATTGATATTGGAATAATTTTATATAATTTGTAACAATTATGGAAACACATAATTCCTAAATTATTATTTCCTGAAATAACTAAATATACTTCAAAACAAACTCTACCTAATGTATAACATGATTTTGTAGAGAATTAGGCTTTAATTTCAATATACTGATAGTATAAAAGAATTTTACACTATTATCCAATTAAATCTCTTGTTCTGCATGATTTTTAAAGTAGTGAGGGTGAAAGTTAATCATTTTACTGATGTGACATTACTTGGATGACCATATAATTTTTTTTATGTTATTAGTGTATTAAAATTAAATTCAAATAATTATTTACTTTATAATTATACTTTCAAAAAATGCTAAAGAGATACGAAATGGTTTTCGTGAATCGATGTATAAAGTCATTTAAGACAACTAAATAAAGGTCTGGTTTGTTTTCTTTTCATTTTTCATAAATTTTCAATTTGTTTTCTATTTTTCATAATTTTGAGAAAATAATGAAAATAAGAAACAAATTTTTCTTGTTTTCAATGTTTCATCTATGGAATCCTGAAAAAGAAAAAATAAAATAAAAATAAAAATAAAAACAAGAAATAAAAATGATACAAGTCATAAATATTTATAATCTGTTTGGTTTTAGTTTACATTTTTTGTATTTTCTGTTTTTAAGATTTTATAAAGAACATAATAAAAATAGTAAAAATAATAAAATTATATTTTCTATTTTTATTATTTTTTCACAAAAATCCTAAAAATATAACATATAAATAAATGAAAACAAAAACCATGCAGGCTAATATATTTTCAGCTTGAACGGTTTTCTCTCTTTTCTCGTCGAACATTCTCATCCTCTCCTAATTGCTTATAAATGATGTCGTAACTATGGTAAAACCAATTCGTATCACATGGCACTGGTTTATTTTTGAATAATGTTTGGCGTACAATAAGATTGTACAATAAATATATACTACACACCTTATTACCATTAAATGTAATATTATCCTCACTCATCCAACTCACTCATCATATCCAATGATGATAAAGTGTGTTTACATATATTGTATAATTTTATTATACACCAAATATTACTCTTTATTTTTTTAGTGTGTTGAGTGATGATATGTCTAGGCGGCAATTTTGGAACTGAAAATTTTCGGAGGATGAAAAGCATGGGAGCCATGTGATTAACATGTGTTACTTAGCAACCAACATATATTTAAGGGATAATTACAGTAGCCTCACTTGAGGTTTATCAAAAATATACTTTCCTCCTTATAGATTTTGAAATTACATTAACCTCCCTTGTCTCTAAATAATTTTTAAAAGTTTAAAATTATCCTTCTTCCCAAACCTTCATCCACCTGCACAAATTTAAACCCCAACTAAACTCAAACATGCTACAGGTTCATTTCTCCACCTTCACTCCTTTATGAGGTAGGGTCAACCCATAAAAGCAAAAAGATAACATACAGAACTTCATTTAAAATGCAATGACAAACTAGGTAACAAACAAACTAATTACAACAAAATATACATACCAGTGACGGAGCTTAAGTCAGACAAGGGGGCCATGGCCCCCCAAAATTTTTTCAAAGATTTTATACATATATGTTTATATGTACATGACAATGACACATACATATGTGTTATTGGTTTAAGTGCGACAAATGTGACAATATATATGATATGCATTTAATTGTGTATAGTTGATTTGTATTTGATTTTAGTGTAAATGTCTTGGCCCGCCCAGAATTTTTTTAAGTTCCGCCACTGATACTTACAACAATACAATCATACTAATAATGCATCCGCTTTTTTGCCATTCTTGTGAGCCACCAGCGCGTTTGGGTGATTCATCATGAGTTAAACCCGTGTTGGAGTGTAGGTATATCAGTTAGAAGTCCAGTGCTGATACCTTGCATTATTTCCGTCACGAAGGAGCTCCAATGGACTAAATGATAACATAAATGCAAGCTAGCCATATACTAACTATATTTTTTACTTTTTATTTTTTGCTGCCAAATTTGTGACGGCCACTAGAGGTCTGCACGCGTACAGGTTCTGCTCAAAGCTCGTTCGCGTCGTTGCTGCTGGTTTGTGTCCAGATTGTCATCGGAGAAAGAAGCTCTTCTCATCGGAAAAATGGTGGCTGTGTGTGGGTGCTACTGGATTGCCAGAGAATGAGCCTTGAGTCGCCGGTTGCTGCACTAATCGTCACCGTTGTTTCTCTATGGGGTGACGGGCAGACTAGTCGGAGCTAGGGATTTGACTGAACAAAGAGAGGACCGGGGAGGAATTACACTTGGAGTGAGGAGTGTCACTCAATGTAAATTCAGAAAATAATCAGGGACATTATTGTCTTTTTATATGTTGCTTTCATATATAATTTATGTTCTATTAAAAATAAGGGATGTAAATGTAATAATGTTTAAATAAATAAGGGATGTTAGTGTAGTTTCAAAATTTTAGAAGAGAATAAATATATTTTTGATGAATCTCAAAAGAGGTTGCTACATATATGATTAGTATGTGATTTGAATTACTGTTAAATATTTTACATATATATATATATATAAAATATTATACAATCAGAATAGAATAACTAAAATTTTGTATGAAATACATGATAATTGTTGGATTAAATATAGTGCGAACCCACTTATTCATCCCAAAGTTATCATTTATATCACGTTATTCTGACACTTGATTTTTGGAAAAAAACTTTGAATATCTAATAATTTTTCATTAATAAGAATTTAATTTATTGGAATCCAATCAAAACTTATTTGTGTAGTGGTTATGATATATAAGCACCATTACTTAAGTGACAACATATAATTAAATGATAATATGAATTTTTTTTATATAGTCAATATATTAAAATTAAACTCTTATTAAAACTTCATAATGATGCACAATTAAGATATACATATATATTTTTTTAACAAAGACTAAAATCAAATTCAAAATTTTATAAGAATTAAAATAAAAATTTTGCATACTTTTAAGAAAAAAAATTTAAATGGATTTAATTTACCCCAATGGATTAAGTGATTCACCTTTTTAACTTTTAGTATAAAATTTAACATAGATATTTAATTTTTTTTAAGAAAACTAAAATCAAGGGGAAAGCAAAAATATGTTAATGAATAGTTGCAGTTATTAATGGTTTAAAAGTGGAGCGGAGGTTATTACAAAAGTTTCTTTTTACAATTTTTCCCATCATTTATAAATATGTTAATGGACTTGAAAAAATAATTAAATGCACTGAGGAGAAACGAAAAGTTAACTATAGAGGGAAACCCTTTATATATTTTATAGAATAGATGTACTATTAATATAAAAAAAGTTATATACATATATCTAATTATTATTATTACATAGTTTAGGTTGGACCTATTCATCAAGTATCTTCAAGGGGTTATTTGGATAAGATTTTTTTTTGGATAAAAATCACTTTTTCATCTAAAAAATTTATTTTCCTATATTTGAATAAGTTTTTTTTTAAATAACCACGATGTCAAAAAAACTGATCTGTAAATTTTTTAATTATATATAATATTTAAGTTTTATAATAATTTATTAAAAAATAAGTAGAAACATACGATCAGATAATGGTATAAAAATTAATCTCTATCTATATTAAATCATTTTTTTTTTGGTAGAGATCTATATATATTTTATCATTTGTAAATTAAGGACCAAAATAATTGTTCTTGTATTTCGCCCACCGCATCCGCAGACCGCGCAGCTGTAATTTGATAATCGCCAGATCTTTCTCTTGAAGTTACACGTGTTCATTGAAAATAGCCTTTTAATTTGGCGCCTTTGAATTCCAATCGCTCAGTGATCTTCCTCTCTACTTCAACGTAATTACGTGAAGTGGGAACCACAATAACCTATATTTCTGCCATGGTAACGAGAATCACATTGAGGGTTTTTAGGGTGCTCAATTTTGGTGGCTGTTAAATATGGACACACCAACACCCGGACAAATTAATAGCAATCTTCCAAAATGCTCCTGATTATAAGGCCTAATTAAGGAGGTAATAACAAAAACTAGAAAGACTAACGCACGTTAATTGGCCGTGTTAGATAAGGTTGAGGAAATTCATCACTGTACATTTGATAAATCACGAGGATGATATGTTCTGAGATTCGAGCAAATGTAAAAGACTCATAAGGGGAGACAGACGAACACATAAAAACGACATGATGCGATGCTGAATCGATACTCATTTCTTGGACATGTGAGGTGTAAGATTGGACACATAATTAGATGGTGTGATAGTATTTGGAAGGGAAGGACCACGTGTAATCGATCGAGCACCGGCTTTCAGGCTTTGGATAATTAATAATATTGTTAATAATAATCAAAATATACAATGATAAGCAATCTTATCAAACCATTTTTTCTTTTTGTGGAATTATTACTCGACCATATAAGGTCACCAATTAATCAATTTAGGTAAACTGTTAATTTTTTTGTGGATACCAGCCATACTGCCATTTACCTATTAGCACACTGTACTTGTGTCTGCGCCTGCATGGGTATGGCGACGTCTTGTTTTAGTATGCTTTCTAATAAAAGAAACGTATCTATCTATTAATAATGGTATTATAAAAAAAAAAAACTATTAAATAATGGTCCTTCGTTGGTGTGTTAGGTTAGTGACTTCCGATTTATCTTAATAATTATAAATTGTGGGGTTTCTATGTAAAGTTAACTTTATCATGGGACGCAAGATAAGATTTTGACTTCTCACGGAGTCTTTCTTTCGGTAAGATGCAAATTATTGAAAGTTTGGGACCGGTTAGTTAACAAGTGGACTTGAAACGGATGGAGGGAACTTGATGGGTCAGTTTACAAATTTGGTAAGATCTAATTAGGCACACACACAGCATAGTCCAACATTACATGGAAGAAAAGTTGTTTTTTATCACCCCCCCCCCTCTCTATGATCTTTTTATTCCATCTCACACAACTGTATTTTCATTTTCTTTTTCTTAAGTATTGCTTATTCAATTTTAAATTAAAAAACAATTTTAGATATATAACATTTTAAAAGTGATTTTCAAGAGTTGAACCTTAACATTATAAGTAAAGTTGTTGAGGATTACAATTTATTTATATTATAGTCAACCACTTTTAAATATTTTCTTTTTTCTTTTTTGGTATTCCCTGTATATAATTGCGTGAAGCTTTGGAATCAAACGCATACACGGATTATGTTCTCTGAATAAATATCTGATGATTTTCTATTTTTCTTGAAACTTTTGCACTCAAATTGAGGCAGCGGCTGTTATAATCATCAACGTCAATGGAGATCACATAATATAAGCACGTCAACATATGGAATGCCGCTATTGAAATGTTTATTTATAATATTAAGATACTATTAATTTTTTTCCTCAATGATATCCTCAATCTAATTACATGTATTAATTGAAATAATATGTTTTTTTAAAAACTAGTTGAAATAATATACTAATGGAGTGATATATTAATTACATTAATAGAAATAGACATGAATAATTCTGTCTAATTATATAATTTTTTATCATTAGCAAGATGAACTTATTATTTTTCTTAATATATGTAACCTTGATTTTTTTTTTTTGGGATAGAGATAAACTAAAATGGAATGAGTATTTGGGTTCAGAACGTGTGCAGCGCAATTGGATTTTAATTTATAAAATCAATCACAGTAATTGGGAGATGAAAATTGAACTTCAACCACTTTCGGCTATGTTTAACAAAATCTTATTGAGATATACCATAAGTAAAAAATTAATTAATTTATGAATTTAATTTAAATATATTGTCTATAGTAAAAAAATTTATACAAACATCTAATTATGTATATTTTCATTTCAATAAAAATATTTGTTTTAATAATTTACTACCTTAAAAGTCTTGCAAATAGAAGCTTAAAAATGGATTAGAGTATAGTTTGTTTTCAAAAATAATTAGTGCATCAAACTTAATTTCAAATTTTATTATTGTTTCCTTAAGTTGACATTATTTATTAATAAAATTATATATACTATACTAAACTACTTCTCAAATTATCTACCAAAAACCTACTTCTCAAAATAAAATTATCTAATAAATCACTTTATGATAAGTTTACATTTAAACAAAATTAAATTTACAAAATCAAATTGTATCCAAACCCAGCTATGCAAGTTATAATCCAGACATATTCGATGGCTGTAAAATAGGGTTAGGGATCGCTTTATGGGGAAACATACTCTTAGTGTGGTGTAGCCGGTCCATCCATAGAGCTCACCGAATATGCACAACCTAGGCATCCCAAGAGTAGTGCATAACGAACGTCTAGACTCCAAGATCAAAAAGTGAACATTGCATCAATGGGCCAATTTTGTTAACCCCTCATAAGAGACCATCCCTCTCTTGCACTACACAAAAATTGGCCTGTGTACCTTCAAGTCAAAAAAGTGTTGCCGTAAATTTGACCCTTACCTCTAGCCAGCTGCAGGTGAAAAAACGACGAGTGGAAGTGATTTTGAGTGCACAAGCGATGCCAGCTATATCACAGCCTATCTAAGTCATTAAAATTAAGATTCTTTTTGCCTACTTGAATAGCATCGGCAAACGCATGCCTAACCAAATTTGCAAAAGGCATCAGAAACCCATTGCTGGATTTTGGGTTGAGGATATTGAATTATATTTTCCAGTACAATTTAATTAGCAATTAAGTTGGAAAAAAGAACAGTATTGACAAGACACAAGGGATGAATGAACGTGATTGAGATGACATTCTTAGTAAATTCTTGTGGCAGATTCACATTGAGGTTACACATTGAATTGGAAAGACCCCCACTAACTGAATTTTGGTGGTTATTATAATTTTTTCTTTCTTAGTCTTTGGGTATCGCCATCCACAAAGATAACCCACTTTTTTTAGCATAGTGATTTGGAATATAATTCAAGCCATTTGTCAGTGTGTAATGCACCCCATTAAAACTCTTGAGGAGTGACGAGATTATTCCACATACTTGAAGATTTTGTTTTTTCAGGATTCAAAAATTTATATATGCATGTTGTCTTAATGAGAATGTTAAAATTCGATATTCTGCTCTTGATAGACTGACTTAATTCTTCATGTTATTATATAAACTAATCAATATTATCTACTTTTTTTTTCTTTGAAAGGAAAAAGCAATTTGGTAAATGAATTTAATTTTAATTAATACATTGTTATTCAATCATATATCCTCACATTAATACATATAATTAATTCTAACACTAATACTTAAAAGGTCACATAAACAAGAAAAAAAATTTATTAGATAGCATTTAGTGCATTAATTAAAATTAAACTTTTCATATGTAAATATGATAGATCTTGTTTACTATGCAAGACAAATAATGATGTGGTATAATAATAACATTAGGATATGTCACACTCCATGGACACAGGTGAAAATGAAAAACTTCACCCCAAGCACTGCACTTTGTTTTTATTTATTTTTATTTTATTGCTTTCTTCTTATTTTCAGAGAGAAAGAAAAATCTCTTAATTTTTATTTAAAAGAAAATATGCTTTCTTTCAGGAGTGGGATGTTTAAAACAATAATCCACCAATCAATTTATTCTGCGGCCTAGCCAAATAATTTCCCACATCTCTAGAAGATGGAGGCCACGTCATCAGAAGCAGATCATTATAGTAATGTTTTAGAACGCATTAGGCACCTATAATGCTTTACCAACTGAAAAAAGCAAAAGGCACTCGATAAATTGTTACAAAAAAAGTTAATTAGACAACATATTAGATAACAAGAAATTTCAAGTGACACGCAAGAAAATTGTCAGCAAGGAGCCATCACTCACATTGAGATTATGGAAAATAATTTTTGTGCCTCTTGCTTGTACCATGACATAAGCCTTTAAAACTGGAGGGGGAAGAAAGTGGGGAGGGATTTGGGACTAGACTGTTGTATTGAGCAAGTTGAGGGGAAAAAGCTTCTCAATTTGAACAAAACTTTGTATCCACATGTTTATTAAAGACGTAGACAGCACTTCCTCTATTTTGTTATTTTTATTTTTATTTTTAAATTCATTTTCTATATTATGTTTTTACATTATTTTTGTTATGGCATAATTCTAAGTCTCCTAGTACGCGTTCAACAGCCCTCCCCATAAAGAGCTATAAATAGAGCACTCCTCTTGGCTGTACACAAACATCATTATATTTCTTGTAATATCAGACAACAAAGAACCAAAGATGGCCGAGAGCATTCGCATGATAGTTGCTGTTATTGGTATTTCTTTGTTCATTCCTTACATTCTTAGCATTATATTCGAGAAATTTGTAGCTGCTCTTAGAACAAGAGATTTTTCTTGCTCTAATTGAGTTATTAGTCGTTACATTAGTTCAGTACATCTTACATATCTTCTTAACCACTAATAATGAGTCACGAGCAAGAGAATTTTTTGATCTAAAAAGCACCTAAATATTTCTCTTATATATGCTCATTTAGAATCTTCAACAAAGAGTGACTCATTTGTGTTTCTGATCATGCAGGCAATGCTGCCTCAGTAGCCCTCTATGCTGCGCCAATGTATGTTACACAATCCATTATTCTTGTACTCCAATTGCAGCATTCATCTTCTCCTTAATATGAAGTGTTGAATGTCTTTCATGTTTTGTCTTCTGCAGAGTCACTTTTAAAAGGGTCATAAAGAAGAAAAGCACAGAGGAGTTTTCATGCATTCCTTACATCATCGGACTTTTGAACTGTCTCCTTTTTACATGGTATGGATTGCCCATTGTGAGCTACAAGTGGGAAAATTTCCCTCTGGTCACAGTTAATGGAGTTGGGATTTTTCTGGAGTTATCCTATGTTCTCATTTATTTCTGGTATTCCTCAGCCAAAGGAAAGGTAAACTAAATGTTCTATCTACCCTCTTTTAAGCCCAAGAAGCCCTTCTTCTCTCCATGCATTAAAACTGTTTTCAAATGTTACACCTTGTTTGCAAACAATCAACCTCAGCAACATGACTCGTGCATGTATGCTTTCATTATTTTAACTTTATTGCAGAAAAATGACCATAGTTACTATTTTCTTAATTGTTTAATGAAAATGGTGGCATTTGCCTTGGCTCAAGAAAGACCACTTGCATGCATGAAAATTTTGTCATTAGAATTCATGTATTTAAACTTCAGCTAGCAATTTCTTCATCTGTGAAAAAGCTTTTACAGTCAAATTACAAAATTCCAAAAGAAAGGGAAAAATGTGATTTAAGAAAGGAGAGAGATATGGCTTATGAATTAATATGCTTAAATATTGATTACAGGTGAAGGTCTCATTTATAACCATACCAGTTCTGCTAGTATTCTGCATCATTGCTGTAGTCTCAGCTTTTGCCTTC
The DNA here is from genome assembly GCA_030441495.1 of Dalbergia oliveri. NCBI lineage: Eukaryota > Viridiplantae > Streptophyta > Magnoliopsida > Fabales > Fabaceae > Dalbergia > Dalbergia oliveri. Next base: position 9,377,389 of record JAMLFY010000003.1, on the reverse strand, counting down.
CATGACAATCGTCACCGGAAGCTACTCGTGGGTATTATAGGCTTAGGTGTTTCAGTATGCTTGTATGGATCTCCTCTTGTTGCAATGGTGAGTTATCCTTGTCTTCCTTTGAAAAATTTAAAATATATTCTTGCTGATAACTTAAATAAATGGTAGTAAGATGCAGAACAAAAGCAGAGGAACATAATAGTTCTATTATTATTAAGTCCCTTTATTTATTTATTTGTTTATTTTTGTCCCTTCTCTTTTGGTTTATGGGGAATTCAATTTTAGGTGGTGTTACTCCATTGCTATTTATGTATTCTGGCCTTGGCCTTCCATAACATAGTTTTGTTATATTTTGATTATTGCAGAAAAAAGTTATACAAACCAAGAGTGTGGAATTCATGCCTCTACCGTTATCTATGTGCTCATTCTTAGCTAGTATACTGTGGCTGACTTATGGAATCCTCATTCGCGACGTATTCGTTGCGGTTAGTATCTTTATCTCAGATCATAAAATCATATACCCTTGAAAAAAGATTTGTTGAGATGCAAGTACTAATGATGTTTCATGTTGTTTTTTTTTACAATTATGGTAGGGACCAAGTGTGGTTGGAACTCCCTTAGCCATCCTCCAGCTCGTGGTCTACTGCAAATACCGGAAAGGGAGTGGTGTTGTGGAGCAACCAAACAAGGAGGGCCTGGAAAAAGGTGACTTAGAGAAAGTGGACTTGGAAAAGGGGAGCTTAGAAATGGGGGAAGTGGAAAACAATGTGACAAAATCATAAGAATGGAAACTTGTGAACAAAGTCAATGTTGCTGGGGGTGAAGGCTGAAGAAATTTAGATAGTTCTACTCAGATTCTGGCTTAATTTTATGTTTCTTAGGGGGGATAAAAAAAGGTTATTAGCCTTGGATGTATTCATCACTTGAAATTTAGTTTAACTTCTTAGCACGCGTTCTTTTTGTTTTTTCCTGATAATTGTTTTGCTTTACGTATTTATGTCTATGACGTGCCAATCCTATTAAAAAGAAAGGAAACTAAAACATATCAACATCAAGTATAAAATTATAACTAAACAGTAAAAATTTTGTAATGTCGCTGTGTTAGTCCACTTTCCACAAGTCTATGTCACTAGAGGCTTGAAGTGCATCCCCACTTTGCGTAACGGGGCATTATTTTGGGAAATAAGATTAAATGACCTCCAGAAAAATGAGATCTCTGTTGGAGAGATCTGCCATGAGAAGAACAAGAAATCCATTTAATTTGGACGCGTTAGTTATTGTTTTTTTTACAGCTGGTTCAGAAGTTCTATTTCCTCAAATGTGCGTAACACTGGGGGAAAAGTGATTTGGCTTTATTATACAAAAATAATAATAAAATAATGATAGAGATGTCACATGCTCTGAAGCAAAGTTAAATGAAGGAAGAGTCATCAAATTATAGGGTGGACCCCTCTCTTTTAAATTTATCATAAATTTTTTATTATTAGCTATTAGATGATTATTATTTTTATTAAATGGTTTGATTTAAGGTTTAATGATAGGGAAGATATGATGGATCCAAAGTTAACACTCACCTCACCAACAACAGTATTTGTAAGAGTTGAAACTTGAAACGCAAAACAAACAAATCAATTCACATTGGACGGACACAATGTGCATGAACCATGAGTTACTCAAGGAGTCACAAATCAATTCACATTGGACGGACAAAATGTGCATGAACCATGATTTACTCAAGGGAGTCACAAAACATATTTTCAGTACGCCTGGTTCTGCATGAGCATCGATCGAGCAACGTTATGAGACATATTGTTTTTCTCTTGTACTTTCCATCAGTGCAAAAGGGGCGGGGATGAGGAGGAAGGTTGGATTCTGTGACAGAAAGAATGAAAGCTAAACCGCTGTTATTCTTCTGTGTGCCTGCAAAAGTGTTTTGGAAGGTGTTCACCGTAAGGTTTTCGTGATTCTCAAGTCTGTGATTCCAAAGTGAGTTTGATTTTTTATGCGGTCAGTGTAAAATCCGGCAATAGAACTTCACCAAAATAACAAATTATGCTGGATGGTTGTGGTAGTGGACGATTATTTGATATAATTTATCACTTTTAATGAAATTTTATTAGCTAACAATACAAAATCATTTTGTGCGGCAAGAAAATTAAATTCTTTCAATATAATATTTTATTTTGAGATGAATTTTGATGTTTTAATGATTTAAAAGAGTTTTATATAATACATGCTTCTATACATAAAACTTTTAAGATATTGAGTGAATGAGTCAAATGTTATTATTGATAAATTCTTTCAATATAGTATTGTACCTTGAGACGAACTTTAGTGTATTGATAATCTAAAATAATTTTACACAATCATTCAATTACATGTTTCTATATGTAATCCAAAATAATGGGTGATTGGGTCAAATATAACAATATATGATTTGATGTCAGTATAAAACTTTTTTATATTAATAGTATATATAAATTGAATTATTTTATTTTATGGAAAATGAACTAACCCCCGATAGTAATAGATGTACAGATATCGAATAGAAATAAAATAACTGACCTTGATTTTATAAAGAGAAGAAAATGGAATGATGAATGGTTAAGCTAGAATTTGTTTTTTTGATTCCGGTTAAGCTAGCTAGAATTAACAAAAGCAGAGATAAAATATATGCCCTGACAAAACGTTCAACAATGAATGGTGCTCATGCTACTTTCTATTTTCTCCTACTAAAATTTTGAAAATTGTACACAAGTCTCAGTTATTTCTAGCAAAATCTAATTTCAAAATTCGGTGTTATGAGTTTTTCTGGCTAACAATACATGGAGCAGCGACACCCCATTCCAAAGCATTTGCAGGCGTGAAGCAGAACAGAACACGTCAATTTTTTACTTCCATAAGCAAACCTCACATCTTGTGGCGGTCACATATTCAAAGACAGGCTCTTCAGCAAATGAATCAGTAAATGATCTGCCATCACCAAGTTCAGAGTCGCGTGCTAACTTTCCTTGCAAAGCACAGCCTTACCATATTTATCAACCCTTGTAAAATAACAATGAAAGTATTAATCATATATTAGAATTTAGTAGTTTTGTGGCACTAATTAATAATGGGAGGTATAAGTAACCGTATAAGTGTATGATGAGCATAATGGGGGTTAAGTCCAACACACTTCAGTGTCCATTTCCATCCCACTGCACAATTCTACCAAACAATTCCCCTTACTTCCGCAGAACGATTCCCCAGACTAGTCTATTCTTTTTGCCGTTTTCACAAACATGTATACGCAAGGTTCTCAGGCTAATGTATCTGGGAAAAACTTTCTACGTGTCACTGTCACCATTTGTTTATTGTGCAAAAGTTATGTTGTTGTGCATGTGTTGATGCAGCAGATCATGTCTTTTTTCCAGTGTTGGTTGCGAGGCTTTTGGAAGCATGAAGGCTGATTCTCTGCACAAGCGCATCACTCCCAATGGTCAATTAAGCCCTGCCAAATTCGATATATATGTGCTCAGACACATGGGTATAGGGATATTTGTCGTTTAAAGTTTCAATGCATATATCAAACTGGTTGGCTGGTTGGCTGGTTACTCACTTGCCATATGCAGAATCGTACATATATTATAATTCATTGAGCTAGGTCACCTTATATATAGTAGTTACATAGAGTGAGTTTCATTCAATCATGCCTAGCTAGCATTGTTGTTCCACTCAGGACTTGCCTCTTGTTCTTTCTCTCGTGATATTTTTCAACAGATCAGGCTTTCTCGATGTCATTCACACATGATGGCCACCAAACGAGAGGGGTTTATTTTTGGAAGAACTGCAAGTGTGCTTTCTTTTTTGTTTCTTCCAGAGACTGTGTGATTGACATGCATCATCACCAAATCACTTCACTGATTGGAAGCAGAGTACCCTGCAGATTCTTTACATGATCATACACAAATTCATATTTATATGAAAAGCACCACGAGTCATGAACCGCTCTTTCCACGCGGCACTTAGCTAAGCTAAACAACGCGGTACTTAGCTTAGCTCTTATAATAATAATAATATGATATGATTCGTTCTGGGGCACGGCAACGCGTGCGTTATCACTGGTCTTAATTGGGCTGTCGCAGTCTTATGGCTATGGTCCAGTAGTTTCCTGGTTAGTTGGAAAAGCCTTTTGTTTGTTGCAAAATAAAAATAAAAAGTTATAAAAAACCATCGATTTTCCTTTTTTAAAGTCACTAATATTTAACATTCACTTTATCTTAACTAATTTGTTTTAAACTTAATCGGTCTGTTATGAGACTAGAATTTTCTTAACATTAATTGTTCTTTTTCAGTAAGCTAAGTTTAATTTTTCAAATAGCCATATTTAAGCTCCAAATCATGTTTTTTTATTGGCACACGAGCTCCAAATCTTAATCAAACACTTGAACCTTCTTTATGGTTTTTTTTTTTGGTATTAAAAATGCACTCCTAATATCAATGGGCAGTGCATCAATACTTGAATTAGGGATCTAATCAATTGAGGTAGTGGGCACTTATTAGACTCAATCTATGACAATTACGTCGTCTATCAAACTAGGCCAACCCAAAACCATTTAGAGGACTTATTAATGTTGCCTCTAAGCGGTAAGAGATTTCCTACGAAGATTCATCCATCAATTGAGAATTTAATAGTTTGGAGGATTGAAACCATGACTATGGATAGTCACGAACTCAATCCCTTGAGCTCCAACTATCTGTGCCAACCTCAGTTTGCCTTCTTTGTGAATATATATATATATATATATATATATATATATATATATATATATATATATATATTTTGTGAGTGCCTTCTTTGTGAATGTTGCTCCGTACTATTGTTGATTATTGAGAGTGTGTTTTAGTTAGCAAAAAGGCTTTCAAGCTTGAAATGAGGCCCAACCCAATATATTGTCTTTCGCTGTTGTTATTGCAGACCAAAAAAAAAGAAGATTCAGGAGGGTGGATCACTACTGTCACTCATTAGAAGTATATTACGATGTTGTAAATTAAAAACTGGGTTAAAATGTAAGGAGGTAAATCCTCTTGTGGAAAACTCGTTTTTAATTCAGCTTAATAAATTAAAGGACCTAGATTTTCAGGAGAAAAAAATTGGTGAAGAAATACTCAAATTTTAAACCACTTAAAGTTTCTTCTTTCTTTTTTTTTCCCTAACTAGATTATGAAATACGGATGGTCAGAATGTTGGTTCGAGCACAGTAAGGGGGTCATAAAAGGGGGATTTTGTTAAGTTGTTTTAACAGGCTAGGGAGAAATATACTTTCATTATTATTTTGTGAAAAAGGGCCTCTTTTGCATGCCTTCACACGATCAATTCAAGCAATTTAGGGTTTAGATGAGATGAGCACTTTGGTCGTTTGACGGCTAAATGGTTGGAGATGCTGTTCGGTTAGTTTCAATTTTCTAGTTTTTTAGATTTTATAAAGGAAAAATCTAAAATATCTGAAAATTTGAAAATTATCAGCTATTTGGTTTGAGTTTTGATTTTCATTTTCAATTTTCTAGAATTTGTGAAGGAAAAATTGAAAATTCTAAAAACTATCAAATCCCAGTTTTAAATTTTCATTTCTAGTTTTCATTTTTTTTTTCACAAAACCCTGAAAACTGAAAAGTTGAAAATGAAAATTGAAATTCTAAACTTAACCAAACAGACTCTTTAATTTCTGGGCTTTTCTTTTTTTTTTGGTCAAGATTTATGTGAGTCGTCTGGACCTGAATGACTATGTTCAAATGGGCTAAATATTCCGCCGGTCCATTTTTTATAATAAAGTAGTAAAGTAAGCTATAAGCTCAGGTAACCAAAAGAAGGCTATAGTCTCATATACGCCAACGCTACACAGAGCCCAAAATACTTGTTAAAATATTTCTAGATATTCTTAGAATGGGAAACTTTTTTACCTTTTCTTTAAGAAAGAACTTTTTTTTTTTAACTTTATACCATTTTTTCACTTGACTTATCAATTATTTATTTTTAATTTTAATGTATCAAGTATAATAAACAATAAATGATATACAAAACAAAACTTTTTTAGAGCATGTAAAATTTGTTAGTCATAGCTGTTCTACCGTTTCCACTTTTTACTTCTAGTTGTGGGAATAAATATTTTATCATGTATAATCTTTTTTTGTATAAAAGCATTAAAGTTAAGAGTTTTTCTTAGAGGTTAGGAAAGGAGGAAGATGGAAATTGAACACAAAATCCTTCACTCAAAGAATATAGAAAGATAACTATAACTATTAGATTGTGTACTCAACTATATATATATATAACCCTGTATATTATAACTTTTTAATATCATATGCATAATCTCTTACTCCTAATTCTTTAGTATCACATGTCTTAATCGAATCCCATTTTCCAAATTAATGATGATAACAGCCCTTCATGTAAAAATTCAAAGCATCCATTCCCTACTAGTACTAGCTAGCTATACACTTAGTGCCAACTATCTGAGAAGCCTCTAAATAAAGGCACAACATTTTATTTATTTATTTTTATTTTGTTTCATAGAATTAAGGGCCACAGCCACAGTGGTGCACTGGTGCTACATGACCTTGTATGAAGTTGACAAGGCTCTGTATTCTCCAGCAGCCTCGGCGGTGTATTCTCCGTGATGCCACGCGTCACTCTCCAATCCCATCCCCAACCCAACAAACTCCATGCACGTTGCCACGTATCCAAATCCAGTTCTCATCATCACTACCACTTTCTCCCTCCTCTGCATGCCTCTAACAATTAACACACGAGCAAGCAGAGAAAGAGGAACCAACCCAGAAGCAACCATCACTTTCAGAAAAAGAAGAAAAAACAAATAAATAGAAAAGAAAAAAGAGAGCCAGAAAATGGTGAAGTTAGCATCGGCAAGGGACTTCCGCACCTACGGGCCGGGCCTGACGAGGAACCGGTACGAATACATCAACGCGGGGCTGTACGTGTTTGCGACGGTGGTGCTGACTTGTGGTTTCGCGTCTCAGTTTTCGTCAGAGGCCCGTTCGGGCCTTGTGCTTTTGCTGATCGCATTGGGCCTGATCCTTGTGGTTAACTTGCACGACCTCGTGGCCCATCTGGTGGGCATCGATTTCCGGCTGCCGTTGATGGCGTTTGACCTTCAGCTCGCCTTTGTCGAGTTCGCTGTTCCTGTCCTACAAATGCTGGGAACGCTTCTCACCTTTCTAGGTGTTTTCTTCCTTTTCATTCAGGTACCGTATCAATCAATCACTAGGAAAAACTCTTTGCATCTGCGTGCTGATGTATGAATTACTGAACTTAATTAAGTTCAGTGACGTGATAGTTAGGTGCGTAGTTGTGAGTGCAATTAATTCTTTGTAATTTGATGTTGAATTTGTTGTTTCCATTGCACATCTAATGGCTAGTGAAATTTTTTGATCGACGAGTGTATGCTTCTAGATCTCAAATTACTCATTGTAAGAAGAATGACCACAAGTCATTATTTGATTTTAGAATAGATATACAAGGCTAAGGTTTGTATCAAGTTCTTTATATCAATTTCTATTAATTTTTAAATTAATTGATAACATAGGGATATTCTTCTTGACATGCACATGAGTAACTTCAAAGGTTAAAAGTTATGAATATGCACTTTACTCAGGAAAATTGTCCATTTGTCACTTTTCGATTTCAAAATCGGATGTCAGGGATACCATGAATTTATCTAATAAGGTTTTGCCCTTGAGAAGTAGTTGAAATGGAGATAAGGAACTTGGTATAAGTTTTCTCTTTTAACTGCATTGCATCTGTTAAATTATGCTCACAAACTTGGATTTTCTTACCGTTGCATCTTTAATCTAATTGGAAAATATGTTGTAGTATCGTTTTTGAGAAAAGACAATTCTGACTACTTTAGACATCATTTGGGATCAATGTATAAATGAGATTTTAGTTACATTTACGGTGAGTTTGATGATGTAGGTGATGATGGATGCAAGTTCCCTTTTCCACTGTGAGTGTGGGGTGTAACTAGTGATAGACGCAAATTCCTTTCGAACACATAACTGGCATAACACAATTATTAATCCATGATTTTTTCTTATGGACATATATTCATATAAAATGCAACTTTAATTACCAATTATTTATACCTGATTACCCCATGTCTAATGATTTCCATGCATTTTTCAAATAATAGTACTATTTTTGGTTGATCCATGGATGGACCAAATTGCAGGAAGAGAAAGGATATGGTTACTTCAAATTGGAGAAGCATGCTCTGAACATGTTGGTTGCTGGTCCTGTATTGTGGGCGGTGGGATCAATTCATAATTCGTGCCAAATCTACGAGAGAGCAGATGGTCATGTTCAAATCTTGCAGCAGTGTGTGTATATTCCCTTTTTGATGGGGAGTTTGTTCTTCATGCTTAGTGCAGTTCTCAATTATTTCGAGCAATCTAGAGAAACCCACCATGGCATCCACTTACTTGTAGTAGGCTTAAACGACAACCCCCTCTTTAGTAGTGTCCTGGTCAACAATAACACTATTTGATTAAATTGGGCAATGATTCTTCTCAATGTGAATGAGTGCTAACTAATCAGAGTCAATGATGGTTACTATTAATGCAGGGTAGGACTTGGATCTGGCTAGGCATATTCGGTAGCTTATTGTTCTTCATTGGTGGGTTGACAAATGTAATAAAAGTGTTCAAGATGCAACAAATGAATGGAATGGGGCTGGAGAAACTGCGAGGAGGAGCACAAGAGCGACTGGTATATGTGAGGGAAGGACGTGTTCCCTTGATTATGGAACATCAGCAGACGAGAAGCCATCCAAATGAAGAGACCAAAGTTTCATTACCTCTTCCTACTCCTTATAAGGATGTCCTTCTTGGTCAAACTGGATCATGACATGATTGATGATGATGCTTGATGCTTGTTTGTGATCTCCTCTTTTTTCTTTTTCTTTTTTTTGTTTTTTCTGTTTGGGAGGCTTCTCGTGTATGAAATCATATGAAAGTTTAATTTCTTAAGGCTATATATAGATGGATACTAACTGAAATTCATGTTCCAAAAGAAGCAGAGAAAATTATCGTAGATTACTATTTTCTAATGAGACCATTAAAGATTGTCTCCTCAAATGTGATAATCACAAACTGTCATAGCATTAATTGTTTCGATACTCCTGGAGGAAGACAGAAGCACTTGTCTATATATGCACTATCCATCCATTCATATGTGCAATAGCGAGTGTATTTCTGGAGGAAGAAAAATTCCTCTAAGCGTACAATGAATTTGTCAATTCAGGCCAGCTGAGTGAAACAAGAATTTAATTTTGCAATAATAAAGATGTTAAATGTTTTAACAGCCCGTTTATGCTACTGAATGGCTGAAGGCTACCTGTGTTTGGTTTTCCTTTATTTTACGACTGTTGACATTCACCTATTAACATACACACCAAAAAAAAAATTGGCAGTAAGTAGTTTGCCAATTGAATCTTCAAAGACGAGGAACCTGTTTCAAATCTCACGTTGGTGGTTGTTGAATTGAACAAAGTGGTATGACTGTATTAAATCATTTTAACAAATAAATTTAAGAATTGATTCCCAATTATTTTTCCAATAAAAAATGGAAAACCTAGAGCATGTAGGGTAGAATCCCATTAGTAAACTTATTTTTATTGTTCATAGAGCATATGGAGTTCTTCTGGAATTTTTTGTATTCCAATATTCCAACTGTCCAAGTAGTCCAAGGGTTATACTCCCAATTTGGTGAACAGTGTTGTTACGGAGACAAAAATTTGGTGCAATAGAAATTTATGAAAAAAAAATAATTAATTTTGATGTATTGATCATTTTGAAAAAATGTTATATTATCAAATCATGTACCAATTGTAATAATTGTCTTCCACACTCATTATACACCAAAAAAAGGATGTAATTAAGTACACCAAAATTAAATTTTAAAGCAATAACCCATGATTTTTCCCAAAAAGGATCATAGTTGGTTAATCATGGGCGGGTGGAAACATGTCGTCAGATTGTCCATCGTATCTACAAAATATTTCATAACATTATTTCAAATTAGCTCGTGAGCTACTTCTAGTGTGATTAGTAATTGGCTCAATATACTGTACTCACGAGTTGAGCCTAAACTAAAGGTTTAAACTTGCTTGATAAATGGCCTAAATCTGTGTTTTGTTATGTTCGGCTCAGCGACTCATGAATTAGTACGATCTATCTATATTTATATGAGTAGAATTATATTTTGTTAAGTTTTATAGTACGTATATTATTATTATTAAGGCTATATTATTATGATTAAACATACTAAATGTGACTCTAATATAATGAGTCATCTTCCATGAGCTAGTTCAAATTGGATAATATTCTAATTTGGTAAGGTGAACTTGATCTTAAGGCTTGGTTTGGTCATATTCTCTAAGGGAATACTCCTACTTATGAAAAATATAAGCTAATTTTTTCTTTTTAATTGGTAAACAAAAACTAAGGTGTTTTTGTTTAGGTTTAGCCCTAAACAAACTAAGGTGTTTTTGTTTCTGCTTTTAAAAGTTAGTGGTGTTTTTAAGAGCATCTTATGAAGTGAGTTGGCTTGTGCTATATAAAATTTAAAAGGCAAGTATAATCTTATTTTATTTAATGATAATAAAACTAGAAATTTTTTTCTTTAATATCAATATCTATTATAGACATTTTGAATTCTAAGAGCAATTTATAATATATTCATTGACTTCTCCTTATTAAGAGTAACTTCTGCATTCTTTTATTAAAAAAAAAATACTACTATGACTTTTGAAGAGAGTTTTGCAGAGCCCAAAAAGTTTAACAATTCTAAAAGATTCCAATACCAACCTAAACCTAAGTTAACTTCTTAACAACTTCTACTCTTAGCCAATTGGCCCAATCATATTATTATCAAGTTGAGCTTGAGTTTTAACAAGTTTAGCTCACTTCTATTCATAATCAACAGTAGTTGTGGTTGTCTTCTATACTTTATTAAGTGAGTGTTCTCTATTCGACTCATCTCTCTTCTTTTCACTTTGTTGCCTCCCTATATCCCTACGAATAATTCTTAAACTTCATATCTTTGTAAAATATATTGATGATCAAACCTATAAATTGATATGAAAATAGCTGAAGATCTAAATATATGCATATTAAGTGTGTTATTTTTTTGTCCAAAATAGCTCATATACTCTTAAATTTATTGAAATGGACTTTGAAAGATAAGGATTATTTTTTAAACTTGATTCATTACCAAACTGGTAAATGATAACAAGAACTATTTAAAAGGAAGCTATAGGTAATACTTAATAGGTTATTATTATTATTATAACAACAAGTACAAAAATTGTTCTACATAAGTAATTAAAAATTGACCAACACACATTGGCACATATGGATGAGGATCTGTGTCCCTTAACTATCTCTCTAGTTCAGTCCCGCTAAAGGATGGGAATGGAGTTGGTGTGCTTGGGAAGGTAGCCCCCATAATTAGGTCTCTACAAACTCTGACGAAATTAGTCACGAGGTTCGGTTTGGTGGATACTCAGGTCATTGACCAAAATAAGAAAAAAGTAACTAAAAATTGTTTATTACTCAATTAAAGAACAATAATCACCTTTAATCTTCTCTTTTTAATATTTTATTTTTACATCAAAATATTTTTTATTAGTTTTTATTTCGATACACTGGGTACTAGTGCTTTTGTGTAACCAATGATTCTAATTTGATATATTTAAAAAAACTTGGATTAATAGGATATATGACTCATTTTTATACACAAATAACTAAGGTAAAACTCTTTTTATTTTATTATAACTGATTTTTTGACTGGTTAATTTAATATTTAACATTAAATATTAAATATATACAACTGGTATAAATAAAAAGAAAGTGGATGCACATTCACGTCCGTTAGTATTATATTACGGTTCAAGGTTCACTAGTCATCTTTCTGGCTTCGTGTTGGTAAGACTGACGCTACGGGCCACGGGTTCCCAAAAACAATAGACGGGGATAACGGACGCAGAAGGTCTCAATTATCTTCTTTCCCCTTTTCCCTTCTTATCCTTCTTTGAAAACCCTAATTCCGTGAACTTGTCGATAATCGGATTTGAGCCCACTTCTCCTCCCAGATTTCTCTCAGGTAAGAAGGCAATTTTTGCCCTAGCTCACTTGTGTTTTCTTCATGTAGATCTCGATTTGAGCACGCCTACTCATCTGCCTGTCTGTAACAACATACTCAATGGATGAGTATTGCTTAGATTGACTCTATCGGATTAATCCGTTTTAGGGATTTTGTTTTTCTGGAATTTTAGTTGCATCTGCACTTTGTTGACACACCAAAACGATTTAAGCTGATTTTGCGTAGAATTTTATTTATTATTATATGTTTAAATTTGTCATAAATTTTATTTAGCAAATCTTGTGGCTATGGGTGTGAAAATGAAGGGTTGATGGTTAGTTAGAGCAAAATCAATTCCCTCTGTTGAAAATTGTTCTGAGAAAGAAAACACGATTATGCTGTAGTGTTTGCTTATGCTTGTGCGAAGTGATGCCTGATTGTGGAATGGATGTTGTATTCCTAGGGACTGCAATTTTTTTGTGGTTCCTCTCAACAGGTTTAGGGTTTTACTTCTCGTCTGAAATGGCATCAGTATCTAGTCAGCCACAATTTCGTTACACTCAGCCCCCGTCAAAGGTACTCCATTTGAGAAACTTGCCATGGGAGTGCACAGAGGAGGAACTCATTGAGCTTGGAAAGCCATTTGGAAAAGTTGTCAACACAAAATGCAATGTTGGAGCAAATCGAAATCAAGCTTTTATTGAATTTGTGAGTGTATATTGCTTTTTTTTTTACAGCCTTTATTTTGTTTTGGGGTCATTCAGATGAAGTTATTGTTATTTACAAATCGTATTTTGTTACCTCCAGGCAGATTTAAATCAAGCCATTGCAATGATATCGTACTACGCCTCATCATCAGAGCCCGCTCAAGTACGAGGGAAAACTGTATATCTACAATATTCAAATAGGCAGGAAATAGTGAATAACAAAACTGCTGCAGATGTTCCTGGAATGTATTGTTGGTGACAATTGAGGGTGCAGATGCACGCCTAGTCAGCATTGATGTTTTGCACTTGGTATGGGATTGCATGTGTGTATTAGTTTTATGCTTAAATTGTCATCATGAGGATGCTGGTCATTTAGTTTTGTGATTAGGTTTTTCTTTGTCAGGATATTGAAAAATTGTTGACATGTATGTAAATGAATCAGCAGGCCCATGTCAAGGCAATATCTTTGATGGCAGCTTAGTGCTTTGGGAGAAATAGCGCTTGTGTGTTTGTCTCCTTTCTCCTTTCCTTAACACTACCTCTTTCTTCCCTACTTTTTCCCCTCAACTCCTATAGTTTAGGATGTTACCATTCTTTAAAAAAAAAATTGTGCATTTGTGCTTGTCTCATCAATTGTGTCAGCATTTTGCTTGTACCATTATCTAGATTTAGTTGCCAGATTATGTTCTGTTCAGTTATTAAACTGGGCAATAGAATTTTTAGTTTTCACATAATTTAGAGTTCATGAGGCAATTTACTTCACACTTTGTTTGAATACCTATTTAAGTATCAAAGTGAATGGTATTTTTACCTTGAAACACTTGTGATTTTTTTAGTTATTTTTTTAGGCAGTTATTCATTTAATAAAAACATGACCTAAATTGAATATTTGAATCACTAGGCTAACCCCCTCAATGAGAAGTCTCTGATGTTTGATAGTTTCTTGATGTTCTATTTATCCTGGTCTTTGCTTACAATGATTTAGTTCTTCTAACATCAACATAAGCAACTAGAGCAGTATTTATTAACATATCAAGACATATTTATTTGCTTGAACTTGCAGTGTGTCATTTAAGTCCTATTTTTGTTTTGTCCATTAATCTTTATTTTCTGTGTCCACAGAAATTATGTTTCTCCATTTATTTAAGTCACGGATTGCCTTGCTTGTATCTGAAATTCTAGATTTGTTTGTGGTCCCAGTTTCCTACAGTATTCCTTAGAAGGCACCGGACATTGTTCATTTCATGTTCAACTAGGTGGTTCTGTCTTAGTAAATATTGTCCTAAAAGTTTGTTATTCACTTATGCAGGTTTTTTCAGCCTTTGGATTTGTGCATAAGATTACTACTTTTGAGAAGACAGCAGGATTCCAGGTTTAATGATAGGCCACCCTTATTTAGTGTCATTTTTTTAATCCCATGAGCACATGCTTATTCCGTCTACAACTTTTTAGGCACTGGTGCAATTCTCAGATGCAGAGACTGCCACATCTGCTAAGGATGCTTTGGATGGAAGAATAATACCTAGGTGACCATTGCATTACTTTTTTTGACATGGTATTTTGTTCAACTGCTGCGGCCCACATGGCTGCAGTTGGGGTGCAGATGTTCGTAGACTTTTCAACGGTTGGACTGTTTTATACTCACGCACACAGGCAGTTTTTTTTGTATTTACTTTATTATGTCATTAATAGACTTTGATTTTGCACTTGGTTGTAATTCTATGAAATATGGCTAGCTACATAATGCCAACCAGATCAATCTTGAATAAAAACTGTGCATAGTTTGAATTGGACAGCTAATTGCTGGGTTATTAGAACATTAATTAGCACTTATTATTACTCAAGTTTTGTTCTTTGTTCTTTCTGATGATTGGTTTTTAATCCTCCCTTCACTGGAATCAGGTATCTCCTCCCTGAGCATGTTGGACCATGTACCCTTAGGATTACGTATTCTGGACATTCTGATCTAAGTGTTAAGTTTCAAAGCCACAGGAGCAGGTACTGCCATTTTCCATTGTATTTTTGGCTTACAGCAAACCTAGTTTCTGCAGAATTTATTATTTTTTATGACCTAGATCATTTCTTTTACCTGTTGGTTTTTAGTTTACTCTTTGTCGTGGGTATTGCTTTTTTAATATCTCACCCTTCATATCAGTTTTAAGCACCGCTTTTTCTATGGTTATAATAGTTTTTTTAAATTTTTAATTATTATTATTATTCTTTTTGCTTCAGAGACTACACTAATCCTTACCTTCCTGTTGCTCAATCAGCCATGGAGGGAAGTGGACAGGTAATTTGATATTAACATTTCTTTAAGGGAGTAGTAGTATGGCATTTTTTGTGACCTGTTTGTCTGTATGTGCAATTGAAGCCTTTAAATTTCTTTGTTAAAATTGATTGTTTACTTCATGCAAGTCAGCAAGGTGTGCGCCATCTTTCAAGGGATTGCTGTGCATGCTGATTTGCTCATTGAATTGTTTCATTTGCAATTTTTGCAGGCCATGGTAGGTTTGGATGGGAAGAGACTGGAGACCGAGAGCAATGTTCTTCTTGCATCTATTGAGAATATGCAATATGCCGTGACATTGGATGTCTTACACATGGTACTTTAACCCACAGTTAGCCATCTTTGACATTCTTGATTCACAATACAGTTCAGTTAATAATATCCTACCTCTCTTTTCTGCTATTGATGACAGGTTTTCTCTGCTTTTGGGCCTGTCCAAAAGATTGCAATGTTTGATAAGAATGGTGGTTTACAGGCTCTGATTCAATATCCAGGTTAGGCTAGGTTCTTTGAAGGCCTTTACCTTGCTTTATTTTGATAGGCTATGCTTACTGTTGATTATTAAGTTTGTGGAAACCAAGTGGATGTGCTTTTCAATCATTACATTTGAGAAAACTTTTCAAATGCTCTCCAAAAGCACAATCAAACATGTAAACAAATTCTAGAGAAAGTACTTCTTACTTTTTAAGAAAACGTACTTCTTTTCTTCCAGAATTTTTACCAAGCGAGAGCCTTTCTGATTCTGTGAAAATCTATAATTTATGGTGTGCACATTGGTAAGCAGCATGTGTTACTGTGTGCCTTTGTATATACACTTAGATGAACTCCCTTGTTTGCAGTATTTTCTGGGAGGTCTGGCTCCTCATGATCTAGTACTCCTTCAAAACAGCAATGGTCCATTACTGAGATTGATTTATTTTTGGATAGAAATATGTAAGAAAGATACTTCTGTCTGCACCTTATTGTTCTCTCAATTTTCCCTTCAGATAAACAAATGTGAAAATGTCCAAAGATATGATTGTTCTCAATTCTTAAGGATTTTAGGTGTGTTGCTTGCTGGGAATCTCCTCAGTTGGGCATGTGTTTGATAGGTTTAATAATGATTATACAGATGCTATGCATGCATTTGTCAGTGTGGATGCATGGAGGGGATTTTGACATTATTGATAGAAATATTTTACTTGTGTAGTTTTATTTTCACTATCAAGGATGATTGAGATTTTGACGCGCTATGGCTTACAGATATTCAGACAGCTGTTGTAGCCAAGGAAGCCTTGGAAGGACACTGCATATATGATGGAGGGTTTTGCAAGCTTCACATCTCATATTCACGTCATACTGATCTTAGTATAAAGGTAAACAACCAATAATATCTATAGAATGAGGATTATGTTATTTAAATCAATGCATGGAAGTGTACATGAATAGGGGATATGTCTTGTACGGCTGTATCACTTTGATAAAATAAAGGGCTGGGTGTTATATAATCAAACAAACTGTCCTTGTTTATGGTATGGGTTACAACTTACAAAGTTATATATAACGTAAGAAACTAGTTTCAGACCTTTGGTTTTTCCTTCTAGGATGTTATGGTTATTATCATACACCGAAAATCGTTGGCCTATACCTCTTCAAGTCTTGCCTGCTTTAGATGAATGTAATGCAAGGATCCTGTCTTGTAATTTCGGATTTTCTGTTCAGTATGAGATTGTCCTTTTTATTGTTGTTGGGGTGGGCAGGGATCAACTAGTATTCAATGAAATCATTCTATAAACTTACTGCAGGTAGGAATCCGTTCTTAGTCACACACACTTAAATATATTATGGCTTTGGTTTACCTTTAACTTAAAGGATGATTTGTGTAAATACAGGTCAATAATGATAGGAGTAGAGATTATACCATTCCTAATACACCAGTGGTGAACGCCCAGCCCTCACTTTTAGGGCAACATCCTGTTCCCATGATGGGTGCTCCTCCTACGCAACAATACAATGGGGCACCTCAATACACTCCAATTTCTGAGCAGGCTATGGTGCCTCCTCAATCTCAGGCTGGATGGGGCACAGCTCCACCGGTAGTATCTCAGTCTATGCCAATGCAAATGCACAATAATATCTACATGCCACCTGGGAGTATGGCACCACCAGTGGCCCCTGGAATGCCGTTTCCAAGTCACAGCACTTTACAACCTACATCAACAATGCCCACATATGGATCTGATCGAATTCAATAGTAGGCATCTGCTCCTATATCTCGAATATACCACCGACATTGGCCAACTCAGTCAGCTGGCTTATGCAGAAGTCAAGTGAGTATTGCCATTCATATTTAGGGTTCCCATCTTGGTGAGACTGGCCTCTGTTTGTTTTAATAGGCCACCTGTCGTCTTCATTTTATTTTTCAGATTTTGCGTGTGACAATCTGTAAGCAGTTGGTCAAGAACTTATAGTTGGCTTACTATTATGAAACACACTGCTTAGTTTTAATCTGTTTTCTAATTTTCTCCAGTTTAGTTCTTTTTCTTATGGTTTTTATCGGCTTGGATTATAAATGTTTACGATTAAGATAATTAGTAAAATAACTTTATATTTACATTTAAAAGAATGGACATCAATTAAGATGTGATCGAAGTTATATTTTTATAGATTTGAGAAATATTTATTATGTAGAATAAGATGTATACGGAAAGTGTATTAAATAATTTCAGATTAACGTGAAGATTTAAGGTAGCGTTTATTTATTGTCTTGGAATAGAAATACAGGAATAGAAATACAAAGATAGTAGATGGAGATATGAATAATAAATATGTATAGGGATATTATTGAAAGATAAAAATATTAAATTTGTCTCTGTATTATATTATTGTCTTTATATTTTGGAGATATAGAAATTATATTTTTCTGTTCTCAATTTTTGTCTTTATCACTAAATAAGTTTATATTTTCAGTATTTCTGTCATAGAGATAGTAAATAAACACTATATAAGTGACATGATTTGTGACATCAACTTTTGTAGGAAAGTAAAATATCAACAAAAAGTTATTAAATAATGCTTGGTATACGATTTCAATAAAAAAAAAATGTAAGATGTGTTTGACGTACACGTATAAGTTGATTATTCTCTTTATTGTAATTAGACATCTAAATTGTTATGTTGAGAATCATTGCGTAACTAAGTGACGATTTTAATTTAGGATGGGAGTAGCACTCGAGTCATCTTAGGATCAAATGAGAGGTGCAAGATAACTACCAGGTTGTGTGCTCAATCTCAGGTTACAAGTGAATTTATTCGTGTGAAGTGTGAAGAAAATATGAAGAAATATATATATCAATAATCCGGGATTTACATTATCTTATTGATGAATATGGTAAAAAAGATTGTCCATTAAAAGTTTTTTATATTATTTCATATAATATTTTCAATCTCGTGTCATTATATTGTTAAAAATATTTGACTTTTCTAATAAATATTAAAAAAGCACACATGAGATGTGATGTGTTGATAGTGGAAAATATTTAAACTAACAATACATATAAAAAAAAATTAAGCTTTTAGTAATTATCATCGCATTTATTGGATGTATGCGTATGTACATACATATATCATAATCATAATATAATGTAAAATAAATCAATTTTTTATATTATGAACCAATAAAATTTACTAAAGTGACAAATAAAAAATAATAACTACATATGATCATAATTATTAATTATAATTTGTAAGTTTTGATGAAATTTATTTGATTGACAATCTCAATACATAAAAATTAAACTATGTATGTAATTTTTAAAAAATAATGCAAAATGTATTTTTCAGTTGCGATTGATTCTTAATTTTTTTAATTACCTTTTATTTAATTTAAATCAAATTTAAACACCCTTAAATAGGATAAGTTTACGTCCCGTTCATAATTTTTCAAAAAAGAAAAGGGAAAAAGAAAGAAACCAACAACAACATACACAAGTAAGCACTTATCTTATCCGTTGGCAAGTGATTAAAAACTTGATAAATTTTTTTTAAAAAAAAATTCCAAAAAGAGTAACAACCAAAACAGACGTCTCAATAATTGGGAGGGGGTTAGTGGACAAGCAGCAGGAGGCGCCAATTTGATTCACCAAAGAACAAGATAAGGTTATTTGCCTTACCTTCTCTCACACTCAACCAAGCCAGAGGAGGAGAAGGAGAAACAAGACTGAAGACTGAAGAAGAAAGAAGAAAGAAGAAAGAAGACCCTACACTATCCATCCATCACATTCATTCATTCAGCAATGGGGGCAACTCTTCTAGCTTCACTCCTACTCTCCAATCCATTCACTCCTCCTACCACCCTCCTACGACGTCGTCGTACTACCACAGCCCTCTCTTTCTCTCCGCTGCAAACGCCGTCGTTTTGCCCGCGCCTTCTCTCATGCAACGCTAGTTCTCTTCCCCAACCCAATCCCTTCAGTTACGCGGATTCTAACTCAGTCCATAATCATCAAACTCTTAATTCAACGGAACGACCCGACGTTGACGCCGGAACCCGACCGGAGGAGAGTCCCGGTTCGGGTTCGGAGATTGAACAACAATCGAGCAGTGGCGAAGGTGAGATTGCGAAACAAGGAGATACAACAGGGTTGCCGATATCGGTGTTCCTCGTGGGTTTGTGGGCGAGGAGGCTCAAAACGGCATTCTCCGATTTCGTGAATTGGTTCCCGTTTTGGCAGCAAGAACGCCGTTTGGCCTCCTTGATCTCCGACGCCGACGCTAATCCCCTCGACGCAGCCAAACAGACCGCTCTCTTCATCGAGCTCAACAAGCACAGGTGGAACCTACCTTCGCATCCCACAATCAATGTCATCAATAATCGCGATTAATTAATTTCGATATAACAAGATTTCGATATTCTAATTCGAAATCTAATGAATACAAGATGGTTGATGAGTTTTTGCATGCAACTTATTACTACTTTGTTGCAGTCCTGAGTCAGTGATAAAGCGATTTGAAGAAAGGGATAATGCTTCGGTGGATAGCAGAGGAGTTACAGAGTATCTTCGAGCTCTGGTGCTCACCAATTCTATTGCTGAATATCTTCCTGATGAGGATTCTGGAAAACCTTCTAGGCTTCCATCCCTGGTAACACTCTTTTTCAATTTCGCAATGCAAATTTTGCATGCACCAGCTTCATTTTAGTTGCATGTGCTATTAATGGCTGCCACCGATGTTTAAAATATACTTTTTTTTTGTTGCAGTTCGAAGAGTTGAAGCAGCGTGTATCAGGTACCGAAGATGTGCCTGGTGTTAGTCCTGGAGCATCTGAGAAGCAGCCATTGCATGTGGTTATGGTAACAATTATTGCAACACAATCGTTCTATATGCTTTTATGGTTCTAGTGATTTGCTTCTTTTTAATTAAGGTTCTTTTGTTTGTTTGTTTTTTTTTTTTTTGGGCATCTCATGAAACTGTGTCCTTCTTTAGGTTGATCCAACAGCATCAAACAAATCACGTTTCGCACAAGAGCTTTTCACTAGTATTGTGTTCACTGTTGCTGTGGGAATCGTCTGGTATGACCCCTTAGTTTGCTTCTCTTGCTCGATCTCTCTTCAATATCCACTCTTACCTATATATATATATGTGTGTGCCTTTCAGGGTCATTGGTGCTGTTGCACTTCACAAATTCATAGGAAGCCTTGGCGGGGTTGGAAATTCAGGTGTAAACTCAAGTACTTCCTATGCCCCAAAGGAAGTGAATAAGGATGTGATGCCAGAAAAGGTTAACTTTTAAAGAAGTATTCTATCTAACTTATCTGATTCTCATTATAAATGTGCCAAAATCGATTCTTGGTATTTCTTGAAAATTCAATTACTACTTAGATTGAGCACCGATCACCTAAATATTTCTGCCAAGAATTTTGGATGAGAAGATTGCAAATGCAATTGATGAATGAATAAAACCATGCTATAGATACATGCATAATCCATTTTTGTCCCCTCGGGAGTACTCATTTGGTAGAGTTGTGAGACACATAAGTGAGCCCTTGCCTTCAATGGTGGGCCCTTCCCAACCCAAAAAAATCATTGCTTATCATTCATAAGATGATGTTTCATTGATCAATCAACAAATTCTGAATTATATATCTAGTTCTTCAGTTGGGTCATGTTGAGTTTGTTCACAAATCAGAAAATATGACATACATCGTCATATAATCTCTCTCCCTTGTGGCAGAATGTCAAGACTTTTAAGGATGTGAAAGGTTGTGACGATGCGAAGCAGGAACTTGAGGAAGTTGTGGAGTACCTAAAAAATCCATCTAAATTTACACGTCTTGGAGGGAAGTTGCCAAAGGTCTGAAGGATTGATTTTGTCCTCTCATTGATTTTTTCTGCAAGATAGCTTTTGTTTATATTTCATGTTCAAATTTATTGGACTCTCATTTCTTAGTAGGAGGATCAAGGGTTCCATTTCCATCCCTGTCTATGAGCTGTTAGCATATTTATTTATATCTCCATGTGCAAATTGTTTTGTTTGCTGTAATAAACGTGCTAGCTTTTCTCATAACAATGCTATGGATTCTTTTTGTTTCTTTTCACTGCATGCTACATTGATGACCTTGCTTGTCCTTTAAGAAGATGCTATGCATTTTAGTGCACATTGGATAGTTGTTTGTTCATCTTGCTCGTCAAATCAGCCTAAGACATTGTCTTTTCAGGGATTCTTTTGACAGGACCACCTGGAACTGGAAAAACTCTGCTGGCCAAGGTCAGTTTGTCTCTGCATATCATAACTCTCTAGAAAATCTCTTACAACACTCATGCTGTTCTTGTCTTTTGGAATTAGAGCCTAGTGTCTCCTTCTATGACCTTTTGAGATTGCCATTTAATATGCTTCTCTGAAGTTTCTGGAGGTACATATCTGGGCTTTGGGTATTGTCTTTCACTTTGATATCATTGACATCATGATTCTACCGTCTCTTTTCATATTTTGTGCTTCTAAGCCGTAAGTAAAAGCAAAAGTTGGATTGGTTGTTCTATGCCCAACAAAAAGAAGCAGATTTTTTTTTTCTTTGCTCTTGTGAGGTGTTTTGGATATGCTTAGAATTATTAATAACTATATATTATTCTATTAATATGTGGTAGGTCTGTGGAGCTTTATATTGTTTCTACCAGATGGGCTTTCAATTTAATTTGCAAGTGCCAATACCTTTGTCGAATTTTTTGATAAAATAATTTTTCCTCCTGTTTCCCTTCTCATACATATTCCAAATGTAATTTAAATTCTCTATATTTAGTTTGTATGCATATTATGTTCTTTCTTTCTTTCATTATTGCATATGCTGGCCCATGGATGTATGAGTTTCACTTTCTTTAGTTAAACCCAGGGATTTTATTTGGGTAAAGTCATCAAATCCAGCATTTATAAGTCATTGAAATACTTGCACTGCTAATTATTTTTGACAACTTCATTTTGTTACTTGTTCTTTAGAATCAATAAGTACCATTAAAAAATAGTACTTTGTTATTATGTATCATTCAAGTTGATCTATTGAAAATTTGAAATTCATAATTTATTCTGTTCTCATAGTTTTTCCTTTATCTGGGACCTTGAAGGCTATTGCTGGAGAAGCTGGTGTTCCGTTCTATCGGGCAGGATCTGAATTTGAGGAGATGTAAGTCTTCGCTTTCTGTCTTTTCAATTGTTTTTTTTTTTGGTTGGTAGGCATACTTTATTTGGAATCGGATATTTAAGCTATTTTGCACGAATATGATAAGGGTACATTATATGTTGGAAAGGATGGATAAAAAATGTATTTTATCAAAGCTTTGTTAATGTAATAAGGGTACATTAGTTGTCCTTTGTAACAGGTAAATAATATGCTTCTTATGTTTTTCTAGTATTGAATGATTTGGCCCCCTTTATCACTGCTATTCTAATGGGAAAATATACTGTTATCAACTATATGCTATATTCACATTGTCAAGTTTGTATAGTTCCATCTAGTGTGGTTTGGGATAGAAAAGGCTTGCTAAGTTTTGTGTTTCTTCAAAGTGGAAAGTTGTGTTTGTATCAGGAAAAGAAAGTGAGAAGTGATGGCAAATCTTGATATATTCTCGATGCTGTAAATTGGATACCTTTATCTGAACATCTTTTGTTGGGAGTAGGGCAAGGCACTATTTTGTAGAACTGAATGTATTGCCTGTCAGTTAGGTTCCTCAATTAAATTTGAGCATCTTTACATAATGAACTCGGAATTTGTTCATGAAGTAAGAATTTTCTTTACATGAAGATGTTTGGTATCTATGTCAAGGGCCCTTATTTCTCAGCTGATTGATATGGAACTATTTTCTTATGACTTGGAGTAGAAGTAAAAAAATCCAAATTTACTCTTCAAGATGGATCTGAAACCTTTTTTCCTGAACCAACTTATTGCCAACATGACACATTTCTGTTAGGTGGCATTCTAAAAATTTGTTTCTACATTAAGGGATGTTGTGATATATTATTGGCTTAGGATGCTCAATTCATATCACTTTTCATGTTCAGGTTTGTTGGTGTTGGTGCTCTACGTAAGATCGTTATTTCAATCGGCCAAAAAGAAGGTTTGTTGCCTTCAGTCAATGTTCTGTCATACATGTCTGTTATTCTGGTTTACTTTATTACTTTTATACCACATGATTCCTTGAGTTGTTTCTGATTGTGGGATTTTATTTTGCCCCCATATTTTTGTAGGCTCCTTGTATAGTTTTTATTGATGAAATAGATGCTGTTGGTTCAACGAGGAAACAGTGGGAGGGCCATACAAAGAAGACACTGCATCAACTGCTTGTTGAAATGGATGGGTTTGAGCAGAACGAGGTATATTTAAACATAAGGGAGTATTAATTAGTTTCTATCTCTTCCAAATTTATTCAGCAATTTTATCTTGTAGGGAATAATAGTAATGGCTGCGACAAATTTGCCTGATATTCTTGATCCTGCTTTAACAAGGCCAGGCAGATTTGATCGACATGTAAGTACTTCTATTCTCTCTTTATATTTCCAATAAAGTAAGAATTTGTAAGGAGAAAGAAGGAGGATAAGAAGCCCTCTTAGAACAACAAAGAAAGTAACTAAATGAGAGACAAAAAGGGAAATAAAAAGCTTAGCTCTAATGGCTCCACTCCCTCTGTCAATCAATTGAAGAAAACCATCTGAAAAAGGCATGGGCTGAAAACAATAGGGTAGCCACAAAACAACTTTCCCATAAAAGGTGAAAAAGAAAATTCTCTGTTAAAAAACTTTGGCATTTAGCTTGCACAATCCGGTAAAAAGAGAACACTAATACCAAAGGACCTTACTTCCTTTCTTTACCAAAGCCTCTATGGTGGTTGGATAAAGAATGCTTCATAGAAGTTGTACAAACCCAATATGCTTTGGTGATATAATATGTTTGCTAATTTTTGGTGCTAGAATTTTCAAGGATAATACTCCCTTCCTTTCAAACTATTTGTCAATTTAGGACAAACACAGATATTAAGAAAGACAATAAATAATATTGGTAATTGAGTAAAATATAATGAATGAGATAATATATTCCTATATATTAATTAATACAGTACAATGTTCAAGGTTAATATTAATTAGGCGTAATATTTAAAGAACAAAATTAATGCTTTATTGAAATGCAAAATTAACAGATATTTTGAAATATGAAATTGTTTGAAAGTAGACAAATATTCCGAAAGGGGGGAGTATTTTATTGTTGCTTGTTGCAGGATAAAGTGTTCTTCTTAGCCTTTTTAGGGTGCTCAGTTAGGATGCTATGGCCTATCTTTGCCAGTAGACCTAACAGTAGGCCAGGCTTTAGTTTTCTCTTTGCATGAAATTTTGTTGGACTTTTCAGGTGTGCGCTATAAAAGTTGACAAATTCAAGACCCAAGCCATGCCTTATCATATTTTCCATTCTTGTACATCTTTCTTTGTCTGCCCACAAATAGTACTTTTTCTTTTGTCCCTAAAATTTGAGAAGAAAAAGAACTGACAAGCACCATACACAATATTAATCAACATTTTTTGTCCAATACTCCATTGGTATCCTGTGGTTTAACTTACTTAGATTTTCAATGTTCTTAATGTTAACTAACAAACTCATGTCTAGATTGTTGTGCCGAATCCTGATTTACGTGGTCGACAAGAAATATTGGAGCTCTACCTGCAAGATAAACCTTTGGCAGATGATGTAGATATTAAATCAATAGCTCTTGGTACCCCAGGATTCAATGGGGCAGGTAAATAAATGTTTAATATATGTGACATGAACCTCCTTCCTTTCTGTTAATGCAATTCTTATACTCCTTCTAATCATGTCAATGATGTTTTCTATAATCATTCCTTTTAACTAGATCTTGCAAACCTGGTAAACATTGCTGCCATTAAAGCTGCCGTTGAAGGTGCGGAGAAGTATCAGCTGCACAGTTGGAGTTTGCAAAAGATAGAATAATTATGGGTACAGAGCGGAAAACAATGTTCCTATCAGAAGAGTCAAAGAAGGTATGTGTATTTATGCTGGGATATCTAATACATTGATCAGTAAATTGGTTCTCTTCCAAAAGTATCTCCATATCTTAAATTGAACCATGTTTCTAGATTAACTTATTCAGACCTACTGATGGCTCATCTTGTTATCTTGTGTCATTGTTTATAAGCATATTACTAGTCTATTGTTTTTTCAGTTAAATCAACTTTGCTTATACTTTCAAATGGTCTGCTCCCTGCAGAGGCGCCAATCTGGCATGATAAATATGAGATTGTGTTTTATCATCATGATTTTCTTAATTTGAACACAAAGTTTTAAATTTCCAAAATCAACCTGCAAAATATTGATCTCTAAACTACCCTTTTTTTGTTTAGAATTAATCGAATATTAAGATTTGATTGATGTGTGGCTATCTATGTTAATATTGCCTATGAAATTTTCAGCTTACTGCTTATCATGAGAGTGGTCATGCAATTGTTGCCCTTAACACTGAGGGCGCACATCCAATTCATAAGGCAACAATCATGCCACGAGGATCTGCTTTAGGAATGGTCACTCAGCTTCCCTCTGGTGATGAGACATCAATCAGCAAGAGGCAGTTGCTAGCTCGCCTTGATGTTTGTATGGGAGGAAGAGCTGCAGAAGAACTTATCTTTGGTCAGGATCATATCACAACAGGAGCAAGTAGTGATCTTCATACGGCTACTGAGCTTGCCCAGTATATGGTAATTTTCAGCTTCCTGTTTAGTGTCAAGTGCAGTCTGGTCATCTATGGAACTAGGGGTTGTTTTTATAGATTTTATCTTGGTCACATAAGCAAAACAAAGTTTATATGCTTGTATAATGATAGTCAAAAAATAACTGTGGAGGGAGACCATGGATAACAATAGACAAAGTCCTCGTGAAGGACTTAGTTTTAAATGACTAGTTTGACGACATGGTTTATAATAGGACATAATGGCATTGTTTGACACATGTAACTGACTCCACCTATTGGAGAGGACTTGTTGGTGGTTGTTGTTATTGTTGTATATTTATTTTGGTGCTGGTCAAATATTAGTTGGACTTGGATGTTCACTAGAAGTAGCAACTAAGTGATTGGAATTTTCCTCAAAACAAAACTAGTTTCTAGAACCTCCTGCTAGATTCTGAACCTATTGTTTCACATTAAAATGAGCTTATAATCCATTTCTTAACTCCGATGTCTATGTTGTTCCCGCACAAGGTATCAAATTGTGGGATGAGTGATGCAATTGGGCCAGTTCATATAAAGGAGAGACCAAGTTCTGAAATGCAATCACGTATTGATGCAGAGGCAAGTTTTTATTTTTAAACCTTTTTTATTTCCTCTTTTAAGAATTATTTTAAGAAAAATAAAGGTCAAGTTTGGATTCAACTTTCATTATAATATATGCAGGTTGTGAAACTTCTTAGAGATGCATATGATCGTGTGAAAGCTCTTCTAAAGAAGGTTTGCAAAATAAACAACCCATAACTTTTTTCCTTGTTACTGAGAAACCACTTTCTCTCTATCTGTCTGGATGAGGGAGGATTGCACTTCTCTCTTCAAGCTTCTTGTTTTTTATGTTTGATGTAGCCACTTGCTCTTTCTACATGATATATCATCCTACTTAAAAACATTTGATTTCTTTATCAAGATATAATCTAATTAGCAGATAGTAATATTAAAGTACACATTATTTAGTGGCCTCCTGGTGAATTGATATTTATAGTCAATAACTGACTGTATTTGGAAGCTTAATAATTCTGGACCCAACGCAACTCCTTGGTTTGCAATGTGTTTATGCCCTGCCCCGTTCCATATCTATATAATTTGTGGGGTAAAAATATGTGGAATAACCATTTTATGCAAAGATAACACCATATATCAATGATGGGTTCCTACTTCCTAGACTAATCAATTTTTCTGTTGTATGAGAATTGCTTTTTCTCTGATGTTGGTTAATAAAAATTGGCTAGTTTGCTTGGAATCTACTATTGTCTGGCATCTGAATAAATTCTGAACCCTGATAACTTTTGCCATTTCTTCAGCATGAAAAGGCGCTGCATGCCCTGGCAAATGCATTATTAGAGTATGAGACACTTAATGCAGAGGAAATCAGACGGATACTTCACCCATATCGGGAAGGAAGATTGCCAGAGCAACGGGAACAAGAAGTAGCAGAAGGGGAGCTTGTGCTGCTCTGATAAGCTTTGTCTCCGCGTGCTGTCTTTAACTTACTAACTATAGAGGAAGCTCTGTACAGTATACCTAGAAGCCCTACAAGTAATTTTTTTATGTCCAATTTCTGCAGTTCTACTCGTTTGTGCAGGCAATTCTTGTCGTGAGATTCTTATAGGAATTAAGTTACACACCGTTGAGCTCTGAAGCTGAGAACCAGTCTTTGCTCGCAATCACAAAAGTCAGTTATTGGAGCCATTGTAAAGGAATATTTTCTTTTGGATTGAGATTCATAGAGCCGTGTAATTTGTAAAATGATGTTTGTATTGTAAGGACATTTTGAGAATTGTCTTGAGTAGTTTACATATTATTCATTGCTTTAAGAATTCCATGTTCATTGAGATTCGAGTGTTGATGAGATGGAGTCTCAGCCTGTCTGAATAACTCTCAAAATCGATTCTTCTCAACACAACAAATTCCTCCTCCTCACAAAACCTGCATTGGGAAGCCACAAAGGGCTTAACCACACAGATTATCTGTCAATGCATTCTTCTTGTTCAACCCCAAGGTCTTGAATCTTTGATGTTGGATCTCAACTTTTGAAATGGGCTTGAAAATAATTGGATATACATGTGAAGTGACATCGCTGGTTTAAGATTCAGAAACAAGTTTCTTGAGAAATACGTTACAAGATTCCACGAATTGTCATGTGGCTGCGTAAATTTACCCATAATGCTCAAGTATGTATGTGTTGTGTGACATCTGGATATCCCGTAAAAAGTCAAATCGGTTCGAGAATATGCGCTGCTTTCATTTATTCAAGAATAGTGTAATCAAACATTACTTGAAGGCACAACAATGTTAAAAAAAACATTATTTGAAGCTTTGCACTTCAAACACCATTCTTGTAACAAAAAAATATAAAACTCTATTCCACGTGTACGGGTTTATTTATTCTGAACCAGTTTCGTGGATGCATTATTCTAATTAGAAGAATTTGGGAAGGGACCTTGCTGCTGGTGCCGCAGCGTCCGTGGAAAGTGGAAACGGTTATTCGGTGATAATTACTTTTCAGCTACTTTTCGAGTTTTCTTTTCTTTTAACATTCATTTATTTTCGATATTTTCTACAGACCTAAGGCATAATATCTATCTATCATTATTCTTGCCTTTCAGTGACATTGAACTAAAATAATTCACCCATGTTTTACTTTTACCGACTGAAATAAAAATGAGATATCGACACACAAAAGAACGAATTGTCAATGCTACTAAAGAGAAAAACCAAGAATTAATACGTAGCCTCCGCTACATGTTAATAATATTTTACTGCAACTAGATATTACAACTGACCAATCAAAACAATTTTACGACCGTCTTGGCACCTATATACAAAGCGAACACAACACGCAGTTCACGCAGAAGCTCCTGGTCTTTTACCTTTTACTTCACTGGATTCAGACACCTCTCTAAAATACTCTGTTCTTTTAACTACTAAAGAGAGAAACCAGCATATATAACAAGGATAATTAACAGAGCAAATCAAATGAATGACTCTGCCACTCTATAACAGTTGAAACATGCACCATTGCCACTTGCCAGTCCGTCTCCATAGCCTCCGAGATAAGGAAAGCTCCCGAAGCTTCATCCATGGCAGCCAAGTTCTCACCCACTTCTTATCAGCAGCTCGTACATCCGATCAATTGGTTCAGTGCGGTCCTGCACAGCAAGCCCTTCTGAGACATCAGCAAGTGATTTGAGATTGCACTTAATCAAGGCTTCGACGAAGTAGCAGGTCTCGTCCTCGGTGTTCCCCTCAGGCACATCCACCACAAAAGATTCAATTACCAGGGTACCTGGCCTTCCATCAATAATTTCTGGGTGGAGGGACATGATAGATGAATAGTTCTGAAAGATAAAAGATACAGCTCAGGTCAAAAACTTGATCATTTAGCCAAACTGCTTAGTGAGCAAGACTGAAGAGGCTCGGAAGCAATGCTTATATATCTGATGCAATAACATCAGTTATTACAGTTAGCTTATTATAACAGTAATTAGTGACCAAGATAATTCAAGAAATCTTAATTCATTTTTTATCTGACAAGTGGTTGAATTCCTATACAATGAAAATTTTAGCTGTGTCTGAACTTAGCTAGAAAAATACACATGAAAGAGAACTGAAGCCAGAACCAGAATCCAAGGGATTTCTTGAGAACTTCATTTCTTTTAAACTGAATGAAGAACTATCACTTTCTAAACATGGCAGTTATTTTCTATTTTCTAAAATGTTTTGCAAGACTTCATTTTAATTTAGAGCGTGTACTCAAGTAAAAAGAATCAAACTACATTGAGCAATAAGAGCAGAAAACATCTTTACTACTCCTGTGTGTTTTAACATGGAGAAATCACAATTACAGAAGATACAAACAAAAATTGAACAGTGATCCTATACATCAGAAGTGTCAAGTGTAGAAATGAACAAACCATCAAAAGGAGAAAAGGACAAATATATATGCAGACAAAATCCCCTCACCCCAAGGGGGAATAACGATTTGTGCAACAAGTGCTAAGACTATTCAGCTTCTTGCAATAACATAGTAACTGGCTAACTGCTAACTATTACAAGCTAATAAGACTGAAGTGATCCGCATCTTGCCTCAACTGAGCAGATGATCACATCCGGTCAACCACATGAATGAAACACAATTTATACAGTCAGTCAGTCAGCTAACTAATTGACCCCCCTACATCACAGCTATGAATTAGACATCATTTAAGCTGCCAAAACCGATCAAACTTGCATACCTTGCTTCCAATTTGGGTGATTCGCACCTCACACACACAAACATATACAATCACACACAACACAAGGAGGAACACTATCAAGAGAAGAAAAGTAAGAGTGCTCACTTAAGTCAGAGACCCCCAAAAAAGAACAGATTTTTGAGAAGAATAAAAGCAGGTTATCATACCCTAAGTCTATGATCACCACCAATAATTCGAACACTAAGAATATGCTGATTGTCATCAAGGAGCTCCAATCTCTCAGTGCTAGTAGTGGCAGGAAGGCCGGACTTAACATCAACTTCTCTGAGACTGCCAATCTCAAGGTTCCCCCTCACCACACACCTGCTCACAAACGGCTTGTACTTCTGTGGCTGATCAAATCTCCTCACCAACGACCACACCTATACAAGGAAAACAAAACAATAACAACAATAAAAATCGATTCACAATAATTAAAAAAAAAAAAGAAAACCAATACCACAATAAATCAATGCACAGGATAATAATTCAAACACTATCCAACCAAAACTGAAAACAAATATCTGCATTATGTTTAACTATACTCAGGGGGAGCAATGCATGCCAAATTCAAAATACATCATCATCATCATCCGCTCAAAGTGCCTAATCACAAACATTTGCAATTAAAAGAACTAGGATTAGATCCCATTATAAATAACGGTACTCATCAACTACAAAGTCAAATTAAATTTAAAGGGAAAAAAAATTGATCGGAGAAAAACAAGGTTTAGATTAAGATTAAGGTAACGAACCAGAGGGAGGGGGCTCTGATGTGCTTAACGAGGGCGGACGAACACTGATTCTGAGCAGGCTCCTGCGTGTGGTGCCTCCTCATGTACTCCATCTCCATGCTGCTAAACCCTCCTTTCCCACCATTCCCGTTCCCGTTCATCATCTTCCTAACGCCACCGTTTCAACTCTCCCACCTCGAATTCGCAGCTTCGATTCAATCGGCGCCGCCGAGCTCCGGTGTCCGTCCGGCGAGTTCTCCGGCGGAAGGTTCGAGAAACAGATATTAATAAAAAAGGAAAGCAAGCAACTTGTTTCTCAGATGTGTGTGTGAAAGTGAAACGCACCATCAACTACCCCTCTCTCTCTCTCTCTCTCTCTCTCTCTATCCCAAATTAAGTAAATTTTAGAAAAAGGGTTTAATTAATCAAATAATAAGTAATGAGGAGGGAGGAAAAATAAAGGTAAGAAACTTTGTGTTTTTATTATATTTCGTTTGGAAATGCCACTTACTTACTCTGATTATTACAAAGACTGCCATTGACGTTGGAGTGTTTGTCCGTTTGTGCTGTTGTCGTTTTATGGTTTGGGTAAGATGACTGAAATGCCCTCGATTTGGCCCTGTATTTACTCGGGTAGAGGGGATTGCTTTGGGATTTGAGGTAACAAGGAGAGTTTGAGAGTGCTTTTCTTTGTTTTAACCTAACTGTCATGACCAAAAGGGCGTGGCTGCTGTGGCTTTTGCATTTATTTGATTTGCTATTTTTGGTGCGACGTTTGAAGGGATCGATAACAGTTAGGTAGGAGTAGCTGACATAAAAAATAAATAAAGACAAATTTTTTTAAGTGAAAATAAGGTTTCCTAAAGAACTCACTCCCCGCATTTTACTAATTATCAAAAAAATATATATATACATATTAAAAAACAAAATTGGTAAGTTTTTCCTCAAGAATAAGTGTTATAGGCTTTTGATATCGTACAAAAAGCTTAGAAATTAACTCCCCTTGAGACAACATTTGAAAAAATCCGTGAAAATAAAAATCTTACTCAGCTCGTAAACGGTAGCCTAGGCAACAAAAAATTTGCACTTTCGTATCAAAGTACGCTTGTTTTCCCTTTTTTTAATTATAAACAAAAACTTAGGTATGCTTGGTGCCGATAATCCTATCAAAGTCAAGGAACGATCTTTGATTCTTCTAGTACTTATAGAATTTTTTACATGATCCTCCACATATGATACTTTGATATATGTTTGTTACTTTATCTAATTTTCCTTACTCTTTCCATTTTTCTCACTGATTTTCACATTCAATTTATAAGGTACACAAGAAGTGATGAGTTCAGTGTGAAAAAAATTAATCATTTGTACCAAAAAAATATTCCTTATTTTATTTCCGGAAATAAAAACAATCCCCTTTTTATTCCTATCCTAGACTATAGGAATGTTTGATTCCCATTGGAAGGGATCAGTTTATCAAATGAAAAAGATAAATTTATCTCTGTCTAAACCTAACGATCCTCAATTTGACTTGTCCTTATTCAATCTCCCTTTCACTTTTCAAGCCTTAGCAGTACCTCTTCCCTCCTTTTTCTATCAACTCCCTCATCTCCATTGCCGATAGCTCCGCCAACCCCTCATCTCCGCCATTGCGGATTTTGCACGATGGATCCAGAGCCATGAGCATGGTCCTCGCTTGAGGAGCTCTCCGTGAAGCGCCTCCAGGAGAACCAAGGCTATGACGCAGTGACACTATCACCTTCATTTTCGAGAGTCCACGTATCTTCCCATTTCCACCAGCCAATTTAATTTTTTTAATTTAGTTTAATGTCTAGGCTTCAGTCTTGGATTGTTTGGTTTTTTTTTTTAATGTGCTAATTTGATGTAGAGTTGTGTTTGTGGATTTTGATTGGGTATTATTAGATGTCTATTTTAGAAGAAAAAGTCAGAAAAAGGAGTTGTTTTTTCTTTTTTTTTCTAAGAAAAAATCAGGATTCTCTAAATTTATGGATTATTGTTAACTTTGAACTTAAGTGGTAACATTTGTATTAGTTGATTTGTACTACATATCATATTTATAGACTCATTGAATTTAATATGATTGAAAATTAATTATTTAGTTTAAATTGATGGTGGTATTTTGAAACTTATACTTAACTATGAGTTTAATGTGATTAAAAATCAATTGTTTAGTTTAAACTGATAGAAATATCTTAGAAATTATATTTAGTTATGAGTTTAATATGATTGAAAATTAATTATTTAATTTAAATGAATAAGGGTATTTTGGGAAAAATACATACTATTCCCAAAAATATTTATATCAACCAAACACAAGAATAATTCATTTTCAGATGTATTATATAAAATTTCTGGAAATTTAACTCACAAACCAAATATAGAAATTGTTTATTCCTAAAAATATTATTATTAAAAATATTATTTCTAGTAATATAAAATCACCCCGCAAATGGTAGGCCCCCAAAGTAAAATAGTAATTGAATAACAAAAATAAAGTAAGTTAATAACTGTGTCTTGAATTGTTGTCCAGTTACGGTAGTTCTTGACCGGAGTTTGTTATTGAGAAATGAAAACAATGATAAGAAAGTGCAGGCATTCACGCAGTGCTTGTTGGTATTAAATGCTTTCACGCGTTAAAAGGTTTTCGGGGTCTGTGGATGTTTCACTCACCTTCGAGGCCATCTGTCCACTTGGTCTTGGATCAATCTGAGCCAGCTAGGAGAGGAATATCCATTCTCAACAGATTGGGGAGACGAACAGAATGGGGTCGAGACCTGGAACACTATAAATAGGCAGCAGTAGAGATTTTATTGAGTAAAGTGCTTTTGTTTCAAAACAAATTAGTAGTTAACTGTATAGTAGCTCAATTAACATGTTTTAATTTCCCTTTACATCTATAACTACCCGTGTCAACAGATAATTAATCTCAAGATTCCTTTTTTTTTTTGGTTATTAAGTGTCTTTTTAAAATTGAAAGGGAAAAGTTTTTAAGTTTTAAAAGTATCAAAAACTTGAAAATATGGACTCCAAATATTACTCTTTTTATGTAAAGCTTTTCTAACGAGTATCCTAAATAGGCATTCCATAAGTTTAAAATTTTTTAAATGTATCCAATGCATTACATACTTAAAACGTTTACTCTTCAACAAAAAATTTCAAAAAATTTACCATTTTTAGTTTTGGTTTCCAGGATATTCCTAGCAAGTGACTAATCCTTCGCATAACAGACTCATTTAAAGGGTAATATTAATCACGGTTTTAAAGCCATTCAATTCCTAAAATGAGAATCAAATCCTCAACACTTGATTAAA
The DNA here is from genome assembly GCA_030441495.1 of Dalbergia oliveri. Taxonomy (NCBI): domain Eukaryota; kingdom Viridiplantae; phylum Streptophyta; class Magnoliopsida; order Fabales; family Fabaceae; genus Dalbergia; species Dalbergia oliveri. The sequence goes on along the minus strand of JAMLFY010000003.1, from coordinate 9,342,720 downwards.
AATTAAGAGAGCCTTATCACCTCATCTCGATCCTAGTATCATTTTTATTTCTTAATGAGTGTCTTTAAACATCTTAAAAAATCCCTTTATATATTTTCTCTTATTTTTATCATGTGATATATGGAGTTTTAATTTCTTAAATTGCATTCTATATATATTTTTTTAATTTTCTTAGCATTTAATTGGAGTTTTCTCAAAATTTTGTACAAGACTGTCTTCAATCAAATACATCTTATTTATTCAATCAAAATTTTTACTCTTTCTATTCAGTTATAATTTTTTTTAAATAAATTCAATATTACATATCATTTAAGAGTTTTAAAGATTTATTAATTAATCCATTCATTTCTTATTAGTAGTCATTGTAACAAACTGAAACAATTTGGTACTAGTATATTAAAAAGTTAATATATTTTACTACATGTCATAATCAAATATATTAACTTTTCAATGCACTCTTATCAAATTAGCTCGATTTTTATGATAAATATTACTACCTCTGTTTCTTTATAAGTACCCAATTTTTTTTTACTATTATATGTTCTTTTAGGAATTATAGACAACAATAATAATTTTTTTCTTGATACCTTTATAAGAGAGATAGAGATTTAGTGGATAGATTAAATATAAACAAGAGTGTTAAAGTAAGTACTAAGAATAATGTTGTCAAATATACTTAAACTTATTTAATTTTTTAATTTTTTCTTTAATATATATACATAAATAAAGATAAACACTTATTAAAAAGTAAATATAGTAATAAGAAATTGAGAGAATATTAAAAAAAATATTATTTATATTTACTATTTATAGACTATCGTGTCAATATACTTCATCTATCATTGAATTATATATAAACCTCATTTAAATTAATATATATCTAATAATAAATAAATATATTAATATAATATCTCATATTATATAAATATAAATAACACTAATCTATTACAAATAAGGACAATAGGCTCCTCAAAATGAGAGGAATTGCAATTAAATAACCAAGGCAATGTAGTACTGCGCGTCCGACACGGGACCAACTTGAATTTAGTGGACAGATCTGAAAAAAACAAAAAAAGGCAATCCCATAAATGAGCACCCCGCGTGAATATGATTGGTTCAATGTGAGCAGCCACACAGTCGGCACGAGATGCTACGTCCCATTCAACTTCTCCAATCTTCCAAGTTCCAAGTGGAACTCACTAATCACATGTAATTAACAACATACCATCCATCTTTTGCAAACCAACCAGACGTGCCTCTCACCTTCCAGCCCTCCCTCCCTCCCTTTTTGTACTTTATGCACTTCACCCCTTAGATTAATTAGATACTTTTTTATTTTTAAATAATTATACAGCTATAAATATATATTAAAATTAGAAAATAATTAAAAAACATTAAATTAAAAATTTAAAAATAATTTATTAAATTATTTTTATTTTTTTAATATTTCAATTTTTCTCTCTCCTCTTGTGCTATATCTCTCTTATTTTCTAACTGTATTGAATAGATATATTGTTAAAAAGGAATAATTGATACTATTTAAATTTTTAAATAAATAATTATTTTTAGATAATTTTTTTAAAATGAATAATTATTCTGGGAGTAATATCATATCGAAGCCTTGCTTACACATACAATAGTTTATATTATATAAGGATATAATAATATTAGGACACCAAATGGCAATTATTCATTCTCATCATCAAATTGGAATTGGGTTAAAATAAGTTGATCTCTAGCGGGAGACTTTTCAACAATATCTATACTTGGATTTTGATTAATTCTATATTACCTGCAATAATTAGTGCTTACCGAAAGGAAAGCATGATGGTCCTTGACAGGGAAAACAATAGGTAACGTGCGGAGATCATGTATCCTTCTTGGAAATTCCTTTCTTGTTTGGTTGGACGGCAAAACTATAGGGCTGTGGTGTCTGTGAGCGTAATTGTTGAGGGTTGGGAACGTTGTTGAGAGTTAAGGATGAATTTCGAGTTTGGTGGACATAATGTCGGCAAGTGGGTCAATTTTTGGGACGTTTTCGCCGCGTATCAATAGTAGAGAGATGATCAAATTAGCTTATTTTAACATTTGATTCATTAAATTATTAAGACTGACCTTATTGATTTTTTATGAATTAATTCACCAACTACCTGCAGGATAGAAGATACCAATTACCTTAGTTATCATATCCCGTTTCACTGTTGCGATTGATTCCCAGCGGGTCAATCGCTAAATCCATTTACCTACTTCATATACGAAGGTCGGTGAAATTTAGATACCATTCTTATATCGATAAACTTGAAATAATATATACGGAGAACCCTAGGGTTAGATTTAAGTCAAAGTAATTCCTATATTATATTTAATAGCTGTTATTATTTTTTTTTTCAAAACTACAGCTAGATTAAAAATTTACTTATTATAAATAATTTATATAAAATTTCATATGCTATGAAAAAGTAAGTGAAGGTTAGTTTTGATCTCTAAAAAAAATTGTTCGGTTCAAATATTTTTAAAATGATTTACTTTTAATTCTTGTCATTAATTTGTATATGTTAAATAATGAGATAGCTAATGGAAAGACACACATCTACTCACGAATAAATTACTCAAAGTTGCAATCAAAAATGAAAAAAAAAATGAAGTATGGCACAAACTCTTAAATATATGAAGAAAACTTAAAAGGAAAAAAAAAGGATAAATGTAGTATGGGCACACACTCTCCTAAATATCTTAATTTATAATAGTAGTTGCAAGCACTTTCAACAAAAAATAAATAAATAAATACAATTCTTTAGTATAATTAGAGGCTTAGACTCTCTTTCAACTTTGGAAACTACAATTACACATTGATATAATTAAGAAAAATAAAAAGTCAATAACTCAGTCTTTTAACTTCAATACCATAAGTAGGGCAAGCGCGACAAATTTATTAAAATTATATATCTTTTCAAAGTCAATAACTTACTTTTTTTAAAAATGAAAATCGGAAATTCGAGAACAAATTTGGAGCAGAGCCATGGAAGGACACCGCGTACACATTTTCCTTTCCTAGAAGGGGCAGAGAAATGACAAACGAGTTACGCTTCCTGCATGACTGACCGTCTTGGACTTAAATAATGAAATCGGCCGATCCAGTTTATCAAATATAAAAGAAATCAGAGGCAATGGGTTGACGGTTTCAAAGTCGATATTTTGTTCATGTACATAATGGCAACTTAAGCTCAATCTATAGATATTTTCTAGAGTGATCTACAGATATTTTCTAGAATATGATTGGGTTTCACATTTGACAGTTAAGATTTTAATCCTTATTTGTCTTATTTGAGTAAGGTAATTATAATTTCTTGATAATTACTTTATAAGTCTGAGGTTTTTTCCATCTTAAATTGAGGACGTCATTCTACCATATTAAATTTTTGTTCTAAAAAAGAGAAAATGATAAATTTAAAGGGCGTTTTATCACTTTAGACTATAATAAACCTTTTTCTTAACTTATATTTTAACATTAAAAAAATCACAGGCCATTCAAATAAGTTTATTGATTAGCACCCTTTGTAGTTCTTTGGTTTATTTTAACTATAAAGGGTGTAATGCATGGCCGAATGAGTAGAAGTTGTTCGGATTTACTATATTTTACAAATTTGATTAATATGTATCTATGGCAATATATAAAGGGGATTCCTATAATACATGTGAAGGAATTAATGAAGGTTTCAGTCAGAAAGGAAAAGCTAGACGTAACTGAGAAATGAAAACAAAGCTTGAGAACTCTGTGCAAACTTTGCACTAAAAAAGAGAGAGTTCATGAAACTGATAGAGTGAAATGATGAAAATGAATCAAGATAGTTACAAATATCTGACTCAACTACTTATATACAAGAGCTTACGAGCTTTAGACTGAAAGGGACAACAAACAAACTTCTAACTTGCAACGGAAAACGAGCGATTTGTTATAACAAAACTATCTCTAATAACTTCATTGTAAAGCTTTTTGTGTGTTTTCCGTACAATGTAAAGCACAACTTTTAGTCTGAGCATAAATGCCGTATTGGGCCTGGGACAAGCCGAAACATCCTATAACCAGAGCCCAAATTCCAGGCCCACTAATAGTGGTGTGTCCTAACTTATATTTTTGTTTTTAACTTGTGTACTAATTAATTGAAACTACATAATTAAAAACTTACATTTTATTTCATGGTAACATCTTTTCATATCCATAAAGCTATAGGCTAGCCCAAATAACCGTTAGTTTTCAGACCCAAAAAAAAATTAATAAAACAGAAATTGAGTAATATTATATTAATTTAATTTTAAGGTATTAATAATGTAAGTATTTTTATATATTTATCCAATCGATCAATTAAATATGATTAACTCTCACAATAAATATTTAAAAAATCATATAAATAAAATAATTTGAATAAATGACTATGTATAAAAATATTTCATGTCAATGTATTAAAATTACACCCATATTATACATTATAGACTCTAGCTACGCTTTATTGGGTTATTGGCAAGAATATTTTGCAAAAAAAAAAAAAAAAACTGAATGGGCTTTGACAATATTATACTCAATTTGCTAATAACACAATACATAAAAGGCATATCCATTTTAAAAAAATAACTGTACGGATATGTTACTGAATTAAATTTACAATATAAATTAAATTAAATAGGCAATCAGTGTAAAATATTTTATACTATATTTAATTATTATCATATTACAATAGTGTTTACTAACAAAAAAAATACAAAATAATTAACCCTTACACGTATTATATTTTGAAGATCTAACTTAGGACAAATGGAGAGGAGGGCAAGTAGGAGCCTTGGCCCCCTCCTATATATATATATATATATATATATATATATATATAAGTTTACACACATATATTAAAAAAGTAGAAGATCAACCATACTTCTACTTTTGCTATTTGGATATATACATTGACATTCGGTTTTATTAATTCATTCTAAATATGTTAAAGTTGCTATTAAAAAATTGTACTATAATATCTTTGAAAAATATTTTATATGTTATTTGTCTATTGATAACTAAATTCATAGTCAGTTTATAGTAGAGACGCAAATAACAAATTAGAAATATTTAATTGAAATTTTCAAGTGCTCAATCAAGATATTTGTGATTTGTAATTTATAATTTGATTTTTAGAACATACTTTATTGAAAAGTTTTGTATAATGTTCTATATATTAAAATTTTATTTTAATATTATTATGATTAAAATTTTCGACCCATCCTTTGAATGATTTCTATATCCGTCCCTAGATCTAACATATAATATCATTTTTTTAATTAAAGGAAAATTTGAGGTGAGGGGACAACATTTCGGCCCAAGCAGGAAAAATCTCTAGGCTCAGGAAGTATTTATAGAGAAACTTATATTTATCTCACCTTAATAAAACCCTATCTTGCTCCACTTGACAACCTTTTGGATTTCACAAATGATAGTATATAATTAATGATAATTTAAAACCTAATTGCACTAACAATTTATTAAAATTAATCTCTTTGAAATATTTAGTAAAATTCAAATAAAATATCAATTCCAGAGAATAATATTTAGTTAATGAGAGTATTACTTTTTTTTTTGTCAAACACACCAACACTTTCACGGGGAGGGAGAAGGGGGAAGGATTCATACACCACAACTAGCCTCCGCCTAGTTCGAAACCGAGTGCAATTCTTAAGAGACACATAGGTCTACCACTAAAGCAATGCCCCAACTTAGAATATTACTTTCAGAGGACTTAAATTTCTCTGGATAATCTAGCCATTTGAACAAAACTTTTGTTCTTTTGTTTACTTCTTTTTTTGTTTACTTCGTCAAAACTTTCTTCATCTTCTTCTTTTGTATGGGAGACCTTTTTCTTTAACCAAAGACCATTTTTTTGACAGATCTAAGAGAATGTTTAGAAACTCTTAGAATTTAATTCTATGTAGGAATTGACTTATTTTCCTTGATTTGAAAACAATATAATTTAAGGAATTGAAATCTATCAAAATTATAAAATTGAAATTAGACCTATTAATTTGGTGTGGAAATTGAATTCCAATAAATGAAAATACTAAAATAACCTTACTTAAATATAATATTCAATTCCTAACAAATCAATAAAAAATAAAATAGTAAAAATAATTAAATTAATTTATTTTTGGATCCATTACAAATTAATAAATTGAATTCTATTCTTTAATTTATTAATTTATTCCAAACATAAAAATTCAATTCAATTCCATCTTATTAAAAGTATCTAAATGCCTAATAGATTTAAATTAAACCTAACTATGGTTTCGACCAAAAAAAAACCTTAACTCTGTTAGACTGATAGAAATAGAGTGTATCGAACATGCCATGCCCAGTCCCATTGGACCTTATACTTAATACTAAAGTCAGGCCTATGTGAATTGTTCATTGACTTAACTTGGCCCATTTTTACCCTTGTATACAAAAAGCTCCAGTCTTTTGGACAACACTCTTTCACAGTATACATCTTCCGGACGACATCGACACTGGCTTAAGCTTGAACCAGAAAAAATCACTGGCGTAAGCTAAAACAACAATTAGAAAATTGATCATCTCAATTAGAAATTTCACATGACCATGTTATATATAATTTCAGTCATTGATTACAATATTTTGTGGGACTTGATATAGTCATGTGAAGTTTTCACATTAGAGGATCATCTAATCAACATGTACTAGATTGCCTTTAGTTTTTTTTTTTATTAGAAAATTTGATTTTTCATTTTTTATTGATAGACTGACCCAGCAATTTACCCAAAAATCACATGATTTCCCATCTATAAAAAGGAAAATTTTAATATAGATTAAGTTTGATGAATCTTATACATGACATGATTTCAACAAATATTTTTATAATATTTATCTATTTTTAACTTTGAATGATTGTTATGTTACCATATATAGGGTTTACTATGAACTCAAGACTATATTATCATTACTCCTATAAAAATGAATAAAATGAAGAGGAATAATTTCTCTTATGCAAGAGTTTAGAAACAAGTGGAAAGGTAACAAATTCATTAGAAATTATTCTACCACCTTCCATTTAAATAGGCAAATTTTATTCATACCTTAAACTGCAACAGAATAGAGAAAAAAAATAGGTTTTCATTTTTTGAATAAGTGAAAAGTAGCTTTATTTGTTTTATTTCTTTTATTTTATTAGTTCACCCCACTTGTTCTATGACATTTTATCAATAAAATAACATCCAAATTCCAAATATAATGCCAAGTATCTAATTGAAGGGCTCTAGTCAGTTCCTTCTCTTTTTTTTTTTTTTTGGGTTACAATATTTCAACCGATCATGATTGATATCGATTTACATTGTGACTAAAATATGATTAGTGTGAAATGATGTTTCATTCTCCAGGGATTTTCTCAATTTCAACACAGGAGACTATTTTTAATATACTATAAGTATAAAAATATTTTATATCGTTAATCAGTAGTATTTTATCTTATGTATATTCTTTAAAGTAGTTAAGAAATGAATCAAAGATGGTAAATTACTCTTACTCGTATGACCCACCATTTAAAAGGTCGAACAGTGTATTTATATTAAAATGGTAATTTTTATTTTATTAATAAAATAAAGGTAAAATCAATGATTAAAGTGAAACCATTTTACCAACACATGGTCGAGTGACTAGATGTTCCTTTCATTTAATTCAAATGTGTGAACAGGGCTACCTTTGATCGAAGAATACCCATGGAAAACAAAATAATAATAATAATAAATTGAAACCATTTTGTTTATAGCTAATGATATGTTTAAAGGTTAAAGAAATCAAATGAAAATTTGAAGAGTACTAAACAACTAAATTCTCATTCCATTTTACGTTACATGAACTAAAGTTAGCACGAGTTTATCATAATTAAAAAGCTGAGTTGTGAGTACATTTTCTAATCTGAAATTGAAGTTCCAAAAATACTGTAATGTAAGTTAGCACGAGTTTATCATAACAAGTTGCATTGAGTTGTGACTTGTGAGTCGGTCTGCAGAATAGAATTGGAATTATAACTTAAAATTTCAATTCTAATTTCAATGTTTAAAAAGCATAAATCCACTTAAAATTTTAAATTATATATTTGAATTTACTAAAATATTGCAAAAAGGAATTATAATTTTGAACTCAAATTATAATTTTATTATATAAATGTATGATTCAAAATTTGAAAATAATAAAGTTATTAATACAATAATATTTTTTCGTATCATATATAAATCAGTAAATTAGAAGATATAATTAATTATTATATTTATAAAATTAATGAAACTATATATTTCACAAAAAAATTCAATTTCAGTTAATATGATTGTTAATAAATATTAGTATCATCTTCATTATCAAATAACAGTTTAATTTTGAATGTAAATATGAATTAAGAAAATAATTGAAAAAGTTTCAATGTTAGAAAAAACTAGGTATATTTTTATAAAATCATCCTAAATACTTTCTCTCTCTCTTCTTTAATTATCTTTTAATATTTTTTCCACTTACTTTCTTTCTCTGCATTATTTACTAATAGGAGTATAACTGGAAAAATAATTAATATTATTTATATTTTTTAAATAAATAATCATTTGTTGAAAAGTATAATTTTAAAAGTGGACAATTATTTGATAATGAGATGATAAATGAGAAAGATAAAGAGCTACATAGATTATTAGATTTTAATGAAAAGATAAATATTTAATAAAATTTGAAATTGACAATTCAAATTATATAGGTGAGAGATTGAGAAAAGTCTATTTTAGTTGCTTTTATTAATTCAATGTGATTGGATGGTGAAATTATTATTCAAATTCTATTATAAGTTAATCCAAATATATATATATATATATATATATTAACTTAGAATAGGGTCAAGAGCGCAATTCCATGTTCAATTCTACACACTAACAACATGTTTGGATGTCACCACTTTTGCAGCTACAATGGTAAAAAGTAGTTTGGAAAAAATTGAAGTTGTTTGTTTTAGTTTTTTGTTTTTAGAATAAGTATCTTATTTTGGGTGAAAGTGATTATAGTATAAATAAAAAATATTAATTTTTATTTTATATCTCACATCAATTTATATGATTCCTAAATATAAATTAATTCTTTTAAAATCAATTTTTTTAAAATCAATTTTTTAACATAAATTATTTTAAAAGTAATTATATCAAAATGTAAACTAAATAACCCCTAAATGGGACGGGACATAAACATTTTAAGTTTACTCTCAAAATCACACCAAAAAATTTTAAAATGAAAAATATATATAGAAACAGTTTGAATATGCTTAGGGCCACATATCAAACGTAACGAATCGTTTATAGTCTCACAACATTATATTACACGGCATTAAAAAAGTAGAGATAAGAGTCAAACAAAATTATGTAAAAACTGAAAGAGTCATTATGGCTATGGTTTGATAATAATATATTTATTTTGAGTTTGAATAGACTTAAAAATATTATAAAATTACAACAGTTTTATTTAAAGATATAAAAATGGGTCATATTATTTAGATTAAAAAAGTAGTCAAATTAAAATTAAATACTAATAAGTAAAGGAGAAGGAGAATTTTCTTTCTATAGTAATAAAAAAAACTTAAAAAAGAGTATAAGAATTAAAGAGATAAAATTAGAGACTAAAAAATTATTTCTTCCTATAGTAATATGATTAAAAAAATCCAATATGGAAGCGGAGAGAGAGAGAGAGTAGGAGAATAAATAAGGAAACTCTCTTTCTATAATTAAAGTAAGGAACATAATTTTGTAGTATTTAATTATTTATTTATTATTTTTTATTGAAGCCTCAGGACCAAGAGGTGAAAAGAAGAAGAACCCTCTCTCTCATGTGTTGTCCCTGTGTCTCTTATCAGTATCTCTCTCTCTCTCTCTCTCGTGACTCCCAGAGAGACTATCTCTCTCACAGAGTGTTTTGGAAGTACCGCTTTGGCATTTCCATTGTTGTGACCATCACTGTATCTAAATCCATAAAAATGAAAAACGCCCTTTAGTCTTTTACGTCGCATGCATTGCAAGGCCTATATCGCTATATATACGGAACATGCATGTTTTTGCTTAATTAACTTCATTCAGCAGGCACCCCAGTTCTTCTAACATTTCCCGCCTCTTTGTTTTTTCATCAGGTTACTGATCTTCTTTCTCAACCACACTGCTTGAATCGTGTACGTGTTGTGTGTTTTCTCGTATCTGCTAAGCATCTGGACAAAATTAAAGTTTCGGTTAGGATCTCATCGTATCGCTTTTTCTTTCCACGGTTTCGTAGGTTGTCTCAATTATTGTTTCCAATGTGTCATCACTACTGAAACTGAATTTAACTGAATTTTCTCATTCTGTTTTCTGTCTTTTTTTTTTAAGTTTGGTTTGTTGTGTTTTAATTTGCTCTTCTTCAGGGAGTTTGGTTACTACTAACCAAAGTCACTCAAAATGTGGGATTTTTATTAAAATTGTCATTGAAATAAAAATCTCAATTGTTATATCAGGAAATGGAGGAATGATACGTGTGTTGGGTTAAATCGGTCCTTTTTGTCCATGGTGATCATGTTTGTTGCTGTTTTCAATGGCTTAATTTCTGAGCAGCCATTTGCTGGCTGGATTGTTCTGTTTCCTTTAGGGGGAAATTGAAAGTCGTGTTTGACTGTTGGTATGTTTTGGGAGAAGATATATAGTGTACTTGGGAATTAAAAAGATACAACTTGCTCAAACTACTCTAGGAATCTGCATAATTTGGAGTGGACCATGGCCCATGGGTGCTACACGGTGGGAATACTTGAGGACTCTCTGGTTCTAAGTTTGTGCAAGCAAGCGTCGTTTTTTCTTATGATTATTCAGTTGCTTTTCTAAATATTTTATTCAAAGAGTAATCTGAACTGTTTTCTAGCTAATAAATAATAATGCTGTATATCTCGCCCATATTTGCGAAGTTGTAAAATCTTTCACCCCGTTGGACATTGGGAGACATTTTCATAGAATGACAGACAATAAACTGTTCTCCCAAATCTCTCTGTTTATATTATTATTCACAAATGTATATGTGGTTTCATTTATATATATAGATTTAATTGTCATATATACCACTTAAAAAGTCATCTAAATTAAATATTTTGATTGAATGAAGTGTAAAACCATTTTATATTAACGGTATATCAAAATTAAATCTATATATATATATATATTTGGTATTTGACAGAAAAAGACTTGGCTGTGCATTGTAAACTTTACTCAAAACTATCATTCACATTTTCTCCTGGCTTAGCTGATGATAGGCTGCTCTTACTGCTGTATCTGTTTCCGATGCAAGTTTGAATTGAACGTCACTCTACAGTTCGAAAGCGAATAAGTCAACCGCATATTGCACTATCGGGCTTCACTCACTACACAGTTTTACAATATAAGAGGTCAAAGTTAGTGTGCTTCTTTGCCCATATATTTCTCGAGTAATATTGCTTGTAAATAAAAAATGGGTTTATGTTATTTATGGTGAAAAAGTGTTACTTTGTACTATTTTTTTTGGACACCTTGATATGAATTTCGATATTCTTAAACACTGATTGAGAAAAAGTCTCATATTTTATCTCAACCAATATTTAAGAGGCGTTTTAAATATTTTTTAAAATATATTCCAAAAAATAGTATAAATGACATTATAACTCTTAATCATAACAAGAGAACGATAGAAAGTATTTGGTGATAGTGACCAAAACTTTATATCTTTCTCTCTTTATGATTTCTATCAAAATTGTTTTTTTAATCTATCAATACCATTACACTTATTTGATACATCATACATGTGATTCTTCAATAACCTTGGCTTTTTACTCTGGTGAAGTGCAGTGGTGGAAATGTTGCGACACTAAATATTACGCACTTGTTTGTTTAGCTTCTTAAACTCACTTGATATTTTGAGACAAAGCATGCCAATTCTCTCACTTTATATGTCCTTCCATAAGCAGACACTGAAGTAGAGGAACGTGTTGAAGGAAGAACTACATATATTACGGAGAGATAACAGAGAATCTTTGCATGGGTTCTCGTGAAGGACGAGCCATGATGACGAGAGGCTTCACTCCAAACGGCCTCTTGCCTAATAAAGCAGACTCCATTCCAAAAGTTCTTGACCATGACAGATGGTCACGAGCTGAAGAGAGAACTGCAGAACTGCTTAAATATGTTCAGCCAACCTTCAAATCAGAACAACGCCGTGATGGTGTTGTTTCTTACTACAACGCCTCATCACAAGCTCCGTCTCTTGTAAGGTGCATGCCACAACTCTACTTCATCTTTTGTTAATGATTTATGTTTGAATGTTGCATCTGTTAATTTATCTCTTTGCTATAAACTCCCTCGTATATATGATTAGTTGTTGTTCCTGTGATCAAATAATTTATGGGGTTTTAACTTTTTTATCTATGTTGGTGCAGGTATAATAGGGTAGTAATTATATGAAAAATGTTAAGTACCAAGAAGTTTGCTTAGAATTTTATATACAGAATAAAATACTATAATTGTTAACTATTTGATGAATTAGTGGATCATATCATTTTATTTCAATCAATAACTATCATTATTTTTATAAAAAAATTATATAAATATTTTTTAAATATATAACATTATTCATAATATTTAGTTAGTCTTTTCTAATCTCAGACATATTATATTTCTGGTGCAAGTTCTTTATAAGATAAAAATAGTTGTGGATTGAAATCTTAAGCCTTTCTAATTATATTTGTGCTTCGAGCTAATAGATTGAGCTTATAGATTGTATCTTTGTTAACTAGAGATAATTGATTGAAATAGCAATTAGCACGCCGTACAAGCATAATTAAATGCATTTATCATCATCAAACAAGGCTATCTAGTATCTAGTGTTATCGGCCTGCATGTGAAACTAGCTAGGCAGGTTGGTGAGTGAAATCTTGCACGATTTTCGAGAATTTTGCTATAGGGTTCGAGGGTAAAAGATAGTTTTCATTTGGTTTATTGTTAAGAGAGTTTTATAATTGCTTTCCTTTCTTTTGCCAGAGTTGTGATCCCTGGTAAATTCTTCTTAGGTACTTTTGGAACATTTTTCAATTCTCATAAATAAGTTATTTTTACTTCCTTACCTGTTTTATAAAATATGAGCTTTAATTATTGGTTTATAAACTTGTTTACTTGAGTTGGTCCATATATATAATTTTTTTCTCAATTCTCATGCACAAAACTTCATTTTCCTTTGGATTTTTTTTATATAGGAAATATCTATTTTTAATTTTAAGACTTTAAAGTTCACATCAGTTTAGTGTTAAATTTTTTTAACATCAATTTAATTTTTAAAAATTTAAATTTTGACATTAGTTTCATTTTTCTTTTCCCAAAATCATTGGTAACTTTCATTATGTTTCATCTTAGTTGACATGCTAGTATATTGTTATGTTACTTATTTGTTTTTATCAATGAGGAGAGGTACTTTTCACCTAATCAATTTGAAATTACTAATAAATTATACTAAAAATGATTAAATAGTTTTGTTGAAGGATGAAATTGACGTCAAAATATAAAATGTTGGACCAAATTGATCTCCAAAATTTTGGGAAATCATACTGAAATCAACTTTTAAAATGTAAAGACTTTAAAACACGCTTACTGTCTTTTTTTTCTATTTTTTTTATATTTATAATTTCTCTTTTTCCCTCTTAGAAGTTGAAATCTATAAGGTCATTATATTATAAGTCCTATAATGTGTCTTGCGTGTGGTGCGTCATTCAGATTGTATGATGGACTGTCATGTTGCTTGCTTCTATTAATTACTTACAACCACAAAACAAACATTTTTTATAACCACATCAGAGTGAAAATTTTTTTACTATTTTGACACCCAACTATCTCAAATATCTAAACACCCCATTTATAATATACATGGATTTCACTAATTATTTTATTTTTAACTTATTTTCTTTCTATTACTTATCTCACATCACTTGATACCCATATGGTGTGGATGTCAAAATATCATTTGTCATAGTGAAAATATGGTACACATGAAAGGAAAGTAACACATGGAAGGAAAGTAACAAAAAAGAAAACCAACCTCCAGAGTGAAGCTTTGTACTGCCTAGTGCCCAGGTGCTTGTGTAAATGATGTGTTTCCTTTGGTACCACAGGTGTTCCCACTTGGGTCTGTACCATTAAAGACTTATTTACCTGATGGAGATATTGACCTAACAGCACTCGGTGGCAATCAACAATTGAACAACAATTTTTTCAATGAGGTGCGGAGAATCCTAGAAAATGAATTGGAGAGGAGTGATGATGCTGAAATCCGTGTGAAAGAGGTTCAGTTTATACAGGCTGAGGTATGTGCTTCTCATCACCAGGGCTGCATTCCCAGTTCAATGCATTTTCATTTGACAATAATTAATGGATAGGATATATGAACCCCTGAGAAACTTTACAAAATGAAAGTTGTGTGATGACTTCTATTTTCTATTTTGACTGTAATTGCATGAGTGTTCTAGAACTTATACGTGGCTTCTAAAAATCTATGTTGCACGGATACTAATAGGAGTGCATGAATACTCCAAAAACCAAAATTCCAATCATTTTTAGTTTTTGATGATCGGACTGTATATGGCTAGTTAATATTGCATTCATTAGTAAATGATTTAAAAGATTCCAAACCCTGGTACTTACAATTTTCTTTTCATTTTCAATAATATATTTGAATGCTAAATTCGTTGATACACGGCAAAATCATAAGAAATGCAGGACAACAATGTTGTGTAAGATTTTTTTTTCAATCAATAATTGCTCTTAGATAAAAATTAACATGTAGATGGATCATTTTATTTCTATTTACCCTCGTTTGGTAATTGATATCCTATCTTACCTTTCACGTGTTTCCTATTGCTGTCTGAATGTAGGTGAAGATCCTAAAGTGCCTGGTGGAAAATTTTGTAGTTGACATATCTTTTAATCAGCTTGGTGGTCTATGTACGCTTTGTTTTCTTGAGGAGGTGATTTATTTTGAATAAAGTTCTAATTATCAAGCATAATAATTTTCTTTTGTATAGATCTTTGACTAATAGTTTCCTGTTCCAGGTTGACAATCTGATAGGGCGGAATCATTTATTCAAACGCAGTGTTATATTGGTAAAAGGTTGGTGTTACTATGAGAGCCGCATCCTAGGAGCTCAGCATGGACTTATGTCAACCTATGCAGTGGAAACTTTAGTCATTTACATATTTCATGTTTACAATGGTATATTTGCTGGACCACTTGAGGTAACAAACTTGTTTGCATTGGTATGTATATATTATTATTATTATTGAGGCTTATGAAGAAGAAAGATTAAGGAAAATTTTATGTTACTGTTTTCCAATTGGTGCCATATATCTCAGGTACTTTATAGATTTCTTGAATTCTTTAGCAAATTTGACTGGAATAACTATTGCATTAGCTTGTGGGGACCAGTGCCCATAAGGTCACTTCCTAATATGAGAGGTATGTAATAACATTTTCTTTTGTTCATCTTTACTCTGTATTGAATATCATGTTCTCTTCATTGTGGTTGTTAGACTTTTTTATTTTATTTTATTTAAACTTTCCCTTTTTTTCATGCATTGGAAAAATGACAGCGGATCGTCCAAGAAAGGATTGCAAAGAGTTGCTGCTCAGTGAAACGTTTCTTAATGCTTGTATGTGCTGTTATGGTGCAATGCCAAGTAACCAAGAAACTCAAGAGCAACCTTTTGTTTCCAAATACCTCAATATTGTAGATCCTTTAAGGGCAAACAACAACTTGGGGCGTAGCATTAGTAAGGGTAATGTTTCTATTACGCTTGAAAAAACTTACTGAGAAAAGCAAAAGAGCTTTCAATAAACAAATTTGTGTAATTTCAGATTATGTCCTTTTCATCTGATTATATGATTATAATATACTCTACAGGTAACTTCTTTAGGATAAGGAGTGCAATTAATCATGGTGCACAGCGGCTAGTGAGATTGCTGGATTGCCCAGAGGAGAAGCTGATAGCCGAATTCGATTTCTTTTTCAAAAACACATGGGATAGAAATGGGAATGGCTACTGGATACCCTTTAATCAGCTTAATGCTATAAATAATAGTGTTAAAAATTTAACACATCATGAACGTGGGGATCAGCAGCCTCAAGCTTCTGATAGGTCTCATGAGGTGTACCAAAAGCCTGCTACCAATTTGAATGAATCAAAACATAAGTTTGGAACCTCTGGTGTATCAGCCGTTTCTGAAGCTGGGAGCTCAAAGATTAACAGCATCAGCACTAGTACCATGACCTCTGATATGATGCATACAAATCCCATGAAGGATGCACTTACTGAACAAGGCCAGAGTTCTAAACATTCATCAAATGAAGTTCATGCCATGCCTCACTTTGATGGGGTACACACTGGTACTGTGACCTCTGACATGAAGCAAAAAAATCCCATGAAGGATGCAGTTATTGATCAAGGTCAGAGTTCTAAACACTCATCAAATGAAGTTCGTGCCATGCCTCACTTTGCTAGGGTACACTCTATTCCAGAGCTTACGCCTGTTTCAACTCCGCGTAGGCATACACGGGTTTCAGGAAGAGAAAGTGGACAGATCCGTTCTGCTTCTTCAATGGCTGATAATAGCAGGGGATCAAGTTCAAGACATGAAGTTTTAGACGACCAAAATATCAGAGTTTTACCTGAAAATCAGCAATCTTTTGGCCAGAGAAGTAAAGGTGCTATTGACTTAAATGATGCTTCAAATAGTTACTATGGTGAATTCGGGATGGGTGTCAATGACCAAAATGGCTACTTAGTTGATGAGGCAATGCAGATGCATAAGGAAGAGTATGTTATTATGAATAGTAGGGAAACCTGCAGGAATCCAAGTTTCAATGGATATCTGGAAGCACCGGTGAATGTGAATACAAGTAATGCCCCTTATTTTGACTCCTCTTGGGGCCAGAATATGCCTTATTCTCAGGATTCAGTCCCTTTTCCTGCGATGGAATGGTTCCCAGGGGTAGCAATGACATCAAATGGGGAAGAATTTACTGAACCATATGATTATAATGTGGAAGTAGCTCATTTAGATTATGACAACAGCGATGCAGTTTCCTGGCTTGAGCAAGACATGAATAATATGAGGTTATATAATGGTGAAGATGGAAATGTTCAGCCTCAACAAGAGAGTCATAGGCAAATGCTTGCTAAAGGTGCTTCCACTGTGGGCACTAACTTGCCTGACACTTCTAATCTTGCTGGTCCTCCCAGTGAGAACCATGGCATTTTCCCATGTGAATTTGGTCCCAATGAACCACCATTTCCATTCCCTATCATGTTCCCATTCTCCAATCTTCCTACTGAGAGCTTTGATGTTTTGGATGGTGATTTTGCTACCCATTGGATGAACATGCAACATGGAATGATTTGTCTGCTTGGACAATCACAGGGGCCTTTGCTCCCTACTCCCTCTTTTGTACCTCCAATGCATTTACAGTTACTGGAACAGCTTCCTTGGCATGTTCCTAGTACACTATTACCTTCAGCTAACTTGAACATCAAGGCTCATTGTTTTCCCCAGATCCTATGATGCCAATTGGACCTGTTTCTGGCCCCCATGTGGGAGTTAATCAACCTGGTGCTGGTGAGCTTCCCAGACAAAGAGCTGGGATTGGAACTTACATGCCAGATCCAGAAAGTTACAAGGTTAGTTAATATCTATATATATCACCTTTTTCAGCTCTGAATGTGCTGTTTATTGTGAATTTTTGCTGGCTATCAATGAAAGTCTAACTTGAAGGGTATAATAATGGAGAAATTTTTGGGTGGAAGGTTGTTAACTTAGTTATGTAAAATTAATTTTTGACATATATAGAGTGATGCAATAAAGATAAATGAAATTTTAACTGCATTTACAGAACACACGTCAAAACTTAATTTCTGTAGTTTAATTATTTATGCCTTTTGAATTCCAGAGGATTTTTCTTTGTTGTTGTTGTTTTATTATTTCAGGAGAAATTATAGGTAGCTTGTAAGATTTTGGTCTTCAAACATTTTATTGATGAGCATATGATATGCTTTTGATATTTAAATTTTCAGGTGAGGTTTAAATGTCACGCGAAAAAGCGTAACTTTCGTGCCAAAAATTGGAATTTCAATTACGAATATCAAAGGAGGAGAGATAGTGATGATGAAAGCGAAAGGAACCCGAATCCGTATTATTATTACTATAATTCACATGAAAGATTTGGCAACCGTGGTCAGTTTTGGAGGAAGCCGCCTCCTCGACAATGGATTGCAATTAACAGTGGTTCTTCCTCTTCAGGTGGGTCTCTTGATGCTTTCAACACTTAGGCTATGATTGAGAGTTTTATAGATGATCAAAGGGAATGACTAATAATGGAATAATGGAATGGAAGAGAAATGTGAGGAGAGTATAAGAGACTTGCCACTCTTATTTGGAAGTTGTTTTCATTCCCTCCTTGACCCTCCAATTTGAAGAGTAAAAAAGCTTAGTTTTAAGTGATAAGGAGAAACACATTGTCTCTTACTAATCATGCTACTCCCTCCCTAAAATTACTTTCAAACAGTGATCAATTAACTTTAGTCTTACCACTCTCTCTATTTTCATTCTCTCAATTATATCCTTAACAATCATTTTGTTGCTATCATATGCATAGTTCTATCATAAGGTGGAAAAGACTTTGATCAAGTTCCTTATATCTTTGAAAAGTGTCATTTGAACCTCTAAAAGTGGATGTTTTGTTGCGAGATTCACTCATCACCCTTGAATGTGATGGAAAAGTGAGATAGTGGAACCACCACCACATCCAAGAATGATATTGAGGCACCGATGTTCAAATAAGATTTCCGTATATATCTTTTACATCAAATTTTCAAATCCAAGAATGACAAATGGAAATTTATCTTGAGAGGAGTACATATTTTAACTTTTTTTTAATAATTTTATAAAATTCTATGAACTATAGGCAAGATTATGATGAGTAGCTTGAATTTGATTCTCTTGGACACTTCTCAGGTACACAGGAAGCATCAGAACAAGGAGAAGGATCACATATTGCTTCTGATGAGCCGGCAAAGTTGGAAAGAGATTCTGCAGATTCTTCACCCCGGCCCTCATCGCCCAATATCAATGGGTAATGCTTAATTTTCTTATCATTTTTTGCCACTACCGTGCTCATCTAATTAATGGTGGATAAAATGAAATTAATATGAAATTTCATTGATGCCAGCTATTTCTTGTTATAGTCTGTGCTGCATAGAAAATGATTGTATACTTAATTCAAGCTCATAAATTTAACAAATTTCGAGTATTTTGGTTTGATTTTTGGTAAGCTTTGTCATTGATGTGATTAATTCGGTATACTTTGTCAATGATGCTAAGCCCAATGTCTCTTGGGTTGATTCTATGCATGACAATAATATCCTTTTCCTAACGTCCAACGAGCTTTTGCATTGCCTCTTATGAGAAAACGAAAGGAAGTTAGCACTAAATAATACCATGTGTGCATAGCTTATGCCTAGCAATTATTGGTTAGGTTCATCGGACTGTTGATTGTGACATATTTATTGCTTATCATCAGCTATAGGCACATGATTTTATCTTGCTATCTTACCAGAATTTTGTGTGATCATAATATGATAATTTATTTGATACAACAGGGATGTTAAAGACTCGCAACCAATCAATGAAGAGGGATGCTGATTTCCTCTTGCTTGAACCAGTAACTCTTTTATTTATAAAGATAGTGCAGTAATATTGAGAAGACTCTTATATCCTCCCCATAGTTGTGCCTTTTAATAATGGCATGAAGGGGATTCAAACAATTCAGATGAAAGTAGTTTCTATCATCTTCATTTTAACACCTGAAGTGTCTCGGGATGCCTTATTAATGAGAAAATTACCATATAGAGTTTCTTCGTTAATTTAGTATATTCTTATGTCATGTGGTATCAGGTGAATTTCTTGTTTGCTATTATAAACTCATTCATATAAGATTCTGCTTTTATACTTCATTTAAGATGTTACTTAGTGTTGTCAAACTACAAATCTAGATGAGAAGTTTCTTTCATGGAACTATTTACAAGCTGGAAATATACAAGGTTATTTTACAAACCAACTAGTTCAAGGAAATTAGCAGTTACCCCCACAATTCTCCAAATCCATTGTGGGAAGCAACTATGTGGAGTGCAAAAATCCCCACTTTGATGACCCTATGCCTTAACCAAAACTCAAAGGCCTTCCTTAAGAGTTCCTCGCCCATTTAGCCAGCTGTGTCAAAAAGATTAGTACCTCTGATGGGTCACGCAGAGAGTACAAAGCACGAGTCTCTCTCGGAATTGAAGACACTATAATCGGATAGCCTTGCCCTAATGATCTACTCCGTATGACCTGCAGAAATTTTACAAAAAGCCTTGTTAAACTCGGTCATGGTTAAAGGTTGAAGCACTGCAAGCCCTCTTGCAAAAATTCGTTGACATCAGATACAAATCATTCATCATGCTTTAGCATTTTAGTACATGCAAGATACAGCTTATTTTTAACTTTGATTATGTGAGTTCATAACTTTTTTGAGTAGTGAATGATACATGATAAAACTTTCTTAGAGAGTTGGAAAAACCCATACCTTAAAAGCATCTTCATCAGTTCGATCATCACCGATGTACACTGGAAGTATATTGCCAGAACTGCTTAATCCTAATGTGTCGAGAAAATACTCTACAGCGTTACCTTTGTTCCATTCTATAGATGGCCTTATTTCCAAAACCTACAAATGATCAATGACCCTTCAGTACGGAAGAGTAAACAAATAGGATTGGTAGAGTTTTTAATAGGAAGAGTTATAGAATATAATGCAGATAGATGATCAGGGATACCTTTTTACCCTCAGTTAAGCGAAATTGCGGATTCTGTTCAAGAACAGACTTGACTTTATCTTCCAAAACACCATAATCCTGGATTAAACAAACCATTACATTTAACTATAGAGCTAAAAAAGGAAGCAATTGGAGAATAAATATAGCTTAATCAATATTGTTAATCAGTTAGGAAAAAAAGACATGTCAGTGAAGAATGATGAAAATAACAAAATTAGAAGAAATTACAGGTTACCTTTTCTTGAACCTGCCGGAAATGTACTGAGACGCAGAATCCGTTGTCCTCTATCCTTGCACCTTGTATCTCCTTTACTCCATTCTCTAATCTTCTTAGTATCTGTTTGATCAGCAACGATCAAACAATCAGTTTTCCTTGTTACATTTAAAGTATTTAAATATTTGACCACTCTGGTTTGCATCCCAATTATAGTTAACTTGAAGTGAATAAATGATTATGTTAAATTAGGAGAATTCTATTACAGCAAATCCATTATTTCAATTTGCAGTATATTGGACACAGAGTACATAACAAAATTATGCCCACAAGTGATGAAGAAAGGGAATGATTTAATTTTAATATGCAAATATTCCCTTGTAACATTTAGCAGATAATATAGAACAGTGAGTTAACCGGTCTAAATTTTTACTATATAAAAAGCATAATGCGCAAAACCAGAAAATAGCCCTATGTGATTTGCTGACCTCTCGAATTGCAGGCAAAAACTTCTTCGCGGGTTGAAAGGGAACTCCATTGCCCTGAAGAATTAAAATGATTTACATGATCCGAGCATGAGTGTTTGAAATTTAAGAAAATAGAAAGATATCAACTGGTCTAATTTCTAAGCCTCTTTGGTCATAACAAGAAACTAAGCTAGTGAAAGAATTTAGAAAAAGATCCCGTATTGATTATCTCTCGTAACAAAATTCACATACCCTTATAAATAAATTTTACACTTTATATATTGATATAAAATCTTGCATTTATGTGCCATCAATAAAAAATTTAGAAATGTTTTAACTTGAAATTCAATAGTTCTACTTATTTAATGTCTTTTTTATTTCCCGGTTTACACACTGTTCATATTAATTATAGCTATCTCCTTAAAACACATTCCAAAAAGGTTTCAACAATATACAAAAAGAGGCACTAAGTTACTCACTCTTGTGTTAAGGGCCACGTCGCAGTGCCTACCATTTGAAGATCCAACAGGCATTGATGGTGCCATAATGTCCATGCCATGGCTCCCAGCATAATATAAATTATTTAACTTCACGAAATCTTTCACCTAAACCAAAAAGTAAGGAGCGAAAAATAAAAAAGGTTAAAAAGGATGAACAATAATAAAATAAGAAATTAAACTTTCGTGACTCTAACTTATAGATCCGAACTAATTACCTTATCTCTGCTTCTTCCACTAATTATTGCTGTTGGAAAATAAGTCGCAACTTCATGCACTGCTGCACGCATCTGCCATTTATATTAAACACCGCATTCACTTAATTAAAAGTTATACACCGAAAATTACTATATCAAGGGAAAAGGCTTAAGCACACGTAATTGCACACGACTAAACGCGTATAATTTGTGTATTCAAGACTGTATATATACATATATATATATATATATATATATATATATATATATATATATATATATATATTAGGGTGGTTCAGGGTAGGGTCAATCAATTTATTTACCTCATCAGACATGAAAGCGCGATCAGGGTCATTTACAATGGGTGATAAGGTGCCATCGTAGTCTAAAAATACGACGATCCTCTTCCCTATGGCTGCTTTCATCAATCTATCAAATGAGTGCAACGCAGAAGGGTGCTTCACCTAATTAACCATGCAAATACAGATTACATATTAATTACATGAGAATGACTAATTAACAAGTAACTACACCGCTAAATTAACTAGTTATGCACGTCATCATCAACCTCTACAGTTCTATTAAATATGAAAATTTGTTCGGTTCTTGATATTGTGAACCCTATTTGTTTTGTAAATTTTATACAATCTTTATTTTTATATAATGAATGAGAGTCATTTTTGTATCTTGTTTGTGGGCCAGCACCATATCTTACTAAGACAAGTGGTAAGAAATATGTGGCATTTTTTTTTTTTCACTCCAACTTATGAGTTGTTTAGTCCACATCCTATGAAAGCACTAGCTTGTTTTGAAAATAAAATTGTAGCCCAATGTTGTGGGTTGATTGGTACTTGGCACTTACCATCCATGAATCATAGGCTGGGGAAAGGAATTGGTATTGGTGAGTGTTCGATCAGTCAAGTTCAGAACCCTTCGAATTATGGAGCGTTCTTGAGTATCGCTTGTGTCCTCCTTTGCTTTCAAAATAGGTTGCGTTATCCGTTTAGTGCTCTGTGACGTTTGAAATCCCATAACCTCTTGTAGCTTCGCTAGCTTTGTCTTTATAATCTACATGCCCCCAAAAAGTGAAAAAAAGGAAAGGATTTTGAATTAGTACTTTAGAAGTTGAGATTATCTTACTAACAATTAAAAATGATCACTAACAAGTAGAAGTAACCACTATACAAAGATATGGGAGAAGCATGTCTTGATTTATTTACCTTGAAAGTGACAAGGAGAATAAACATATAATTCATATTCAAATTGGAATCTCGAGCAGCAATTCCTTTCTTCTCCTTTCAGACAATGATTTCCTGAAAACGAATCAGAATCAACAGAGTTAACAGAAAATTTTCCAATTATTAATCAAATGTAAGAAATAAGTGACAAGTAACAAGAAAAAGATTCAATAATCAATATAATATGGCATTAGTTACGGCATAATCCGGTTATTATTATTATTATTGTTATAAACGCCAAAATAATGGAGCGTCTATCCAGCTACTCAGTTGGGCCTGCATTTGGACATGGGCTTCAAGCCTGACTGAAACGTGGTCGGCAGTGACCACAGAAGTCAAATAATTAAATGCTACCACTTTCGGACCGAAAACAAAAATCCCACCGCCACTTTGACCATAAAAAAATGCCACCACAAGTTGACCCTTCAGCCTAAATAACCATATGTGGGCCCCACTGTAAGAATCCAGTGAGGCTCACTAGGTCCAAAAGGGTTGTTGTAGAGTTAAAAATACCAAAAAGGTTGACCAATAAAATAGAACCCAAAAACTTGTCTCTTGCCCTTCTAGTTTTCTCCTCCATCCAACCCCACCCCCACCTTTTTTTTTTTTTTGTGAAACACGTAATTGCCTTAAGTAGAAAAATTGAAAGAAAAAAATTGCACTTTCTTTTTTCCTTCTTTCAGAAAAAATTTAATATGTATTGGATTGTTCCAAATGTAACTGTGGAAGCAGAATATTTCCTGACTTTTTGCAATGTGGGTCGTTTGCATTCATCTGATGAGACATGATCAAATTTACAAGCTAAATCAGTTTCCATAATTTGTTTCCGAAGCAAAGAATAAAAGGGTGCAATTATGCTTTAGTGACAGTAATGTAGTTGTCCACCAAAACAATGACAGTTCTTGCTCTCGTTGATGGGTTCCAATTAGTATAAATGCTCTTAAAATTGTGTTGGAAGGAAGAGAAATTGCATTTGTTTGCCACTACTATGTCCATCCAACAAAAAAGCCAAAATTAAAATATTTGGCACCATCAGAATAAAAAGTCGGTTGTTCTAGCGACATTAATATATAAAGGGATCATACATCAATCAACATCATGTACCAGCGGATTTTTTTTATATATATAGGATTTGGATGATATATTTATATTAATATGATGTTTTGAAAAAAATTAAATACTATTTTTTTTAGTATAACCTTAATAAAGATAATCTATCAAATTAGATTAGGATAAAATTAAAATTAATATAGAATCTACAAAAGAATTTAAATTTGACTACACATTCTGAATTTTCCCATAAAATAAAAATAACACAAAATTTGGTTTCACCTATAAATACTATATATAAGTAAATTTATCCGTTATCTCATATAAGTATAAATCATCTATTAAAAAATCATATATGAAATATTTTTCCTGTACTGGCTTGTTCAATAAGGCCTCATTTGAAGTGCTTCAAATAGTGTTGTCCAAGTCACTTTTGCTCATTAAGTTCAAGAACAATTTTAATACTCAAAAAAATGCTGTCTTGCCACTTTCAATAAATCCCAAGAAAAACCCATCACCTAACAAATGTTTTCTGTGGGCCAAGCAGTTAAAGAATGAAGTAGGTATACGATAACAACACGAAGGTCACTTTCCACACGGAAGATTTTTCTTCTGTTCCTTTTTAAACAGAAGTACTTGGAAACAATAAGAAAAACAGAAAGGCAATTACATTATTTGAAACATTAGATTTGACAACTTGTCTGGATACAAAGGCAAAGTTTGAAAGACTACTGTCGCAAAAGTAGGACATTAGTCGATTCTGACTCAGAATGAGAGTGACACAAGCTTAAAAAGATCGTAGAGTTCCAGCCTACATCAAAGGCGCAACTACTTGATATGTTGGTTAAGCCCTTTTGGCTCCACTTAACACCACTTTACCCCCAAGCACCCAAACTACCTTCCAACTGAATCAGTTTTTTTTTGTTTTTTAACATCTATTCCAATCCGAATCTAATAATAGCCACCCTGTAAGCTATACTAATTACTAACCTTGAAAACGGCCTCACCTGACACAGGAGTAGTATGACATGCTATCATTTAATTTGCTAGTGGTTTTCATCGTCATGAGATTAGTAGTGGCAGCAATAATAATTTCTTTTGGGTTCAAGCAATCTCTAGGAAAAGGACACATAATATGTTATGTTGGAAACAACATAACAGAGTTAAAGTAGTAAACCTTTTTCTTTTCCAATTTCTTTCTTTTTCAAATTAAAGAGGTATGTACATACTTCTACTTCTACAAAATTAATAGCCTAATATAAGCTACTGATTTCTCCACTCACAAGGGAGTGCTTCTCCTAGTTCAAATATATACTCAGGGTAATTACTATTGTTAAGTATTGAAACAAAGGGTACTAACTAAAGCCAGGGTGTGGTTATTCCAGTGATGAATATCATAATGTTACTCTCGTTATCAAAAAATAAAAAAAAAATTACAGAGCCATGATCCGGTCATGGCTAAAAAGATACTAGCTAGCTAATTAAACAACTCACTAAAGTAAGAAGACTATATAAACAGAATATTTATGAAGAACGCTAGCTGCCACAACTACACCAAATATATACGTGCCGACGTTCGAGGGCACATGCATAATATAGTGAAAAACAAATTGTTGAAGAAAAATATTCCTTATAGATCAACGCAGATCATAGGAGTGTAAAATGATTTCCATTGAAAGAATATATATGTTTTTACCTGCCATTCAATAAACAAATCTTTAGCTTTAATCATAATTGACAAGCGGGTTAAACATAAATTGGACATTGACTAATAAGTACCAGAAATATTATTTAAACAATAAATGTCACCAAGACAGGTTAGCTTTTATAATTCTACACACAAAAAAGGTTAGCCTTTATAATTAAATATGTGAAATTGAACCAAAGAACTGAAAATTAAGTATACAGGCTACATGTGATGAGTGAGTGTACTTTTAACATTTTCATTCAATGTCACGTTACACTATTTCCATACCCACTGAGTACTCTCATCTCCATCTCCATCTCCATCTCCATCTCCATCTCCTTTATTCCTTTATTTTATATCAGACACGACTTGTGCCCACAGATACCAGAATAAACAAGACATGCTGGTTAACCAAGCAGGCTGAACTAGGTTTTTTCCAACAAAAGAAAAGTGACAAATCAAGTAGGTGAACTTGTTCAGACAGAACAGACCACAAGTTCGTGAACAGCCTTTACAGAAAGGGGAAAAAAAAATTAATTTTCAAGTAGTGACAATGACAATTAAAATTTACTGCACTGATATTCAATTATTTTTTTTTTATTTATATAGCTTTTAAATAATAAATAAAAAATTTAACTTTTATAATTTATATAATAAAATGAGTATGTAAAAGACTTTTACACTTTTGATAGAATAGAAATTAAATTTAACAATTTAAAAAAAATCACAAACAAACAAAACAACAAAGGAGAAATGATGCATCAGACAAGTGCCACGGAACAAGAATACACGTGTATCCTATGGAACCAGAAACTTACTTGTACTTTTTATCAGTTGAAAAAGAGGGAAAGAAAAGCAAAAGGCAGTTGAAGGTATACGCCAAGTGAAAAAGGACTATTGACTTTGGAAGCCGAAAGCATCAAAACACAAATAAATAAATAAAAACTACTACAAGAAAAAGTAATGTATTGGATATTAGTTAATTAGACGGACAAAGAGAATTCACGTGTCAGTTATCGAAACGGTTGATGCAGAAGGCTTTTTGAAACAGAGAGAGTTGTAAAGTACACACGTGTAGACATGGATGGTTCATCAGGAAACAAGACATAGCTAGTAACGACAAACTGGCCAAGTCTAAAAAGAAAACTACTTGAGATTTATTTAAGCTGAAGAAAAAATTAATAAACACCGTTATAACTTATAACTAACTTAGCAAGTCGCCTAAGCAAGAATTAATAAGTGTTCAAATCAGGTTCGAACCTTTGACTAGCAATTATAAATCAATTAATTCTTTTGAAAAGACGGGGCTAATGTGAGAAGTATATGCATTTAAAATCACCCGAGAAGATTAATGCATAAAAAATTGCGCTAAAGATATACCCTATACCGTGAAACGAAAGTAAAAACTAAGGGACATTTGAAGAATATAATAAACAATTGATTGAAAGGACCAATCCATGTCCATGTTTTCAGTCAGAGGCAAATTGCTAATACGTAAGATCTTGTCAAGGAGGGTCCTCGCCTACTATTCTTAATTCTTAATTAATTAAAAATTAGGTGTTTAAGGAACCAACTATGGACCAATATCAAAAGTAACTATGGTAAGTATAATGAAAGTTACATGCAGGGAGTGAAGGTTGAAACGGCATATATGTGCCATATTTCACGGCCAATGATGAGTTGTCCTAGTTGCAATTAAGAAATTGTATTATTCTAAGAAGGGCACCAAAACTTTTGCCGTTGATTCAGGTGCTTTCTAAAGGTTTCAATCTATAATATAGAAGGGAGCAGTTCTGGTGGCTATTTAATATACAGCTTAGACGTACTTGCTCTGCCCTATTGGGTATAAACAAAGAAAATAAAAAGCCCTTCAATTTTTATAGGGTCTGAACTGAACTCATTCTAAATTTCTAATGGTGACACCCAACACTCAACAAGCTCTTGAAACCGACAGTAGCACCAGCACACAGAGTGAGAAAAAACCTGACAAGTCTTTTTCACTCAATTCGCATATAATAAGTACAAGGCAATCGGCAATTCTTTCGCTAATCTTAGATAGATAGAAGAGACAAAATAATAATAGTAGTAGTTGGGGGAAAAATAAAAACAAATACAAGTAAACGCAGGAAAAATAAATTTAATGGCAGAAAAACATATTATTAATTATCAGCTTTAATCAAGAGAAAGAGCACAGACAAAGGGAAATAAATGGGAGGGAGAGAGAAAACATAAATACTTATATTTACTTATTTTAATTTATTTATTAATTGATATATAAATTTTATAAATTATTATTATTTCTCACTTCTTTATATTTTTAATATAATAATTAATTTATTAATTAATAAAATAAAATATTTATTTTACTTTAATAACACTTAAAAATTTCTCTTGAGGAAAATTGAAGAAACTGTGACAAATTGACACGACATGGAAAAGTGCATGAAGAGAGGTGTGTGTCAGCAAAACAAAACAGAACAGAACATGATCCTTTTTTATTATTGATCCTGTTCATTTTCCAATCTATGACTAGCTTTAACCGTTTTCTAGGTACATGTCCTTTCAAGTAACCTCTATCCCTATTATACTCTCACCTCACACACACCTACGCTAGACACTACACTATGATGCTGGATCCTTCTATTTCAATACTACTGTTATGTAACCGAAACCGATTTGGGTCCAGATCACGGGCCATGGTCCCAACTCAACGACACGTGTACGGTCCAGAATCTAAATACACCCAAGACGGGGTTGCCAGCGGAGCCCACCAGGTAGAAAAAGCCCAAGAGCGCGTGGGCACCAACCCCTTAAGCCCATGGTCTGTTGACTCTTTCTCTGTGGAGAAGGGGCAGAGATAACAACACGCGCTCTGGTCACGGAGAGCTAGCGCGTTAGTTGGAAGGTCAGAGTAGAGGTTGGTTGTTTAGGAAAATTAGAAGAAAGGGAGAAAAACGAAAAAAACGAATTCCAACCGCTTTTCTCGTTTCTCGTAAACAACTTTTTCTCCTCTTCTTTTCCCATGAAACCGAAAAACCATTATTATTATTAATGAAAAAATGAAATACTAAAAAGGTGAAGAGAGAATAGAGAAAACATGTGAAGTTGAGATCAATAATAATAACAACAACGGGAGATGAGAGACGTGACTGAAAGGGAATCAATCAACCCCCCTAAATATATTTAAAAAGAGAAAGGAAAAAAAAATAATTAGAGGGGAAACCGATGAAGAGGTGGGAAAAAATGGGACTCAAGCTGATGGATATGATCTCACCGACAATCATTATTAATAATAAAGAAAAAAGGACAAAAAAATGGAATGGAATCTAAACTATATGTGAATGACATGCAAGGAAGTGAAATGAACGAATTCGGAAAATAATGACATTTGGGTAGCTGGAAATAGGACAATCACATTGTAATCCAAGCAAAGCAAAACGTCAAATATGATGATTGGTGAACAAATTAACATTTACATTTACACATCACAAAACAAGAGAGAATAACATATGAGGATGGATACAGAGACTTACCGAGATTATTTTTGAATGGTGAGGTGGAGTGGTTTTGTGGTGGTTGATGCCTGAGTTGCCAAACCAAATACCTGAGGCCTTGAGGCAGAGAGGACACAAAAGGAGGAAACGTATAGAAGGTATGCCAAAACCAAAGAGGCAAAGAGAGAGAACAGGAGGAAGGGGAGAGAGGAGAGAAGAGGAGGGGGGGGGGGTTCATTTATAGAAGCGAAGACAGGCAAGATGGTTTGGAAGATTTTGGGGTTTGGGTGAGTGCCAAGTGCCATTCCATTTAACTGCTATTTTGATTTTGAAGTTGAATGCGTTATTAAAAAAATAAAAAAAAATTTCTTTTAACTTTTGGGTCTCATTTCCATGTCCAATTACCAATATAGGCCTAGATTGTCTCTTTAGTGCAAATCGCATCTTTCTAAACAAAATCTGCGGTGGGTTTTGCCTTTTTTTCCCTTATTTTTGGATTTCGATGCTGCAGTTACTTTCTTCCTATATTCTACACCATGTATTTTCTTTTTGTTAACCATCTTTTAAAATACAAAATAATGGGACGCATCCATAAATTTCATGATGACTAGTTCCGTAGTTAATTACATTTCATTGGATTTGGCTTCTGTTTTTTGCTTCTAATCTGTCCCGCTCCAACTAACAATAACAAAAGACTTTGTTGTTTGAAATATTATTGCATCCCTTTTCTATTTGTCGTCTTTTAAAAGAGTTGTCTTTTTAAAAAAAACATGCTTTTATTTTTGCCTTTTAATAAAGTTATTTCGATTGATTTGTTATCTTTTTTAAAAAATAATTGTCAATTTTTATTGTATTACTATCTTTTAATATTTTAACTAAATGGCATGAGAGTAAGTATAAGTTTTCATTCTTAAAAGTGTTGTGCATTCAATAAATCAGTAATTCAAGCGAACACAGTTACATTTTCATATAACTGAAATTATTTAATAATTTAATAATTTTATTGAGTATTATGCATGTATTTTAGATAACATACAAAAAGAAACCAAACGAGTATATATATAGCAATTAATGCAGATAGATAAAAAGTTTATTTAAATTAAACACGAATGTAGCTTGTACGATCATACTGCAAAATATTTAAGTGAATATGAGAAAGTAAAGGTATTTACAGAGAGTGATATGTGGAATGTGCGCATCTCATGTGTGCGCATGCCTTATGCATTTTCATCTGAATTGAATTGTCCAAATAAGCATTTTCAATTATTCTTGATAATTAAAGTATCAATAAATATGTTATTAAAAAAATAATTTTAACATAAAGTGACTATTAAAATACTCATAAATTTTTATCAACAATTAACATATGTTAAAACTATATTTTTTAAGTATTTTTGATATGTAATTATTTATATAAAAATTTATGAATATGTTTAATAATTATTTTATATTGAAATTATATTTTCTAATAATATTTTTATTAATATTTTAATTATAGAGAGTCATGAGTCAATTTTTGTTGTAGTGATATCTTGTGTGTGTGAGTGCGCGTGCGTCTTATGCATTTTCACTTGTTGTGTATCCTGAGCGTGTGCTCACACATGTTTGCCTTGGGTTATACATGCGTGTTGTATGTGCGCGCCCGCATGCCTTATGCTCTTATAGGTTGTGTGCACTCACGGTCTTATACTCTCCGTATGTCGGGTGAGAATATATGTGCATATATGATGATGCTCTTCCATATGTTATGTATTTTATGTGTGTTCGCTCTTTGCATGTTATGTACCTTGTGTATTTTGTGTGTGCGTGTGATTTGAAAAAAAAAAACCTAAAATGTATATATGTCATGTATAGCAGCACATAATAGATTCAAAATCTAGACTTTGTTGTTAATGTGAATGTAACTGTGTTTAATATTATTATTTGTTTCTCATAATTATTTGAGATTAATTTTAATATACTATATTAATTAATAAATAAAATATAAGGCAAATAATTTTTCTTATTCTCAAATCGTGTGAAAAATTACTAACAAGGTGGAACCGATTTTGTACTACAACTATGTTAAAAGGTCAAAACTGTAGTTTTAGCTATTTAATCTCTTTTTTATTAGTATTATTTTTTATTGTCCAGTTTGTCGCTTTTGACCACTCGCATACAATTAAAAATGCGCATTGGTTATTTTAGCTATTTGTCTTTGTTTTTCACTTCTTTATCTTTTCTACTTATTAGAAAAACACCATAGTACCGTACGTTAATTTGCTTTGGAAATGATACATGGAGTTGGAATT
This sequence comes from Dalbergia oliveri, assembly GCA_030441495.1. Taxonomy (NCBI): domain Eukaryota; kingdom Viridiplantae; phylum Streptophyta; class Magnoliopsida; order Fabales; family Fabaceae; genus Dalbergia; species Dalbergia oliveri. The sequence continues at coordinate 9,310,621 of JAMLFY010000003.1, read as the reverse complement.
TAATCTTTCACAATATGTGCCGTGTAAGTTATATACTTAATAATAACAGCAAAAATCTTGCACGGAAGTCATATCAACCAATCTTAAAATAAAATAAAAGCATTAATATACACTAGCAACTTAACATGCATGGCATTGTTTGTTGAGTAATATTTTTTTATTGGTGTTAGTTTGTGAAAATAAAGAGATAAATATGAGAATAAATAAGAGAAGTGGTCTGGTTGAATTAGTAAAAAGAAAAGTGTAACTAAAAAATAAATCACCCATTATTGTTTGAAAATTGGACTCTAACTCTATAGGAGAGCAAAAGAAACATGTGTAGATATATGTTAAAAAAAGAGAGAGAATAATATAGTGTAGATGTAAAAAAAATTAAATTAAATGAGGAGACATTAAAATCCAATTATCAATCATAATTCCTTTTATTTAATGGTACAGATTATCAAATGCTAACCATTCGCTCGGTAAAGAAAATACGATCTAAGACATTAAATAATCACCAAGTTAACCAAAAAGAATATTAGAAAGGCAAGTATAGATCATTCAGACGCTGAAGCATATACGTCCCAAGCACGTTAATTAGAAGTCTAGACTTCTACCTACCTTAGATACATTAAGGAAAATTATATAATAAAAAAGGGGAAAAGAAAATAAAATTCCATGTGCTTACTTTTTCTGTTCTAATTATGAATCTGCTTAAAGTGTCAATGGAACTTTTGGCTTCTTCTGGCATTGCTTAAACATTAGTACACTGTACACATGCTTGATCTCTGACGACAGAAGGGAAAAGGAGGGTGGTCTGAGAATCATGCAGACTGCAGAGAATAGAGTCAACGGTTTCATTTAACAGTGGACATTTACCCAAACACCCCTACCTGGCTAGGTCTCTGGTTACGGCAACACAATTTATAAAAAATAAGGTAGTAAAATACACGTGCAATCTTTTTGTGGTGATAGAAATATAGGACAAGCGGTTTGATTTGAATTTTTAATTTTTAATTTTTTAATTTTTTAATTTTTTTTATATAATTTTAAAAACTGAAAATAAAAGATGAAAATTTAAAATTAAAACCAAAAGGCCCTAGTAATCAAGTAGGATCATGCATTGAGATTTTGTCCTGCAGTTGAGAGCAACCTTTATTGGCTCTCTCTTCAAATACGTTGAATTTGACCAATTAAGGAACTTCCATGAACCTTCCTCCACCATATTTATATTACGTGCATGGTCAATGTGTTCATATGCCTTTTGGCATAATAAATTCAACACTGAACACGCACCAAAAAAAAAAAAATTCAACACTGAACCTACCCGTGGGATTCACTGTCTCTTGTGGATGGATTTGAAAAAATGTGTATGAAGAAGAGACAGCGTGTAATATAATTCCTAAGGAGCAGTCCTCTTCATAAAGTTACGAAAGTAGTTTATTCTTTTTAATATAGAATAATAAAAATTAAAACAAAATAAGGACGGTCAATTATATAATACACCACGAGCATGCTTGGTGGCTTGTATTGGTCTTGAGTACAGTTATGACTCTCAGAGGAGAAACGGGGTCATAACTCAAATGATAAAAATCAGGCGCTTGAGATGTGAACAAAGCCTATGGGCTTTAACAGGCCCATTGTTGAACAAAATGATGTTAGTATTGAAACTTTTTTCAATGACCAAAAACAAAATTGACCCAAAAAAAAGATTGATGATTTAATCGTAAGACCAAAGAATAATTAATCTTGACAAAAGAAAAAGAAAAAGAATAATTACTCCTCTGCCACAAAAAAAGAGAATAATTAACCCTGAAAATTTAGCAATAAAAATTAAATTAAAAATGATTTTTGAAAATATATTTTCAAAATTCAAATGTACGTTTTAAAAAATACTAGTATTAAAAAAAAATAAATGAATAAATTAATTAAAAATTAGTAATTTAGTAACAAATGAAGTTTTCCTAATACAAGTAGTTTTTAGTATTCTCCTTTTATGTGAATAGTTGTTAGCATTAAAAAGACATCACCAAATCATTTTTAATAGTAAAACTTTTAGTTCTCGCTATCGAATTGATATCCTAACAAACCCTTAAGTGAGAAGGCGAACTACTCAATAAAAAAAAACGGCAGCACCCTTGCATGACACGAAAAACACAGCGATGAAATAGATTATCCATTTAGTCAACTATTTAAATATTTATTGTCCAACTCATAGTCATTTCTATTCATACATGAATACGTAACAGAAGTTTTTGTATCAATTGGCATTCCCTTCTCTCAATACACATCTCCGATCATACAAGAATATACGTATATTTTTAGGTACAAAAACCATGTGTGTACGTGTTTGATTAAAACGGGAGATATAATAAACAGTTAAAGTATAACTTTAAACAAGTAATTGCACAATCACATTTAAGTATCAAACCACAATTATCAAATGAATCAATCATATGAAAGAAAAACTCGTGCGTATAAACACAAGATAGAATAGAATAAATAGGCAATGAATGTCATATGTCCATGAACCGGAAATGAAAAGAACCGGGGCCAGGACAATATCAAATGCGAGAACGAACGAACGAACTAGTCTTGTAATGATTTTGCTTGCAAAATGACGAATGATAACTGCGTTCACCATTTGAGTATGGACATCGACAAGTCTACGAATAACAAGTCTTAAATTATACAACAAAAACCGAATAGCTGAGGATCACTTCGATCCAATTATAACACCAAAAAAAAAAAAAAAAGCACTATAAATTAAATAATTATCCGGGTCAGGCTCTCAAAATCAAGAGTCACGTAAGAGAGTGTATTTTCATCAACCTTCATTCATTTCAATTTATCAAAAGCCTAATGCATTGCAGCAGCATCAGTAACACCAACCTTTCTATACTGTCTGTCCTCTTGCCATCTGTCACCCTTTTTCTTCTGTTCGCCATCCTCGATTAACATTTCTGCTCTACGAGTTGGTTTTGAAGCATTCATTCTATCTCTCCCATCCCAAATGCATGTTTTTCTGGTAAACTGGGGCACGGGTCTTCCTCAGGTTTTCTTCTAAGCATTATCTGATGCTTCCTTAGCTTCTGTGATTATCTGAAGGAGGTCTAAAGGAGTAGCGGCCGGATCCAACTCTCGACAACCCTTTGGGGCATTGTCGGCCTCTTGGCCAGTAAGCAAGTAATTAGGAACCTGATGAGAGAATCGGAACAGGTCCTCTTTTGGAATCCTCTTTGCCTGATCAATGTCAGGGTGCCTTTGAAATACAGTCCTGAAACCAGCAACCTTAACAAGCGGGGTAACTACCACACCCTGCGCCTCAGTGAAATCTTCGAGCACCTCTACCATATCATACTTGTGTATCACTTCATCTGGAGTATGTTCATTCCAATCAGCAGACCAGTTTCTATAAAGCGCCCAGACTTCCCCTTCCCGGGAAAGATGCGAACAACTCCTCTGGTGCCCTTAGTCCACTTAACTGGGTGTGAAAATGAATTCAGTGATTCAGTTATTTCATGCTTGCCAGTTCTGAAGTCCCCACAAGTTTTATAGAAACCGGAACCTATCCAATCCATGGGGCCCAATTCACTGTTGCTTCGAGAGTTGAGCCAGCTTATACGCATTCTAAATGGGTTAATGGAGATCACCTTGTGAATTCTAGCATAATATCGAGGCATTCCATCATCATCATCATAAGCAGCCCACACCTGGTCATCCTCAAAAGAATTTTCAGCTCTATCCAAGTCAAAATTGTGAAAATCAGGGTCTGGAACATTGATTGTTACATAGATGTTCTTCTTAACTGTATCATCAGATGTGACTTGGAAAGAATCAATGTCCATATGCCTGTTACCATTAACCCGGGCATCCCCACGCTTCTCTGAACTAATTATTTGGTCATTAAATGCGCTTTTCTGTCTCTTATTCTCTCTGTCCTTGTTGGCAATCTTAGCTTCGGCCATTGACCTCCATTCTTGAAGTTTCTTACGAATTTCATTCCGTGACTTATCCATCAACATGTTTCTTAATTCAAACATTGACAACTCTCTCGTGCTGTAATGCTTGCCAGCAATACCTGAAAAACCATAATTCCTTTCTGTTTCCAAGTTGGCCTTTCCTGATTCAACACCCAAACCAGCTGCCCCATGACCTGTGGCCATATGATTTGCCATGTATCCTTGATAACCATTAATGCGAAAATCATCTGTCTTCCTCTTCTTCATAGATTTATCCACTTTATAATAAGAACCATCAGTCCTCTTCGACATTTGACTCCTTTCCCATTCAGCAATTGATGGTGCCCCCTCTCTCCTCACTTTCTCACTTGCCTGCTGCACAACACTTGCAGCTTGAGCAGCAACAGATGAGGATCCATCTCTGCCACCATAACCAGCCATTCTGGAGTCAGAACCCCACTGATAGTTTGCGTTATTATTTCCACCATGATGTCGAGAATTCTGATGCTGTTGATGAGAAGACCAATTTGGTGACTTAAAAACATTGGGAGGCGGACCCCTCTCCACAGCCACAAAAGCTTCATTACAGTTGGGACATAAAAGTGTATGATTCAAATAAATCCTCAGATATTCGTAATGTGTCCTGCACCGGTTACAGATAGTCCAAAAGGTTTCAGCCCTTTTGTGTTTAGGAGGAACTGAAGTTGAAGATGCCCGAGCACTATTATTTCCAGCCCTATTATAAAAACCATTTGAAGTGGGTGCATCTGATTGAGATCCGGCATGGCTGGGAGAATTATGTTGAAAACCTTTCGAACTCCTCTTCTGGTTATATTCTAGTCTCTTGGTCTTGTCTGATAGCAAACTCCAAGCCTCTGAAACCAGCTTAAATGCCCCCTCTGCACCTAAACACTTGTTTTTGTCAGGGTGAAGATTGAGAGCGAGCTTCCTGTACTGCTTTCTTACTGTCTCTTCGTCAGCAAAGGGGCTCACTCCAAGTATACCATACCAATCCATTTCTCCACTAATTTTATTCTCAGCAGAGATATAAATATCAAGAGTTGTCAAAAACTGGGAAAGATCCTCCAATGCAGGATACAGATTCAGAGCCTTGATAGCAAACTTCTTTGCACCAACATATTCCCTTTCAGAAAATTTCCTCTCTGCTATTTCTTTGGCCCTAATTGCCTCATCCCTGTTGCACTCCATCATTTTGCAATCGTCTCAACTCTTGATATGTTGCTTCCTCACCTACCTAAAGGACAGAGAATCAAACCAGGAGCACCAGATTCTATAACACACCACTTTTGCTTGATAAAACCCTTCAGTTTTGCACCTGATCCAAAAGAGAGAGAAACTGAGGCATGCCACTTAAGTTCTTAAAATTTAGGAGTGTGGAGCAACAGTTATAAGTAAACAGCATTTCAAAGTATGCATCGCATACAGATATTCAAAAGTAGCTATGACAAAAGTTGTGGTACTCAAAACTTTGCGAAGAATACTTATTTTTAATAATTAAAGTTGGGATCACTTGCATAGCGAAATATCATTGGAAACGTCAACAGTCAATAACATGAAACAACATTCGTTACGTGTGTCAGCAAGAGGTAAGATAATACTTTAAGTGACATTGTCATCTAGGGAGAAAAAGAGGAAAGAGTATATAGTTAGTCATCATATATTCAAATGAAAAAAAGAGGAGAAACAATCAGTCACATTGTCCACATGCAGCATTAAACCCTACTGTTCATAGATATGGACATGATAACTTATGAGGCCTTGTGATTAGTTAAGATTACAAAGCCATCTAATGGAAACAAGATGTGCAGGAGTAACATTGTCGATATTGGAACAGGCAATCCTGAACCCTTAATTTTGGAACTTATACAACTTGGACTTGACTCGTAAAGTTAAAAGGTCTCATCATGAGTGAACGTCAATGACATATTGCCTTCAAATAAACTCCCCTTGAGAGCAGCACAATAAGGTGTGACCAATACAATATCTTTCTTGCAATAAATATTGCAGATATCATATCATTGGACATTAGGCTAGTTATGAAGTAACTTCTAACTTACCATCTTCTAGAATAAGGCCGATAGTTAAGCTTCCTATCTAACGCATAATTGTTCTGAAACGGAACTCTTTATATGGCATGTTCCATAGGACAATGTTTGGTAGTGTTTTCACTTTTCTCTCGGTTACCTTTTCAATATATAGCACTAAGACAATCCACATATACAAGAATATCCTACTCATAGACTATCCGTGAATACGTAACAGAACCCATCCACGTATCAACAATAAATTTCCAAGATTTCCTACCCATTCAAACTCAGTTGCTTACCAAAACTGAAGGCCAGGCCAAGTTTAACGGACTTACAAGTATGTTTTAGATAATAATAATAGTCTGAATTCTTCCTTATTAAAGGAGAAGGAGAAGTGCAGGTGGGGGAAACACAGATCTGCAATAAAATGAACTGCACAGTGCCACAAATCATATAAACTATTACTTGTTAACCCAACCAAGATGCAAACAGTACCATGTTCTCCCATCCGATAACCCCTAGAACAAGTTAAATGCCTTTCAACAAACAATTCATCATTTGTAAACCAAAACTCAATGCAATAATCAATTGCCTTCTCTTTTCCCCTTTTAAGGACAGTACATTAATAAGCAACACTCTATCTATTCCATGGCTTCTGCAGCTAGCTAGCACCAACCGATCACAAATCCAAAACACAAAACATAACAGTAATAACAATATAATTAAAAACAAAAAAAAAACAAAACCATACAAATTGAACCATCTATTCCAAACCAAAACCCACAAACAGGCGAATCAACATGCGAAATTCGAAATACCCAAAATGTCCTACCACTAAACACTTAGCATCCGAAAGCTCAATAATCAAGAAATGAACATTAGAAGCAAAAACAGATAAAATGAAAAAGGATTGTTCAGGTTCGAAAATCAACCTCTCTTTTATATTTTCCAGACACTGAATTCAAGTCAAAAGAGAATCCCGCCACGGATCTACAGGGCGCGCATTTCAAAATCACAGGCAACGGTCGAAACAACCAATTCACGAATCCCGCAAATTGAGCTTCCACCTTGTTCAGCTCGGAAACCCTAGAACCCCCGAATCTGGCGAACAAACTCAACACACAGCAAAGGCGTGATCTTTTGTTCGGTGCAGGGAAGAAGAAGATGAGAAAGTGAAGAATTGAGTGGGAATTACCTAATAGGATGGAAAAGGGGGTTTGACGTTTGAGGAATTTGAATCTGAGAAGACGGTCACCATGTACAGTGACCCATCTGTCAAAAGCCCTCAGAAAACCGTGGAGAATCTAATTTGCCCCAAATTACTAGTGAAAATAGGGAACCCCCAGTGTTGTGTTGTGCTCGTTAATTTTTTTTTTCCTAATTTTTTTTTCTCTCTTTAATTCTTAACCCAAATACACCTTTTTATAATGGATTGGGACCCAAAGAACCTTAACTAGGGTTAGTTTTTAACCCATGGTCTTTAGGTTGGGTTTCCCAGCATATACTTAAAGATTTTTAAATTTATTTTTTATTTTCCCTTAATTTTTGTCCAACTACCATGTTCCCCCATAAATTATCTCCTTTTTGATAAAACTAAAACACATATATGTCTCCTTTATAAGATTTTTCTAGTTAGTAAAATAAGAATATCCTTAAATATCAAGTCACAGGATTCAATACGAATTAATTTATATAGTAAGTAATCCCAACCTCTCAAAAGATAGACACAAATTCAAATTGTAAGAAGATAATCAATGAGGTGTTGGTCCAAATAGAATGAACTGGTCTTAATTGTGAGATCTAGAATTGATTCATATGTATAAAAAATATATATTACGAAGGGCTTAAATGTCTTATTGATCCTTGATAGATAAACACTATTGGAAGAGTGCCTGAATAGGTTTAATCATATCTGAAAGATTAGTTTCTATCTGTTGAGTGAAGAGATATTCTAGGATGAAAAAAAAATTGTAAGAAGATAATTATTGTGATGAGATCATATAAAGTTTACCCAATATTTACCATGTAATTCAATTTAAGGTGAGCTTTCTTTTTTTGTCTAAGAGCAAAAATTTGCTCGCTTGTAGTAAGAGATCAGTGATAAAATCCAATTTTTCTATCTTAAAAATTACTCAGTTGTTCAATGTTAGAGCTGGTGATTATATAAAATCTTTCTCAAAGTGACAATTTTTTAACTATGAAAAATGTCTCCAAATATTATATTAAAAAAAAGAATTTGAATCCAAATAAAAGTAATTATTTTCGATTGAGCAATGTGATTAGAAAGATTAATAGAATTCTCTTATCCAGCATTTTCCTTTAATCATTTCATAAAATGAGTACCAACTATAAAGTAAAGTATTTATCATTGATAAATGTACAAACAACCAAGAGTCCTGAAGGGTTCTTTCTCTTAGAGCGGGAATGTTGTTCTCTTCTTTGGCAAAGGTATTCCAATGAAGCCACGAACTTCTCACTTGGTATTCTCTCTGTCCATAAGTTTGTTATAAGATCCATGTAAAGGGCAAAGTTTTGTCTAGGTCCCAATAACTTTTGTGTTGGTGGCTTAGTTCCAGACGAGGCTGGTGCTTTTCTGTTGGGAATTTGATATGTCAACCATTGAATGATTTGCCGCATGCAAAAGGTATATAAATAACATATCCAATTGCATTAACAGTTGTTCAAGTTTCTTCGGTGGCATAGCCCTCACCTATTGCATGTGATAGTGCAACAAGTAATGTTCAGTTGTAGCCTACTTTTGAATGTGCTAACCACTAAGATCGCCTTGCAAAATACTCCAAAAGCCGCAACAAATTTCTTTAGGGTCTCATTCAAATGGTAAATTATAGATGCAAGGCCATTCTGTTAAAAACTGTGTCTTCGGCTAAATTCGAATTCAATATATTGAATAGAAATTGAACACTAGAATTATAGTAGTGACATGACACATTCAAATAATTATACTGTCACAAAATGAAACATAAATAGGGCTACAAGTGTGAAGTAATGCCGCAAAACATCATGAAATCATGATAGCGGTGGAAGCTTCCAAGAACTAAAAACCACAGAACTTCATATGAAGAACGGGTTATCAATCTACACGAGGCAAGTGCAACATGTTCACTTTGTTATATGACGTGCCTTGCAATCCAATGCTAACATCTGTTTAATTATCTTCAACACCAAAAGGGGTCTCCGATAGCAAATTACATGTAGTTTCCCAAAGCTTAAATGCTAATTTGGAGTTTTTAGAAAGTGCTGAAGGGTCGATAGTCCTACCTTTTCCCCAAAAAAGTAAGCTCCTGATGTTCCCTGAAATCAATATTAAGCTTGACTATATTGCATACATGACTATAACAAATGATCAAATGCACCACCTGAAAATGTCATATGCATGCAGGTAGGTGTACGTATACGAGTGAAACAATTGTAGTTGCATTGTTGATGAACATAACAAATCCATTTAACATAATTAAAGGCTCTAGTCAAGGCTAAATCACAATAGGCATGAGAGCTTGGAATAAGCATTTGCATAAACAATGCCATCAACATCACAAGAAATACCAAAGATTGAGTTCAAAACAATGGTGAGATTGAAGATGTAGTCTACACTGCAAGGTCCAGGTGAAGTAAATGATAAACGCAAACCCCATAAGTTAAGGACGGTTTTGGGGGATTGGAAGAAGCCCTACTATTATTCTATGTAATCTATAAGATAAATGGAGGAGATAAGAGGATGCTAAAGGGTATATCTTGCAGTAGGAAGTCAAATGAATGTAAGAAATGGAGCATTCATCACAAAACAATGAACATCACAAAATCAATGGTCAATTATTGGCAGCTGGAAAAAAATTGGTAAACATTTTAGCAAGACTGGAAATGGTATAGGCAGCAAATAAAAGTAACCTGTTACATAGGACAGTATTGCTAATGAGGAATCATTTGTTGTTCAGATTCAAATCAAGTTATATAAGAAAAAAGCTTAATGGTTTACTGTTTTAGTCATACACCAGAAGATATTCTTGTAGTATAAAATAACACAACAAAAAGAGAAATATTTCATATCTTTTTTTTTTTTTTTTGTGAACCAACATATTAATTTCTTACATTGTGAGAAATTTTCTTTCATAAGAGGGGGTTACATTGGATGAAAATTGAAAGAAACCAATTTTATTTGAAAGAAAGCACCAATAAAAGAGTACTTACTGGTTCAGGCGGAGCAAGGGCAGCATCAATTATAGAGTTCATCCCACATTCAGGAGATTGCAATAGGCCTAGATGCTTCAATACAAAGCATGCCAAACAAGATAGGATGGGAGGAACTTCTCGCATGATGTTTGTCTGTACAACTCCAGGGTCTGCAGCACTAATGTCAACAATAAATATACTAAATGTTAAAGTGAAACCCATGATTGACAAGAATAAAGCTTAAATACAAGGTTTAATAAATAAAAATTCATAATTTTAATTCATGAAGACCAGACAAATGATAGAAGAAAAACACAACATAAAACTTGGGAACACTATTTTATAAAGTTAATTAGTCAGCATATACAAAAATTTTCAAGCTATATAAGATTCAAATAGTACTTGGATACAAGATAGCAAAAGGAAATAAAAGTAAGTGGATTTGTAATTACATACGTGACAAAGATCTGATTAGATTTATTCATCAAGTGAAGTTGTCGGCGAAGCTCAAAGGTGAAGAGGAGTAGACATACTTCAACAAAAACATATGCTAGTTAGGAATTAGGACAAAAGACATAAAATAATCTGTATAAACTCATCCGATATTTACAGCTTACATTTAGAATACTCATAAATGTATGCATACGGATATTGTTTTGAACTCAAAAACCTTTTCCCGGACACAGTTCTCTCATCAACCTGCATATCAGAAACTGAAGAAAAGAGCCTGAGTAGGTTCTATAGGAGAAGTGTTGTTGTACAAGCAGTGCAACGAATAATCTAATTGAGGAGAGTCAAACTCATACAGATGGATCCCCAAAACGAAAGCCATAAACCAAGAAGAAGGAACTATAATCCATACCAATTCGATGAGTAAAGGATGTTACATTCACAATTCTAGAAGATACAGGGCTGCTTTCAAGAAGTGGTAACAAAAGCTTTGTCAATGCAAATGCACCAATGTAATTTGTACCGATCATCCTGGGAGAAATAGTGAAAAACATCAGTTGATTTAAATTTTACTACTTATTGCAAAACTAAGATGCCAGACAAATGTGGAGTGAAAAAGTACAAAACAACTACATAATCGGATCAAAGACATCTACAAAATAAATTCATTTTGCAACAAACACTTCCAATTGTCTTTATCAGTTTTGAGTTGCATAAAGTTCATGGTGATAATGCAGAGCAACATTGTATCCAGAGTTTTGACATTTGAAACTACTTATAATCATATCCTTTCGCTTAAACACCTTGTTAACAGTCTGAAAATAATATAAAGCTAATATTCTTTAATAAAACCAGGGAAGGTTAGGGAAAAAAGTGTTTATTACTGATCATATCCGTCAACTGTGGCTCTAGGTGAGATTGCAAGTATTCCAGCACAGTTTATCAGCAGTTGTACTGAGCAGTGCAATTCAGAATCCAGAAGCCACTGCCGGAGGGACTTTCTGAACTTTACGATTGACTCAACCGATGACATGTCTACCTCAAAGCCTTTGAGGCGGGCATCTTTGTTCTGGCCTTTGATCTTTCTTTCGGCCTATGGAACAATGGGAACACCAATAAGAGGTTAATGAAGTATGAAGTTGGCATGCATTCATTACCATGATCTCAATAATTAATTAATGTACAAATTAAAGTACCTCCAACAACAACTGCTGTGACCTTCCAACTGCATTCACAACTAGAATCTTAGGCACGCATTGCATAGACTAGAAATATAAGTTATTTGGTTAGCCACAATGCAAACTACCTCTACCATGATCCCCACCCCACCCAAAAAAATATAAGGGATAGTTAATCTATGGGGTGTGCTTGGCTGAGGGTGGTAAAAATGGAAGCCGTCCATGAAAATATACCCCGCATTTTTACCCCCAACCAAACACACCCCTAGAGTTAAAAGACATCACATCAAGACAACCAATTACCAATCACAACAACATATCCTTCTTTGTAAAGGGCGCGAGCAACAGCAAATCCCAGGCCAGATGTTGCCTATATACCAATAAAAAGAACCCCAAATCATACATTGAAATCCCCATAAATAAAAAACAGAATTTGCATCTTTCTAAGAAAAAATACCCAAAAAAAAATGTCATGGCAGAATTCAGATTCAAAACAAAATTAAAGAAGAAAAAAACTTACCCCCGTGACGACAGAAACGGGTCCTTTAGGGGTTACTAAAGGTGCACACCTAGGATAGGATATGAGTTTCTTAGAAAAAAATGAAGCTTTCCACAGCTGGAAGTGAGAATTGATAATAGAAAAGCTCCACAGCAACCCCATCCTCCAGAATTGTATTGAGGAAACGAAATTGAGAGCACTAAACAACCCCTTTGTCCACGAAACGATTGCCATGGCCGTTGTTGTGATTCGTTAAGGGGAAAAGAATGTGCGTTATTTTAGCTTCAAAAACTGTTAGCAGTTAAGAGGGAAGAGGGAGAAGAAAAACAAGAAAGACGTGACACTTGGCTTGCAAAGAGTGTCGGGTGAAGAGTGAAGTTGAGGTTTTCTTGTCGCATGAAATCGTTTCTTGGCTGAGTGCAATAGGTTTTTTGGTTTTTTATTTTTTATTTATTCAATGATAATAAAAGGTCTATTTTATCCCACATTTTGCATCAAAATTTCATTTTGTTGCCGGTGCAATGCACTGTGGCAGCTGCCTGGAGTGGACTAAGGAACAGAAGCAAAGAAGATTAACAAATACTACTAATTAGAGCACCTCGTTAAAAAAGGCAAAAGCAGGAGGATCTGATACTTTAGTAATTAATTCATTATTATTTCATTTTATCAACGTACTCGTTCACTTTAGAGAACCTAAATCTATGTATTATCTTTCTAAGTTAACTTAATTAATGTCAATAGCGAGATTTATTATTTTCTACATCTAACAGTATTTAAATGGAAGAACATTGAAATGTCACTTTTTAGAGGGAGCATTTTAAAAACTTCCTTGGATAGATAGATCAGATGGTTCATTTCCTGGTTTTGCTGCTATTCCGTTGAAAATGTCAACACTCCTTATTTCAAAATGCAAACAGAATATTGATTTAATTTTTATACATTCATATTTACACACTGATATTTTTATATTTATGCTACTTTGAATTAAGTTTATATTAGCATTTTTTTTGATTAAAAATGATAGGGCACAAAATAAAATAAACACGTATAAGGACGGAAGTATTTTCGCTATTCATCTTTCATGGAAGCAGGGTAGGAAATAATCCCTCTTGGGCTTGGAGAAGTCTACTCGAAGGAAGGAAGGTGCTAGAAAAGGGATTAAATGGAGAGTAGGGTCAGGTGAAAGGATCAGAATCTGTCAAGATCCATGGCTGGGCCAATCTTACCCCTTCAAAATTCAGCAAAATGATTGTTACAATCATGATTTGATCTTGGTGAGACATCTTCTGAATGAAAAACAGCAATGGAATGAAAGCTTGATCAAAGCAAGGATGTTGCAAAAGCAATAATGCAAACTCATATTGAGCAGCAAGCAGAGATTGGGTGATGTGGAAGATGGAGAAAAATGGCCATTGTTCTTGCTTTAGGCATACCCTTGCATTTCAGTTTTATCACTTGCCCTCAGAATTGCATCAGAAATTTTCAAATAAAGAGCTCTGAACTCAATCTGGTCCAGCAAATGCCCTTCAAAGATCAAAGTTCTTATTTGGAAATTAACACATGATGGTGTTCCAGGAAGACAAAAATTGAAAAACAGAATTCCTAGTGTTGATGGAGCATGCCCGAGATGTGGTTCAATGGAGGAGTCAATCTATCATTGTTTTATATCTTGTACTCAAATCGATACAGGTGTGGAGAAGGTTTCTTCAAGCAAGAATGGATCCTTCAAAATGAGCCTTTCTGGAATGGTGGTTGGACATGATCAAAGACCCGAGAACACAGCAAAATCACAAGGAAAAAATCTCTCTACTATGTTACATGATTTGGAGGATATGGTTGGCAAGGAACACAAAGGTTTTTGAAGACAAAAACATTTCTCCCAAGAGATTGCCTTTAATGCCAATAACCTTTCTGAAGAATTTCTTCGACTCAATGCAAAGGTTTCTGTGTTTCCCGCTTAGAAGTTGTAGTTAGCTTCCATGCTTTTTTCATTGGAAGAATTGGGATATCCCACTGATGTTTTCGTTGTCCAAGATTGGACCCTTTTGTAATTCATTGATTATAAATGGAAATTATCTATCTTCGGTAAAAAAAAAAAAAAAATTCGCTCATGTGTGCGGTGTGGAGAAAGAGAGTGTTGAGCATGCCCTTCGTTCCGTTCCCCCGGACTAAACCACTCTCCCAGCTTCAGCGTCTGCGAACTAGAGGATTAAACCCGCTCATGTGGCTGCAAGAAAAATTTTAAGAAATTAGCAAGCTTGGGGGTTTTAAGTCATTTCACCTCGCTCTCCTGGCTGGTGCAACAACGCATCATTCGCGTTGTGCTTGAAGGCATTGCTTTTTTGAAGAGTGGTTCCTCGTTATGCCGAAGCAAACAAGGTTGCTGACTTCGTGGCAAAAAATGATGAGTTGTTTGTTTAGGAAGGATAGACCTCCTTAGTCTTGGGCTACCCCAACTAGTGGGCCTCTTGCTTTTGCATCTGTTTTCTCCCACGATGTGTTGGGCGTTTTAATGAAAACTTTTTCTCGACCAAAAACATAAAAAGAAAAGAAAAATCTCATCAATTTTTAACTTCTCTCACCAACATTGTTTCTTACAAAAAAAGTAATTAAATGAGTTTCACCTTTATAATTAATCAATCTGCCTCATGTTACATAACAACGGACCGAAGTTTAAAACTCATGGTTGATGTTCACCTCCTTGGATGGGCCATCAGAATGCATGAGGATTAGTCCATTTATCCAATAGATATCTTGAAAAGACCAAAAAATTTGTAGCAAGTTAAATCAATTAGAATTTAATATATTTTCAATATTGGTAATATAACAAAAATAAGAATAATATATAAGTAAAATCTTCTTAATTGTGATCTAGGGTTGGTAAAATAGGTTGAACTCGACGATTTGGCTACTAACCCATCACTTTTTGATTGGGTGTGTTGGATTTTTTAACCCATCAAACTTTTCAATCCACTCTATTTTATAACCAACCTGCGATAGGTTTGGGTGAGTTGGCAAAAATAACTAAAAACAAACCAAAATTGGGTCGGCTCACCAACCTACTATTTTTTTATGGAGCGGTTTGATACTTTCAACTCAAATAATAAAAATGGGTCAACCTACTCCTATCCCATTTTATAGTCAATCCGCAATCCATCCCTGCATGTTTGCCACCTCTATTTGAATCTCCTTATATAACTAGTAAAATTAGTTTAAATGATCACTTTTGAGTTTTACCTTTTTTAACTTAAGGAGATATTTTAATATATTCATTACTTTTATTTTAACCCAGTATATTCTTATAAGTATTATTATGTAAATATTATTTCTATATTATATGGTTATGGTGACACAGGAAAACTTTTTGTGGAAGACATTATCTGCCTTAATTAGATCAAAAGGTGACGTTATTTTAAATGTAGCTTCAAGTGGAATTGCCTCCTTGCTATTACCAAATGGAAGAACTGCTCATTCAAGATTCAAGATTCCTCTGAATATCAATGAAGACTCATCATGTAGTATCAAGCAAGGCAGTGCTCATGCACGATTGCTATGCAAAGCAAAGTTGATTATTTGGGATGAAGCCCCAATGTTGGGTAAGTAATGTTATGAAGCACTTGATAAATGTTTGAAAGATATTCTTAGATTTTCATCTTCATATAATCCCAATTTGCCTTTTGCTGGAAAAGTAGTGGTTTTGGGTGGTGATTCTAGGCAAATTCTACCAGTTATTGCTAGAGGTTCAAGAGAAGATATTATTCAAGCATCAATCAATTCTTCTTATCTTTGGTGTCATTGCAAGGTTCTCAAACTTTCTAAAAATATGAGGTTGACAGTTGCTACTAATGGTTCTGAAAATGAAGAAACAAACAAGTTTAACAATTGGTTGTTGGAAATAAGAGATGGCCTTGCTGGAGATTCAAATGAAAGTGAATCAGAAGTTGAAATTCTAGGTGATATTCTCATACAAAATACTACTACTAGGTTTAATGACTTGATAGATTTCGTATGCCCAAACATTGTGTCTAATCTAACAAATGTTGAGTTTTTTAAAGAAAGGACAATTTAGCTCCTACATTAGAGATTGTCCCAAATGTTAATAACTACATAATGTCTAGGGTTCTTGGAGAAGAAAGGATTTATTTGAATTCTGATTTAGTTTGTGTAGAAGAAAGAAATATGGAATCGGAGTTAGATGCTTTTTCTCCAAAGATATTGAACGGAATAAATTGTTCTGAATTACCTCCTCATAAATTGATCTTGAAAGAAGGTGTTCCAATTATGTTATTGAGAAATATTGATCAGTCAAATGAATTGTGTAATGGGACTAGGCTACAAGTAGAAGACTTGGGAATCATGTAATTGAATGTTTGACTCTAACTGGGAATAAAGTTGGTGATGTTGTTTTGATTCCAAGAATGAACATGATCCCAAATAATGATGCACTTCCCATCAAGTTCCAAAGGAGACAATTTTCAATAATTGTTTCCTTTGCTATGACAATAAACAAGTCTCAAGGCCAAACATTGTCTATAGCTAGGATATATCTTCCAAGGCCTGCATTTTCTCATAGACAATTATATGTTGCTTTTTCAAGGGTAAAGACAAGACAAGGGTTGAGAATTTTAATAGAAAACCCTAAAGGCATAAGTGAAAATTGCACTATGAATGTTGTCTATAGAGAAATTTTTGAAAATATTACTTTATATGGTAAGCGTTACTCATAAAAGCATTTACATATATTGTGACCTTATACATGCTTTGTTAATTCAATATGTTTTCTCAATTTTATATTCATTCAATGTTAATTAACATTTTTCTTCTTTTTTATAGATCATTCAAGTGCAATGGGAGCTTCTTAATTTTCATTTGTCATGTTGCCATCATATTTTCTTCATTACCCTTTTATTTTGTGCTCGTTCATATTTCTATCTAAAGTTACATTCATTCTGGAGAAAGAACTTTGTTTAGCGTACGTTATCCACAATTTAAATCACAATTGCAATATCATACACTATTCAATTACATGTTTATTTAATATTATCATTTTTCATATCATTGAAATCATATCTATTATTATGCATAATATGTAGTTATCATTCTCGTGCATCGCACGGGCCACTACACTAGTTTTATATTTATGCTACTTTGAATTAAGTTTATATTAGTATTTTTTTTATTAAAAATGATAGGGCACAAAATAAAATAAACAAGTATAAGGAAGGAAGTATTTTTGCTATTCATCTTTCATGGAAGAGGGTCAGGAATAATCTCTTGGGCTTGGAGAAGTCTACTCGAAGGAAGAAAGGTGCTGGAAAAAGGGATTAAATGAGAGTAGGGTCAGGTGAAAGGATCAGAATCTGCCAAGATCCATGGCTAGGCCAATCTTACCTTTTCAGAATTTGGCAAAATAATTGTTACAATCATGATTTGATCTTGGTGAGACAACTTTTGAATGAAAACCAGCAATGGAATGAAAGCTTGATCAGAAGCAATTTCTCAATGGATGTTGAGAAGCAATAATGCAAACTCATATTGAGTAGCAAGCAAAAGACCAGGTGATGCGGAAGATGGAGAAAAATGGCCATTATTCGGTTGCTTTAGCATGCCCAATTGCATTTCAGTTTTATCACCTGCCCTTTACGAATTGCATCAGAAATTTTCAAATAAAGAGCTTTGGAACTCAATCTAGTCCCAAATGCCCTTCAAAGATCAAAGTTCTTATCTGGAAATTAACACATGATGGTGTTCCAGGAAGACAAAAATTGAAAAACAGAATTCCTAGTGTTGATGGAGTATGCCCGAGATGTGGTTCAATGGAGGAGTCAATCTATCATTGTTTTATATCTTATACTCAATTGATACAGGTGTGGACAGTAAGGGTTTCTTCAAGCAAGAATGGATCCTTCAAAATAAGCTTTTCTGGAATGGTGGTTGGACTTGATCAAAGACCCAAGAACACAGCAAAATCACAAGGAAAAGGTCTCTACCGTGTTACATGATTTGGAGGATGTGGTTGGCAAGGAACACAAAGGGTTTTGAAGACAAAAACATTTCTCCCCAAGAGATTGCCTCTAATGCCAATAACCTTTCTGAAGAGTGGTTCCTTGTTGTGCCGAAGCAAACAAGGTTGCTGACTTCGTGGCAAAAAATGATGAGTTGTTTGTTTAGGAAGGATAGACCTCCTTAGTCTTGGGCTACCCCCAACTAGTGGGCCTCTTGCTTTTGCATCTGTTTTCTCCCACAATGAGTTGGGCGTTTTAATGAAAACTTTTTCTCGACCAAAAAAATAAAAGAAAAGAAAAATCTCATCAATTTTTAACATCTCTCACGAACATTGTTTCTTCCAGAAAAAGTAATTAAATGAGTTTCACCTTTATAACTAATCAATCTGCCTTACGTTAAATAATAACGGACCGAAGTTTAAAACTCATGGTTAATGTTCACCTCCTTGGATGGGCCATCAGAATGCATGAGGATTAGTCATGTATCCAACAATAGATATCTTGGAAAGACCAAAAAATTTGTAGCAAGTTAAATCAATTAGAATTTAATATGTTTTAAATATTGGTAATATAACAAAAATAAGAATAATATATAAGTAAAATCTTCTTAATTTGAATCTAGAGTTGGCAAAACATATTGAACTCGTCGTTTTGGCCACTAACCTATCACTTTTTGATTGGGTGGGTTGGATTTTTTAACCTGTCAAACTTTTAAATCCATCCCATTTTATAACCAACCTGTACCTTTAGGCGAGTTGGCAAAAATAACTAAAAACAAACCAAAATCGGTCGCTCGCTAACCTTCCATTTTTTTATAAAGCGGTTTAATACTTTCAACTTAAATAATAAAAATGGGTTATCCTCCATCCCATCTTATAGTCAATCTGCAACCCATCCCATGTTTGCCACCCCTATTCGAATCTCCTTATATAACTAGTAAAATTAGTTTAAATGATCACTTTTGAGTTTTACCATTTTCAACTTAACGAGATATTTTAATATATTCATTACTTTTATTTTAACCCAGTATATTCTTATAAGTATTATTATGTAAATATTATTTCTATATTATCATGACTAAAGCCACCAAAATTGATTTAATGGTAATGAATTATGATAGTATATATGAGATTCTAAGCTTAAATCTTATTGATGTAAATTCTGGAATAATAAAAAATATTACCGTGACTAAAATATCCTTTAAAAGTATATATTCTGATATCTTCTCATAATTTTTTTTAAAGAAATTTGAACGTAAAACATTCTTTTTTTTTCTTTAAGTGAAAATTTCAATCCTAAATTGACGGAAGCTACCTGTCTTATATAATTTTTTATATTGATGTGTATGCAACGATTGTATATCAGTATTTTTTCGCTGCTACGATTGTATTTCAGTTTGACACAGTCTTTCCAATTTTTTAACATAATAATAAAACTTTAATTAGGAGTCAATGACTCCCTTTCTTAATTCAGGTGATTCGATAGTTTTAATGAGTTTAATTTTAACGTAAAAAGGATTATAATATATATTAATTTTATATATTTTTAGGGTAAAATATTTTTTATTTATAAATTTTAAGGTAGTAAATAATTTATTTTGCGGTAATACATAATTGAATTTCTATATAATTTTTTATATTGACATCATGTTGAAATTAATTTATTTAAAATATTAGTTAATTGTATATTATTGTATGTGAGGATTTTAAAAGTAGTAGTCTACTGATTAAAAAAAGTGAAGAAAGTAGGAGAAATAAATATTTTTATTGAAAAAAAATGTGAAATATGTATGGTTAAAAATTTATATAAAATATGATTCTCATACTCAAATCACTTAAAAGTTAAATTTTTCTTTAAGAGCTTGTTTAACGCGGAAGCTTTCTCCATCCTTAAATTGAGGTGTCATATTCTCACATAAGTTTTCATTTACTATATAAAACAAATAAAAAAAACATAAATAGCAGAGTTTCAAAATTGGCGATGTGAAAATTGATTCCAAGGCATATTTATATATATTGACCATAATAATAATGAAGCTAAAAAAAATTTCCACTTGTTATCCCAACAAAATTGACTAAAAGAATCAAATCTAATGAAAAAAGTTTGAATTTATTTGAACAAGAATTGGAGAAAAAAAAAAACTGTAAGAACAACAGGAACGAACATTACGGTAAGGCAGAGGAGGATGGGTGAAATTTGTCAGCCAAAAATATCTAGACCGGACATACATGAGATGCTGCTGACTGAATGCTGATATTAACGAACGCAGACTTTCGACTTGGGAGAATAAATTTGACGAGACTGATGAATTTGAAAGAGTGGAAACAGACAAAAGCAGACTTGGAGGGGAAGTGGGGCCCGTGACAGACAAAACTTTCTCATCTTTCCCTTCACAATCTCATATTCTCATCACATCAGACAGACACAACGCTTACAACTCCAACTCTCCTCTCTTCTTCTCTTTCTCTCCGTCGCTGTCTCTATTCTCTTCCACGCCTCACTCCTTTCCGCGAACCTTCTTCTACTCTCTCTCTCTCTCTCTCTCTCTTCTTCTTCTTCTTCTTCTTCTTCCAATGATGACGACGATGTCTGTCAACTCTTGTGTTTGATTGGCGCTGTCTGTCTGTCTTAAATCTATCTCTTGTTTTTTTTTCCTTTCCCACAACCTCCTTCTCAACGCTCTCCTCTTCCTTCCGGTACTCTTCTCCTTCTCTCTCTTACTTTGATTTTTCCATTCTTCTCCCCCCCTTTAATTTCTCCTTCACTTTTACTTACTTTCCTCCCTTAACAACTCTGCTAGTTCCCCCCGCCCCTTTCTGCAAATTTGACAATTTTATTTATTATCTGCATCTTTAATTTCTACAACTCACTTGGTTTTGACGATGGACCTGCTTTTAAAGGGAAACTGGGTTTTTTTTTTATGCAATTATTATTGTCATATTATTATTATTACTATCATAACTGTGATTCAATTCATCTTTTTCCTGTTTTTTGCGTGGTGCATACAACCATACCCCACTAGCATGTTTTATATAGTTATTATCGTTTGAAATTTCATTTGTGATCAATGATACACTGTTTTGAGTACTGGAATAATCACCTGTGTGATGATGTGATCTTCAACTTTCTGTGCGCTGACTAATAGTAATTTGGGAAAAACTATTTATGGATAATTACGCTCTTTTTTTTTTGTTGTGTAGAAAGCACCGTGCCATAAATGAAAGTTTTAATTCATTTTATGAACTTGTTATATGTTGGAACAAACAATACTATGGCAAGGTTTCTTGGGCAGCCATTTTACCCCTATTGAAATAACTATGGACTAGTTTGTTTCTATTTGTTTTATTTATTTTAAGTTGAGAAATGGATCACCTAATTGTGAATGTCTATCTCTTCTTATTGTTTCAGGAGTAGGCAGGGGAAATTTGAGGCTCATGAAGAAGATATTCACTGCTCTCTGAGATTTAACAAGACACGGATTCTTCTTGGTCTATGCCGTTCTCGAAATAGGCAGCAATGATGATGAATTATCAGCAAGACAAGTTTGTCAGGTCAGTCCAACTGTCTAATGGTGCATGCCTTTGTTTACTCTGGTGTTATAATGCTATACTGATGATTTTTTTTTTTTTTCACTAGCATTTTAGTTGTAATTGGAAGCAAGTTTTTCGTTCTTCCTTTTTGTTACTTTCAATTGTCAGAGACGCTTTCTTCCATCACCACTCTTCAACATCAAAATGCTTAGGAAAAAAAAAATTCAAATTCAAATTTCTGCCCTTATTATGATTTCAGAAGTCTTGTTCCCTAATCAGCACTTCTGTGTCCGCATGTCTAATTCTTAGTTCATTTTCCCTGCTTTGGAGGTCTTTCTCAGTGTAAGATTAATGATGGACTGAGGTTTATTTTATTCATGTGATGTTCAGATTTCAGGACTGGAATTCAGAGAAGAGCTCTGAGAGCAGCTATCCTGCACTTCACGTAATGCGCTCGGGGAGAATCAGAAATACATTAAGTTCAGTTTCACAGAAGTTTCAAAGGGGCTTGGAATCTAGTTCAGAGAGGATAAAGAGAATTGGGAAATCATTCAAATCTTTTCCCTATAACAGTGCTTTTGCTAGGAGTTTTACTTCTAGAAAGAAAATCCTTGATCCACAGGGTCCTTTCCTTCAAAAGTGGAACAAGATATTTGTATTATTATGTCTTATTGCTGTATCACTAGATCCTTTGTTCTTCTATGTCCCTGTGATTGATGATAAGGAGAAATGTCTTTCACTGGACAGAAAAATGGAAATCACAGCAACTGTTTTGAGATCTTTCTCTGATATTTTTTATATAATCCACATAATTTTCCAATTTCGAACTGGATTCATTGCTCCATCTTCTCGAGTTTTTGGAAGAGGAGTTTTGGTTGAAGATTCTTGGGCAATAGCAGTGAGGTATCTGTCATCATACTTCTTAGTCGACATTCTTGCTGTTCTTCCCCTTCCACAGGTAAGGAGAACTGAAAGTTTTCTGCTATTTGACTCACTGACTTTCGTCTTCTGTATATCCCTTTGAGCTAAGCTTATTTGACTTACAACTTGCTCAAATATACGTAGGTGGTTATCCTGATTATCATTCCAAAGATGAGCGGCTTTGAATCATTGAATACGAAGAACTTGCTGAAGTTCGTTGTCTTCTTCCAATATGTGCCACGGTTCTTACGAATAATTCCATTATATAAAGAAGTTACAAGGACTTCTGGCATTCTTACTGAAACAGCTTGGGCTGGAGCTGCATTCAATCTATTTCTTTACATGCTTGCAAGTCATGTAAGTTTATGCTGCAATTTTTTCTTTTACTTGTGTATTATTTCAAAATTAATTTTGGTTATATTGCTCTCTGCTAAATTTTTTTTTTGTGCCATTTTATTTCTGTGATCATCAGGATTTTTTTTATTTGATTCCATATAATTCTCAGTTTATCTGTTTGAATGTATGGTGGTTTTATTCTATCTACTGCTAAGTTTCATTTTGTCTGATCACTAGACAAATAAAGTATTGGTAGGCACAAGTTTTGTTCCTGTCTGGTCATCATGTGGACACACATAACTGGGTTGTGATCCCAACTTGTGTAGGTTATGCTTGTTGCATAAATGAGAGGTAGATTATAGATGCAGATATTTGAATATTGGGTAAAACTAATCAAGGCAAAATGTCCATATCATGAGTATTATGGTGCTAAAGAGTTTGCGCAAATATTTTCTAGGATTTAAATGTTGGACATTCTGTAAATTCTTCAAAGCTATAGGTATGGACAGCGGAAAACATGGTTCTTCATGTGATAGTTGGGTGCAGATTTGATACTTCAAACCTTTTCTGTCTGCCTGATATGATGTATGAGTGTGCATAAGAATAAAATATGGCAGTTTAGACATGTAGATCTGCCAAGTTTCTTGTCTATGATTCAACGTTGCATGACGTTTCCTAATCATGTGTGGATGGGCTTGAATAAATTCTATTGTACCCAACTCTGTATGTCAATTGGATAAGTTTTGCAATTACAAGCTTGCGAAAATCATTATGGAACAGAGACACATTTAAAAAGAAAAAAAAAAGAAGAAAAGCCTACCCATGCCCATGCCTTTGTTGGACAGGCTTTAGACGTGTTGGAAACACATGTATACATCTGGGAGCTTGTGTCAGATGTTATTTGATGCTCAAGAACTTTTTGAGGTTGTATTGTCCGTGCTAAATAAGATCTTTGTGTATTTTGTTACTTTAAACTCTCAGGTCCAGATCAATTTATTATGTTTCCCTGTGTAGCATATGTATATGTGAGAGATTATTTGCCATTTTTAAGTAAAATGATCTTATTAATGAAAAATCTAAATGATATCATCTGCATATCTTTCTTTCTGATTGCTGAGTTACTTCTGGCTCTTAGGTTCTTGGTGCCTTTTGGTACTTGTTTTCTATAGAAAGAGAAACCACATGCTGGCAAGATGCCTGTCGAAGAAATACCGAGTGTAAGAAGGCATATATGTATTGTGATGATCAGCAAGGTTTGGGCACAATCTCAACATTCTTGAATGCTTCTTGCCCAATACAGAATCCAGATACAACACTCTTTAATTTTGGAATATTCCTTGATGCCCTTCAATCTGGTGTTGTGGGGTCAGAAGATTTCCCACAGAAGTTCTTCTATTGTTTTTGGTGGGGCCTTAGAAATTTGAGGTATGCTATATTCAATCTTTTTAGGTATATATGCTATTAAGTAGAGTATTGCTATTTTAATACCTAAAAGTGGGTGTTCAATTAGAACACCCACTCCATCACCATTGGATGTGATGGATTGGTGAAAAAGTGAGGCCCACTATCACATCCAATGGTGATAGAGTGGTGTTCAATTGGACACCCACTTTTGGTGTTCAAATAACATTTGCCTATTAAGTATTTCAGTTTTGAAGTAATCACATTATGTTGTGAATTATTTATGATTTGATTTGGAGACCGCCCTATTAACTTGATGTCAACCATTGAGTGTGTTTATGTTTATGCAAGCAACTTGTAGCTGTGCTTGGACTTCATATGTCTGCATGCTCATAGTGTAGAATCATTCATTATTGTTCTTTTGTTCACTGACAGCCTTTGGATAAAAGTATTCTCGCTTTCAGTGCATGTGCATACTCAGGTGCATGTTTGTCCAGGCATTTTTGAGTGTTAAATGCATGTGTTTGGGGATGGTTAGACATATAATAATGTTTGTACAAATAGATGGATAAGTTAGTTTGCCATGTCTAATTCAATGTCTCTAATTTTCTTGTGAATTAAATGGTGACAATTTTCAATGATAAATATCAGATAATCTAAAGCATGGGGATGTTAGATAATCTGATTTGGGGCTAAGTAGTGGAAAATGGTTTTGGCTCAGTTCTGAACTTGTTTAATGCCTAAGCGTGGATGTGGGGGATTAGGGAACATCTCAGTCAATTATCAATTTTTAAGTTGTATATTGTTCATAACTTATTTGTTTTAATTTTGATGTTGAGCATTTTTTTTCACTAAGTTGTTATCTGACATTCTCTAAATTCCTTTTTCTTTTTGGGGCTGGATTCCTTTCTTGCAGCTCTCTTGGGCAGAACCTCGAAACAAGTACCTATATTTGGGAAATCTGCTTTGCAATTTTTATTTCCATCGCTGGTTTGGTATTGTTTGCATTTCTCATTGGAAATATGCAGGTTGGTACCAAATATCCCTCTAGTGTATTTTAATAATTTAATAATACTGGCAATCACTATTTATTGATTTTGGAATAACTTGGTTACAAGTACCATATTTACCTCCTTAGATCTGTGTATGATGGTAGTTTTTCGTTTGTGGCTCCATGTCTTTTACTGCTAGTTGAATTAAAAGTTTCCCTTTGGGAGACTTTTTCTAGAAAATAGGACATCACAAGTCAACGTTTGCTATCACCGCACTTCCAGTTACAGTGGGAATGTTCAATGTTGAGTCTTGGTGTATTTTCAGTGGAGTGAATATTAAGCAGCTATTGTGGTGTTCTATTTTCTTGGCTGCCAACCTGTTGTGGATCTCGTTATAGATTCCATAACCCATGTTGGGGGACATTATCTCCTCAAATCTGTAGAGATTATTTTGATCCTCCACAGGCAGGAGTGCATGCTAACATGTGTTTCTAATGCTCTTCTGCTTCCATAACATTAGTTAAATAATTTTTCTTCATATTTTAATATTCCCTAAAATCTTGCTCCTCATACATTTATGTTCACATCTCATAACATTCTGTTATGAGATTATCTTCTTCTACTTTTGACCCATAATACTTCTCTTGAAACAGACATATTTGCAATCAACTACTACAAGATTGGAGGAGATGAGAGTAAAAAGGAGAGATGCAGAACAGTGGATGTCTCATCGATTACTCCCGGACAGCCTGAGAGAGAGAATCAGACGACATGAACAGTACAAATGGCAGGAAACCAGAGGTGTTGATGAAGACAATTTGATTCGTAATCTTCCCAAGGATTTAAGAAGGGACCTTAAGCGTCATCTTTGCTTGGCTTTGCTCATGAGAGTAGGTTTCTCCCCCTTTTTTTCAATTGTGATCCTATTTCTTTTACTTTGAGGTTGTCCAATTCTGGGAGTTTTTGACCCATCTGTCTTGTGAAGTGGTTGTGAATTTCTATGTTGAACATATGCATAAAAAAAAATTACCTAGCAAGTGTGCAAATGCAAATGTACTTGTGCAATTTTTATAATGTCTCTATATTTCAGTTGGTGAGCATTTGATTGAATATTCATTGGGCAGGAAGATTTGGTATACTAAGGGGATGTTTGAGTTTGAGTTTTGGAGGAGAAGAGAAGGGAAGAGAGAAAAAGACTTGTAGTGTAAAAGTCCTCCCCTCCCCTCCCCTCCCTTCCCTTTCCCTCTTCTCCAAAATTCAAACTCACAAGCATACCTTAACTGATGGTATTACAAAATGTTGGTGTGACAAAATTAATAAATTTCCGTTTTTCTGCTTTTACAGCATGCATAAGGAGTTAATTGCGCTCTGTGTTGTAGCCTATGTTTATATGCAATTTTTTCCCCTTTGCCTGTATTTTCACATTTGAACTCTTTAAAGGATTTCTGTGTGTATTAGTAGTTTTGACGTGTTACCGTCTTCCTTATGGTAGTTAAATGGCACCAAAAGAGGATAAAAATACATGTGTTCATGCTGTTCTAAAACTAGTTTGTTCATGTGTTTAACAGATTTTAGGACAGTCTTTGAAAAGTAAATCAATTATCATTGCTATTAGAAGCTATACACAGAACCTAACTAGATCTTGTATGAATTTTTGAAGGTGCCAATGTTTGAGAAAATGGATGAGCAACTTCTGGATGCCATGTGTGACCGTCTCAAGCCAATGCTTTACACAGAAGAGAGTTGCATTGTAAGAGAAGGAGATCCTGTTGATGAGATGCTCTTCATAATGCGAGGCAAGGTATTGACGGTGACGACTAACGGTGGAAGAACAGGCTTCTTTAACTCCGAATACCTCAAGGCCGGCGACTTCTGTGGAGAGGAGCTCCTCACTTGGGCACTAGACCCTCATTCCTCATCCAACCTTCCCATCTCAACAAGGACTGTTCAAACTCTTTCAGAAGTGGAAGCCTTTGCTCTAAAGGCGGATGACTTGAAGTCTGTCGCGTCTCAGTTCCGGCGCCTTCACAGCAAGCAGCTCCGGCACACTTTCAGGTTCTACTCGCAACAGTGGCGCACGTGGGCTGCATGTTTCATCCAAGCTGCATGGAGGCGCTATAGTAAAAGGAAGCTTGAAGAGTCTCTCAGTGAAGAGGAGAATAGGCTGCAAGATGCATTGGCCAAGGCAGGTGGTAGCTCACCTAGTCTTGGTGCCACAATATATGCTTCTAGATTTGCTGCTAATGTTCTAAGAGCTTTGCGTAGAAATGGCACTAGGAAGACGAGGGTGCCAGAGAGAATACCACCAATGCTGCTTCAGAAGCCTGCTGAACCTGACTTCACTTCTGAAGAAAGATAAGGTAATAGCTATATATATATATATGAAAGAAGAAACATGACAACCAAATGACATTTGGACGAGAGGGCACTTCTATTTGGATTTTTTCATTTTTTAAAACAATTGTAAGATATAAGATAAGATGTCTGTAAAATATGAAGTTGTGTATATATATAAAAATTTACGATTGTTGTTGAATGCTTGTTATTGGTGAATGATACCGGAAGAAAGATGAATAGATTATTTTTCCTATTTTCCCCATTTTTTTTATGGTGGTGGTGATGATGAAGATGGAATATAGTATAAACATTTTCCTTGGCATGTTCAATAACCTTTTTTCAATTCTCTCCTATTTGTGTTATAATTAGGTATTGATTTTACGGATTCGAATTCTTTCATTAAATTTTTACATAAACTTGTCATGGACAATCTATTATCATTAATTCTCTTGGGTCACATGTCATGTATGGGTCTTACTTTTCAAATCAATGGTGAGAGATTTCACGTAATAAGATTATGTGAAATTTTCATATAAAAGGATTTAAATCCATTGGTTTAGGATGTACTTTTAATTCATGTGAATCTCTTAGGATGTATTTGGATGGGATAAAATAAGGTGAAATATTTACGAATAAAATTTTATTTAAATACATTTATACTAAACCATTCATAATTGGATTGTTAACATACTTTACATTTCACATATAAATAAATTCATAAATGAATGAAAAAATGTTGTATGAGTAGTTCATTATATTAATCAAAAGTTATTATAATGAAAAAAAAAATTGACTACACAACTCTAAATTAACTGTTACCCAAACAACGAATTTTCAAGGACCGAAGAAACTAGAAGATTCTAACAAATTTCAGGGATTAAAATAATTCTCATATAATTTTAGAGCTCAAAATAAATATTAGCTCTAAATTATAACTTTAGTATGGCCTCATACCCCAAGCATTAGTTTGGACTTTGGACCTTGTCAACAATCATCCTAGATGCAGCAAAATGATCAATGTTTTTGTTCATATATTACATCAAACAGCCCAACCTTCCCTCATTGGATCAATTACATAGATCAAATATCATAATGCTTTATTATATATCACATTGGCATATAAACCATCAATATTTAGATATCTTTTAATTATTTCTCCTACAATTTTCCTAGATATTCATCTACATCTAGATCCTCATCTCTAATATATATAACTTATTTTGATATCGATTTGTTACTTTTTACCCTCAATATTGAGTCTCATACCGTCAAATTTACTAGCCCAACATATATTCAAAATTTCCAATCACTTCACATATAACCTCACTAATAAGTCAAATTTCTAGAAATCCACATTTGCATCACAAATTATTGCCATAATAATATATATTTATATGTTGCGTATGTACGTGTATGTGAAGCACGCTTACAAGAGTAAAGAAACATGGCGAAAAAGGCTAACAAATATTATGGTAAATAGTCAAACAAATAAAAGAGAGAGGGCAATCCAATATCGCCCAAAAGGGTTCAACATAGATAATCACCAATCTCCATATACAGAAGTTTGTCTGAACGTAAATATCTCTCTCTCTCTCTCTCTCTTCTCACACACACACACACACACACAACAGGCTTATCAGAGAATATCCTATTTCTCCCTCATTGGTCCACTCCCCCTAATAACTACAAAGTCAAAATTGACTCAGTGAGAATTGAGGCAAGAGGCAGAGGCTTGCTAAGGGGCCTTTAATTATCACGAAGCAAGCTCACCTCCCTCTTGAGAAATGCTGGCAACGCAAAAGCAGCTGAGTGCATCTGCACAACCAAAAAAAGAGTCAGCCATATTACTATATACTTCTTTTGTGTGTAGATAGATGTTCCTGGTATGAGACACAAGACCTTAGCCAATACTATTTGGTTGCACACGAGAACATGATAGGTGGTGTCATTCACATCAATAAAGCAATTCAAGCAATAACACTATGTGGACCACATATATCATTTTACCTCTGAGTTGTAGAACCGAAGTTGTCTTCCGTGCTTATCAGCACCTTTCACCTTTTCAATGGGGTTGATGGGGTGAACAAAATCAACAGGTGGCCCCTCTGTTGAGCATAGAAGAAACCCTATCACACCACTGCACGCCAACCAAGATAACAGAATAAATAAGATAAAATAATCACTGATACTATTATCATGACGAACCAAAATGTACAATCATGTTTCTCGAAAACACAGAACAGCAGCAGCAGCAGCAACAACAATAATAATAATAATAAAGAGCTGCAACTGGTGGCAGACTTCACTTTCTATTTGAACTTTGCCACTTTGAATGCAGTGGCTAATTCTTACTGCACTGTTCCAAAATGCAGGTCTATAAGGCGAGCAAAAAACCAGCGATTATTGCAGATTGAATGCTATTAAGATGATGAAGTGCAGACCTATCATTAAACCTTGACAAATCTAAAGCAACAATATGAATGTAAAAAAAAAAAAAGCGACAGACTAGAGAAAGACTAGGACAGAATTAGCTGAATTTCTCAACAATTTTTGGAACACAAATCTCCCAACATGTTGATAAGAGAAGCAGAAAAGGAAAATTTGTTGCTTCCTATGGGAGCAACAATTTTTCTTACGCCACATCAATCATATATATTTTTGTGGGTCCAACTGTGCAAAAGTCCGCATCAATCGGGCCCTCTACCAGAAGATTTAACTGTTCCACTGTGAGAAAAGTTTACTCTTACACTGGCTGCAAGCAAAGAATGACTCAAAAAATAGTACATTTCTGAAAGTACCATCAAAAGAAGTTCAAAGTAGAAAAGAACACTAATTCATCAGCAAATTGAAGGACAAAACTACCTTGGATATGTTGGAACACTAGCCCATGCATAATGTACAGAACCTTTGAATGTTTCTCTACAAATGGATATCATATCTTGAATAAGGTGTGTATGAAGCCACATACTTTCAGCCATGTTGCAAAGAACTCCACCAGGCCTTAATGCTTTAGCTATTGTCTCAAAAAATGGCTTCTCTACAAGTTCCTGGGCAGGACCTAAATTACAAAAGCGATCCCGTAAGTGGTTGATATAGTAAGAGTGTTAGTTCCACTTCAGAACACTATTTTTCATTTCTTAATAACATATCTTAGCATGCCTTGATGAATACATTTTTCAAATGAGTGACATACCCACTGGATCTGAGGAATCAACAATGATGGCATCATACTTCCCTTCAGGAGCATGTTTAAGAAATTCAACAGCTGCCAAAAAAAGTGAAAATATTTCAACTTAAGGTGTTTATATAGCATTACAGTCCATGATCAGTAAATAAAAAACCATAGAATTGGCACCTCCACAAACTTAAACAGAGAATAGTTGAGAACAGAATAGAATTATATACCATCACCAACATGCAGGTGCACTCGAGGATCATCAAACCCAACAGCTAACTGTGGAAAAAACTCCCCAGATACCTACAGAATAACCATGGCAAAAAGTTCTTCTCATTAACAAAGTTACTTGTATAAATGATTGAAATATGTCATTACTTACATCAATAACCATTTTATCTATCTCACAAATATCAATATGCTTCACAGAGCTGTGGCGGGATACTTCCCTTAGAACCCCACCATCTCCTCCACCAACAACTAAAACCTGAATCAACAACAAAAAAGATCATTTAGCATATTACAAAAAGAGAGAGAGGGAAAAAACTGAAGCAAATCAAATCAAGTTTAAATTTTTAGTATGTCTCAAACAAATTTCCTCTTTTAATATGAGTCCAATGCAACACAAGAAGTGCAACCAACAAGTCCATCAACTGTTAAACAGATGAATACTGAAGTGAGCATGCAGCTAGCTTTTGCAGTTATAACTTGGAACTGAAGATGCTAAAATATTATATTGGACAAACAAACATGATATTAGCTGGGAGCCTGGGATCCAAAACAATAATCATCACATCAATTTGACTTACAGTTTTGGGGGACTCAATTGAACAAAGGGGAAGATGAGCAATCATCTCCTGGTAAGCACATTCATCCTTCTCGGTCAACTGAACAATCCCATCAAGTACAAGCACTTTCCCATATGCTGATGACTGCATAATAGAAAAGGATAGTTTTAGTCACTTATGATAAAATTTAGAGAAACATGGTAAGAGGAAGATGCCAGACCTCAAAAACCAACACCTCTTGGTAGTCTGACTTTTCCTTGAACAGGGTCTTCTCTACTTTGATGGAATGGGCTTCTCCTAATAATAGACACCAAAGCCACAAGCAGAAGTCATACACCAAAAAAAAAAAAGCACAGTCAGCAATCAATGTGAGGTTTTATAAATTTTCATTAAAAAATGGGTCGTTTGGTGAGCATAATTGGAAGTTCAGAAAGAAGGGGGGAAAGATTGCATTTTATAAGTTGAATACAGAAAAGGACATTCATCCAAAAGGTTTAACACCAACAAAAATCTGGAAAACAAGTTTAATACTGTAACGTCAAACATTTTGGTCAATGTCATTAGCCAAAAGAAACTTTTAATGCCATACAATGTTCTTCTTTTCCCGTTTAGGGTTGTCTACAAAGGGAAAAGGTTCAACGGCATGTGAAGTTTGCAATAAACATGATGGCCATCAAAAGAAGAATGTTATCACTGTTTAAAAGGTTTGTACTCTTGGCTATCAAACATCAGAAAGGAGGAAAACCTCCCACTCCAATGGCCACAAGGGAATTAAACATGCAGTGAGTAGATGTATGAGTGACACACCTGGCCACATTGGGTTGTTGAAATAAAGAGCTTTCCCAGCTTGCCCTGTAACAAAGGAGACAAAGTGAAAGTAAGTAATAAATAAAAGTAAAATTTTTATTCCAGCAATCTGGCCTATGAAGTGCCACACAGTGAATTCAAAATTAAATAGCAGATAATGACCAGAGCAAGTCTGAGATGCTGAGAACCACCCAGAAACAACAGTGGAATGGCACTTTGCCTCAGACTCAGGGGCTGAAGCCTTAGCCTTCAAACAACAGGAAGGAATTTCCTTCCTAAACCATTCCCATTACTCCCCTTCCCATCCATAGTCTTCTGGCATTCCAAACCTCTTCCTGCGCCGTCCTCCATATATTATCTTTTTCTTCTCTGGCTCCAGTCTCTAATAATAAAGTACGGTAACTGTCAAAAATAAAATATCAATATTGATAATCAGAACTCCAAGAACAAAAGATGGTTATTCCCTTTACTAAAGTTCAGAAAATACAAACCCCAGTACTTACAAAACCAAGTAGCAGAGGAGTAAAACGGAAACACAATGGCACACTGACACCAGAAAAAATCCCATATTTAAATTCCAAACAAAAGGATCTCCATTTATAAGCATTAATGCAGTATATCAAATCTGGCAATGATTGCCTTTCTTATTTGTTGTTTCTAAAAATAAAATGTTGGATATTGTTTACTAATAAAGTAAATTACGGAACATATGCCTCTTAAAATTTAAATTTAAATTCCAAACAAAAGGATCTCCATTATAAGCATTAATGCAGTATATCAAATCTGGCAATGATTGCCTTTCTTATTTGTTGTTCCGATAAATGAAATGTTGTATATTGTTTACTGATAAAGAAAATTACGTAACATGCCTTGTAAAATAATGTGAAAATTGATTAAGAAGCCAAACCAACACACAAAAAGAGAAAAAAAAAAAAATCTACATTGGATATAACTTGAATAATAAATTACTAATTACTAATTAGTAATATAGAATAATATATATAATCAGAATGAATGTAGCAGAATCTGCAGCTTGACATCAGTTTCCAAAAGCAACAAGAAAGTGTAGTAATTGCAGAATCAACCGTTCACTGATTCTAGCTTCTAGATATTATTACAAAACATTAGATGCATCAAGCAAAACACCTGACATGACAAGGTGCCAAAATGAATATATTTTCTTTCGCAGGCAATCTTTGAGGCTCTGATTTTATGGGATCCCATGTTTACCAAAAAAGAAACAAAAGCACAAACTCATGTACTTCAAAAATTTATTATAAAACAGGTCAATAACTTGTCCTGTCTCCAACTGTCTGTTTCTCTGACCAGAAAACGAAGGAAAATAAATAAGAGAAAACGTATACCCAAAAAGAAAGAATTAAAGAACCCCAAATTGTTGGCAGAACATGACATAACAGTAGGGTCTCTCCCAGCGTGTTGGTTTTATCGTGGACCCTCAAGAAAGAAACCCCACAAATTTTTAATCTTTAAGTTGCGGCGTTTTTCAGCAGAACCAAGAAAAGCACTAGGGTTTATCACTTTAGCCCCCAAAAAAAATGAAAAAAACGAAAGGAAAGTGAACCCCAAAAGAAGCAAACCCCAAAAATCTGCAGAGGGTGCAAGAAATGGAAAATAAAAGCTTGGAACTTCGGGAAGATTCTTGGGAGCGGGAAGAAAACCCAGAAAGGAAAAGTGGAAAACATAAATGAAAGTGAACAGTGACACAGAAAGCGAATGATGAATGATGCTCATGATTATGATGATGATGATGATGATGGTGATGATGATGGAGAGAGAGAGACAGATAGAAGACTTGCCTGACGTGAATGTCGGTGAGAGAGTGGTATTGAGGAATGTGTTGCTGTGGGAATGAAGAAGGTGGATAGAGGAAGAGAGGCAATAACTGCGTTTCACTTTCAACCAACTCAGCTTTATTTCTGTTTGAAAGCTTGCTTTTGGACGGGAATGGAGTCTCTTCAGCCTTAATTTATAATATGAGATTGGAATATATATATATTCTCTTCTGCCTTTTGCTTTTTCTTTTTATTTCGAGGATAAAAAAATAATAATTGTTTTTGCATTTTTGTTTGTTTAGTTTAATACAAATTCTGGCGTTTGCTATTTGCTAATGCCACGGGTGTGTGTAGTGGTCCCACGGGAATTGGAACCCTCCATTACTAGAGGGGCAGGGTTGTGCACTTTAAAAGAAAAAATTAAAAATAAATAAATAAATAACACTAAATATTTTTAAAATTTAAAGTTATTGCACCTAATTTCATTATTCTATAAATATAACACTTCATCCTATTTTTATTATTACACTAATTTTTTTTAATATATTCATTAAATTCATCTTTTCCTAACCATAGCTTATCTCATTGGTATTATATTTTAATATATTATAATTTTCAATTCACTTGAGCTTTACTTATTTTTAATATATATAATAAAAATTATAAAATAAATTTAAAAATTTATTATTTGATGAAATACTACAATTTTAAATTTTAAGAATAATAATTTTAGAGTTTAAAAACTAAAATCATATTTTTAAATTTTTAATAATAATATTGTGTATAATTTTAATTACATAAATATTATTTCATATGATAAGTTAAAATTTAATATCAAAATTTTAACTTACTCTATTTAATAGTTCTGTATAGCAAGCCAAGAAATGTAGAAACATCCAGAAACCATGGAAGAGGCCTTGAATTCTATTAGCCACGCTTGTGAATTAACAAAGAAAATTGCATCCGATCTAGCAAAGAGGCATGGTTAATAGATGTAAGCCATTTAAAGGGTGGGATCATATATTTGTATGAAAAATATATAATAAATAATAGGTTAGGATCAAGCATTGACTTTGAAAAGTTGCCTAGCCTATCTAAAGTGTAATATAGTGTGATCTAACTTATTTTGTTTCCTAATGATTTAAGGCGAATTTGAATGAGTCTAGGGGAGAACAAATTTCTTAAATGTTTTTTGTTTTAAATTAAAGTAATTTTACGTTTTAACAAAAAACTAACTTATATTTAAATATAATATTAAGAGATCTTATTTATTCCCAAACAAGTTTTTCATATTACAAAAAAGAATTTTTCTAAATTAGGTTTAGTCACTTAACTTATTTAATAAATAATATTTTGCCCCAAAAATAAATCAACTCAAGACTTGTAAAGCTTACTTATATTGTGCCCCAAAAAGTTATAAAAAAAAAAAAGGGTTACTCATATAACAAAGATAGTACCTCAGCTTTTTGGAACGAGGGAAAAAAAAAAAACTCAACAGGGCAACATGTTTAATTAAATAATATAATATGTTATTATTATTATTATTATTATTGAGTTAACTTGTATGTAATGATAGTGTAAAAAAATTTGTACAGTTCTCAAATTATATATTATTACATCAGTGCATTAAAATTAAATTATTATCATTATTATTATTCTTAGATGTGAATATATAATATTTATTCAATTATAACTCAATAACTTATATTATTTTTGTTTGAATATAAAAGTATGTTGGCTTGTTTAAATATCCTTTGGTCAATTTGGGAAAAAATACAGGCCTTTAGAAATATATCGCTCTACTTAATGATAAGCCGCATCTCTTATTGCTTTATTTGTTATTTTTGATAGACTCAAAGTCCTTATTACCAAATACCAGAATGTTAAACAAATTCCTACGTCGACAAACTTTAATTTGAAAAGGTCAAATTATTTGTTTGAAAACTAAATAATACATTAAATTACTATGTCAAAGCCGAACTATATATTTAAGAAATGAATGAAGCTCATGTAAGATATAAGGTTTCAACTCAGCTAATTATTTTTTGGCCCTGATTATATTGGTCGAACAAAAATGTTAGTAGAAAAATTATTGGCTAAGAGTATAGAAGAGGTGAGCGCCTTTTTCTCTCATGAAAATGAAAACTTTCAGCTCCATTGAATTATGCAATCTCGTTTCGGTGGAGCCACAAAATTTAGCTGGGACGTAATGTTTTTGGTGACTAGTAAACCGGTGGTGGGTGTGTCAGTGTCACGTCATGTAGAAGAAGGAGAGCTAAAACACGTTTCGTATTAGGAATGTGTTGTTCTGGAAATTCTTATATCCTCCATGCTGTACAATAATTTTTACTCCAAACAACAATCTTTATCGTTTATTTTTCTCTCTCTACTATCCTCTCCCTCCTCTCTCACCAAGAGCGATGAAAGCATACGTGTCACGTTCTCCCCTTTTTTTTTTCCTTATATTTTATCACACGGAGACATCTTTTACTTTATTTCTTTGGTGGAACGGAGACATCTGAAATAGAAATTGTGGGCGACGTGTGTGGACGAGATTTACTTTAATCATCACAGAAAAAAAAAAAGATTTACTTTAATAATATAGGTTGGGGCTGTTGTAAAAGATTTTTTTTTTCGTTTTTTAAAACATTTAAAGTGATGTTTAGTTTAAGAATCGAATATCACTGTGGTGTGATCAATCTTGTTTTCTCTTTTGGGCCATTATTAACACATTATGATTGTATTATAAAAAACAAATAAGGACAAAAAATATCTCTCTTCTTTCTAATAGAAGAGACCAACTTTGATCTCATCATATCTCTTTTAAATTATAAAAAAATTAATAATTATAAAATACTTTATTTTAATATCTTTGTATAATGCAATTTTATTTTTGAACTTAATAAATTTTAAAATTAATATTTTTGAATATTTTTTATTTTAAATAAATTTTTATTAAATTATATTGCAGTAAATACTTTGTATATTTTGGAAGGGACTGATTTTGATTTCAACTTTGACACCACATAATTTTCAAACATAAAAAAGAAATTAACATATCCTATGGAATAATTTGTTATAAATAGTTGTACTGTGCAATTTATTTTCAGAATGAATAAAAGTATAACTTTAATTTTTAAAATAAATTTTATTTTAATTAATTTAATTTGTGAGTAATTTAGAAAATTATTCAAATTAAATTAAGTTGCATCTATTATTTATAAAAGAATAAAAGAGTATAATAGAATAAATAATAAAATAATACATTTTTATTTTAATTAGAAGATGTAGGACTACGTCTTCTCTCTCCTTACCAAATGTTTTTTCCTCCATTGTCCTTGAAATGTATAGCAAGTGGGACGATAAAATGGCACTATTAGAAGTGCTCTTAGGTCATTACTCAAATTTAATCATCAGAATAACATTATATATCTATTATTTTTTAGATGAATAAGTAAATTATATCTTTTTATTTCATCAAACATTATTTTTTTTATAATGAATAGTTATGTATCATAATTTGATACTTTATTAAAATTCTATTAGTTAATTATATAAAATTATTTTATATTGTCTATATAAAAAATTCAATTCTAAAAGAAACTACACAATTCTCTCTTTTTTTTTGCTATTGAATATAAATTGGTTCCATAAATAATTTAAATGAGTCAAATATATAGTGTTACTAAAATGTAATTTAAGCTACACATCAAAGTTTAAACGAAAAAGTACTGATGCTCCATTCATTTAAGTGATTTGAAATTTATTTTTTTAAAATTACATAGTTCAAAATAAAAATAAAAAATAAATTAAAATTGCATATAACATTATAATTTGATGAATTATTTTCCTTTTATACTAATTAATGAATTATGATTACGATATCTCATTTATCTAGATAAATGTCTCTCTCCTTTTTAAAAAAAAACTCTATAGACAAATAGCACCAAAAAGAACTCTATAGAGACAAACAAATTTTAAACGAGCTTTCACGACCAAAACAAAAAATAAAAAAGAGTTTTATCTAAAAGAGATTAAAGACCCTTTACGGCCGCTTAATGAGGATGAAAGAACATCATTATCATTATCATTATCATTATTTTATGTATAAGGAACTAATTGATTCCAAAATCATTTGTGATCATTTTTTTGGATAGTAATTAAAAAATAAATAAATGTATAGGGGAGGAAGTGCATTTTATTTATTTATTTATTTTGGCGTGGGTATGGTTTTTATAGAATAGAACAGCAATTAATTAAATATTCCAATGCCCACTTCAAATGTAAGTTTTAGACTTGTGTTATTTATCTCTATAAAATATCGAACATCATATTGACTCACACTCATCCAATAATAGATAAGTTTCACCATAATATCTAATATAAATATATATATATATATATATTTTAGAGTGCGTTTTATTTTAGAGTAAAATTTATCTAGATTAGTTTCATATATAAAATAACATATGTAATATATCTAAATAATTTTTACCCTTATTTTTACTCTTCAACTAAATATACCCTTACTAAAATAAATTTGGGCATAGCATGACTCTTTCCTCTTGGTGAAGGCCCATTCATGATGGGCGATCTGTGGCAAGGTTGGACTTCACGTTTTATATGGTTTGGAGTATGGAATTAACCCTGTCACTTTGACCCAAAAAATAAAAACCCTGTCCCGACTACAGCCTATCCTTTACTTTAATTCAGTCTCATATTTGAACAAAACAAGATTACGACCAAAAAGAGACACAAAAACACCAGCAGTCTCATATATCGATTAAAAAACAGGAATCAATCTTACGATCCGGAAAAAAAAAAAACAATTTTATTTATTTTGCTTCAGAAAAGCATCAATTTTGAGCCCAAAAATTCTCTCAAAGTTTATATATATAAATATATATAAACACAGGTGGAGATTTGTTTACATTATGTGTAAATCTTATATGTTTATATCATTCAATAATTCTTCATAGAAATTTAATTGATCTGATCATTGAATTGTGTGGTATTATTGATGATCAAATATGTCAAATTTCTGAAAAATTAATTAATAATAGGCATGTATTATAATAATTGATATTTTTAAAATATATTATCTGTCAAAATAAAATGTCATGATGAAATATCAAAGTATTTTAAAATTATATAAAATTTGATATATTTAATCTACTTTGAAATAATTTTAAATTTAACGGTTGAACTAATGAAATTTTATAGTCATAAAAAATTATTTAAAGAAGTAAATATATCAAAACTTATATATGGTCTAAATGAATCCTATCTTTTATATATATATATATATATATATATATATATATATTGATTGATGAAGACCCATGATGACAAGAAGGT
Organism: Dalbergia oliveri; assembly: GCA_030441495.1. Taxonomy (NCBI): domain Eukaryota; kingdom Viridiplantae; phylum Streptophyta; class Magnoliopsida; order Fabales; family Fabaceae; genus Dalbergia; species Dalbergia oliveri. Next base: position 9,270,871 of record JAMLFY010000003.1, on the reverse strand, counting down.
TGGTTGCAGTTGCACCTGATCCCTCGCTCTTAATTAGCCAGTGCCTAATTAACCGAACCGCATTCCTCTCTCATGAAAGGAGAGACTAGAAGATGATGCAAAATTGACAAACTCCATGAAAATCTTGGACAACAGTGTTCGCTCAAAAAATATCACTTTCATATGTTCAACAAAAGCACTTTGGAAAGTATCGCTGTTTTCCATTAGGCTCTCTGTTCTTTGTAGATTACTATATTGCTTCCAAAAAGATAAAACTACTATTTTTTTCAATTATATAAAACTATTAGCCTTTATATCTTGCAAACTTTTGGTGTGTATAGTGGAGGGTAGAGGTGAATAAATCAATTTTATACGTGAAACTATATTGAAATCAGAACTCACCTATAAATCATAATAGCACAGTATGTTGTCCGTACATTTTACAATTACCTGACCCAATCAATATTTTTTCCCTTTTGCCAACTGCCAAGAGTTAAAGTTCAGATGGTAGCTCACTGGTTTGCTTTAACAAATCATATTTTATTAGGAAATTATTACGTAAAATTGCTATTTGTGGATATATACCTATCAAAACTTCGAAAGGATTGCGTGTAACTAATGAATTCAAAACTACTGTAATTTTTCAAAAAAGGGAATATATTTCTCATTTTCATAACTAATATTCCCATTCAATCCAAGCCCAACGAGCATATTTTAGGTCAGTTGATTAAAAATAACAGGAACCGAGTGTTGCTTTCGCAAAAAATTGTAATTTTGAATGAGCAACATAATTTCCCTTCTTTATAATTGTAACGAAGTAGTAAGGTAGGAGGTTATGTAGGGATGATGATATTATAAGTTTGCTCTTCTTCCCTCGTGCCAACTCAAGGCAAGTTGGGATAGATGGTGGGTACCTGCAAGCACTCCACCAAAGATATATGTCATGGTATGAGGTAGTTGTTGGTGTATGGATTTTGAAATTGTGTACTTGGTGCTGGGTAACCTTTAAGTAAGAGACCCATATATCCTTTACCACTCCCCCATGTCTGGGGAACGTGGTTAGTGGGCTTATGCGTGGGTTGTGGTAGTTGATCGTGGATGACATGGCTCAAGATTGGTCGAGGTCGAACCCAATCCAACACCCTGGTGAGCTCGAAACTCGTAGGGACTGAATGCTGCGTCTTGCCTCCCATCTTGCGGTCTTGGACTCTTGGTGAAATTTCTTGCATAATGCTTTTGGGCTTCTAATCATGGGTCCCTCCTATGGGCTGGCCTAAGATTTCTATGATCCTCCCTTGGGCTGGGGAATAGACCACAACAATAACCATCATATGCAGAGGCAACATGTCTAGCACCAACTATAACTAACAGCACATGGCACATACTAACTAGTAATTGTAACTAACTGATTTTTTAACGATACATCACGTGTCCAATTAATAGAGTCTGAGTGTCTGACACATAAAAGCGACTGGTAGTGCCAAAACACCGTGTTCCTATCATATACATCAGAAACACTAAATATGAAATATGATATAACCAAGGACACTAATTAATTTATTCATGTGAGATCATCTAAGAACAAAAATAGATCAGATTGACTACATTGAATCACTAATTGATATCTCAGAGGATTGCCTTGAACTGCTATAATCTCCAACATCCCCTGCTGGTACATCATGTGGATCATGGAAGTAAGGCTTTGGAGGCATTTGCAGTAAGCCTTCATCTTGTTCCAGCATCTCTACAACTTTATCCATTGAAGGGCGATCGCTAGGCTTTGTCTGTATGCACCATAATGCCACAATCATCATTTTCTTTGCCAATTTCATCTCCTCATCCGTGTCATTTTCAATTGCAATTTCCTTTCCATCATGCAACTGATCATAAACCCAAAAAGGAAAGTAGATTTGGCTAGAATGTTCAGTCACTGCATTCAGATTCTTCCTTCTACCGGCCATTTCCATTAACAACATCCCAAAGCTATAGACATCTGCTTTGTAGGAAATGGAACCAACATTTCTGTAGAAGAGTTCAGGAGCCATGTAGCCTATGGTTCCTCTTGCTGCAGTCAATGACACTATGCTATTATCAGTGGAGTAAAGTCTTGCAAGTCCAAAATCAGAGACCTTTGGATTGAAATTCTCATCAAGAAGGATGTTATGGGGCTTGATGTCAAAGTGCAGAATTTTCATGTCGCACCCATTATGCAGGTACTCAATGCCACGTGCCACTCCAAGAGAAATGGTGTGCAATTTTTCACAACTTAAGGAAGCACTATCTTCATGGGAAAATATGTATTTTTCTAGAGATCCATTTTCCATTAACTCATATATGAGAGCACGTTTTGACCCTTCCACACAGAAACCAATAAGTTGCACGACATTAACATGGTGAATTCTACCAATGGTAGCAACTTCATTGATGAAATCCTGGCCATTGGATTTCGCCTTATTCAACACCTTGACAGCTACGAGATGGCCACTTCGAAGTTTTCCTTGGTAGACAGAGCCAAAGCCACCGTTCCCTAGTTTTGTCTTGAAGCCTCCTGTTATACTTTTGATGTCTTTGTAGGAGTATCGAATTGGCATGACGCTATGGTCACTTTGCAGAAAATCTTCAATGTTTTCATACAAGGATAAATGTCTCCGTCGCCATTTGTATATCAAGAAAATAATAACGAATGGAGCTCCAAGTACAAATTTGGGACCAACATAGAAAACTGTAAAGAAGATGAAAGCAAAGAAAACAAATCACAAAGATTGTCTCACTTTATTGGTCCCCTTAAAGTTGGGTTGAGACTGTTAATTACTCCTAATTGCATGTCCATACCCTCTGTTAACTATTAATAATTTGAATTTCCTAAATTGCCTAACCTAAACGCTCTTTTATTATCTAAAATTAATTTTTCTTCAAGTTTATTAACATTGTTTATTAATTTATACATCAAATTATTAATTTTTTATATTTTATTTGAGTTTAATTTTGATTTATTAATAATTTAAAATTGTTTATATAATCAAGAAATCATATCATATATCTGCTCAAAACAAGTCTAAGATTTCAAAAGTTATGGACATGAAAGAGTTTGATTGGATAATCATATAAATTTTTTTTTTGTGTAAAATACATTTTATCTTTGAACCTTAGATTAGTTTATATTATAAATTTTTAAACGCGCATAACGACATCCTAACTTTTAAATCGTGCAAAACACCCTTTTCAGCTAAGTTGATATCTATTTTCACTATTAAATAGTCATTATGTTAAGTGCATATTTGTACGAGAAAATACCCTTTCTTTTAATTAAATTTCCCAACTATGAACCCTCCTTTGCTCATAAACAAACAAAAATACCCTCTCCTTACAATTGAACTCTAGCATTGAAAAGGTATTTGTTTTTCCCTTTCTGAGTGGAAGGATTTAGGATTGGGAAATTTGATTAAACAAAAATATATTTTTGTTCATTTAATTGTGAACATGCACATAATAACTTAATGATAGAAATATATATCAACTCAATTAAAGGGGGTATCTGTAACGTTTAAAAATTTAGTAGTCCATATATATTTTGAAAGTTAAAATGTAACTACATATTACCTAAAATTTAAAGGGAAAATGCATTTTATCCAAAATTTTATAGTATTAATGCATTTAAGTTAAATTCTTTAATTGATTAGACAATAAATGAAGCTTTTTTGATGATTCAATTTTTTTATTAAATTTTTTCTTGTGACACTTGACCGATATAAGTCATAATAATATATGCAAACGGTGCACTTGTTCAAGCTTCGAAAAAATTACTTCTATGATGTAATTTTGTAGAACATTCATTCAAAAGTTATTGTTTAAAATTTTTGAAGAGGACAATAAAACTTTGTTATTTTTATTTTTTCAAAAAAATTAATCTAATCATCTTAAATTTGTGCACATGTCTTTTAGTGCTTTTTAAAGAAAAAAATTTAATAATTTTATTAATTAATTATTTAAACATCACACCGATAGAATAACGTGTAAAATTAATAAGTTAATTTTCTTAAATATGAAATATATTATATTACTTATTCGATTCTCTTTTACAAAACATAATTACATAAAATTATTTTTTAAAGAAACAAAAGAATGCTGCTAAAAAACTTTTCATTAATATTATTATTATTATTTCAATATATATAGCTTCCTATCGTTTCTGATTACCCGTACTAAAATATTTGAGCATAGTTTCATATCACAATAGAATAACTACCTAATATATTTAAAAATATTATACTCACATTAAAAGGTTTATTGTTTGTTGTAAGGCTTGTAGATGATTAATTACTACTTCATATGTTGTTACAATAGTACCACATAAGTACTTATATCTTGAAATATGAAAAACTTGTTTTTTTTTTTAAAGAATATCACACCAGAAAGAAGAATGTCAGAATAATAATTTAACTCTAAGTCTAATGAATAATATGAAAGAAAAGTAAAATAATGATGAAAATGAAAAAATGCAGAAAGTAGAGTGTAAAAGAGTTTTCGATGAAGCAAAAGTGTGAATTATTAATATTACATTAAAATATAAAGAAACATATTAATAGTGATTTAATTAATTAATTAATTTTAATTTGAATAAAATTTATTTAAGTGAGGGTAATATATAGAATCATATATCTCAATTATTAATTGATATTGAGGAGTGTAGGTAGACAATTGAGAGTGCCTCAATTACCCTTAAATTTGAATGTGAAAATTTTAAAACTTGGCATGCTTCTTTTTCTGTAAAAAGTAATATTCATACACCGTTTACCCAATTTTTAACCGAGGTAGTAATTTTTCCCGCTTTCTGAAGGTTGCAGCTAATAAACTATACTGGTGTTGATCTATTCCACAAGGTAGACTTAGAGCCATGCATGAACTTTCCTTTTCTTCTTCTTTTTCTTTTTTTGTCGTGCATGCAGACTTTCAAACCCAAAATAAATAAAACACAAAGGGAAAGACGAGGACTTACTTGTTATATACAATAAAATCGATGTAACCCATGCTGCAAGAACCAAGAAACATAAAGGGAGAAAAAGAAAAATGTTAATGATTGCATTTTTGACGTCAGTTTCGTTATGTTGAAGGCGCATATGTTCTTGTTTTAGCGGCCAAAATTATCAGACAGAAGAATCAAATTAAAAGGAAAACTAGTTAAAGACAGTAAAAAGGCACAACTCTAACGGTATCTTGCTCTCGTATTTTGGCTCTATTTCTTTTTCCTACATAAATTAAACAACATACACATACAAAAACTGCACTTTCTTCTATATCATTAGACTTCATACAGAAATGTTAGGGAGGAAATTAAAAGACACTTCATACAAACTGAACTGTACTGTATAATCATATCATATGACTATCCACGAATATTAGAATAGTTCTGTTTGGGAGACTTAAGAAGGAAATTAGACAATGTTGGACACAACAAAAAAAGAGGACTTACATATTTTCGAAACAACCAAGGAAATATCAAGGACTAGGTACTACTCAAATGACAGGAACATGCGGAGTACTAATAGAATAAGTAAGGCAGAGGCGAAACTAAAATGAAAAAAATATTAGGGGCCAGTTCTAAAATTCCAAACGAGTTAAATTTGCAGAAACACACTTAAAAAGCCACACCTCCATAAGTGTCTTTACTCACTTATTTTGACTTTATTTTTTTAATTAATAAATAAACAACACATATACAAAAGTTACACTTTCTTCTATATCACTAGACTTATTCTGGATGCATATTTGTAAAAGACATTTTATACAAACTGAAATGCATTCTATAATCATATCATTTGACTATATCTGGGAATATTAGAATAGCTTTATGTGGGAGAGTTGTAAAAGAAGAAAATTGGACAAAGCAATGTTGGACGACAACAAAAGAGGACTTTTGCATGTTCAAAATAAACCAAGGAAATATCAAGCACTAGATTCTTTCACTACCTCAAATTACTGGAACATGCAGCCTAGTCAGAGAATTAGCAAGGCAGGGGCGAAGCTGGAATGGAACAATTCTAAAGTTCCAAACGAGTTAAATTAGTAGAAACAATTACCAAGCAAAAGTTGAATGGTGCTGAGCTTGTTGACGACGGGATAACATGTAACTTTGTTATGATCATCGAGCACGACGTAGTACCAACGATACTGATCTTTGCAAGAACTGATGGCCCAAGAAAGTTCAAAGCCGTAAAGCAGCATATTATGGACGCCTGTGCATGACATGTTGGTGTGGTTGTTTACAGCAGGCCATGACGCGGGATACATCCACTCCACTCGACACGAATCTCCCAGCCCCAAATCCGAGAGAGATTTGCCAAAAACATCGACATAGAAAGCACTCCCAGTCGCATAAGAACCATTGATGCAAGTTGCAATAGTACTGTCATCACCGTATAGGTCAGAATATCCCGCCGGATTTTGATATGGGCACCTCAAATATAACAACATCTGCTTCATCAATGAAACACTATTACTTGTATCTGGCCTATAGAACCAATTTTGATACGGATCCTCACTCCATAAATTGTAGGAGGTTGAAAAAGGAGGGAGGGAAGATTGATTATGCGTATGCAGGTCAATATTGGCATCTGCTAGTCGGATTGTGTAGTTGTCGTAATTAATTGACTGGACATTGAACTTCCCTGAATTCCAATAGAGTAGCAATCGGTCTCCCTCGCAGGAAAGATTGTACCTGGGGTCACCACAGTGGGGTGGACTGTCTTGTAGCCTGAAAGGGTGGGTTATGTTATGCCTCCCGCACCACCGAGATGCACACTGATTATCAGCATCGGTTGCACAGGATAACAACACCAACGAAAGGAGAACCAGTAATGCAGCAAGGGATGACATTTCTTTGGTCATGAAATTAAGAGGTCGCAAACAAACCTCACTCACTACAGAAGTTCAAAAGATAAACAACTAGTTTAAATCGCAAGGCAACACTTGAACTCAAGGCTTGAACGAATTCTCGTGGAAACGCGTATGATCCTCGATTAAAATCAACTAGTCGCCGGTCCACTAGTGGCTTCAAATCAAATATTAAACAATAGCTCTTTACATCACAACACATCACTTGGAACGAAGTCTCGTGGAAATTAACGTGTATGCATGCTCCTTGATCAAAATCACCTTGCCTTATCTTCTGGTGTTGACCATCACTATCACAAGTCCACTCACCATACAATCGAATGGACGGAATGGAGTCAAATATGAATCTAAATAATTAGCTTTTGATGTAAGCGCCTATGTCAGAGAAGAGGAGGAAATTATTGGGAAGCTACGGACGACGACAGATTCAAACCGAGACGGGTAGCAGATTAATGTTGTATACTTTGGTGTGCTCAACACTAGAAGAAGCTGCAGTTGCACAAAGCTACACACTCATGACTAGAGTTCAATACATGGGTTCTTCTTTGGTTATAATTTCCACTTTCATAGGGGCGGTGTTGTCCATGCATTGCTTTAATGTAGAGCTTGCACTAGGCTTTGATGCATGCCCAGATTTCTCTTGCGGAAATCAAGACATCCGATTCCCTTTCAGAATCATAGGCCACCAACCACAGCAGTGTGGCTATCCCGGGTTTGATTTGGTTTGCTCAGCAAATAATGAGACTCTGCTTCAGCTACCTAAGTCAGTGACTTTCACTGTCAAAAACATTGATTACAAAGAGCAAACAATTGAGTTATCTGATGCATATGGCTGCCTTTCAAGGCAGCTCCATAACCTCACTCTATCAGCTTCCCCTTCCACTTCATCGTTGACTCTGACAATCTATACAACTACGACTTCTTCAACTGCTCACCAGCGGACAGAGGTTATATGGATTACGACTATTTGATTCCGTGCCTAAGCTCCTCAACCAGTCAAGTATATGCCTTTTCATCTGTACTTACAATTGCCTACATGCCCATATCATTTTGCACCAAAATGTTTAATATTTCATCAATCCCAAGAGTATTTGTTAGTGGGGACAATATTCTTCGTTTGAGATGGTCTGAGCCAAACTGTAGACATTGTGAATCAAGAGGGAACAGGTGTGGCTGGAAGAACAACAACAGTACCAAGAAAGAACTCTATTGTTCTGTCAACCACAAAGGTAGCCTTTTGATTCTGCCGCATTTCAAAAGACTAGTAGTTAATTTTCTGCAATTGAACACACAATGGTTAAGCTTAAGCATCTGAGTGTCCCATCTTGGAGGTTCTATGTTCAAATCATATAGATGCAACATTAGAATTATATTGAAGGCTAATTAAAGCATATAGATGAAAACACTAACCATCCAAATCAAAGCACCATACATGATTTCTAGCTGGCTATATGCAGCTTTTAACTAGCTACTTTAGTCTTAATTAATACTCGTTTGTTATTTCAAACACATGGAAATATCACGTCTACGGCAATTGACTGCATTTGTAAGGTTCACGAAGCAAGCACTCAATTTAGAGACACTCATAAGACGGGTCATTACTTTCTTGGGCGATTGCATGAAGCCATGAACTAAGTTCTATAAGTGTTGTTTGCAGGTTCATCAAGAGCTCTATTGACTACAGGTCAGCTTTCAAGTTCAGTCATGCTTTTTAGTATCATTAATCCGCAAGTAATTGATCATTTTCTCAAGATGTAGCTTTGCTAAATGCAGGATCAGTTCTAGGATCATTTTTCCTTGTACTGGTGACTGGTGCAGTTTTCTACACCTATGACTCTTACGTAAGAAAGAAAGAAAAACAAGCAATCATTGAAAAATTTCTTGAAGACTACAGAGCTCTTAAGCCCACCAGATACTCTTATGCTCAAATCAAGAGAATCACTAACAACTTTAAGGACAAGTTAGGAGAGGGAGCCTATGGAACTGTCTTCAAAGGAGGCATTTCAAAAGAAGTTATTGTTGCTGTGAAGATGCTGAATAATTCCCAAGGGAATGGGGAAGAGTTCATAAATGAAGTTGGTATAATTGGTAGAATCCACCATGTTAACATTGTTCGCTTGGTTGGTTTCTGTGCTGATGGCATTAGAAGAGCTCTTATTTATGAGTTCTTGCCTAATTGTTCTCTACAGAAGTTCGTAAATTCACCGGACAACAAGCAAAACTTCCTTGGCTGGAAAAAACTGCATGAAATTGCTTTGGGAATAGCTAAAGGAATCGAGTATCTTCACCAAGGTTGTGATAAGCGCATTCTCCATTTTGATATCAAACCTCAAAATGTGTTGTTGGACCACAACTTTACCCCAAAAATCAGTGATTTTGGTCTAGCTAAATTATGTTCAAAGGATCAAAGCATAGTGTCAATGACAACAGCTAGAGGAACTTTGGGCTACATTGCCCCCGAAGTTTTCTCAAGAAACTTTGGAAATGTATCATACAAGTCCGATATTTATAGTTATGGAATGATGCTGCTTGAAACAATAGGAGGGAGGAAGATCACAGAGGACATAGAGGAAAACAATAGCCATATTTACTACCCAGAATGGATATATAATCTTTTAGGAGAGAGGGAAGAAGTGAGAATTCATGTTGATGATGAAGAGGATGCTAAAATTGCTAAGAAACTAGCAATTGTGGGACTTTGGTGCATCCAGTGGCATCCTGTGGATCGCCCATCAATGCAAATGGTGATTCAAATGTTGGAGGGAGACCAAGACAAATTACCCATGCCTCCTAATCCATTTGGTTCTTCTGGTCCCATAAGAAATTATGCTCGTGTGGGTGTGTCTGCCAGACCAGTTATCCAAAATTTAGAAGTAATCCAAGAGTTGGATTGACTTTTTTAACTTGCAGTGGTGAGAAAAGTTTGTAATTTTTTTCATTGATATCTCGAATGGATTTACATTGTATTACAACTGCAACTAAGTATTTTTCCATTATGTATGATTGGTTACGTGGAGAAAATTGTACCATTGTACTCTATCATAAATAATGTATGCAAACAAATCATTTAACTAAGTCCTTTTATATTTGTGTTGAATTATTTGTTTATCTTTTGCAAGCACATAAGGTGTCCTTATTACACCTTTAAATGCAGTACTAATATTTATTTGAGCATTATTAGCTTTACCTTAACCACAAAGTATTTAATATGAATTTGAAATGTCTATGTTACAGTCTATATATATATAGTTTACATCCAATCACACCAGTCTATACTTTTGCATTGGATGGATTATGGTCGTGTCTAGACTCATAAGATACAAGGATCAAGGATGATTTTGACTCTGAAAATTTTATATTACAAAAGTTGTAAGATTCTAAGATCAAATTTAGCTAAGTTTGTGGAATAAATTTGGAACATTTAGAGTGTTTTTGGTTGGGCTAAAAGAGAAGAATGAATGGATGAATTCCATGTGTTTTATATTAGAGTTGTTCTTATATATACAAAATCTAACATATTATATTTAGATACATTCACAATAAAAATAGATCAATTAACTTTGCTCAATATACACTCACACATTAATAAATTTCATTAATTTTTGTGTGAATATACCTAAGAAAAAATTCATAGACTTGTGCTGATATACAAAAAAATTTTCTTTATATTAAAGTAGCAGATGGTATGCTTTTGTGTCAATCAGAAATATTTACCCCACTGAAGAAATATGGCGTGCGTGGTTTGGCTCCCCCAAATCAGATCTGTACTACTAGTATTTCTGTAACTGTGATCTTGAAAGCATAGATTATCTATTTCGGGGGCTACTCTGATGAAGCTCCAGAAATAGCTTCATCCATGAAGCTTTGTGCTGGAGCTTTGTGTGAATGACGCCTGTTGGAATGTAAAAGGGAGGCAGAGTTGGAAAAAATAAAATGAAAACGTGTGGTAAATGGTTCCCACAAATATTGACTTTGAAGAATGTGATTAAAAACTAAAACATGATTAATATGTGATTAAAATTACAAAGAAGAATATTTTATGGAAAAAATGTTAAAAAATAAAGAAGGCTGAGCACAGTGTCGAAGCTGGTCAATGGCGACCATCGGCGACGAGCTGCCGGCGAGCTCCGACGACGACGAGGTGCTGGCGACCATAAATGAACCACCCCTCCAAGCCGGTCATCAGTGAACCCTTAAGAGCTTTCACCGCCGAGCTTCACCCTTCATGGCTGTTGGACATGGATCGAATCATCTCTGCAAACTTTACCTTTCGGCACGCAGGGCAAGGGAATTGGCCTCCTACTTGAAATCACATACAGGTTCCTTCCTTCTCTATCTTTCTCTCTGCTCCATTTCTTGCTTTCTCTCATCACATTACTTTAATTACCCAACCATCTTACTGCTATTTGGTTTTTTCATTTACGAATCTCGTTCCACCCTAATATGCTTCAATCGTAAAATCTTCCTTTTTTGCTATCTTTTTCTTCGTCTTACGACCACCTGATATTAATTAATTTAGTTCAATAACCGTTGGGCACTTGTTTTTCCCAAAACAGATGAATCTCTTCAACTAGCATCAACAGCAGGTATGTTCTATAGGTCTATCTTTGCTGGTTGGTGTTCTTATTTGTTGGACTCAATTATTTGCTTGCCCGATTTGGGGTTTAGCTTTCTTTTTCATTTAAGAAAAATGAAAAAAAAAAAAATTGAAGGTGGAGCGTGTGGCCCTCTGCTGCCACCATGCTAGAGGTGGAGGGTGGAGGTTGGATGTGTAGAAGGTGGAGCTGAATTTCTCATGGGAAGCATTTTAATATAAAATTATATTATAATTTTTTTTTTTTTTTATAAAATTTAAATTCATAAACATACTCTTAATAAATTTACATTTGGTTGGCATATCATTATACCATCACTTCTTGTCCATTGGATGTGTTTTGTGCGTGGTGTACCAAACTTCACAGAGCACACTATAAAACACCATTGTATCATTAAGTTAAAAACATCCCGGGCCTCTCTATTTTAATCACAAGATAAACCAACACATGTCAATCACACAAAGCTCCAGCAAAGAGCTTCATGAATGAAGCTTTTTCTCCAGCTTAATCTGAGTGGTTTTTGCAAACCATTTGTCAGTGGTCAACGTGCATTAGGTGGTGGGGATTGTCAAGGGCGTTGGCATAAGAATCCTAGAATTGCTTTTGAGGCTTGAATTACTAATTTCCTTGTGAAAGTCTGGTCAATATGAGAGTATAGATAAAGCCCGGGGCGGCTGGAAGTGTATGGGAGCAAGGCAGTGACCCCCTAAAATTTTTAATTTCTTTTATATATTATTTATTTTTGTTAATTTGACCTCCAAAAACAAATTATTTAGTTAAATTTTATGAAATTTCTTATTTAATTAGATATTTAAAGATTATAGTCAATAATATGTTAGGTAAATACACATATTTTTCTTGAATTTAATTGTAAAATATTTATTTTTTATATATGATAATTTTTATTTAATTTTTAAATAAAATAAAAGTGTTTCTGATATATATTTTTTATATGAAATTAACTATTATTGGTTTTTCTTGATAAAATAGCCTTGGTCCGCCTGGATAAAACGCAGCAACCCTTCTTTAAGACTCTACCACATTCATATTTCTACTCAATTTTCACAAATACGCGTAAAAAGGTCATGCTTGTGCTTTCTTGTCAGAAACAAAATAGACTATTCATCTGCTGAATTTCCGACAAATGCGCGTAAAGAAAAAGTCATGCTTTGGCTTCCGTGTATTTATTTATTTATTTATTTTGGGTTCTTTGTTTCGAACTGATGATTTAGACTTTTTTTTCCAACAAAGATTATTAATTCAAGATGTAGGAATTAATGAGTTGGAGCCAATTTCTCAGTCAATCATTCAACACAGCGCTCAAAATACACTTGTGGAATTTTACTGTCATTGTCAACTGTGGAGTTTCGTAGAAACTAATAGTATATTTGAGTTCAGTTTGTACACTTTAAATCCGGATTTAAATGGTGTAAATTAAATTTGAACTCATTTTAATGTTTTATTAAAATCAGCCTAAGTTATATTTTAATATAAATTTGTATCTTAAGCTATGATTTGAGTAGAAGTGAGAACAATTTTTTTTCTTGGGATGTGATTGATATGAAAATAAAAATTGGGAGAAAATTTTATAGATAAATGTCCATTCACCGAACTTGACCTACATTTATACTTAGAAGTTATTATATATAAGATTTAAGAAAAAATAGGGATTTGAAAAGAAGATCAGATTTGAAAGACATTTGAAAAATATTAGGAAAAAATCAGAATTGAAAAAGATTTGAAGAATGTTTAAAGGAGAAAAATTTGAGAGATTTATTAGATATCTATATAAATTAAATAGAATGTTGCGTTGTAGACAATAATGGGTAAATATCGAGCCATCTTAATTCTTGTTGATATTTTTTTAATATTTCAGAAATTACATTTATCACAATAAGGTTTAACCTAAAACCTCATATATATTATTCAAACTTCTCACCATTTGATCAATCTTAGTGCTTTCTTATTGGTACTTTAAATCATGATGAAAGGATACAAGTTAAATTCGTGAGTTATTAAATCAAGCACCATGTTTTTTCTTGATAAATTGAAATTAAATACCAAGTTTGAATTTCAAACCATCTTATGCTTAGACCAACATGTAGCAGCCATATTGTCAAGATTTGCTACATTATCAATTTATCATTTATGAACTTTTCTATCATGTTTGCCATGCTTTATTTGTTACTAATATGGTCGTTGTTTTTTTTTACTCAAGATTGTAACCTATAAAAGACTATATTAGTATCACGTATTTCTCAAATCATGAGTTTATAGCTGGAACTTCTCTTCCTCTCATCATGAGTGCTATGTCTATTTATGAGTGATTACAAAAAAACTATCTTGAGAGTAATGTTTATGTGTTAGTGTGTTGAGAACGATCTTGAACAAGATTATGTGAGTTTCTAATATCAAATTGGTATCAAAATTGTATTGTGTTTAGTAAAATTGGTTAAGTTATATTTTTTGGATTAAGTTACACTTTAGTAATGTTTCTATTAGAATAAAATTTAATTTACTAACTGTAGTAATTGGTTTATACTTAACTGGGACCTAAAAAATAAATTGAACTTAATTTGCGGTTGACCCAAAAAAATTAAAAATACTTGACTTGTAGAAGGTGACTAAAACCTACCGGGTGTAGTTTACTCTAAACTAAAGAGGTTTTTGGTACGAGGCAGTTTATCTAACTTATTGGTAATATAACCTATAATTACCTTCCGTCCAAAAAAAAATTGTAATTACCTAAAGTTTATACCATTGTCTTGTTTCGATGGTTCTCATTACAGGATATTTAGATTTTTAAGATAATCTATATTGCCTTCATTATATAGTGTCAATGTAGATTTCCTCATGAGTGTCTACAGTGAATTATCACTTAGGTGAAAATTATTCTATTATTATTAATAATTAATTAATTAATTGTTAATAAAAATTAATTATAATTATTATATAAAATCAATTTTAATTATCATGATAATTAGTAGTAATAGTAATAATAATAATTCAAATTATTATCATCATAGTTATTAAAAATAATAATTATTATTAATAACACTAATTATTATTATTATTATTATTATTATTATTAGAGACATACATTATCCAACAATCTTTTTAATATACCAAATAGAATAACGTGATTAAACAATTATATTATAGATGCATGCCAAACATTATATTGTAGTATTATCATCAATTTAAAAGTGACAATATGAGTTTTTTTAAAAGTAATATAAATTACCAACAATATAATTAAGTAAAGTGTCAAATTTAATCGTAGTCATGTCCAAGCATCTCCGGCTGAACTTATTTGTATATCAAATCTATTCCTACAAATGACGTAACAATGATGTTATTTGAACCTTGTAACATCCCTTTTTCATAAAATATTTTATAGAATATTTTATTATATTTATGTTTATTTATAGAGTCAATCATTGGAAAATAGCCTAATAAATAAATAAATATATATATATATATGTGTGTGTGTGTGTGTGTTTATATTTATACATAGATTAACATGGCATGAAACAACATATGGATATATGTATGTATTGATGTATATGTCACGTAATACATATATGTAATATAATAAGATATATGTAATAACAGAAGTCAAGGTTTGGCATGATCTATGGCTAGAAGCATCAAGTCAAGTAAATGTTTAATTTTAGAAATAAAAAAATAAGAACTGAGAAGATGGTCCAACAATAACATGAAGTTAGGGGCATTGTGTCTAAGGTCAATTGTAAGGAAAGAATGAGGAAATTACTTGCACGAAGAAGAGGAATAGCAAGGAAATTATATGAATGTGGAAAACAAATCAAAATATCACCCTTTACATGATCAACTTTGGAAAAAATGGGTTTTTGGGTTGCTATAAATAGAATGGTTAGTGTGTAAATTTTTCACTGTTGTAGAACTTAAGGAATTCTAGAGAAAGTGTATGTAGGATTGCCAAGAGAGGAGGCAAAAATAAATAAATAAATAGAGAGAAAGATAAAGAAAGAAAAGAAGTGGCAGTGGAAAAAAATAATAAATAAAAGTGGGTTACTTATATTGCAGTGTTATCTATACAATTTTAAAGTAGAAAATGAGTCTTTTTATGAACTGAAAACTATGATTACATCTAACTATTATTAGCTACCTTCTATATTATCTATTTATCTTCAAGTCATTCAATAGTGTATACTAAAGTCATTTTATTTTATGTTCTTTACATTATGAGGCTTATTATTTATTTTAAGACACTTAAGTTATTATTCCTTTGTGAACTGAAAACTATGGTACATCTAACTATTATTAGCTACCTTCTATATTACCCATTTGTCTTCAAGTTATTCAGCACTATATTATGTTCTTTACATTATGAGGCTTATTATTTCTTCACGTTTAAGTTGTTAAATTCTTTATTACTGTCATTTTATTATTCCTTTAATTTTACGTCACTCACTATTTACTTTTAGTCACTTTATTTATTCCTTTATTTATTTGTTGTCATTTATTCTACAATTCTTTTATTACTTTTGGCTAATTTATTTATTCCTTTATGTTTAAAGTTATCCAATTATTTATATTTTATCATTTTATTTTATCATTCCTTTATTTTTATGCCAATCGCAATTTACTTCCAGTTTTTTAATTCCTTTATATTAAAATTACTTATCACTGTCATTTTAATTTATAGTTCATTTATATTTTAAATTATCTTTTATTGAATTGATAATTATTGATAAAGTTTAATAATGAAATATATTACTTAGAGTTGTCAAGCTTAATTATATTGTATATATGTATTAACCTATATTTTGTGCACTTTATTTCATTTATTCCACTACTAAATTTTAAGTTCTATTTTATTTATTATGGTTTAATGAATTTACTTATGATATCGATTGACTCTTATTTATTTAAGTTTTATATATTATTTAAGATCATGCATTCCATATTTATTTTGAATTCAAGCATCTCTATGTTTATTATGAAATTGCGCATAATAACAAGAGAATAATGAAAAAGAAGATATTTAAAACTTTGTCGTTAACCGTCAAAATGCAAAGAGATAGATGTAAGGTCCTTTTTATAATACCTGTTTTGGTTAGTGTGACGTAAATGTCTCACTTTGTTGTCATGATGTTAAAGAGTAAGATCATAGAATGAGAATTCCCTAAGAGAAAATCTTCGATAATGTGTGAGGTAGCAGACAAAGAAAAGTGAATGATTAAAAGGAAAAAATGATAATCTTAATAAGTTTTGCATGACATATTTTATCTAGTATATTCTATTTATGCTATGACATCTAATTATATGTTCATAAAAAAAATGTGACCATATGTATTTTGTATAAATGCGGCTCTAACTACCATAGCTCAAAATGTTTTATAAATATTTATTCCCTATTGAGAATTTTTCAATTCTCATTCCTATTTCTAATGGTGTCAAATTAGCCAAGTTGTGACCATAAGGAATGCAGTCTTTCAGCTTTTAGGAGCATGTGGAGTTATGTTCTATAAGATCCCTTTTTTTAAAAGTAATAATAAAATAAAATAAAATAGTTTGTGTACAATAATTTTTAAGTCATATATCAAATTCAAATATTTTATTGGTCTTACTTAATAATTTTACATTAACATATATTTTAAATATTAGACTAAAACTTTAAATTACAGATATTAACTATTTAAAGTAAGACTATAAATTGGTAACAATAAACTCAGAATACATTGTACTAAGTTAAGAATAAAATTTATTAAGAATAATAAGTAATAATATGTTAAGTGTTAATAATTAGGTATATAATTTTTACACACAAAAAAAAGAAGGCGACACACACATTATTGTCACTCATCCACAATATTTGCCCACTGAATTTTTGTTTCAATTGGCTATATATATATATATAGTGAATGAGAGAGAGTGATTGTGTGCATGAAAGAAAGAAGTGGAAAGAGAGAAAGAAAGAGGAGGAGAGAGAGAACGTGAGAGATAGAGAAAGAGAAAGAAAAAAGGATAATAAGATTAGTATACTATAAAATTTAATTAGTGCACATAATTTTTATCTGTCGATGAAAATTAAGGTAGGGAATTAATTTATTTTTATGCAAAATAAAATCATGACTACAATTATTATTATTACTGTCATTTTATGTACTATCATTTTATAACAGATGCTCATAGTTATTTATTATTGTCATTTTTCTTGATATTCTTTTATATTATTAATAATTATGGACTTGAATATTAATTAAAATAATACTAACCACTTAATTAAAGTGATCATATTCTCTCCACTGATCCGTTGATTTACCGCACTTCAGTTTTTATCACTAAATTATAAGAACTCTCTCTCCTCATCAATCTAGTGCGAAATACCGTCGTTTCGATTTCTTCTTTTTATTTTATCACTTAATTACAAGATTTTCTTCCCTCTCACTTGTCCAATGCAGACTACCGCCGCTCTAGTTTCTTATTTATTTTACTGTTTCTTTACATTTATGTGATTTATTATTTAATTCAAGTTAATTAAATATTCTTTTATATTTATGTTATTATCTATTGTACATTAATTTATTGGATCTAACTTCTACTATTTTGGTCCAATTTATTTATGCATGAATTTATAAGTTTTATGCATTTATGTTTCATTATTTAAATTATTGATTAACCTATGAGCTTTTATTTAAATTTCATTTATTGATTAATTATATAAATTTCTTATTGTGAAATTATGCACAATAACTATGAATTAATTTACAAAGAATATGATTAATTAAAATTTACCGCTAACCATAGATAAAGCAATGGGATACATGTAAGATCGTTTTATGATATCCTTCCTTACAATGGCATAAATGTCTTACTTTGTTATCACGATGTAAGAATAATACTAAATAATGAGAATTTTTCGAAGAAAAAGACTTCAACTATGTGTGAGACAAACAAATGAATGAAAGAATAACTAAAGTAAAGAAATCATAATCTTGATAAGATATGCATGACATGTTTTATGCATGACAGGTTCTATATAACATTTTTTTATATGATAACTGATTATATTCATATAACGTTACCTAGTCCTGTGTATTTTCCATGCAGATTATTGGAACTAACCATAGGTCAAATATTTTAAAACCATTCATTTTCTACTTGAATTTTTTATAAATTCTTATTTTTCCTTTATTTTATTTTTGGTAGTTTCAGATTAGCTAACATCTAATGGAAAACCTAAGAACTTATGAACTTATATTTAATTAATGTGTGATTTTTATGTTGCAAATTTTAGAAGTATTCAGTTTGTACTTAATGACATTAAGTTGTCATACTAGAACCTTATGCTTATAATCCTTTTACTTAATATTAACCGTTGTACTTCATGTGTAAATTCATATTATTAGTTACTATATGAATGAGTGTTACATGTTCAAATAATGTGCTTAAGCTTAATATATGTTTTATGATAGTTAGGTCCTTAAACATATGTTAAATACTTTTATTGGAACACTTATATTTTTACTTTGGTAGATTAATGTTAATGTCATATTTCATTGTCTAAATTTCTAACAATTCCTTTAGAAAAAATGAGTGTTACACTCCTCACATTATCCAAGACACTCCATATGTAGCATGCAAAATTACATGAGATCCACCACTTTTTTTTTTTTTTTGTCCAACTTCTACCTCCAACTTTTCTCTTTTCATCTTTTGGGTGTCAAGATGTCCCAAGATATATGGGATTCAAATATTATTTTGAATGATGTAATTGATCGGCTTTTTTTTCAAAGACATATATAAAGACGACATAATATGGACTCTGTTAGTGATTATGCTCTAGGCCATTTATTAGATATTTTATTGTTAGTTATATTTTAATTGACAAAAGATATTTTATTCTTTTTCTTTATTATTATATTTGCATACTACATATAATAATATAGATATCCCTAGTCGATCATTAATATTATAATGTAAGACTAGTATATGCTTAATTCATAATTATAAGATAATTATGTATATGATACAAAAATTAAGCTTATGAGTATTTATTAGAGAACAAGAAACTGGATAGACCCGTTATGAGATCACTACATGAATCAATGTCATAAGTGATTCTCATAATAGTTATGTCAATAAATTCTCATACCTGAGTTTACACAATTTTCTGATAAAGAACGTTATATTTTGACATAATCAAACGTTATTTTTAATCGGATAATTAATAAAGATTGTGGTTGAATATAATGCAATTTGTACAAAAGATAGTGACTAAACAAGATGAGATTTGTCCCTCACATTGAGAGATATCTATTGAGCCCTCATAAGTGAGACTAGAAATGCATGATCGTACTCAAATGAATTGAAGAAGTCATCGGTGTTATTGGATTTATTAGTCTACTTAGAGATTGATAAATTATATTTGAACAATATAAGAATGACATTACTCATGTCTTATGTTCAAATTAGATATAGTGAGATAAAAGAATTATGATATATTCTATTGGTTAAGTTGATATAGACTTTTAATTTATTATTACTTGGGTCAGTCATAATGTATTGCTAGAAACCACTTATGACTTATAGGCGTAATAGTGGTATCGGCATATTGTCAATGTAATATAAACCTATTGGGTCACACATTAAGAATATAGCGAACAAGCCGGGTTATTTTGAGAATTCAAATTTTATATATATGTGAATATATATGATATATATTGTCTGGATGTTAAATTTGTAATTCTATTCTATATTATTAAATGATATAAATTTGAAATCTGATGAAATATATTAGCCTGTTCCTAATTAGTTAGGATCGCACATCTCTCTATAAATAAAAGAGATAAGGATTTTAGTATGTGTGCATGTGACATAGCTTTCAAAAACCGAAGATAGAAACAAAAACCTAGAGCTGCAATTTGGAATCGCAGAGGCTAGCACTCGGTAGTCATTCATGATCATTTGTATGTGGACACTAATAAAGGGCGATCGTTCTTTGAGCAGCGCCTAGTCCAAGCGCGATGTTCAAGTTTTGTAAAGCACACTCCAAGGTACACAACTTGATTCCTATCTTTGAACTGATCAAATTACATGTATCCAGTTTGGGTTTTGCAATATGTTTTAAATTTCGCTGTGCAACCTGTGTCGTATGATTGCAAAAAAAACCCAACAAAATCGTTTATTTAGGTATGTCCACAAAGGATTTCAATCTTCTTTAAAGTTTATTCAGCATTTTCTTGACATTTTACTTATACTTTTAGTGCAGTCTAAACATCATATTATTGAAAAGAAAAATATCAGAATACAATACTTTCTTAGGATACAAATAATTGAAGTTAAAAAGGAAGCCACAATCAGGATGTGTTCAAAATACAATATATAAATATAAAGAAGCCTGTAAATGATATTTTTATGTCCCAGCTTGCATAAGAGTTAAATGTGAACAGATCAGATTGACTCCTTGGAATCACTAACTGATATATCAGAGGATAGCCTTGAACTGTTGTGATCTGCAACTTCCTTCACTGGTACTTCATGTGGATCATAGAAGTAAGGCTTAAGAGGCATTTGCAATAAGCCTTCATCTTGTTCCAGCATCTCTACAACTTTATCCATTGAAGGACGATCACTAGGCTTTGTCTGTATGCACCACAATGCCACAATCATCATTTTCTTTGCCAACTTCATCTCCTCATCTGTGTCATTTTCAATTGCAATTTCCTTTCGATCATGTAATTTATCATAAACCCAAAAGGGAAATAAAGTTGGCTAGAATGTTCAGTCAACGCATTCAGATTCTTCTTTCTACCAGCCATCTCCATTAACAACATCCCAATAGATATCTGCCTTGTAGGAGATTGCGCTAACATTTCTATAGAAGAGCTCAGGAGCCATGTAACCTATGGTTCCTCTTGCTGCAGTCAAAGACACTATGCTATTATCAGTGGGATAAAACCTTGCAAATCCAAAATCAGAGACTTTTGGATTGAAATTCTCATCAAGAAGGATGTTATGAGGCTTGATGTCAAAGTGTAGAATTTTCATGTCACACCCGTTGTGCAGGTACTCAATGCCACGTGCCACTCCAAGAGAAATGGTATACAATTTTTCGCAACTCAAGGAAGCACTCTCTTCATGTGAAAATATGTATCTTTCTAGAGACCCATTTTCCATTAACTCATATATCAGAGCACGCTTTGATCCCTCCACACACAAGCCAATGAGTTGAACTACATTAACATGATGAATTCTACCAATTGTAGCAACTTCATTGATGAAATCTTGGCCATTGGATTTGGCCTTATTCAACTCCTTGAAAGCTATGAGACGACCACTTCGTAGTTTTCCTCGGAAGACAGAGCCATAGCCTCCATTCCCTAGTTTTGTCTTGAATCCTCTGATTATGCTTTTGATGTCTTTGTAGGAGTATCTAATCGGCATGATGCAATTGTCACTTCGTAGAAAACCTTCAATGGTCTCATATATAGATGAATGCCTCTGTTGCCATTTATATATACATAAAACAATGACGAATAGAGCTCCCAGTACAAATTTGACAGGAACGTAGAAAATTGTAAAGATGACTTCTAAATTAGTAAACTTTGAAAATGAGTGAATTGCCATGCGTGGACATTTTAAGCCCAAATAAGTGATGAAAAGGGGAAAACAAGGACTTACTCATTATATAGCATACAAGTGGCAAAATAATTTCAATTAGGCCTACAATAAACATACAGGGAAAAAAAACAAAGAAAATTGTTAATTGATAGGAAGTTAGGAACCAAATCAATAATGAATAATGATTTTATCAAAAATAAAAAGGAACCAATAATGATTGTTTTTTATGCGTTAGTTTCGCATTATGTTTAAGACACATGTTCTCATATGTTAGCAGCCAAATTTTTCTGGCAGAAGAGTCAAAAAAGAAAACCAGTTAAAAAGAGTAAAAAGTCACACACCTAACAATATTATTGCTCTCGTATGTTAATAAATACACAGCACATCCACATACTAAAATTACAGTTTCTTCTATATCTATTTTCGATACATATTTGAAAAAACACTTCTTACATACCGAAGTATACTGCATAATCATATCACATTAGAATAGTTTTGTCTGGGATATGTAAAAGAAGAAAATTAGACGACAACAAGAAAGACGACTTGTATATGTTCAAAATAACTAAGGAAATATCAAGCACTTCGTTCATTCTATAGCTCAAATGATTGGAATATGCAGTGTACTCAGGCAATGAGCCAGGCAGGGCCGAAAGGGGAAGTTCCTTCATATTCCACGGACAAAGAAATTCTTCCTCCATGTTGTTGTGGAGGAAAAATATCATTTACTCCATGAAGCACATAATTTTTCGGGACCAAAAACAAGTGAAACTAGGAAGAAAAAAATAGAGGCCAAATCTAAAATTCTATGCGAGTTAAATTAGCAAATACACACTCAGAATTACCAAGCAAAAGTCTAATGGTGCTGATTATCTCCAACTTTCCCAATAAAGTTCAAACCCGTAAAGCAGCATATCATGGATGTCTGTGCATGAAATGTTGGTGTGGTTGTTTTCCACAGGCCAAGATGTGGGATACATCCACTCTACTCGACACGAGTCTCCCAGCCTCAAATCCGACAGAGATTTGTGATTAACATTGACATAGAAAGTACTCCCAGCCGCATACGAACCGTTCATGCAAGTTGCAGTGCGATTAACGTACAAATCAGAAGATTCCACTGCATGTGGGCACCTCAAATATAACAACATCATCTGCTTTACCAATTCAACACCATTGAAAGAGGTTCTATACCAATACCCATATGGTTCAAAGCGGCTGAAACTGAAATTGTAGGAGGATAAAGAATGAGGAGGGAATAAGGAAGAATGATCGTACTTATGGATGCCAATTTTGGCCTCCATAAGTCGAATTGTGTAGTTGTTGTAATTAATAGACTGCACATTGAACTTCCCTGATTTCCAATACAGTAGCAATTGATCATCCGATTAGCTTTTGACGAAAGCACCTATGTCAGAGGAGGAAATTATTGCGAGTCTATGGACAGACTAAGAACTATTTTAAACCGAGACAATGGCTGGATGTTAATGCTACATACTGTTCCGGGGGCAGAATGTGAACCGCATAGCATGGTTGGTCCCAGAGCATCAGGCGGCATGCCCGAGAGAAGCGGAAGTGCTGCAAGTACCAGTGAAGCGGGTCACTGTAAAGGGGAGGTGATTCAAATCACTTCTAAAGCACGGCAACGTCTACGTGATAGGACAGCCACACAGGGAAAGTTATGGGCCGATAATGGCCCGAGACTGAATGAGGAATGGGTCAGGTATGGTCTCAGGCTAGAGCGATTAGATAAACCTGACAAAGCACGCAAAGTACATGGAAAAGGGAGGACCTATAAATACTCCAGAGAATGAAGAAAGAGAGGTTGGCAAAAAAATCTCCCTAAGACACGAGAGAGAGCTTCCGTGAGAGAACTTCAATAGGCTAGGCGGTTTGCTTGGGAGTCTCGCTAGCTCTTAGCGATTCATCGAACCACCTCTGAAACACATATTTTCATGCGCTCATAACCAATAGAACCTGCACAAAGCCACACACACTAGATTAGAGTTTAACGCATGGGTTCTTCTTTGGATATAATCTCCACTTTCATTGGGGTGGTGTTGTTCATGCATTGCTTTAATGTAGAGCTTGTACTGGGCTTTGATGAATGTCCAGATTTCTCTTGTGGAAATCAAGATATCCGATTCCCTTTAGACTTAAAGGCTGCCAACCACAACACTCTGGCTATCCCGGGTTTGATTTGGTTTGCTCAGCAAATAATCAGACTCTGCTTCAGCTCCCCAGTCAGTGACTTTCACTGTGGAAAACATAGATTACACAAAGCAAACAATTGAGTTATCCGATGCATATGGCTGCCTTCCAAGGCAGCTCCACAATCTCACTCTATCAGCTTCCCCTTTCCACTTCATCTTCAAAGCCTACGACTTTGATGACTTTGACTTCCTCAATTGTTCATAACCGACAGAGGATCTATGCATTACTAATATTTTATTCCATGCCTTGGCACCTCAACCAATCAAGTATATGCCATTCCATCCAGCTGTTTAATCGAGGACCTGCCCCTGTCATTTTGCACCAAAATGTTTAACATTTCATCTATCCCAAGAGTATTCGTTGGTAGGGACAACATTCTTCGTTTGAGATGGTTTGAGCCAAACTGTAAACACTCTGAATCAAAAGGGAACAGGTGTGGGTGGAAGAACAACAACAGTACCAACAATGAACTCCATTGTTCTGTCAACCATAAAGGTGGCCTTTTGATTTTGTTGCATTTCAAAATACTAACAGCTAATTCCCTCAATGATTAAGCTTAAGCATTTGAGTGGTTCCATCTTGGAGGTTCTATGTCCAATGTAGATGCATTGTTAGAAATTGAAGGCTAATTAAAGCATATAGATGAAAACACTAGCCATCTAAATCGAAACACCACACATGATTTCTAGCTGGCCTATTCGCAGCATTTAACTAGCTACTATGGTCTTAATTAATTCATACTTGTTAATTATTTCAAACACATGGAAATAATATGCCAGTGACATTTGATTGCATTCGTAAGGCTCACGGAGCAAGCATTCAATTAAGAGACACTCATAAGACGGGTCATTACTTTATCGAGTGATTGCATGAACTAAGTTTTACAAGTTTTGTTTGCAGGTTCTGTAACAGCTATAATGACTACAGGTCAGCTTTTAAGTTACTTCTTAGCGTCATTAACCCGCAAGTAACTGATCATTTTCTCAAGAAGTTGTTTTGATAAATGCAGGATCAATTCTTGGATCATTTTTTCTTGTACTGGTGACTGGTGCAGTTTTCTACATCTATGACTCTCACATATTGCGGAAAGAAAAACAAGCAATTATTAAAAAATTTCTTGAAGACTACAAAGCTCTTAAGCCCACCAGATACTCTTATGCTGAAATTAAGAGAATCACCAACAATTTTAAGGACAAGCTAGGAGAGGGCGCATATGGAACTGTCTTCAAAGGAAGCATTTCAAAAGAAGTTACTGTTGCTGTGAAAATGCTGAATAATTCCCAAGGAAATGGGGAAGAGTTCATTAATGAAGTTGGCATAATTGGTAGAATCCACCATGTTAACATTGTTCGCTTGGTTGGTTCCTGTGCTGATGGCATTAGAAGAGCTCTTATTTATGAGTTCTTGCTCAATGGTTCACTACAAAAGTTCATAAACTCACCAGATAACAAGCAAAACTTCCTTGGCTGGAAAAAACTGGAGGAAATTGCTTTGGGCATAGCTAAGGGAATTGAGTATCTTCACCAGAGTTGTGATCATCGCATTCTCCATTTTGATATCAAACCTCAAAACGTGTTACTGGACCACAACTTTACTCCAAGAATCAGTGATTTTGGTCTAGCTAAATTATGTTCAAAGGATCAAAGCATAGTGTCTATGACAACAGCTAGAGGAACTTTGGGCTACATTGCCCCAGAAGTTTTCTCAAGAAACTTTGGAAATGTATCTTACAAGTCGGATATTTAAGGGAGGAAGGTAACTGAAGACATAGAGGAAAACAATAGCCATATTTATTACCCAGAATGGATTCATAATCTTTTAGAAGAGAGGGAGGAAATGAGAATTCATGTTAATGATGAAGGGGACGCTAAAATTGCTAAAAAGCTAGCAATTGTGGGACTTTGGTGCATTCAGTGGCATCCTATGGATCGACCATCAATGCAAATGGCGGTTCAAATGTTGGAGGGAGACCATGACAAGTTACCCATGCCTTCTAATCCTTTTGCTTTTGCTATTCCCATAAGAAGTCATCATGTCAGAGTGTATGTGTCTACCAAACAAGTGACCCAAAATTTAGAAGTAATCCAATAGTTAGATTGACTTTTAATTCGCAATTGTGAGAAAAATATGTAATTTCTTTTCCTTACATATCCAGTATTCCAATATAAGTATGGAAAACTTGAATGGACTTACATTGTATTACAACTACAACTAAGTATTTTCCCATTAGGTATGATTGGTTACGTGGAGCAAATTGTACCATTGTACTCTATTAAAAACAATGTAAGCAGACAAATCATTTAATACTAATTCCTTAAAAAATTGTGTTGAATTATTTGTGTATCTTTTGTAAGCACCTTCAAATGCAGAACCAATATTTATTTGAGCATTATTAGCTTTACCTTAACCACAAAGTACTTCATATGAATTTAAAATGTCTATGTATATATATATATATATATATATATAGGATTTTTCTAAACTCTAAATCCTAAAAAGAGACGAAATAATTTGAGGGATGGATTCTGTGTGCTTTATATTAAAGTGGCAGGATGGTATGCTTTTGTGTCAATCAGAAATATTCAGCTACACTGACGAAATCTGGCGTGCATGGTTTGGCTCCCCCAAAGCAAAACTACTAGTCTGGTGTGTGATTATTGGCCGCCTAAATTCCGAAGGTAGACTGCTTGCACCAGGAACAAATTGGGTGTGTACTATTTCTGCAACTGTGATCTTGAAAGGGTAGATTATCTATTTTTGGCAGACCATTTGTCAGTGGTCAACATGCATTAGGTGGTAGGGATTGTCAGGGGCGTTGGCATAAGGATCCTAGAATTGCTTTTGAGGCTTGATCTACTAATTCTTCTTCAGTTCCTTGTGATAGTTTGGTCAATATGAGAGTATATATAAAGCCCAGCCACCCTCGTTTAAGACTCCACCCATACTCATACTTCTACTCAATTTTCCACAAATGCGCGTAAAAAGGTCATGCTTGTGCTTTCTTGTCACAAACAAAATACACTATTCATCTGCTGAATTGGCCACAAATGCGCGTAAGAAAAGTTCATGTTTTGACTTTTATTTATTTATTTTGGGGTGTTTGTTTCGAAGTGATGACTTAGAGCCAATTTTTTCAATAAAGATTATTATTCAAGATCTAGGAAATAATGAGTTGGAGCCCATTTCTCACTCAATCATTCAACACAGCGATCGATATAGACTTGTGGAATTTTACTGTCATTGTCAAATGTAATTTTTAAGGGGGAATATAGTCTTCATTTTTATAACTAATATTCCCATTCAATCAAAGCCCATCCAGCACATTGTAGCTTAGTTGATCGAAACTAATATAGAGAACCGAGTGCTAGTTCATAAAAGGAAAAATAGAGGGAAAAAGAGTAAATTACACTCAAAGCGTATGAATTTATCAAACTTCAACTCACCTCCTGTCCTAGTCAAACCTACAATAACCTCTCATAATTTAACAAATTTTTGGATATATTATCAAAAATACCCGCACCCTCATGCTCCTCCTCCCTCACTCACACTCTCCTCTTCTCTCTTCTCTCTTCTCTATCCCTCTCCTTCATCAGCTGCAGGATTCGATTGGGTATAGCTGCACTGCCAACTTTCACATATCTTCTCCCGCTCTAACAATCCATTTCGGGAGTTCATTTTCTTTTGGCCTGAGACCATTTCGTTATTGAACAATCAATTAATTTCAAATGACGGGAATTGGTGCTTGTTGAGTTGTTGAAAAAACAAAAAATCGGTGCTTGAATGTGAAAAATGCTACAAGAAAGTCAAGAAGGTCCTCGGCAAATTCCCTCGTGATTCTTTCTGGCCTACTTTAATTTCTTTCACAGTTATTATTTGTTAGAATTAATTTCGGTATTGAAAATCTGATTAAAGTGACTACTAGTGCAATTTTCAAGAACAATAGAAATCGTGACACTCAAAGTGGTATGCTATAGCCCAGAAAAGATGAGGGACAATCTTTGCTTCAAAGGTAGTGGTTCAATCAAGAGCATGGAAATTGTGGAACCACCCAAGCCTGCACCACCCAAGGTCGAACCAGCCCTAGCAAAACCAAAAGAAGACAAACCAGCCAATCCCCCCAAAGCAGGAAGACATCCTCCTAAGGATGAGCCACCGACACATGGACACTATGCCAGAAGGAAGAGGGAAGGAGAGGGAAGTGAGAAGAGGAGTGTGAGTGAGAGAAGGTGATGGAAGGTACATTTTTTTTAACTCACTCTAAAAATTGATAAATTAGGAAGGTTAGTATAGGATAAACAATTAAAAGGGAGATGAGCTGAACTTTAACCAGGAAAAATGAATGTAATTAAAAAAAAATTATAATTTTGAATGGGGAATATATTTTCATTCTTTATGACCATTATGTGTACAGACTGAGTATCCGACTTATCAAATATCACACGTCTAGGACCAAGAACCAACCAACCATATAACTGACAGCCCGTGTCACATCTAACTAATTGTAATTAACAGATTTAACGATATATCACATGTATAATTAACACAGTCTGACACATACACACTAAACCGTGTTCCCATCATATACGTCAGAAACACTAAGTATGAAATATGTTATACCCAAGGACACTAATTAATTTATTCATGTGAGATCATCCAAGAACAAAAATAGATCAGATTGACTACTTTTAATCACTAATTGATATATCAGAGGATGGCCTTGAACTGCTATGATCTCCAACATCCCCTGCTGGCACATCATGTAGACCATAGAAGTAAGGCTTTGGAGGCATTTGCAATAAGCCTTCATCTTGCTCCAGCATCTCTACAACTTTATCCATTGAAGGGCGATCGCTAGGCTTTGTCTGTATACACCACAATGCCACCATCATCATTTTCTTTGCCAACTTCATCTCCTCATCTGTGTCATTTTCAATTGCAATTTCCTTTCCATCATGTAACTGATCATAAACCCAAAAGGGAAATAAATTTGGCTGGAATGTTCAGTCACTGCATTCAGATTCTTCCTTCTACCAGCCATCTCCATTAACAACATCCCAAAACTATAGACGTCGGCTTTGTTGGAGACTGCACCAACATTTCTGTAGAAGAGCTCAGGAGCCATGTAGCCTATGGTTCCTCTTGCTGCCGTCAAAGACACCATGCTATTATCAGTGGAATAAAGCCTTGCAAGTCCAAAATCAGAGACCTTTGGATTGAAATTCTCATCAAGAAGGATGTTATGGGGCTTGATGTCAAAGTGCAGAATTTTCATGTCACACCCATTATGCAAGTACTCAATGCCACGTGCCACTCCAAGAGAAATGGTATACAATTTTTCACAACTTAAGAAAGCACTATCTTCATGGGAAAATATGTATTTTTCTAGAGATCCATTTTCCATTAACTCATATACGAGAGCACGTTTTGACCCCTCCACACAGAAACCAATAAGTTGCACGACATTAACATGGTGAATTCTACCAATGGTAGCAACTTCATTGACGAAATCCTGACCATTGGATTTGGTCTTATTCAACACCTTGACGGCTACGAGATGGCCACTTCGAAGTTTTCCTTGGTAGACAGAGCCAAAGCCACCGTTCCCCAGTTTTGTCTTGAACCCTCCTGTTATACTTTTGATGTCTTTGTAGGAGTATCGAATTGGCATGACGCTATGGTTACTTTGCAGAAAATCTTCAATGTTTTCATACATTGATAAATGCCTTCGTCGCCATTTATATATCAAAAAATAATGACGAATGGCGTTCCAAGTACAAATTTGCCAACAACATAGAGAGCTGTAAAGAAGATGCAAGTAGAGAAAACAAATCACAAAGATTATCTCATTTTATTGGTCCCCTTAAAGTTGGGTTGAGAATATTAATTACTCCTAATTGTATTTCCACACCTTCTATTAATTATTAATAATTAGAATTTGTTAAATTGCCTAACCTAAACGCTCTTTCTTATCTAAAATTAATTTTTCTTCAAGTTTATTAACCTTGTTTATTAATTTATACATCAAATTATTAATTTTTTATATTTTATTTAAATTTAATTTTGATTTATTGATAATATAAAATTGTTTATACAATCAAGGAATGATATCATATATCTACTCAAAACAAGTTTGATCACCAACTTGCGATTTCAAAAGTTACGGGACATGAAAGAATTTGATTGGATAATTATATAATTTTTTTTTGCTAAAATATATTTTATTCCTTAACTTTACGTCACGCAATTACATCCTAATTTTTCAAAATCATAGCAACACTCTACACTTTTCAAACAGTGCAAAACACCCTTTTTCTGCTAAGTTGACATCATTTTTCACTGTTAAATAGTCTTATGCATATCATATACACAATTACACAGACAAATATCATTCCTTTTAATCAAATTTCCTAACTATGAACCCTCCTCATAAACGTGCAAAAATACATTTGTTTACAATTGAACTCTAGTATCAAAAAAGTATTTGTTTTTCCATTTTTGAGTGGAAAGGATTTATGATTGAGAAATTTGATTAAAGAAATGTATTTTTGTTGTTTGTTTGTGAACGTGCACATAATTACTTAATAATGGAAATAGGTGTCAACTTAACTAAAGGGGGTATTTTGCACTATTTGAAAGTCCAAGATGTTGCGATATTAAAGTTAGGATGTAAACTACATATGACCTAAAGTTTAAGGAGATAAAATGCATTTTACCCAAAATTTTATACTATTAATGCATTTAAGTTAAATTCTTTAATTGATTATACAATAAGTGAAGCTTTTTTTATGATTCAAGTTTTTTATTAAATTTTTTCTTATGACACTTGACCGATATAAGTCATAATAATATATCTGCAAAAGGTGCATTTGTTCAAGCTTCGAAAAAATTACTTTTATGATGTAATTTTTCAGAACATTCATTCAAAAGTTATTGTTTTAAATTTTTGAAAAGGACAATAAAACTTTGTTATTTTTATTTTTTTCAAAAAATTAATCTAATCATCTTAAATTTGTGTACATGTCTTTTAGTGCTTTTTAAAGAAGAAAAAAAATCAAACAAAATGGCCTTACTGTTATTAATTAATTATTTAAAACATCACACCGATAGAATAACGTGTAAATTAATAAGTTAATTTTCTTAAATATGAAATATATTATATTACTTATTCGATTCTCTTTTACAAAACATAATTATATAAAATTATTTTTTAAAAGAAAAAAAGAATGCGGCTCAAAAAATTATTATTATTATTATTATTTCAATATATATAACTTTCTATCGTTTCTGATTACCCTTACTAAAATATTTCAACATAGTTTCATATCACAATAGAATAATTCCCTAATATATTCAAAAATATTATACTCAAATTAAAAGGTTTATTGTTTGTTGTAAAGTTTGTAGATGATTAATTACTACTTCATATTGTTACAATAGTACCACATAAGTACTTATATTATGAAATATGAAAAACTAGTTTTTTTAAAAGAATATCGCACCAAAAAGAAGACTGTCAGAATAATAGTTTAACTCTAAGTCTAATGAATAATATTAAAGAAAAGTAAAATAATGATGAAAAAGAAAAAATGCAGAAAGTAAAGTGTAAAAGAGTTTCGATGAAGCAAAAGTGTGAATTATTAATATTACATTAAAATATGAAGAAACATATTAATAATAATTTAATTAATTAATTAATTTTAATTTGAATAAAATTTATTTAAGTGAGGGTAATATATAGGATCATATATCTCAATTATTAATTGATATGGAGGAGTGTGGGTAGACAATTGAGAGTGCCTTGATTACCCTTAAATTTGAATGTGAAAATTTAAAAAATAGGCATGCCTCTTTTTCTGTAAAAAAGTAATATTCCTACACCATTTCTCACAGCATATTGAAGATTAATATAACCGTTTCTGTTATGTCTTTAGTTAGTTAACCATATTTGTTAAGTTAGTTATCCATGATGTATTATTACTTCAGTTAGTTAATCTTTTGTATAAATAACAGTTAATCTAGATTCACTTGGATTTACCTTATGAAAACAAAATCTGAAGCAAGAACTTTGATCCAGAACTTCATTAAGTTAGTTAAAACTCAATTTAATCTTTGCATCAAAACCATCAGGTTAACAATGGAAAAGAATTTAACATGCCCTATTTTTATGCATCCTTAGGAATAATTCATCAAACAACATGTGTTGAAACACCCCAAAATGGCATAGTAGAAAGAAAACACCAACATATTCTCACTATTGCTAGAGCACTTATGCTTTATTCCAATCTACCATTAGTTTTCTGAGCTATGCTATTTCCTATGCTGTTTTCATCATTAACAGGATTCCCTCCATTCCCTTATCTCACAAAACTCCCCATGATGTATTACTGAACTCAAGTCCATCTTTAACTAACTCAAAATTTTTGGCTCTCTATGCTATGCTTCCACCTTAAGTGCTGCTAGGAAGAAATTTGATCCAAGAGCTAAGCAATGCATTTTCTTGGGTTTCCCTCCTGGAACAAAGGGTTACATATTATTTGATTTGCATTCAAGAGAAATTTTTGTGTCTAGACATGTATCCTTTTATGAAGATATTCTTCCTTACCAATCAAAATCTGATTTTAACACTCTGCTTTCCCTCAATCCACCACCATTACTGATTTATTCCCCACCCTTCATGACATTGTCAACTCTGAAATTTCTATTTCAGACACTTCTAATACACCCGAAGCAATGTCTAGCTCACAAAACACTAATCCAAACACTGACACACCACTCACAAATTCTCACTCACCCCAAACACATACATCTGACTCATCGTTCATACCCAACACAAATAATACACCCATCACAATTACACATAACACTTAACCTCTTAATTCTTGGACCAGAACCCGCAATTGTACCTATTAGAAGATCCACTTAATAAAAAATCCTCCTTCATATCTGGATTATCACACTCTTAATAACATCAATCAACTCCCACCCTCTTCTAATATTAATTATCCTTTGTCACAAGTCATATGTTATGACAATCTTACACCTAAATACAAGTCTTTTTCTCTTGCCATCACCACTCAGAGAACCAACTACCTTTAAACAAGCTGATTCATGACCATTGGTGTCAAGCTATGGAAAATGAGCTGAAGCTCTAGAGGAAAATAAAACTTGGATTCTTAGAGACTTACCTGAAGGAAAACAAGCTATTGGATGCAAGTGGGTTTACAAAATTAAGTATAATCCAGATGGTTCAGTTGAGAGATATAAGGCAAGATTAGTTGCCAAAGGATTTACTCAAATGAAGGTCTTGATTACACAGAACTTTTAGTCCTGAGCAAAAATGACAACAGGAAGGGTACTACTAGCTTTAGCTGTTGCCAACAATTGGCATCTCAAACAACTTGATGTTAACACAACCTTTTTACATGGAGATCTCCATGAAGAAGTCTACATGACACCTCCACCTGACTAGCTGATGTTCCCCCTGTAAAGTATGCAAACTACAAAGGTCTCTCTATGGTCTTAAACAGCTAGCAGACAATGGAATCACAAATTAACTCAGGTATTATTACAATGTAATTATGTTCAATCAAAGGCTGATTATTCTCTCTTTGTTAAGAAGCATGATTCAAAATTCACAGCTATTCTAGTTTATGTTGATGACCTCATCCTCATAGGTAATGACATAACTGAAAATTAATTTTGTTAAGCAAAAACTAGATGTTTTATTCAAAATCAAAGATTTGGGGGATCTGAAATTTTTTTTAGGAATGGAGATTGCTCGATCAAAGAAAGGGATAGCTCTATTCCAAAGAAAATATGCTTTAGAACTAATCCAAGTTGCAGGTCTTCTGGCAGCAGCCTGTCTTACTCCCTTAGATCATTCATTGACGTTACAGAAATCAGGCACTCAACCATTAGCTGATCCTTCAAGCTACAGAAGACTAATTGGTCGTCTAGTGTATCTCACAAACACTAGACCTGACATAGCTTTTGCCATCAGCAATTAAGCCAATATCTTGCAGCTTCAATGAGTGAACATGAACAGGCTGCATATCGTGTTCTTAAATACATTAAATCGCTCCTGCCAAGGGACTCTTCTTCCCATCAGGATATGATTTTCGTCTCGGTTTTAGTGATTCTGACTGGGTTCTGTCCCTAACACAAGAAGATCTGGACAGGATTTTGCTTCTTCTTTGGTGGTGCACTCATCTCATGGAAAAGCAAGAAGCAACAAATCGTGGCCCGTAGCTCTTCTGAAGCTGAATATAGAGCATTGGCACATGCCTCCTGTGAAGCACAATGGCTCAGATACTTATTGGATGACTTACATGTACCTTCAATAGCACCAACTCCTATTTTTTGTGACAACAAGTCTGCCATTCATATAGCAACAAATCCGTCTTCCATGAAAGAACAAAACACATAGAGATGGACTGCCATACTGTTCGAGAGAAAATCCAATCAGGACTAATTCATCTCCTGCCCATCAACACCAAAGCACAAACAGCTGACATCTTCACAAAATGCTTAGCTACAGGTCCATTCAATTCCATGCTGTCCAAGCTTAGCCTTCTAGATTTATACAGGCCAACTTGTGGGGGGGTCTCACAGCATATTGAAGATTAATATAACCGTTTCTGTTATGTCTTTAGTTAGTTAACCATATTTGTTAAGTTAGTTAACCATGATGTATTATTACTTCAGTTAGTTAATCTGTTGTATAAATAACAGTTAGTTAGCCAGAGTTTGAGTGCTGAGTAATTCTGTAATTCTGCAAT
Source organism: Dalbergia oliveri (assembly GCA_030441495.1). NCBI lineage: Eukaryota > Viridiplantae > Streptophyta > Magnoliopsida > Fabales > Fabaceae > Dalbergia > Dalbergia oliveri. The sequence goes on along the minus strand of JAMLFY010000003.1, from coordinate 9,235,803 downwards.
CAAAGTATTGAATGTTTTCTTCCATGCTCAAGCTCTCTCTTTCCCTTTGAGATTCTTTCTCTCTGAAACTCTGAAACTTTACACCATTTACCCAATTTTTAACCAAGGTAGTAATTTTTTCCGCTTTCTCAAGGTTGCAGCTAATAAATTATACTGGTGTTGATCTATTCCATGAGGTAATCTGAGAGCCATGCATGAACTTTCTTTTTCTTCTTCTTTTTCTTTTTCTTTTCTTTCTTTTTTTTTTTTTTTTTGTCGTGCATGCTGACTTTCAAACCCAAAATAAATAAATAAAGGGAAAGACGAGGACTTACTTATACACAATAGAAGCCATGCAACCCCGTCTGCAAGAACCAAGAAACATACAGGGAGAAAAAGAAAAATGTCAATGATTGTATTTTTTACGTCAGTTTCGTTATGTTGAAGGCGCATGTTCTTGTTTTAGCGGCCAAAATTATCAGAGAGAAGAATCAAATTAAACGGAAAACTAGTTAAAACTGTAAAAAGGCACAACTCTAACTATATCTTGCTCTCGTATTTTGGCTCTATTTCTTTTACCTAAATATACAAACAACATACGTATACAAAAATTGCACTTTCTTCTATATCATTAGACTTCATGCAGAAATGTTAGGGGAGGAAATTAAAAGACACTTCATACATACTGAAATGTACTGTATAATCATATCACATGACTATCTAGATATAGGAATATTAGAATAGTTTTGTCTGGGAGACTTAAGAAGAAAATTAGACAAAGCAATGTTGGACGACAAAGAATAAAAAAAATTGAAGATGACTTGACTTGTATATGTCAAAAATAACTAAGGAAGTATATATGAAGCACTTGATTCTTTCACTACCTCAAATGATTGGAATATGTAGCGTACTCAAGGAACGAGTAAAGCAGGAGCGAAAGACAGGCGAAATTAGAATGAAATGATGATGGGCCAATTATAAAATTCTAAACTAGTTAAATTAGCAGATACATGCTTAGAATTACCTATCCAAAATGAAAGGGTGAAGAGGTAGAAAGAACAAGTAACGTTGTTATGATCATCGAGCACGACAGTGTACCGACGTTTGCAAGAACTAATGGCCCAAGAAAGTTCAAAGCCGTAAAGCAGCATATTATGGATGTCTGTGCATGAAATTATGTTGGTGTGGTTGTTTACAGAAGGCCACGATGTGGGATACATCCACTCTATTCGACAAGAATCTCCCAGCCCCAAATCCCAGAGAGATCCCTCAAAATCAGTGACATAGACAGCACTCCCAGTCGCATAAGAACCATTGATGCAAGTTGCAGTTGTACTGTCATCACCGTATAGATCAGAATATCCCACCGGATACGGGCACCTCAAATATAACAACATCTGCTTTATCAACGTAACACGACGTCCATCCCCTCTATGGAACCAATATAGATACGGATCATCACTGCTGAAGTTGTAGGAGGTAAAAGAATAAGGAGGGAGGGAAAGGTAATCATGCCCATGCAGGGCAATATTGGCATCTGCTAGCCGGATTGTGTAGTTGTTGTAATTGATTGACTGCACATTGAACTTCCCTGATTTCCAATAGAGTAGCAATCGGTCTCCTCGCAGGAAAGGGTGTACCCGGGGTGACCACAGTGGGCTGGACTGTCTTGTAGCCTGAAAGGGTGGCTTATGTTGTGCCTCCCGCACACCCGAGATGGACACTGACGATGAGCATGCCTTGCCTCACAGGATAACAACAGCAACACAAGGAGAAGGAGAAGGGGTAGCAGTAATGCAGCAAGGGATGACATTTCTTTGGTCATGTCATCAAGGCATGAAGTTGCAATGGTAAACAAACCTGACTGACTCCAGAGAGTTAAAAGATAACAGAGAACTATACATCACAACAAATGACTTGTACATACGGACTTAGACGAAGTTTCGTGGAAACGTGTATGTATGCTTCTTGATCAAAATCAACTCGTCTTCTGGTGTTGACTTGACTATGCTGCTGACGTAAGCGCGTATGTCTGAGGAGGAAGTTATTGGGAAGCTATGGTATGGACAGACTGAAAATTCTTTTAAACCGAGATAGGGGCTGGTGGATAAGGCTATCTAATATACTTTCATGTGCTCATAATTAGAACAACATGCACAAAGCCACACTCTGTTGAGTCTAGACTAAAGATGGGTTCTTCTTTGGTTATAATCTCTTGCACTTTCATTGTGGTGTTGTTCCTTGTTTGCTTTAACCTAGTGCTCGCACTAGGCTTTGATGCATGTCGGAGTATCCCTTGCGGAAATCAAGACATTCGATTCCCTTTTCCAACCACAGCACTGTGGCTATCCCGGGTTTGATTTGGTTTGCTCACCAAATAATGAGACTCTGCTTGAGCTCCCTAACTCAGTGACTTTCAATGTCAACAAGATTGACTACATAGAGCAAACACTTGAGTTATGTGATCCATATGACTGCCTTCAAAGGCAGCTCCGCGACCTCGCTCTATCGGCTTCCCCTTTCCTCTTCATCCTCGATGAAGACAACTACGACTTCTTCAACTGTTCACCTGTGAGACCGATGCCGTCACCCACTGCCGCTGCAAGCCCATCGCGCAGCCCGTCCGCTCCTTCCCCTTTCTTCCTTCCTTGCATGCCTCTCCTTCAAACATAATGACAACTCTCTCTCTCTCTCTCTCTACTCAAACAACGCCCCTCAGCCTCAAAAGAAAAGAAATGAAACCACTTGTGTGGGTTGTGTCTGTGTGCGTTCAGTTTAGGATTCTTTTTTTGTTCTTATTTTTTATTCTTTTTTAAGCTTTCTTTTTGTCCATTCCATTGCTCTTTGGGCTGTTTAAAAAAATTGAAGGAGTTCAGTGATAGAATGTTTGGACTACTTTTTTTGTTCGGTTTGAGTCATTTTTTTTTGTGTGCTGCTTTTGTTGGGCTATTTGTATTTTTCAGAAATATGTCTTAGGCTTATTATATTTTTTTAAAGATGTTTATATTTTCTGAAAAAAAAAAGCTCCTCTTTCTTGTAAAATATATTTTTTATTATTTCTCTACGTTGTGAGAGTTGTTCTAGTCTTTTTAATGAAAAAAATATGAGTGATCAATAATTCTTTTTGTGAAAATGAAGTTAATTTAATCGTGACGACTTATTAATTCTATGTTTGAGGAATACCTTGCAGTTTATATCTTAAACCTTTTTTTCAATAATAAAATCAATCAACCCGCAATCATTTTTAGAACTACGTGACTTTGAGTTTCATTGCACCAGAGGATACTGGAAATGAACCCTGTCAAGTCAAAATTAAATTTTTATAATTTTTGTCTTAATTGTAAATATTTTTTTCTTTCTAATGAAATCTTCTTTGAGATATTTTATTTAATTTTTATTTATTTGGGGAATTTTGGATAAAAAATGTTAATTTAACCGTAACGCTTGTTAACTTAAAATTCGGGCATTTCAGCTTGATAATTTAATGATCTAAAAATTTCCTTGAAAATTTATTTATTTTCTTTCCCTTTAAAAAAATATCAGAATAAGTTTTTTTATTTATTTGTAAATATTTATAATTTATAAGAGTTTTTTTTATTTCCATGTATTCAACTTAATTTATTATTTTATTTCAAATAAAGATGTTAATTAGCCATGACTACTTCTTAACTCAATGTCATGACCATCTAAGTTGTGACAACTTGGTGTTCTCTTTTCTATTTTTGTAATAAAATAAAATAAATATTCAAAAAAAGGTTATTAATTAATTTACAGTTAATTAAAGGTCTAAAGACGGATGTATTAGGGTTGCATTAATTAATTCCTACCCTTTCCTATGCATAACCAACTCTTGAACTCAAACCAAGTTTCAAAGATCATTGTCCAAAATAAATGGATTTTCAGTTTTCCCAAATCTTAATAAATTTGGCGACTCCAATTTTAAAACTACTTTTTCACCGTCGTCACGATCCAGGTTGCAACACCCAGGGACATGGATGGCTATTTGATTGATGCCTAAGCGCTTCAACCAGTCCAGTATACGCCATTCCATCTGATTATGCAATGGGGGACTGGCCCCTGTCATTTTGTACCAAAATGTTTAATGTTTCCATCCCAAGCAACCTTCCTTGGGAAAGTACTCTTCATTTGAGATGGCCTGAGCCAAACTGTAAACACTGTGAATCAAAAGGGAACAGGTGTGGGTGGAAGAACAATAACAGTACCAAGAAAGAACTCTACTGTTCCGTCAACCCCAAAGGTAGCCTTTTTCATTCTGTCGCATTTCAAAATGAGCACCAACACATCGTCATAATAATCTTCATAATTTCTTATAAAAGGAAAATATTAAATAATTTTAATATCAAGAGAACATAAATAATATTCAATATTTTCTTAGTTTGGAAAATACTAGGATAATTAGGAGGATGTATCATTTTGTTTCAAAATAATAACAGTTAGATGTTCTGTAAGTGAACACCCAGTTGTTAAGCTTAGGCATTTGAGTGACCCATCTTGGAAATTCTATGTTCAATTCAAATCATATAAATACACCAGACCATGATTTCTAGCTACCTATATGCTGCTTTTAACTAGCTACTATGATCTTAATTAATACTTGTTACTTATTTCAAACCCATGGAAATAGTACGTTGAGGACAATTGACTGCATTTGTAAGGTTCATGGAGCAAGTACTTAATTAAGAGACATTCATTTGACCGGTCATGACTTTTTCGTGTGATTTCTTCAACTAAGTTTTATGAGTGTTGTTTGTAGGTTCATCAACAGCTCTAGTAACCACAGGTTAGTTTTCAATTTCAGTCATGCTTTTTAGTATCATTAATTAACCCGCTAGTAATTGATCATTTTCTCAAGATGTAGTTTTGATAAATGCAGGATCAGTTCTAGGATCATTTTTCCTTGTACTGGTGACTGGTGCAGTTTTCTTCGTCTATGACTCTCACATAATACAGAAAGAAAAACAAGCAATCATTGAAAAATTTCTTGAAGATTACAGAGCTCTTAAGCCTACCAGATACTCTTATGCTCAAATCAAGAGAATCACCAATAATTTTAAAGACAAGTTAGGCGAGGGAGCCTATGGAAATGTCTTCAAAGGAAGCATTTCAAAAGAAGTTTGTGCTGCTGTGAAAGTGCTGAATAATTCCCAAGGAAATGGGAATGAGTTCATTAATGAAGTTGGTATAATTGGTAGAATCTACCATGTTAACATTGTTCGCTTGGTTGGTTTCTGTGCTGATGGCTTTAGAAGAGCTCTTATTTATGAGTTCTTGCCTAATGGTTCACTACAGAAGTTCCATCAATTCACCAGATAATAAGCAAAACTTCCTTGGATGGAAAAAACTACAGGAAATTGCTTTGGGCATAGCTGAAGGAATTGAGTATCTTCACCAAGGTTGTGATCAGCGCATTCTCCATTTTGATATCAAACCTCAAAATGTGTTACTAGACCATAACTTTAATCCAAAAATAAGTGATTTTGGTCTAGCTAAATTATGTTCAAAGGATCAAAGCATATTGTCAATGACAACAGCTAGAGGAACTTCGGGCTACATTGCTCCCGAAGTTTTCTCGAGAAACTTTGGAAATGTATCTTTCAAGTCAGATATTTATAGCTATGGAATGATGTTGCTTGAAACAATAGGAGGGAGGAAGATCACTGAAGACAGAGAGGAAAACAATAACCATATTTATTACCCAGAATGGATTCATAATCTTTTAGAAGAGAGGGAAGAAATGAGAATTCATGTTGATGATGAAGGGGATGCTAAAATTGCTAAGAAGCTAGCAATTGTGGGACTTTGGTGCATTCAGTGGCATCCTGTGGATCGACCATCAATGCAAATGGTGGTTGAAATATTGGAGGGAGACCATGACAAGTTACCCGCGCCTCCTAATGCTTTTGCTTCTGCTGGCCCCACAAGAAGTTATGCTAAAGTGGGTGTGTCTACTAGACGAGTGATCCAAAATTTAGAAGTAATCCAAGAGTAGGATTGACTGTTAATTTGCAATTGAGAGAAAAATATGCAATTTTTTTTCTTAGATATCTTGAATTGTATTACAACTGCAACTACGTATTTTTCCATGAGGTATGATTGGATACATGGATCAAATTGTACCATTGTACTCTATCATAAATAAAGTATGCAGACAAATCATTTAAAACTAAGTCCTTTTTATATTTGTGTCGAATTTTTTGTTTATCTTTTGTAAGCACATAAGGTGTCCTTACTACTTTAAATGCAGTACTAATATTTATTTGAGCATTATTAGCTCTACCTTAACCACAAAGTACACATCCAATCACACCACTCTATATTTTTGCATTGGATGGATTATGGTCGTGTCTAGACTCATAAGATACAAGGATTAAGGATGATTTTGACTCTGAAAATTTTATATTACATAAGTTGTAAGATTTTAGCTAAGGGTGTATCATAAATTTGGGACATTTAGAGTGTTTTTGGTTGGGGTAAAAGAAGAAGAAATAATTGAATGGATGAATTCTATGTTTTATATTAGAGTGATTCTTACATACACACAAGCCTAACATATCATATTTAGATATACTCATAATAAAAATGCTCAATACATGCTCACTCATCTATGAATCCCACTAACTTTTGTATGAGTGTACCTAAGTAAAAATTCATAAAATTGTGCTGATACAAAAAATGTTCTTCATATTAAAGTGGCAGATGCTATGCTTTTGTGCAATAAAAAATCTTTAGCTATATTGAAGAAATAGGATTTTGCTATTTCATCACCCAAAAGTGAGCATCTAAATGGCATCATTTCATTATCATTGGATGTGATGGATAGATAAAAATAGTGGAATTATCATCTTATCCAATAATGATAGAGTGAGAATCTCACTTATACACTTACTTTTTTTAATGTTAGAAATAACATTAATGGAAGAAATATGGCGTGCATGGTTTGGCTCCCCAAAATCAGGTCTGTACTACTAGTAGTTCTGTAACTGTGATCTAAAAAGCGTAGATTATCTATTTTTAGCAAACCATTTGTCAGTGGTTAACATGCATTAGGTGGTGGGGATTGTCAGGGACGTTGGCATAAGAATCCTAGAATTGCTTTTGAGGCTTGAATTACTAATTTCCTTGTGATGTTTGGTCAATATGAGAGTATAGATAAAGCCGGGGGCGGCTGGTAGTATATGGGAGCGAGACGGTGGCCCATAAAATTTTCAATTTCTTTTATATATTATTTATTTTTATTAATTTGACCTCCAAAAAAAATTATTTAGTTAAATTTTATTAAATTTATTATTTAATTAAATATTTAAAGATTATACTTGATAATATGCTACGTAAATACATATATTTTTCTTGAATTTTGATTGTAAAATACTTATTTTTCTTATATATAATAATTTTTATTTAATTTTTAAGTAAAATAAAAATTATTACTATATATATTTTTTACATAAAATTAACTATTAAGAATTGGTTTCTCTATATAAAATAGTCTGGTGCCGCCCTGGAAGAAGCCCAGCCACCCTCCTTTAGGTCTCTACCCATACTCATATTTCTACTAAATTTTCCACAAATACGCGTAAAAAGGTCATGCTTGTGCTATCTTGTCAGAAACAAAATACAGTATTCATCTGCTGAATTTCCCACAAACGCGCGTTAAAAAAGGTCATGCTTTGGCTTCCCTTTTTTTATTATTATTTTGGGGTGTTTCTTTCGAACTGAGATTTAGACTTTAGAGCCAATTTTTTCAACAAAGATTATTTTTCAAGATCTAGGAATCAATGAGTTGGAGCCCATTTCTAAATCATTCAACACAGCAATCAATATAGACTTGTGGAATTTTACTGTCATTGCCGACTGCAGAGTTTCGTAGAAACTAATAGCATGTTTGAGTTCAGTTTGTACACTTTGAATCCAGATTTAAATGGTGTAAATTAAATCTAAACTCATTTTAATGTCTTATTAAAATCATACTAAGTTATATTTTAATATAAATTTGCATCTTAAGCTATGATTTGAGTAGAAGTGAGAACAATTACTCAGAAGTTATTATATATATATATATAATATTTAAGAAAAAAATAGGGATTTGAAAAGAACATCATATTTGAAAGACATCTGAAAAATATTGGGAAAAAAAATCAAAATTGAAAAAGATTTGAAGAATGTTTCAAGGAGGAAATTTTGAGAGATTTATTAGATGTCTATCTTATTAAATAGAATGTTGCGTCATAGACAATAATCAGTAAAGATCGAGCCATCTTAATCCTTGTTGGTGTCTTTTTTTTTGTACTTTGAAAATTACATTGGTTGCAATAAGGTTTAAATCGAGGACCTCATACATACTATCCAGAAATCATGACTAGACTAATCCTAGTGACTTTCTTGTTGGTACTTTAAATCATGATGAAAGGATACAAGTTAAATTTATGATGAAAGGATACAAGTTAAATTTATGAGATATTAAATCAAGCATCATGTTTTTCCTCTTGATAAATTGAAATTAAATAGCAAGGTTGAATTTCAAGTCATCCTATGCCAACATGTAGCAGCCATATTGTCATGATTTGCTACATTATCAATCTATCATTTATGAACTTTTCTATCATGTTTGTCATGTTTTGTTTGTCATTAATATGGTCATTGTTTGTTTTTGTTTTTTTACTCAATATTGTAACCTATAAAAGACTACATTAGAATCGCATATATGTCAAGTGAAATTACGACAAAAATCATGAGCTTATAGTTAAAAATTCTCTTACTCTAATCATGAGTGCTATGTCTATTTATGAGTGATGACAGAAAAACTATCTTAAGAGTTATATTTGTGTGTTAGTCTGTTAAGAAAGATCCTGGACAAGATTATGTGAGTTTCTAATATCAAGTTGGTATCAAAATTTTATTGTGTTTAGTAAAATTGGTTTAAGTTATATTTTTTGGATTAAGTTACACCTTAGTCATGTTTGTATTAGAATAAAATTTAATTTACTAACTATGCTAACTGGTTTATACTTAACTGCGACCTAAAAAATGAATTAAACTTAATTTGTGGTTGACCCAAAAAAAATAAATACCTTTGTAGAATGTGACTAAAGCCTATCTTTGCTACGAGGCAATTTTTCTAACTTATTGGTAATATAAATGTTGTGAAATGGCGGAACCAAAAGGTAAAAATAAAGTAACGTAAAATAAATATGTGGAAGCGTAAAATAAAAATGATACAAAATGATTAACGTGATTCGACTTAAAGCTTATGTCCATGGGCAAAGGCAACAACCAAATATTTTATTATGGAAATATAATGGAGATGCAAAAGTTGGACACACTCCACTCAATCAAAATCCCAAATAATAGGAATACAAAAGTGGTAAGATCTCACTCAAAACTAAGTCCAAATACATCCAAAATACCTAACAGGTTTTTTCTTCACCTGTATACTCTCAACTCACAAAAAAAAAATTTAGAAGTAATAAATAACTCTTCTCTATCACACAGAAATGAGGAGGAGGTGGATTGGATTGTTGTGTTGAAGCTTTGTGTTTGTAGCTCTATATATAGAGCCTTTTGGTGCTAAAAAGTCAAGTGAGCTCCTAACTTCTACAAACATATTTGAATTTCTCCAATTGATGCTACTGCCACCGAAAAGATGTTGGGTTAACATTGCAAAAAGTCAAGCCATACTTTGAATATGGCTTCTAATGCACCGAAGGTTGCTTGGAGACATTTGTCTCATAGGAAACCAATACTACAATAACTTTTAATTGCCTCCCATAAAAGAAAAAAACTTATAGTTACCTAAAGTTTATACCATTGTCTTGTTTCGATGGGTCTCATTATAGGTTATTTAGATTTCTAAGATGATCCATATCGCCTTCATATATAGTGTCAATGTAGATTTCCTCATGAGTGTCTGCAGTGAATCACTTAGGTGACAATTATTCTTCTACTACTACTCCTATCATTATTATTATTTATTTTTTATTAATTGTTATTAAAAATTAATTATAATCATTATATAAAATCAATTTTAATTATCATGATAATTAGTAGTAATAGTAATAATAACAATTCTAATTATTATCATCATAGTTGTTAAAAATAATTATTATTAATAACACTAATTATTATTATTATTATTATTATTATTATCCAATAATCATTTTAATATACCAAATAGAATAATGTGAATAATCAATTAAATTATTGGTGCATGCCAAACATTATATTGTAGTATTATCATCAATTTAAAAGGTAACAATATGATTTTTCTGAAAAGTAATCTAAATTACCAACAATATAATTAAGTAAAATGTCAAACTCAATCTTAGTCATGTCCAAGCAACTCCGGCTGAACTTATTTGTATATCAAATCTATTCACACAAATGACGTAACAATGATGTTATTTATAGAATATTTTATCATATTTGTGTTTATTTATAGAGTTAATCACTGTAAAATAGCCTAATAAAAATTTATCAAATAATTAAATTTTGATTAATAAATATATCTGTGTGTGTGTGTGTGTTTATATTTACACATAGATTAACTAGCATGAAACAACATATGTATATATGTATGTATTGATGTATGAACTATAGGTAGAAGTATCAAATCAAGTAAATATTTAATTTTAGAAGAAGAAAAAAAAACTAAGAAGATGATCCAACAATAATGCGAAGTTAGGGGCATGTGTCTAAGGTCAATTATAAGGAAAGAATGAGGAAATTAATTGCACGGAGAAGAGGAATAGCAAGGAAATTATGTAAATATGGAAAACAAACTAAAATATCTGTCATCACCCAACTTGGGAATATGACCAATACATGGGGTCTGGGTCCCCATGTAAGTCTCATGAGTAGCGTATATCTAAATGCATGAAATGACAAATTTTTCATTCTTAAAATACATAGATTAACATAGCATGAAACAACATATGTATATATGTATATATTGATGTATATGTCACGTAATACATATATGTAATATAATAAGATACATGTAACAACCAAGAAGGAAAGGAAGAAGAAATATAAGTCAAGCTTTGGCGTGAAATGGGTAGAAGTATCAAATCAAACAAATGTTTAATTTCACAAGAAAAAAACTGAGAAGATGATCTAACAATAACGTGAGTTAGGGGTATGTGTCTTAAGGTCAATTGTAAGGAAAGAATGAGGAAATTACTTGCACAGAGAAGAGGAATAACAAGGAAATTACATAAATATGGAAAACAAACCAAAATATCCGTCATGACCTGACTTGGGAACGTGATCGACACGTGAAGTTGGGTCCCCACGTAAGCCTCATGAGTATGGTATCTCTCTAAATGCATAAAATAGCAAAATTTTCATTCTTAAAACGTAAATAAATTTTTCATTTTTAAAACATAAATAAATCTAACTCATTATTTATTTCTCTATTCAAAATATAATATCTAAACTTATAAAACTGATAGTTTCCAACATACATAACTCTAAATTATGGTTTAATATTTGAAGACTGAATCATAACTACATAAATGGTTTGTTACATAATCTAAATCAAAATCTGTAATTAAAATTCATAATTAAATCCTGAGACATATAGGGGTATACATATACTTTGAAAATAAATACCTAATCTTAAAACAAATACATGACTCTAATCCTGTATATTTATTAGAACACTCTAATTTAATATAACCCTAAACTAAGTCTTATTGCAAAGTAAAGCTCACGGAACCAATTGTAATATCTGTGTACGCGTGTCACTAGATAAGTTCTGGATCTCTAGGAGTCTCAGGACCCACCCATGTTGGGTCCTAAATTTCATTAAGTCTAGATCCTGTATGTCCTTGGAAGGCTATATGATAGAACCAAATTTTTGGGATCAAAAGTCCTGGTAATTGTTCTAAAATAAAAATAAGTTAAAGAATAATTTCTAATGAATTTTATTAAACCTTTAAACGTTTTTTTTAGCCCACAAGTTTAGCAAATCTTGAAGATTCCAGTTTGAACTAAAACCCAAAACTTGATTTTTTATTTGTTGGGATATTAAGGGCCTATTTGGTTTGAGTTTAGTTTCAGTTTCAGTTTTCATTTTCAGTTTCCAGAATTTGTGAAGAAAAAATTGAAAATTTTGAAAACTGAAAAATTAGAAACTGAAAATTCAAACCAACAGACCCTAATTTTTTTTATTTGAATCCAAATGGGGGTATTTCCTTATTTGTATTTATGTTTTAAAGTTAATGGAGAGTAAAATAAATGAGGACATTAACTTAAACTTAAGAAATGTAAATAAGTGAATATTGAGGCAACTCAAATGCCAAGATGATAGAAGGATGTAGCTTGGGTCCTATTGCTGTGTAATTCTCAGAATAGCCTCGTTGCAACGAGTTATGTTAACTGTAACGAAATATGTTCGCGGTAGCGAGTTATTGCTTCTCAAGGTTCGCTGAGCGAGCGAACTCGATATCAACAAAGTGCAAAATGGCGAAGTTTCATTAAATGAGACTCCACCTTATAAATACCCCTTCCCTCCAATCTGAAGCGAAACTGAGCCCTAACCTTGCCAAAGAGCTCTTCCTCCCCTCCACTCTCATCCTCCATCAAATCCATCTCCTCCAAGCTTCAAGGCGAGTTTGGTTGTTAGTTTATGCTTCTTTTTCCCCTTCCTTTCATGTTTTATAGTATGGGTTGTTGTTGTTCTATATTGTTATCAAGTGGGGATGCTCCCCCAATATTATTAGAGTTATATTACAGCTATTTAGGGATTATTAAAGATTAATCTAAAGTTTATGGTTGCTCTATGGCAGTTGTTTATGCCATCCCCGCTCCAGAGAGCTCTGTTGGTATTGACGCCATACCTCTCTCCTCTCCAAGTGAGTGAGTTCAAGCTCATGGCCTTATTTTTGCCATTATGAATATGTTCTTGCATTATGGTTGTTGAATATGAAGCTTGAGATAAGAAAAAATATAGAAAATGATTATATATGATTATGTTAAGCTAGAAAAATTATGATTTATGATGATAGCATGAAAGAATCAGTTTTACAAAACCATGAGACCATGATTGTTGTATTGTGTGTATGGAAAATATTTTATATGCTAATGAAATGATTGTTGGAAGAATATATGATTTTATCTAGTTTCTATTTTAACAAATATGTTTTAAGAGTTATGATATAATTATGTATATACTCTAGACTTTGGATTTCAGAAAGCTTTTAAAATATTAAGTTGATTTATTATAAAAACATATAGAGTAGAGTATGCTTTAGCTTTTAAATACAAATGCTATCATGATTTCCAGAGTAGTATAAAATTTATATGAAAGAGTTTTGAGCCTAGAGTAGAGCATGAAATAGAGTTTTTAAAGAAATTCAGCCATTATGATTATAAACCCCGTGTTTAAAATTATGATTTTAGATTTATCAAGTATATGAAAAGTTATGTTAGCTCAAGATTTGAATTTAGAACTTCAGTTTTATGGTACCAGGAGGCATGAAATTCAGTATGATTCGTAGCAACTGCCAAATACATATTCTGAGCTTGAAATCGGAATGCCTACAAGCGGGTGATCCCTTGGGCATGATTTCCACAGCCACAGTTTATGTTAAAGTTAGATTGTTAGAGTTATATGAATCTAGAACTCTCAGAGTATTAAGTTTTAGGGGCTCACGTTCGTGAGGGATGAAGCACCCATCCCTAGTTATGGTTTTTGGTAAACTAGTTTAAACGATAGCTATAGAGAAACAAATAGTGAGTTAATGACTGTAAAAATGATCATTAACCTTAGTACCAAGTTGTCCTTAGGAGTAATCTCACAAAGCATATGGAACCTAGTTAGGTGTCTGAATTAGATCCTTGAGGGATCATCGAGCAGGAAATTGGGTATGTCATGGTTCACACGCATAACCAGGGAATTGTTAAGGTATTACTATTGTTATTTGTATAGTTACTGTTTCCTGTTTCTCTATGAGTTGTCGCACCCCAATTGAAATGTTTTCATGATAGACTATGGATGTAGAAATGTTTGTTATGAGGTTATGGTATGGAACATGTTTTTCCTAAAATAGCTATGTTATGTAAATATTGAAAATGTTTTGCCAGTGCATGTATATCTATATATGGTTGTTGGTTGTCTCATGTGGATGATGGGTGAGAATCCAGTCAAGTCCGTTGACTCCCTTCTCCCTTTATCTTATAGTTACAGGTACAGACTCGTTTCTTTATCGATTCAGTAGTTGCAGCGATCCCTTGGTGAGCTTTATATTACTGTAAGGTTTAGATTAGGTTATGTTAGTCTTAGAGGGCTTAGGTTTTTGGGATCCGATTCATGCATATATTTTGAGATACTGTAGTTATTTTCAAATTTTATGTATTCCCCTATATGTTTCCAGGTTTAAGTATGAATTTCAACTATTGGTTTTGATCAAATTTTGTATTTGATCAGCCATGTAGTTACGATTTAGTTTTCAATGGTTAACCATGTTATCATATTTAAGATTAATATCTTGTGATAAATTAGTTTATGATTTTATAGTTTGCAGAACGAATTAGAAAAGAGTTTTCAAAACTTGAATATTAAATATTTCTAGTTTTATTAAATTAAATATTATGTTTTAAATAGAGAAATGATTGTTGATTTAATAGAAAATAATGTTTTAAGTATTTTATTATGATAAGTTATGCATTTAGAGAGACACATCACGCAGAAGGCTTACGTAGGATGGAATTCACGTCCGATCATGTTCCCAAGTCGGTCGTGACATGAGCTCTATCTGAAATGGCAATGAGCAAAAACTAAACTTGCAACTGGAAAGGAAGAGAAAGGGTGAGTCAACAGACTAACAAGTGGATTCTCATCCACCACCCACATGGGACAACAACAACAATCATACATAATATATATATATATATATATGCAACTGTCAAAAATATTTTTTAATATTTATATATACATTGCTATACTAGAAAACATTTACAATTTCATAATTAGCAAATTTTGTAATCCTCAAAAGTGATATAAATTACTTAAGAGAATTAGGGAAAAAACATAATTCTAAGCAAGTTATAAAAATGTGATATTCAGTCGTGAACCGTATCACTCATGGACAAGTTATGTCCTATCTTTGCACTCTGGGAAAAGGGTGATTGCCCTTAGTGGACAACATGGTATACCATGGTTAACGAAATACTATCGTTAATTGACAATTCTATTTCTCTCTAATTCATATTCCAAAACTAGCTTGCAATTAAACTAAATAAATTTGAAAACTTGTAGAACTCTAAAACTCTGGATTCTTGTAAACAATCTGACTAGCATAACCGACTATGAAATTATGCCCAATTATTACTGTCTAACTCTAGGTAAAGTTAGGGTAGGTCTTTGTATAGGCTTGGAATGAACCAACTCCCTCTTCCTCTTGGTTGAGCATATTTTCTTGACCGGCTAACCGTTGTTCTTCATCACTTCCCTGGCCGTTTCGGCATTCAAAGGGAGATCATTTCATTGGTTTGGAATACCAGGGTTATTAATATGGATGTGCCAGGGGACCTGATGCTTTTTGCGCGATCCAAAGAGCTTGTTCGGGGAGGCCCATCAAGCTTTGTTTTTGGTCTGGCTTGGAGGCCCAACGAACTAGGAGTCCAATGAGCTATAAAGTAGGTCAGAAGCCAACCGGTCCGGCCACACTTTATAAATATGGCGTGCATGGTTTGGCTTCCCAAAATCAGAACTACTAGTCTGGTGTATGATCATTGGCCGTCTAAATTCTGGAGGTACACTGCTTACACCAGGAACAAATCATGTGTGTCCTATTTCTGCAACTGTGATCTTCAAAGCGTAGATTATCTATTTTTTGCAAACCATTTGTCAGTGGTCAACATGCATTACGTGGTGGCGATTGTCAGGGGTGTTGGCATAAGAATTCTAGAATTGCTTTTGAGGCTTGAATCACTAAGGGTACGTTTGGTTTGTGAAAATATTTCCTATTTTTATTTTCTATTTTTATTTTTTAAAAATAATTTTCATTTTTATATTTTCAAAATTAAAAAATGCGTTTAATTTATAAAGGTAGGTTCTATTGTTAGAAAGTAAAAATAATGAAAATATGTTTGGTTTGCCGTTTTCAAAATCAAATTCAAGATGATAATATTGTATTTATTATTAAATCCTTACCAAAAAAATTTATTATTGAATAATAAATTATATATATATATATATATGTATATTATTTGATTTGCATTGGTTCATTTACAAAACAATTTTTGATTGATATATTATCATATATAGGATTAAGCTATCATTACCCTTTATAAAAATCTAAAATGACTCCATAAAATATTATAACTAAGAATAAAATAAATGGCTCACTTCTAAGTTATTTTTATTATTGTACAAAAAAAGGTATTTTTATTATAATTATCACTTTTAAGTTATTATTATTATTACATCCCAATTAGGGCGGCCCATTGGATCCACCTTCTTCCTTTCTTCTTTCCTCACACTGAAGACACCACCGCCACCACACATCCAAGGGACTGAACAACAGCAATTGCAGCGCTTCACCTCGTGACAAGACCATCCACTAGTAGCAACTCATGACTACCGTTCACTCGCCCTTCTTGCAAAGCATGGGCTTAACCGTGAAAACCAGCACCACCCACAACTTTGTCGTTGCCGTGCTGTCCAACACCACCAGTGGCCGCCTGCGAGACTCGCTTCGCTCCTGGCTTCCTTCTCCTTCAATGTTCCCTCAAATGGATCTTGCTAATGGGGCTTTATGAAGGTGTTATCAGTTTGCCAATTTGATGTTTTTGGTTGTTATCTCTTTGTTCCCCACTTGCATGTTTGTGGGATTGTGGTTAAAGTGCTTTATGATTGTACAAAAAGAAAAGGTGAAGGAACAGAGGATGGGCTGGCTGGGATGGTAGCATCAATCATCAAAGAAGAAAAGGGCGGAGGAGTAGCTTGTTTTCTGGTCTCACTTTGTTGTTGGGAAATTAGATGGGAAAGGAACAAATTTCATTATAATTACAATTATGCCACCACGTTTTGGTTGAAAACGTTTTCAAGATAAATGAGAATATTTTGTTGAAATGGTGAAAACGTGAATCCAGCGTTTTCAAATTTTCAAGGAATTTTGAAAATATTTCCTGATAATATTTTCAGGAATGAAACCAAACGTGTTTTCACCTCTCTTTTCCATTTTCAATGAAAATGAAAACGGAAAAGGCCTAAACCAAACACGCTCTAATTCTTCGTCATTTCCACAAATACGCGTAAAAAGGTCATGCTTGTGCTTTCTTGTCAGCAACAAAGTATTCACCTTTTGAATTTCCGACAAATGCGCATAAAAAAAAAAGTCATGCTTTGGCGGGTTATTTTTTTCTATATGTTCTGTATTAGTAAAATTTAGCATGAAATAAGTTTATTTGATTATTTATATGTATATAGGGTGTGAAATCCTGCTAATGACATAATTTTATAAAAAAAATTATAATTTTTTTAAAATTAACCTTTGTTATCCATCAATCATATTTAATAAAATAAAATTTTTTTCAAACAAAATCTCGTAATGACAAGATTTCATTAATAAAATATTAATTTTTTTTAAAAAAAAGCAATTAGAATTTCTAAAAAAATAATTGTTTAATATAAAAGTTAACCAACGGAAACTTACCATTGGTAAATTTTGGAGCGTTGTCCTATTAGCTATCAGTCACGTTATAAGGAGAATCTACTTTTGTGTAGATGAAATCTCGCCAATGGGAGTTTGACAATAGACTATAATGACATAATTTTTCCCTTTATATAATATCTGAAGTATTATTTATTTCATACACCATAAAAAGGAAAAAAAACTTCCCTGCTTTGGCTTCCGTTTATTTATTTATTTTGGGGTGTTTGCTTCGAAGTTCGAACTGATGATTTATACTTTAGAGCCATTTTTTTCAACAAAGATTATTTTTCAAGATCTAGGAATCAATGAGTTGTATCCCATTTCTAACTCAATCATTCGACGCGGCAATCAATATAGACTTGTGGAATTTTATTGTCATTGCCAACTGCAGAGTTTCGTAGATGAAATGTCAGCACTAAAATTATTTACCGATAGAAGTTCCTAGAATTTTCTAAGCTTGGGTCTTAGAAAGAAACATCTAGAAATAAAATAAAGAAAGATGGAGAAACATCTAGATCTGTTGACATGCTAGAATTATATAGCGAATTGGAAGTCGGTTGATCAACCGACATTGGGGGCTATATATACATGCATTGGCTCATTGTAATAAGTGTGTGCGTGCTCCAAGAATTGAGTGTCCGTGACAAGTCAAGTGAGTGCTTGAGGTATGGAGCTCAAGTGCTCAAACAAGTGAGTTCTCTATTGTGTACTACTGAGGAAAGGTGTAGTAAAGATCTTGTGTCATTGTAATTAACGAATTTTATCAACCTGTTACCTTGCCTGCTCAACCGTGGAAACTAATAGCATGGTTGATTTCCGTTGTACACGTTAAATCTGGAATTAAATAGGGTAAATTGAGTTTAAACTCATTTTGATGTCTGATTAAAATCATATTAAGTTATAGTTTATTGTAATACTCTACATTAAATTAATTATGATTCAAGTAGAAGTAGTAATTAATTCCTTTAAGGCGTAAAACTTACAAAGTGGGTATTGTCTATGGTTATGAGACCATCTTCATACACATCACCTAAAATTAAATTCCTACCTAAATATTTAAGGAACTGTTACTACCAACCATTCTTAAAGTTATATTTCAGTATAATTTTGTGTCTCAAATCATATTTTGAACATAACCAAAAAGTAAACTTTCTATTGGAATAAAATATAATTTACAAACTATAGTGATTGATTTATACTTAACTGCACGACTTAAAAAATGAATTAAAACTAATTTGTGGTTGAGGTGGTGTTTATTTTAAGGTATATTTAGTTATTTTCGGAAATAACTATACTTGAGAATGATGCGCTTCTATGTTTGTTATAAGTTAAACAAATTATTCTCCAACATCAATTATTCCTTTAAAGAAAATTTCCCACGATTTAGTAAGATCTCATTCCTACGATGAAATATGGAAAAAAAAGTTCTTATGACTTGGGAATGGTAGTTATTAAGCACAAATATAAAAGTATCCCTCAATTATTTGACTTTTCCCCGCAATTTTCATTTATCTATGCTCATCTGACTTCATAAATTCATTGCGCTCTCAATTTAAAATTGTTTATTAATTATTATATTGCCTGAGATGAACAAATTTTTAAAAATTAATTGTTAATGTCAATTTTTTTTTTGGAAATGTAATTTTTATTTTGAATTATAATAACAATAAATGTGTTGATGATATTTTGAAAATTATGACATATATTTCTTGAAATATATATTACAAAACAAATAAGTTTTAAATTTATTTATGAGAATCTCAATAAATAATCTCAGATGTTTTAACAAATAATTTGTTTAAAATATCTAAGAATAAAATTCTCAAGAATATCATACCTGGAATATGATTCTTGAGAATGCAATTTGAAACTTTAAAATAAACGTCCCCTAACAAATAAAAACACTTGACTCACCAGGTGTAGTTTCCTAAGAGGTTTGTGATACGAGGTAATTTATCTCAACTATTGGTAATGTAACTTTAAATTATCTAAGTCTGTATTATTTTTTTTGTTTTGATGGGTCTCATTATAAATAGTCTAGATTTTTAATATAATCTATATGGACTTCATAGTGGCAATGTGAATTCCGGTATATATGTGGATTATCATCTACGTAAGAATTGTTCTATTAATAATAAAAATTATAATTAATAATATTAATAATAATTAATTGTTATTAAATATTGATTATAATTAGTTTATAATATTAATTTTAACTATAATAACAAATAGTGGTAGTAATAAAAATAAAAATAATAACTATTATCATAATTAAATATAATTATTAAAATAAAAATTCTTTTTATTATCAGAGGCGGATCTGTGTTATATAAGGTGGTGGCTCACTGGTTTGCTTTAACAAATCAGATTTTATTAGGAAATTACATAAAATTGCTATTTATGAATACATTCCTATCGAAACTTCGAAAGGAATACGTGTAACTATTGAATAACAAATTATTGTAATTTTTAAAGGGGAATATGATTCTCATTTTTAAAACTAATATTCCCATTCAATCAAAGCCCAACCAGCATATTTGTAGGTTACTTGATTGAAATTAGAATAGAGAACCGTAGTTCTGAAAAGAAAAAAACAGAGAAAAAAAATCGTAATTTTGAATGGGGAATATATTTTCATTTTTTGTAACCATTATGTGTATGGATGAGTATCTGACTTAACTAATATCACATGTCAAGTACCAATTAACTATTAACTAACAGCACATAGCACACACTAAATGATTCAACAATATATCACATGTCTAATTGATAGAGTCTGACACAAAAACGAATGAAGTGCCAAAAAACTTTGTTCTCATCATACACATCAGAAACACTTAACATGACACATGAATATGATATACCCGGGACACAAGCTAGATGTTAAGATGCAGATCACGTGATACCATACAAGAACCCAAAGAGATCAGATCATATATTGACTACTTGGAATCACTACTTGATACATGAGAGTATAGACTTGGACTGTTGTGATCTTTAACATCCTCTGTTGGTACTTCATGTGAATAGAAATAAGGCTTAGGAGGCATTTGTAAGCACTCATCCTGCTCCAACATCTCCACAACTTTATCCATTGAAGGACGATCACTAGGCTTTGTCTGAATGCACCATAATGCCACAATCATCATTTTCTTTGCCAACTTCATCTCCTCATCAGTGTCATTTTCAATTGCAATTTCCTTTCCGTCATGTAACTGATCATAAACCCAAAAAGGGAAATAAAGTTGGCTCGAATGTTCAGTCAATGCATTCAGATTTTTCCTTCTTCCAGCCATCTCCATTAACAACATCCCAAAGCTATAGACATCGGCTTTGTAGGAGACTGCACCAACGTTTCTGTAGAAGAGCTCAGGAGCCATGTAGCCTATGGTTCCTCTTGCTGCGGTCAAAGACACTATGCTATTATCAGTGGGATAAAGCCTTGCAAGTCCAAAATCAGAGACTTTTGGATTGAAATTCTCATCAAGAAGGATGTTATGAGGCTTGATGTCAAAGTGTAGAATTTTCATATCACACCCATTATGCAGGTACTCAATGCCACGCGCCACTCCAAGAGAAATGGCGTACAATTTTTCACAGCCTAACGAAGCACTCTCTTCATTGGAAAATATGTATTTTTCTAGAGACCCATTTTCCATTAACTCATATATAAGAGCACGTTTTGATCCCTCCACACAGAAACCAATGAGTTGCACTATGTTAACATGATGAATTCTACCAATAGTAGCAACTTCATTGACGAAATCCTGGCCATTAGATTTGGCCTTATTCAACACCTTGACAGCTACGAGACGACCACTTCGTAGTTTTCCTCGAAAGACAGAGCCATAGCCTCCATTCCCCAGTTTTGTCTTGAATCCTCCGGTTATGCTCTTGATATCTTTGTAGGAGTATCTAATTGGCATGATGTTATTGTCACTTCGCAGAAAATCTTCAATCGTCTCGTATATAGATAAATGCCTCCGTCGACATTTATAATAATGACCAATGGAGGTCCAAGTGCAACTTTGACAAAAACGTAAAAACCTGTATAGGCTAAAAAATACGGGCCAAGAGAAACCAAATCATAAAATTGTATTAGTTTGGTACCCATGAATTTGAATGTTAACAGTAAATTTGAAAATAACTTTGATGCAGTGTCATTCTTCTAATCACATGCTTTTATCTATAACACTTTTAAGTCAAGTCAAATGTTTTTGTTGACGCAATATATAGTATAAAATTACTATAAATTAAATCCTTCAAATTTTTTCGTGCTTCTTTTTTCATAGAAAAATAATTTTCCTAAATTGTTTACCCAAATTTAAACCAAGGTTGTTTTTTTTATACTCTTCCTCAGTTAATTAAGGCTGCTGCTAAGTTATACTGATGTTCATTTTTTCCGTGAGGTGATCATCATATATATGCACGCATGCATTTTCAACCCCATATAAATAAAGTAACATGAAGGAAGAGACAGGGACTTACCCAATATCAATAACCTTAGATGATATGGAATCTGTAGAATTAGGTCTGCAAAAAACATACGGGGAAAAAGAAAATTGTTAATATCTGTATTGTTAACGTCATATTCATATTATATACGGTAAATAACACATATTTTTCAAAAACTGCACATCATATTATTAAATTTAAATAATTAATAAAAAGCAGCATTTTAATATAATTTTTATATTATATTATATTATATATAATGAAAATTACAGGTAAAAATATCAACATATTTAAAAGAAATACAGTATTACATATTTTTTATTTGATTGAATTAATAAATCATTATTAAATATTAAAGTAAATAATGACTAATATTTAATGTAAATTATAATTTTAAATAATACAAATTATTAAATATTTATAATAAATATAATTATAAAAATAAATCTTTAAATAACAATAAAATTTATTTTTAAATTTATAAATAAATCTTAAAAAATGCACTTATTTGGAGGAGAGTAACCATATGCTTCATTCTTGCAATTTGAGAGTATCCTCTCCCATAATTTTAATGACAAAAGAAGGGATTAGCATCCATATGACAATCCTATTATTATTATTATTATTATGTATAAAAATAATAATAATTATTATTATTTTTATAAGATATTAATAATATTCATTGTTGTTATATATATATTATCCAATAATATTTTTTATATATCACACAAGATAATATAAATAGCAAACATACATATCAAACAAAATATTATAGCGTTATAAGCAATTTAAGAGGGAACTCCGAGTACAAATTTGACAAGTACATAGAAAACTATAGAAGATGCGGCAAGAGAAATCAAATCATAAAAATTGTCTATGTTTGGCTCCTTAAATTTGAGGTAAGAATATTGATGCTCTCAATTGTCTATTAACACTATGTCAATTACAAATAATTTGAATTTCTTCAATTTTCCTAACCTAAACATCTTTTCTTATTAGAGTTAAACTTTGTTTAAGTTTATTTTTTCTTTGTTCATTTATACATATTAGTTATTTTATATTTTATTTATATATAATAATAATGGAAACTATTGCAATTATGCCATTTTTTCAATTAAATGTCTATCTTACTTTATCAATATTATTAGACATAACAATATATCTACTAAAGGTGCACTATTTAAGTTTAGAAAAATATATTTTTACTATGCAATTTTTTAGAACATTTATTAAAAACCTAGGCATGTTTGGCAAAGGTTTTTAAAAATTGTTTTCAATTTTTAAAAGTAAAAAAAAAAACCTGTTTGTATGAGGAGTTTCTCAACACACGTTTTAAAAATAAAAAAACGGAACTCCCATTTTAAAAATAGAAAAATGAAAACAATTTTGACATGTTTTTCAAAACTCGTTTTTAAAATCAATGAAAATGTGGTGGCACACTTGTAAATAAATTGAGTTTTTATTCTTTGCCATCCTTCGATTCTTGTTGGATGTTTCCTGTGTTTTATTTTGTTGGATACTTCTCACCCTGTAACTTCCTTCATTCATGCCATCAACAGAGAAACCTAACTCTCCCATTCACTAGCGAACGCAAGCAACCCCAAACGCCAATGCATGCGAGCGGCCCAATGCCGCGCACCTAACCCAGCCCAGATCACGCCTAAACAAAATCATGTTACCTAACCCATAAACAAATAAAAAAAACCATTTTGACTATTTCACACACAAGATTAGGAAAGGAAATAAGGGGAAGAAGCCCAACATATAGAAACAGTGATGGGAAAGGCTTGAAGGTGGAGGCTAACGCATGGGACCGCCATATCCTCGAGGGAAAGACTGGATCGCGGTTATGATGGCGGCGGCTTCACTGTGCCTCGCGGATTCTATGGCGACAACAATAGCATCGTGACGACTTCGTGTTGGGCTCGTGAAGGTTGCGCGCTCATGGTGGTTGACTAGTGGTTTGTGGTGGTTGGCTCAGAGAGAGAAGGTGAGGGTGATGATGATGATTTACGGTGGTTCGTGGTTTTCCAATGATGGCTGAGATTTTTATGGGCAGTGGCTGTGTGGTTTTTTTTTTATTTCGTGGGTGATGATGATGATGATTACAGTGGAAGAGGATGAAAGTTGATAGTGGAGGAAGGTGATAGTAAGGGAGGGTTGTGGGTTAGTGATGAAGGTGATGGTGTTAGTTGAGTTTGGTGATGATGGTAAAGATGTGTGATGTGTATATGCAAGTTATGGTATGGCATTGTCAATTTGTTTTTTGTTTTATTAATTTTAAAAGTTATTTTTTAAAAAAATTATCCAGGTTTTCTATTTCTCACCATTATAAATTATTTTTGAAGTTAAATTGTCAAATAGATTTTTTTTGTTTTTCTATTTTTAAAAAATAAACTTAAACTTGTTTTCTAAAGTAGTTTTAAAAAATTTAAGAATAAAAACACTTTCAAACAAGACCCTAGTTTTTAGTTATTCAAAACATCACTAAAACTTCGTTTAGTTTTAGATTTTTATAAAAATTTATCTGATCATCTATAAAAAAAAAGTTGTACATGTCTTTCAATTACAAACTTTTAAAGGTTTAATTATTTTATTGGTCCCTATAGCTTTACTTAATTTTTAATTAGGTCCCTATAGTTTTAAAATTTATAATTAGGTCCCTATAGTGTATGAGATTTTCCAATCAAGTTTCTATCATTCTATGAGAGGTTGAAGAGGGAGATGAAAATGAAATATTCATAGAATATTTTACTTTTTATAATGGCAGAGACCTAATTAAAAAAATCTTATACACTATAGAGACTTAATCATAATTTTTTGAACTAGGGATCAAATTGAAATAAAGTGGAACTATAGAGACATATAGAATAATTAAATTTTTTTATAAAAATACAGAGAAAATGGATATAATTGTTATTATTCTAAGCATCACCAATAGAATAACATGAAAAATTAATAATTTAATTTTCTTAAATTTGAAACATGTTATATAAATTCTTCAATTCTCTTCTACAAAATATACTTATTATAAGATCATGTTTTAAAGAATAAAATAATGCTTCTCAAAACTTTTTTTATTATTATTATTTTTGTTTCGATTATATAACTTTGTATTACTTGTGATTATCTGTGCTGAACTATTTTAACATATGGTCACATCGCAATAGAATGATTCTCTAATATATCTTTTTTTTAATACTTTTGAAATTACAATAAGATTTGAACCTAAGATTTCATGTATGTTGTCTAAACCCCTATCACTATATATGCCAATCCTAATGACTTATTCTCTAATATATTTTAGAAAAAAAATTATAGTCAAATTGAAAGTTTTATTGTTAGTAGTTATAAAATTTTTAGAAGATTACTATTTCAGTTGTTGTTGCGGAAGTACCAAACAAATACTAATTATATCTTGAAATTAAGTACGAACGATTTTGTTTTAAGAAAAAATAGAATAACATACCAAAAAGAAGCATGTCGAAATAATAATTTAGTTCTAAGTTAAACAATAACATTAAAAAAAATAAAATAATGATGAAAAATAAAAAGTTATTCAAAACATAGAATGTTAAAGAGCTTTGGTGCATAGAAAAGTGTTAGTTGTTAATATTATATTAAAAATATAAAGAAATAAATTAATACTAATTTAAGTAATTGACTATAATTTGCATAAAATTTATTTAAGTGAGGATCATTTATAGAATCACAATTATTAATTGATAGTGAGAGTGCAGGTAGACAATTGAGAGAGCTATATAACCTCATTCTTAAATTCGACTGTGAATTTTTCTTTTATTTGCTTCTTTTTCTGTAAAAAGTAATGTTCCTACATGCACTTTGCTGCTAATAAAATAAATCATTTCATACAATCCAAATAAAATATATTATCTTAAATCCATTTTTCAGCTGAAATATCCAAACATAAGTTAATTATCATGTAATTGATTATATAAAAAATATTATAAAAATAAGTAATTAAAATAATTATAAAACACACATCTAATGGAAGGTCCGTGCATAGACTTTCAAACCCAAATATGTACTGTAACAGCCGAATTATTTTTTAAAAAAAGGTACAGTAACATAAAAGGTAAGACAAGGACTTACCTACTATCGATTGCAGGCAATATACAATTGCATCCCTTAGAACTGCAAGAAACGTACAGATGAAAAAGAAAATTGTTAATGAACTGTATCGTCGACGTCAGTTTTGCATTACGTTGAAAGCACAAATTCACACGTTAGCTGCCAGTTTTATGCGGCAGAAGTGTCAAAAAGAAAACAATTTAAAAAGAGTAAGAAGGCACGACTCTAACCGTATCTTGCACTCATATCTTAACTTTATTTTTTAATAAATAAACAACACATATTTTTTTTTTATATAGAATTTGGACAATTTATTTACGTCAATAAAATATTTTTAATATAAAATTTGTGAAAAATAGATTAAAAATAATTAAAAAAATCAACAATGAATTTTGACAGATTCAAAATAAAAAATAATACTAAATCCGCTGGACAGATTCAAAGTGAAAAAATAACATTGTTCATATACAAATAATTTTTTACATAATTTCATATTATTGTAAATCACCAATCAAAACATCACACACACACACACATATATATATATATATATAAAATTTTTCCACACATACACATACATAAATCAAAATTTTTTCTTATATATATATATATATATATGAGTAAACTCCCAAATTAGTTTTTGACAATATCATCAATAGAAAAATTAGTTCCTGACAAAAATAAATCAGTGCTAAGGTCCTTGATGATTATAAAAATAGCAACATACCTTAATACACCTACAACTCTAAGAGTCACATGTAGGTTAATTATTGACATGAACGGTCATTAATTAATCCATGTGGCATTAGTGAGTTTTCCAGCACAAAATATTTGTAATTCTACAAAAAAAATATAAAATATTTGCATCCCAACACATCCTTAAAAAAAAAAAGATTCTCTCCACCCTCATTCGTACACATCATCCCTCCCTTTACCTCTCTTCTGCTTTCCTTCACCGCCCTCCACAACCTCCCCATCACCACCCTCCACAACTGAAGCATGCTAGATCGAAAGGGCATTGTGCGGCTAACAGAGGGAGGACTCCAAGGCTCGTGGCATCTAACACAATGGAGGATGTGCTGGGTGACGAGGTGGAAGATGCGATGTGTGAAGCGAGAGCGATAATGGCCTTACAAGTTTGCAGTGGTTTTGAGCATAATGAACTATCCATGGTTGAGGTTCTGAGATTTGGAATGGAGAAGATGATGGTCAATCCCAATTCACAATAGTGCTAGCGTGACTTCCACGGTTCACAATAATGGTGAACGATGGGATTTTATATTTTTTTAGATTTATATTTTTTCTAAGGAGATGTTATGATTGTAAATGTTTTATATTTTTTAATTACAAATGTTTTGGTATTGGAAAAACTACTAATGCCACATGGATCAATTAATGACTATCTATGTCAATTAACCTACATATCAGACTCTTTATAGTTTGTAAATCTATATTTCAATTTTTACTACCTTAACACTAATTTATTTTTGTTTTAATGAATTTGTCCATTATGATGTTGTTAGGAATTAATTTAGGAATTTACTATATATATATATATAGACTTATTTTTGATACATATTTTAAAAAGAAGCTTCATACATAGTAAAATGTATAACCATATCATATATGACTATCTAGGAAAATTAGAATTAGAATAGCTTTATGTGGGAGACATAAAAGAAGAAAATTCGACAACAGCAATGTTGGACGACAACAAAAAATTAAAGAAAATAACTAAGGAAATATATATCAAGCACTTGATTCTTTCACTAGATTGGAACATGTAGCGTGCTAGAGGAATGAGTAAGGCAGGAGCGAGAGACAGGAGAAACTAGAATGAAAAGATTAGGGGCCAAATCTAATTAAAATTCTAAACCAGTTAATTTAGCAGATAGGTACAAGCTTAGAATTACCGATCCGAAATGGAATGCTACTGTCGTAGGAATCACAAGTGGGGTTGTTGTGATCATCGAGCGTGACAAAGAACCAACCATTAGGTTCGCAAGAAGCTATGGCCCAAGAAAGTTCAAACCCGTAAAGCAGCACGGTATGGATGTCTGTGCGTGAAATGTTGGTGTGATCCTTTACAGCAGGCCACGATGTGGGATACATCCACTCTATCCGACACGAGTCTCCCAGCCCCAAATCCCCAAGAGGTTCCTCAAAATCAGTGACATAGAAAGCACTCCCAAGCGCATACGAACCATTGATGCAAGTTGCGGTAGTACTGTCATCAACGTACGGATCACAAGACTCCACCGGATATTGACATGGGCACCTCAAATACAACATCTGCTTTACCAAATTAACCCGACTAATTCTATCTGGTCTATAGAACTGATAGTCATACGCCTCCCAATCACTGCTGAAGTTGTAGTATGTAAGAAAAAGGGGAGGGAAGAGTAATCATGCGTACGCATCAGGTCAAGATTGGCATTTACTAGCCGGATTGTGTAGTTGTTGTAATTGATTGACTGCACTTTGAACTTCCCTGATTTCCAATACAGCAGCAGTTGTTCATCCTCGCAGGAAAGGCTGTACCTAGGGTCACCACAGTGGGGTGGACTGTCTTGTAGCCTGAAAGGGTGGCTTATGTTGTGCCTCCCGCACCATCGAGATGCACATTTAATATCAGCATCAGTTGCCTCACAGGATAGGAAAACCAACATTAGCAGAAGGGGTAGCAGTAATGCAGCAAGGGGTGACATTTCTTTGGTCATGTCATCAAGGGATCAAGTGGTAATGTAAAACAAACCTGACTGACTCCAGATATTTAAAAGATAACAACACAAGTATCATCAAAGTACACATTGTAGTACGTTACTAGCACATATGGACTTTAACGAAGCCTCTTGGAAACAACTGTATTCCCCTTGGTCAAAATCAACTCGTATTCTGGTGTTGACTGTCGCCATCACTATTCCACTCATGTCGCTTAATTTTCGCTTAATCAAATGTGTATAGTTAGCTTTTGACCCAAGCGCGACCTTTGTCAGAGGAGGAAATTGCCGAGAAGCTGTGGTATGGACAAACTGAAAATTCTTTCAAAGCGAGACAGAGGGTGGAGGATAATTAGGGCTGTATACTTTCTATTCAAGTGCTCATAATTAGACTTAAGCGTTTTAACACATGGGTTCCTCTTTGGTTTTAATCTCCACTTTCACTGGGGTGCTGTTGGTGGTCTGGTTCATCAATGCAGTGCTCGCATTAGGCTTTGAAGCATGTCAGAGTTTCTCTTGCGGAACTCAAGACATTCGGTTCCCTTTTAGAATCAAAGGCCGCCAACCACGGCAGTGTGGCTATCCCGGGTTTGATGTGGTTTGCTCAGCAACTAATGAGACACTGCTTGAGCTCCCTAACTCAGCGACTTTCCATGTCAACAAAATTGACTACAGGGAGCAAACAGTTGAGTTGTCCGCTCCAAATGGCTGCCTTGAAAGGCAGCTGCAGTTCCTTAGCCTCACTCTATCAGCTTCCCCTCTCCACTTCATGCTCGAAGAAGAAGACTATTACCGTGGTATTTATAGCTGCCACTTCTTCAACTGTTCACGCAGAGACAGATATTACATGGATGAGTATTTAATTCCATGCCTAAGCACTTCAACCAGTCAAATATACTCCATTCCATATTATCGTGAAATCGGGGAGCTGCCACTGTCATCTTGTACCAAAATGTTTAATGTTTCATACATCCCAAGCCAACTTCTTGTTGGTAGGGAAACAAGTATTCTTCCTTTGAGATGGTCAGAGCCAAACTGTAGACACTGTGAATCAAAAGGGATCAGGTGTGGCTGGAAGAACAACAACAGTACCAACAATGAAATCTGTTGTTTTGCCGACCACGAAGGTAGTTTTTTAATTCTGGCACTAACAGTTAATGTTCTCTAATTCAGAGACGTTCATTTGACGAGATTTCTTCAAGCATTCAATTAATAGGTCAGTCATGACTTTTTCGTATGATTTCTTCAACTGAGTTTTCTGAGTGTTTTTGCAGGTTCATCAACAGCTCTAGTGACCACAGGTTAGTTTTCAAGCTCAATGATGCTTTTTAGTATCATTAATTAACCCGCCAGTAATTGATTGTTTTCTCAAGATGTAGTTTTGATAAATGCAGGATCAGTTCTAGGATCATTTTTTCTTGTATTGGTGGCTGGTGCAGTTTTCTACATCTATGACTCTTACATGTTGCAGAAAGAAAAACAAGCAATTATTGAAAAGTTTCTTGAAGACTACAGAGCTCTAAAGCCCACTAGATACTCTTATGCTCAAATCAAGAGAATCACCACCAATTTTAAGCACAAGTTAGGAGAGGGGGCCTATGGAACTGTCTTCAAAGGAAGCATTTCAAAAGAAGTTATTGTTGCTGTGAAAATGCTGAATAATTCCCAAGGGAATGGGGAAGAGTTCATTAATGAAGTTGGTATAATTGGCAGAATCCACCACGTTAACATTGTTCGCTTGGTTGGTTTCTGTGCTGATGGCGTTAGAAGAGCTCTTATTTATGAGTTCTTGCCTAAGGGTTCACTACAGAAGTTCATAAATTCACCGGATAACAAGCAAAACTTCCTTGGCTGGAAAAAATTGCAAGAAATCGCTTTGGGTATAGCGAAAGGAATTGAGTACCTTCACCAAGGTTGTGATCAGCGAATTCTCCATTTTGATATCAAACCTCAAATGTGTTACTGGACCACAGCTATACTCCAAAAATCAGTGATTTTGGTCTAGCTAAATTATGTTCAAAGGATCAAAGCATGGTATCAATGACAACAGCCAGAGGAACTCTAGGGTACATTGCCCCCGAAGTTTTCTCAAGAAACTTTGGAAATGTATCTTACAAATCAGATATTTACAGTTATGGGATGATGCTGCTTGAAACAGTAGGAGGAAGAAAGATTACAGAGGACATAGAGGAAAACAATAGCCATATTTACTACCCAGAATGGATTCATAATCTTCTAGAAGAGAGGGAGGAAATGAGAATTCATGTTGATGATGAAGGGGATGCTAAAACTGCTAAGAAGCTAGCGATTGTGGGACTTTGGTGTATCCAGTGGCATCCTGTGGATCGACCATCAATGCAAATGGTGGTTCAAATGTTGGAGGAAGACCAAGACAAATTACCCATGCCTCCTAATCCTTTTGCTTCTGCTGGTGCCACAAGAAGTTATGCTAGAGTGGGTGTGTCTGCTAGACCAATGACCCAAAATTTAGAAGTAATCAAAGAGTTAGATTGAATTTTAATTTGCAACTTTGAGAAAAATTCGTAGTTTTTTTTTTAATATAAATGAATAGATTAACATTGTGTTATAGCTACAACTAAGTCTTTTCAGATCAAGTATTGTGCTCCATCAAAAATAATGTATGTAGAGACAAATCATTTAAAATTAAGTCCTTTTATATTTGTGTGGAATTACTTACTTATTTTGATAAGGACACAACGTGTACTAATACCTTTAAATGTTGAACTAATATTTATTTGAGCATTATTAGCTTAACTTTAACCACAAAGTACTTAATGTGAGTCTCAAATCTCTATATGACAGCCATGTATACTGAATTCAGTTTGCTCTTCGAATCGCACCCTCTATTTTCGCATTGGAAGAATTATGGACGTGACTAGGCTCATAAGATACAAGGATTGTTTCGACTATGAAAGGTTAATATCTCAAGAGTTGCAGGATATATTCTAACATCAACTGGTGTGAAAGCCCAAAACTTCGAGAGGAAAAAGAAATTACTGTACTCTATGTATTGCTTGACAAATTATTTTTATGTACTATCTGGATTTTTTAGGATATGTTTATGAGTTTTATTTTAAAAGAAAATAAAACTTATATTATAAATAAATCTTTTATTTTTCTCCAAAATTCCAACCTAGAATTATATCCTTGGTCACTCATTACTCTCTGTTTTTAACTGCCATAAAATTTATTTATCATGCAATAAATTGAGCCCAACAAGAGAAGTTTTTAATTGTAAGAGCATACTCAAAATTTTCTCCTTGATAAAATTATATGATTATTTTACTGCCTGAGGGAGGGAAATATTGGGGAGGAGGAATGGATTGGAGATCAAAGTCATGATACATGGCGTTACAATGCAAGACAACAATTCAATCACTATCCTAAGGCCTCCGAACACAGTTTTTTCTTAGAGAAGGATTTGACACCTTGTTGGAACCAATTTTCACCAAGTGTCACAATGTCGAACTGACGTTCAACCTTAGTATGCTAAAGGCCATAACGAGGAGTTTGATTGTAAAGGCATGCAAACTCTATGCATGACAAATGTCTGGCATGATAAGATTGGCCAAAGCTGTGAAGTTTAACTCACAAAACAAAGCTGACAAAGTCTTAAATTTGTCAGTTGGCACATTGAAATTAAACCTATGAAAGTCACTGTGACGACAATATTTTGGGCTTATTCGACTGGTTGAGATCCATATTTGTCATTTAAGACTTAGAAAAATTTGGAGATTTGGGATAGGTTGCCATAGTGATCACTAGAAGACAGATGTGGGTGATTTACGGTTAATAGTACTTGTCAGCGTTACTAACAAAAGCTTGGTGAAAATGCAATGAAGTGGTAATTGTTCACAACGAAGATGTGTGACAAACAAAGAACTGTCAAAGACACATGGACGACATCCAAAGACCCAGCCAAAGACAAGTGTTAAGATCTTAGAGTCCAGGATGTCTATAAATAGTAGTTTTATACATTTATAAGATGTTAGAATTTTAATTCACACAAACTCTATAGCATCGCCCAGATTACCAAATAGAGTCCAGAGTCCCTGAGAATTGTTCTCAACCTCATTTCTTGCTTTCTTAAGATTAGATTTCCTTTAATCTACTCACATTTTTTGTACTTTTTACTATCTGTCAATCAATTACTTTACTTCTACAATTCTTCTGCATTCAATATTTATTAATCGACATTCACACCGCACAAATCACAATTATACACTTCATTCCATCCTTATTTCATTCAAACTTGTTTGACACCTGATTCTTTTGGTGTAGAACCCAAGGGAGTAGCTTTTCGCTCTCAAATCGAGATATAGAAAAGCAAAGATTGACGTCCAAACTCCTAAGTTTGTCAACTAATACCTAGTTTAAAGCAATTTAACCTCTTACACAAGGAATCATTGAATTATTTGTTGTCAATGTAAAAGTGTCAAAACCTAATAAACACACCTCTAGGAGCTATTTGGCAAAGGATTTTAAAAAGTTTTTAGTTTTTAAAAGAAAAGACTAAAAACTGGTTTGGATACTTGTTTTATAAAAGTTGATTTTAAAATTGAAAAAGCACTAAGTTGGTTTTAAAAACTGAAAACCAAAAACAATTTTGAGATGTTTTTTAGTTTTCTTGTTTTAAAAATGGTGAAAAACATCGTGGCAAATGTGTAAATAAGTTGAGTTTCCACTTTTAACCATGCTTCCAATTCTAACGTTGAGGTTTGTCTCTTCAGCTTCTCATTATTTTGTGTGGCTTCTTCTTCTCAATCTTCTTCTTCTTTATGCTCCCCATCGACCCAAGCCCACGCTACCAAGCCCCGACAAACTCCACGACCCAGTTCCGCAAGCTCCGCAACCAAGCACCGGCGAGCTCGCAACCCAGCCCTGAGCGACCAAGCCCCATGACCAAGAGAACGGACCCAATCTACCCTGACCAAGCCCCCGCAACCCAGACCGCCGCAACCCAACCCCCTGACCAAGCCCTGCCTGTCCGCGACCCTGTGAGTCTTTCCCTCTCTGATTCTCTTTCTTTGATTCTCTCTTTGTTTGGGGTTTTGATATTCTCTCTACTGGTAAAGAGGATTTATGATCATTGTATTTGACACTTGAAAAATTCAAAGGATATGATTTCAAGTTTGTTATGTTATCCTTTCTTTGGATTGATGCTCAGTTTGATTGTATTAAGACTATTTTTAGAATAGGAAGTTGAACAATAAAATTGATGGAGATGCACTTTCTCGTATGGTTGATTATGACGTAAATTTGGTTGGAGAAGTTTGTAGCTTTTCTTGCACTTCTTGTGTAGTTGGCTTAATAAAGCACTTGAAGTGCGGCACATGATTGAATCTATTGGCTATATCTTTCTAAGTTATCAAAATATCCACTTTCCAATAACTTAGCACATTGTGAGGATGTATTAGCTAATGGAACTAGGTAGATTATGGAGAACAAGGCTCCATGTTTAGCCTATGCTAGTGTATCAGCCAAAAATGCTCTCCTATTGTTAAAATCTATCAACTGCTTAGAAGAAGTCTGCCTTTATCCTTTCTGTTGGATTGATGCTCAAGTTTAATTGTATTAAAACTATTTTTAGAATAGGAAGTTGAACAATAAAATTGATGAAGATGCACTTTCTCGTATGATTGATTATGACATAAATTTGGTTGGAGAAGTTCGTAAGTTTTCTTGCACTTCTTGTGTAGTTGGTTGTAATAAAGCACTTGAAGTGTGGCACATGATTGAATCTGATTGGTTACATCTTTCTGAGTTATCAAAATATCCACTTTCCAATAACTTGGCACAATGTGAGGATGTATTAGTGAATGAAACCAAGCAGATTATGGAGAACAAGGCTCCATGTTTACACTATGTCAGTGTATCAGGAAAAAATGTTCTCCTATAGTTAAAATATGTCCCAATTGCAGCGGAGAAGCCTACCTTCTGTCAATCAAGAAGGACAGTTAATTAGCATTCCAGTAATTGACTTCTCTTTCTGTAATGTTGTCATGATGATAGCAAATTTACTCTCTTGCTGAATTCATTTGCGGGAGGATAGGCTACATATGAAAATTGATAATTATTAATTATTGTTCCCAAGTAATGAGAAGATATTCTACCTCTAATATTTTAGTTCTTAATATTTGTAACATTTTAGCTTGTGGTCAGTGCTTGTTTTTGGAACCTAACTATGCATTCTTCATAATTTCAGAGTGTCAATTTCGGTTATTGCACCAACTTGATGGTGCACGTGGAATTTAAGCCAAAGTTACCACTTGGGGAAGGTAACAGCTCATTCATATAGCAAAATAGTGACATAACATTAAATATTATGTTTATCTGAAATGAGAGTTAGTGTATCCTTCCTTGGTTAATGCAAATTTCAAGTAAACTAAAAGGACTATTTTTTAAAATTATTTTTAGAATAGGAAGTTGTATTAAGACTATTTTTAGAATAGAAAGTTATATTAAAACTTCATTTATTAAGTATGTATAAAAAATATTATCTATAAAATATAATAGTTAAAATTTATCATTTGTAGTAATGTAATTTATCAAATAATTTTTTATTTTATTAGTTTTAAAAGTTATTTTTTTAAAAAATTATTCAAACAGATTTTATATTTTTACCGTTATAAAATTATTTTTGAAGTTTCATGGCCAAACAGGTTTTTCTGTTTTCTTGTTTTTGAAAAATGAACTTAAAAGTATTTTTTAAAATAATTTTAAAAAATTTAAGAAAAAAAACGCTTCTAAACAAGTTTCTAATTTTTGGAGTGCGAATTGTTGTATTTTTGGTAGAAACTCTCCCATATTTTTCAGCAAAAGCGCCTTTATTATTCTACAAAATCTAAATCAAATTCACACTTTTTTTTCGGTAGCTATTTTCCCACTAAGACGTAGCCTTGCCGACAAACAAATACACCTTTTTCATTTTTTGGTTCAAAACAAATACATTTACTGACCTTTCCACAAATGCGCGTAAGAAAGGTCATGCGTTTGTTTTCTTGTTTTTTTTTGGGTCAAATTCGCTCCAAACTGATGCTTTTTCTGTGTTTTTTTTTTCTTTTCTTTTTGGTCATAATGCTTTTCACTTTCAGCAAACATTATCATTCAAGACGAGGACTAGGAGTCAATGACATGGAGCCCGTTCCTGATTTCACCTTCAAACATTCATAGGGGTGGCAAACCCTGCTCCGCCACGCTGCGGGTTGATCATGAGACAAGATGGGATCTGTGAAGCTATTTTAATTATTGTTGAAAATCAGTTCTATAAAAATGGGGTTTGAGGGTTAATTCTTGCCAGTTTATTTATCACCTCTAATCATTCAACATAGTCAAGGTCTACAACTCGTTCTGAATAAATGAAATAGCCCGTTTCTCTCAATCATTCAGCATAGGCTTAGGACTTGTTCAATCGTTTAGCATAGTAATCATATTAGATGGAGCTCATTTCTCACTTAATCATTCAGCATAGTAATCCAAATTAGACATGTCACCTGGCCAAAAATAAAAATAAAAAATTTGACATTTAATGACAAAAAAAAAAAGAAAAATAGACTTGTGGAATTTGACATGACATGGTCAACCATGGAGTTTCTTTGAAACTAGCCGCACGTCCGAACTCAATTTGTAACCCGACCTAAAAAATAAAATCAGTTTGTACAATTTAAATGGTGTAACATAAATTTGATTTAAATATATTTTTAATCTCTAAAAAATAATTGCATTTTGATTTTAGTCTTTGAAAAAAGATTCTTTAATTTCAATTTAAATATTTTTAAAATTATTTTATTTTAATTTATGATATTAAATTGTCTATATTGATGAACTCACTAAAAAAAGGTTAAATCATCAATCCTATATGACAACCACTAATTATATATGATGGGGTTTAAACCAAATAATTTTAAAAATATTTGCACTAATATTTAAAAAATATCACCAAAACTAAAACTCATTTATTTTTTATTTTTAAGAGAACAAAAACATGTTTAAACTTTAACTAATTTTAATATGTCTGACAAAATCAAATTAAGTCATATTTTAATATAATTATTTGTGTTAAATTATGATTTGAGTGGAAGCCAACAAAATTTTAGACTAAACTATAATTAACAAACTATAGTAATTTTTTTTTATTTCTCAAAGCATTCCCTCACTTATCAAGTGTGGGACTACTCTTCCAAAGTGCAGTCCACTTCTAAAAGGAAATAAACTATAGTAATTATTTAATGCTTAACTGTGACAAAATAAAAAATAAAAAAAATGGAAAAACTCTCAAAATGGTTCTTATCGATTGTTGCATTAGACATGTTCTAAGAAATAAGATTAATCACTTTAATTTTTGACCTTTTAAAATATCAGATGATTTATTCTTTGGGTCAAGTCTTTCCATTAACTAATATGCCGTGAGCCGTTAAGTAATTGATATGACACTAATATTCTTTATTTTGTCATCTTATTCCTCTCATCAATGACAGAAAATCTTTTTTTGGTTTCAATATAACACTCAAAATGCGATTTCACTGTGAATACACTCTTTTATTAATGAGAGTTGTTAAGATGATAAGATAAAGAATAACAATGCTACATCAATCCGTTAACAGGTCAATTTATTTTATAGTAAAATTTAATGAAGGCACAAAATTGTTTTACTCCTTAAAAAGTTTAATATTTTTTATATAAAGACTAATTTATCGGACAGAAAAATCGATAAAGACTATTTTAAAAGTTTAATAAAAAAGAATTAGCTACACTCTTAGTTGGAAAAAAAAAAAACAATTAGACATTACTCTTGGTTGACCAAATAAAAAATAGTAACCCCTCTGTTTTAGAATTTACTTTTATATTTTAAAATATCTATTTATTTATAATATTTAAATAATATTAATTTTTTATTTATATCTTTAATATAAATATATTAATTAAATAATTAATATATTTATCAAAATAAATAATAATATCTATATAAATATAACTTTGTGAGTAAATTTCAAATTGATCCATGATAATTTTAACATTAGACAAGTTAATTTCTTAATTGAAAAGCGTTAACTCAGTTAAACCACACACCATACCAGCATCCGCTGCCACGGTGAAACTGCTTCCAAAGCATAAGAGCAGCAACAACAGCAGAAGGGGTAGCCCGTAACGCAGCAGGGGATGACATGTCTTTGGTCATGAAAAGAGCAAGCAGGTGGCAAACAAACCAGACCAACTGCAGAGACTTAAAAGATAACACAAGTATCAAAGTACACATCACATTTACTTGCACAAAAGGATGAACGACGAAGTCTCGTGGAAACTTGTATGCTGGCTCCATGATCAATATCAACTCGTGTTCTGGTGTTGACTATCACAATCACAAGTCCACTCCCCATAAAATGGAATCAAATATCTATAGTTAGCTGCTGACGTAAGCGCCTATGTCTGAGGACGAAGTTATTGGGAAGCTATGGTATCGACAGACTGAAAATTCTTTTAAACCGAGATAGGGGCTGGTGGATAGGGCTGCCTGTATACTTTCATGTGCTCATAATTAGAAAAACATGCACAAAGCCACACTCTCTAGAAGGTCATGCATTTCACACACTATCATTCAGCATAGTCAAGGTCTAGGACTATGACTAAACGAGATGGAGCCCATTTCTCCCTCAATCATTCAGCATAGTGGAGATTTAGGAGCCCATATCTTAATCATTCAGCATTAGACGGAGCCAATTTCTCACTTAACCATCCAACACAGTAATCAAATTAGACTTGTTGGGGGAGAAAGAAAAGACTTGTGGAATTTGCTTGACCAAAAAAAAAGGATTTGTGGAATTTGATTGCCATGGCCAGCTACAGAGTTTCATAGAACCTAACAGGCTAGCAGGATGTCTGAATAAAGTTTGTATGCCGATAAAAATAAAATAAAATCAGTTTGTACAATTTAAATAGTGTAACTTAAATTTGACTTAAATGTATTTTTAATTCCTCAAAAATAAATAGATTTTGATTTTGGTCTTTTAAAAAAAAACTCTTTAATTTTGATTTAAATATTTCTAAATTATTTGGCTTTAATTTATGATGCTAGATTTACTATATTGAATGTTTAACTCGTAAATAAAAGGTTATGTTATTTAATCATATATGACAACCAGAAATTATATATGATCAGACTAAAATAAAGCAGTTTTAGAAATATCTATATTGAAACCAAAGGAAGAAAACTTAAAAAAAAAAACTAAAATTCATTAATTTTTAAGTGATCAGAGACATGTTTAAACTTTTAAATTTTAACTAATTTTAATATGTCTGGCAAAACCAAACTAAGTCGTGTTTTAATATAATTTTTTTGTATTAAATTATGATTTGAGTACAAGTGAGAAAAATGATTTTTGTTAGATTAAACTATAATTAACAACAAACTATAGTAATTCTTTATTTCTCGAAATGTTCCCTCATGTGATATGTGATAGGTGAAAGACTACTCTCCGACAGTGTTGTCTACTTCTAAAAGGAAACAAACTATGGTAATTGATTGACACTTAACTTTTTTTCAAAAAAGAAAATGAGACTTAGTCGCTAACATTTTAAAATGTAGACAATTTTGTCTGCTCAAGTCTTTCCATTAACTATTATAACGTGTAGAGTCGAATCTTTATGCTATTTTGTCAATAAAAAATAAATGAAAATGTTTTATATAAATAGATTTCTCTAATTTAAAAGTTCATCCGTTGTCTACCAAAAAAAAAGTTCATTAGTTTATCTACATAAAAATGTTCATAAGTTTATTTTCTAATAAAAAAACTTAAAATAAAAAAGATGCAAACATAATTGAGTATCATTTTACGCTACAAATGTATTTTCTTCCTTACAACAGATAATTAATTATAAGATTCGAATAACAAGTTCAACAATCAAACATCAAATTCATTAATTTTAAGTTTTGGTTTGATTCCGAAGGATGTTTGTATTGAAATAATTTTATTATTACTTGTTTGAGTAAAAAATTTGAAATGGTGTTAAGAAAGAAAAATATAATTTTTAATGTAAAATCCGCCTATAAGTAAAAGTATATTTTAAAGTTTTTTTATTATAAGAAAAAAAGTTATTTCAAAATTGTAATACTTTTATCAAAATAATAACCCTAAATATTATAAAATATAAAAATTTATTTCACACCTTTTTAATAAGTTATCATATAATATTTTTTTATATAGCCCAAACAAAGTATACTATTTTAAAAATATTTTTCAAGTTAATGCATTCAAATATAAAATTGATTTTTAAAGAATAAGTTATAAAAAATCAATTATGCTTATAATTAATTATTAAAATAATTTTAATCTTACAGCTAATTCAAATATACATGAACATTTATTACATTAGTTGCTTCAATATTTATATATGTAATGAGCATTACTTTTAATTTGATCATTAACATTGGAAAAGGAAGGAAATCATCTAACCTGAAAAAAATAAGAAATGAATAAACTCGCTTTAAACACTGGCTAATATTTGATGGCATTGAAGCGCATCAATAACTATAAAAATTCCACAATGGTCATTAGTGAAAGAAGAGAAGTGAGAAATAATGAAAGAGATCTCTATAAGAAGGAATGCAAAAGTTGTAGAATAATGATAAGTAAATCACAAAATGAAATCAACAATACTACTCATCAATAATAAAATAAAATAAAAATAAATTACGACAACAATTGAGGGCGATGAAAGCAAATAATCATAGAGTCGTTCATATAGAAAATTTTAGAAACTGATGTATCAAGACAAAAAATAAAATTTTGAACAAATTAAAACAATATTAAAGGCGCTTATTACAGCAAAAATGACATTGATAAAAATTTATATTAGAAAATTTGAAACTTAGTATTTATTATTGTAGATACGAAAATATTATACATTGATTTAAAGTTGATATTGAATTTGAAATTTAAATTTTGTATTTTTTAATTGATTAATTATATGAATTTTGAAATATGCTTTCTATTTTTGAAGTAAATAAAATTTAAAAAAATTATGAAAAAATGACACATGGTATGTAAATGTGGAAGAATAAATTTTATAGAATATAGATTTGAATTTTTTAAAAATTTAATAGGGATGTAAAAATCCAAGTAAATCATAGCATAATAGTTCTGTCATATTCAATAGGTTTGGTATTTATTTTAGATTTGATTTTTTTAGAAGTTTTAGAAATACTTCCTTATTTAAATATGATTGTGAATTTTGTATTTATTGTGCATGTGAAAATATATGTATTAATTGAATATGATTTTCAATTCAAAATTTTGTAATTAATTGTATTCATATTATATGAAATGTTAAATATACCTTTTATTTTGCATAAAAGAGTACCCTTTTTTTAAGAAGTAAAAATAACTTTCTAAACAATATAAATTATGAGAAAATGACACATAGTGAAATAATTTCAAAAAATATATTATAATAATTTTTTTATAATATTTATTTCATTTATCTAATTATTTGTTATTATTAATTATTAATATTATAATTATAGTATTTTAATACTATAATAATATATTTGACTGTCATTTTCTTTATCTTCTTCTTTTTTATCAGTTTAAAGTTCAATTTTTTCAATTATAATATTTTATTTAGCCTTATTTCAATTGCTTACAATAAATGCCACAATATTTTATAGGGTATTTAGGTTGCATTGATGATAGAGAGATATGAAGGTGATTTTTTTAAATAATTAATAATTAAGATTATTTTTTAGCTCTTAGTTTTTATCTCTTCTATATTTGTGTCTTCATATTTTGTTTGTTTTGGGATCTTCATGGTGGCACATACTATTATCTCCTTTATTTTTTATTTATTTTTTAATAATCTTATATGCATAATAAATCAATTCAAGATATAGTACATTAAGTTGATAAAATGACTTAAGAATATGTAAACAAAATATGATAATATTTGTTGAAATATCTATCTTTAATAATAAAAAAACATTATCAAAAATAATAAAAAAAAGAAGGGTTTAGTGACATTCAAAATAGATAGATCATCATATATATTATTTAAATGATAAAAGAGATATTTCATTAAATGTTGCTAATCTTCAATGATATTTTAATTATATATAATAATTAAGATTGTGATTTTTTTTAAAATAATTATAGATTAAAGTTATGAAATTGTGGGTCCTAAATTATTTTAGGAATGACACCTGAAAACTTTCCTCAGATGAGTCTAATATTAGTATTATAGATTTTTTGTATTAAATTATTATTTGAGTAGAAGTGAGAAAAATGATTTTTTGTCACACTAAACTATAATTAACAAGCTATAGTAATTTTTTATTTCTCTAAATATTTCTTCACATGATAGGTGAGAGCCCACTCTCCCAAAATACTGTTACCTTCTAAAAGGAAATGAACTATAGTAATTGATTGATAACTAATTGTAACAAAAAATAAAAATAAACCCTCAAAATGCTTCTTATTGATATTTGCATGAGCCCATCCTCAAGAAAAAAAGCTAACACTTTGGTCATTGACCTTTTAAAATGTCAACAATTCAGTCCTTTAATCAGGTCTTTCCATTAAATAACATGACGTGAGCTAATGAGTAGATGACATGACATTAATTATCTTTCATTTTATTATCCTAATTATTCTCATTAATTAAATAAATTTATATTTTAGTTACATTATTATAATACTTAAAAGGTGAAATTCACTCACAATTTCATTGTGAATGTACTCTAAATTCAAAAAAAACTACACCATTTTATCAATAAGAGTTACAAAGATGATAAGATCAAGAACATCGATGCACTATCAATCATTTAATGCGGTGACATCATTGTATTTGATACAAAGATTTGATGAATAAATTAAATTGTTTTTTGATTTAAAGAATAAGGATCAAAACGCTAATAATTTTTTTATAAAAATTAATTTATCTGATAAAAAATTGACAGGCACTATTTTAAAAGTCTACTCAAGAAGAATCAGACTAAACTCATAGTTGGTAAAAAATAAAATAAAAAGGGACTTGACTCTTAGTTGACCCAAAAATAAAAACAGATAGTACATGACATGACTAATGGACTTTGAATTAGACCCACCAGCAGCAGACCCAAAAAACAAAAACAATTAGTACCACACGACCAAATATATAAAAAAAAAAGATCCACTAGGCACAGAGTTTCCTGGAAATTACTCTATGATTTCATATAGCCAAGCGCGTAACAAATTGCATGTCACATGGATATGTGTGTTCCACGTTTAATGATTGTATAGCACTTCAACTAAAATTGAATGGTTGCCAATCAGATGACTCATAACGAGGCAAGATTAGAGAGCATAGGAAATCTTGCCAAAGATTGGGTTGTCAATCCAATCCTTATATCTTTAGCTTTCTATTTTTTTTAGGGTTGAGAGTCTAGCTTTCTTTGTAATGACCACCCCACCCCCCAAACACCTCTACGTGGGCTGGTTCTGTTTTCCAACTACGGGCTGCTTCTTGTTGTTTTGCCTTACTCCCCAGGCTTAGTTAGTGTTAGGCTCTAGTCTAAAACCTTCTGACAAAAATAATTAAAAAAGAAGCCAACGGTGTATCATGAATTTGGAACATTTAGGGTGTTAACGGTTATAAAAATAAAAACAGAAAAAAAATTATTACGAATAACTTCTAGATATAAAATTACATATGAAATTT
This sequence comes from Dalbergia oliveri, assembly GCA_030441495.1. Classification (NCBI taxonomy): domain Eukaryota; kingdom Viridiplantae; phylum Streptophyta; class Magnoliopsida; order Fabales; family Fabaceae; genus Dalbergia; species Dalbergia oliveri. Next base: position 9,192,170 of record JAMLFY010000003.1, on the reverse strand, counting down.
ATCTATTAAATTCTTTCCCTCATTTTTGCCAATTTAACCAAACACATTCTTGCTAGAGTGAAATCCTATGAAATGGGTAGAAGACTAGAAGGTATGCTTTCATGTCAATCAGAAATATTTAGCTACACTAAAGAAATATGGCGTTAGTTTGTCTCCTCCAAAGCAGAACTTCAACTACTAGTCTGGTTTGTGAATCACAAATTGCGATAATTATCAGCCGCCTAAACATTAAAGATAGACTGCGTATACCATAGATTGCTTACACCAGGACCAAATCAGGTGTGTACTAAGTAGCTGTGATGATGGAAGTATAGACCATATATTTTTTGCATGCCATTTCTTAGGAAAGGTGTGGTGCTGATTGTCATGGGTGTTGCATAAGAATCCTAGGATAGCTTTTGAGGCTTGGATGTTCAATCGCTACCAAGGGGCGCAGAGAAAAATGTGGCACGCCTTGTTAATTATTTGAGATAGCTAATTTGGTCAATATGAGAGTATAGAAATAAGACTGTCTTCCAGAAAGGGAATGTCAATTGGGACCAATCCATGACTCAACTAAGGGAGAGGTGGACTAACATCTATATGGACGAAGAACCAACTAATGCCCGGCCACCCTCCTATTAAATTTTTGACTGCCATTGCCAACTGCAGAGTTTCGTAGAATTGGAAGCTACACGGGCTGAAGGATAAGGCAATATACTTAAGCTAATAATAATCAGAAGAACATGCAGCACAAAGCCTCACACTCGAGACTAGATTTTAACACATGGGTACTACTTCCATTTTACGATCCAATTTCGTTGGGGGTGTTGTTCATGGTTTGATTTAATGCAGAGCATAAACTAGGCTTTGATACGTGTTCAGATTTCTCGCACGTTCCCTCTCAGAATCATAGGCTGGAGAAATTCTTCATTGCAGTATGACAAAGCATTTGTTCTCTCACATTTATTGATGGATAAATTTTGTGGCTCATTATTTTGTCCCATTTTTATAACACTTTTAATACAATAGTTGGTAAGTCAATTAATCAATAGATAGCCTCAGAGTACTAAAGAATTTCCCCAAAAGCCTGCCAACCACAACAGTGTGGCTATCCCTGGTTTGATTTGATTTGCACGTCTACTAATGATACTCTGCTTCCGCTCCCTGAGTCAGTGACTTCCAATGTCACAAAACAATTATTACGCAAAGCAAACATTTGAGTTGTCCGATACATATGGCTGCCTTCCAAGGCAGCTCCATAACCTCAATCTGTTATCTTCCCCTATCCAGTTCATCTTCAAAGCCTAAACTTCTTCAATTGTTCACTAATGGATAGAGTTTTTACGGATTACAACTATTTGATTCCATGCCTAAGCTCCTCGACCAGTCAAGTATATGCCATTCCATCCAGGTCTGCCATCCGGGACATGCCCCTGACATTTTGCACCAAAATGTTCAATGTTTCTTCCATTCCAAGCCTATTTGCTTATAGGCACTCTACTGTTCTGTCCACCCCAAAGGCAGCCTTCTCATTCTGCCGCATTTCAAAATACCAGTGGTGATGAGTTTTCTCCAAGTGAGCACCCAGTGGTTAGGCGTAAGCATTTGAGTGTCCGATCCCATCTTGGAGGTTCTATGTTCAGATGGTGGTCGTGCTTGGCTTGCTTTAACAAATCATATTTTACTAGGAAATTACGTAAAGCTGCTATTTATGAATGACTGCGCGTAACTATAGAATAAAAAATTACTGTAATTTTCAAAAGGGAATATAATCCTCATTTTTATAACTAATATTCTCATTCAATCAAAGCCCAACCAGCTTATTGTAGCTTAGTTGACTGAAACTGGTATAGAGAACCGAGTGTTAGTTCTGAAAGAAAAAACAGAGAAAAAATTTGCAATTTTGAATGGGGAATATATTTTCATTCTTTATGACCATTATGTGTAGAGACGAGAATCTGACTTCACTAATATCACATGTCTTGTACCAACTAACTATATAACTAACAGCACATGGCACATACTAACTAATTGTGAGTAGCTGATTTAACGTTACATCGCATGTCTAATTAATAGACTTAACACAAAAACGAAGGGCAGTGCCAAAAAAACAGTGTTCTCATCATATGCATCAGAAAAACTAAATATGAAATATGGTGTATGTCACGACCCAACTTAAGCCATTGGTGCATGGGAACACCTTTCCCAGGAAACCTTAACACACCAAAATTTCTAGGAAAACGGAGTTTTCTCCGTTTTCTAACATTTCCCAAATAAAATTATAACCTGCAATATTTACCAATAATTTCACAACACTTGGGCATCAAGCATTCACAGAATGCGCCCTTCCAGGACATAACAATATATCAGCATAATCCAGTTATAATACCAAATTGACTTGCAAACTCTATTAAACATAATTTCATGTATAGTTCAATATAAAACCAAGTTAAGTTTACAAATCATTTCCATAACCAAATCCATATAGCTAAGTCTTAATTTAGATCCAGAATCCTGCCTATACATATGGAGCATTTGACAACTATAGGCTGAACAAGATAAGAGTTCCCTCTAAAAAGGGCCTTTACAAAAAGGCTCACCAACTTAGAATTTTCTAAGGTTGTGTCGAGGAACACAGAAACCAACACAAGCTCTTGTATTGAAAAATGGAATATAATAGGGTGAGTTTTGCAAAGAGAGAAATATATCCACAGTTTACTAGATGCAATAATAAATCAATATAAACATAATAATGTATATGTGCTCATAAAAGTATTTTTCTAGCCATAAATTGAGATTTCTTGATAACATAGCTTTTTAAAATCATATAAATCTAAACATAAACGGAGTTATCCTAAGTAGAACAATAACAAGTCCAGACATGACCCAAGGTCATGTGCGGGTTAGCACCACACCTTACTGAGTTGGCGTAGCCATATACAAGTCCAGACATGACTAAAAGTCATGTGCGGGTTAGCACCACACCTGCAACTGGAGATGGCGGTAGCCATATACAAGTCCAGCATAGCTCAGCTATGTGCGGTTAGCACCTCACCTGCGACTAGTTCCTCACGTGCATCGAGGCTAACGCCACTCCGTTAACTACAGGTTCTAACTATGGAATTTCCCCAACATAATTCAAAATCATGCACATTCCACTTCTAGAATTTTTTACAATATAAATAAACTCAAACTTAATAGTTAACATAAGATGTTCTAATATTCAATATTCACTATAATTTGACTAAAAATATTTAAATAAGCATATTGACCAAATTATGGCCTACAATGACAATTTCCATTTCAAACATAAAGCGTCATTTTCGATAAATAAATTATTTTCTCCTATATCTACATACTTTCAACTCTCCAAATAATTTTATATTTATAATCAAAATTTATTACGCATAAAGTAAGCTAGAATACACTATCTACTCACAACTAGTGGTTCAAAGAACCGAAGATCAACTCCACAATTGCCACCAATTCAAGTGTTGATGCCCGATTGCTCTATCGCTCTAGGAACAAGACAATATTAATATTTGTGAGCTAACAATATCACTAATTTACATAAATTATCCCCAATTCAATAAAAGCCCCAAATTATAGGGTTCAAAAAACACTAAAATTAATTCTAAACTTAGAAGCTCTAACAATTTAAATAGAGTAGTTTAGAAGCTAATTTACCACTTGGAGAGTAGAATTGATGAAGAAAATTATTCCCAAAGCTCCTAAAATCTTCAACTCTCTAATGGAAGTTAGAGAGGGAAGTGGGTAGAGGAGAGGGAGATAGAGAGTGTGGTTAAGGGGATGAGGAGGAAGGGAAGGTGATGATGATGATGGAGGTGGTGGTGTTATATATTTTTTTAAAAAAAAAAAAAAAAGAAGAAAGGGAAGGAACGGATGAGGGAAAGGGAATGAGAGAAAGAATGAAGGGAGGGAAGAGAGGTCACTGGAATGATACGGGAGGAAGAGGAAAAGAGAGGTTAAAGAGAGAGAAAAGTTCTAGTGGTCTATACCACTTAAGGTGCACTGGTCCTCACTTCATTTTTTTTTTTTTTTTTTATCGGTCATTACATTCTTCCCCCTTAAGAAATTTGGTCCCGAATTTCCAACAACTGAGATTAGCCACATACCTCAAGAATCAAATAGATACGGATATCTGGCTTGCATAGCCTCTTCCGCCTCCCAAGTTGCTTCTTGATTAGAATGGTTTTTCCAAATCACCTTCACTGACACCACCTCTTTTGATCGAAGCTTCTTCACTTGGCGGTCAACAATGGCCACCGCTCCTCCTCATAGGATAATTTCTCATCAAGTTGGATCACTTGAGGAGAGATTACATGAGATGGATCAGGAATATATTTTCGAAGCATAGAGACATGAAACACTGGATGAACCATGGATAGTTCAGGAGGTAATGCTAGATGATATGCCACTGCACCAACCCTATCCAGAACTTCAAAAGGACCAATGTAACGAGGGTTGAGCTTTCCTCGCTTTCCAAACCTTATAACTCCTTTCATAGGGGAAACCCGAAGAAAGACATGTTCTCCCAGAGAACTCTAAATTACGTCTTCTATGATCTGCATAGGATTTCTGCCTACTCTAGCAGTCAAGAGTCGTTCTCGATCAAACGAACCTTATCAAGAGACTCTTGTACAAGGTCAGGACCTAACATCTTAGTTTCGCCAACTTCAAACCAACCTATAGGAGATCTACAACGTCTCCCATACAAAGCTTCAAAAGGTGCCATCTGAATGCTGGTTTGGTAGCTATTGTTATATGAAAACTCCATAAGAGATAAGTAACTACTCCAATTTCCTCCAAAGTCCAAAACACACGACCTAAGCATATCTTCCAAAATTTGAATGGTTCTTTCAGATTGCCCATCCGTTTGAGGATGGAAGCTGTGTTAGATCAAGTCTAGTCCCAAGGGCTTCTTGAAAAGCTCTCCAAAATCGAGCCGTAAACTGAGCTCCTCGAAGATATGATGGAAATTGGAATCCCATGAAGTCTAACAATCTCATCAATATACAATTGAGCATATTGATAAGCTCGATAGGTGGTCTTTACAGGAGAAAATGAGCCGACTTAGTCATACGATCTATTATGACCCATAGAGAGTCAAACCCTTTCATAGTGCGGGCCCTGTCACAAAGTCCATAGTGATCCGTTCCCACTTCCATTCAGGGATTTCTATCTGTTGAAGCAATCTGCGGTTTCTGATGTTCCGCCTTAACTTGCGACACACCAAACAACGAGATACAAAGTCACCAACATCCCTTTTCATGCCTTCCCACCAATACAATTGCCTTAAATCTTGATACATCTTAGTTGAGCCAGGATGTATAGAGTACCGAGAATTGTGAGACTCTTCCATGATGGTCTTTCTAAGATTTCCAACATCGGGTATGCATAAGCGGTTACCAAATCGAAGCACTCCCTCTTGGTCTATTATAAATTCAGAAGTTATCCCACTTTTAACATCATCCCGCAACTTAAACAATCTAGGATCTTCAACTTGAAGCGCCTTAATTTGCTCAACGAGGGATGACTGGGCTCTTACATGAGCCAAGAGTATCCCAGACTCTCCCAAGTTGAACTGAACACCACTAGCCTCAAGCTTATGAACTTCCTCCACTAACAGTCTCCTTACAGGAGCAATATGAGCCAAACTACCCATAGACTTCCTACTCAAAGCATCTGCTACAACATTAGCCTTTCCTGATGGTACAAGATAGTGCAATCATAATCCTTTAGCAACTCCATCCACCTTCGTTGTCTTAGATTCAAGTCTCGCCGTTGGAATATGTACTTCAAACTTTTATGGTCGTGTAAATCTCACATGTCTCACCATAAAGATAATGCCTCCAAATTTTCAAAGCAAAAATTACTGCCGCCATCTCTAGATCATGAGTAGGATAGTTTTGTTCATGCTTCTTCAACTGCCGTGAAGCATAAGCAATAACTCGACCATGTTGCATCAAAACACAACCAAGTCCTATCCGAGAAGCATCGCAGTATACGAAATCTTCAGACCAGAAGGTAAAACAAGCACAGGTGCTGAGGTTAAGCAATCTTTGAGCATTTGAAAGCTTTCCTCACATGCATCTGACCATTGAAATTTCACATTCTTTTGAGTCAGCTTAGTCAATGGCGCAGAAATTCTTGAGAAATCCTTTACAAACCGACGGTAATAGCCTGCTAATCTAGAAACCTCAATCTCAGGAACTGGAGTAGGTCGTGGCCATTGCTGAATAGCTTCAATCTTTTTGATCCACCATAATCCCATCCTTGGATACAATGTGACCAAGAAAAGCCACCTGATCAAGCCAGAATTCACATTTGGAGAACTTGGCATAAAGCTTATGATCCCTCAAAGTTTGCAATACAACCCTTAAATGGTATTCATGCTCTTCCATACTCTTGGAATATACCAAGATATCATCAATAAAGACGATCACAAAATGATCTAGAAATGGTTTAAATACACGATTCATCAAATCCATAAAAGCAGCTTGGGCATTCGTTAAGCCAAAAGACATCACCAAGAATTCATAATGCCCATAACGGGTACGGAAGGCGGTCTTAGGAATATCTTCGTCTTTGATTTTCAATTGATGATACCCAGAACGGAGATCAATTTTAGAGAAATAGGAAGCTCCTTGAAGCTGATCGAATAAGTCATCAATTCTTGGTAGCGGTACTTATTACTCACAGTGAGTTTATTAAGTTGTCGGTAGTCCACACATAGTCGCATTGAACCATCTTTCTTCCTCACAAAGAGCACTGGGGCTCCCCATGGAGATGTGCTCGGACGAATGAAACCTTTCTCTAGCATATCTTGCAACTGAGCTTTTAACTCCCGTAATTCGGTAGGAGCCAAGCGGTAAGGAGGAATGGATACGGGTTTAGATCCTGGGGCCAAGTCTATGCTAAACTCTACCTCTCTATCAGGAGGCAATCCTGGTAGATCATCTGGAAACACATCTGGAACTCTCTAACCACGGGAACTTGGTCAATGTCAGGCACTTTGGCCTCAACATCTCTGACTACCGCCAGAAAGGATTGATTACCTTTATTCATCAAGTGCAAAGCACTCATGGATGAGATTAGACTAGCTGGGAGAAGCATCCCCTTTAAATACGAAAGACGACCATCTGGAATGTTAAATCTCACTTCTTTAGAATAGCAATCGACATTGGCATGACAAGGAGCTAACCAATCCATGCCTAGGATAACATCAAAATCAACCATCTCAATAAGTACCAAATCAGCTAAAGTGTCCACACCCTTCACGCGACAACACAAGATCGGAATACTAACCGAACCAGCAGATTTTCCTATTGGAGTACTAACCAAAAATGGGTTTTCCAACAACCCGGGTTTCTTGCCAAAGCGAGATGCAAAATATGAAGATACATATGAATGTGTAGAACCTGGATCAACCAATACATATGCATCAAAAGAGCAAACTTTAAGTGTACCTGTAACCACTTCATTGGATGCCTGAGCATCCTGCGTGTCATAGCAAACACTTGTGGTTGACCTCTGCCCCTTTGGCCTTACCCTCTGCCACTTGTGCCTCTACCACCTATAGCTCTACCACTAGAACCAAAGGAATTCCTAGGGAAAGAGCTGAATGAGATGATGTTGGTACAGCTTGATAGTTTGAATTCAGACCTTGGGACCTTATTGGTAAGCGTGGGCAGTCCCTCAAAAAGTGACCTGTTGTCCACAACCATAACATGCCCCTCTGTTCTCATGACAAATTCCAAAGTGATGCTTCCCACATGTTCTGCATAATGGCCTTATTAGGCCTGATTGCCCAGAACCTTGTATGCTCCCTGAGATTGGCTAACAGAATAAGATCTAGAACCAGATACACCCATCGGAGTAGGCCCATAGGAGGTGGCCCTACCCGATTGCTCTTGATGTTGCCTTGGGCGGTATAACCTCCTCCTGAGCTAGAACCTCCAGAAAACTCCTTTCATCTTAGGTTTCTTGGCTATCTCCCGAGGCTTTCCTTTCCTCCAATCCAGATTCAATTCTATAAGCAGCATCCACAATTTCAGCATAGGACATTCTATCGACATTTGATGAAAGAGCTGAATAAAGGTTGTATCAATCCTCTGACAAATCTTCGAACTCTTTGTCTCAGTGGACACTAAATCTGGGGCGTATCTAGAGAGACGGAAAAGTGAGCTTCATAATCAGTTACGACATACCCAATATTTGCTTCAGCTTTTCAAACTCTCAGCTAAGTCCTCCCTTTTGCTTTCAGGAAGAAATCTCATCATGAACACATCCTTGAATTCATTCCAACCCATAGGTGGCAATCTAGCGTCTCCCTACCTTCCCGCAATGTTTCATACCACTGTCAGCTATACCATTTAAATTGTAAGATGCTAACTCCACTGCTCTATCGTGGGCATCTAAGGGCTCGAAGGGCTTTGTTAGTGCGGTCTAGGAACATTTGAGGATCTTCAGTCAACAAATTTCCTGAAAATGTAGGTGGATTCAACTTGAGGAATGATTCAATAGACACATCTGCCCACCTTGGGTTTGACGGTTCCTTATAGGAGGTTCTTCCTCATCATGTGTTTGGGCTTCATCCCTTGCCTGTTGGGTTAATGTTGCCACCAATTATCAATGGCTTGCTGCATGCCTAACATCCGAGCATCAAGATCAACTGGTTGCCCTTGTAGTCCTAGCATCACCTTGTTCAGGTTTAGGTTCAGGTTAAGTCTGGTTTGGCCGTCCTTCTACGACCTCCACCCCAACCAGGACCTCTAAGGCCACCACTCCTGCCACCTCTCTACGGCCTCCACCTGATTTTGACCTCTACGGCCTCCACCCCACTTTGACCTCTACGGCCTCACCCCAATTTTGTCCCCTTCTTCTAAGTGGAGGAGCGGAGCCTGGTCATTCTACATCAGAGGCGTTATAATCTCCTAAGCTTATATTGCGCTGAAGCTTTTTAGGAGGCATCGTACCTAATAGATTGAACATAAAATCGGAAAACAGGTAAAAATCCTTGAAATAAGAATAACATAAGATCAAACGACTTAAAATAGACTTAAGAAGACATTCCTATTAGGCCTTTGATAGGGTCGCGCTTTGTGAAAATGGGCCGCAACCATTTACACAATCGTGACTCTACTAAAGGACATTTGCTCCATATCACACAGGAAACCTAAAGCTCTGATACCAACTTTGTCACGACCCAACTTAAGCCATCGCGCATGGGAACACCTTTCCCAAGGAGCCTTAACACACCAAAATTTCTAGGAAACGGAGAGTTTCCTCTTTTTTGAACATTTCCCAAATAAAATTATAACCTGCAATATTTACCAATAATTTCACAACACTTGGGCATCAAGCATTCACAGAATGCGCCCTTCCAGGACATAACAATATATCATAATCCAGTTATAATACCAAATTGACTTGCAAACTCTATTAAACATAATTTCATGTATAGTTCAATATAAAACCAAGTTAAGTTTACAAATCATTTCCATAACCAAATCCATATAGCTAAGTCTTAATTTAGATCCAGAATCCTATGACATATGGAGCATTTGACAACTATAGGCTGAACAAGATAAGAGTTCCCTCTAAAAAGGGCCTTTACAAAAAGGCTCACCAACTTAGAATTTTCTAAGGTTGTGAAGGAACACCAAACCAACACCAGCTCTTGTATTGAAAAAAAATGGAATATAATAGGGTGAGTTTTGCAACTCGTGAGAGATAGGATATTAATTACTAGATGCAATAATAAATCAATATAAACATAATAATGTATATGTGCTCATAAAAGTATTTTTCTAGCCATAAATTGAGATTTCTTGATAACATAGCTTTTTAAAATCATATAAATCTAAACATAAACGGGAGTTATCCTAAGTAGAACAATAACAAGTCCAGACATGACCCAAGGTCATGTGCGGGTTAGCACCACACCTGCTGGAGTTGCCCGTAGCCATATACAAGTCAGACATGACTAAAAGTCATGTGCGGTTAGCACCACACCTGCGAACTGAGCCGTAGCCATATACAAGTCCAGACATAGCTCAGCTATGGGTTAGCACCTCACCTGGTGAGTCCTCACGTGCACCGAGGCTAACGCCACTGCGTTAACTACAGGTTCTAACTATGGAATTTCCCCAACATAATTCAAAATCATGCACATTCCACTTCTAGAATTTTTTACAATATAAATAAACTCAAACTTAATAATTAACATAAGATGTTCTAATATTCAATATTCACTATAATTTGACTAAAAATATTTAAATAAGCATATTGACCAAATTATGGCCTACAATGACAATTTCCATTTCAAACATAAAGCGTCATTTTCGATAAATAAATTATTTTCTTCTATATCTACATACTTTCAACTCTCCAAATAATTTTATATTTATAATCAAAATTTATTACGCATAAAGTAAGCTAGAGATACACTATCTACTCACAACTAGTGGTTCAAAGAACCGAAGATCAACTCCACAATTGCCACCAATTCAAGTGTTGACGCCCGATTGCTCTATCGCTCTAGGAACAAGACAATATTAATATTTGTGAGCTAACAATATCACTAATTTACATAAATTATCCCCAATTCAATAAAAGCCCCAAATTATAGGGTTCAAAAAACACTAAAATTAATTCTAAACTTAGAAGCTCTAACAATTTAAATAGAGTAGTTTAGAAGTTAATTTACCACTTGGAGAGTAGAATTGATGAGAAAATTATTCCCAAAGCTCCTAAAATCTTCAACTCTCTAATGGAAGTTAGAGAGGGAAAGTGGGTAGAGGAGAGGGAGATAGAGAGTGTGGTTAAGGGGATGAGGAGGAAGGAAGGTGATGATGATGATGGAGGTGGTGGTGTTATATATTTTTTTAAAAAAAAAAAAAAGAAGAAAGGAAGGAACGGATGAGGGAAAGGGAATGAGAAGAATGAAGGGAGGGAAGGAGGCTCACTGGAATGATACGGGAGGAAGAGGAAAAGAGAGGTTAAAGAGAGAGAGAAAGTTCTACGGTGGTCTATACCACTTAAGGTGCACGGGGTCCTCACTTCATTTTTTTTTTTTTTTTTATTTGTCATTACAGTGTAGCCAAGGACACCCAAGCTAGAAGCAGATCTTGTGAGATCATCCAAGAACCAAAACAGATCAGATTGACTCCTTGGAATCACTAACTGATATATCAGAGGATAACCTTGAACTGCTATGATTTCCAACATCCCCTGCTAATACATCATGTGGATCATAGAAGAAAGGCTTAGGAGGCATTTGTAATGGGCCTTCATCTTGTTCCAGTATCTCTACAACTTTATTCATTGAAGGACGATCACTAGGCTTTGTCTGAATACACCACAATGCCACAATCATCATTTTCTTTGCCAATTTCATCTCTTCATCTGTGTCATTTTCAATGGCAATTTCCTTTCCATCATGTAACTGATCATAAACCCAAAAAGGGAAATAGATTGGGCCGGAATTTTCAGTTAGTGCATTCAGATTCTTCCTTCTACCGGCCATTTCCATTAACAACATCCCAAAGCTATAGACATCTGCTTTGTAGGAGATGGGCCAACATTTCTATAGAAGAGCTCAGGAGCCATGTAGCCTATGGTTCCTCTTGCTGCAGTCAAAGACACGATGCTGTTATCAGTGGGATAAAGCTTTGCAAGTCCAAAATCAGAGACTTTTGGATTGAAATTCTCATCAAGAAGGATGTTATGAGGCTTGATGTCGAAGTGTAGAATTTTCATGTCACACCCATTGTGCAGGTACTCAATGCCACGTGCTATTCCAAGAGAAATGGTATACAATTTTCACAACTTAAGCAAGCACTCTCTTCATTAGAAAATATGTATTTTTCTAGAGATCCATTTTCCATTAATTCGTATACGAGAGCACGCTTTGATCTCTCCACACAAAAACCAATGAGTTGAACTACATTAACATGGTGAATTCTACCAATAGTAGCAACTTCATTGATGAAATCCTGGCCATTGGATTTGGCATTATTCAACACCTTAACGGCTACGAGACGACCACTTCGAAGTTTCCCTTGATAGACAGAGCCATAGCCACCATTCCCAAGTTTTGTCTTGAACCTTCCTGCTATGCTTTTGATTTCTTTGTAGGAGTATCGAATTGGCATGACACTCAGGTCACTTTGCAGAAAATCTTCAATGTTTTCATACATGGATAAATGCCTCCGTCGCCATTTATATATTGAGAACATAATGACAAATGGAGCTCCAAGTACAAATTTGACAATAACGTAGTACACTGTAAAGAGATGCAACCAGAAAAAAAAAAAAATCATAAAGATTGCCTAACTTTCTTGGTCCCCGAAAGTTGGGTTAAGACTGTTACTCCTAGCTCCTAATTGTATTTCCACGCTCTCTACTTAAAAGTGGTTTTAGTTAACAACAAAAGTGGATATGTATTGAACGCCCATTCATTTCATCTTTTATCACATTTAATAGTAATAAAGTGAGTATCCTAATAAATACCTATTTTTTAGTGTTGAAATAATATTTTTGCTCTACTAATTATTATTAATTTGAATTTCCTAAATTTCCTAACTTAAACGCTTTTTCTTATGTAAAATTAAATTTTCTTCGAGTTTACTAATCGTGTTCATTTATACACTAAAATATTTACTTTTCACATTTTATTTATGAGTTTAATTTTAACATATATACAATTTAATTTTTTTTGCCATTCAAACATGTATTTGCATAAAACAAGTTTGACCATCACCTAATAATTTAAAAAATTATAAACATAAAATAATTTAATTAGATGACAATGTAAAATTTTTTTACACTATTGATACATTTAAGTTAAATACTTTAATTATATAATAAATGAAACTTTAATGATTATTCAATTTTTTTAATTAAATGTATTTATCACGACACTTGATCGCTATAAGTCATAATAATATATCTACTAAAAGTTTAGAAAAGTTTTACATTTATGATGTAATTTTTTAGAATATTAATTTAAAATTTATTGTTTCAAATTTTAGAAAAATTCAATAAAACTTTGTAATTTTTATTTTTTAAATTAATCAAATCATCTTAAATTTTTGTACATGAAAACTCAAACAAAATGGCCATAACTGTTATTATTTAAAAAATCACCAATAGAATAACGTACAAAATTAATATGTTAATTTCCTTAAATATGAGACATATTATATCACTTATTTCAATTTATTTTACAAAATATAATTATATAAAATTATTTTTTAAGGAACAAAAGAATGCCCAAAAGCTTTTAATTTTATTATTTCAATTTATATTACTTTTTATTGTTTATGATTATTATCCGTAGTAATATATTTTAGCTTAGTTTCATATCAAAAAAGAATAATTCCTAATATATTTAAAAATATTATACTCATCACATTAAAAGGTTTATAGTTTGTTGTTAAGTTTTTAGATGATTAATTAGTACTTCATATGATGTTACAATAGTACCACATAAGTACTTATATTTTGAAATATGATCTTTTTAAAAATAATATCTTACCAAAAACAATGTCAAAATAATAATTTAACTCTAAGTCTAATGAAAAATATAAAGAAAAATAAATAAATGAAGAAAAATAAAAAAATTCAGAAAATAGCATGTAAAAGAGTTCTGATAAAGCAAATGTGTGAATTATTAATATTATATAAAAATGTAAATAAATAAATTAATAGTAATTTAATTAATTAATTTTAATTTTAATAAAATTTATTTAAGTGAGGATAATTTATAGAATCATATATCGTAATTATTGATTGATATTGAAGGGTGTAGGTGGACAGTTGAGAGTGCCAATAACCTAACCCTTAAATTTGAATGTGAAACTTTTAAAAAATTTCATGCTTCTTCTCTGTAAAAAGGTAATTTTCCTACATTGTTTTTACCCAATTTTTAACCGAGGTAGTATTTTTTCCGCTTTCTCAAAGTTGCAACTAAATTATACTGATGTTCGATCTCTATTCTATGAGGTAATCTTAGATTCATGATGGGTACTTTCTTTTCTTTTCTTTCTTTCTTTTTTTTAACTTTTCGGGTGGTTCATGCATGGAGTTTCAAACCCAAAATAGGTAAACCCAAAGGGAAAGACGAGGACTTACATATAAGATCCACTAGTTCCAATAGAAGAATCACTGCAAGAAACATACAGGGAAAAAAAGGAAATATGTTAATGATTGTATTGATTTTTGACGTCAGTTTCGTTATGCTGAAGACATGCATGTTCTTGTTTTGGCCAAATTTAACAGGCAGAAGAATCAAATTAAAAGGGAAACTATTTAAAGACAGTAAAAAAGCACAACTCTAACAGTATCCTGCTCTCGTATTTTGACTTTTTTTTAACTAAATAAACAGCACATACAGACACAAAATGACAGTTTCTGCTATATCAATAGACATATTTTCGATACATATTTAAAAGACACTTCATGCATAGTGAAATGTACTGTATAATCATATCATACAACTATCCTGGAATATCAGTATAGTTTTGTCTGGGAGACTTAAAAATGAAAATTAGACAAAGCAATGTTGGACGACCAAAAAAAAAAAGAGAGAGAGAGAGTTATATATGTTCAAGGTGGTTCAAAATAACTATTCTTTCACCACATCAGCGACTGGAACCTGTAGCGTACTGAGGAATGAGCAAGGAAGGGGCGAAAGACAGGCAAAACCAGAATGAAAAGATTAATTAGGGGCCAAATTCTAAAATTCTAAACTAGTTAAATTAGCAGATACACACTTAGAATTACCGCTCCTATGTTTGCTGGAACAAGTAACTTCGTTATGATCATCAAGCATGGGATAATCTTCTTCGGGATAATCTTCTCCGAAAGTGTACCAAAAGCTATAATGATGTTTGCAAGAACTAATGGCCCAAGAAACTTCAAAGCCGTAAAGCAGCATATTATGGATGTCCGTGCATGATATTATGTTGGTGTGGGTGGTTTCGGGAGTATCAGCAGGCCTCGATGTCAGATACATCCACTCTATACGACACGAATCTCCCAGCCCCAAGTCCCACAAAGATTCGTTTAACTCAGTGACATAGAAAGCACTCCCAGCCGCAAACGAACCATTGATGCAAGTTGTTGCAGTTCTACTGTCATCAGCGTACGGATCAGAAGATTCCACCGGATATTGGTATGGGCACCTCAAATATAGCATCTGCTTTACCAATCTAACAGGGCTTCTTCCCGGTCTATAGAACTGATATTGATACGGATCCTTGCTGCTGAAGTCGTAGAGGGCTAAAGAATAAGGAGGGAGTGCAAAGTAATCATGTGTATGCAGCTCAGTAATGTTGGCATCTGCTAGTCGGATTGTGTAGTTGTTGTAATTGATTGACTGCACTTTGAACTTCCCCGATTTCCAATACAGTAGCAATTCGTCTCCTTCGCAGGAAAGGGTGTTCCTGGGGTCACCACAGTGGGCTGGACTGCCTTGTAGCCTGAAAGGGTGGCTTATGTTGTGCCTCCCGCACACCTGAGATGGACACTGACGATGAGCATCCCTTGCCTCACAGGATAACAACAGCAACACAAGGAGAAGGAGAAGGGGTAGCAGTAATGCAGCAAGGGATGGCATTTCTTTGGTCATGTCATCAAGGGATCAAGTTGCAATGGTAAACAAACCTGACTGACTCCAGAGATTTATAAGATAACAGAGAACTATATATCAAAGTATACATCCCAACAAATTACTTGTACATATGGACTTAGACGAAGTTTCGTGGAAACGTGTATGTATGCTCCTTGATCAAAATCAAATCGTCTTCTGGTGTTGACTATCACTATCATAAGTCCACTCCCCATACAATAACTGGAATGAAATATCTACAGCTAGCTAGCTGTTGACGTAAGCACCTGTGTCAGAGGAGGAAATTCTTGGGAGGATATGGTTCGTGAAAATTCTTTTAAAGCGAGATAGCCAGGGGCTGGAGGATAAGGCTATGTATATAGTTTGATGTGCTCATAATTAGAGGAACCTGCACAACGCCACACCCTCTACACTAAAGATGGGTTCTTCTTTGGTTATAATCTTCCCCCCTTCCATTGGGTTGCTATTCGTGGTTTGCTTTAATGTAGCGCTTACACTAGGCTTTGATGCATGTCCAGATTTCTCTTGCGGAAATCAAGACATCCGATTCCCTTTCACAATCATAGGCCACCAACCACAGCAGTGTGGCTATCCCGGGTTTGATTTGGTTTGCTCAGCAAATAATGAGACTCTCCTTCAGCTCCCTAAGTCAGTGACTTTCACTGTCAAAAACATTGATTACAAAGAGCAAACAATTGAGTTATCTGATGCATATGACTGCCTTTCAAGGCAGCTCCATAACCTCACTCTATCAGCTTCCCCTTTCCAGTTCAACTTGGAAGCCTACTACCATCATCTTCTTGATTACGACTTCTTGAACTGTTCATCCTCGGACGGGGTGATTACATGCATGACTGTTTGATTCCATGCCTGAGCACCTCAACCAGTCAGATATACGCCATTCCATCTGCTGGTGAAATCGGGAACCTGTCCCTGTTATTCTGTACCAAAATGTTTAATATCTCGTCCACGCCAAGCCCACTTGTTGATAGGCACAGTCGTATGCTTCATTTGAGATGGTCTGAGCCAAACTGTACAGACTGTGAATCAAAAGGGAAAAGGTGTGGGTGGAAGAACAACAGTATCAACAAGGAAATCTGTTGCTTTGCCGACCACTCTGCCGATCACGAAGGTAGCTTTTTAATTCTGTCTCATTTGAAAATACCAATAGCTGCCCATCCCATCCCATCTTGAAGGTTCTATGTTCAAATCATACTAGATGCAATTGCAAATTACATTGAATGCCAATTGAAGCATATAGATGAAAAGAAATTAGCCTTCAAAATCAATGTACCGAACCGCGTGATTTTTAGCTATGCAGCTCTTAACTAGGTGGTAGTGTCTTAGTTAATACTTGTTAGTTATCTCAAACAAAAGGAAATATTACGTCTTCGACAATTGAGCTGCGTTTGTAAGGCTTACGAACCATGCATTCAGTTAACTGACATTCAACAGACGGGTCATGATTTTTTCAGTTGATTGCATGAACTAAGTTTTATTAGTGTTGTTTGCAGGTTCATCTACAGCTCTAGTGACCACAGGTCAGATTTCAAGTGCAGTTATGCTTTTTACTTTCATTAACCCGCTAGTAAATGATCATTTTCTCAAGATTTACTTTTGATTAATGCAGTATCAGTTCTAGGATCATTTTTTCTTGTACTGGTGACTGGCGCAGTTTTCTACATCTATGACTCTTACATAATACAGAAAGAAAAACAAGCAATCATTGAAAAATTTCTTGAAGACTACAGAGCTCTTAAGCCCACCAGATACTCTTATGCTCAAATCAAGAGAATCACCAACAATTTTAAGGATAAGTTCGGAGAGGGAGCCTAGGAGCGGTCTTCAAAGGAAGCGTTTCAAAAGAAGTTAGTGTTGCTGTGAAAATGCTGAATAATTCCCAAGGAAATGGGGAAGAGTTCATTAATGAAGTTGGTATAATTGGCAGAATCCACCATGTTAACATTGTTCGCTTGGTTGGTTTTTGTGCTGATGGCTTTAGAAGAGCTCTTGTTTACGAGTTCATGCCTAATTGTTCACTACAGAAGTTCATAAATTCACCAGACAACAAGCAAAACTTCCTTGGCTGGAAAAAACTGCAGGAAATTGCTTTGGGAGTAGCTAAAGGAGTCGAGTACCTTCACCAAGGTTGTGATCAGCGCATTCTCCATTTTGATATCAAACCTCAAAACGTGTTACTGGACCACAACTTCACTCCAAAAATCAGTGATTTTGGCCTGGCTAAATTATGTTCAAAGGATCAGAGCATGGTATCCATGACAACAGCTAGAGGAACTCTGGGGTACATTGCCCCGGAAGTTTTCTCAAGAAACTTTGGAAATGTATCTTACAAGTCAGATATTTATAGCTATGGAATGATGCTGCTTGAAACGATAGGAGGAAGGAAGATCACTGAGGACATAGAGGAAAACAATGGCTATATTTATTACCCAGAATGGATTCATAATCTTTTAGAAGAGAGGGAGGAAATGAGAATTCATATTGATGATGAAGAGGATGCTAAGATTGCTAAGAAGCTTGCAAATGTAGGACTTTGGTGCATCCAATGGCATCCTGTGGATAGACCATCAATGCAAATGGTGGTTCAAATGTTGAAGGGAGACCAAGACAAATTACCCATACCTCCTAATCCTTTTGCTTCTGCTAGTCCCACAAGAAGTTATGCTAGAGTGGGTGTCTCTACTAGACAAGTGACCCAAAATTTAGAAGTAATCCAAGAGGAGGATTGACCGTTAATTCACAATTGTGACAAAAATATGTAATTTTTTTTTTGAGATATCCTATAAGAGTCATGCAAATTTTAAATATATTTGCATTGTATTATAGCTACAACTAAGTCTTTCAGATTAAATATTGTGCTCCATCAGAAATAATGTATGTTGAGACAAATCATTTAAATTAAGTCCTTTTACATTTGCAGTTAATAGTTTATTTATTTTTGTAAGGACACAACAAGGTTTACTTATACCTTTGAATGTAGAAATAATATTTATTTTTGTAAGGACACAAAGTACTTAACGTGAGTTTCAAATTTCTATATAATACTGACAAAAAAAAAAAATCTCTATACAACAGTCATAGATACTGAATTTAGTTAGTTCCTCGAATCATACCCTTTGTTTTTGCATTGGATGTATTATGAACGTGTTTAGCTCATAAGATACAAAGGATTATTTCGACTGTGAAAGGTTAATATCTCAACTCCCAAGAGTTTTAGGATTCTAAGATCAATTTTAGTTAAGGGTGTCAAAAGCCCAATACCAATAATATGGTAAGGAGAAATTTTTGCTTGCTTCGAGAATAAAAATCAATTACTTAATTCTATATGTTGCTTGGCAAATTAGTTTCCTGCACTATCTTAGTTTCTTTAGTCACTTATTACTCTATGTCTCTTGTCACTTATTACTATCTTAGTTTCTGTACTGTGTTCTATATTATTTTATTTTTTTGGTCTGAGGGAGATAAAGTAATGGGGGAGGAGCTATGGAATGGAGTTTTTTTTTGGTCCAATAAAATGGAGATCGAACTCATGATATATGACTATGGAAGACAATTCAATCACTATCCTAAGGCCTCATGTACATTTTTGCCCAAATAAGGATTTGCAACTCAGCTATGGCCTTGTCCACAAATAAATACACTCTTCATCTACTGAATTTTCCACAAATGCGCGTAAAAAAGGTCATGCATTTATTTCCTTGTCTTTGTTTGCTCTAGACCGATGATTTGTCTTTCAGCAAACATTATCACTCAAGTCGAGGTCTCCTTTTTTGTTGGTTCCAAAGATGCAAGGACCAACGAATCCCTCCCCCTTAAGGAGATGGAGTGCATTTCAGAATCATTCATCATAGTTGAGGTCTATGACTAGGTCTAAGACTAAATGGAATGTAGCCCATTTCTCACTCAATCATTCAGCATAGTGGAGGTTCAGAGCCATTTTTCTCAATCTTTCACCGTTTGATGGAGCACATTTCTTGCTTAACCATCCAGCATAGAAATCAAATTAGAAAACATATTATAATAGCTTTTTAACATAATAGCTTTTTATATGTTTTCTAAGTGGATAATAGGTTTATGTAGTTTTTTAATATTATATATGAATTGTAGTTTTAGTTCAATATATATCAACTTATAAAACATATTATAATAACTTTTTATATAATTATATAATAGTTACACATGGTCAATAAATTATCATCAATTATAGTAGTCTTCTTTTTGTGGCCGCATAATTATAATAGTTTTATATCATTAACTAATACCATAATAATTATACATATAAAATTTCAACAATATAATGGTACGTTCAATTATATTTTGTTTATATTATTTGTTATTATTTTCATATTAAATAATTTTGAATGAGATATTTTGTAGGATATTTTTATTATGCTAATGGAAGAGAGATATGAAGGTATGATTTGAAAAAATTAATTAATAATTATAAGGTAAATTAAATTTAAAAACTTTAATTATTAATATTATGAAAATGCTATGGCATAATTTTCTCTATGAATGACACATGAAAAATTTTCTATGTAATGAGTCTTAAATATTAGTATTATAGATAGATTATAGATGATAGATTTTGTTCCTCCTCAATATTTTGATAGACTTATTTTTCTTATTGAGTAATATAATTACAACTATTTTATAAATTGATAAGGATCAATTTGTCAAAAAATTCTTCAAAAATATTGAAGACAAACTAATTTAGCCAATATTTTTAATTATGACAAAAAATAAAATATATTTTTATTTTTGAGGAACCATTTTGTTCAATCTTATTTATTTATCTTTTATTAAGTTAGGGGAAGTCTCACCATTTGATTGATAAATCATTAGTGAACTACTATAAAGACTAATCCAACATCAATTTTCCAATTGGATGTGACTAATATACTATATTTTCTAACTTAAAAAATGGGTTAGAATATACAAAAGAGAACAATCAATATTCACATCAAATAAAAGTGTCCGTGATTTTAAATTTCTTTTCTTAGGAGCTATGCCAACAACATAAAAAGACACTGCTCATAGTCTTCCACATTTAAACCTCCAAAGAAAAAAAGAGAATAATTCTACATTTTGAAAAGCTGTCTCCAATGAAAATGGCATCACTTGGAAGTTTCATAACTTGATTGACATATACTTAGTGAGAAATTGCTAAGAAGACTAATAATTCAAAGTATGTGCACCAACTTCAAATTTTCCAATTTAATGTGACTAATGTTCAATTTTCAAACTTAAGGAATTGGTTGAAAACATATAGATAACAATAAATTATGCCAAATATTATAAATCATCATTAGTATATTTTCTTCAGAGTTATCACTTTATAAAGTGCAATTATTCTTCATTCGTTGCATTTTCTTAGATTATATATGATATAAACATGAAGACATGCAATATTTTCTTTTATAGATGTTTTCTTTCACAATAGATTAATAGTATTGAAAAAATGTGATATACATTTTTTTTAATTATAAGGTATTCTTAATATCATTTGATGATATGTGAAATTATGTTAAAATTAAATCCTAACTATATATTAATATTTAAAATTTGTAATTTAGTGTGTATTTTTAAAAACTGTAAGATTTATTATAATCTTTTTTTTATATAATCAATTATGTGCAAATCAATTTAATTATATAATAATGATAGTTCATTATCAAATTCAGGTAAATCACAATATATCAACCATTCAAAGAATAATTTAAAATTAAAAATATATAAATATTTTAAAAATACTCCTTGAGATCATGTCACATGTAAAATTTATCATAAATTTGAGTTGATATCAATATTTTCCTTTAATTATATTTGAATGCTTTAACTAAAAAATTGTTATAAGATAATCTATTTAACTTGGATTGTATGAAAAATATTGATTTTGCAATATAAAATACTAGAAAGGTATGAAATGATATAGTCAAATATTGACTTTGTAAAGTAAGATATATTTTTTTTGGTTTTTTTAACATGGATTTTTCATTTTATTTTAAAAATATATAGTTATAGATGATTTATAATATAAATGATAGTTGATATATAATATACATGTTGATTTGATCTAATCTATAATACTAATATTTAAGACTTAAAAAAGGTTGCTATGTATAATTCATAAACAAAATTATGCCTCATCTTTCATAATCTTAGTATTTAAAGTGAGTTTTATTATTTAATTTATCTTCTAATTATTAATTATATTTTTCCAATCATACCTTCATATCTCTCTTCCATTAACATAGCAAAAGTACCTACAAAATATTTCGATCGAAGTTATTTAACAAATAATATCTATAATCTATAATAATAATTTATAATCTATCTATAATATTAATATTTAAACTCATTGCATGAAAAAAAATTTATGTGTCATTTATAGAGAAAATTATGTCATCTCTTTCATAATCTTATTATTTAAAGTAAGTTTTTGGATTTAATTTATTTTCTAATTATTAATTTTTTTAATCATACCTTCATATCTATCTTTCATTAATACAACAAAAGTACTCTATAAAATATTTCAATAGAAATTATTTAATAAATAATAAAATAAATAAAATGATAATTGAATGTTTATCATTAAAATAATTATATATATAATTATAGTATTAATGATATAAAAATATTATAATAATGTTACCAAAAATTGTTACAATTATAATATTAATGATAACAAAACTATTACAATTATGATAATTAACGATAACAAGAAAACCTTAGCACGCATTTTTTAAAATTATCTTTATTAGATTTATATTATGTATGTATTTTTATTTTTAATTTAAATTATATTTCACATATTTGTTATTATGGATATTTATGTTTTAATTTTCAATGTACTTTTAAAATTTTTATCTTTTTTGGATTTTTTTAAATAAATCAATGAGTATTCGTAAAGATTCAAATCTTCATGGGGAATGAAGAATGAAGAGATGATGAGAATGAAGATATGGATAGGAGACAAAATTCTAAATAAAGACGGGGTGGGGGGAGTTTCTAACTTTAAATATAGAATTTTTGAAAATCATAAAAAAAAAATATCAATCTACCGATCTCACTATACCCTATTTAACTTTTTTTTTAATTTAAACATTCTAACTTATCAATTCCACAATAGTTTCATATTAATTTGTTTGAAAAAATTAAAAAATCAATTTCGCAATTTATACTTCTTTGATAATGATACTGATTATTTACTAAATTTTAAAAAATAAATAACTACATTACTTTTTGTATTGAAAATAATTGTGTAATTGATATAATACTTCAATAATTGAGATGACATAAATTAGGGTTATATATGACTGGTTTAAATTATAACACATTAATTATAACATATATTTAAAATTGATATTTTAATTTACTGAAAGGATGTAAAAGGAAAGGAGGTGCAATTGAAATTGAATAAATTAAATTTATTCTTTTTTATTAATTAGAAAATATATTTATGGTTTTATAAATTAAATATTTTAATTTAAAGAATATATATAAATAGCTAAGGATGACAAAAAGAATCTATTGAAGTGGGTACACACGAGGATTACTTGCTATGGAGATGAAAATGAGGATATGTTTTGTCTTCATGGACGGTGAAGAGGGCGGAGTCCATTTGTAAGCGAAGGAATGATATAGCACCTTCATTTTTTCAATTATATTTGTTGGATTTGCATTTTGTATTCTTTTTTATTTTTTATTTGGATTATGTTGTATTAGTAGTATTTGTTATTATAGATATTTGTGTTTTGAATTTCAAAATATTTTAAAATTTTTCTCGTTTTGTAATTATTTTAATAAATCCATGAATATCATAGAGATTCAAATCTCTGGGAGAAATGTGAAATGAGAACTTGTGGCTGTGATGAGGATGAGGATGAGGATAAAAGGCAAAAAGTTTAAATAGTGATGGGGTGTGTAGGACACATCATCCCTATGATATCCATTACTATTTTATAAATGACTAATGATATAGTAAAAGTACCAACTTATTCTCTTTTATTGTTTAACAATTTCAATTTTTAAAATGTACAAAATTTTTATAATATAGGCTTTTTATTGTTAGTTATAGGTCATCTACCAAGATTTTTTTCCATCTTATAAATATAATATTCAAAATATGATATAAAATAGATATCACGTTTATATTTTTGTCTATTTATTTAATTATTTGACTATTAACTCATTTTTAAAATAAATTTATATACTCAATTTTCTATAAGATATATTTAAATAAATTATTATTTATTTTTTATAATGGTCAATAAACTATTTTTTACTATCACCTTGTACATCGTAAGGATCAAATGACTAGTATATATATATATATATATATATATATATATATATATATATATATCATAATAAATGAAAATATTTTATATAAATAGATTTCTCTAATTTAAAAGTTCATTAGTTTATCTACTTAAAAAAAGTTCATAAGTTTATTTTTTAATAAAACTAAAAATAAAAAAAGATGACAACATCATTGATTATCATTTTATAGTGCAAATATTTTTTCTTCCAATAAACAATTAATTATAAGATTCAGATAAAACAATCAAACAATAAATTCGTTAATTTTAAGTTTCGGTTTGATTCCTAAGGATGGTTGTATTGAAATAATTTTATTACTACATGTTTGAGTGAAAAATTTGAATGGGTGATAAGAAAGAAAAATACAATCTTTAGTGTCCATTTATAAGTAAAAGTATATTTTGAAGTTTTTTTATTATAAAAAAAAGTTATTTCAAAATTTAAATAATTTTATCAAATTAACCCTAAATATTCTAAAATATACAAAGTTATTTCACACCTTTTTAATAAGTTATCATATACTTTTTCTTATATATATAGTCCAAACAAAGTGTACTACTTTAAAAGTATTTTTCAAGTTAATACATTCAAATATACAATTGATGTTTAAAGAATAAATTATAAAAAATAAATCATACTTATAATTGATTATTAAAATAATTTAAATTTTAAAGTTTATTCAAATACACGTTAACATTTATTGCATTAGTTGCTTCAATGTTTATATATGTAATGTGCATTACTTTTAATGTGATCATTGACGTCTAATTAACATGTTAAACTCTTTGATCCGACCCCATAAAATTTTTTGCTGATGCTCTCGATGATGTGAATTGTTAAGTAGTTGACATGACACTAATATACTTCATTTTATCATTCTAGTTATTCCGGTTAATAAAATAATATCGATTTTTAGTTTCATTACAATGCTTGAAAAGCCAATTTAAGGGTCTTGAGTTTGAGCTTTGAATATACATTTGCATTAAATTAAATAGAATAAGGGGAATTTCTTGTTCCAAGTGCATATACAAAAAAATCTCTTCAATAAAATCATATAATTTGTTGAATGTGGGAGAAAGAAAATATTAAGAGTGGACTGAGGACAAATTAAATGGAGATCCAACTCCTAATGTATATGATTACAACACAACAATTTAACCACTATGCTAAGGTCTCATAATACTTTTTTAACACCTAAAATTGGATTTGACACCTATAATTTTTAGAGTGTAAATTATGAAAACACACATTTTGTTATGGTTTTGGTGAAAATTCTCTTCCACCTTTTATCTTTCTTCCGGCAAAAGTGTATTTATATTTATAAAGGATGAATTTATTTTGGATTCTAAAAAAATATATAAAACTTAAATTGTATAAATAACTAATAAAATTAATTTTTTTTTCATAATCACTTCTTTTAGGCTTTTATAAAAAAGTTGAAAATTGATTTTTTGAGATTTTAATTTTTTTTAATTATCCAAATATGTGAAAATTAATTTTTAAAAAAGTGATTGTAAATTCACATAAACTCATCCAAATACCCCAAAATCTAAATCAAAATACATGGTCTTTTTATTTGGATCAAGTGACATTTTTTTTTTTGTGGTCATGAAGTCAAGCAACATGAGCTTTCTATTTTGACACAAGCTATGGACCTTCATGGACTGAATTTTCCACAAATGCGCGTGAAAAATGTCATGTTTTTGTTTCCTTCTCTTATGTATTGCAGTAACAACTAAATCTTCTTACATCAAGGATGCAATTAGTTGGGAGATAAAAATAACTACAAAAATTTTATGGATGAGATTGATGAACAATTTTACTTATATATCTCATTCATAGGATTTTCACTTTCATTTTTACATCACAACCAAGCACACCTAATGTACATGGACAAATCATTTAAACTGAGTACTTTTATATTTGCATTGAATTATTCGTTCAAATGTAGAACTAGTTGTTTTGGCTGCAAAAGGTTTATATCAGAATATTTGTAAGATTCTAAGATCAATTTAGCCAAGGCTGTCAAAGGCCAAAGCCAATATCAATAAATTATTGCACGCTTTAAAAGGAAAAAAAAAAAGATTTTGTTTTGTTATATTTTGTAATTTAGTCTCTTATTTTGCACATGAGAGCCATTTTAGCTTTAGTTCTTTAAAATGAATCAAATTAGTTCTGACATTATAAAATGTGAATCATAGTCCTTCTACCCACTTTCGTTTAACATTTTATCAGTTAAATTAATGATGATAGATAATGTTAAGTAGTATTTTTGCATACCAAGTGCTATTGAACGTATAATGATTTAAATTGTTCACTTTGTTATTTAAAATTATCCAAAATGAGTTCATTTGTAACTTAGAATAGATTTTAAATTCTCATTCTTAATTTTAATATAAAAATAGTCATTTTAAAATTTATTGTACTTTAGATAATACATTGTATGTCAATGTTATTTAACGTTACTCATGATCATTTAATTGATGAAATGTTCAATGAAAGTGGACGAGACTAAATTACTAATGTTTTGTAATGCCTATGGGATTAATTTAACTATTTAAAGTTAAAGATTAAAATAACTCATAAATATAAAATGTCCTGACCCACTTTATAAAATTAGTCTCTGACATTATAAAATGTGAATCATAGCCCTTTGACCCACTTTCGTTTTAACATTTTATCAGTTAAATTAATGATGATAGATAATGTTAAGTGACACTTTTGCATACCAAGTGCTATTGAATGTATAATGATTTAAATTGTTCACTTTGTTATTTAAAATTATACAAAATGAGTCATTTGTGATTTAGAATAGAGATTTAAATTACTCATTTGTTAATTTTAAATATAAAAATAGTCATTTTAAAATTTATTGTACTTTAATAATCCATTGTATGTCAAGATGTTATTTAACGTTATTCATGATCATTTAATTGATGAAATGTTCAATGAAAGTGGACGAGACTAAATTGACTATGTTTTGTAATGGTATGGGATAATTTAACTCATTTTAAAATTAGAGATTAAAATAACTCATAAATATACATACAGGAGATTTATTTCTTTAATCACCCCATATATACTCTATGTTTCTAACTTTCACAAAATTGATTTGTCATGTACCACAAAATTTACTCCTTGACAAAGTCTCATAATACCTTATTGCCTAAAAAGGATTTGACACCTAGAATTTTTGGAGTGCAGAATTATTATTATTATTATTATTGTCGATAGTGCAGATTATGAAACAGAAATTTTGTTGTGTTTTTGGTGAAAACTCTCTCCCATTGTTTTTTTTTTCCCAAGTGAAAGCGCGTTAATATCTAAAAAATCTAGAGCAAATAGATACTTTTGTTTTTTGGGCCAACGACATGAGCTTGCTATTTTTCCACTAACTTATGGACTTCTCCACAAACGACAAGTTATTGATTGAATTTTCCACAAATGCGCGTAAAAAACGCAATGTTTTTGTTTCCTTCTGGTTTTTGTTTGCTCTTACTCTGAAGTGCTGCTTTTGTCTTTCAGCAAACACTATCTTTCAAGTCGAGGTCTAGGAATTAATGGGTAGAGCCTATTTCTCACTCAGCCATTCATCAGCATGGAATCAAATTAGACTTGTGGAATCCGATTGCTATGGGCCAACTGCTGAGTTTTTTATACAAAAGAAAGCTAAACCACCCAAAAAGATAACATGGGAGCAGCAAGTTCAACAAAGTACAAGCAACCCATATGGCAAAACTAAGCTAAGGACAGATATAAACTAAGTATTATTATTATTAATTGTCATTTTCAATAAATAGAAATTTAATATATTTTAATTTATTTTATTTAAAAATTATAAATAATTATTTTAATAAAAATATTTAATAGAACTTTTATATAAAAATTGATGTAAATATACTTATAATATTTTAAAATACATTGAAAAGACTTATACACAAACTTCAAAAATTATTTGGTTAATTTTTTATTTTTTATGAACTTTTATTTTTATATAAATAAATTAAACGAAAAGTCATCATTTTCATTTTAATATATGTTGGTCAAATATTTTTTAGAAGCACGAACTTTTATAATTGTTAGTTGATATTTTTATAAAATAATAGTATTTAACTTTTATAATCGCCGCGAGACGATGCTAAAACTGACCTCAAAACAGCTGGAAATGGCGGAACCCGCACCTGTTGGGAGGAAGAGGAAGGCACTATTGGGCTGTTTTGCGAAGTCCATTCGCGGCAAGCACACATGCAACGCGTGAGAGGGCTGTTTGACCCCAAATTTTCTACAATTTTTTGCTAAAACTAATTTTTAATTAAATATAAATTATTGATGAATTTTAATTCATTTTTTGGGTACCAAGAATAATTATTTCGAATTTTCCAAAACTTAAATTGGTTGACAATACATGATACTCTCCAAATTAACTTTTGAAAATTTTTATGGTTATTTCTGACATTTCTAGCTATGCCATAATCTCTGCACAATGAAAGGTTCGTTTACTCCAAGTGTAGGGGTGCTATACTTACTCCATTTAAATATCTCTTTATTAATACCATATTTCATCAATTCAATTATTAATCATTAATATTATCTTTGATGATTAGCATCCAAATTTTAGAAAAATTAAATATATATATATATATATATTATAATACTATAGACTTACATGTATTTTCAAAACTATGTTATGTGTCCAAATAACAAAGGGATGATAAATTATCAAATTATTTTGAAATTTTATATAGTTGATCTATATAGTATAACTTATATTTTAACGGTTGAATTAATAAAATTTTATTTATAAAAATTTATTTAATAAAGTAAGTATACGAAGATTTTCTTTGGAGTAAATGAATTATTCTTTTTTTAACCCTCTCAGAATTGATATGGTTTGCTTGTTGAAGCATTTTTTGGTACCTTCTTGTATAATTCAATTATGGAACTTCGCTTATTTGTTGTAGATTACTAAAATGAGTATAGGTGAGGGTGGGTGAAAAATTAATGGAAGCTGAGTAGAAAGGTTATGGGGGTAATTTGGACAATTGGGTTTAACTGCATTTGCTGTACATTTTGATTATAATCAAAATACCTGATTATCAACTTTTGTTTTTTCTTTTTCTTGAAAAATAGCTTATATTTTGCAAAGCAGGTAATAATCTAATCAATTTTTAAATTTTACAAAAAAAAACCTTTTCCCCGGGAAAAAAAGTTGTTTTGGACACTCCCAATACATATATTTAAAGAGCGTGATGACAGTTCAAAGGGACAAAAAATGAGTGATTAAAGTCAATAAAATTAGGACACATCAATTCATTGATTAACTTTCGCATGCTGAAATAATTTAAGCTAAAGAAGCACACATTTTTGTTTTCCGTACACAAGAGGGCCGAAGCCCAAAGAAGCACCAATTCTATTCACACAAATTCCGTAATTTAACAGCTCTTTCCTAACAAAAAGGATTTGACCTTGTTTAAAATTTAATCCAGATTGTTTTGACCACGACATTGTACCTATGCTTTTTTTGGTTTGCCCAAGAGGTATCTACAATGACTAATCCTAATCACAGTTCCAAGCTCACTGAAGTGGATACATTGTTGGCTACAAACTACTACTCCATTCCCATATGTGGGGTTTAAACCCCACACCTCATAACTAAGGGACAAGGTTAGCAACCAACCAGGTCATGCTCATGGTTTTACTTGTGCTTTTAGCATAGTTAAAACATAATATTTAGGGGGAAAAAAATCAGAATACAACATTTTTTATGGATTAAAATTTAAGTTAAATAGAAGAAGGCAGAATCAGGGGATATTAAAAATACAATATATATATATATTTTAATAAATAAAAAAACTATAAATGGTATTCTGTGGCATAGCTGCCTAAACCCTAAATGTAAACAGTAAGAAACCTAATTAAATCAGGAGATATCCTCTTTAACAGCAAGCGGTTCATACCACTCGGGACCAAATCCAGCAGCTTTTCTTGCAGCCTCGTTAAAAGGTGGTTTTAAAGGGCCTCTGAAATATGCCCTCACTATTGCATGAAACTTTGGAATCACTTCATTTTCCTCAGTCGTAATTTCATTCGATACTGAACAAATTTCTTGCTTTTCTTTACCTGAGGCCGGCTTTTTTGACCTCTGGCATAGATAATTGAACCACTTCACTCCAGCAGCACAATGTGTAATTTCTTCTGGGTAAACTATTCTTTCTAGTAACTCTGCTGTAGTGTTATCACCAGCATTGCGGAATCGTGAGATTGTTGTAGGCAGCACATCAAGTCCTCTGGCCTGTGTTCAAACTCAATCAGGTGCTACATTTTAGAAAGCAAATAGATAGATATCATAATAATTAAGTAGTTAATCTAATCTCAACAACAACCATTCGGTCTTATTTTCGACAAAAGTCTAGGGAGGGAAGGTTGCTCCATTTCAAGCGCATAGCCATAGTCGTGCCACAAGAAAGCATTTGGAATACATCTCCATAAGAAAAGCATTTCACCAATACTGTAACTATAAGCCCACAGGAGACAGGACAAACCCACATCTCACTTCAAGTAAACTATTCAAACACTACAATTTGATTCAGACCTGAAAAAAAAAACTACAATTTGATTTAAAAATTTAACATTCAGAGCTTCTGAAAGTAGAAATTAATTTTCCAATGATTGCTTATGCACTTCAACACACCCCCACCAGAAAATAAAAAAAAATCACAAATCCATTAATAATTACCAACCTTTTGGTTCATTTCCACAACAGAGAGTGATACTAGTATTTAAAGAGTTTAATTGCCTCAATTCATCATAAATATAAAGCAAATCCATAAATAAACAAAATGAGAATAGCAAAAGAGGCTTGATGAGAGACACACCTCATGGACACAATGTTCAATTGCTATTCGTGACAGTAAATCCTTGGAAGTAGCAGTGGCAGAATCCCAAAGGCCATCATGAGCTGGTAACGCTCCATAATAAGAACCTAGCTCCTCAAGCCGTGCAGCAAGAAGTGTGAAGTGACGCCCTTCATCTTGTGCTACCTTCACAAAATCCGTAAAGAATTCTCTAGGCATCGCCTCTTGCTTACCAAAACGAGCTATTATATCCTGCAAAAATGTATTATATATAAATATAAATATTTACCAATATGGGTTTGCAGCAGTGTATGAACTGTACAAAGGAAACTAAATGCCTTCCCATAAAAACAATGACAAATGCACCGGAAGGAGGCCAATTAAATTTTGGTTAAATACTCTAATTGTGCTCGTGTCACCTTAAAACTGAGATCTCAACAGGCAGCTTAGTCCAATCCCTAACAACACATCATATATGAAATAATCAAACTCCCATTTTCCTTTATTTTGCGTAAAGAAGCACCACAAAGACCAAATATCTAGAACAACGAAAACCATGGTAACTCAAGGAAAGTTAAAGGCTATATTTAGCAATGCAACAATTGTTTTACAACCCTCTTAATTTCTGTGACATACTTCTTTAGTTACTTCATATCAATGTGGAAATCTCACACATTGTAATTTGTATAGTATGCAAAATATTTATTCAAGTTAATTGTTTGAGAATACCAAAAAAAAAAAAAATCCCATTTAACAACAAAAAGCACATGAGTAGAGGATACTCTTCTGTGAGAAAATTCTAAATGACTTATTTCCTTCTATAAGACCATTGCTTAAAAGGGATGTAATATATATACCCAGTGCGGCACATGCATGGGAGCCAAACTTATTTTACATCAAAATTCCATCAGGTACCATCACAAGTATATGTTGCATGGGTATGGGCATGGGTATGGGTATGGTACCCATACCAGGTACAGATATGGATACGAGGTACGAAAATTTTCCAAAAATTAGGGTACGGATACAGGAAGATATATATATTATATAAAAATATAAAATTATAACCAATAAAATAATTATATCATAAAATAGATGATTTTTTATGATACTCAAATAAAAATATATAAAGAAACACGAGATTTAAAAGATAAAATAGTAGTTTAATTCATTTAATTGCAAAATTTAATGTTTTATAAGGATTGATTTGCATTTAAGTAACATTTACTTATTGAAATTGTTGATTAACAAGTACCGGTACCGGGTAAGTGCTGGGTATAGGCACAGTAGCCATTTTGGAGTACCCATATCCTCTGCAGTTCTAAAGAAACTGAAGGAGAGCAGTTTTCCATCCCATAGTTGAAAATACCCAACTACAATAACAAAATTGAAATTGTTTATAGAGGAAGAGTTTTATTTGATTTGGATCAAAATACGGTAGAACTGGACATCCATGCTTGCAATTAGAGAAAGAGGAAAAGAGGTAAACTCAAACTATGCGATCCGCAAATTCTCTATGTTTCTCTTTCTAAATACAAATGCAGATCAACTGTAGAGGATATCATCATCGAGGATTCATTACTACAGAGTCAAGTTCAAGGGGTCAACATATCCACAAATTGAATATCTAAACTTAACATGCACATCGTCATGGACCATTCCTCCAAAAGTTTAAACTGATGGGTAGAGACACATGAATAGTTTTTATACTCTAACACACCCCTTTCATATGAATATCTCTTTTGGACTTAAAGCATGAACTGTTCATCACAACAGGGAGTAACAAGGATTGAACCCTAATTGTTTGGTCATGAAAACTCTAGTACCACTTAAGCTGACGCGATGAGGTACGTGAATGGTTGTTATACTTTAACACACGTATTCATGATTTTACATACATTATCTGCAGTGCAGTGAATAGGCATATTGCCACAGAGAAAGTTCAAGAAGAATCCGAGTCTGCAGTAACAAAACACTGCAAAATCAAATAAAGAGTAGGGGACTGAGAGAAGAATGAGAGTACCCAAGAAAGGTCAATGGCCCAGCTTTCAGTGTGAGCAAGGCTATGCACAATGGCTATCCTGCTCTGCAAGCTGCCCGCTTTGCCCAGCTTTGGCATCAGACCAGGCGCAACCAACTTCACCTGCCAACACCAACACCACCAACAACAACAACAACAAGTAAAGTCAGTGATGTGATGAGTGAGGCATTTCATCAAACACATGGAAGGAAACCCCACAAAAAGTTGAATGCAATGCATTGCTGACGTTGGAGAGCCTTGCGGGGCGATCAGGGACTGGGAAGTGGCGAGAAGGGTGGAAGGGGTGAGCGATGGCGCCGTTGAGCCAGCGGTTTGCGACCGAGTCGCCGAGTCGAGCCTTCTCGAAGGGGTCGGCGGTGTTGAGAACCCGGAGTGCTGCTTCCACTAAGGTTTCTTCTTCGCTTTCGAAATCGTGTGGCCTCATCTCTCCCTCCTTGCTGCTTCTTGTTTCTACGTCTCAACACTACGGGGACATCACTAATCAGAGAAACCAGTGCTCTAATAAGAGAACCGGTGGAAGTTATTATTTATTTGAGTAAATTTTCAAATTCATCTATTTCAAATATTGTCCGTACAAATTAACTCCTTAATTTACGAGTTGAGTTATTTGTAGGCGACACCGTGCATACTCACGGGTCAATATGAATCGGTAGAGATCTCATATTATAAGTATAAATAATATATTTATTAATTTATACAGTATCTTAATTTGTATCAAGTTGATAATTACAAATTGTATTTAGCTATTCCTAAATAAGAAGGTTAGTAAAATATAAAAATAAGGCTTTAACACCTTTAAATGAATAATTTTCATTGAGTGAATCTCATTAAATGATTTAAGAGTGATTAACTTTTTAGTCTATTATTTGAATATTTTAGTAATAGAATAGAATAATGATAATTTTATAAGTAAAAAATAGAAAAGTAGAAGATTTCTTCTCATTACTCTTGAATTTGACGGGGGAGTTGCAGGGAAAAAAGAGATGAAGAAACTTTAAATCATTCCATCACATTCCCTTCCACTCAATCAATCCAAACATACTCTTAGTGGATTGCATATGACACAGGACAATTATGACATATCATTAAAAAATTGGACCCAATCAATTCAATGTCATTTTGCAACATCTTTACACTCCCAAAATGACGTCGTTTAATGCACAAACACTCATAATGAAGGGAGATGAAGAAGAATAAAAAGCCCAGCCTTATACGATGCCATTTTTGTGTTTAAGGCAACAACAAAATTATATCATTTTTCACATGTATGTTAATGTTCCGTATCACTGTGTTACACAAAGCCCATGTGCAATTTTGTTAATGTTTTAAGGATCATCTACATAGAAGGATTAACTTGCCCTATAACTTGTCTTGAGAGACCATATGCTTAGTTTCAATTGTTGGGAGTACATTGAATTGCAAAATTTTTTGGGGGACTACATTGAATATTTACTCTAGATTTTATTCTCACTCCACCCCATGCATTCATATTTCACTACATTAGCCACTCCCTTCTATTACTTTTCATTTTTGTTTTCTCATATTATTCATCATCCAACATGTATAGACTAATTTCTTCTGACCGCCTGCTTAAGCTAGAGACCTCTTCTAAAACATTTTGTCTATATATATGAATTTCAAGTTAAATTCTGGATTTCATATTAAAGGATCCAAATTCCTTCCACTTAGACCAACACTGATTCCCTTCTGCCATATAAGTCCCAAACATTACCCAAGTTTTTTATTAGTGCATCATCTTAATTATCTTTTGTAATTTTGTTATGTATCGGGAAACAAGTTTTTCTTTTTAATCAAAGGGGGCTTTCCTTCAATTTAACCTTTTTCATTAATGTTATTTAACCTGAGTAAATCATTTTGTGAAATGAGTTTTTTTTTTTGTGGGGAAAAACTAATAATTTTTCATATATGTTGACGACAAGATTTTCTCACATAAGATAGGTTGTGAAATTGCAATCATAGGGCAAAAAGTCCAGATAAATGCATTTCAAACCTTTTCTTTCTCTTTTTTTTTTTTCTAAAAAACAACAAAAAAAGAGGACTATTCACTCTTATGTTAACGTATTTGAATGAACTTTCAGCTAAATCTTCTCCAGATATCTTTTTGACTAGACTCGGAAGAGAACGCTGGGAAGCACGAAGGCTTCGTCTCAATTGTGGTCAGCTCTGGGAAGTGTTAGCCTCGTTGGTCGTTGTTGGCAGAGGGTTCCCGTTCCCACATCCCATGATATGAAGAATGAGCCAATTCGCAATGGCATGCCCTCCTCGGAGCGATTCCACCACCACCCACCACCGCCTCTATGACTTTGCCAAGATGGCTCTCATCAAGATCTTCGCTCACCCCTACGCCACCGTTCGTATCCTATCTCTCATCGACTCCATCCATATCATTATTATCACTTCCCTTCTTCCTATTGTCATTCATTCTCTCTTCATTCGCCTTTCAAGGTCTGTGACTTGTATTGTGGCGGAGGCGCCGACTCTGACAAATGGGTCGAGGCCCAAATTGGCCACTACATTGGAATTGGTATGCTCGTACCTTCTCTTCTGTGAAAGGTTAAGTTTCAGTGTGATGAACAATGAATGGTTCTTACTGTTGTTGTTTTGAGTAGATGGGTCTGCGTCTGGGGTGGACCAAATGCGGGAAGCGTGGGAGAGCCAGAGGAAATCTTTCACTGCTGAGTTCTTTGAGCTTGACCCTTGCATGGTGAGTGCTTTTTTTATTATTATTATTATTAAATATACACAGTTATGTGTTTACAAATGATATGATTGTTCATGCTTCTTTTACTCGCTTATTTAGCATTGCGTTCATATGAGCTGTTTAATGGCAGATGCATTTGAGGCAGCCAGAATTGTCACTGTTTATTCCTTGTTTGTATTGTTATATTGGTAGTATTCGTCAAATGAGAATTCAGAAGCCAAGGGAACACGTATTAGTTTTACCTTTTTATTTGAATTGGGATTTACCTTTGTTTTGTTCTATAGATTTCTTGTGTATTGCCTTTTTGCGAAGAAAAATTGTTTGTTTTATAGAAAGATGTTCTGAACGTATCAGCAGAATGGAATTTTATAATAATGGAATAAGTGTATGAGAATTTGCGACACAGTTCTTATTGGTGATGAGCTGTTGACACATGAATAAATCATATTAGGTTAAAAAAATAAAAATTGAAGCAGTGTATGCAAAGGCACTGAGGCAACTTTGATGTTAAACAATGTAAAATAGTTACAATGTGGAAAAAATAATTCAACTAATTGTTGGTGCTTGGATCTCCTAGCTAGGTGCAACTCAGGGTTTTCTAAACTGAAATTCTCAATTGTTTATTTTTACTATGAATGCTATGCTAGAGTTGTTATTTCATAAGTCAAATTAATGTAAAAGAGTTACATATTTGATCTTATTTTAACCCCTTTATTCTGTGAGGCACGCGCTTTTGCACCCCTCACCTCACGCTGTTGAAATCCCACACCTTAAGGGTGCCTTTTGCTCTTTACGGCTTCAAATTGAAGTAAACGTAACCTTATCTATTATTCCTCTTATATTCTTGTACATTTTCTTTTTAACAGGAGAATTTAGAAACACATTTGGAGGAGAAGACTAATGTGGCTGATTTTGTCTGCTGTCTGCAGCATTTGCAGGTCTGATATTCACTTTGAAATGATGTGTTGAAGCATTGTAATGTTTTTGATATTTACATGAAGTTATAGTTGCTGATTGGCTCTTTATGGATGCTATCATATTTTCTAACATTTTCTTTGTTTTTACTCTTCATGACAAAATATTCTTTATAATTATATAAAGAAAAGATGCAGTTAATCCAGATAAAGTCTCATGTCCCTTTGAAATATGATTCTTTGGTGCTTGCAGTCATTATCTCTTCTTTAGGGTGCGTTTATTGGAGATTTTGAAAAAAGTGACTATGAAAGCTAAATTTTATATATAACTGAAAAAGCTAAAAACTGATTTTTATCAAAAGCTACTAATTTTAGCTTCCACAAAAAAGCTGAAAACTGAATTTTTTTGAAATTTCAATTATTTTTTAAAAATTGTCCAAATATACGAAAAGTGATTTTTTGAGCGAAAAAAGTGATTATTTGCCAAAACAATTACAAACAAATGCACCCTTACACTATTTTTGTTTTTAATTAATCTGCTAAGATTTGTCTGCTGGTCGTCTTCTGATTAACATCTCTAATGCAGCTGTGTTTTGAAACTGAAGAGAAAGCACGGAGACTTCTACATAATGTGTCATCTCTGCTGAAACCAGGGGTTATTTTCTCGGTATTACTCCTGACTCATCTACCATATGGTATGAGACTTATTTTTCAGAGGCCTATTCTTCTTGGATGTAGTTGCTCTTTTGTTGTATTTTTTTTTTATATTTGGTTTATTGTTCAAAGGAAATTCATACAATATGCGAATTCATTTTGTAAATTTGGTTAAGGGTTTACCCATTTGACACTGTCTATGCGGATTTGACCCAATGTGTCATCATACTTTCAAGTTTGAATGAACTATTTTGATAGTGTCATCTAATCATTGCTTGAAGCTTAAAAACCTAAAAAGTTTTCCCTGACCTATCTGCTCTTAGATTGGTACTGCAAGCACAAATATTTCTAGTGTTCTGGAAGAAAAACATTATTTGTACTCATAATGCATAGGACATCATGCCAACTCACATTCTATCTACCATTGGATAGGATGTTGACCCTACTTGAATGGGGTCCATACTTCATCCAATAGTAGATGAGTTGTGAGTTGGCACGATGTCCCATGCATTATGAGTACAAATAACATAACTCATTTCCGAAATGGTGTTGGGGAAGCTAGAAGATTTACATGTATATTGTCCCTTTCATTCAGTTTGATCTTGTAAACATGAATTATAATTGGATAGTGATACTTGTGTCTGCATTGCTTGGCATGATTTTCTATTAGGATTGAGATAGATAGTATTGGAGCACTAAATTTTATCAATGACAATTTCTAGTAGTTCTATCTTAGGGGTGGGATTTCTGAGCTAAATCTTTTAGTCAAACTATGCCTTTGGTGTCTGATGACCTCATCCTATATTTCTTCATCTTCTTTTTCAATTGTATGCCTTTATTAATGCTTAAGTAGTTTCAAGCCTAATTTCCTGATTGAGCTAGGGTTTAGATTACAAGTTTTCTACTAGTGGCCATCTTTAAGGGGGGTGTGTGTGTTCCCTTTTCAGTTTTGCCAGGACTCTTTGGATATTGGCAAATAGTTATTTATTTTCTTCTAAAGTTGTTTTGCATTTATATTTATGATGAGATCTCTTCCTGTCCAATAAAAATGAAAAAGGTAAAGGAAAAGAATCATCAGTGGTTCCAGATGAAGTCTACATAAGAAGTCCAGATTTAGATAATGAATTGTCTTATTTTCATTAAACAATTTTGTGTTTTTACTTGTAATTGTTTCTATCTATTTTCCATATGTGGATTGTATCCATCACAATACTTCTGAACTTGGAGTCTCAGACTCTTGCTTTTGCCTCATTGTTATTTCTCTGAGCATTGATTTAAAGTCTGCATGAGATCTTTTCTTCATACACACATATTACTAGATGTTGGTAACATTGTAGCTATATAGGGCCAAGTACCAGAAGAATGTTGAAGCTTACCACAACAAAGGCAGCAGCATGAAGCCAAACATTGTTCCCAACTGCATCCGGACAGAGAATTACATGATTACTTTTGAAGTCGAAGAAGAAAAGTATGCATCTCCACAATTGATCAATT
Source organism: Dalbergia oliveri (assembly GCA_030441495.1). Classification (NCBI taxonomy): domain Eukaryota; kingdom Viridiplantae; phylum Streptophyta; class Magnoliopsida; order Fabales; family Fabaceae; genus Dalbergia; species Dalbergia oliveri. Next base: position 9,153,505 of record JAMLFY010000003.1, on the reverse strand, counting down.
GCATTTTGTTTATTCTATTTGGTTATTACAATTTTATTGTTGCTCATTTGAATTTGTTTGATAATTCCAGGTTTCCATTATTTGGAAAGAAATACCAGCTGAAATTTGCCAATGATGTCGCTCCTGAGACCCATTGCTTGGTTCACTTTCCAAGCTTCATCAGGTTTTCATCATTCTTTATAACCAAATATTGATGACTCTGAGTTGTTGCGTTGATTGGTGCCAATGTGCCATGTTGATTCTGCTCTCTGATGTTACCTAAGAAATCTGATTTCAAAAGGAATAAGAGTTGCTATATAACTGCTTGTACTTAGTTGCTTTCACATCTTCGGTTTTGACTTTTTGTCTGATATGACTTGTGCTTGATGAAACTCAGGTTGGCCAGAGAAGCTGGCCTTGAGTATGTTGAGATACAAAACTTGACTGAGTTTTATGATGACAACAGGTTAGTTTTCCATTCTCAATTATAGTTTGTTATTGGCAATTTTGGAGTTTACAAGACTGTTTATTCAATTTGCTTTTTTGTGATTGTTGCTGAAAGAGCACAATTAGCAGGGCTGCTGATGAACTTTGTTCCAAACCTTTTGGATCCTAGGGGAAGACTTCTTCCTCGATCATATGATGCGCTAGGTAATGCATTAATAGTTTCTTTTTGAGTTTTGACCCTATTATTGTCTATTCACTTTCACCTATAATTAATGGGGAGCTGCGTTTGCCATTCCAATGCAGGTCTCTATACAACATTCATATTCCAAAAACCTGACCCGGATATAGTACCCCCAATTGCTAGTCCATTACTGCAAGATGCAAGTTATAATATCGATGAGGTAATTATCAAGCTATTTTTAACTTCGATCCTTTTTTGATCTTGTTGTGCAGCATGTTTCACATTTTCTGGGCCCTTTTTTACTTGGTCAATATGCTTGATTTTATTTTATTTCATGCAGACGACTAAAAAGGTTATTTTTTGGTGTTCAAACTACGTTGCTTTCTTTTAATTAGTGTATCAACTCAGTCATCCTTGCTTTTGGCGACTCCTATTTTTGCATGTATGCCACGAGTGGGAACTTCTGTTAAAAATTTGAAAAAATATATATATTAACTATAATAATAATAATAAAATTTTAATCTTTCAGTCATTGGCAATTTGGTGGGCGACGCCCTATTTTGACTGAAAATAATTAAATAAAGCACCAAGTCTTTCAATATAAAGATGAGTCGCTAGTGAAAACAAGGAAACCTCCCTCATCAAAAGCTATAAACTTCGGCAAATAAAAATAAAACTAAATCGAAGTGGAGAAGTTTGTTTAAAAGTGAGTTTTACACCATGCTAGAACAAAAAGAACTTTATTGTATATCTACTATAATCAATTGAATTGAAGTGCTGATATATATAGCTACATTCCATGTTCTTGTATAGTCACAAGACTTTCTTAAAAGCACACCGAAAGCAACTGCTGACCTTATTTTATTTTCAGGCTGACATTTCTGAAAAAATGTCTTCTCATTTGCATTGATGCGACTTCTATTGTAGTACCAATTTTGTAGAAAATACTCCTACCTCAATGCTTTTTGCTTTGTCAAATAATTCTTTGCAATGATTTTTCAATTGAAAATCATAGTAGTATTCTGCATCCATTTTATCTATCTATCTATTTATTTATTTTCACTTTTTTTTTCACCTGTCTCTCGTTGCAGGGAACCGGTTGGCGAGATGATGAAATAATAAATGTACACATAGAGGCTCCTGCACCACCACCTCCTCCTCCTCCTCCTCCTCCTCCGGCTCCTACTCTTGGGCTGGGCAAGATAAGCGAACAAAAAGGGATTTTGGGCCCAGGCCCAGCTGATTTACGCTTTCCAGAGGCACTCTGACTATCACTAATGCTAGGGGTTTAGCCAATTTAGCTGTTTCTAATAATGTTCATAATAGAATATTGGCCAAAGTGGAAATTGCAGTTTTATTTCTTTCTCTAGCCTTGTTTACTTTCACATGTAATCATCATGCTGCATTTAGTTTATCCTTAATTTGCATGTTGTGCCGGTTGCCTTTTCGTTGGTTCTTCTGCACCCCTAATGTTCCCATACTGGAGAATTTTTAGAAAAATATATATGAAGCAAAGTTTGAATGAAAACACAATATACGAGGGAAAAAAAATCATGTTTGTGGATTCTTGTCAAATGATAAGTCCAGCTTGTGATATTATTGTTTTATTAAAGCTTTAACATGAAATCATATTTTTTTCCCCATTCATCGTGCGCAATAAATTATCTTAATAAATAAAAATTGAAACTCTATTATTATTATTAATTGAAATTTGTTTTTCTGTTGAATCTTGTCACGGAATATTAATACTTATCGTATGAATTAAATTTTTAAATTCAATAGCAAACAAATTAAAGTTGAAGTTTTTATTATCTCTTTATAAAGATAATTCATTAATACGTTTGTAATTGTACAATTAAGTTTGTTTGATTTAAAATTTCTTGTAATATCATGTGCTGCATAGTTGTTAATTACTTAATTTAATGAGAAAAGGGCAGTTTCCAAAGCAAATGCCGAGAAGACTGCTTTAACAGCCCACCTAATTAGTCAAAGCTAATCAAGCATTCCCATCGCACAGCTGTAGGCTAATCATGGCAAACACTCAATTAAAAATAAATAAATAAAGAATGAGAAATGTGTCATGTAAAACTATCTTGTACAATAAGCATGAGAAGAGGTGAGACATCCATCACCCTATTAGGACTCCTATTTGATCCGGAGTCAAAAAATTAGTAACAATGATAAAGGTTACCCACCCAACTAACTAATTAGTCAAAGACTCAAAAAGTTAAATTCCAATCGGTCAATAATCCATGGCATCATTTTTCTACTTTGCAAACCCGTGTTTGGGGCCGTGGGGCACCATTGTTTTTGGAGGCTTATGTAAGTAAAATTTTGGATCCGGGTTAATAATAGTGTGGATTGTGGAGCAAAGTAGAGAGGGTTATATTGGTAAAATCAGGCAATACCGCGTGGTTGCCATTAATGATTGTGATGGGACTTTCTCCATTGTTGGGGAGCCAAATTGAAGGGTCCTTCAAATTTGTGTCATTTGCTTTGTGACATTCTTTAAGACTTCTTGTGAACGTGTCCTTAATTAAAGAAAATCTTTCAACCACATCTTTGTTGCTTTTCATTTTTTTCCAATTTATTCTTACATCCTTGTGTTTTATTTTTTGTATAACAACCAAAGGACCTTTTTATTTTTTGTTAAAAGTGTTTTCAATGATTTGAATGTATAAAAATATATACCGTTTATTACTCTTTCTCTCTTTTAACGATGAAGAAATACGTAATACGTAAAGAAAGGAAAAAAATGACCAATGTGAAATCAAACCTGTGATATCATAGTTGCATTAAAATCTTAAAAAATTAAGTTCAGTACCAAATGTGGACATACTAATGACTTGCTCTTAATTCCTCGAAAGAACTTCCACATCAAGAAATGCAAATTTACTTAATAAGCAAGGTCCATGATAAGAAGCAGATATATTCATATTCAAATCTAAATATATTATTATATGGTATAAACTCTTAATGTTAGATTTAAAATTTCCCCTATAACAAATTTAATATAGCACGTACTTTTTATTTGTGTCGTATTCAATCAAGTATTATTTTGTACATATCAAACACTTATTTTATTTTATTTATTTATTGAATTGAGTTATTTTTTATTCATAATATTCTAAACATTTTTTTTTCAAAAACTGAGGATGATATTCAAAGTTTATTGCTATCTTATGCAATCATATGTAAATTACATCATTTCATTTGGTTCATCTTTTAAAATCAATTCAAATCGAACTCTGAATATTTCTAATAATAATTTTTTTTAGTATGTAATAATGAATGATGAATATTTACGTAATATGAAATGATTCTTCAATTATAAAAGAAGTTAATAAATCATGTTGAATTAATGCAACAAAACAATCAAAGTGATTAAAAAATATTGTTGAAATGGTAAGGTTGATGTACCGATACATGTGCAATGGTGAAAATAATATGTGGCCAACATACCATAAATTTTATTGTAATTGAAATTAATCATTTGAATAACAAAATCACACACTGCTAATTTATTTCATGCTGTCTAATATTTCACTTTTAATACCGAACTGAAAATTTCACCCACAGATGAAACTTGTCTGTTTCTACCATCCTTGAACTTCAACAAAAATTGGCCATCATCACTTTAACTCTGCAAAATCTTTTGAAACATCCAAACATGACAGGATTTAAAGTTTTCCACACGTAGCAGCAACTAAAAAAAATGTTATATGTTATTTAGAAATTAAATTGAGTTATGATTTATGAAATAGTATACTTGTATTTGTTAAAATATATATTTATTTCGCATGTCCATAATTTTCACTCGCTTTCTCTGTTTGTGTGTCTGTCCAATTCCTGCTTTGTTTCCATTCCATGTGCTCCTTATTTCCTTTCAGGGCAGCTTCCCATCTACCTCTCATTATCTCTCTCCCCCTTTCTCTCTCTTTCCATCTTCTTACTCCATTGGGTTGCACCCAGCTCAAAGATTCTTGGGCTGGTTCTGCTTTCTGTGATTGGTGAGTTTCTGAGCCTCTTTGTGCTCTTCCATTGTGCTTCATCATGCTCCCCCTTTGATTTTACTTATTGTCTTTGTGTGTTTTTTTCTCTTTACAATCACTTGATGGTGTTAAGAATTTGAGTCTTGACTGGAAAAAAAGCTTTTTTGCCCATATAAGGACACAAGCTGGTGAGGTGATTTGAAGTAGTTCATTAGCAAAAAGTTTGTAAATTTGTGTGTGTTTTTTTTTTCAAAGGGAATAAAGGTGTTGGAATCTGGGTTTGCTGGTAGGATTTGGGTTTAGTTTTGTCATTTTCCTTTCTAGTTGCAGTGTGAATTGGTGTGAAGCTGTTTACTCAGAAAAATGTAGTCTCCTTCAACTTTTAATTTTAATTGATTCTTGATTTAATGAATGAGTAAACAGAGAATAGGATCTAGAGTTAGGCTTATGTCATGTAGCTTTCTTTTCTCTTCAGTATATATTCTTCAGCAATATTTGCCAGAAAAGAAAATCTATATTCCCTTTTTGGCTTGCTTCTCAACAAAGCATTTCTATCCATCAGAAAGTAGAGGAGTCGGGACAAACACCAAAAAGAGTAACAAGGAGGAATATAAACATTATTTTTTACTTGTTCTTGAACTTGTGTAAAGTTTTTTTAGAGGCACCAGAGCCAGTTCATACTGGATTACTGTTGAAGATTTTATACTAGGAATTAATACACCTGTTAGAATTATATGCTTTGACAAATCATGTTAAGCATAAAGAATCTTTTCTTTTTGGATTTATGAAATTAAGCTTTGTCTAATGTATTTTGTAGCCTATAGTTTTTTTAACTAAAATTTGAAATCATAATTAAGAACGTTTAGAGCATTGTATCTTCATTTAATTCCTCAAAAGAGTTTCTGATTTAAATGTTTTCGCCTTTTCAATCGCCGTAATATATGCATTTTAAACTTCTAGTATTTTGCTTTGCTGGGTTTTTCTAAATAATCCAAATTCTAGGTAGATTTAGTGCTAAACCAGTAATCTGTAAGATGCTCTAATAGTTCAACCATGCCTCATCTATCTATTATTCAAAAATGCCTAATATGGGAGTAAATTTGAACCACACAAAAAATGTGGGGAGCAAGGATGGAATGGATTGTGGTATAGGAAACAGATGCTTTTAATTTCCCATATCATCTACTTTTGTACCTAAAACGTGTGAATTTTTCAACAATATAAAAGATAATGTGATCTACTTTAAACGAAACACTAAATTTAGTGTAGCTTGGCATGTCTGGAAGATGTCAGGATGCTATATAGCAGGCAGAGATAGGACCAAACCAGTATGCACTAGACCAAAGTTAGTGACTTCAAGCTTAACCCCACCCAGTCCCCTTCTTCCCTGCTGTGGCACAGAATAGTAAAAGAAAACAGGTAACAGAAAAGATAGATTACAGATGTTGGATTCTATTTCAACTGACAATTAGTGACATCATAAACACATTTTCTTTTCCTTTCATACATTCTGAGAAATATGTAGTGTGTAATACTGTAATAGCTTCTTTAGTATTAATGTTTTTAGATATATACAATGAACATCTGAAAATATTTGATGCAGGTTGAAATTTTTCTGATAACTGTAGTGGATATTTAATGCCCATTTTAACATTCCTGGTTGTGTTTTATTTTCGGAGTACTAGAGAGCTATGACGAAGGACTAGTCTTGAAGAGCAGAGTGTTTTACCATTCCTTGGTCAGCAATGGTTGCAGAATCATGGTTTCGCACTCTGTGGAAGGTTCCTCGGAAGCATGATGCTAATGCTGAGAAGGTGGTGGTTGGAGTATTGGCATTTGAAGTGGCTAGCTTGATGTCCAAGCTGGTTAATCTATGGCAGATTTTGAGCGATAAACAGGTTGCTAGGTTGAGAGAGGAGATCACAAATTCAGTGGGCATAAGAAAGCTGGTTTCAGATAATGATCATTTCATTGAACGTCTGATCTGTATGGAGATACTTGAGAATATGGCACATGTGGCCGAATCTGTGGCGAGACTTGGGAAGAAATGCAGTGATCCAGGGTTGAGAGGTTTCGAGAATGCCTTTTATGAGTTTATCACTACGGGTGTTGATTCATATGGGTGGGAATTCAGTTCCAAAAAGATGGAAAAAAAGGTCAAAAGGATGGAAAAGTTTATATCATCTAATGCAAGTTTGTACCAAGAGATGGAAGTGCTTACTGATCTTGAGCAAACTTTTGCAAGAATGAAGATGAATGGTGAGTCAGATGCTATAAATTTAATCGAGTTTCAAAAGAAGGTTGCATGGAAGAGGCAGGAATTAAAGGACTTACAGGAAGTTTCTCTGTGGAACAGGACATATGATTACACCATAAATCTTTTAGCAAGATCATTGTTCACAATATTCTGTAGGATCAACCATGTATTTGGAATTCGAGAGATGGTAGATGCTGGTGGAACCAATAATTCTAGCATCTTAAATTCGGATTTTATTTATAGAAGTCAGTCGGTTTCTGCATTATTGCAATCTGCTGTCCCCTCATCAAGGAATAGTCTTCCAAGATTTTCTTCAGGGCCCCTTCATGCTCTTACTGATAGATCAGGTCCAATTGGTGCAACAAATAAAACCATCATATCTCATTCAGGTCCTCTTGGTGACTTGTCCACAAAATCTGGCCCAGTTTCAGGAAGGTATTCAAGTGTCAATTTTTACTCAGGCCCCCTTGGACGGAATTCGAATCTGTCAGTCCCACTTACTGGAAAAAGTAAAAAGAGCAAGATTTGGAAGTTTTATGGACACTCAGCAGCAGGGAAAGAAAGTCACACGAAATCCAGTCGACTGACTCAAGTAGGACCTTTCAAAGGATGTATGGCTTCAGACAGTTCCTCTGTCTCTGAATGCCACTCAAGCACGTATGCAACTAGGAATCCCAAGGATGGCCATTCAAATCTTCTTGGTCCTGGAAAATTTCATCATACTCAATCAGTCTTCAAATCTCTGTGCAAGCTATTAAATCCACCACCTGAAACCCTTGGTGCTGCTGCGTTAGCACTGCACTATGCCAATGTTATTATAGTGATTGAGAAGCTATCAGCTTCTTCACACTTGATTGGTCTTGATGCAAGAGAGGACCTGTACAACATGCTACCCCGACGCGTGAGAGCTGCCCTTAGGACCAAGTTAAAGCCATGTACCAAGTCCATGTCATCATCAGTCTATGACGCAAGTCTAGCTGAAGAATGGACAGAAGCAATGTCAAGCATATTGGAATGGCTGGCGCGCTTGCTCATAACATGATCAGATGGCAGTCTGAGAGAAGTTTTGAGCAGCAGAGCTTTGTTTCCGGACGAATGTGCTGCTGGTGCAAACCCTTTACTTTGCAAATCAAGAGAAGACAGAAGAAGCAGTCACCGAGCTTCTTGTGGGTCTGAATTATGTGTGGAGGTATGGTAGGGAGCTCAATGCAAAAGCTCTGGCAGAGTGTGCCAGTTTTAGGATAGACAATGAATATCCTAATCTGAATGGATAAACAGTTCTTTTGGAGGTATTGGCCATTTCCAACAGGAGTCCAGTTCCTTGCCCATGACTGGGATGAGGATTTGCAGAAACTCCAACCATCAGTCTTCTTAAATCAACCAATGTGAATGAAATGCAAGCTGAAGTATGGGAGATATACTTATACTCACTAGTTATTGAAATTTACAATCAGAGTGCGTTCCTGGTGAGGAATTTTTTTAAACATTATCGCTAGTTTTCTTTGATGAGTTCAAGCTTGTAGAACTTGGATGGCTGGCTCATCTTTGCAAAGTTGGCCTTTATATCTTCTTTTCTCTTTGATGAGTTGCTACCAGATGTTTAGGGTGTGTATATTAATGAGCATTATTGCCTACTAAATTGTACAGTGCTATCACACAATGGTGAATGGTTATTTATCTATAATATCTTCCGAATTGTCGCGCATTAAAGTCTTGTACTACTAATGGTAGTAAATACCATACTCTTTTTGCCTTTATGGCTCAGCTCTGAGGAAACAGATAGAAGCTCTTACAAATCCATTCGTCGGAAAATTTGATAGTGACACCCCATCCCCACCCCCTCCTGTTTATGGCATATCTACTTTGTGAGATGTTATTATCATTTCATCTGTAAATAAAACGTTTCTAGGACTGCCAACGGACAGACGCATGAGCGGAGAGAAAATAAAGTGAGGAACAAAATTTTGTTAATATGCTCTCATCCAATTGTAGAAATGCAGGCACATAAGAATAAGCAATGAAGATCTTGGACAACGGATTGGAAATTTTGATGATTCATTTTGTTTCCTCTTGCTATTGAAAACGGAGTTTCAAAGAATTTCCTGCTCATCTAGAAATCCAGGCATAATCGGATTTGGAGGGGCGCACTTAAACAGAACAATAACACACATAAAGCGTTTTTTTAGTTATCCACTCATTTCCCCCTGAAATCAAAATGAGACTAGAACCTAGTCTAGAAGACACTACACGGAATAATTTTGAGGTGACTCACAATATTTCATTTATGGAAATGAACTCATTCAATATGAATTGAAGACACAGCTGATGTGATTTCATTGGTTCGTGGGTCAGCAGCTTCCAAGGAAACCCCACAAGGATCTTCTTTAACCAACAAGGCTAGAACATTAAGTGAACTCCATGTTTTTGTCACATTGCTGCTCGAATCTCCCAAGGTAACTGCAAAAACAGCATCAAATCCTCCTGCTCCTGGAACTCCAGCCAACAATACTCCTTCCAAGTCCATTGTAGCATTTAGAAGCTGTGTTTGTGATTCTGGTTCAATCTGCATAAATAGCAACTTATAATACTGGAGAATTCGTTCATTTTTAAATTTTCAACAGATTAATCGATCAGGAAAGCAAATGTGAGTTCCTAATACTGAACCTCTGTGTAACTATATTTAGAGATTACAAAAGCAGAAAATAAAGTATGACATTTATGCTCCAAAAACAGTCTAAATCACGTATATTCTTATCTGATCTATTAAAACATCAGTCTTCTTATTGATTTGAAGGATTCATTATAAACATGTTGAAGCAAAGCAAACTCTTTTTATTTTGTGATTACATTTTATCCAATCATATTTATAATCAACATCTTTCAAACAGAGAATCGTAAAAGTAAGTGCTCAATCGGTGAAAGGAACTTACAGGAACACCTGCAGCCTCACCCATTAGGCGCATATGATATCTAATCCCAAGCATGGCATCTTTTGCACCTAACAGTGCTTTAATAACTGCTTCTTTGTTAGGTTCAGAAGCTTGGTCTATCCACTGTACGCAATTCGCATTTTGAACATCAACACAAAGAAGAAAAGCAAGAATAAACGTCACAATACATGCAAAATGATAAATCATGACAGCATGAAAGAGCAGTCTCAAGAACATCATATCACACATGTACGTCAGTGATTCAGTCACACAACCTGAAACTGAAACCCAGGCTGCAACAGCTACAAAACTTCATATAGAATTACATGGATCATAAATGTATCTCACTTGACTGCTTCCCATAAATTAAGGGATACCGATTGACATTTAAAGGTGGAACCACAGAAATTTTTATCATCTCATAATAATCAGATCTGAATTGACTGTGAACCACTAGGTTCAAACTTCTCAGGAGCTCATATCAGGTATGAAGGAGGCTAAGACGTACAATTTTATGAAATTATAATTAAGTTAGATCCAACTCTACATCTAGCCAAAATCAGATCCTCATGCACTTTTTTTTTGGATAAAAAAGAAATTTCATTAACAAAGAGAAGAAAAATATAGAGTGAAGAGGACAAGAGATCCTCAAGCACATTTGTTAATTTTAATAGTCAATAACGAGTGTGATCATCCTTGCAAACAAGCTTCAATACTTATTTCCGGCCTCCAAAGAGAGAAACATGTGGACATAATTTCTCTCAAACCCATCAAAAGTAATGACATAAGTGTAGAAGTCTAATAATATAGGCATCCAATCTCATGAAAAAACCAATAAAAAAGAAGTGTGAAAATTTAATCCAATGCAAAGAATATCACAGGGACAAAATGGTCAACTTGTTTGAGTCTAACAGTAAGAATTGTCAATCAGTTAACTCTACTTCCATAACAATAGCACTTTCAATTTTGAAATTACTTCCATTAATTAAACAATCACAAATGATCTCAAAGTAATACCTTGTCTGATCTAAGCTTACTGCAACTTTCAATCACAGATTTATATGCATCCCATTGTTCCTTTGCTAATTTACTTAACAAGTTCAGTTGGCTTTCTAAAGCTGAATTTGCCTCTGACAATCTTCTCCATGTGTCCAGGGATTTCCGAGGGTCAGACTTTTGCCATTTTTTTACAGCACCAACCATTGATGGAGTGGATGATCCGCCAGTTCCTGGTTCTCCTAATAACTAAAGAGAGGGATATAATCAGTATGAGAACTAAGAGACTTCATATTCTTCAGACAATACAGTCAAACAAGCTCAAATGATGTTGGAAAAGCAAAATGGGGGGAATAGAGAGAGAGAGAGAGAGAGCAGTATAGTTTCCATATGATGGTAAAGAGATTTCAATTGCTTACAAGAGTCATCAAAGGTGGTAAAGAGAACAGAGCCCTGTCATGATCCCAATTTCCATTCAGAATGTCAGTGATTACTTCTGGTAAAGGCAATACTTTTGCTGCAACCTACAATGTCAACAAAACAAAGATAATGAAAAGTTACTGATGTTTTTGGACTGGAACAATTCTACTAAATTGAAAACAGCATTAGGTCAATGCAAGAGATAACCAACATAATAATCCTAACACTTTTTGTCAAGCAGGAATTGGTCAATTAAAATGATAAGGCAGCTCTGTTTAGGTTTGTTTTTCCCCTAGAAAAAGACGTATGGTCAATAATAGAACCCTGATGAGTATTTTGAGAGTTCACATATAATAGATGCCAATAATCTCAAGTTGGATAGCAAATGTGGGTCAAACAAATCAGGAAAGTGCATTGTGTCTGTTCCATATTTAGTTGCAATAGATCCATAACACTAGCATAGTCAGTTCAAATACATATCTCTTCAGGATATCTATTTAGTGACGAACTTAATCACCAAGGACTATAGTATTTTTGCTCAATACACAAGACACAAGAGAAGAGAAAGGGGGTGAATACCTGAGTGGAAGAAATCACTTCTGGTGAAAACCGCACATAGCGTTGACTGCCATAAACGGCTGAACTGACATCAAACCCACTGCCAACTTTCCCTTGTGCAATACAATGAGCACTTTGAGCTATTTTATGCAACATATCGAGATCTGCATGATCCTTCCTTTCTTGATGATCTTTAGAAGAGGAAAGCTTTATGACATCAAGGTAATGAAGCAAAGCAGCAACTACAGCAGTTGTCATTGCCGCAGATGAACCCAAACCAGTTTTAGCTACTTCAGGCTTGCAATCTCCTCCATCAGCATCATCAGCATTGAAGGTTATGGAGGCAAAAGCCGGAAGAGCGGCCAACGATTCCGGTGCCAAAGGGAGTTCACGTCTCTCAATCTGCCGTAGTTTTGGGTCATCAAAGGCTAATTAATTAGGATTAAAGGAGGAGAAAGATGATCCATACAAAAGTACATACAACGAAATGCGGAGTAAATTACCTCATTCCTGTATGAATAGAAATCATTGCAACCCAAAATCGTGATGTCAAGACCTGCACGACCAATCCGGTCACAAAATTCGATGCTTGAAGCAGTTTTTCGTTAAATAAAAGTCCTAAGAAAACATAGTACTATTACTCAATACCTTGTAAAAGTAGTTTGTGCAAGAATTCCTTTTTATTCTCGTCAAATGTTGCATAAGCAGCAGCAACAGAATACTGCACTGCATATTCCACAAAAGGATTTCTTGTTTCACTGAAAAAAAAAAAAAGCAATGAAACCAACAAAACAATTACCTAAATTATCTCACCGAACTCCGCAATCAAACTAATAACAGCGACAAACTACAAAGAACAGAATTATCGTCACCTTGGGGAAACGCTTTGGATTGTAAGATTTTTGAGTGCAAGCTTGTACAAGCCTTCTCTGGCCAGCTGAGGAGACGTTAATTTCACGTCTGTCCAAGCCTGAACAAGAGAGAGAGAGAGAGAGCCAAGCAATTAACTAAATGAATGAAATGATTAATTAATTGTGAGATAAACGACAATTAAGAGAGCGAAACGGAAAGCACCCATGCCCAGGTATCAGATTGGATTTCGTTGTGAAGAGGTTTGACGATAGCGTAGAAGCGAGCATTAGTGCTAAGTACGAGCCCTGCGTTGGGTCTCTCCAAAATAAGGTAACCGCCCGTCATTAACACCTTCCCAGGTGCTGAAGCTACACTGCCATTTGACCAAACTTTACATTTGTTAGTTAAGAAAATAAGATAATGCATCATGCCCGATCATAACCGCAAATTCATGGAATGAGGTCGACTAACTTACACGGCCATCTCGTATTTATTGGTTTTGTGTCAATTCAAACAAAAATGCCCCAAATGAAATGAGAGTTATGAGTGTATGTCAATCACTGATGATCTCTGCCACACTCCCTCCCACTTCCCAAAACTTGGAAACGCGATCGCCTGCATTTTATCTCAAATGTTTCTCTAGCGTTCAGCTTCAGGCCATTTTTTAATTAAATAAATAATAATAAATCCAACATCCAACATTGGGCTCGCCTTGCACGTGGCAGGTGCATACAGTAAGTAAGTCAGCACTAGTGTACTCGCCCACTACAATAGAATAGGTAGGTGGTTCACGGGTTAGTTAGTTGGTTTACATGGACCTGGACATGCAAAATAATTTAATGGGTTATTTTAATCCTGAATCGTAGGTCATATATAATTTTTATCTTGATTTTTTAAAATATTTATTATGACATTTGAATTTTTTAAATTGTAAAAACTTACATTTTAAAGAGTAAAACTTTAAGTCATAACAGGTATTGAGCGCACATAATAAAAAAATTAGGAAGGTTAATTGTACATAGAATTCATAGATAAGGTTGGTTTACAAATTAGAAATATAGGGGTTAAGGACATATAAATCTTAACTTTATTAGTTGTAAAATTATACTGAAAGGTGTTTTTGTACAGTTTAAAAAATTCAGATGCCATTTACATATTTGAAAATCAAATATAAATTACACATAACATAAAATTCTGGAGGTAAAATACATTTATTCCTAATTTAATTTGGCCTTAACCCGTTTCAAGAAGGGAAAAAAAATTGTTTGGTTCCGCCAATTTATTTTTTAAAAATAAACAAATTAAAACGATAGTAGTATTCTAATTCTGATTGTAACAATAATAAAGCGAAAATAAAGTGTTCATTCAATAACGGCTAACTGTACTGATACATGGACAAATTTGAAACAAAAAATAGGAATATATCACAAGGTGCTAGTATTAATTAATATATACATTATGGTGATGATGGATGGATCAAGCTGCTGTGGGTAAATTCATCCGGGGAGAAGTTCGGCAAATTGGGCACGACGCGTTCAGTGGAAGCCATTCATCTATGCACTGTGCATGAAAGCAATGCCAACATTCAGGTATGCTTTTCACTGTGTCTTTGGGCCTGTACTCCGACAAGCATATTGGGCACGTGTTATCATTGGGCTTGGGTAGGATTCGGCTCTGCCCTTCCCCTATCACTATTTTAGGGTAGGATTCAATTGTGGGCCCATCGAGGCCCAAATTGGTTGTACGTTGTGGGCTAATAAGGGGCTCAAAATCTGGCACGGTGTGACGGTCCCAAGCCCAACCGTGGGTCAGGATTTTGAACCTTCTGCAGGTGCAGCTCAATATCCCAAGGGAGCATAACACCGCCGGAATTACTATGCATATAGCTATGGCGTAACGTGCACCGCGGGATAAACCTGTCAATTGTAATTGTAAGATTTTCATGGTTAATTGCACTTCATTTGCAGCATGTAGTAACAACACGAGCGATGCAATAGCATAATGTAATTTGGTACCCTTTTTTTTATAATTAAAATCTATGACATAAAAATTGGCAACAAAGCAGAACTCGACCTTCTCATTGCACATTACATTAAAAATAAATGGCCGGCAAATGCAAATGATTAATTGCTTTGCATTCAACCAAATTAACTTGCATAAAACCGTGTAAAAAAAAAATTGCATAAACTTTAAAAATTACGCCGTGCGCCTGAATAAATGTGTCATCACCATCACGCTGACATGATCATTAGAGAAGAATGGCCTCATTAAATGAACGTGTACCGTTGACCAAGCAAGAGGAAATGAAAAAAAAAAAAATTGTGTTATCATGTTCATAGAATTTGAGACACTATACCAACCACACCTCATGCATTATTGTATGAGATGTACATCTCATTTAAGTAAGGTTAATATCTTATTAGATAGTAAATGAGGTATGAATTGATATTAATATCTCATAAACACAAATAACATTTTTGAAAAAAAAGAAGAAGAAGAAAACAGCTAAGGAGACAAAAAGAAATAATTATAATAATTAGATTTTGAATAAAATCTGAGGACAATTGTGCACTTAACATTACTTTAATTTAACATCTTCCTAAATGAACAGAATATTACCGAATGAAGTCCATACCGAATATTTCTTTTAAATGTTAATAAGACATTAACTGCTACTTTACTTTGCATTCGATATTGTGTATTAAATATGAAGATAACTATTTAGTAGATTAATGTGAAGATAATTATTTAGTAGATGTCTTTAAAAGCACACATAACATTATTCAAACAATTCTGCCCCAGCTGGCCACTTAAACGGTACACGACCATGACACACAATGTTAGGTGACCCCCGCATTAGTTTTTTATAAACTTACTGGAATCATTCTCCTTTCACCATTACATCTTTGTTTGCATGTCCCCGTCTTACTTCATGAGAGAAAAAAAATACAACGATATTTTTAATACAAGGACAATAAAAAATGTTGGAAGTTAAACTTGGCAGCTGGTAAATTACAACTTGACAAATTGTCAATTGATCAATTAGAAGCTTGGGTCATGATAATTCTTTAGACAACATCATTAACTTTGAATAGTCATTGTTGAATTGCTAGTTGTACATGATTTTGGATAACTAGAAATTTACAACAGTATACAAGTTGGAAATTAGCTGGCCAATCATAATTAAAGTAAATATTAGTTGTCCAAGTTGGTTATTTGGAAAAATAACCGGGTCATTTAGTAGTATAAATATGGGTACCATTTCATTGTAATTGTATAAGTGAGTATAAGAAAAACAAAGAGAAAAGAATAAGAACTTCAACAAGTTCTATATTTGAGTGTCGTGTATTTTATAAAATTGGCTACTAATAAAAATCAAACTTTGAATGTATTATTGTTCTTTCAATATAAATATTTTGTGAGATTAAATTTTATTCTCTGAGTATTTATATTTTTTTCCCATAGCAGCTAAATTTCAACAAGGCAATTTTATTTAAATTGCCAACCAAAAAAGCCTATCAATCACTAAAGTATTTCAACCCTCTCCAGTGGCATCCTTCGTAAAAACAACATATGGGATCAAAATTAAGCTTGGAAAAATCAAAGTGAACAATCTAACAATTAACTTTATGCAAAATAAACGTCGAGCGGGTGCGGTGTGTATGCAATGAATTAAAGGTTAAAATTGAAGTAGTAGTACCTTTTGAAGGAACATCGTTGGAACATGCAACTTGCAAACTGGTAGTGTTGCTGTTGAACCCACACCTTCCACCGTGCGACTCACACTTCCCACACGACGGCGTGTCCCACGACAACCTTAGATCGCCGCTGAGGTCAGACGACACAACATGTTCATTAAACGGCAACTCAACTGGCACCTTAACTGTCTTAACAACGTTGCAAGCAGACGACAAGTACACAAGAGCACTAGAGGAAGACGTGGCAAAAACTGTGTGGTTAGAATCACTGAGGCACGCTATGGGGTTGTACCTATAAGTGAGGTACTCCAGGTTCAAGGAGCAGTTAAAGAAGGTGAACTCTTGGTTATAAACGGCATCGAATGGGGAGGAAGTGAGGTTGAGGGAGAGGATGCGTTTTGGGAGGCAATTGTTTGGGTCGTTAATCCGTAGTTGCTGTGTGGGGTAGTTTATTGTTTTGATGGTGAATTCTCCTCCTGAGTGAGGCAGGTTGAGAAGTGTTTGGCCATGCTCGCTGCAGGATACTGTGAAACCTGGGTAGCCACATGAATTTGGTTGCGTCCCTTTTATTTGGAAGGGGAATCGGATTACTGGCTCATTCAGGTGGCAAACGATGTCCAAGCATGGTTCTATTATGGTTGCTGCCACCAGGTGTTTTTGAGGAGGGTTGAAGAGGTAAAGGAAAGAGAGGATAAGTATGGGAACGTTCTTCATGTTTGTGGAAAGTGGAAATAGTGTTGAGTTAATTGACTTCGGGTTTTGGGCTTTTGAGTATTCCCTTGCCACAAAATGTTGCGAGGTAATGGTGGTGGTGGGCAATATGCTATAATAATAATATCTTGCTTTGTTGACTTTCATTTTTCCTTTTGGTACTATCTTACTTTATAGTTTAAACAACAATAAACAATCTCCTGACTTACGGTATGGAACCAAAAAGTATACCAGCAATCAGCGTTAGACACAAATCAATACTGGGGGGAGGGTTTTACTCGCGTCATGCTTCTTGGTTGTAAACTGAAGCAATCGGCCGAATAAACCCATTTAAGATATAGACTTGAAGATGCAGAGCAGTATTTTCACTTTCTATTTTTATTTTGAATCATTTCATACTTCCTCCGCGAAGGACCTTGCTATCAGTGTATTTTGCTATTGCAACCATCATCGGTCATATGAAAAGCTCATTTGTTTCGTTTTCAATAAGGGAAACAAAGATCACAGACATATTCAAAAACCTCAAAATTTATTCAAGCTGAAACAATAATCTAAATCAACAATTAATAATCAAACTGTACATTTCGTTCCATTTCATACAAAACAATAATTGACCAAGAGCTAACCATTTCATACGAATGCCTCGGCATGAGGAACTATGAACAAGATTTCTACGAAAATAGCCTTGTACCCTTAACCACCACCAAAAAAGCAAGACAAACCTCTTTGCCTTGCTTAATACTAAATTCTTTACTTTACTACTTTTTTCCTTATTTGACACGCCAACTACTAACCAATAATTCCCATAGTAAACCAAACGAAACCCCTGCTGAGCTCAACCTTGGAACCATCTTATTTTTATTCTGTTTAGTACTGTATGAAACGAAAAATCACAGAAGACTCCTTAAGTCATCACTGTGCGTTTGCTACTGCCCTGTTGCCTCCTGGTGGGGTCCTGCTGCCTCGTAATAACATTGCTGTGCTCTGTGTCTTCTTTTATGAGGTACTTGTCAACTTGTGAAGCAGCTTGCCGTCCCTCTGATATTGCCCATACCACCAAGGACTGACCACGACGACAATCCCCAGCTGCAAAGACCCCTTTCACACTGGTTGAGAAACGACCATAATCTGCCTTGAAGTTTGACCTATTGTCCCGCTCCATGCCCAATTTCTCCGCAATTGTCTGACAATAGCAGCACAGAAAGATCAGTGATGAGCAACTTCCTAATAGATATTATTTGTATAAAGTCATCTGAATATTGTGTTCAACTCTGCACATAGCTACACTACAATCAAATTTATTCGTACAATTTCTTTTATACTATAACAGCAACAGTCCATTTCTCTCGACTTTTCAACCACTGGTTAACTGCCTTCTTTAAACATAACAAATAAAGCGATTATGAATACTTACAGATTCAGGGCCAAGGAATCCCATTGCCAGTAAAACTAGGTCAGCCTCAATAATCTCCTCAGAGCCCTCAATTTCCTTAAACTGGAACCTCCCAGTTTCATCCTTCTCCCAGCGAACACGTACCACTTCAAGTCCCTTCACAACTCCATTCTCATCTCCCACAAACCGCTTAGTCAATACCTCATAAGATCTTGGATCTTTGCCAAATTTGGCTGCAGCTTCTTGGTGGCCGTAATCTACACGGAATATCCGAGGCCACTATATTCGAGAAACATTCAGTGGTGAGACAAAAATCATGTGCAAGTTTTTTTAAGAGAAATAATAACAATAAACACTTATTTAGCCATTCACTTTCAAATTTCAACACAAACAGGCAAACCAGTTAAAGGAGAGGTGTTGTGATTAGTGGCACTTTTAACTGATCTCATGACAATCCAGAACACTCCAGCAGGTGGTCCAATTTCTCAAGCTGTCTACATTCACTAGTGGGGTGCAAAGAAGAAAATATTTTAAAAATCAACAGATCTAACCTGTGGCCAAGGGTTGCCTGGTGCCCTTGTTTGTGGCGGCTGAGGGAGAAGTTCCAGGTTTACGATGCTACTACATCCATGACGAATGGAAGTCCCTATGCAATCTGTGCCTGTATCACCACCACCAATGACCACAACTTTCTTGCCCTTGGCAGAAATGTATTTACCATCCTGGAGATTACTATCAAGCAAGCTTTTAGTGTTAGCATGAAGAAACTCCATGGCAAAATGAACTCCTGACAACTCACGCCCAGGTACAGGAAGATCCCTGCATTAAAAAAATAAAACTTTGAAGCATCTTCCAATGACTATTCTTTTTCTAGTATACTTCCATTCCCAGCAAAATTGAACTGAAAATATAAACCATGTTATGTGTAATTATGAGGACTGTTAACTTGGCCTCACCTTGGTTTTGTGGCTCCTACAGCTAAGACAATAGCATCGTTTTCCTCTCAAAGCCGATCAAGAGAGTATATAGGATCATGTCCAACATTAGCATTCACCACTAAATTAACTCCCTCCTCTGCCATAAGGTTGACCCTCCGTTGAACTATATCCACTTTGTCTGTTTTCATGTTGGGAACCCCATACATCATAAGCCCACCAATCCTATCAGCTCTTTCGTACAGAGTTACTGTATGGCCCATTTTATTCAGTTGATCAGCAGCTGCCAAACCTGCTGGTCCACTTCCAACAATGGCGACTCTTTTCCTGTGTTGGTGAAGATAT
Source organism: Dalbergia oliveri (assembly GCA_030441495.1). Classification (NCBI taxonomy): domain Eukaryota; kingdom Viridiplantae; phylum Streptophyta; class Magnoliopsida; order Fabales; family Fabaceae; genus Dalbergia; species Dalbergia oliveri. Next base: position 9,133,811 of record JAMLFY010000003.1, on the reverse strand, counting down.
AAATAAATGATTCTGTTTATCTTACTGATAATTGCAACAAAATTCAACATTTTACTGATAATATGCCTATATTTAATATCACTAATAACTGGGCAGAAAATCACTATATCCCAACAAGAGGATTATGAATTTATACCTATTTGGTTAAAAGGGAACACCAAAACAATGAAAATGAAACTGGAGATGTAAATGCATACCCAGTCCTCTTGGCTGGAGGTCGTGGCACCATCCAACCCTCCTCAAATCCCTTGTCTATGATAGCACATTCAATGGTTTTAATAGATACTGGATTCTCAATAATACCAAGGACACAAGAACCTTCACAAGGTGCTGGGCACACCCGGCCAGTAAACTCTGGGAAGTTGTTTGTCTCAAGAAGCCTCTCCAATGCTTCACGCCACCTATTTTGGTATACCAATTCATTAAATTCTGGGATTTTATTTCCAAGAGGGCATCCAGAATTTTCCTGCAAGTTTATGCAAGTATATTTAGTTTGAAAATGGATAGAGTGAAACGTGCAAGTCTTAAACTGAAAAGGAATCTTTATCAAATTGACAATGCACACCTGATGACAGAAAGGAGTACCACAGTCCATGCAACGGGCTGACTGGGTTTTCAAAAGTGGACCAGGCTCTGTCACCTCCATCACTTCCTTCCAATCATTCATTCGAACATTGGGATCCCTGTACTGAACACCTTCACGCTCATAAGCAACAAAACCTCTATGTTTAGCAGGATAATCAACTCTACTGGGTCTCTTGGATGATTCTGCTTGTTCAACCTTCTGCACATGTTCAAAGACATCAGCCAACTAAACATGAACAATTAATCCATCTCTTTATGGTTAACCAATAAGAAAACAAACTCTATCGCTGAGGATCCCACCAACAGAGAGAGTCTATTGTCTACTAAATTCAGCGGAGTGCTCAGAAGGTTCCTTTTAAAGGAAAAAAAAATATCGTTTACAAGGCCTAAGGTAAAGAGGAAGCCAAAAAACACCTTTTCAAGAAAGCATGCTAATGGTAATGGAAAAGTAATTGCAGATGAATGATGATTACACAGCAGAGGACACAGTCCAGGAATTAAAACTTCCAGACAACCTACTCTATAATGAATGAAGATGATCAATTCATGGTATTGACAGAAATTCCATTTCTCACAATCAAGTCTTGTGAGTTCCTTTTGTTAGTTCTTGTTTTTGTAAAGATTTCTCATCCTCCTATATCTTTGTATTCTTGCAAATAACACATGAAATTCATCCATAAAAAAATTGCCCCCATTTTTATCCTCTAACCAAACACATCCTTAGTCTCAATAAACATCTTTTATCCCAAAAAATAGACATCCCATTTAAAAAAAATAAACATATTTCTGATAACTTCAAGCAGTCCCACTATAAAGCTACATTAGAGTGAACACAAATGCAACAAGAGCAGGAGATCAATCCCCGGGTAAAAAGAAAGCATATATACCTGACTCGGCTTCCCATTCGAAGATGCAGCAGCCATTTTCTTAAGCTCTTCAAAAGCATCTTTCACCACCAGTTCTGCTTCATCTTGCTCCTCTCCTCCGTCTGTGGGTGCAGCAGGTGCCATTGCCTCTTCGGAGGCTTCCTTGGACTTCATACTAGCCAAAACACGTTTATACTCCTAGGGAACACCTTGATAAATTTCGGAATAAGATTCTCAAAATCAGAAAGCACTTCCTTGGCAAGCACACTGTTTGTGTGACGCTGATGTTGTTGAATCAACATTCTTAGCGTAATAATATCCTCCTCCTCCTCCACCTTATCCAAATCTACAAGCTCATGGTTGCACCGGGATTGGAATTTCCCATCCATATCAAGTACATAAGCAATCCCACCACTCATACCTGCAGCAAAATTTCTACCAGTATTTCCAAGCACAACAACTATACCACCAGTCATGTACTCACATCCATGATCACCAACACCTTCGACCACTGCCTTGGCCCCAGAATTGCGCACGCAAAATCTTTCTGCAGCCATACCATTGAAATACGCCTCACCACGTGTGGCACCATACAGTGCAACATTACCAATTACAATATTCTTCTTAGGGTCAAAGGTACTCCCTTCGGAGGATATACTACAATCTTGCCGCCTGACAACCCTTTACCAACATAATCATTGGCATCGCCTTCAAGTTCCAAAGTGATCCCAGGACAGAGGACGCACCAAAGCTCTGGCCTGCACTTCCAGTAAATCTGATATGAATGGTGTCAGTTGGAAGACCATCTAAGTGGTACCTTTTAGTCACCTCATGGCTAAGCATGGTTCCCACAGCTCGGTTCACATTAGAGATTGGACTTTCAATGTATACTGGGAGACCCTTTTCCAAAGCAGCATTGGACAGACCTATAAGCTTATTATCCAAGGCCATGTCCAAACCATGATCTTGTTTTTGCACACAGTATCGAGCAGCTTCTGGCCGCAGTTCAGCTGCAGGTCTAAGTAATAGAGAGAGGTCAATGTTCTCCAATTTCTCATTTTTCTTAATAACTTCTTTATCAACTTCGAGCATATCTGATCGGCCAACCATCTCGTTAACAGTCCTAAAGCCAAGCTGGGCCATAATTTCTCTCATCTCTTCAGCCACCATGAAAAAGAAGTTAATGACATGCTCAGGTTCTCCAGCAAACTTCTCTCTAAGTACTGGATCTTGAGTAGCAATGCCAACAGGACAGGTATTCTTGTGGCACTTCCGCATCATAATGCAACCAAGAGTAATGAGTGGAGCTGTACTGAAACCGAACTCTTCTGCACCAAGAAGAGTGGCTATGGCCACATCTCTTCCTGTTTTGAGTTGCCCATCAGTTTGGAGAACTGTGCGACCACGCAGGTCATTAGCAACCAAAGTCTGGTGGGTCTCAGCCAAGCCAAGTTCCCAGGGAGCCCAGCATTCTTTATGCCAGTCCACCTGGATGCCCCTGTACCTCCATCATGGCCCGAGATCAAGACATGGTCAGCATGCCCTTTAACAACTCCACTAGCAATTATGCCTACTCCTGCTTCAGATACCAACTTCACACTAATTCGAGCAGCTGGGTTGGCATTCTGCAAATTAACAAAAAGGGATTAGGAACATAGATCACCACCTAAGAGAATAAAATCCAACCAAAAGCATCCATTATAAAAGAATAGAGGCCGTAGATGAACATACCTTTAGATCATGAATTAACTGGGCAAGATCTTCAATGGAATAAATATCATGATGAGGAGGTGGGCTGATAAGTCCTACCCCAGGAGTTGAATTCCTGGTGACAGCAATGTCTCCTACAACCTTGTGGCCAGGAAGTTCGCCTCCCTCACCAGGTTTAGCTCCCTGAGGAAAACATTGTAAAGTTAAATCAGTTACATTCTAGTCCTCTGCATTCAGTGGCGGAAAAAAGAACTCCCACCCAGCACCATCTTAACTGAACAGAAATTTATATTCAAAACCATAACTCCAACAAGAATGCAAGGGCTGAGGACAATTCAAAGTTTCTAAAAGAACACAAGGAAAAGGAACAATAACTTCAAAAGTCCATTTGCAAGTTTTCGCAATTACCTGGGCCATCTTTATCTGCAATTCATCAGCTTCTGTAAGATAGTAACTGGTAACCCCAAATCTCCCACTAGCAACCTGCTTGATTGCACTCCTTTTGGGGTTCCTTGAGCCGTCAGGAAGAGGCTCCATACGTGATGGTTGCTCACCACCCTCACCTATGAAAAAATTTACAAAAATAAATAAAAAAATTTAGGAGACTTTTCTAGAAATACTGAACTACAAGAGAAAATTAAGGCCCAAGATTTTGTATAAATTGTCTCAAAATGCATGCTTCATCAACATTTTTGAACACTTGAAAACAAACTTGACAGTTTTTACCCAAAAATATGAGGTATTTTCTTAAAGAAGTTTAACAAACCTGTATTGGATTTCCCTCCAATCTTATTCATAGCAGTTGCCAATGTTGTGTGTGCCTCCAATGATATGGAACCATAACTCATGGCCCCAGTGCAAAACCGTTTAACTATCTCACTAGCAGGCTCAACTTCATCAAGGGAATCTGCACTGCTGCCTCTTTAAATTTCAGCACTCCCCGCAAATTGCAAGCCTTATTTAACTCATGAATGATCTTGGAATACTGTTTATATGCATCTACACTGTTAGTTCTGGCAGCCTCTTGAAGCTTTGCTATGGCAAGTGGATCATTCAGGTGAATTTCACCACCTTTTCTCCAATGATAATCCCCAGGATTTGGCAATGCAACAGCTTCAGCACTTCCAGGAGAGAAAACACGAGAAGGGAATGCTAACTCATGCAATTGAAGAGCATCACGTGCAAGCATCTCAAATGTTGCACCCTCAACTCGGCTTGGGGTTCCAGCAAAGCACCTTTCAATCACTTGTGAAGATAGACCCAGTGCTTCAAAAATCTGGGCACCTTTGTAAGAGGCCAAAGTAGATATACCCATCTTTGCAAGAACCTTCATCATTCCATAGTTGCTTGCTTTGAAGTACTTCTTGACTAGCTCATCCTTTGAATAGAATTCACCATCTGCTTTTGGTGGGATCTTTCCATCAACCTGCAGTCGGCAGATTGCCTCTACCGCCAAATATGGGCATATGGCATCAGCACCAAAACCAACAAGTGTGCAGAAATGATGCACTTCACGTGGCTCAGCAGATTCAACCATTAAGGCAACTCTAGTGCGCTCAAGTGTTTTAACCAGATGTTGATGGACAGCACCAACAGCCAGGAGGGAGCTCACAGCAACACGTTTCCTTGAGAAGGCTACAAGATTCAATGCCAGATACAAATAAATTAGATGGAAGTACAATGTATATTATATATTTATGCAAGTATAATATAATACCTCTATCAGACAGGACAAGAGTGGTGTAGCCAGCATTAATTGCATCATGTGCTTCTGCACATATCCTGTCCAAAGCTTCCTCCAACCCTTTCTTACCACGGTCCTTTGAGTATGTTATGTCTATCACTTTGCTCCGCCATCCCCTATAATTCATTTTTTTAATGGCTTCCATTTGTTCAATGGATAGAAGGGGACCTTTTAGTGAAAGGCGGTGGCATTGTTCCTCAGTGATTTCTGTCAGGTCACCTTCAGGACCAACCATACATTCCATGGAAGTGACTATTTTCTCAATAGGATCAATTGGTGGGTTTGTCACTTGGGCAAACATTTGCTTGAAGTACTCAAAAGTGAGCTTCTCTCTATTAGACATGACAGCTAATGGAGTATCATTTCCCATTGACCCAAGGGCTTCTGTACCATCTTTTGCCATTGGAAGTAATAACATCTCCAAGGATTCGACTGTATAGCTGCATGGGCAAAGCAGAATATAAAACACTTCCTTTGTAAATACAGTAGATGAAACATGGGTAAAGCAGAATATAAAACACTTCCTTTGCACATACAGTAGATGAAACAAAGATAATATTCATGACAGACTTCACATACCCAAAAGCTTTTAAAGGAGCCAGTAAACCATGAATCCCCAAATTTTCCATATCCACATCATCACCAGATGCCTGTAACTCATATGAAGAACAATGGTAAGAATCGCCTACAATATATTCATGAGAAGTTCACATGGACTTTATCTTAATACTTACTGGAACAATTCCAGCTATGGCTGGTGGCACTCTTTCAGATTCATGAACAGAGTCCACTATGTCTTTGAGTTCGATCTTCTGCTTCTTAAGCCACTCCCCATAGGGCCTTGACGACGAGTACTGTTCCTTCAAGCCATCATCGTTTACAACAATTTGTTTTTCAAAATCAACTAGAAGCATCATGCCAGGATTTAGTCTTCCTTTCCTACACACATCTTCAGGAGGAATGTCTACAACCCCAACTTCACTTGCCATTATAACTCGTCCACTATGGGTGACATAAAAGCGGCCTGGCCGCAGTCCATTCCTATCCAATGTTGCTCCAAGATAGTGACCATCAGTAACTGCAATAATATTAAATCAGAACCAAATCACGAAGCCATACCCAAAAGCACATGTTATAGAGGGGAAAGGTAAAAACATGCAGTCCAGGAAATCACATGATATAAGAGCAGGCCCATCCCATGGCTCCATGAGAGCTGAGAAGTATTCATAAAATGCTTTACGCTGAGGATCCATGTTCTTGTCATTTTGCCATGCTTCAGGAATCATCATCATGACAGCTTCAGGAAGACTTTTTCCAGACTGAACCAAAAATTCAAGGACACCATCAAAAGCACCTGAAGGGGGTGAGAACATGTCAGTATATATGAACTTATTCAAGCCCAAAAAAAAAAATCATATAAAATTTCACCAGAATCAGAAGAATTTGCATCCACAATGGGCAAAAGCTTCTTTAGCTCATTTTCCGATAGACCAAGCTCCTTGCACTTCAGTAGGCCCTCGCGTGCCTTCATCCTACAAAATGCAACATGTTAGCTTGTATTTTTCGCTTGAAAAGGTATCAACGACATCCTGCACAACTCTCAATGCAGTTACCCCAATTTCAAAATCAACAAATTTCCAACTTGAAGACTTGAATGGGGCACCAGAGCCATAAAAAATTTAAAAAATAAAAAATAATAATAATAACACAGCATTTGCTTTAGGATTCATCCAATTCAGCAGCATTGAAATAACACTGATCCAGTCATTTACATTTGCTGGCAACAAAGTCTTCATGCTTCTAGGTTTTAAACACAATACAACAATACTAATGCAAGACATACCAGTTAACATTGCCTCTAAGTGTGTTGATTTCTCCATTGTGGCCCAAAACGCGCATAGGTTGAGCACGATCCCAGCTTGGAAAAGTATTTGTAGAAAATCGTGAATGTATCTGCACGTCATGTGTGCCATATTATCAGTATTCGTGGTTACATTTTTATTACAGAATATCCATTGCAGTAATTCAAGTGCTTGAATGAAATTTTCTTCCAAGTACTTCAACATAAGCTAATACTTGGTAGAAATTCCGTGAATCCTATATCATTTTCACCCAAATGATTTTTCCTCCACTATGATGAAATTGTTGTTCTCCAGACCAACTAATCAACAGAAAGCATCAGCAGAAAATTCTGCAAACATGATTATCCGGGTAATGAACTTTCTTACCAACTCACCCATTGCATCCAATCTAGCATCCAAATTCAAATAGTAATCAAGGAAGCGGAAGAACTTAAGAGATCATTCAAACCTCAATGCCTCAGAAGTCATTCCCAACCTTGCATCTCTTCAGTTACTGGTGTTCCCATGCTGTTTGTTGGAGTATATAGAGTTAGTGGAGAAAGAAGATGAGTTAATGGGTAATATATTTACCAGGGCCATGTAGCTTGTAAACCTTTCATTGCCAAGGTCTGCAAAATAGTAATCCTTCAACTGAGCTGGTGTTAGCTGACCTTTGTAGACAACGGTCCTGTACAAATTGTACAACCATGTGACATAGGAAACTGATTAGATGTTGGAAGCAACAACAATTTACTTATCACAAAGATAATGTCCTCTCCTGAAACACACCTTGATGAAAGTGAGCATATATAGAAATCTGTAATGCCATCATTATGAAGATCTAATGCTGATGCAATAGCAGCAAAGGAAAGCTTCCTTAATATATACATCTGCAAGAAAGGAACCAGATATCCTTTAAGCATGACAGTATGGTATTTCAAATCTCACTCAAAATTCATCAAAGCGACCTGAAGCAAAAATTCTCAATGGTTATTTCTCCCTCAACCAATGAACTGTGCCTAAATATCAACCTGTGGTGGAGTAATTTACTTGAAAAAGTTTACTCTTAAAGAGGATTCCAGTTCAGCCATATGTTAATATGTTCCTTATTCTATCAAAAGGCCTCAAATGTTCATTAATTTTAATGTTTCATTAATTTTGATGTACACGCAACCCATGAAATGCAGAGCAGATACCTGTCTTTCCAAATCAACATTTGATCTAGTGCTTGGCGGAAGAAACACCTGTTCGATCACCGGTTCAGTCTGCAGGTCGAGTTGCCCAATCCTGTGTTATCAGTGGGCACAGAACGCCAACCAAGAACAGAGTGCCCCAGAGATTCGGCAACCTTAAAAGCACAATACATTTAGAAAGAAATGCCACTATGATATGAAAACAATATATCACAATAACTCTAATAACTAAAACACAAACAACACAAAATAGCGAAATACAATTGTTTGCCAATGTCCACTTCATCACGATAACAATTATTTGCCGAAATCAAGTAGAACTCAAAAGCCAGCATACATGAAATCAAATTTTAAACAATACAGCAACACTTTAGAATTAAACTTACCTTTTGGAATACATTTTTGCTCTGTTCCCTGCGACTGTCAGAGGTGGGCAAGAAAAACATGCCAACTGCATATTCTCCTGGAGGTGGAAGCTCGAAATCCACGACCTGCCATAAGTCAAACCCGTGACAATCGTCAACAGAGTCAAATCTCAATAAATGAAAAGTTATCCATATTATTACTACTATCTATCACCCTCATTAAAACAAGCCATCAATCAAAACCTCCACGGATGGATAAGTATTATTTCTTGTTTGTTTCCACTTAAAAGAGAATTTCTTGCGGTGACAAATTTGATTCTCAGATAAAACTGGAAGGGAAAAAAAAAAGATGTACAAAAAAATAAAAACTTCCAACAAAAGCGCCTATAAAATTACATGAAGTGTTACCGATATTAAAATTTATGAAATTCCATGGGCTAATCTAATTAACTTTCACGTCTCAAACAGACCATTCACCATAGTTATTCGATTAAGTGTGTGAAGTAATGCAATGAAATAAATAATAATAATAATAATACTGAAATAAATAATTTAAGAATAATAATAATGATGAAATTTACAACCAAAAAAAGGGCACACTTCAGCAAATAAAATGAAAAATAAATATGAAAAAAAATGAAAAAGCAAATATAGCTTAAACTTGCACTAAATCTTTTTTTTTTGGTAAAATAAATCTTGTATTAAATCTTGAAAAAGCATAAAAGGTTCCAAACGTTACCAGTAAAAAAAAAAAAAATCAAATAAAAAAAAATTATTACCAAACGAGCTAAGGAAATCACAAATTCCAAATAATAATAATAATACCTCCTTGTAAAACTGGTGAGGTAGAGCCACAAGAATACCGGCACCATCTCCAGTGTTGGCTTCACACCCGCAAGCGCCCCTGTGCGTCATCCGCACCAACATCTCCAAAGCATCCGTCACCTAACACAAAACGACAAAACAGTCATCAAAACGCAAAGCGACGTCACATTCCTTTTCCAACAAGCATAGAAAACCATGTCCGGCCAAACCGCACCCACCGTTTTGCGGTTGCTCTCGCCGGAAAGCTCCGCCACGAACCCCACACCGCATGAGTCCTTGTCCATAGCCGGATCGTAGAGCCCTAACGGCTTCTCCGGCACCGCTGACAATGCCGAGCGGACCACCACCCTCAGCTTCGGCGACCGCCCCGGGCCCTCCGACCGCCAAACGTGAAGCCGCTCCGAGCCGAGAGACCTGCAACGCAATCGCGTTCCGAAGAAGCTCTTCGCCCTCGCTGTAGCTCCCGCATTGAGCCGCGTCTTGCCGTTCCTTGACGACGGTAGAGTGCGCGCGGACCAAGCCGGAAGCGTCTGGAACGAGATTGAAGACGACATCGTTTCGACCAGATTCAACAAAAAAAATCGAAAACACCGTGTGTTCGGTTCTTATTTTGGATTTTTTGAAAAAATTTAAAAAAAATAAAAATAACGCTAGTTCTTCGGTGAAACGCGACGGATCTAGAGGTTTTTTTTCAGCGCGATTTCAATTTCGATTTCGATTTTCGATAGAGTGTAACACAAAACAAAGCACGGTGAAGAGAGATTTGCTGCTGTGTTGTGTGGTTGGCGCGAACAGAGAATGTGAAAACGGTTTCGGAGAAAACAGTGCCGCCCTAGAGCAACAGCACCTGTTTCTGTTTTGGGTTGAGATTCCTGGTTGAAGAGAGGGGAGGTGCTGAATTTAAAGAAAAAGGGGCGTGTGCTTGTGTGTGTGTGTGTGTTTTTTTTTGGTAGGTTCACCTTTTTTTGGTTGGTGTTTGTGTGCCTTTTGCTACTGCGTTTGTGGTTTTTTGCAAATGGAAATTTTAATTTATTGATAATTAAATTTTTATTGATAAAACGGAAAAAAAAGAGAGAGAAAGGGGGAAGGGGAGTGAGTAGGAGAGAAGGGTGGGGACCACGGAGTGATTGATTAATTTGCAATTAACAAAGTGGGGGTAGATGAGTTAATTACTATGACTTGGTTGAGAGACAGCTCAGGGGGTGGGCCACGTGTGAGGTGCTCTATGTGGCACGCGACAACCGCCATGTATGGGACCCACTAACATGACAATATAGAGTAACATCAGCAAAAGCATAAACATAAGCATATATCCTTTCTTTCTTTTTCTTTCCCAAGCCGCCTCGGCCCCTGTCCCCTCCCCAACCTAGGTTCGGTTCATATCAAACCGTGGGCTCATTTTATTGCTATCTCAAAAATGAAAATATTACCGCACTTACCCACATAATCCATAGTATTAATTAGTAGTATTATTATTCATAAAAAAATTATACATTTCATTTTAATGTATCGATAATATAAAAAAATTTATATTATCATTTAATTATATATAATCATATCAATAAATATAATTTATTTTCAAATGGATTACTTTAATAATTATACAAATAAAATTAGTTAATTGAATCATGATGTAAAAAAAAAATTATCAATATATTGAATTAATTTTTTTATTAAAGTGTTATTTACCAAAAGTTGTAGCTAGATCAAGATCTAGTTGTAACCAAAAAAAAAAAAAGATTTAGCATTTAATAATTCAAAAATACTAGCCAGCTCGATACAATATGGACTGACTGAGTTGGCAATTTATAATTGCTTCACAATTTTCTTTCTCTCCCTTCCATGTATTGTTATCATTTTTCTCTTCCAATACTTTTTCAACACCAGTCAGGAATTATAATATTGGGCAGCGTGTTTGGGCTACCTAGTATTACTCTTAATAATTTATGATTGAGTGTAAATTTTCTTAAATATTACTACTGAGTAATAATAGTATAGTTTTGGATTTGTAATGATTTTTATATATGTCAACATATTAATCATTTAAATCATAATTTTAAGTTAAAAAATATATAAATACTATAAAAATACTTATTAAAATCATGTTACATATATAATTTACCATAAACTCAAGTTTATATTAACATTTCTTTGCTGCTATATAGGACTGCTAAATGGTTTGAAATCTCCTGTGCGAAGCAATCGACGAAATACATGACACGCTGCCATCAAAGGAAAATTAGGGAAAAAATAGTTACCATGTGACCAATCATGGTAAGTATGAACGATATTTTAAACACCCTGATCCCTAAATTCATGTGTCGCATAAACTTTACGCCATAATAGATTGATTCAACTCGAGTCAAAATAATCAAAATTAATATACTTTGCAAAACCAAGGAGATATTTGGCAATAAAAAAACATCAAATATTCAGATACAACAAGACCATGATTTGGATAAATGTTGTTTTTAACAAACTAAGTATCTAAAAGTTTGTTTTTATCTAGACCAATTTTAAATTTTCAAACAAAATACTTATATTTTTTCTCTATCTATCATCTTATATGGCTGCTATACAGGACTATACTCATATTTTTCACTTTCTCTATCTATCATCTTATATAGCTGGTATACAAGATTGTTAAATTGTTTGAAATTTTTTTGCGAAACTATTGACAAAACACGTGGCATACTATCGACAAAGAAAAAAGAAAAAAAAATGGTTACCTCGCGATCGATCGTGGTTGGGAGGTGTAAAACAATTTTTTAATCAACTTTATTTCCAAATCCGTGTATCATATGAAGGAAATTTTTTCGATCAAAAAATCTTTTCTCATTTCTATAATGCTTAGCTAATTCATTTGGATACTTTGGCATTTGATTTTTCAAAAAAACGAAATCTTATATTCAAATTTTATAGATAAAACAATAATTTTAAATAAAATTTATGTCATAATAGATTAATTCAACTCGAGTCAAAATAATTCAAATTAATATAATTTTAAAACCAATAATATATATGGTAAAAAAAAACAGATACTTAGATACAACAAGACCAAATTTTGGATAAAATTTGTTGTTAACGAACTAAATATCTATAAGTTAGTTTTTATCTAGACCAATTTTAAATTTTCAATCAAAATACTCATATCTTTTTTCTTCTCTCTATCTTATCATCAGCCTTATCCATGACAGTTTTTATTTTTTAAGAAAGGTATAAATTTATAGAAAAGGATCATCCCGAGCCGCAATAATATAAGTTGGCACTTCCATTGGCCACACATTTGATGAATAAAATTTTGTTAAGTGTCTTATATAATCAGTAACCATATTACAACATCTAGAAACCACTTGCGCTTAAAAATTATACCCAAAGTACAAATTTTATGACCGAAGCTCCATTATATGTTACTCTTTTTTTTAAATATCTATCATTTTTTACAAAAATATACATTAAAAAAGATAAGAAATAATATTAATAATAGAATAAAATACAGTAAATCAACTAATATATCTCTATATATTAATTAATATAATATAATATTCAAAATTAATATTAGATGAAATGATTTGAAAATGTAAAATTAATTAAAAATAACATTAAAATAATAAAATTAATATTTTATTAAAATATAAAATTAATAAATATTTTAAAATATAAACTTATTTAAAAGTGGGCAGATATGTAGGGATCACATCTATGCTATTAATTATCTCAAACTCGTCAAAGTTCAAACACAGGACCTACAACCCCTTTTGTACAATAACTGATCCCAAGTTCAAATCCCTAGTCAACCTCACATCTTCTAGAACAGGGAAAAAAAAAGCTCTTATTTTAGCTTTATGAGGTTCACTTATTCGTCTTCCTTTCCGGCACATAGCGGCTACTACGTCTCCCATCTCGTTCCGGATCACAACCCATATGCTGAGCTCATCTTCATCTTTGAATTAAAGTTGCCGAACATCCTAAAAAAATATTTTTGATGTTTTTATATGTTAAAAATGTAAAGTCTCAATGCTAGCTAATATGAGGTTTTTTAAAAAAAGGAAAAATATCGATTTTAGTATCTACTTTGTGTTTTTTGAAATCTTATATTTTCATGGTTTTTAATTATCATTATTATTATTTGCATTAAAATATTTCAGTACGTTAAGAAAATAGTAAACACTTGTTGCCCTTTTTTTCCCAGAGAAAGACGAAACTTAATATTAACAATGAAAATAATGTATAACGTCAATACGATGATGATAGTACATTGACAATACGATGATAGTACATTGACAATACGATGTTGATAGTACATTGACAATACGATGATGATAGTATATTCAAACTGCTGGTAATTATTCATGAAATAATTATCGAATGGAATTCAAATCTTTGCTGGGCAGAACTTTCCCAAGACAACACTTCCAGAAATTTCATAAAATCCACCCAAGTAACTCCACCATACCTTAATCCTTGCAATACTAGCATTGAACTCGAGACATTTGCAGATTCTAAATATGATTCATTTTTTTTCCCATAAAGGAATACGATTTGTTATCCTTTTGTGGTGATTATGCGATTTGTTATCTTTTACACCGTATTTTAATATCTTAATATATAAAACATTTAGAACAAATATAACCTGGCCGATACGTATAATGCCCATATATAATCCATCATCAATAGAAATAATTAATAATAACAGATGTTCATTTCCCCCATTGATTCGTCATACAAATTTTAAGCACTCACATAATACTTAGCTCTCTCTTTTGTTTTTTTTTATGATTTCTTTGTGATTTTGAAAATTTACCTTATCCAGATATACTTGTTGTCTATAATTATTTATACTTTATCACTGATTATCCTCAATAAATCTTACCGTTTATATGATTCATTAGGAATTAATATATTTCCTTGTATCAAAATTTATCATTGCACTATTTTTCGCTTAACTACAAATTTATTTTTTTATCGGGAAAAATATTTTAAAGATAAAAAAATAAATTCCTTTTTTAATTGGTACAATTTAATTTATCTTCTAATATGTTATGGCTTAATTATCGAATTTAACTTTTTCCACCTTAGTCGAGCTACATGTAAATTGAGCCTACTATCAAAATCATACAACTTATCATTTTCTTTTTTATACAACTCAAATGAAACAGTGCAATTTGTCAATTGAAAATAAAGTATAAATTTTCATAGATAAATTTTAATATAAAACTCATGCAAAGCTCATTCATAAAAATTGACTTCATTTTCAATCCCCAACCAAACATGTCCCCTTAATTCTATCCAACATGTGACAATTTGTTGCCTATTTTAATAGTATTACAATACTCAAAACAAAATATGAATCCAAAACAAAAATTTCAAAATGGTCCTTACATCAGTGCGACAACCAAGTTGTGCAGTAGTGCAATACTACAATATCCCTAGACGTATAGATGAATGCACACATCTACAAAATTCAATTATATAGCGTTGTTTTACCGTTTTTAGCTATAGAAACATAACAAAAGTACAGATAAGGATTAATAAAAAAAAAAAGTAATTATATGGATGAGAATCCAAACAAAGTCATAATCAATATGACTCAACTAAATTGTTTGTCATATGCTTATAATTCAACTGTATTATCCAACTGGGGCGACGATAACGATTTGATGTTCAATCGTTTTTGTTCAATTTTTCTCTCTCTTTTCTTTTTCTTTTGTCTTTTCATGCACATTAGAAAATGTGCTTCATCTTATTCTTGATTTTCTTTTTCTACATGCATAGTCGTAAATCAGATAGCTACCTATTTGCATGATTGCATCTCAATATTGGTATCAATATTTTCTTTTCCTCTCTTTCAAACATGTTTATGAATATGCTAGAGATATGCTATGAACTATAAGAATTAAGAGCATACATAAATTGACAAAAAAGTCGATCAGGTTACATGGTATGTCTCCATCGAACATACCCTTAGCCAGTGAGGGAAATACTCAACCATAACTGGGAAAGAAGGAGCTAAGAGGGGTGATTATCTGATATTCTGAATTTCTGTTTCTCTGCCTTGGTCCAGAACCCACCCCCAATAGTCTTTAATTTAGAATAAGATTTTGCTAAATTTTAAAATTTATTCTTTCTCAACGCCAGCCGTATTCACATGGGTAATAGAAAAAAAGTCAATGGTTTTTCTTGATTACTGCACTCGGCATTAATTTTCGAATATATTACTTCAACTTTTCCCGTGAGGAGTGAAGACTAATCTCAAAGTGATGTAGAAAGAAATTAAGCACATGATTCCAACAAGAATTGTGAATGATACATAAACTTCAGTGTCAAATATTTAAATCAATCTGAAAGAAGGCCAGCCAGTGAAAGAAAGCCAATGCATATCACAGTCACACAGATTGAACATATCAGGGGTCCAATGACCCATTACAAAACCACCAATCAAACTGAAACTTTACCTCAATCAACCATGCCTCTTCAAGTCTTACATGTAATGGATTCACCGCGAAATGCCTACTGTAACCCCACCGGCTCCCACAATGCCGTGAAATTCTTGGCATGTAAAAAGACATTGTATCATTAATTTATTTTATGTTAATGTTGTATGCTGTTATATTTTGAAAAAAACAATCAAATAAATGCTCACTTTTTTCTAACATTTCATCATAATCATTTTAACCCCTCACTTTTAAAATAAATTAATTTGCATTTATAAAAATCAATTTAATCCCTCTTTAATCACCGTAGTTAACAAATGTCCTGTAGAATAGTTTGTCCTGAAGGAGATAGTTTGACTGAGAGGAATTAGAGCTCGATATGAAATAAAGCTCATCCTATATCCTTCTCCCATTTACCAAACTCTATTTTTCATTGTCTAAGATCTAATTCCTATTGATCAGACTCTATTTCCATTGGATTAACTCTGTCTCTTAGAGGGCTTTATCCCACCAAAATTCTCTTATGGTGATTTAAGAGATGTTAACGGGGGATTAAATTGATTTATATTTATAAATATGAGAGAATAAATTGATTCATTTTAAAAATAAAAAATTAAAATGACTCGTATATAAAATGTTAAGTCTAAAGTTGGAAGCATGGACCTGGGAAGAGGCAGACACATTAATTGAAAAAAAAGGTTGAAGCATTGTCGGCAATTGATTGTTATCATACCCGGCTACCAAGAACAAGAAAATTGGCATCGGGGACAAGTAATTTACTAATTTAGCACCTCTCACGTGTCCACCAAAACACTGCCACCAACCTTTTGTGGATTCCATTCTTTTGTTCACTCCTATGATACTGTTGTTAGTTAATTATAAACAATTCAGGAATCTCTGGATGAACTTAATCAAATAAATATGATGGTTCACCAAAAAAAAAAAATCAAATAAATATGATGATTGACATTTTGCACCTTATAATGCGGTGACACTTGTTCTTGCAAAGTGGAGTGCAATACTGTATCTGCAGCTATAATAAAAAATATATCATATATATTAAAATTAGATCATTTCTTTTTTTCTTTTTTTTAAAGGAAACTGGTGCGGGACAAAGGGCAATGATCACGAAATGCTTTATACGAAACTATCGATGACCTAGCATGATTCCCGTCAAACAAATTAGGCTTTTTCTTCTTTTTTTTTTATCTTAAATTGGCTTTTTCTTTTCCTTTGTAATTAGTAGCAGTTATATTGATTTAAACAGCATAACTGAAACCACGCCAGTACATACTAATGTATATATATATAAAAAAAAAAGACCTCTCATAGTAGATTGAAAAGGACTAATTTATATTTTAATTCACATATCAGTAATAATATTAATGCGGAAACCAAATATAAAAAGGAGTTTAATTTTTATATATTTAAATTTTTTTATACCATTATCTAATCATATATTATTGTTATATTAGTAAAAGTAATTGAATCTTATTTACTATCTAAAAAATTATATAAATAAAATCATTGTATTGAATGATAATATAAAAAATTTTACATTATAAGTATAGAAAAATTAAAATCTAAAAAGAAGTGATGACGGAAAAAAATTCAAGTAAGTATTTATTTTAATTATATTAAAAATTAAGATTTCGCACGTCTCGTGGTAGGTACCCAAGGCAGGCTGCTGATCCGAACCATAGGTTTGGTAACAGACCTCCTGTTTGCGAGGATTCCGTTATATTAGTTGGTGATGGATAATATTGGTAGTATTTTTTTTTATATAAATATAGGTAGTATTAGTAATTAGTTATTCTAAAATCTCGTAAATTCCGCCTCCATATTAGTAATTCATATGTACTCTTTATTGTTTATGGACTGTCCTCGCATTTAAGGAAATGAATGCGCAAGACCAATTCCAGACCGTGCCCTTAAAATAATTTAATGAGGACTTTAATTTCAATTGACATTGGGCTGAATAAATATTGTCACCGAAAATATAAAACTAATGCAGTCAGCACAATAATTAAGCAATAAAAAAAAACTAATCGTTTTTAGTTTCTCAAATCTCAATGCCACTAGAATCTTGAATCACGAGTTGTTCTCATAGATGCAGATATTTTATTTGTCTATTTTGTAGATATGTGGCTGTTGGTAATACTTGGATTTAATAATACACATATTAAAACCGAAAAGCAAGCATCCATCGGGGCCATTTGTTTTGTCTTTTCCTTTTGCATTGTTTGAGCACTTAACAACATCGATCCTCCCGAAGATATTTTATCATTTCAGCATAAACAACAGAAGGGTACTTTAAGAGAAAGAAATTAAAATATACACAGAACAGTTGTAGTGCAGAGCGTTTACAATGTTACACATATCACTATAAATAATTTTAAATTGAAATGTATTTCAATTTTTCTCTTTTTTATGACTTTTATATATATATATATATATATATATCGTTCAGAAGATTCTCTAAGATAACCATTATTTTAGGTTTATTATTCCAACAATATATATGATCAATATTTATATTAAATTTTGTTATTTAAAATATTTTACGTTCACAATCGCACAGACCAACAATTATAAGGAAATGGATTTAATTTCTTTAATTAAGACGAACAATGCCAATAAACTACTACAGTACTTGTTATTGTGCAGAGTTATCAATTATATAATTTTTTGTCCTCACCAAAAAAAAACTATATAATTTTATGTAAAAACAGGGAAAAAGTTGGATTCGTGCACATAATTAATTAGCTGAAAACCGACTATGTTGGGTACTATAGTTATGGAAAGATTAATGCAACTAAAATAGAAGTGAGAGAATTGAACTAACACAAAATATTTATGTGAAAATCTTCTAATGATGAGAAAATTATCGATAAGAAGAAATATTTTCACTATGTAAAAGATAAAAAAAATTACACTCTCTAGATATAAGGAGAACAATAACACTCTCCCTTATATATGAGAATACACATTTCTCTATAGAAATAGAATAATTATCAAAAATACTATACATATTTTCTCTCTATATGCTTTCTAATTTCTCCTCACCTCTATTTATAGAAGCTTTAGAGTGTGTAATCAATACACAATAATTCTTGTGATTTCAATACTCAAATGTAAAGTTATTGTACATTACTATCCAATGTACAACAACTCCAATCATTTCGGTGCTTTAATGTGAACGGTGCATTCGGTGTGACTTTCTTTTACTTTTTTTTTTGTTTTCTTTAAGCCACTAACAGATTATGCCTCTTAAAAATAGTTAATTATCACTTAAAGAAAAATGTTGTATTTGTGCACACAAATAAGATTTGTCTGCGAACCGGCTATACATGCCTTTTGAAAATAGTCAATCGTCACCTAAAGTTTGCACGGTTATCACATATTTTTTAAACGGCTCGAAGTATTGATCGCATCATAAAATCTATTTGCGTACATAAGCATATAGGAAACGAAAACTAGGGAGCAAGGCATTTCCACGTTAGTTGTTAGACGATACTGTACTGTACCAACAAATAAAAATAATGCAGAGTTTACTAGACTAACCTTTTAATTTATCTCTCAATTTCGTGTATTTGTGACATGTGTGAACATCATTGTGGCTTAGATAACCAGCATGGCCCGGTGTCCTAATTGTTTGACTTGACAGTTCCTGAATTTTTTTCTCAACTCTTGCGTTCGGAACTACAGTACATTGAGAACATACATCTTTGTCCACGATGAAGCAGATCTATCCCTGGCCCTACTATTCGTGCCACACTTGGAACCACTTTCCTTCAATTATTGGTGGTCCCATTGATTTCTTATTCATTGAAGTTAACTCTATGCATGGAAGAAGGAAAACTGAAGCCGCGCGCAGCTGGTTTTATGGTTTTGGTCAATGAAAGAAATAACATTAAAAAAATAAGGATATATATATATATATATATATATATATATATATATATATATAGTAGTGCAAAGCTAGCTAGCCCATGCTCATGTCCGTCATTCACTATATAAATTAAAATTTCCGAGTGAAATAAAAGAGTCAGACAAACATATGAGCTATCATATGCGGCCTCTCGAAGCAGTTGCATGCGTGCCTTTTTAATAATATTGTAATTAATTCGAGTTTGATAAGTGCTATGATCATGGATGACATGGAGTGACATTGAAGTAATCGACCACGTCGATGGAGGTAATTTGTCTTGGTGATAGTGATATGATCCTATTGGGGTTGCGGAATATACGATACAACGGCATTGGTTGGCAAATTCCAACTTCATGTTCCAAAAAATTACATATTTTGGTTCATCATGCTATCACGTTGCTATATACGACCTAGCTAACTATAAAGCTAACTTCTCGAATTGTATTATATTATGTTTTCTTTTTGGGAATTTGTTGATATATATGTTTTTAAGGTATTGGACCTTAATGATGAACTGTCGTGATATATGGTGGTACGCATATATAAAGTGTTCATTCGATCATACTGTTGAAAGATGTGTTGATGTGGTTTTTATTTTTAACTTTTTGATGCGCTGGGGTTTTTATTTTTACTAGCTACTGATCAGGCTCGTTCAATCCATGGACCCGTATTTCAATGCTCAAAATGATTGTCAACACTTTGGCTGTTTGATGAGTTTAGGAGCTAACTCAATGTCTGACTCGTACTCTTTCGCTGACGCCAAGAGGCACATGCAAACATTATTATTATTGATTAGAATTAGAAAATCATCACTTTACGTACATGCATTTTACACTGGTTTTTTTAAAATTTTATATATCTAGCTATGAATATAATTTTATAATTTAGTAAATGAAAAATTAATATCTTTATATAATAACTATTAATTAACTGAGGAAAATCCATTGTTTATCCTTAGTCCTGACAGAGACATCACTTGATGGGAACTTATGGTATTACTAAAGATAATGCAGCAAATTACAATAATTCTAAGATTGGCGAGGAAGTCAATAATCAGCTATCTATCTTTTGAGTTTTGCACTTACTGCAACAGGAATTCTTCAAAGATCATGATATTTCTAATTGATGTTAGATTGTTCATTACGTGACAAATTTTTTAAAACAGAAAATACCAAATTGTTTTTTAGCACGCGGACCAGAACATACATATCCCTTTTTTTTTTGGGTACGTTGATTATCCTATGTTTAAGATGATATTGAAATTAAATATTCTGTTTTCTAAAAACCAGTATTTATAGCAAATAAACCCGGAAATTAAATAGAATGATTGGGTATCAGATATATTATTAGCAAGCAAACCAAAACTAGATGATTCTACATAGATTTTTCAATATGTCAAAATTAAAGCAGACAGATTTCCTTGAAAATAATCATATTTGGCAAATTTATTCGGTTTTAAAAAAATTCTTAAAAAGTCCTAAGGATGAGTCGTTAGCACCTAACAAACATCCACAATACAAGAAATTTATATCTAAAAAACACTTAGTTTTAGGTACACGTAAAAAGTGTTACTTCTAATATAGTAAAGACTACATTTTTTAAGTTAAGACATCACTTTTTGAATAGTTACTACATCATATATGACCAATTGTTAAAGGTAATATTTTTTAATAAAAGGGTACACTTTTAAGCTAATGCATCACTTTTTATAGTGTTGCTATAATAGGTGTGGCCAATTATTTAAGGCAACACTTTTGAGTAGATAAGATAACATTTTTTAGATATCAATGACAACACATTTAAAAAAGTGTTGTCTATGTGTACCAAAAGTAACACTTTTCATATGTTACAAAAAATAAATATTGTTTTAGGCCAAATTTCTTGTGTGTGGATACTTCGAACAATATATTTTAAGCAATAATTTATTTTGCAAAGACAAAACATGGGTAAAAGCTGTTTAGATGTATGTTTTTTATTTTATATTTTTATTGATGTGTTTGAATAATTTTTTTAAATAAAAGTAAAATTACTATTGATCTTTTTTTAGAAACTAGGGTTTGATTGGTTTCAGTTTTAGGATTTTGTAAAGAAAATACTGAAAATTGAAAATAAAATAAAAATTTATAGTTTTCAGAAATTTAAGTACTTCGTTAACAAAATCTGAAAAATTAAAAATTTGAAAATAAAAACTGAAAACTAAAAAGTCAAAACAAATATGTCCTAAAATTTTCATTTTATGGAAAAAGGTCTTTTTTATAATATAAAAAATATATTTAAAAATAAATAAATTTTTTTATATTATATTTTTTATATTATATCTAAACATAAATTAACTTTTATTTTTTAAATAAATTTTAATTAAAAAGATCAATTTAAGAAATTTTTTTTAAGAAGCATATCTAAACAATGCCTAACTCCGCGCTGTGTCTCATGATTCGAAAGGAAATTTAAAAGGAAAAGAACAAAGCAACTGCCTGCTGCAGTTGTTTGCTTAGATCCCCCCCCCCCCTTTTCACTCTCTCCCCTCTCTCTCTTTCCTCTTTTTCTCTCTATTAGAAACCTAGCAGATCGTATTGTAAGAGTTGTTCCAAGCATATAGTTGGTTGATGGTCATATGTGCATGGCTCAGTTGGGACTTTGGAGCAGATGGTGAAGGTAATGGTAGGTTGTTTCTGCTTCTGTGTTTGACCAATTCACTGTCATTCAGTAGCTCAGATTTGAACTAGCAAAGAACTTTAAGCAGTTATGGCCGGTAATAGATAAATTTATTTATTTTAATAATACTAATAATGCAAAATAGAGTAAATATATAACTTCCTAACTATACAAACTTATGATATATAAAATATAGAAATTTAAAGATGCAAAAGCAATTATGAAAATCATATATATATAATCTCATTTATAAATACAAAAATAACATCAGCAGGTAAAGTTTAATGTCATACTAATAATCATGATGGGGGAACTGTTTCACCTACTTGATTGACTAATGACTACGGCTTTAACTGGTTCTATTTTTGGTTGCTTGCGGCTGTTGATTAGTCAAAACCAACTTTAATTTTATATATCATTATTTTCCGTATAAATAATTGAATATGACAGAAAAGTGCTGAAAAGATGCTATGGAGCAAGGTCTTGAATCTTATAAGCATACCTACTTTTATTTTGGCCCATAACGCTCACTCACTCTCATGTGGAAGCTTTATTGATGAATGGGCCATGGGGAAAGCGAGCACACATACAAGTTATGCAACACATGATAAGAGGTCTGAACCCGCTGTGATAGGCAGGTAGATGGTCAATCAAAGCATAATTCGTAAGATTTACAAAAATGCTAATTGGACTGACAGATAATTTAGATAATTTAAGATGGAGATATAAATCAAAATTGAACACGCACATATATATATATTTCATAAATAACTGTATAATCTTATACTTCTATGCTTAATTGATGACTAATTTTACAAGCTACTCAAATAGATTGAATTCATGAAAACATTCTGTAGTTTCAACTCAAAAAGTATGATTGACAAAATTAAACAATGTGACATGATAAATTAATTTTCATGTGATCAAGTATTACTTGTTGAAAATATTTTGTGATTAAGCCAAAGTGATAGTTGAAGGGATATTAGTCTTGCATTTAATTTAAGGAGTCAAAAAGGACTTTATATAGTTTAAAAATGATAGACAAGTGTGACTTTTCTTCTTCTGCTGCTGCTTTGGTGAATGGTGATGGTAGATGGGAGGAACCATGCCAGCAGCCACGAGGCAGTGCCCAAAAAACAACAGAAAAAGGGCCGGTGGCACACATGGTTGTTGGATAGTCCAAAAGTACCTGTCATTTTCACTCCATGTATTTTTGGATTTTTGCACGAGCCAGATCTTCATATTCTTGACCAACCAAAAGTAAAATCATGATTTAAAAAGTGAGTTACCACGACACAATCAGTAATTATTTCCAACATTAGCGAAAGCACAAAGATTAGTTCAGTCCACGTTGCTGGCAAGGAAGGAACACGTTTAATACAATAGAAGATTCGGTGAGGCAGGTTAAGCACACCTACCACCATCTTTATTATTTTTTTGCCCCCTCACACCTACCGTATTTTTTGGGCCTTTACCTACCACTTTTCCCCCAAGGCCCATTGGGCTGACATACAAGAAACCCATTGGGCTGATGTACAGAGGCCTACCAACTATTGTACTTTGGCCGAGGCCGTATCAGGCCTTCCTGAACGGTGTGTTTGGCGGTGGCGTTTATCATTTGAGAGTAGTAAATAAGCGATTCTCGTTGATTGCGAGAGAAAAAAAGCGATTGAAAGGTGGTGGTAGAGTGGTGGGGTGGAGAGTTGAGGAGAGAGATGTCGTCGACGCTGCTGGAGGTGACACGTGCAGGGCACGAGGAGGTGGAGCGGCTGGAGCGGGCGATAGTGAAGGACCTACAGAATGAGCCAGCCTCCAACAAAGAGCGTTTGTATCAGAGTCACCGCGTTCGAAACATGATCGACACCATTACCTCCACTACGCATAAGCTTGTAAATCCTCCCTAACCTAATTTTATTTTCGTGCCTTTTTTTTTTGTTTTTGGTACCTCTGATTTGATTTTATTGATTTTTCGGTATGTTATGTATTCAGATTGAGGTATATGGGGACAATGACAATGCGAGGAAGGATGAGATTGCTGCACTCGGTGGTCAAACTGCAACTGGAATCAATGTCTTCAGTGCCTTTTACGATCGTCTCAAAGAGGTGATTCGCTTTTTCATTTTTTGGTTTTGTATGTGGAAGGCTAGTTAGAGAGAGGTATAAGCTGGTTAGGGTTTTTTTTTTCAGAAAAAAAAGAAGTAACTGGATATGCTGAAGCTGATTTCTATCTGTTATATGTGTATTTTTTTTTAATTTTTTAACGAATTGGTTATATTGCGATGTGTGTGGCAGATACGAGAGTATCATAGGAAGCACCCGGTTGCGCGTGTTGTTGATGCTAATGACGATTATGAAGCACTCCTTAAAGAGGAACCTCAAATTGAGTTTAGTGGAGAGGTCAGTCTCTCTCTCTCTCGGCTAAATTACTGCAACTACCATGCTTGATTAGAGGCGAATTCAACAGCTGCTAATGTTTTGTAATCACCAATCAATGCCCTAGAGAACATGAAAAATATAGAGAATGGTGTTTGCTAATTGCTTTCAGTGAAATTTAACTTGGGCTGGCGTGTGTAGACACTGTCATACTACAAATTTGTGGCTTCTTCGTCTTTTAAGAATAGCACCAAAAGTTCCTTAGAGTTTTTTTTTAATTTACCCTCAAATTTGAGTTGCGTGATTGAGCTTCTTAATAGTTTGCTTGTGTAAGGAAAGCAAGGAAGAGGTTCTTGTTTGAGAGTTTCATTTTATGGACACGATGAGTATGCAAGATGAAATCTTACATATTCTACTGTTACCACTTACCAGAGACAATGTCACATTTCCAGTTCTGATAGTTTTATGAGTTTTAAGTTCATGCAACTTCTCTGGTTATTGATTGTGTGAAATTTTTCTTCCAGGAAGCTTTTGGTCGATACTTAGATATGCATGAATTGTACTATCAGTATATCAATTCAAAATTTGGAGAGCCAATTGAGTATTCTGCCTACCTTGATGTTTTCTCACAAACAGATAAGATCCCACGCAAAATGAAGATGACCAGGTGATTTGTATTATCTACTGAACTAATTTTTTAATCATTTGACATCTGTGTGCATCCTTGTTTTTTGTGGAATTTGCATAGGGGTCTAAGCTTTTGCCTTTCAATTTCGACAGGCAGTATAGGGAATATATGGAGAATCTTTTGGAGTACCTTTTATACTTTTTCCAGCGGACAGAACCTCTGCAAGATATTGATCGAATTTTCTCAAAGGTGATTTAAATTTATCTGGCCCCTGTTTTGAAGGTCTAGCATTTTACAGCGTAATCTTGTAAGGAGTCATCTTCTGTAATACCTGTTTAGTGTTTCAAGTCATTTCCGTTATCTGGAGTATTGTTCAGTTTCTATCGCATGGACAGCATCGTAATTGGTGTGCTTGACTTTTCTAAGGATTATCTTAACTTCATTATTTCCTTTCATTTCATTGACATGGGGACTCCTTGTGCATTATTTTCATTTTCTTTTCGTGAAGGAAGAATCTGACATAGCTGTGGCAGGTAACAACTGAGTTTGAAGAAAATTGGGCTACTGGAAAGGTACTGGGATGGGAGAATGAAAATCAGGAGAATGGACATGTACCTGCTCAGCACACTGCAATTGATCTTGATTATTACAGTACAGTTGAAGAGCTAATGGAAGTGGGTCCTGAAAGGTTAAAGGAGGTAAGATTGAGGATTGAGGACATTGTATGATCCTTCTATCTATCTTTCAATTTATCTATCGATAGTTCATAAACAGTATAGCCAGCAAATTACACAGATTCACCCATTTCCACTATAATTCAAATATCTGAACTTTGGTGTTCATGAATACAAATATTAAATATGTTTTCTTGCAAGTCATTGATTTTAAGTTAAATTTAGTGTTTTGATCACTGATCCTTTTCATGTTGTTCTTTTTCATTCCCTGCTCTTGATGTGATAGGCACTGGCTGCGTTGGGACTCAAGACTGGTGGTACTGTTCAGCAGCGTGCAGAGAGACTCTTCCTCACAAAGGTAATTTATACCTTATAGCTAGTAGAAGGATGCACTTTCAATGTAGAAGGATACACTTTCAATCATTGTTGTGTACCTGAAAAACAAAACCTTACTCATTGATTATCACAAATCTAAAATTATTTGTCCAAAATCAGGAAGATTCTTTTGTAGAAATCAAAATCATGTATCCACTGGGCTAGGCCCAAATTTATAGTTAAACTGTTAATTTAAGATCCTCCTTCTCTGCTTTCAGCTCTAAAATATATATAATTGATGTTCCTGGATGACTAGATATGTACAGATATTTAGGCATTGGCTTAATCTATAATTTTATGCTCCTGTTGGGGATCATTTTAATTAGAGTTGTTTGAGACAGAATTTTTTAACCTTATCTGTGATTGGATAGATTTTGAATACTGTGAAAGTGGAAAGTCAATAACTATCTTAAAAGTGACATGTCTGTCTGCCATACATTTTAGAACAAATTTAAATTAAGAATTTTGATTTAAAGCGGCCTTTGTTTCCTGAATTTTTGGTTAAGGTTGCTTTGGATGCTGGATAGCTTATCTCTATAATCTGACTTACTTGATCAACCTGACAAGTTTTCTTTGGTTTTGTTTAATATGCAGCACACACCTCTTGAAAAGTTGGACAGGAAGCATTTTGCTAAGGGGGTACGTAGTTTGGAAAAAAATGGGGTTGCTGCAGTTCCACAGCAAGATGAAAATTCTAAAGAGATTGCATTAATGGAGGCCAAAATGGAAAAACTCTGCGATTTGTTAGAAGAGGTTAGCACATATTGCTTGATTTCCTTTAGTTTTATTCCTTTGTTGTTGAACAGTTTTGGCATATAAAATTACTGCTTGTGTAAATGGTAACTTCTGGGTGCTTGAATAACTTTGTTGACCTTTCTGCAGACAATTGATCGAACAAAAGACAATGTTGTAAAGAAACAAGCACTGACATATGAGGAAATTGAAGCAGAACGTGAGGAGGTGAGTGGAAGAAATTTAAGGATCCTCCAAAAGTTAGGAATTCAAATTGCATTACTAGGACATTAAATTTTCAGAAGTTAAACCAGATTTTTTGTCTTGTAAAAGAATACAAATACAATAACTTGACATCTTTCTTTAGAAAACATATTTTATATTTTTGATGTTGTATGTAGTATAACACATTAAATGCACATGTCATATGGGCTATGAATAGCCGAGGTAATGGTTTCTGAGGACCAGGGGCAATGATTGGTCCTGTCCTGTCATAATCTATGTGATGTCTAGGTTCATAATGATCTCCAAAATGAAGTTGGCCTATTATAAAAATCATATTTCCACTATTTCATGTGCACAGTTGATCATGTAACTGTATGTCAAGGGGATGTTGAGCGGATCTTGAATTTGTGGCCAACATATATTAAGTTGATCAATCCTTGCTGGAAATGGGATAGTCAAAGATTCATCTGTGAAATACTAAGCTGATGCTTAAGCTTGATGAGGTTGACCAGTTTTCTATATCCATCCTGATGTTGGATGAGAGATTTATAATTTCACTTCCATGCTACCAATGAGAAACTTACATGCATTATGTAAACATGTGCCCACTACTGGCTTGAGTATAACTTCAAGTCTTTTATTTCTCCGTTTCTTAATGGACTATCCTGTTATAGATTGTATATTCCAGGCTTGTTATGAAAGGGTTAATATGTGTAGAAGAATAATCCAACAGAAATAAATGTTGGAGAGAAATATCAACTAGCTGGAGAGAGTATAACATGGTACTCGATAAAATCATCCCAATTAAAAATATGGGCTTGAGGGGATTAAATTGTATAACTGACTCTAAAGATGCATAAAACTTGGAGTCTAACAGAATGAACTAAGTAAACTAAGTAAATATGCATTGTTTCTTTTTACTTTGTCTTTTTATTGTTCTCTCCCTCTCGGACAACTAAAGACTTCTCTTTTTGGTTGTTTAAATTTTGTAGTCCATCCTATTAAGGAGAGTAAACAAAGTTTTGGGCTTTCAGCTGTCCCCCATTCACATTTTTCCTCTGTTTTCAGCCATTTACATCCATTCCTTTTCTTGTCCCAAGCATAGCACATTTTACAGTACATTTTATTTTTAATCCTTGCCAGGAAGAGACCCAAGAGGATACTGAAAGTGAAGATGAGGAGCAGCAGATATATAATCCCCTTAAATTGCCAATGGGATGGGATGGGAAGCCCATACCTTATTGGTTGTATAAGCTACACGGTCTGGGTCAGGTAATATTTGTTTGTCTTTTGATTTTGGAAACTTAGTTTCATACTTTCTGACTGGACATCTCAAGCGGTTAGCAATGTTATCTACTTTTGATAGTCATCTCAAGTAGTTAGCGGGTTAGAAAATTTCCACCTTCACTGCAGGAGAAACAAGGAAAAGGAAATGTGAAAAGCTATTAAAAGTTAATTGTTGTTATCATCTGCCTTTAGCTGTTGGTATTATCAAGTTGAATTTGACAAGTCCCTTGATCAATTCACTGTCTTGACAGGAAAGTTAGGATTTGTTGGTTTTTTTTTGGCTCACAGGATTTGATAATATAAATAATATAATATGAAATTTCAGGAATTCAAGTGCGAAATATGTGGGAACTACAGTTATTGGGGGCGTCGGGCTTTTGAAAGACATTTTAAAGAATGGCGCCATCAGCATGGGATGCGGTGCCTTGGCATACCAAATACTAAGAATTTCAATGAAATCACATCAATTGAGGTATACATTTCTTTTCATGATGCATTTCCCTTGCTGATAGTCAGCAGGTTGCATAGTATTATTGATTAATTCCATCTGCTTTGTATAATGGCGGTGTTTTTGTGCTGACACCTCCTGTTTATTTAATTTTATAGTTGATATTCGGTTCCATCAATCAATTTCTGACAAATATCTTCTCTCTTTTTTTGGCACCGTTGAAATTTATGGCATCTTACATCCTAACGTGCTGTGATGCAGGAAGCAAAGGAACTCTGGAAGAAGATACAGCAAAGACAAGGAGTGAACAAGTGGCGCCCAGATCTAGAAGAAGAGTACGAAGACAAAGAAGGCAACATCTACAATAAGAAGACATACACTGATTTACAGCGCCAGGGACTGATATGAGAGAAAGCAACTTCGAAATTGCTCTTTTCAACTGGCTCTGTGAAGCGAAAGCAAATATATTTTTGGTCAAGTTAATAGGCAAATGGTTGTATCTGAATCATACTGTGCACTACCAGGGAGAAGAATGGGGATGAACTAGGAGCCTTTTTTGGTCACTTGCGTTGCAGTTTTTCTTCAGTAGCTGTGGTTGATAGTCTTATTCTAACCAGAAGGGAGAAGGAAGAAACAAATATGTTGTTTTTGATGTTGCATGGTATCTATTATAGGATCTAACTTTCTCTAGTGAAAGTTGCTAGACAAACTCCTTTTTTTTAACCAGAAATTAGGTGCGAGAATGATTGGCATGAATCTTTAAATCAAAAAGTGGGTTTTACCGCCATCTGTCATCTGAATACCATAATTTCTGTCAAATGTGTTAGGATAAAATGTCGAAATTATAAGATGGCTGAGCGAAAGTACAAAAAGTATGGTGAAATACAAGGAGGAGGGGTTTATGGTTTATCCCACCATGTCAAAATCATTCGGGCAGAATAATATTGGGAATACAAATATTAGTGTTAGGAGAGTTTTAAGTACAAGTTGAGTAAAGGAGATGATTTGAATGAGAGGAGTGATTTATTATAAGAATGAGAGGTGTAAATAATTATCAAAGTAACTAAACACTTAAATGGTAGATTATGCCTAATAAAAAAATTGAGGCTGTCAGAATTAAATTATGCCGATCTAAATAATTATTACAATGTTGAATAACTTGTTATGAGTAGAATAATTATCGATAAAACAATTGTTCTCTCTTTGTTACTCATTTATCATCTAATAATTATCAACAAAATAAGTTCTAGTATTTTTAGAAGTAAATATTTTATCAATAATTTAATATTGAACAAATTATATTTTATTGATTAATACAAAATCACTAGTAATCATTTACATAATACATATAAAATTTTAACTAATTTTTTTTTTGCAAGAATAGAATAAGCCTGGCATTGTATTATTAATTCTATTAATTTTTTAAAAAGATTAAATGACTTATTTTTTTAATATTAAAATTGCAAAGATTTGGGTTTCTCCACTTTTGATGCATGATTTTCATTCAACCATGTGATTTCCACATAAAAAATGCTTATTCCTTGCCCTCATTCTATTTTAAAAAAATATACATTAAAAAATCAATCATGCACTTTTTATCTGCATTAACCACAAATATATTATACTATCTGAATTTTTTATTTAATATTTTATATATTTTATATTTACATATACTTAGTTATAAATAAATAACATTGTTTTGAAATTAATAAAGTTTTCATGATGTTGAATTTGTTTAATATAAACTGATAATAAAAAAAGATTATGTTCGACAAAAAAGTGCTTCCTCCCTTTTAAAATATTTGTCAACTTTTAGATAATTTCATATTTTAAAGTATATGACAATTTTATATTTCAATAAAGTATTAATTTTATTCTTCCAATACTATCCCTAATTAATTTTATATTTCAAAACATTCCATCTAATATTAGCTATGAACATTGTGATTATTAATTGAGGGATATATAAATTCATTCATTATATTTTACTCAATTATCAATATTATGTATTACCTTTTTTAATATTTGTGTTTGGTCAAAATTGACATTTTTTAAAATGGAAGGAGTATTATTATATTAGTAATTATTAAGAGAAAGCAAATATTCCTTCAGTTAATGAGATTACTATTAATGAATAAATTACACGCCGTTACTTGCACAGTGAAGACAATGAATCATTTTGTCCAAAGAAAATGAACAGCATCGCTTTCCGATCTAACTACAATAAATTCCTCTATATTAATGATTGACACATTAATTTTAATTTCTGACCCAGTAACTATAAATATCTCTATTACTAATGATCGACACCATTAATTTTATTCTTTTCAGATAAATATTTTATCAATAATTTACTATTAAATAAAGGGTTAAATGCATTTTACTTATCTATTTTTTAGACCATATATAATTTAGACCATAATTTTTTAAAATAAGTAATTCAACCTTATATGATTTGCAAACAGTACAAAAAAAGGTCCTTCTATTACCTTCCTATCTATTTTTACTGTTAAATTGTCACGTATATGTCACAGAATGTATTCTATGGACAAAAATACCCTTTCATTTAAACAAATTTTCTAACCCTAAACCATGCCCTCCCTCACCATGAGAACTCAAACTAAACCCACCTCTCTCTCTCAAATCCCTAACCCAAATCCAAGACATACCAAATGCACACCCACCCCAATCCAACTTAACGGTGCATCCACCTTCTTATGCTACCCATTTTCCCTGCGGTGCTCCTCACCATTGTGAATCTCCCTGGCAATTTTTCTGAAACGACACTACAAGGTAGCCTTCAAAGGTAGTGAGGGAGAGGACAGAGTAATTATTGGAAAAATTTAAAAGTGTTCAATTGAATTAAATGAAGTCAGAATTTGAAGGAAAATTATCTAGAATTGAATGAAAGGGGAAAAATGAAGATAATTTGATGTTGGGAATTACCGAAATGAAAGAGTGGAGGAACTTCGATGGTTAGATAGTGTGAATTGAAATGATAGTGTGATTCAAAAA
The DNA here is from genome assembly GCA_030441495.1 of Dalbergia oliveri. Taxonomy (NCBI): domain Eukaryota; kingdom Viridiplantae; phylum Streptophyta; class Magnoliopsida; order Fabales; family Fabaceae; genus Dalbergia; species Dalbergia oliveri. The sequence goes on along the minus strand of JAMLFY010000003.1, from coordinate 9,101,905 downwards.
ATAGTGTTGGATTGGGGTGGTGTTCGTGATTGATATGAAGGTAGTGTCCATCGAAGCTACCACCATCAAATTACGGGTACATCGAGACTGTCACAGCAAAGATGCCATCGACGATGGTGGCCGTTTAAGTTCCCTCGAGGTTTGCGAGAGAGAGAGAGAGGCACCTAATGCAAGAAGAGAGATTTGGAATTTTATCCACATGCCTCGACATGGAAAATATTTTAGGGATATTTTTATCCATAAAATACATCATATGACACTGTGTAAATGGATGAAAATTTAATAGAATTGCTTTTTTGCATTGTTTGAAAATCACGAGATCAAATTGCACATTTTAAAAGGTCCTGATTTCAAATGCATCTGACCTAAAATACAAAGGATAAAATATATCTAACCCTTAAATAAATTTACTTAATGTTGACAGTACGATTTTTAGCAAGATAAAAATACGTTTCCATCAATATTTTGAAGCCCATTAAATACAAGCAATTATTTGGTCAACAGAATTTATCCAAATAATTATTTAAGAAAATAGTTATATACGGGTTAGCAGAAATCAACAAATAAAAAGATGTAGTAATTATTAAGAGAAGTTATTTGTTTCTTCAATTAATACAGTTACTAATTTCCAAACCACACACTATTTCAAGGTTTAGTAGAAACGTAACAATGGAAGTTTTTATCCATCTACTAGAGTGAAGGGTTCCAACCCAGAGAGCGAAAGTTAGCATTCCCGTGCCGTGTATGTACATATTTTTTCATTGAACCTGATTTTAACTTCCCACCTAAAGAACCAAACTAACCTTAAAACAATAAAGTCATACCAAGCCAAAATAGAAACCAAAAAGTGAATTCAGGAGGCAGAGCAGGTTCGGAAAAACTGTTGTAAATGCAAAAGCATGATGAAAAACCAAAGAAATGATGAACAGTTTGGAAAAGTTTATAAAAATGCACTGAACTCGTATTAACCTTTGCATTTATGCAGGAGAGAGAGCAACTTATGAAAAATTCTTACTGCAATGGCATGCTCATGCAGAAATGCTAAACAGGAGGAATGAAATGCGACGCAACACACCATGCATGAAGGATCTTAAAAAACGGTATTCTAGGGGAACACGAATGGCATTTCCTTTTATTTCCTCGCTCAAAAATAAAAGCAACAAAAAGGGGGAGGAAATTAAAACCTGATGGATAAAAAGCAATGAAAGATATAGAAATTGTCTCAATGTGTACTTTCAGGAGAATGATGTATCCGGCTTAAAATTAGCGACTCAGACTCATTTGTACCGGGCATCAAAGCATCACAAGCTTTGGGAGACCCATCCTCAAAAATTAAGGGATTAACCCGTGTCTCATCAAAACCCATCTTTTCATCTGCACAGTTGGCAGAGCCAGCAGTTTTGGCTTCCATATTCATGTCATCACCATCTTCCTGCAAAGTGGTGGCTAGCTGAGCTTCACTTTCGGATGCGAAGGAATGATTTTCCTCTGCATCCCCTGAATGGACTTTATCAGAAGTTACTTTGTCATCTTTCTCACAGGAACCTACTACAGCTTCTTCTAGGTTCTCATGACCTGAAGATGGACTAGACACACCCATCTTCAAAGTGGGGTACAATCATTATCTTGGTCCATTTGGCTGCTAGTTTGATTGATCTCTTGCACAGGCTCCTTTGCAGGGGATAAAGTTTCCACTTCCTTTGGTTCTACTGTAGATTTTACCACATCTCTTGTTCCATCAGAAGCTGAGGCAGAAACCTGCCCATTCTCAAAACTGGGAACAGGAACTGATTCATCCACTTGCATCAGGTCGGATTCTGCAATAACATCCACCTCTGCCCCCTTAGGTAGTTTCACACACTGCTTCTTGTAAAGGTCCATTGCTTTCTGCAAATTGGAGAAAAGGTTCGCTCATCAAGACCCCAGAATTTAGTATTTATGCACTTGTATGACTTATACGTTGAGTTCAAGAGGTTAAATTTCAGGAAGACAATGCAAAATTCTATAACCAAAATTAGTCACAGGGTAAGGCTTAATAGAAGCGTGATCAGGTTGTTTAAAAGTCACCAGACTTGTAACAGATCAAGTAGGATTTACCTGAAAGATAGAATTGTCAATTACGGGAAAAGGTGAATGCCTTGATAAAGTGGCATTATATTTCTGTCGTGCTCTCGAAGCATTCTGTCAGATTACGGGATGAAAAAACTGACAGTGTCAGGGATCATTTGTTGCATTCACTAATAAAAATCAATCAATACCGTTACAATATTAAAAACTACACCAGTTCACTCAAATAGCCAACAAGAATTCACTTTTCTAGATATTAGGAAAAAAACAGAAGTTACGTTTGATCACTTTAAACATGCATTTGTTTAAACTCAGCAAAAATGCACTTTTGTATCTTCTTTTAGAACTTTCTTTCAGAAATACTCTTTCTAACTTATGGAAGAAGTACTAAAACAGCAGCTGGATTTCAGCTTTGAAAAAATAAATAATTTTCTAAATTTTTTAAGTTAAGAAAAAAAGCATTTATAAGTTCTGGAAGCATAAGAGCTACAAAGAATTTATACCTTTAAGAATAGTTCTGCACCAGCATCTGCATCAATGGATGTGCTCTTGTCAACATTCAGAGTACACATACACTGGTCAAACAACTCTGGCAGTACTAAGTCAGCAGAAATGTCAAGTTTTGAAAGGTAGAATCGGCTCAAAAGAGAATTAGTGTCACTTGGTGTTGGTGTCGAAGTATCAGGCACCTTTTCAAGTGCAGTTGTGGACAAAGAGCTCAAAGTTCCTTTTGCTGGAGAACTGAGACTGGACAATTTTGTCTCAGGAGACTTCTCATCAAATTCATCCCGGTTGGGTTCATCGTGAGACACCTGAATAGTCTGATCAGTCGGACTGTTATCAACCAAGGCAGGACCTGACTCATCTTTGCTGGCTGGGGTAGGCAACTCCTTCTTCGAATCACTATTTTGTTCTTTCCAAGCCTCTGAACCAGATTCCCATCCATGGTTATTTGTTGATGGCCTGTTCCTGTCCCAATCAGAACCACCATACATGGGAGGATCATCTCTGAAGACACCATTATTGTTATCCCATCCATGCAAATGAGCAGGCCCTGAACCATCCATCAAATTTTGCCATCCAAGTGGACGTAGGTGACCTGGAAACCTGTCAGCATCAGCAATATGGTAAGGAATGCCAGCATGGTTAACTTCCATTGTAGGCCTAACACCAAAGAGAGGTTGAGATGTAAACTGTGGCATCATTGTTTGAAAACCTCCATGTGCTGGCCCAGGCGGGAAGGGAACAAATCCATTTGGTACTGCCGAAGTCCAGTTTGGAACTCCCCTCCAGGAATTGCCACCATGTAGTCTTCCAAAACCAGGTTCACTACTTCTTCTGTATCGTGGATTGGAGTTATCTCTGACATCTTCCTCTAAAGGACCCATATAAGGTCTGTCAAGTGCAGCCCTGAAGGCAGGTGGGGGTGGAATCAATGACACATTGCTCTGACTAGTCCTACCATAAAAAGATGAATCTGCTTGAGAGGGCTCATCCAATAGTGGTTTATCTAGAGCCAACTCCCGGCCAGGCCTATCTTCAGAAGTAGAAAAATCTCTGGTGTCAACACTGTTCCTCCTTCCACCTTCTTCAATTTCATGATTACGCTTAACACCACTTTTATTCACATACCTGCGTTCAATGCTTGTTGACGACGGAGATCTTTCCATTATGCCCATGGGGGAAACCTTGGCACTAGAAGACCTTTCGGTAGACAAGTCACCTGCAGAAGATTCATCTATTTTAATGGGTTTTTCCATTAATTTGTATTTAGTGCCTCTCTCAGATATTCCAGAGAAAGCCTCTCTTGTGCCTTTAGATCTCTGTTCCATTGCTGATTCTCTATACTTTGGATCTTCAGCATTTGCATTTCTGAAAGATGGAGAAAAAGGCAACCAGTTACAATTGATCATGGTATGATTCCCATACTCACTAGCTTCCACTAAGAAAAGTAGTTGGTCCTATCTACAAAATTTAAAATGTGCAAGCAACATTTCAACTGTGATCAACAAACTTGAATTGTTTCCCCTGTTGGCAATGCAAATGATTATTTTCATCCATCTTCAAAAAATCATCACACAATTCAACAATTGTGTAAAACTAAGTTATCAACAACATTAGATGCTTTAAAAATAATCTACAAAGACAATGCCAATAATCACAGGATAAATGATTAGAACTTCCTTGGAGCATGACAACTGTTTATTAGCACTGATTATATAACACTACCTAAGAGCAGCAATGCCATACCCAAATAAGCCAAGAAAACCAAAACACATCAACTTCCACAATATGACAAGGCAAATAGAAAGGTGGGGAGGGAATTCGACCTAAAAGACAACTGTGAACTTTGAACATACAATGCTCCAACCGAACTTTCAAGAAAATTCAGATGTACCTATATTCATCTTTGCCAATATGTGTGTTAGAAGCAGGAGAGGATCTGGATCTATTGCTAGTCCCTGTTGAATCTGTATGAGCTTGTCGAGGTTGGGATCTTCCCTTGTCAACATCGGATTCAGCTTTACTGCTGCTCAAACTCCTCTTCTCAGCATCAGAATAGTGGCTCTTAACAACTCTAGATTTAGAGTCAATATAATCATCACGATCATCCGAAGTTCTTTTCTTTGTCCCACCCTCTTTGCTTCGGGCAGTTCTCTCATCCACATAGGAACCATCACGATCACGGTGACGGTCATGGTCTTTATCTCTGTCTCGGTCACCACGATCATGATCTCGATCCCAGTCCCAATCTCGATCTCTGTCATAATCACGATCTTTGTCAAGATCATAATCACGATCACGATCACTGTAGCGCTCACGATCACGAACAGATTCCAGTTCACGGTCTCGTTCTCCATCGCGATCACGATAATGATCCCTCTCACTCTCTGAAAGCTTAGTTCTCTTTTGTCGTGATTCTAAACTATTCTTTTCTTCCCTTCCATGTTTATCATCAGATCTAATGCTAGTATGATCTTTTGCAGGGCGCTCATCTCGTTGCTTGTCATGACGATGTTTGTTCTCCCTGTCCATCTCTTCCCTGTATTTGTCTCTATATTTGTCATCCTTTCGCCTATCATCTTTCTTCTTTCCATCCTTGACCATGTCATCCCTCGAGGACAAGTGTCTAGCATAACTATCTCCAACATCGTCTTGACGCTTATCACCATCACCATAATCATCCCTCTTCTTCCTCATTCGCCTCTCAAGCTGGTTATCCAGTTCAGGGCTTCGCAACTCATCAATTTTCCTTGAATCTGCAATAAGGCAAAGCCACATAGAATAAATAAATATTTAACCTATCACATAATTCACATCCAGAACCCTTGAGAAGGGAGGAAAAAAAATGTTTAGCACCATTTCAATATTGCACAGTATAACATCAATATGAAAAAGTTGAATCAGACATTAATCATAACCACAGGTTGCAGAATGTCATCAGATTCATCCCAGCATGGTATTCACTTTAGCTGGTATAAGAAAGAGAAATGTCTTGTTGAGCTTGTGAATTCTAAACAGAAAATTTATTGCTGACCACATTTTCAAATGTCATAGCCTGCAATGCAAAACAGCTTCACAAAACACTTTGTAAATCTATTAAAAGCAATGACACATTGACTTCAATAGATAACAATGACGAACCAGCTGAGCCCTACACTAAAGCCTAAGAACAGGATTCATTGTATGGTTCACGCAAAGGGCCAAAAGGAATTGAAAACATCAACAGATTTTCACAATCTAGGTATTCAAAAGAGAATCTACCAAAACCTTTATATATCTAGAATAGAAGTTGTTGCTTTGTAAACATCTTTAGAGAACTTTCTTCTTGATTAGTGACACGTACTTTCCCAAAAGAAAGAAAAAGAATTTCCAAAAATCAGCTTTACTAATTCACACCACATGGATAGAAGGTAAATATGATAAATGTAGAAGTGAGAGGACAGGATTACTCCTGAAAAAAGAAAATGACAAGAAAGAATGCAGATTGTAGAACAAGTAAAGAACCCCGTCAATGAATAAAGCTTTGCACTTTGCAGTCTCACTGCATATCTAACAGGAAGATTACCTTAAAGAAACCATGGATGAAAATCCAGATAGAAACCATTACAATCCTATAACACAACAGTTGTAAGTATAATGCAACGTTCTTAAGCAGTTCCATAGTTACAAGGTATAATAGGCATGATTCACTCTTTTAGAATTCAAACAACAAAAACAAGCATACTAGCAAAGGACATCCACAGATTCAACCATGCACATACACATACCATTATTTAAACATATCCAATCAAGAATTATTAACTATACCCAATCCAGACAACTAATTTTCTACATACAGCTAAAATAACTACACCATAATCACAAGGCTGCTAGAGATCCACTCCATCGAGAGATCTATTCAAATCCAACAAAACATGAGACACAACAAATCTGAAACAGAAATATTACTGCATATAATGCATGGATCACTCTGACAATCACTAAGTATAAAGAAAATTTGAAGATCTCACAAAAGAAGAAAACGGGCTAAACAATCATGTGTAGCATACAGCCTTGAAATTGTCCCTGTCACTATATTATTAGAAAGTGATTTCAGAATCCCAACTGCAATCGTATCAACTCAATGACCAGAATTGAGGCCCAACATGTCAACCAAACCAGTGAAATTCTGGAAGTTGGTAACAACTAGCATCCGAATTTGATCTCCAGTTATAAGGGGAAAAAATTGTACAATTACCTAATAATTAAGCCCAAAAAATCCAATGAATCTATCCCTCACTAAGGTACACCACAGTTGAAAAAGTAACATCACTATAAACTCCCCAATCACTGATTCTGAAACACTTTAATTACCAATCCACATCGGTAGAAGGTAAGGATCTCTCAACAGAAGTATTGCTTGGTAATTATAATAAACTGTGCGTTCTATAAATGTGCAAACATAGACAAAAAGGGAAAGAATGTGTATGGCATCATTGTAAGCTCTGTTGCTCTGGTCATCATCTCACAGCCCTTCACAATAGAAGAAAAAAGAATTTGGGCTCTCACTAGAAAAGGGTGGAGGAAGAAAAGGATCAATCTTTGAACAAATGTAATTATGAACCGTAAAAAATGGAAATTGGCATTTAATATTCAAAGCAAGGCTTTCATTCGCCTCTTTCCTGAACTGCTCACAAACTTTTCTCTAGGCTGAGAGAGACTACATATAGATCCAACTAATAGGTTTCAAATCTACACTTATCCAACCACCAGAAGGCGCCTAAATAATCAAAACTCACACTAAATCGGCTTTGTTCATGTTCCAAATAAACACACACATCTAAAAGCTTAGCATCACCAATTCCAAAATGAAGCTAACCCTTCTGGCAATGCAAAGCATAACACACAATCAGCACGCACAGGACAGAAAACAGTGAAAAAACACAACAAAGCCCACAAATCAATTCAGTTCCAAAGTTACCTTACCATTATTTTCAAACGCATGCTTCGGCACGCGCTGTTCCTCATCTTCAATCGAATCATCGCTCCTCCCTTCTCTGAACTTCCTCTCCTTCTCCGACCACCCTTCCCCCTGCTCTCCCTCCGCCCCGACGACGACAAATCCCTATGCTTCCCATCGCTCTTGCCGCCGCTCCTCTTCGCCTCTTCGCCCTCACCATACACACCGACACTCCCATCCCTCCTCCTGCTCTTCGATTCGCCCGACGCCGCCTTGGACTTCCTAGACCCCTCGCCGCGGTCATCGTCGCCGCCGTTCCACCGCTCTCCGCCTCCTCCGCCGTCCTTGCGCCGCTTCGACGAGGATGCATACTCCTCGGAGTAATCCCCGTTCCCGGAGGAGCCGTGAACGTCCTTCCCATCCCTCGAATCCAGCCTCCGCTTGTCGGCGGAGCTCGAATCCTTCGACGGCTTCGCTGAGGCGGCGCCGTCGTCCTTGTTCTTCCGATCCTTGAAGCCGGAATCCCGCTCGGAATCCGAGTACTCCCTGGCGTCCCTGGAGCTGTGCTTGCTCGATTTGTGCTTGGAGCTGCGCGGCATCGCGGAAACCCTAATCGCGAAAATTCGAATCGGGGGAAAAAGCATATAACCGAGCACAGAAACCCTAATTTCGGGGTGAGCGATCGAGCGGTTGACGGAACCCTAACGGCTAAAGCAGAAAAAGACGGACTCTAGAATCTTCGATAACCGGAGAGTGGATCGGAGAGGAAGGGTTGAGATATGAGAAAGAAAGAAAGAAGGGGATCGAAAATGTGAGCGAGAAATTACGGGTGGTCCTACAAGGACTTGGGGGTTGGCTTCGGGTTAAATGCGGAACAAACAACAGGTTATTGCTGAGTTGAATGAAGAGAGGGAGAACGAAAATCGAAACAAAATCAAAAGAACTCTCTCTCTCTCTCTCTCTCTCTCTCTCTGTGTATGAGTGTGTCTCTGTTTTTTGGGTATATCGGCGTTAATGAGACTCCGAGGGGACCGAATGGCCTTTGGCCTTAGGGATAATTGGAAACTTGTCGTGTTGACGGAATTGCCCTCGGATACCTCGTTTTATGGCGGTGGTGTCCCTGTGCGGCGCCGGTGTCGTGTTACATTGACCGTGCTGTTAATTAGGTCACGTTGTGCCCAATAAGGATTTGACGCGTTGTTTCGTGTTGATCTGCTGGAAACCTGTGATTTCGTCTGGTAAAATTAACGAAAAAACTGTTACCAAAAGGCAAGATGACTAGTACAGCAGAAATTAAATCTTAGCTTATCTTACTGAATATAATTATAGGACAATTATTATGTGCTTAAGTCTCTAATAAATATTCATCTATAAAATTATATTTTAGCCAAATTACACACTTTTCCCTTAAGATATCGATACTATTAATATATACTATTAATAAAGAAGATTTACTTTTATAATTAATTTTTAATATCTCCTAATTCTATTTAATTTTATAAAAAAAAGTCCATAAATTCAAATCTTGCGTACTTTTTTTTCCTTAACTACTTTACCTTAACCCATTTACAAGTAAAAAAAAATTTAGTAAAATTTAACAATTTATTATTATAAAAAAATTTAGTTTTATAAATATTTAAAAGATAAAAATATGGCTTGACCGACACTTTAGCACCAATCAAGTTGCTAGCCTATGTTATATATAAAGGGGACTCCCTTTATAATTATTTTTTTATATCTCCTAATTAGGTTGAATTATATTTTTAAGTCTATTAATATAATTTCATATGTAAAAAAAGAAAAAACTAAATTAAAACCATGCATATAACCACTATTACAAACACAATTAATCATCATTCATTCCACCATGCAAAACACTCTCACAGACTAAACCTTCATAGACTTGCAAATATTAAATAGCAATTAGTTGTTATACTATTTTTGTTTTTAAAATAATACTTACTATAATACAAAGATTCATCAAAATAAAAAATGTGTTTCCCACGTACCAATACACTAGTAATATTAATAATACACCTACATCCTGCTAGATTTCAAATTTACATATATCTCCCCTCTTTGAACATATTTTTCAAAACTACCAACTTTACTCGCCATCTTCTACCTCTATCCATATTGTTTCCAGGTATCGATTCTTTGTAAAACTTAAATCACCAATAACAGTAATAAAAATAAAAAGTTTAACAAATATAGTCTTTTCAAGTCAAAGTGAAGTGAAGTTGATTGCTTGTTTTGCACTTTTGTTTGAATCTCCCTTTTCGTGTTTGAGTTGCAGATGGGCCACCATTTGACTCTTTATCAAATGGGTTTCTTTCATGAGTAATTCTCATGGAAACATTTTCTTAAGTTTGGGGATTTATGGTTTCCGTGCATTGAAGCTAGCTGTTGGGGTTTCTTTTTCCTCCAAGATCTACTCCAATATGCCTTTTTCCAAATTTTTTTCGCTGCATTTGCCCCTGCTATGGTTTGGTATCTTTCACCGCAATATGATGGTGACTGTTTCGCGGTGGTTCGCGGGTGGCATAGGGCGGCAATAGGAACGAGGACGGCCATTTGTGTAGACAGGGAATACGAACAGAGGTGGCGATTGGAGGCCAACGATGGCCCTGGGACAAGGAGACTGCGGAGGCTATCAGTGGGATTAGAATGTGGTGGTGGGCGTGGCACCTGTTGTGGAGTGTAGTGGTTGGTGTGGGGGCAGGTGCTAGGATTCTTAAGTGGAGAGGAATGGCATATAATGAAAATATAATAAATTAGTAGGGATATAAAAGTCATTTCATGGAGTTTTTAGTTCTTAAAAATCTAAAATTTAGGATTAGGGAGGTTGCTGTTATTAAATTAAATAAATTAAGCAAGGTGGTGTTAATCTAAAATCTAAGAGGGTGCAGGTGTAATATTAACAGATTTTAAAGGAGAGTAATGTAATTTGATTTTTTATTTTTCTATTATTATCTGTCTTTTTAAGAATTTAAATAATATTAAGTATTTTTTTCCTTAATATCCTTATGAGAGATAATAGATAAGATTAAATATGAGAGAAATTTTTAGAACAAGTGATAAGGATAATATTATAAAATATACTTAAATTTACCTAACTTTAAGTTTATCTAATTATTTTCTTAATATATATGTATAAGTGAAAATAGATACTTATTAGATAATGAAGGGAGTAATAGTTTAAATTCATATTTTTTTAAAAAATAAGTCTTTAAAATAGTTATTTGTTATAAGTTAGAAACATTAGTTATACAATAATGATGCTTTCGAGATTTTAAAATAGTAAAAGCAAATCTCATTTCCCTCCAACAACTGGTGCCCAAAGATGAGCACAGGACGTTGGACACTGGATAATGTTCCCTTCCCGCTTGTAACTTCACCCGTTAGCAGATGCAGCAGGAACTTGTTTTGATAGAGTTCTGTTTTAGCTCGTTTTGGGACAGCGGTCGCATGAGATCAAAATGTGAAGTAATGATAGTTTTATATGACTTATAGTCACGTACTCTTGTATACAGATAAATGTGCGCAATAGTAACAATCAATAATATGTGAATTATGTGATTATTACGTAAGAATAATATAACTCAACCATAATTAGCAGATTTAATTTATATACATACTCAATTTATAAATAATGAAGAAAACATAAAACTATGCCATATACTTTATCATGTTCTCAAATTATATTGACGGATAGTATAGAGTCATTTTATATTAGAAAATAATTTTCAACCAACAAATATGCCAAAAAGTGGTTTCCATAAATATGTGTTAAAATATAATTGACACATTTTATACCTTGTAATCACTCCTGATTTTTATCAAACCAATCAGGAGTTGCCACATACATGCCACATGTGTCTGGCAATATTTTTCAGGCAAAAAATTTTGAGATGTATACCTTAATTATTTATATTATTGGAATATAAAAATTGATTTTTTAATATATAAATAAATAAATAATAAATATATTGTATGGTGAGATGACCTTATAAAAAACTTGAATATTGTCAACTAACTATATATTTACTCGTAAGCAAATATGACTAGATTTACTTAGATTACAACACATAAAAATTAAACTCTATGTGAAAAAAAGGATAAATTGGTTTTGAAATGAATTTATTAAGTTGCTTTAAACTAAACGTACAAATATATAAGTTTAATTTTGACATATCGTTAGTATAATTTTTTTATGTCGCTGTTCAATCACATTCTATCAATGCATACAAATGTGACTGTGAATAGGATAATTTAGTTTGATAAGAGTTTTTACACTTTCAGTGTATCCAAGTTAAATCTTAAACATATTTAATTGTAATATTTCAAATTTACTCATTTCATTTGATCAATGAAGATCTAACCGCATGTAAAAACAAAAAAAGGAGATCTGACCGCTTTTTTTTTGGAACAAAATCATATTTGAGGACATGAGTAGGGATGGAAGTAGGTCAGAGCTGGGGCCTTTGAAGTACGTTGAGACCACTATTTAATAAACAAGCTACCTAAGGCTTTTCAAAAAGTCTTTTTATTAATCAGAAGGTTTCAAGCTATAAAAATAGTTTATTGAGCTTAACAGTCTAATCTACTTATATTATTATTATTATTATCATCATCATCATTTAAATATATAATAATAATAGAAATATTTTAATCTGTTTGAAAATATATTTTTTAACTGAAGCGTGTTATTATATTTTAAAATATATTTTTTTATATATTTAGTAGTATTTTGACTTATTTAAGAATAAGTGTTTTGATTTTTTAAAAATATTTTATAATAAAATAGATCTTATAAACTTTCATTAGACCAGGCTTTTAAGAAGTTTAACTAAGATCATAAAAAAGGCTTATGTTAAGTAATAGGCCTAGGGTCAGCTTCGTTTTAGAAAAGCCTTATTTAAGTTAAAGGTAACTTACTCTACCTATTTCTACCCCTAGATATATGAGTGTTAAAATTGCTTTAATTGAAGATTATCAAGTACGGATGCGACCGTTCAAATAAAAAATTAGACCAAGGGGCATGAACAGTTAAAGATGTGTAAAAAATAGACATGTTTGTCCGAGAATTTTTCATCAATAAATTGATTATTGAAAAATCATCAAACCGATATTATTTTGGCTTTAAATGTTACAGCTTCTCCAAAAATTATTCAACAGCGTGAGGTTACTCGTACCATTTTTAGAGTTTGGACCATAAATCTCTTCTTTTTTTATTGTCTTTCTAAATTAAACATTTTTTTTTTGTTATTGTACTTAAGGATAACTTATTAATGTTAGATCATTGGAAAAAATCATACACAATTGAAATTACTGATCCAAGAGTGGTTAACTACTCATTTCTTCATTTTACAATCTTTCTTACTTTAGATAAAGTATATTCAAAAAATAAATTGATTTCAAAATTTTTTCAATCAACACTACTTCATTTCGTTAATTGATATTAACATTGAAATATTTCAAACAATGAGAGTTTGTTCGCTTTATATTTTGATAGAATTGCTTTTGAGATAATTGATGTTAAAAAAATTGATTTTGAAATAACTAATTTATCTTTCAAAAATGATGTTAAAAATTTAAATTTGAAGAAGTAAATGTGAGATATAAAAAGAAAAAATTAATACTTTTAGTATATAAATTCTTGACTTCTTCTCATATTTAAAAAGCAAACCAAACAAAAACACTTACACCCTGTTTGTTTAAGTGTTTAGAACGAGAAAACACATGTTTTGAGACACTTTTAGCCAAAGCATAAAATTTTTACTCTTAATAAAATTGCATTGGAACGTGCATTGCGTTGGGTTCAAGCTTAACCAAATAGGCTCTTATTCTCAAATCAATTATTTTCACCTCAATAAAAGAATTAGAGTAAACCAAACATGTTAGAAGTTTTCTATTATACAATTTTTTTTTAGTAGTTTTATTAATAGGAAGTATACGAGGGGATAATTTTTTTGGTCATGGGTCAATAGTTCAATTGACAAAAGATTAAAATATACTAATAGCATGTTTAGAAAATCATTTGAGGTCTAGAATTGGTTTTGGATCTCAAAATTGATTCCACTAATTTTTAGTGATGATTGGTTTTGAGAGGTAATAATTGATTATAAAAAAAGTGAAAATTTATTACTTCATATCAAAATTATTTTAAAAGTAACTATTAAACATAAATCACATTATTTTAAAATAAATTCTATAAAAATAGAATCAAACACGACATAAAAGTTAGGAACACCTTTTAAAAAGTAATAGGGTTGAATATCTGCATTTTTCATTTATTCTCCATTCCCTACTGTGTCATGTTAGAGGTTTTCTCAAAATTTCTCCTTGTGGGCCCTCCTCCACTAAGCTCACTAGATGACTTACAGACCTTAAAAAACATAACAATTTATTTTACTTTGAGCATGCCACAAATAGTACACTCCTAGATGCGACAAAAAAAGAGTAAAAACAAAAAAATAAATACAAGTTTTCTTTCATACCGCATATGACACTTCAATGCAACCACGAATAAATCTTGTACCAATGAATCTTTCAAGTACAAAATGAGAGATCTATAGTAGAAAATATGACAAATTTATATATAGGTACACTTCTAATAATTCATATTTAAGAATACTTACAATAAAAATAATAAAACTTATAAATAAGTGAGCACATTTTGAATACACCCAACAAGATCCATTTTTAGAGTGTTTTTGAATTAATAGAGGGAATGGAAGGAAAATGTTTGAGAAAGGAGCTTATCTCCTTGTTTGGAAATTTAATAATAGGCAGAAAAGAAATGAAACTCTTAAGAAATTGTTTATGATCTTCACCTTTTTAAAAAATAATTTCCTTTTCCCCTCAAAATTGGGGTAGAATGAGGGGATTAAAAAATTGTGAAGTTGATAACTATAATTGCATTGTTTCATTGTTATATTAATAGTGAATTGATAACCACTGGCATACTTATCAATCTATATTTTCTTATTTTTATAATTTATTTTAATTTTTTAAATTGTTTAATTGTTTTTGTAATTTTTCCTACATAAATGATATTTTAGAAAATAAAAAGTTTAGACACCAAAAGATAGTTAAAAGATGTTATTACCTTTATATATAGGATAGAAATAACTTTAAAATTAAACACGATTGATAAATTTTCATTACTATTCCTTCATAATTATGTAAACAAGCTAGCATTTCCAACTACTTCCTACTTATTTTTATGTGTTCCGGTAACGAAAAATCATCCAAACATAATATGATTACGAGTGTATTTAAATATGAACTATTAGAATCGTGCTAGGACAAAAATATCTCTAAATGAAAATATCCACCCGCACAAAACCAAAATGACCATTCCCCGCGGTGACCGTTGAGTAAAATTTGATGTTATTGCAGACATGGATCAAACAAGAAAAGCAGTAGAACCTAGTTAACATTCTTCTGCCTGCTCTTTTCCAGGCTAGGGTTTTTTGTCTGCTTCGGCGCTTCATTTACTAGGCATAAAAATAAGAGAAGTGTTATATATTAATTATTAACACTTAAAAAGTGCGTATCAACATGTATTTTTTTATTGTTAAATGTGATAAGTTAATGGGAAAAATGAAAATCATTGCCATATTTAATGATAATATTTAATAATAATAAAGTGAATATTAATTTTTTAGGTGTTAAAATAATTTTTTTTTCAAAATAAATAGATGCTGTCAAACGAAAAAACCAGTAATGGGAGAGAGGGACTGCCAAAGAGTGGGGACAAAGGACGGTTAGAGTTGAAATCTGCCAAGTTACTGTTTCAACAATTTTCCACCCCTCCCCATAAGTGGCAACTAACAATAACCAAAAGCAATTAAGACAACCTGTTAAAGCAAAAATTCAGCCAATTGGGTTTTGTCCACTTTGACAGACTTCAAATCAAATATGCTTCAAAGCAGTTTTTGAACAATGTTTTAGGTTGGATTCATTATCGTGCACAAAAACTGCAAAGTTCAGTAGTACTAGTACTTGATAATAACTAAACGAAACTCGGAAGAATGAATGCGATTGAAATATAAACTGAGTCAGTAATCAAAATTAATAAATGAGACATGAATAACCAAACAAGAAGAATGAATGAGATTGAATTATTATGAACCAGAATTAACCAAAATTAATAAGCACGACAAGATTGAAGTGGCTTGTATTACCCAAAAAATAAAATTGGTTCAAGTGATTTTTTCTTTTTTTTTTTTTTTTTACATTTAAGAAACTATTTGCTTTATTTCGGTTCAAATTTGATAATTAAATAAAGTTATAGTAAACACCAAATTGGTCCTTACAATTTTTTTGATGAAAAAATTAATCCTAACAATTATAAGTATTCAAATTTCTCTCACAATCGTTAAAATAAGACACTATAGATCCTTATCCTGTCAAGGCTCGTTCAAAAGCAAATGAAAAAAGAGCTTGGTTAGAAGAAGGTGAAGCGTTAAAAGGAAATATAGTTTGGTCAAAAGGAGGCAAAACCTAGGTGAGCAAGAGGAAACTTGGATGACGGGTAGTAAGTTTAGATCACATGTCTATCAGTCTTTACCATCTGTCAACCAAGCTTCGCCTAGTCCTAGGAGTTCTGCCTTAGTCTAGCTCTATTTCCTCTCAAACAAGCTTCACCTTCTCCCAGTTTTTTTTTTCTCTCCGCTGTTCGAGCATTGAAGTTGGTTAGGGTTATAATATTCTATTTTAACAATTGAGGGACCAATTAGTGTTTAATTGTTAGAGATTAATTTGTCCATTAAAGAAATTGTCAAAGATCAATTTGGGTATTTACTCATAAAATTATTGTCGAATAAAGTATTATGCAATTTGAACAAATGACGTATAAGTAAACTTTAGCTGTAAGTACAATTCTTTTTCATTCTAACCAGTAACTTCAGTTACAAGATTGAAGTGTATGGTAATACTATTAATAAATGGAAATTGTAATTTATCATCTTTATTTAGTTATATATACTTTTTGGAACCCATGTAGTGTATCTTAAATTTTGAAATTCACTTTTCATACTTTAGAACTAATCTTGAATTTATGATTTCCCATAATTTTGTGGAACCAAAGCTGAGGAGTGCAGAACATTTGCAGATAAAGGGGCTTGATTGGACTTTTAAGTTTGGCGATTCAAGGAAACCAGGTTTGCATCAGAGGGATCTTAAATAAACATTTGATGCACATAAGTTTTTTTCCCTGTTGATTGATAACTACTTAGATGAACATAAGTTAATATAAATTAAGGTCAATCTTGTCAAAGATCATTCAATTGTACTTTATACTCTAATAACTAGTATATACTTCTATAGAGGGGCTAAAATGAAAACCATGTAGAATGGTTAAAAAGAAAAAGAAAAATATCATTCATCAGCCTATAAATATATTGTCGCAGTGATTGAGAACAAAAAGATGCACGTTAATTGGAAAAAAAAACAAGAAGCATCTAGTGAAGTGCTGACCCATAACTATGCAAAAACAGAGGAAAACGAGTAGGTACTCTCCGTGTAAACATGATCAATGCTAGAAAGATAACTTGATAACTAAAACGTTTTGGGTCATAATAAGATAACACATTTTACATCAAACAATCCAATTAAGCTCATCTCTATTGGCTTTTTCATTATTATTTTAATTCAGACAAAATAATTATTATTATTTTCATTTCCATTTGTTATGTTAGGACAGTTAACAAATATGTCGCTACATGAAGGTAATGAATTTGGAACCACAAACGTGGAAGATTCATTTTCGTCATCGTCCGAAATTGAGCTGAACTAGTTGAAAATATAATTATAACAACATTTCGTGCTTTGGGACAAAACCGTCGCTTATTCTTTGTGTATTGCTTGTACATGTGGAACTGTAGGCCTGTAGCTAATGGATTGGTCTAGTGGTCGGAATTTGGGTACAAAACATGATATCCTAAGATCAATGATATAATCTAAAAAAAACATGTGAACTGTAGCTAGGTGATGGCTATTTCGCGCTATTCGATAAAAAAAAATATATATTATACACCAAACATCAATTAATATAATTAATAGAAAAAGAAGGAGAAGAAGAAGAAGGAGGAAGTAAATATAATAGAAATGGATAATGAGATATTTGGGCAGGCAGACGTTGACGTGCGATAAACTCGTGGCAAAACGTTTCGAGCATTCCGTCGCACGCAACCCCCACACGCTTCCCTTTCTATATGTATGAATCCCGTGACCACCAATTTTACTTGCAGCTTCGTGTTGTTGGGTAATCTCAATCCATTTCTCATTCTGGTAAGTAAAGTAACAACTTCCAGATTCTCTGATTCCTCGTTTTCTTTTATCCATATCCCCTATTTTATTTATTTTTTATGTATTTGTTACATGGTTGTTCCTTCTCTTATGATGATCTCCACGTAAGTAAATTGAAATTTGGAATCTTGGTCAGAGCTGCTATTAACTTTGTTGGTACCACAATTCATGACAATCACGTGCTTATTTGCTTTGTGTATGTAATATCAACCTTAAAAATGAATACTGTTCAAATGCCTAACAGTTAGATACTACTGTATTTAAATTGTGAAGTTAGTTTGTTTTGTGTCCGTTGCATTTAGTTTTGCACCATTGATGGACCCTCTGTGATGATTCACTGATAGATGCACTCATGCTTTTAATTTATTTTGTAATCAGAGGTTTAATCAATGGCTCTTCGTGGAACTGGGATTAACCCAATTCTGGAGAGTAATTCGGCTCGAAATTTGTCGACAAGACTGATTGTGCCTGTTCCGCTGCGTTTTACTGGACAATTATCTTATTTAGACAGAAGAAGGCACAGGCGAATATGTTGCTCATCATTAAGGAAAGCTGCATCTGCATCTTCTATGGAGTCACAAGAAGATTCTCCTGGTGCCTTCTCAGTTTGCTTGGAGGAGGAACTGGATCATGTTATTCGGTTCAAAATGTCAGACTTCAAGATTTTAGATCGCATTAGCATTGGCCTTGGTGGGCGGGTATGAAATCCAAAATATGTTTTTGATATGTCATAATTGGGTCCCCTTTTTCATGCTGGTTTGATTGTTTTGGGTTTTGCTGTAGGCAGATGAGGTAGTTTTTGAAGCCAAGGTGAAGGATACTGGTAGGTAAGTTAATTCTTTGTTTGGTTCACTTCAGGGCATATGATTAGTTTTGATTATATTGTCTATATCTATTCATTTCCCTTTGCAGCCCTTTGTATAACACAGGAGTTGTACTTAGACAGCTTTCTAGTGCCCAGGCTCAGCGTAGAGGGAAACGAGCAATAGAGGTATGTAGATCTTGTAATATCAATTTAATTCTTTATCTTTGTATCCCATCATATCTATAATACATGTATATATTTTGTCTTTCTCGGCATCTTGCAGGTATTAAAGAAGTTGGTTCGCCGTAAACTTTTGTATCATTCTTACTCAATGCATGTTCATGGCTACATCTCTTTGCCTGAAAGTGATGGTAATGGTTCATTCATCCTAGTCCACGGGGTAGGTCTTAATCTATGTAACATTTTTTTGTGTTTTTTTTTCTTACACTGTTGTACTCTATCTTGTTCAGAATGTTTGGTCATTTTGAGTTTTTCTGGCACTTGTAACCCAAAAATTGCAGACTGAATGTGCATTTTTATTTTATAACTTTTCCTTGTAGTATCATGGTAGTTTTTCTTTGAGACATTGGCTTCAACAATCTGATTGGCTTCCTACTTTAGAGGCTACTCTTGCACTGGATGAAGACTCTGTTAGGAAGGTAGGAGAAGACACAACCGGAGGTCCTGCTGTTTCTAGGCAGTTGCGACTTATACGAATATTAATGAGGGATCTTTTAATTGGGGTACCTTTTTCTTTTCCAATTTTCTAGAACTTGTTTTTTTAATGGAATGCATTGTATATTCTACATAGTTATTGGAGGAATGATATTCACTTCTACTGTTCATATACTTTAGGTAAATTACCTGCATAGCCATGGTCTTGCCCATACAGAGTTGAGGCTGGAAAATGTGCATATAAGCCCAGTAGACAGACATATCAAAGTAAGCATTGTCATTCTGTTATAAAATTGTAATTACATATTAGTTCAGTATTTCTTCGTTCATTTTCTGTATTTTCTGTGGATTACCTCTGCTTTAACAGAATGTCACAAAGACAATCCTAATTTTTGTTTTTGTTGATAGTCTGAAAATTATTGTAATTATACATCACAGTTAATGATCATTATCATGATAATTTTGGTTAACCACCTCTGTGCTAAAATAGAAGTAAATTGGAAATGCTATAGAATACGTTTAATCTTTCCTCTCATGCTTTGTCAACCTTTTGTGTTTGATTACCAGGTAGGTATACTGGGAAATGCTGCTGACTTTTATGAGGATGGTTCAAATAGCAGCTCTATGGACAACATGGACCGGCGGCAGATGATGATTGCATTTGACATGAGGTATGACCTGAGAAATATTCTGTGAACTAGTGAAGTATGATGTGCGGCTATATTATCTTTCTGATATCATGTAATCTGTGTTGCAAAGATGCGTGGGTTTCATAATGGCAAAAATGGTGATGCGGGAACTTATGGATCCTTTGATCTTTGCAAAGTTCAAATCTTTCCTCACAAAGGTATGAGAAGCATAATTTTTTATTTGGCTTTCACCTCCTGAGTCTTGACCTATTTAAAACCACCTCAACCTTTTCTTTTCCTTTCCCTTTTTTTTTTAAAGAAAACCTAGCTGACCTAAATGGTTTAGACTATTAAGCAAGTGCCCAAATGAATGGCTTCATGTCTCTAATATCCCTTTTGCTAACTAGGACGTCAAAATTTTTTTAAACCCTTTTCTGGAAGCTGTTCAGTTATGTATGTTCATGATAACAGGACATATACCATACCTATGAGCATTTGTAGATTGCGCAGCAATTGAAATTAGTGGTAATTGAATTGAAGACATAAATAAAATATTAATGACTTTGATCTCGGGAAACACTGTTTGTAGTACTAGTGTGTTCCTCAATTTAGCATTTTGTGATATATACCTGCTCAGACATCAAGTAACTTACTCTGAATCAATGTAAACGTATTTTACCAGGCTTTTTATTTCCTCTCTTTTTCTAAATTTTTTCGTATCTGTATATCTCGTTTCTATCACCTTGTTTCAGATAGTGTACAAAATATCAAATAACTTACAGGGAATCATCAAAACAATTTGAAACTGGGAAACAAAATTGACAAATATGTGACAGATGTGCTTCAAATGTTTCTATTCTGCCTATTCTAAGACAACTGAAACATACAAATTATTGTAAGAGTAAAATAGATGACAAAAGGTGTCATGCAATGATGTGAATTTTCTGATGATCATTCCGACTACATGCCTCTGCAGGGGTATGATCCTTCATGTTTGCGAGAGCTTATGTTGGAAATCCTTGGGAGAAGTTCCCCATATGGAAATGCTGGCTTACAAGTAATGTTATGCATTTTTAGTGAATGTGCTTTAGAGTTCTATTATTGTTTGTGTCTTTTGATGACTTCCTAATATTATTTTATTGCAGATACTTGATAGGAACTGGGGTGCTGGTTGGCACCTTTTATCTTTGTTGCTTGCAACAAAAACTTCGCAAAGGATAAGGTATGCTTTGAAGCAATATCGATCCATAATCTATTTGAAATGTGAATAATTTATTCATCAATGCTCCCACGTTGGGCCGTGATCAATTTTATCTTACATAGGTGTCGAGACTTTCAAAATGAAAAACAATAGGGCCATGGAGAATTTTTGGATATCAAAAGAGGTTAAAGATGAGACTTCTCAAGTTTCTTAGGTTTCTTTGTTGGCATGATCTTTTGGCCTCGTGTAGCTTGTTTCTCATGAAATTGTGATGACATAAATAGCATTTAAGTAGAGATAGTGGTTTGATTTGCCCAAGTTTAAAATCCTACTAATGTTGACCATATGAATCGTAAAACAGTTGTTTGGATGCTCTTAGACACCCATTCCTTTGTGGGCCAAGATGGCGAGTAGTTCCATCAATGGATATTATCAGATGGGGTCTAGGCTCTACTGCAACGCGTATCAGTGAGGAGTACATTTATCGCCAGCCTCAGGTATTCATGCAAGGATGGCCCTATATATATATATATAAGGCTATCCCTTTTTTCCCGAGTACCTTGATCCTTGTACAAGAGCTTTTATTTTGTGGGTGTCTGATGTCCTCAAGTTTTTCTTGCTAATGTTTTCATTATTGAAATGCAGAAGGTATGTATTGCTGTGTTCAACTAACTTGTGTTTCAATGTTTTTAGCGTAGTAGACTTGCACACTTCATTGACTTAATGGAGATGTTGAATCCCCATCCAAGGCCAAAGGTAATTATTAATTAGTGATTAAAAACTCATATTCTTGTTCCTACAGCATTTTTCTTTCAAATAGTGCCGTTGCTTTCATCACTAATAGTAAAATACTTAATGGCCATTGTACCCAAAAAAAAGGCTTATTGTCCTAGAGCCTGAGCCATTTTGTCTGCACTTTGACTTACCAGTTACCAACCCCCTTCACACCACGTCATAGACCTTTTCTATAACTACAATAAATAAATAATTAATGGTAGTAACTAACTCTCACCATTTGGTATTTACCAGGTCAAGTCATCTTAATTATTGGAAGGATGAAAACTTGATCATAAAACTTGTTATGATTTTTTGTAAATTGAACGAAGAAAAACACTCGCCAAAAGACAATACTAACATATGTGTCAATTCATTTGTGCAGAACTGGCTGGAGCTGCTTCTAGGCAAATGGCGTCTATTGTACTGCACTGGGAAGCATGTAGGGCTGACCCTTCGCCAGCCACCTGCCCGGGTACTCATTGGAGATGTGCATTTAACTGTGAGAAGAGAATCAGAGTTGAAGGCCAATCTTTCATTCGTCTCTGACATCGGATTCTCTGTCATGATTGGTCAAGACTGGCCCCATGACAAAATTGGTAAAAGTGGGAGATTGCGGGTGAATTCTTCATTTACACTAAGAGCTGGGAGACGGTTATATCTGAAGGAAGACAGTAGTACCACAGGAAAATTCTTTTTTGGCCCTTTCAGTAGTGAGGAGTCTTTAGCTCAAAAATTCACTGGCAAGAAATGGAGAAAAATAACCCCTTTCAAGGAGTTTCCATCAAGTCTTCCTGCAGCCAAGCTTGCATCTAGTGATATTGAAGTGACAATGAATCTTGATGATCCATTAAATAGAGACATTGATATGGCAAGAAATGTACTGCAAGAACTAAGAACACAAATCCCCCAGAAATATTTGATTTGTCAAAGATTGTGTGTGGAACTTATGTGGACTCCAGGCTGCTTGTCCTTCGTGGCGTTAATGGATCAGCACTCCTATTTACAAGGTCTTTTGTTGATAAAAATAATTCTAGTTAGTTGTTACCATAGCGATTCAATGATCATTCTGTGTATATCTTTTCTTTTTATGTTTTATAGTTTAGTCGATTGTGAATTAATGTTTCCTTTCAAACTCTCCATCCTTACAGTTGTTTTGTTTTATGATTGATAGTTAAGTTTGGATTTACAAACCCACGACAAATTCCTTTGTTGCTATGGAAATTGTGTTTAGAAATTATCTATGAAAATTTATATATTATTATTATTATAGTTTTGCTAAGGAATTGACAAAAGGACTTAAGGTAGTTAATTGTGATTTCTTTTAGCCGGATATAAATATGAATCGTTGAAGATAAGAATTCAATTATATTCAGAAAAATCAATCAGGTATAGGTAAGAACATTTTTAATTTGTCATTTTGGTAAAAGCTTGTAGATATCACTATTCTTTTTTTCAATTCCGGTTGTAGATATCATTTAATAATGATATATTTGTTTCATAAAGTAAAATAAGTGGAAATAGCTCATGGCCTTGCTATTGAGAGCATATAGATGAAACTTGTAGGCAGAGCCAAGGGGTAAAGAAACAGGCAAGGAGGTTATTTAGTTTTGTTCTTATCCACACAGCATATTTATGATTGTTTAACTATATATTTTTTATAAAAATAGTTTAGAGTTTTTCTAGTACTCTTACAAAATTTAAGAGTATCAGGACATCTTAATTTTTTGTGGTTAAAATTAGGCGTATCTTATTAATATAAGTTTTTTAAATCTATCAAATTAGAATTGTTGATTACATAAAGAGAATTAGTACTGAAATAATATATATATATATATATATATATATATATATATAGCTAACCGAATACTCTAGAAAATAAATAAGTAATAGTATCTTAATTTCTTTATTTTAATAAATGAAAAAGTGAAAAGGTGGTTTGGTAATAAAAATCTAAAATGATTGTGAAGGATTTCTGAAAAAAAAATCAAATTATAACAAAAATTTCAAATTATCATCTAATTGATATAAAAAAAAACATTGAGAAGCATACATACTCGGTATTATTAAAATCCCCATTAAAAACTTTTATTGAATTTTAATAAAATAATACCTTTTAATTTTTTATCAGATTATCCTAATTATTGAGTTTAAAATAATTGCCTTATTCATATAACTCGTATATTATTCTTACGAAGCCAAGTTGCTTATTATCACGCTGAATAAAGTAAACTAAAATGTTTTCTTTTTATGCTATTTCGTCAATAGACAAAAAAATTTTAAATCCGCGTTGGCGATGGAATCAATAGTATAAGAGAATCAAGAGAGAAAAGAATCAAAAGCACGTTTATGAGATGAGATGAATTAACACTGAAATGGTTACATAGACAAAACATGGGATGGAGAGCACACTGAAATGAAATGAAGTGTGAGGAGAGAGAGTGCCAAATGTGGTTGTGGTCTAGGCAGAGGGAGAGGTAGAGGACATTTCAAACAGATCTCGTCATCAAATTAACTTTGAACCCTTCCTCCAAATAACAACATCGTATCGTATCAGCTTCCTGTGCATGTATGTCGGAGACAGAAGGGCAGAACAAGGGAGGGTTGGTACTGAAGTGAGTGGTACCACTACTTGGTCATGCCATAGCATAGCAACATAAACAGGTAACTACTACTCTCTCTTCATGTGTTGTGCCCTCTTAGTGGTTGGTTGGTTAACCTAATTATCTGCATGTTACTCCTGTCACTTTTTTCACTTGCAATTTTATTTTTCATTCTTCTGAATTATAAATAAATAATTCCAAGCTTTACTATGTGATATGATGATTTAAAGGATTATGCGGTAAGATTGCGTCGAATTGCCCCTATGAAGTGATTCAATTAAATATTTTGTTCTATTGCAGCGGAATTGATATTTGATACTATACCGTTTTGTATTATCAGTCAAAAAAAAAAAAAAAAAGAGAGAGAACCTTGAACTGCTTTAACGCTGCAAATTGGAAGGGTTCTGCAAGGTCATTCTTTCATTGAAGTTATTTATAAAATACAGAGAATTGCTTTGCTTGGATTATACTTTTATTTCTTTATTGATTACCACTGTGTTCTCTTTTTCTTTGTTATGGCGTATCTTACTGTGAAAATGATACTGACGTTCGGATGCCTCAAACAGGGTTTACCAACACAGCAAACGACTTGACTTAATTTTTCAAAATAAATTGTAATTGTATATCGTTTATCGATTTTATTTTTATTTTTATCGATGAATAGGTTTTTTTCTATTTCTTTTTTACCATGGTACATGAATATTTTAAGTCAATAAAACCCTACTAAAATTTATAAAATCCTCTTTGCTAAAAAAAGGACCCCTTACAATGTTTATAGAGACACACATACTTTAAATTAATAAATTTCTATGAAAATTTGTAAACTCCATTTGAAATGGTTGAGTTTAATTTTAATGTACTAGTGATATAAGATTTTTTTTTAACACTCATCTAATCAAAATCTTTTGCTTACATGAGGCCATGATCTTTAAGTAGTGAGTGTGAGATTGACAATATTGACTAACAGTCAATGCATAGATTTTTTTTTAAACCAGTACATAAAAATAAACTCAATATTTATAGCTATCTCGTCCTTCACATAATCATACCATGTGGAAACACAATATGATAATCCATTGAATTTTCTACTTAGATTAGTAGAAGACCATCTAAATTGAGGGAAGAAATTGGTTAACATTAAATTTAAGAAAATAGTAATCAATATCAAGTGATAAATTTACAGAGATGCCAAGAGGCAGGAGCTGCTAAAATCTGTAGCCTTTATTAGACTTCGATGAATATCGAAAGGAAACCAAAAAAACAGAACTTCGTACGGTAAAGAGAAAAACACAAAACTACTATGCCTAGTTCCTTTTTTTTAACTCCTAAATTTTTTTTTCCCTTTGATTTGATAAAAATTA
Source organism: Dalbergia oliveri (assembly GCA_030441495.1). Taxonomy (NCBI): domain Eukaryota; kingdom Viridiplantae; phylum Streptophyta; class Magnoliopsida; order Fabales; family Fabaceae; genus Dalbergia; species Dalbergia oliveri. The sequence goes on along the minus strand of JAMLFY010000003.1, from coordinate 9,076,030 downwards.
CAGATTTTGGTGTAATTGTGAGTTCCCTGAGGAAGAGGGGATGGGGTTAGTGCTCCTTACGGAGAAGAAACAATACTTTTGTCATGTGATCTTCAATTCTTCATCTGTATTATACTCCTTCCTAATTCATGAATTTCCGACAATTTGGAGCTTTACAAAGACATGGGACTTTGAATTCATCAGGTTCATCAGGATCAAACAAGTAGTCATACCTGTACAAAACAGCCAAACATCAACTAAAAGAAAATGGGAAATACTTTTTGAACATGATCTATACATATAGTATGTGCATGTGAGTGTGGCTGAATATTCAAGTATGCACATATCGAGATTAGATTATATAATGCATATTTATAAGTTGGTTGTATTTTTTGGTGTTCTAATATGATGTCCAACTAACGGAACTCCAAGAAAATGCATGCACGTGTACATGTACCATACACATGAACAAAACATGCAGAGAGTGAATGAGATAGAGATACATACGTTAACTCATCACCAGCAGATACGTTGGTCTTAGCAATGAGTACAATCCGGCTCTTGTCATCACCCACACTCATGATCCTTGCGTAGCAATTTGGCATACACTGTATTAACACACACAAGCAAAGAACTGGTGAGATGAATTATCCGGTATTGAGAGAGAACAATGATGTACAAAGATCGATTTGAGTTAGATTGACTCACAGAATGATTAATAAGCCGCGCTATGTTCCCTTTATCAGTGGCATCTACCACCACTTCTTCACTAATCTTAAACAGCTGCAAAAATAAGAGAACAGGAGGTAAGTTTAGTGTGATAAGAAGAACATAAATAATTAAGATGACCAGAAAAATTTCATGTGCAAACATGGGGGGTTTGAGGAGGAGGAGGAGAATTCACTCACATAGCAGTCTTTCCCTTCTAATTTATAGCGTGCCTCCCTCAGGTCTGCAATGCTGCGTCTCACTTGTTCGCCACGATATTCAAGAACCTGCTTGGGATTAAATCAAGCTCATGATTATTGTCAAGATATATCAAAGGACAACGACTTTGTGCTTCTTCACATTTCAAATCATGATGGAAAAAACCACAAGAAGAGCATAACACTCATACCATTTCTCCTTCTTGAATATTTCTGCGAGCAAAGAGGCCCCATCCATGTATGCCTGATCTACCAAAGCAAACCCGTTCATTTTCTGTTTTCTGGAATCATATTAGCGTATCCCAAAAAGAGAGGTTAGAAAATTGATCACCATTGGCAATAATCCACTTAAGAAAGAGGACACTTACCTGTAAGTGATAAAGGCGTTCTCTAAAAGAAGAAAATGTCTGAGGTTCCTCTACTGCCTGTTTAAGGAAAAGAGATGAGCCAAAAAATAAAAAAGAAAGAAAAGAAGGGGGGTGGCAATATAGATTAAACCTTAAATTCAAACTAAAATAACAAATAAAAAAAATGCCATATAATTTCAAGAAGATAGAAGGTTTACTCTGTATTTATTTAAATTCTGTATTGCATCTAAAGCATGACGGCAATGTCCCCCAACTCGATGAGAAATGGCTTCCTCTGCTGCTCTTAAGAATTAGAAGAAATAAAAATAAGAAAAATGTCAACATTTTAAAGATGCAAAACAAACAAATCTTTTGGTTTTGCATGGCCAACAAGATGAACGTAGAAAAGGAAAGGAATCAAAGCAAGAAAAGCAGCGTCCATGGTATTTCATGATTACATTCCTCATACAAGTTCGCATGCATGCACGTGCCAGTGGGCACATTTGGTGAAGTAGCATTAGTTGAATAGTTGATAGTAAAATACATCATATATCTTCAGAGGGATTAAGCACTCATATGTCTTTAATGTGTAAACCCAAAAGCACTTTTACTGGAAATACAAATCGGACAATCAAGATAAGTATCAGAGCCAAGGCTATGTTGGTTAAGTATTATCTTACAAACTTTCCTTAACAGGAACAAAAATTCTTCAAGCTACCTTTTTGTTATGATTTGTCCTTTGAAAGATCCGGCACCTAGCAGCAGAGAATGGCTCATGCTCGACATTATCTACAGGAGTGTCCTCTTGCTTTATTCTGTTAGATGCAATTAACCTTGATCCAGTTTTTTTCTTACTTTGAAGAAGGCTTTTGGTTGAAATGACCCCAAGAGGGGTTTGCATAATCAAAACAGTGTCAGGATTGGGGGCCCTGCAAGAAACAATTGACATGATTAACATGAAAGGCTGAAAATAATATTCAGATTAAGATGAATTTTAGATAAACTTATTTTTACAGTTACGGAATGATTGGAAGTGTTGAGGGAAGTGGTAGAAAGGGACAAAGGAGGAAAAGTAATCTCTTTCTTTGTTGTAATTGAGGATTGTATACCTGTGGTAAGCACAATAGGAGACCATTCTTGTCGTCTGCTTACCATTTTTCTCAGAAATATGCAGCTGCATTTGAAGGGGAGATAATTCAGTAAAATATTGCCAACATTCGAGAATACAACATCAATAATGTATGATTAAAGCTAAAATCATGTTTGCTTAAAATAGGGAGACAAAATGAAAATTTCCATTAAACCTGCAGTAGAAAAAAAATCCAAATCATAAGTCAAGCAAGCCAAGTCAATCTGAGTGAAGCCTCACCTCCATCCGATAACCAGCCCTTGATGCACACATGGCATGGAAATAAGTGGAACACTTGCAACATTGTGTACATGAACCATGAATTTGCTTGCAAATAACACAAATCTGAAATTGAAGTAGGACAGACTTAAGATTACAATTGTCAGACTGAAACAAGGGACACATAAATATCATAAGATATTAAGAAATCTGGAGTTTAGAACATTTCCTGTATACTAGACTTGATGATCAGAATAATCAAATCAGTTGGATACCCTTAAGCTTTATAATGTGGTGTGAAATATTCTATAACTTGGGAGTGAACTATGCAAAGAAGGAAATAACTTCTACTATGCACTTTCATGAAGTCAAGAAACTTACCTATAAACATGGACAGATTTTTTATTCAACCCGCAATTGTTAGAAGACCAATTAATGTGTTAAAAGACCGAGAAAGTGATTGTGACATAAAATACCTTTTTCCTTTATTTTGTTTTTCCAATACAACAACAATTAAGCTTTGTTTCACTAAGTGGGATCGGCTATATGGATCAAGTAACACCACAAAGCTCTATCATATAGCCATTCAATATTTATGTTAAAACCATTGGCATTTAAATCTCTTTATTTTGTTGTTTCAATAGCCACAAAAGAATGAAAATGTAGCAGATAACTCACCTTCACAAAAGAATTTGAAGGAATACTCAGAATACCCAAAGCAGGCTCCATCTTCTCACCACTGGCAAAAGAGACTTCAGGTCGAAACCAAGCACAGGTGACATGAACCCATAATGAGTCAATATCGGTTGGCTTTAGAGCACCGCCTGGGGGTCCAAAATAAGTTAAGAGAGCAATATTATCAACATCAAATAACATTGCCAAAATAAAAACGTTTAGCAAAGCTTCATGATAATTACTTGAATATTCATGCAATAGTCAAACTCTTTTTATGATGAGGCTCCACATAATTGAATGACAAATTGATATTGTTAAAAAAAAAGTTTTTATCCTTACAATGGAAAGAGGTGAGTTTATAGCATAGCATATACCAAAACAAATAAAAATATGATGAATTTATATACCCATATGTTTCAAAATTATAGAAGACATACCTTTTACAGGACAAAGACAACACTCTCGCTTGATGTCAGGTGTCTCACAAGCCTTACAAACCCAAGACGTAAAGTCTCGAACATTTCTTGCACCATAGCATTCTTGATGAACAGCTATTTGACATCTACAAAATATATAATGCATTTGTATATTATTTGCAATGGAATTCATCATATATAGAGGTAATACAGCAACCACAAAAGTTTTTCTGTTTCAATAGTTCAAGCAATAAGAAGAAAAAGGTGTCTGGTTTTGTTAGCAAATGGTTTCATCAGCAAAGGTCTGACTATTAAGTGTGAAGAAGGACAAGGCTGCAATGTACATGCCATTGAAAACATAAGGTGAGGTGCATAATTCTGAAATGCCAAAAAGCAAAGCATTGGAGGTCCTTTTGCTGTGTGACATTTCAAAATACAGACAAGAGTTCAAAACTTAAATCCATGTACTGGCTACAAAATCTTTAGATACATGCAGCAACATCTTCCAACCCTTGTCTTGATAGGCTGAATATTGATAATAAATGAACAACTAATAAAGTGAGAATGCTTTGTACTTCTATTACCTGTTGCAAATGATAATTTTGTTGTAGTCCCAGTCTTCAACCCATCTACATACAGCACAACGTTCTGTTGTCCACTTAGCGTAAACAGGTTCATACTTTTCTGTCAGAGAAAATAGTTTGTAGTACCATTTTCACTCTTGGAACTAACTCATCATATCATAAAGTTGTACAGAAAAAGGAAGGAGTAAAACGGTACCTTGCAAGAAGGCAAGCAACTTCTGCTTCCTTTCTCTTAGAGAAGGTTTTTTAGGTTTGACAGAAACTACAGCATTAGCATGGAATTCTGCCAACTGCAGCATCTGAGAAGCGAAATAGTAGTATATTTTCAATACAAAGAGATGGGCAATAAAATGCATCATAAATAAATAACAGTAATACACACATACCCATTGTTCCAGCGGTAGCATGGAGTCTTTGACCCTAATACTTGTTTTCCAATTTCTTAGTTTGGAACCCGTGTGTCGTTCCCATTCACTAAGTGCTTGCTTTTCAGTCCCACAAAAACCACACTTGCATACAACTCTAAAGGAGAAGAACATGTATCATAAGCCCCCAAAAAAAAGAAAAAGAATCATCTTCCATATAAAAGTAATAACAGCACATTCAAAATTGGCATCAATTTTGAAACATGGTAATGTGAAGTTGACACATTAATGAAGTTTGAACAATAAGCTGCATTAGTTATTAGAAAAGCTGAGCAGGCACCGTGAGTGAGCCTGAAACAAAAGTTTATCAAATATTGTCTGACACGAATTTTGGTGATCGACATACAAATTGATGAAAATCAGAAATCTTTCCAGGGGCCATAAGAGCAAGAGAGAATACTTTCATAATTACTTATGGGGCTACTGATTCTTGAAGAACTACAATAAAAGAACTTCAGCAAGAATGCTCCTAAAGTTCCAACCAAGGTTTTTCTTATTTAGGAAAAAAAGAAACCCATCAGCAAACTAATGCTACCTTCTCTCTCTTTAAGAGCAAAACACAAAATCAGACTATATCAGACAGATATTAATTGCAAATCAAGAATAAGGCATTAATATATTACTACAACAGAGGACAGAGAAAAATATATGTCAAAGCATTTTGAAGGAATTTGTGCTTACGAGTGAAGGCTTGGAAAATATGTGCCTTCCACACCATTGCAGAGAACAGTGACTTTATTTGGAAGCACTAGCTGTCCTCTGTTTTTATTTGACCTGAACCAAAAAACCTCCACTATGGTTAGGAAAAAAATACAAATTACAAAGTAAAAAATGACATTTATTCATAGCAATGGGATAAAGTTCACGAGAATTTTACATGAAATCATTAGGTTAAGCCACAAAAACAGGGCTGGAGGAGATTATAATAAAAAAAAACGTAGTAGACTCACTTGAGTTTTGGCTGTGATTTTTCTGCATCAGATAACTCAAAATCAAACTTGGCTTTGCAAGTAGGGCAGTAATAATCAGTGCCTTCAAGATTCTTTGGATAAAAAAATATACCAATCAGCAAAAATCCAATATGTCTCTTTATGAGCTTTGAATGCTGAGAAAAGACAACATTAAGATATCGACTAACGGACAAACCTTTAAAAGGTTTCAGAAATTTTGTCACATTCTGCATGCACCCACACTTTACATCCATCACAGCGTACCTAATTCAGAGGGGACAACCACAAATGGAAACACAAATATTAATACTACAAACCAGCAGTCTTTGAGTTGAAAAAGATAACCTTGAGTAGATAACAGGACCAACTAACTTACCCAACTTCCACTGTCCGAATGATTCCAAACTTTCTTGCATATGCCACAATAATGATTTGATTTTGTTAACTGCCAAAAAAATTACTTCAAAGATCAAATCATACACAAATTTTTAAACAAATACTGAACTTCAATTTTAACATTTTCATTGCAGACTTAAATATAAATTGTTAGATGAAAAGGGCAAGATATACAAACCCTAGCACATGTTTTACACAAGAATTTGCCACCAGGAGCCAAACGCTTTGTTTTCTTTGGCAATTTGAAAGGAATGCACAATCCACAGGCTTCACAAGGTCTTGTGTCTTTCTTGTCAAATAAATCCTACATTGGGAATTCAGAAACTGTTAAATTTGACCAAACTTCAGCAGCATTCCTCACCCCTACACTTCTGTGTTATATGCAGAAAGCAAAAATGACATAATCAAAGCAAAACAAATCATTATTTCAAAACTACAAATCAGTCATGGGTCTACAAGTCAGAAAGGGACCAAGGAGTGCCACAGTCAATTTGCAATTTAACTAACTTTACATTATTAGCTTTCCTTAAGTGTCCCCTACTATGATGCACAAGTACTTTAACAGCCACTCAACAGCCATGCAGGTTCCCAAATAGAGGAAAACAAATGGCCCTATAGCTGGCTTACGTGATTCAGAAAGTGATATCCTGCATACTGGTTTGAACCAGTGAGGGCTTTTAGAATGGTATCATCAAAACTAGTGTTACCGGCTGCTGCATTTATATCTGCTATCAACTTCTCCGTGTAGCCCTGGTCTGCCAAAAATGCCTCCTCTATGGCCATTTCGAATTCAGAGGGATTATAGGAACTCAATTCAGACTGCCCCTGAAACCTAAAACCAAGGAACATCATGCCTAGTAAGCAAATAGTAAATACCCTTCCACAAACAATTGTAGACAAATTCAACAACATAAACAATTATAGACAACAACCAACAACTCCGTACCTGTCCACATAATCCACAAAAGGAAAAATCATGCCATGCTTAACCCATGCATAATCCTGCGAAAAATCATGAAACACACACTAAATAGTCAACAATTTCCAAAACAACCAAGAGAAGACTCTACATATATATAGGAAGTACTTCATTCATTCATAGGCTAGTTCATACACACACCCTTTGATTCTCATTCCCCGCGTACCCAAGAAACATGACACAAGCTGCATCAGCAATGCAAGACCTGAGGACCAGCTCAGGTGCCTGATTCATTGGATCAAGAACAATGGCTGGCCAAAAAGGTTCCTTCTTCCCTGCTTTGGCCCACACTATATCACCAGCATAAAAATCTTCTGGTCCATACAGCCCCTCCCTCCTCTCACTCCCCATTAACTCAACACCTTCCACCTCCACAAACCTTCCCTTCTCATCCTCAACCAAAACCTCACGCCTTGAATGCTTCTTCACATCAAAACCCTCACCACACAATGACGAATACTTGCGACCCCTGTAACCTTTCTTCCCATTCTGATTGCAATTCTTGGGTGCCTTGAAACTGAACCTCTCCTTCTTGCACTCAAATTCATCGTCAAAGTCACAATCACGCAAATCATTCTTACTCTCTTTCCTCCAATTATCAATAACAGAGTCGTTGAACCGAGAAGGAAGCACCTGAACCCGACCCCTCGAGGTACGAACCAGAGGCGGCCGCTGAACCTCGCCGGAACGGTTTTTTCTCGCCGGAACAACGCCGTTTGCGGCAGCGCCGCCTTCTTTATGGGATTCCACTTCCCCAGGGGAGCAGGGGAGTTCGGTGCACCAGGAAGCAGAGAATCCCTTCTCCGAGGCGTCGGCGGCGCTTAGCAGGCCGTGGAGGCTCACCGGAATCACGCCGGCGGCAACGTCGCCGAGGAGGTTGAGAGGGTAGTAACCGTTGTTGGTGGTCTTCCTCTTCTTCCGAGTCGTGGAGCACTCGTCGTTTTTACCAACCGGGTCGCTGAGTCTGCACCGTTTCAGACTCGGCATTTGGGATTTCAGGTTCCGCTTGATGATCATTTTTTCTCTCTCTCGCGCTATGGGAACGATCCCCGCATTCAATTGGAGTCTCGGGTCGGGTCAAAATCCGAACTTCAAGAACCCCAGGAAGTGAATTTTCGGTCACGAGGCTCGGAGCCGAAGACAGCGCATAAACCCTAATTCCGACTTGGAATTTCAAGAAAAACAGAGCAACCGCGAAACACAACGAAGCGAGAGACAAGACGAGATTTTGAGCGGAGCAACGGAGAGAGGCGGCAAAGGGGTGTTAGAAAGAGTGGGAATTGAGTTGAGGAATGTTGGAAATTTTGATCGAGCAAGATCGAATGAGCAGAGACAGAGACAAAAAGGGATCTGTTTTTTTTTTCCCCTTGGGGTGAGCGAGCTCTCTTACCAACTGCTGCCAAAGAAGACAGAGAGAGAGACGCATACGTTTATTTTTGTGAAAGAATCCTCGGACAGATTGCAATGTAATTTGTAATTTTATGGGACGCAACGAAAAAGATAGTAACATAGGATAGGATGGGATGGGGTTGTAATTAAGGAAGCTTTTTTTAGAGAGAGAAAGGAAGAAGGAGGAACAAGGAAACGGGTGTGACAGAGTAAGACTAGAGAGAGAAGACTCGGCGTTATCTTGAATGTGTTTATATGTTGTTGTTATATGTTGGGGGCATGGGGCCAGAGGGCTCACTTGCACTTTGCGTGTTGGTAGCACAAATCCTTCCTTCCGAGTGTTGTTGAGCTTGCTTGGTGTGGTGGTGGCATTCTGGTTCGGCAGCATCATGGGGCGGGTGTCATGTGCTACCATTATACTACGTTCTAAGTTCTAAACTTTTTAATGCAATGGCTATGGTTTGTGAATAGAATACGCCGTGCCTCTGCGTCAAACTTGCAAGCAGATATGTACTGGGTATGTGTTTGTGGGTGCATGAGTGAATGTATAATGACTGCGCTACAATTTGTTCCAACAAATTTGGAGCTATAATATGTGCCAATTATGCGTGTCAATTTATAGGAAACATGTTTCTCTTTTGTTTACGTTGTTGTCTTTCGTTTTCTCCTATAATTTGCCATGGTTTTGTGGTTAGGACTTGGGAGAATTGAGAATTTCAATCTACTTTTTATTTTTTATTTTTATTTTTTGCAAATTTGATTTTTGTGGCAAGTTTTGCATTTTCCGGCGGGGGAGGTTGCAAGATTTTTGGGATGGGGATGTGAATTGCATTTCTGAAATTAATTCTCCTTGTGCTTACAGGTGTTGTGGTTGGACTAGGAGCAGACAATTTCTACATCTGAAAATTGCTCCTAGGATTGGTTCCAAAGATCTGGTGGACTAGCCGCTCAATATATATATATTTTTTTAACGGAGTGTTTGTTTGCTGTTGCAAGAGGACGACGTGCAACAGTGTTCATAGGCTGCGGGTGACCAGTCCCAAAAAAAGTTTGCAACTTTAATATTTGATTTTTAAGTATTGAAATTTTTTTTTTATTTCAAATTTTAAATTTTATTCATGTCGTAATATAATTTGATTTGATTCGATGCATGTGTTGGGGAATTAAACGATGACGTTTAGATGAGGTTGGCTTCCTCATCCCCACCATTATGTTGGGTGCCTTTTAGTAGTTGGTGGGTGGGGGTGGTGAAGTGAATCAGTAAACGGAGTTCTGTTCTGGTGATTGGGGCTGCACACTCGCTCCACTTTCCCAATTCAATCCTGTGGGTTCCTTTTTTTTATTTATTATTTTGCAAAATTTATAATATCTTTTTTTATTATTATTTGAAGATGAAATTAACCTTCTGGTCGTTTCGGGTCATAAGCCATGGATCATCGGCTATCGATCATGGACGCTAAAGTAAGAAAAATTGCTATAGAAACTTGAGAGAGATAAATTGTTTTCTACTATACAAAATTTCGTTGGTTGTCTTTAATTGTTTTTTTTTTTTGGGTGGCCTTTTCGTTTGAGAACGAAACCTTCCGTCTTTGCAGGACTCGTGAAGAAGCCATGGAAGTTTTTCCACCGTTCGTTATAATTATTTGTTTGTGTTATGTTAACCCATCTCTAGCCATAGAAAAAGTAAGCACGTGCGATCTAATTTCTTGTTAATTGATGACATTACTTACTAATTATTTATCCCAAAAGACTTTAAAACGAAGAAGGTTCCTAAACGGGATTACAAAGTCTGAACAACTAGTAAAGAAGGAAAAATTTTCTTTCCAGATGATTTATATAAAGTGAATAGGGTAAAAGAGAGATATAATAGGGTTAATTCATCAGGAGGTGCCGGGAGGAACAGAAGGATTTGTAGAGTACAGGCCACAGGGAATTGAAGACGATGATGTGTGTATATATATAGTGGTTTAGTTTGATTTCATGGTCCGCACTCTGAACCAACAACTTGGATTACTTAAAACCCAACAATTGATGGCAGCTATACATGTGCATAATAATAAATATCATAATATGATGATTTTGAAGCCAAACTAGCATATTCCCGTCTTGACCAGGAGCCTTGAGTACCAAAGAGGAAATGATATAGCCATAACCCTTTTCTTCCTTACATAGGATAGGAATGTCAAAGGTCAAACAGGTTAGGTAATTATTATTATTTGTTGTCTAAGGGGATTGTTATGTTCAAATGATCACGCAACTCGTCAACCCGGTAGCTAGAAAGGTTTCATGTTGAATTTATTAGTAGTATTTTCTTGTCTTTTTGAGTTTATGAATGTCCTTAGCGTTCTAGCTAGATCCATATTGTACTTGCATATGAATATGATATGGTATGCTAGTGCTACAGAGCAAGCCCTGTTCTCCCATTCCATTGGAGGAGAGAGGGGTGGCTCACGTGAACAAGAGATGGCTGCCTATCAGCTTTGCTTTCTCACATCTTTGGACCACCTTTGAAAAACCAAAACAGAAAAATGGACCATATTTGTTCATCATTGAAAATCTAATTCCTTTTTGTCTTTTACACAATCAGATGTAACTAAGATTTTCAACATTTACAGAAATAAATGAATGATTTTTTGAAAAAAAAAAAAAAAACTCTAAGTCTCAAGGCTCAGCCTGCGTGTTATCTTATGCGTTCAGATGAGATGAGTCATGGCCGGCGACGGAAGCCAAGTTGCCATCGTCCAAGCATTATTGATAACAATTAACAATAATATTATATACTTTTATTATTATTATTATTATTGGCACTTTGACAGGGGCATTTTAGTATTCTTGATATTGATCGTGACAAAATTTACAGTACACTGATAAGCTGGTTATCACATTAGAACTTTCTGGTTGCAAACTTCTTTCTGGAAAAAAGGGAATTTAGTATTTATCAAAGCTGAAAAAAAGAAAGAAAGAACAAAGACCCTTGATATGGGCTCAATCAATGGGCTATACACTGAGCCATTCGAGTTTTATGAGGATAAACTTTATTATATCAAATTTATCTTAGAATAATGCTTGTTTTAAATTAACATTAAGCACATGATTAATCTCAGATTTGTACGAGATAATGCAGGTAAAACTATGTGGGACAACATTATTCTATATATATCCGTCTTATCGTTTCATTCAAGTCGAATTATTTTAGCATAGGGTGTAGCATGTCTTAACGGCAATTTTCCGCCCTGAAAACTTTTAAATGGAAATCATACTTTTATGAATCCAATGCATGAAAAACATAGGGTGTAGCATGTCAAGGTTTGGTGATAGACTGATAATGATAGAGACAAGGCGTGAACATGTAAAGGTGATGATCCACCTGTCTACATCACAGGACTTCTTACCTTAAGCCCACAATTTTCAAGAGCTAATGTACTCGACACGTGAGGTGATATATATAAATTTCAATTCAATTTTTATTTTTATTTTTAATATTTTTTTATAAAATATTAAAAAATTAAAATTAAAAGTTAAAAATTTAAACCAAACAAAATTTTTATTTTTAATTTTTAAATTTTATAAAAAAAAATTAAAAATTCTTAAAATTATGGTCTATTTAGTTTGAAGTTTTAATTTTCAATTTTTCAGATTTCATGAAAAAAATATTAAAATTCTGAAAATTAAAAATTTTAGTTTTTAATTTTAATTTTTAATATTTTCTTCATAAAATATTAAAAATGGAAAACTAAAAATAAATAGGCCCTAAACAACTCTTTTTTGGAATATTATTACATTACTTTTAAATTGTTGTATCAGTTTTGATTTATTGTTTTCACAGTTTCGTGAGATTGGTCTCAGATTCTACATTTACCATTCTTAAATAAATGAAATTGTAATTTGACACTACCATCAGAAGTATTTCATGCGTGGCACTGTAGAGGAGTTTATTAAAGTATAATATTTACTAAACTCAGTTTATCAAAAAAAAAAATACTAAACTCAATATATAGAAATCGTATACTCATACAAATATAGATGAGTATTGAAATAGTACATCTCAAGTTAAGATAGATATATATTTATATACGCGAAAGGTGATGTATTTTAATATAAATATTTATGTTTGTTTTTGCCAATATTTTGGGGGGTCAGTACTCATGATCAGTCTCAAAGGTCCCTCGATAAAGATCGTGGGATAAGCAGTTCCAAGTTCCAATTATTAAATTGGAACGACCAATTAAAACTAGGTTACCAGATGAATAAAACTCATCATTTTAATTATATGTTCTTGCTTGTATATTGAATATTCAGGATTTTGCTAGTCTCCAGATCCTCTCATGTGTATTTTTTAACATGATCTTATCATGTCAAATCCTCATCCTTGATGAACATCCTCTTTTAATATAGTTAATTTGTCCTGCAACTTAATCAATTGTGAGATTCAAAACATGACCATGTCATATAAAAAATAAACTTGAGAGGATCCACACCCAAAAGTCCCATGACAAAGGGTGTAAGACAGGCATAATGCAATATAATAAACTCAACTTTGAAGAAATATCTTATAAAGATTCTCAATCGGCAATTTTAATCGATAGATTGAGACAGCTAATAAAGATTATACGGTCAATTCATTATAGCTACTTAAAGAAAATCCAAAATGTCTTTTATGATTGAAGTTTGTTAATTGCCTTTAGACCCATTAAAATGTAGGATTCAACCCAATTTGCCTCTGTTAGTTTGATCATCTTGAATCAAGTATTAATCATGTGCAAGCGGAGATATGATTCATTACATGATAGAAGAAGGGGGAGATAATAAGAATGGAACTCTAAAGGGCAGATAACATGTCATGGATCTTTATTAGCTTGTCTCCTCAAAAATTAAATTATTGGACAAAAATCCATAAATGGTTAAATATGGCCAAACGAGAACATCACAAAGCGTTTCAGGATGTTTTCCTTTCCCTTTTTTAACCTCAATCTGAAAAGCTGAAGGGGCAGAGGAGATGATGAACAGTACAAGAGATTGGAACCTCCATCTCAATTTACAAGTAACCAACAAAATTAAACAGTGCCATTCCATCACACACATATATATTAACATAATACAACTTTTCTTTTTCCTTCTTTTATTCAAACAAACCTATTTACATATCTAGAAGGTCATTTCCAACAGCAGAGACAGGTTATTAGACTTATTACAGCATAAGATATGAACTACCCTAAGAAGCTAAAGGCCTTGTTTATTTGGCAATATTTGTTCTATTCATAGACTCCACCACGTATATATATAATTGCCAGGCGCATATTACTCAGAACTCTTCCATATAACTTCTTTAGATATAGTTACTTGATTCCTATTTTCTTTCTACTGAATCAGTTGAAAGTCATTGCCTCTTAGCATCATATTCTTCAGTCTTTGCAAATCTTCCACGGATTCTTGGTTGGCTATCAGCAAGAGCCTTCCTGCAAGCATACTGAAGCACAAGCACATCATTAGTTGAGTTTGGAATCTGTTTATAGACTGAAAATATGACTCAATGAACCTTGGTTGCATGAGAAAATTGTGCTTGATGCATATACTAAACAACTGCTATACAAGTACTTAAAATTTAAATTCACCATATAAAAATTGATGAACAATAAATTCCAGAGAGCCTTGGAACAGAAGACAAAGGTGATCATCATGTTCTAGGCAGGAAGTTTTAGCTAATAATATTCAGCTCTGTTCCCATTGCATATGTCAGCGGCTCAGTGCAAAACTTTGAAGAGATATGCAAGGTAATGCAATCCAAATTTTCTAGGCGTTTCATTATTCGTGTGAAATGCATACAAATTCAAGGGATGCTAAAACTGTAGTTTACCTTGATCTTCCTCCCAAAATTCCTCTTTGTCTTCTTGTTCCTGTATCTGGAGAGCTTTTCGACGTTCCTCATTGGTGAAGTTGCTGACAAAAAAGGCTTCTCATGGGGAGACTGGACAATGTTCAAATTGCCATTGCCTAGAGTCTGTCACAAAAACAGTATCAACAATCCATCTCCATCCCGTGGCAATAGCCAGAAATCTATATATTTCAGTGCATAACTTCACCATTCAATTAAGTGACGTGTCAAATTATATTTCAAGTAACTAGGAAGGATTTAATGCACAAATTGATTGTGATTCCATATAAGGAACCATAATATCCTGGAGGAAGTGTCCTATTTCTGGATGTAAAAGGAAGGGGGCATTTAAAAGAAGACTTCAAAACATTGTGATGATTTCAGATAAAGGTGAATGGTTAGATATTTAATCACACTTACAGGTTTATAAAGGAGCAGCATTTCCAGTATACTAAAGTACTAACTTCAAATCAAGAAACAAATAGCTGATATGGATAACATGACACATTAAGAGAAATGTTATCTTTAAAAGAATCTGGTGTATTTTGGCTTTTAATTTCTGGTTACATTAGCAGACTTTGAAACCTTGAGACCTTCAACGTATTATAAGATAAGACTGCCAAATTTATTTCTAATTTAACAATCAGATTCAGGCCATATCATCATAGCCTTTTTTCATGCTTGTTAAATCATACGAGTTGACAGCAGATCAGTTGATACTTTATAAAAATGAAGCCTCCCTTCTTGATTGAGTTCAAAAGGTAGCAAAAGTCTCTATATAATGAGGTGGAAGAAGATTCTGAAAGGAGTCCAAGACAATATAAATTTCATTCCTTGATAAGGAAGTTATCATATGGCTAAAATATTTTAATCTATTACTCCAAAAGTTAGGCAAAATATCAAATTCCAATTTGAATAGGAAGTTGCTAAAAATGTTGCAGTGCAGTCAAATGGTTTATATATATTAAAATTTCCTCCTATGTTGTAAACGTCCTTCCCCACCCAAAAAGGGATGACCTGCTTCTAACCTGTCTAAGATATTACCTTTTTAGCTTCAATCAATGCTGCCTAATTTCATGGTGATTTAATTAAATTTATTAAAAGCATTAGACACAATATACGGATCAGTTAAGTCATACCTTTATATCTCCTTCACTTAATGATCTCCGCATGCCATAAGCTTCACTGAAATCTATTCCAGGGATATCAAGGAAAGCAGGCTTCATTGTGGCCCCATGCATCCAGTCCATTGAGCTCAAACTTCCTGAACTGATGCTCTTCGGTAATGGCATGTCAAGAAGTTGTTTCTTTTCTTCAATTGTGTTCTCCTCTATGTTCAGAAGAGGAACCTTGATGTCCAGAATCTCAGAGAATGGTAAGTCTATTGCTGCCTTTTCAAAGAGATCCTTTTCACACTCATAGAACACCTCCCTCAGAAGCTGCTCCTTTTGAAGAACATCAATATCTGTGGATTTTAGTCCCTGCGAGCAGACAACATCTTCTCCACAAGATATCATGGAGATGGCTGCTGTCACGGGGTCCAGGTCCATGACTGGCTCTTCAATAATAGGTTTGGGTGCTTTGAAAAGATCACCCTCTGCTGCCAAATCATACTCTGACATGGCAGCAGAAGACTGAACGAGGTCAGTCTGCATTATAGACAGGGAAATAACAAAAACAAGTAATTAATAGGTGCATAATTTATAGAAACTAAATTAATCTTAGTGATAATAGGTAGCCCAACAAAACTAATGGAGAACCAGAATGTTAGCTTCATAACACAAAAAGGGGATTAAATAAGAATAATTTCATCATTAGACAAAATTATGATAACAAAGACAAAAATCTCAGCAAATGTTAAGTGTAAGTATAGTACAAACAATAATTGTTACAACAATTAAAGGAATGGACATATGACTTGGTTAATCCCATACGCAGGGTGGGTTACAATCACGGACACTTACCCCTCCCTACCCTTCAACCCCAAGAAAAGGTGTATCAATAGCACTTTTGATGTTTAGTTTATATTCAATATCAAGAGCATCTAACACTTGTTTCCAACAGGACATATTCAGCCTGGTTCTTACTCATGTTGAGAACTTGCTCTAAGATGGGTTCTAACTTTCATGAGATCAAAGATGCCAATAGTTTTCAAAACATTTCGACGAGTAAACTTGTTATTAAAGCAACTATCCAAATTATGAATTTGCTAGAATGGGAAAAAAAGATTCCAACTGCATGTCATCATCATCCTACCATAACACGGTTTATAGATGGATTTAGACCAAACAGTAGTTTCCTCAACTTTTTCAGAAAGAGTGAATAAAAAAAGGAGACAGAATCTATCTGAGACACTGAGATGACAGAAAAAGCTATACGTCAGTAAGAGACTTGAACAGGGGCCTTAGTTTCAAGCACAATCCAAGATTTTCTTTTTGAGTTAATATGCTTCAATTTGTAATTATGAAGTGACATTTTGTTTTATTATTATATTTTTACGATTTAAAATCATGTCTTTATTATATCTTATTTACAAAATCTTACAAACACAATATAGAAGTCATTAAAAATGTTAATCACCCAGAAAAGCTGGGTTTGAAACAAAGTCCCGTGGTTGATGACTGAAAAAGTGATACTGGCAACACACATACTCGGTCCACAATGAACTTGACTATAACCCAGCTGAAGAATATGGATAACAACTATCATTTTTTATGGATACCCAAAACATTAATATTAGTGTAAATAGATGAAGGAACTGCTTAAAAGCAATTCTTTTACCAACAAAAAATGTGATCAAATTATATCCATGTCAATTACTTACTGACCAGGTTGAAAACATATTTTTATGACTCCCTTAACCTTGGTATAAATGACCAGTACCTTTTCTGATTACAAAGGCACAAAAGCCCTTGCCTCAAAAGCCTTGTTTTGAAAAATCTCAGTGACCAAAACAGCATATGGAAATAACTAATATCTTGTATTTGAAAGGAGCAGAAATGGAAGTAACTATATTGAGTGCGCGACAATAGCATGAACCATGAAGAAATGATTAAGTTGAGCATTAACCAAGCCCTTTTTCCCTCCTTACTATAAAGAAAGAAAGCGAATAAGAGACCTTTTTCCTCTTTAATCAATCTCTCGGTGCGGCGCAAAAAGACAAACCCCACTTAAGAGTTCACACCAAAAACTGAAAAAGAAATTATAGAAGAAATATTATAGAACACGGAACTAGAACAAAAGAAAAAAAAATAATATTTCCCATGTATAGTCTATTTTATTTTTATCTCTCCTTTTCTCATACTTTTTCAGATCCAGCACATGAACCCAACTACAGCTGTTTCCACTTGTGATGTCACTATGAGTATAAGAAACCACTCAGAAACCAGGGGAAGAAGATGCAAAAATCAAATGAACAACTTATGTACTTCTTCAATTTTCCTTCTTCAGCTTGATAACTTGAAATTCTAGAAGCAAAAGGAAAAAACAAAAAAAAAAGGCTAATAAAAAAATTTTAAAATGTGAGAAATTACAAATTTAAGTGCAAATTTAGACAAAAGCGGATAAAAAAAAGTGCTTTGAATTTTCATTCTAAACTAGAAAGCAACCATTTTCTGTTGCTCCATTTACTTCATAGAAAACAGGTAAAGCAGATAATAGAAAGTTTGAAATTTATTCGATATAAGGACAAACCCATCAAACAAATGCAGAGAAACAGAGCAAAGACAGAGGAATGAGTAGGAACTGTAAGAGATTAAGAGAGGAATGAATAAGGCACCATTGAAGCATTAAGTTTCTGGGTTTTGCAGTACTCCTCAAGTTGCTGAAGCTCCTGAGAGAAGTTCTGAAAGTATGGGAAGAGAAGGCCAGTCTCTGCATACATTTCTCCAACACAGAAAACGCTCTTTGGAAAGAGCAATATATGACTCTGTTCCTCAAGGAACAGGGTAAAAGCAGAGCAAGAAAACCACACGGACAGGTACAGAGGTACTAATACGCACGAAAGAGAGAGAGAGAGAGTGTGAGAGTGAGAGAAAGAGAAAGAGAAAGAAAGCAAATATGAGTTGGGGGGACTTTGAGCTTCGATGATATAGGAGAAGCAAGAAAGAGAATTTATATTATAAAAACTTGATCACTAGACAGGGGATTATACTATTATTATTAGTTTATTCATTTTTTCTGCATAGCAGGAAATAATGCTTCTTAGTTCTTCCATATTATTTAGATATATTTGATTTAAGTTTTGAGTTTTAAGTTTTTAAATTTAATAAAAAAATATTAAAAATTTTAAAATTATAATTTTTATTTTTTAATTTTTTTTTATAAAATCCTAAAACTAAAAATTGAAATTAAACATACCAATAGTTTTAATAGAGATTAGTTGTAGGGTTAATTTTTTTTTCCTCATAACAAAAGAATTTTAGTTTTAATCTCTAAAAAAGGTTATGTTTGGTTTTAACTTAAATATTTTTAAAATTACTTGATTTTAATTTTGTCATGTATTTGATTACTTGTTATCATATAAAATTAAATGACCTAACCATTTATAGCCAATTTAACATTTAACATAGATGATTAGGAATTAAAATCAAATAATTTTAAAAATATTTGAATTGAAATCAAACAAAAAGAATTGTAGAGATCAAATCAAAATTTATTTATTTTTTATGAATATACTTAAACCTTAATCATAATACATCACTGGCTCACTGCATCATATAATGAGGGCGAGTGAAATATAATAAACAATATTCCTTGACTACACTTATTACTGCCATATTAGTTTGGAAGTATTATGCAAGAGTGTTATATAATGACAAAGTAGGGAAAGGCCACCACCATTTTAATAAATGCAGTGTCCCCATGTCTCTTGTCATGTTCTCTAGAGGGAAAAAAAGGGAAAAAGGTTTTTGTTTTTAATGAAGGTTAGTATTTTTGGTGGTACTATTGTATTGGCAAGTTGTACAGAGGCAGATGAATTGCACCAAGCCAATGTCAGTGGAGTGTGGACATAATGGTGGTGGTGTTGGTGGTGGGCTGGAGCTGGAGCTGGAACAGTGATCATCACTCATCAGTAAGTGCAACAGTCGCCAGTATAGCCATTGGTTCACTTCCATGCCAACGCGCAGTGATGACGCTTGATAGCAAGAAAGTTAAAAATTTTGGAAAATTGAAAAAAATACATGCATGCAGTGATCACATTATTATCATAAACTTAGTGGGAAGTTACCCTCATTTGTAGTAACATAGAAATTCATTTTGACTTCTTTATTTGTTTTTTGAACATTGACTTCTCTAAATATATTGTTATTGTACAATTGATGGTAGGTTAGTATAATAATTTTATAAACTTAAGAGATGTTAGTATAATGATTTTATGAATTCAGGAATTTTTGAACAAATTTTATAAATAAAGGAGAAATGGATTGGATTTTATCAAATCTGAGAGAAACTTAATGCAATTTTTCCTAAACTTAATTATACAATTTTTTCCCTTCTCTTTTCCGTTCAAATAGATTGCCTCATGTTGAAATTTCCCATTATTTTGTTATGTGTGATTTCTTATCATTAATTTAAATAAAGAGATTCAAACATGATATATGACACAAAAAATTGAATGGTAAAAGATCACATGTGATAAAATCATATAAAATTTCAATATGAGAGCAACAATCCCTTCTTGCCCTTTTTCTCCTTAATTAATGGCTGGCTTCTGATTATGTTGTGTGGTATGGCACTATGGCATATATATTTTTTGGATTCGGCTAATGGCACTTGTTAATGTTATTAAAATAGTTAAATTTTAAATCTTTATTATGACTCAAATACTTTGAAAACATAAAGTCTCATTTTCCTATTGCAAACATTTCTTCTTTTTTTTTACTCTTTAACCATTTTTTTGTAGAGATATATTATGAATTAAAGATATCAGTTATTTATAGAAATAGGTTAGGTAAACCTATTTTTTTATGGGAAATATTATGAATTAAAATGTGCGTTGGAGCAGTTTTTTTTTTTTTATAATTTCCTCATATTTCCATGATTCGGTTTCCTTATGCTAAACTGAAATTTGGGAAATTAGGAATGACTTCAAAAATGAAAGTTATCAATGCAACAACATTTTCTTCGACAAATGAGGCATGCCTAAAGAAAAATCAGGCAAATTCTGCAATGCTCCTTATAAGTTAGTGAGTGTGATGCTCCCTAAATCTCAATCGTTCATTTCGTTGAGATTATATGAAACCATCTATACACTCTTCAAACCTAGTGCACATAAGAAGCCACCGCCCTCTCTCTTTTCCAGTTTCCGTTCATCACCCACCATGGGTCCACCCACTTCGCCTCCCGCACTGCGACCCACAACTTCAAATAGGTGCCACGAGCCACTGTTATCCCTTTACTTCGTCGTTTATTCATCCTCGCTAACCTTAATCACCGGGCCAGCCACCATCATCCCAACACCATAGCTCTCTGCTCCACCATTGAACCACCCATTAGACCGCCACCACGTCTTCGTGGTGCACCACCACCGTCACGAAGTCGCCACCGCTCATAACCCGCCACTTCACAACAGCAACCACCACATACTTGTGGCTACTCGTGTTGTTGCAGTGGCGAGAGAGGAAAGCAGGCAGCATGGTAGTCATAGCGGTGGTCGGAAAGGTGGTTGGCGTGGTGGTCAAAGTTTTCAGCGGCGAGGAGAGGGTGGCTAGGGTGGTGGCTGAATTGTAAGGGGCAAGAAACAGAAGTTTGAGATGATGGTGTATGGATGGTCTTAATGGGAGGGATTATATGGTGTAACAAGCGTATGAAGCTCCCTACGAGCATGGCAGCCTTCGCCCTAAAATCATTCAACATCACCTGATTATATTGAATGCGAGCCAAACTTCAAAAAACATTTTAAGGGACGAATATATTGTTTTTGTACCTTTCTTCAAAGTATTTCAAACATTTACTTACGATATGATGTTTTGTTTTAATTCAGATCCTAAACTAAACTGGTATTTAATCTAACATGCCACACAATGCAAGTGTTATTAGCTAAGACATGCTTTTATGAATATGGCATAAAATATCTCTCAAAAATTTAAATTAATGAATATGTAGAAGTATATAAATTATTTTTATAACATGTCCTTCTCATGTGAATACTTCTTTTAAGACTTAAGGAACAAATAATTTGTAAGAATGATATTTCTATATTATATTGAATTTTTACACAAATTTATCATATATGATCATTCTTCATTAATTGAAAAGTTGAGACTTAAACAAGACATATAGCACAAGAAAATAAATGATGAGAAATCATCATTGTCATGTAAAAGTCCAAGATATGAGATGATCTATTTCCAATATCATATATTTATTTTATGTATTGATTTTATTTAGGTAAATTTACACTTTAGTTATAAGTGAATCCTATAATTTAATGGTAAACTCCTGGATATTGAATAAATTATAAGAGATTTTAAGTTCAATTTTTATTCACATTCATATCCTTTAATATTTTAGTTTAAAAAAATTTAGGATCTGTTTAAAAGTGTTTTTGTTTTCAAGTTTTATAAAATTGTGTTGAAAAACAATTTTAATTTCATTTTTAAAAATAAGAGAATAAAAAAATTCATTTGACAACTTAACTCTCAAACCAATTTTATAATATTATAAAAATAGAAAAACCTGTTTGGATTGTTGTCTTTAAAAAACCCATTTGTGTTGTCTTCATATCATCCTACCCCCTTAGAATTGGGTCAAACTTCAATTATTACGAAAACAAAAGTTGCAAAATCGCAAGAGGCAAAGGCTACGCAATGACTGCTGGGTCTACTAGTACTTTACCTCGTGCTTTAGTCAATGCCAGAAAGGAGAAATACACGGTGTAGTGGCTGTGGGTTTACGAGCTAGACGCGGATGAGAGTATTGTTTTAGACTGAAGTGAGATTCGAACAGAGTGTTAAAATTTATAAAACAACTAAATTATAAGTATGTTGCCGTGTGTAAACATCTCTAAATTGTTTCCTAGTTTTTGTTTTAAAATGCAAATCTTATTTTTTAATTTTTAAAACTGATGTGAAGAAAACAACTCCTCAAACAAGTTTTATTATTTTCTTATTTTAAAAAACTAAAAATTATTTTTGAAAACAACTTCCAAACAGCCCTTACACTTTAGTTCCTAAAAAAATTTTGGTTTACTTTTTAGTCCTAAGAAAATTAAATGCATATTGATCTTTACTCCTTAGAAAAGTTAGATTTTAATATATTAACTTTTTAGAGACTAATTGTTACGATCAAGTGCGGATTTATTCTTAATTTTTAGACAAATTTGGATAAGTTAGTCTCTCAGCGGTGGTTTGTTTTATTTAGTCATTATTTTAACAAGACTTTAAATGCATAATCTGGCCTTTTTTTCTTTGAAAAATGTTATGTTTGTTGTGTACGTACACATTAAGCTTTTTTTTTTTATGTATTTCTATCTTAGTCACTGTTACAAGCACGAAGCTGATCTCTCAGCAATTTTTTTTTCTAAAGTTTAAATTTTAATCACGAGGGCATGTTTGATTAGGGGTTAGGAGTAAAGATGGGATGATAAATTTTTGTGGATAAATTTTATACGTAATTTTATATATAAATCTCATTCATAAAATTTTATTCATATTTTTACTTCACAGCCAAATATACTCTAATTGCAGTTCTGCATTTTCTTGTTGATATACAATGCACTTCTTCAACAAAGATTTATATTTATGATAGAAATTTTTTTCAAGATTAAGTGGAATAGAAAAGTCCAAATTTGTGGGTGTGTGTAGGGGCTTGTGTTTTTCTAGTAGTAGGCATAATTCAAAGACCCGATGATTAAAATTGTTCAAATCAGAAAAAGACAATTATAAAATTTTAAAACAAACAGACTTGTTTTTGAAAAAAAAGCTCAAATGATTACTGACTAGAGGAGAAGCATGACATAACATTTTGATAAATAAAACACAATATTGTGGCAAGCGTTTGCTTAGATGAATAATATTGAAAGTTTAAGTCATTTTCAAACATAATACCTATGTTTTCCCCTTTTATCAAAATAAAGCTCGAGTCCTGGGAGATGGAGCCATTCCCAAGTTAGTTAGATAGCGAGAAGGATTTCAGTAGTTTTTCTTATTTTCGAATTTCAACAGGTATTATTATTTTTTTTAGTCGAAAATTTCAACAGGTCTTGAACTGAACAGGTGGTATCAATGTGGTATTATATAATGAGTAAAGATTTATTTTAACATCTGAAATTATAAGCATGAGTCATTTTAATTTGTAAAATTTAAAAATTAACTCTTTAATCCTTTAAATTATAAAATATGAGTCAATTAGTCCATTATTTTGTTTCCTTTACTATGTAGTCACATTTTCAAAACATATCATATTAAATGATATACAAACAATAAATTGACATCCTATTTGACTTAGAGGTGAACATAATTGAATAATCAGGTCAAATTACTATATAAGCAAGTTATTTTAACAATATTACTTATATATAAAATTTGTCTTATAATCTTTAATTATTCTTATTTTTATGCAATTTAATTAACAAAGATCAAATAAAATATAAGCATATCACTGGTATATCAATTAGCATAAAATGTTAACAAAAATATGAGGATATAATAAAAGAAAGAGGATTAGAGACTAATGTGATTCATATTTTATAATTTAAGAACTAAAAGGTTAAAAATTCAAGGACCAAAATAACTCACATTTATAATTTTAAGGGCTAAAATAAATCTTTACTTGCCATATAATATTGTAAAAGTGCGGGCCTAATATTACATACCAAACGGACCTATCCCCTTATCTCCGGAGTCCGAACTGAAATACCCAATTTCCTTTAAATTATAAGTTTTTAATGGAAACTATCTACATCAATAAAACAGTCATTATTGAAAAATTCGGCAATTAGATCCCGAAGGCAAAGTAGATAAATCAATACATGTTTTGAGGACAATGGGCCTAGAAAATGGGCTCTTCAAAAACTAGCAGGAATTAAATAAAAAATAATATTTGACCCAAAAAAATTGTAAAGCATTGATTCCTGAATATAATTTGCTTAAATATTTTAAAATATTTAATATATTATTAATGTACTGTATTTTTATATTATCAATTAGTTATAAAATTATTTAACTCCCTTAATCATTATTTTTTAAAATAATATATAATAATACTCGATAACATAAAAATTTCATGTCGATAATATATCAAAATTTAATTTTTTTTAATGGGAAAATAGCATTTACACTCCCCTAAACTTTTACCCAGTTACAAATAGCTATTGATAACTTTTAAATCTTTCAATTAGATCCTTAAACTAAAACAATATTTAAAATTAATCATTTTATTCAATTTAGAGTTTAGCTTATTGACATGACAAAATATCTACATGTCACATGTCATAATATTTGCAATTATTTTTTTTGATTTTTCTCTTATTATATTATTATTTTTAATTATATATTAATAAAAAAACTAAGGAATTAAAAATAGTAAAAACAAAACATGATTGAAATTTTTTTAATTGCTAACTAAATAAATTTTGCCATTTGTTTCTTTCTATGATTATTTCCTTGATTTTTGAATACTTGAATCAAAATGGTAACTTTATATATTGAGCATTTTGTGTCTTCTAATTTCAAGTTAATTGTTACTTGTTTTTCCGTATCTTTTGTCGCAAAAGTGCAAAGACCGTGAACCACTTTTTTTCAGGGAAAAAAAAAAATGAGAGGATCACTAAGTTATGTTTATTAGGATTTGGTCTAATTTTTGATAAATTAATATGTATTTTAGAAACGTTAAATTAACATAATAAAAAAAAAGAAAGAATTGCAAGAAATTATAATATGTAGCTTATATTTATATATATTTTCCACTCCAGTACTTTAAATTCAAAATTGAATGAAAGGATCAATTTTAAGAATATAATTATTACTCCTTCTGTTTTTAAATAATTATCCATTTCAAAAATTTGATTTATCTAGAAATAATTGTTCATTTCAAAATTTAAGTAGTATTAATTATTTTTTTTAATAATCTATTAAATATTATTGACTCATTAGTAAAGGAGGAAAAAGAAACATTAGAGTATTACAAAGAAACAAGGATAATTAAATAAATTATTCATAACTTTTACTAATATTGATATTTTATCAATTATTTTCTTAATTCCAGTGCATATTTAAAATTTAGACAATTATTTAAC
Source organism: Dalbergia oliveri (assembly GCA_030441495.1). Lineage (NCBI taxonomy): Eukaryota > Viridiplantae > Streptophyta > Magnoliopsida > Fabales > Fabaceae > Dalbergia > Dalbergia oliveri. Next base: position 9,050,505 of record JAMLFY010000003.1, on the reverse strand, counting down.
TATGGAGGAAGTATTATTTAAAGATTTAATTGGAAGATTTAAAAGTTGAATGTAGCTATTTGTAACTGGTTACAGGTTTGAGGAGTGTATGTACATATATTCCTTTTTTAATTGAAATCTGAAAATTATGAAAATTTTGCATAGAAAATACAATATTGTGGAGATAAATTTCAGTTTAATTTCGAGTTTTTTGAAAATTATGAAATTTTTTCATAGAAAATACAATAAGAGTTGATTTTTTTTTGTTAAATTAGGAAATCACACATAATTAATAGTTTTGTTGTGCGATGAAACAGTAACTTTGTCACTTTGTTAAGATATAACAACACGCATAACTAAATATTTTCTTATTATATGAGGTCGGCAACAAATCTAGATAAAGAGAAAGGTTGTATTAGGTATTAACACTCAATAATAAAATTTTATCAAATCTTTATGGCATAGATTAAAAATAAAACAATGATACTATTAATACCAATGCCAATAATGATCAAAGATACTTAAAATGATAAGTTTATAAACTTTGTAATAGATCTTTATGTGTTGAAAAAATAAAAATACATATTTTCATTGGAGCATTGGTAAAATAAATCCTCAATATAATTCAAGCATAATTTTATGTATGAACCAAAATAATGACTTTTATTAGATTGTCAAAGTGGAGTATATTATTAGGCTTTAATGACATGTAATTATATTTTGGTCTTTTAATAGTCCCGATAATGGTTAGGTACCGAAGAAGTAAATACTAACAAAGAGAAAAGAAGAAAAGATGCAGGCGGATTTGACATTTCAATGAAGCTTCAGTGCCTAATAAATCATTTAATAAAAAAAGAAAAATGCCTAATATATTACGGCTTGCCGACTTGATAGTTGCATGATCACGTCTTCCTATGAAGCGCGTGAACACTAATTGTGTGTCATGTTTACGTGCTAGATACGTTTACATATTAAATTTTAATGATATATCAATGACACATTAATTATATAAATTTATATATATTTAATTTAAAGTTTATTTTTTTATTCTAATATAAAAAAATATAATATAAATAGAGTTATAAAAAGAAAATAATATATAATTTTTTAAATTTATAAGAAAATAAAATATAGGTGAAGTTTATATAAATAATATTTTAAATAATATATTATTTTGATTAAATTTTTATTTATATATATACCGTATTTGGTCTTATAATTTTTCAATTTTAGTGTATTCTTCATGTTGTGTTGTGTCATTGTCCATGCCTCATCATCTTCACATGTCTAATTGGATCTGCTGATTTTTTTTAATTAAAAGCAGATACTATCTTCATCCTCTAATAAATATTTATTTATAAATTTTTTTTTAACTATTATCTATTCTTTAAAGAACTCTAGATAATATTAATTATTTTTTTCTCTTGATACCTTTCTAAGAGATAGAGAATTAATAGATAGATTAAATATAAAATAGAGTATTGAAGTAAGTGATAAGGGTAGTGTTATAGAATACACTTAAACTTATTTAATTTTAAATCCATCTAATTATTTACTTAACATTTGTGTATAAGTGAAAATAGATACTTCTAAGAAGAACAAAGACAGTAATTGTTACTTGTTTTATATTAATTTAAATAATCTTCATTAGATTTCTTAAATCTGACGTTAAATATAAGAATTTGCCATGAGATATAAAATTAGGGACACTCAATTAAGTTAATTTACCTCTTCAATGGCCTCCAATAAAATCAAAGCATGCATCCTCCAATTTGTAAACTGGCTAGTTATCGCACTAGTCAATCTTCTGATCACAATAACTTAATAAGAGTAAACAAAATAGATCAGAGATTAATTATAAAATGAAATTAAAAAGGATAGATTCTGAGTTCCAATTTGATCAGATTATTCAAATTCTCTTTCAATGTGGTGTTTCCTATTCCTCACATACGCAAATTGAGTTTAAGAAAGAAACATTAATTTAAGTGTCAACCTAACTTTTGTCCGTTTCTCACCGCACGCATAAAGTGACGAACGAGTTTAGTTACGGCAACTGAAAACCAAAAAAAAAAAAAAATCTCAAAGTAGAACTTCTTTTCCATCGTGGGTTGAAGCTTAGTTACTGAATGTTCGATTCAAACTATTTCCCACTAACCTGAAAAAAATGTGTTCAGTAATAATAAAAAATGGAAGAATCAGTGCAACGGAGAAGCGGAAGAATGTCAACCCCACTCAAACTCGCGTGACTTTATATTTAATTCTATTGTTAACGGTATATGTATGGTTTTTTTCGATACATTTCAAACTATCAAGCCTTGGGTAGCCATTCCAGCTCCTGAATTTATTGTTTGCAAAGAAATATCAAGCAATATTAATCGTTTAATTTTGATGTAAAAGAGTTTAAAACTCACATTCGATCATATATCTTTAAGATTTATAAAATAATAGATAGTTTAGTCAAATATATTTATTAATGAGAGAATACATTATTAGATATAAGTGTAATTTTTTTTTGAGTAAACCCCCAAATTGATCTCTAACAATTTCTTAAATAAATAAATTAGTCTCTTATAAAAAAATTAATGTTGATCCCTTACAATTATAAAAATAGGATAAACACTAAAACTACCGATTATTGACATGACATGCAATTTATTAACCTACATGACACACTAATCCATCATCACATTTATTGCGGTTTAAATTTTGTAATTCTTTAATTTACAAATGACTTACTCTTTTAACATTTATATAATCATCTTTAATTTAGTGAATGAAGTGACAACCTTTAAATTTAGGTGTGATTATTGTTCGCCTTCCATTGTGAATCCTTATTTAAAATGTTGGATATGGGGTATTTGTGAAATTTTAAATATCTTTGGGGAGGGATTTGTAAAATGTTAAAGGGCATGTTTATTAAGGAATGGAAAATTTAAGACTTGTATTTGAAATTAATATCAAAAATTTGATCACGTAGTTTGGGTTAATGGGGTATTTGTGAAATCAATTTTTTGAGGATTTGCAAAAGTTAAAGGGTGTGTTTAATAAATAGGTAATGATTAGTTAGGATGTTTTAATAATTTACGTATGACGTCAACATGATATAATTTGTTTTTTTTTAGGACTGTATTCATTCAAAATTGACTTTATTCCTCCTTTTTTATACTAAATATGTGTTTGGTTGGAGAGTAAAATTAGAGATAAAATTTACCTAGATAAATTTCATGTGTAAAATAACACATACAACTCATCTAGATAATTTTTATCTTCATTTTTACTTTCTAACCAAACACATCAGTAGATGGTTGAGGGTTAAAAATAGGAGTAAATTTTTATGGATAAGTTTATGTGTAATTTTACTCATGCAACTCATTTATAAAATCTTATATCACATTTTTACCCCCTACTTTTACTCATCAACTAAATATACCCTTAACAGTGGATGTAGAATAAATTCCAGTTTGCAATCAGAACACTATATTAAATATATGAGACAAATTGACTAACTAAATAATTTTCAAATGCATAATTTAATCATATACATCAAAGTCAATTTTGTATATAGCTTTCAGGCCTGGATGCAATTCCGTGGCCGCGGGGGAATGTGAAGTTGGGCTGTAAAGAGAACTGATTAAAAGGTCTGCGAGGAATATCAACCACTTGAAAAAGGAAACTCGGAAAAATGACATATATGGCTCTCTTTTTCCCTTCTTTTTTTGAGCAATGAAGAGGCACGAAGATGTTCATCTAGGAGGGTACTATATCCTTAAAGTCCCATATTAGGAAAAAGTAAAAAAAAAAAAAATTAAAATGAGGGAACCCTCTAGGAACCTAACTAAAAGAAAATGCCTTTTAGTTTGATGCTAGCTAGCACAAGCTAATACTACAAAAACTAGAAAGCTAATTTTAGATGTCCATGTCATGGCAAACAGATTTATATTGGGCCTCGGTCTTCACTATGTGAGGGTGCTTCTAGGTAGCACCATTTGGCAGCTGCATTCTGTGATATGTGGCGTTCACGGCGTCAGCAGACAAAGAATGAACAAAATGTGTCTGTGTTGGTGCTAGCTGCATCCTTTTCATGGGGAAATTAGGTTCACTTTGAGCTCACCACCTGTGTGGGTCGGAAACGTGCTCAATTCTTTTTGGACTGTGGTGTGGTGTGGTGGAATCTGTGAATCATGGGTTTGTGTCTCTGCTTTTTCGGTGAATTCATGGAATCAAAGACGAATAAAGAAATTGGAATTCGTAGTTGTGAAGAATCAAGGCAGGGATTGGCTGCCAACTAAATTAGTTGGAAGCAAATTTCATGGACCCGGTTGACTTAAACAAATTGAACGGTAGATCATTGGATGCCGTGCGTAATGGGAGGAGATGAAATGAATTTGGTCATGCTTTTGTTTCTAAGCACATTACGGTCACGACTGTGATTGTATTACGATTATGATGAATGCAGAAAATTAAATTACAAAAAAAAAAAAAATTCTAACAAGTGCCATAAGATCATTTGTTAAGAAATAAAAAAAAAATATATGTATTAAATAATGGGTTTTTTAAGGGTTCAAGGATGTCTTTAGAAAAACTAGAACAATGGAAAACACAATTTAAAACCATGGTGATTTGTGCTGTCAACAATGTTAGATGGTAAATATGAAATATATTGACCAATAGAGTTAAACTCACCTAGTAAACCTTCCATTCATGAACTACTATGATTTAGTGATCTGTAATTACCTTTGGATTGGGATGAGCTTTTATTCTTTAATCTAAATTTTTTACTTTAAAAAAAAGGTAAATATATTAGGATAATATATCAAGATTTTAAAAAAAAAAACTATCAAAATTGAATCCTTAAGTCAATAACTATCATTGTGTGGTGGTCCTCTCATAAGATCTAATGATAATTAACTTTTCTTTTTTACACTTTATAGATGTTCTTACTTTTGAATATCTAAATCCTTCAAAATTATAAATAATAGAACGACCCTTACACCAGAGAAAATGAAAATTCTTCTTTCATCAACTATTTTTATCACAAATATTTTAAATATTGTACCATTAAGTGAGTCTCGTATAATTTTTTGGAGACGTCAACTTACTATGGAGGAAGAAACATTCTGCCTCTCGGTGTATATAAGATTTTTCTCGTCTTCTACACCGCATTACCATTTCATTCCTTTACCGAAAAATGGTTTAGATAAATACCTTTACCATTTCATTCCTATATTAAGGGAGTTTGGGTAATTTTCGTGGCAGAAAAATAGTTTAGATAAATTTGTTTCATTTTTCAACAGACGAAAGCAACAGCCAACAAGTGTTTATTTCAAGGCCATATTCGTGTCTTTCAGTGATCAAATCCAAAATTTCAATAATTTTCGTTCCTTCAGTACTCACTCAGCACAGAAGAGTGTCGATGAGGGAATTGAATTTTAAAGCAACAAGGAGGAAAAGGACAAAAGTGTGCGTGAGAGAAAGCAGCTGGCGGGGACCATCTCAGAGTGGTTTGTCTTTGCAGACGAATAGTCATGGGAATTGTTTCGGTGAAGAATGGGCTCCTCCACACCACAACCCTCTTTTATGGCCAAACTCGAACTCACTTTTGAGATTCTTTTGGATGTAAATGTTGATGTGACCTCTCTGAAAGAGAAACGAAGGTAATGCCACTCGAGTCTTGTCCGTGATTGCAAACAAAAATTGGGGGCTCTGCTTGGGTTGGTACCGGGCGGGCTGAGTCTAGTTCCATTCCAAACATTGATCAGAAAAAAAAAAACACTAATCTAATAAATCTCCTTGATTGGTATTTAAAAGTATCTTTTAAGCTAAAATTTCATTTATATATGTGTTGTTAAATGTTATTTAAATTATAATTCTTGAATGTTGATTGAGCCTTTTTTATTTTTATTTTTTTGTAAACTACTATAACCTCCTAAACAAATTCACCTTTCAAAACCCTATGCAATGAACACATGTGGTTTTCTAACCTCTATATGGAAGTTTCCTAAGTAATACTAGATCAAAACATGCCATGTTTAATATGTAACTTGATGATAGCATGATAAGATAATCAATGGACTTAATAAGCTAATGAAATGCATATTGTTTACCTTGGGATCAAATGTTAGCATGATATGTGAGCATGGCTTGATGTTTTGAGACATATGTTTATATTTGAAAATGTTGACTAAAAGACTAGAGAATTTTGGGACAAAAGAATTGGTGCATGAGAACTAATGATACATGTGAATCTAGTAGGCAATTTCAAAGATTTTTAGTGTAAGTAATTATGCTGCCTGTGGTTCATTGTTTAATGCATATGATGTGTGGTATGTACTATGTATGTTGAAGGTATATGCATACGGTTGCCATGTGTGTCTTTTTGTACTTTTCTATGTGAACAGATAGAGTAGTTTATTTCGTACATAATACATGTATAGGGAGTGCAAAATTCAAAAACTAAGGACTAGAAGTCCTTGTAGTGTAAGTTTATGTCAAACACCAGAGAAGAACCAGAGCAAGAACAAAAGTGACGTTAGTTGTCCAGGAAAAGTATTATGTTAAGAACCCTTGTTATCTCAATGGGAATGAGCTGCCCTTGGAGGCGGAGCCGCCCAAACATGGCAAAAAGTATTCGCAGATAAGAAATAGAACAGGAGCCTTTAAGATGACACTGTTTCCAGAGTAATAGTCAACACAATCAAAGTATCATCTTAGAGTGTTTCGGGTGATTAGGCTCATTCATGAGACCCCTATAGGTCAAGTATTATATTTCCTTGCTCTTTTAGTTATATCAGTTAGATTTAGGGACCAAATCTTTTTAAGGGAGAAGATTGTAATACCCTAGTTTTAATAAAAAGGCTAGAAAATTTTTAACCAAGAAGGGTGCCAATTATCCTTATCTATCGTTCAGTCCTTAATTTCACTAAGTCTGGACCTTACACGCTCTTGAAGAGCTATATAATAGAATCACTTTCTTGAGACCACAAGTTCCAGGAATTGTTTCCTAGAGAAAAATAAGTTAAAGAGTGATTTTTAATGAATTTTATGAAACCTTTAAACATTTTATTTTTAGCTTACAAGTTTATAAAATTGTAAGAATTTCCAAATTTGAACTAAAATCCAAAATTTGAATTTTGATTTGTTGGGATTTTGATTTTTCTAATATTTTATTTAAATCCAAATGAGGGTATTTCCTTATTTACATTTATGTTTTAAAGTTAAAGGAGAGTAAATAAGTGAGTATTAAGACAACGTCCAATATACACCAGTACTTGACCTCTGGAGGGTCCAGCGATCATATGACGCTCAGATGGTCAACGGAGAGTAAGGTGCGGCTGAGCAAGGGACGCTCGCGGTCATTTCTGCGCCTAGGTGGTCAAGGTTTTATAAAAACCCTCATTTTGGGATCCAAAACACTCTCACACGACCTCACCCCCAAACACCAAAAAACTCGCCCTCTCACCTCTCTTCATCCTTTAAACTCCATTTTCTTCTATTTTCTCTCAAATCTAGCTTGAATCTTTCATCCTCCAAGCTTAAGTTATGTTTAGTTTATGGTTTTTGCTTCCTTTTCTCCTTATTTCTCATGATCTTGGGTGTTTTCCATGGTTTCTATGTTATGATGTTCCTTCACCTTGGATGAGGTGAAGTTGGAGTATCTAGAGATTGATTTAGGGTTCTATTAATTCCATGACAGATATTGGTGTCATTTCTTCATCCCAAAATTTTGTTAGTGTTGTTTCTAAATTCCACCCTTCCAGGTGAGTGGATCCACATCTGTTATCTCTATGTTCTGCATTAGAATTATTTCTATAAAGAGATGATTTTGCTTGATTTTAGAGACTACTACAAGGATTTGAAGATTCCTGATGGATTATATGTTTTGAACTTGTAATTTTAGAGCATAAAACATATTTTTGATAAAACTCATGGGACCATGGTTGTTATACTAATTTTATGTAGAATTGATTATACATATAATTGTTAGAGATTTTTATGATTGTTTCAATGAATTCTAGAACTGGTTCTTGTATATAATATAGTTTTATACCCAAGTATGAAGTTTAGAGAAAAGGATTGAAAATATGGTTTTAGACTCTAATTTCATAATAGGATATTGAGTTTATAGTTTATGAAGAGCTTGAAGTTTGAAATGCAACTTAGATAATCAATCAAAATGTTTTAGAGCCTGATTCTTCATAAGATTTAGAATCGTTCGGCTACATATTCTGTGAAGGTATGAAATCACAAATATCCACAAGGGTGATCCCTTGGCATGATTTCATAGCCATAGTTATGCGAAGGTTAGACTATTAGAATCAGATAGATTTAGAGTTCATAGAGAATAAAAAGATTTTTTAAGGGTTTTTAGATTTATTTACAATAACTATAGAAACAGACCACATGTTAACAGCAATAAATCGTTAACCTTGGTACCAAGTATGCTTGGGCCAGAGATATTAGAGAATTTATTGTTAACTGACAGAGATTTATATTTAGAGTTTTGTTATGTCACAAATATTTGCATAACAAGAGCAGAGATCCTGTTTCTAGGAGCTATGCTATTATGAGCTTATATGATATCAGGTATGAAAGTGAATTAAGGAAATAGTTGAGTTTGTAAAACGATGCTTTGAATATAGATATATAATATATACATATACTTGATTATGCATGACTTTCGAGTATTATTGATGTTAGTATGATTTCATGCATTACTTCTTTGATGTCTCATGAAGGGGGTTAGGTAGGATTCATTTAACCATTTGCACAAAACTCACCCCTCTTGTTTCTCCTATTTCACAAATAGAAGCCTTAGATTTTTCCCATCATCACCCTCCCAGTAGCACTAGAGTTTTCAGCTGAGCTTCACTTTGGTGAAGTGTTTGTAGTTTTATCTAGAGTGCTTTAGTATAGATGTAGGCAAGATCTTGACTATAGAGTATGTGTATTTTTTTTTTTTTTGCATATTATAACACTATTTTGGCTTGTATTGAAAAGTTTAATGCTTTTAGATATTACAAATCAAAGTAGCTTTATACATATATGTTTTGTATTATGATTCACAAGCTATAGAGTTTGAATTATAAAATTTCACATAGACTGGTATCATTTAATAAGGTGATTTGTATGTAGAACATGAAAATGTGTTTTGAATAATTTTAAAATCAGTTGTGCATATAAGAACACTAAGGTCACGAGGCTTATGTGGGAATATAACTTCATAGGGTCACATGGTGGAAATCGAGTCATGACAGTGGAATTTACAATTTTTCTTAATTTGGAGTCTTTGAATATCATAATTAATGACAACATACTAATAAGGTATTGGTCGGAGTGAAATGAGTTCGAATTCCTTAAGGATAAGATTTTGAGTTTGATTCCAAAACTCATGTGTATGAAAAAAAAAATTATTCGAGGGTCTCCACATTTGTGTATAGGCATGTGCACAATTATCTTTAAGATTATCATACTCATGAGTTTAGATAAACTCATTTTTATATAGTAAGATTGTAAACTTATAAGAGTTGAAGAACTATGCTGTCTTGCAAGGTTCATGCTCGAGATCGAGTTTAGATAAATTCATTTTATATGGTAAGATTGTAAACTTGTAAGAGTTTAGAAGTTAACTGAGAGTTTAATAACCATTATTATATTATATTTTGAAAAACTAAAAATAGGTAATATATATTTTGAAATAAGTTAGACCTTGTAAAATTTAACATATTAGATAGTAGGCCAGGTTAGTTAACTTAAAATGTGATTAGATCTAATTTTGATATACTGCAAATATATTCAGTGCATTTGTTTCATTTTTGAAAACTAAAAAAATGATTATTTTTATGGAAGTTAGTAATAGATTTTTTACCCAAAAACTAAAATGCTAAGCTTCTGATCCACTTATAATTTCAATATTATTTATGATTTGAAAATGTTAAGGATGTAAATAGAAAAAATGAGACTAATTCAAAATATTAGTAAATTATGAAGGAAGTAAATAAAATTTTACCTTAATAATATTTTGTAGTCTAGGAATTAGAATTGATTGAATATGAATTTGTGCTGCAACCTTTTTTTTTAAAAAAAAATCTGAATACACTTCTTCACCCTTGCAATCATAAGCTACTGCTTTGTCAATCCTGTCTCAAATCATAGCATTTGATTATTTAATTGTCCACTTGCATCATAATACATAGCACAATGACTACTAGTTACATGAATAAACCTAGTCAACCTTGTTTTATTATCCCTCTTCTCTTAATAGAAAAAAATTTCAGTTTTCATTGGTAGAGCAGATTGTCTTAGCCCTAATCATGCAATGGATGGGGGCGCTGACAATGACACAAGTGATAACCCAAAGTCCTGTTTTCTTGCGCTGAATGAATGTTTCGAGGCACAACATGGACAAGGACACCCATTTGAGGCCAGTGAGACCCACTTGTACATATGTGCTTCCAAGATGCCAAATATTTCAGACAAGTAGCTTGCCATCTACACCTCCTCATTTTTATTTTTGCTGATGGCACCTTCTCATATTTTGCTTAGCTATTATGATATTTTTTTTTTACTAATGAAAGATATTAGTTGATGTGATTAATGATTTTAGATCACAATTCCCGATTGCATAATGAGTGGGGCCTATCCATACAACATTTATTTCCAAATTAAGATTGATTTTTTTTTAATTAGATACTAAATTGGTAAGAGTGCATCAGCTTGTTATGCGTTTGTGTAGTAATTTACTGAATGTTTCCATATGACATATGAAAATATTTGTCGCTGTCGAGTGGCTTGTTCATGAATATAAAAATTGTGTAAATATAGTTTTTTGTTTTCTCATAGAATAACAAAACGCCAAAACTAAATGTACGTTACTGGTATTTTCGTTTGTGATTGTCAAGTGCCAGCAATTCTATTAGGACATATCGTCGTATGCATACGTAAGAAGATATGTCAGTTGAAATTATTGAAACCCAATGTGACTACTCTTAAAGAGACAAGCATGCATCCTTCTCCAGCAAAATGTCATATGTGCAACTTTATCTTACATTTAATTTGATATGAGATAGATAACTTCCATTTCTGTCTTTGTCAACAAGACTTAAAAGAGAATAAAAAGATGGGAGACAAAGAGGAGATGATTTTTCCGGTAAAAAACAAAGCCTAATTAATAATTTAACAAGACCATATTCTGTTTAAAATTCATAGAACTGAAAACTAGTTCATGGAAGGATCACCCAAACTCTTATAAAGGTTATTTTAATGATATCCTTAAGTAATTTTAGACTCTATTACACGCCTCTCATGTCTAGGCTTGGACATTTGGAACATGACATTTGTAGGCTGGAATATGGTTTTTAGTTTGACTTGTGTAATTTATATTTATGGAGTGTTGGATACGCGTCGACTCACACATTATCTATCATTGTGCTATTTGTTAATGACGTGTTAATTGGTCCTAACTTACATCTCATCACAACAATATTCCACATTTAAAGTTCTTTCAGTTTTTAGTCCAACGAACCTTAAAAGGTTTTTTTTTTCTTTTGGGTACCAATAATGTATCAAAATTAAATAATGGAGTAAAACTGTTCATGAAATTCTGCGAAGATATAATGCGCTGGTATATAACCTGAGTTATTTGTCCTAATTCTCTAAAATACAGCTAAAAAGAGCAAATATATGATCTATAATTAACATATACAGTCTTCCTTTGCGGTGAAACTATATAATCTTTCTGTGTACCCCAAAACATCATCTTAAGTTATTTCAGTTCTTAGAAAGTGATTATCTTCATAGTTTCGTGATTATTATTTAATTTCAGTGCTTAAGGGTATATATAATTTGTATTTTTTTTGATGAAAAGTAGATTTAATTTAAGCAATAAAATGGAAATAATGATAAATTGAATAAGTCTAATAATGTTTCATTATTTTTATTTTCATTCATTTTACTCATAAAACAGAATTAAAAATATTATTTTTTGTACACGATTAAAAATATTATTTTAAATTTATTAGGATGCCTACTTTTAATAGACTCTGCTTCTTACGCGTATAAAATTAAATGCAATAGAAAATATTACTCATCAAATTTTTTAGATTTTTTATTTTAAAATATTTATCTATTTTTCATATGAAAGAAACATTATTTTTTTATTAATATTATTGTTCGTGTAATTAATTATAGTTATTTATTTTAATTAATTATTTTTTAAGAGGGATAATCTTATCAAGTTATACAATTTTATACTAAACGGAGAGCATAATATTTGAAGCTCAGTGAGGCCTACTTATATTCATGCATCAGTATCAAGGTTCATCAGGACACTCTAGTTACTGTGCCTGCCTGTTCTGAGTCCCATTAATTAACTCTTGGAAAAACAAAAGAAAATCTTACGTATTTTCAAAGAGGAAGAGTCTGTTTACTCTCAGAGTGGGTATGTTGTATTTACTCTATTAAATATTTTTTTATTAATAATATATTTAATTAATCTAACTATTAAGTCATATAATATTATGTTGATAATTAAGTATACTAAATTTTGAAAAAAATATGATATTAATAGATATATTATCCAATAATTAATATTTAAATATATTTTTTAAATAACATTGTACGTCCAAATAAAAAGAAATGATGAAGTATCAAACTTTTGAAATTTATGAAATTTTATACATTTGATGTATACAGTGTGAACTTATAATTTAATAATTGAATTGATGAAATTTGATGTATATAAAAAATTATTCAATAAAGCAAGTACATGTAGACTTACTCTTAAAATAAAAGGAATTTATTCTCATTTGAAAAGTATTGTAACTAATTAATTTCTGAAGTGCATATCACTTTTAAATAATCAAATGCGAGGCTGAATTTTCATTTTCGTTTATTAAACCAACTGATCTTCTTTGTTATTGGATTTGGAACCTTGATACTTATATTCTTGTTTTGTTAAAGTTTACGTTGAAATTAATTCGATTATTATATAAATTATTTCTTAAGTTTATGTTAAATACGCAAGTTAATAAGGGGATTATGGGAAGTAAGAGTGTTCATAAACCTTATTTGATGTTTATTGAGTTGGGTTTAAATCTTGAAATTTAATTCAACACACTTTTGGTTACTTGTCATATTTCAAGTTAATTTAACTCAATTTGAAATCAAATCATTTATATATTTAATAATCAGTGAAAATTATAAGATTTTATAGTTCAATCAATATATTTTACATAATTTGATATTATTTTTATATTGATATGGATTGTTTGAAATATATCTTATAAAATATCTCTTAAATTTTATTTTTTACTTTAAAATTTTATAACTTTATTATATAATATCCAAATATTCATATATTATTCAAATGTCAAGTTAACACAATTCAACCTTATCACTAATTCAATTATTATCAAGTCAAATTTATATTTTAAAAATTGACTCAACTTAAAAATTAAATAGACTTAAATTTAATTTAACCCAATCTAATTCATCCTTTACACATCTTAATGGGAAGTCCAGCACATATCTCACGGCGGATGGCCTAGGAAACTCCCTACTAGCTAGACCCTTCTCAAACTTTTAATTATTTGTTGTGGACAAATTGTTGAAAATGACTTTCATCAGCCATCATGATATTAAAGATTAATTATGTCAGTTATTTTTAGTGCTGTCATACCGCTATCTGTTCATTAAAAAACTGATAATTGGACTCCCAACTAGATTTCTACAATAATATATTTTCCCTGTTTCAATATGCTTGTGGTTACGTAGAAATAAATTTTTCGAAAAAAAAAACAGAAATATATTTAAGAATGAATATTTGAAAATTAATTAGCACGAAAATATAATGCACACAAGACACAAGAATAATTTTTAAATTGAATTTAATAGAAAGGCTAGATACAATCATCATGACTCCATTACCAAAAAAAAAAAAAACAATCATCATGACTCGTGATTTTAGAAGCTCCTTGGACAACATTCTCAAATTCTTTATTATTTGTTGTCCGCAAATTGCTTGAAAGTGACTTTCATCAACAATTATATTTAAATTTTGTTGGTTATGTTTGGCATGTGTATATTGACAATTTCATTAAAAAAAAAATGACAATTCGACTTAGGCCTACTGGTTATTTTACTTTGAAGCTTAAATTTGATATATATTTAATATAAAATATTTATACTATAATTTAGTAAAATATTAACATATTACCAAAATATGCTTGGAACTTTTAAATAATAATCATAAGAATTTAATTTATATGTACTATTACTTTAAAAATTGTTACAAAAAAAATCTAACTTTATATTGCTACATCAAGTGTTTGAACTAGTTATTTTAAAAATCTTATAAATAGAAATACGTGTAATTAGATAATAATGTGATTTTAATTATAATAGCCAAGTGTATTTAGTAATTTAACAATATATGACTAAATAATAGTATAAAATATTTTTAGTTAATAATATGTCAATTTGAGCACTTCTTAAAAATAATTGGTTATACTAAGGATATGTTTCATTGTAAGTAAAAATGAGAATAAATTTTCTATGAATTGGTTTATGTGTAATTTTACACAGAGTTTATTCATAAAAATTTACTCATTATTTTTACCCCTAACCAAATATAGTGTTAAAGTTTATTACATGTTTCTTAAATATAAATTCAAGAAGTGAATTTAAATATCGCTTTGCAATCATCATTTTATTTATCGTTAGATTTTGGCCTTTTTGGTACGAAACTGAATATAGCAGAAAATACAAACGAGGGTATCAATTTCCGGAGGATGATAATGGGTTCATATGAAACACTATGGATCATAAGGGTTAGTGACCCCCAATCAAAAACAAATAAGGGTTAATGACCTTACAAGAGAACAGGACAATGGCGTAGAGGAGTGCCATTGGCCATTGCCATCATCTACTTTTATGGGGAAAGGGACTTATGTCAATTATTGCCACGCGTCTCGCCATGTCGTTGCTATGTGCACTGGATGGAGAGAGACTGAGCAAAGTTTTCACTTCCAGTGCGATACGTGTCCACAGCTTCAGCTTTAAATTCTATTCCCTCATTATTGAAGTCTAAGCATCCCACAAGGGAACATCATGCTATGGTTATGGGCCCAGGAAGCCCATGAACCCTTCATACCCATGCCGAAAACAAAATGGGACCCAGAAATCGACGAGGACAAAAAATTATACATAAAACTCATTAATGAAAAATTTCCTCCTTTTTAAACCTCCAAGGCTCTAACAAAACACACTCACAACTTCATTTATCTCTTCATTGCTGTTTGTAAAGAGAAAAGTCGAATGCTTCGGCGAAACTTTGGTCGCCGCAAATAGCCCTTTCGAGAGGTGCGAAAGTACTAATATTATGTTTGGTTTGGTTGGAAGCTAAAAGGGGGAGGGGATTATATATGGATGAGTTCTATTTATTTTATACATAAAATCCATTCATAAATTTTTTTTTTATTTTTACCCCTAACCAAATTATTAAGCAGTAAAATTGAGATAAATTTTTCATAGATGAACTGTATATATTAAATAACAAATGGATCTTATCCATGCAAATTTAAGTTTCTATTTAGTTTAAAGTTTAAGTATAGAATTTTTTTTCCCAAATACAAACAAGAAAAATACTAAGTTTTATAAAAGTATGTGAGAAAAATAAAAATTCCATTTTCTATTTATCAAGCATAAAACAGACCATTATTATTATTATATTAAAAAAAAGACCTCTATTGTAATGAAAATCAAACATCCACAACCAATTTACTGTATCAGTTTTTATTATAGTAGTCATTTTTTTCTTCGTCAAGTTGCTATCCAACATTTCATCGCACTTTATAACCTTGGGAACTTAATACATAAAATTTCGTGTTACCCAATTTTGATCCCTTACCCGTAGTATATTATCCCTTCCGATCCAAACAGAGTATCTTTTGAAATGATGGCTAATGTCGTTTCAGACAAGTGACTTGACAGCCAAACACGACATGTGTTTTTTGTTTTGGTCAGAACACGAATTAGAGAACCCTTGTATCCAAGTTTACGGTTTTTTTTTACGTTAGGGCAATATTTCCTATTGAGTACCTTTTTTATGTCAAACCATTTTCTCATTCTAAAGTCTCAAATCCCTCCCTTTTTTTTAAATACAAAGCCCAATCTGATTGTGTTACATTTTTTTATTATAAACTTCAAACCCACCCCCTTTCAAGCAAAGCCCAACATACACAAGCTTCGTATTCGATAGCGCACGCAAAAGAAACCACATATATCAAGTACGGAAGCTTTCGGGACCCAAAAAGCAAAAGTGCGGCAGCTCAAGCCATCTCTCACTCCTAATTCCTCATTTATTGATATTATACGTTTATTTTATAATTTTTAAAAAATATTATAAAACTTGAATTTTATATATATTTTAAACCTAATTATAATTTAAAAATTATCTAAATATATAAAATATAATTCTTTTGTGAAAAAAAATGATAGAATAATCACATCCAAAACGCACCTTAACTTGTTTAAAAGATAGAGAATGGCACAAACATTTAACCCACCAAGCAATTCCATACGGCCATAAAAGATTGTCGATCACAACCCAAAAAGAGAGAGCAAGATACTAAACAGCAACCGTAAAAAAGATGCCACCACAAAAGCTGGTTATGTACGGTCGGGCCAGAAAACGAGCATGCCAAGAGCAACACACCGGTGTTTATGATAATTTTGCCCTCGAGAAGTCCATCTCCGGATGCTGCAACATAGCCAATAAACGTTAGCAGATTTTGTAACAGTCAAGCAACTTATTATTAAGAGAAGCCAAAGAGACAAGTACTTAATAATTTAACAAAGTTAAGTGTCCACCTCAGCCATAAACTTCTTAAGGAGTTCCTGCTTCTGGAGTTCATCACTGGTAGGGAGGCCCATAGACTTCTGCCTCTGATCAAACTGTACAACATCGTAAACCAATTAGCAAACAAACATCCTAAGATCCTAAGCAATGTCAAGCAGACGTATGTATCTTACGGCTACTGGAAATGGCTATATATCATTTGATCCTTTGTTATATGAAGGTTAACAAATTAAGGTTTCACAAATTCAACAAGCCAAGATATCTTCATTGAAAAATCGGACGGATAACTTCAAGCAAACATACCAAAAACTGATATGGAATCCTTTTAAGCAAAATCAATAAGCCAAGATGTCTTCATTGAGCCATAAGACAGATAACTAGAAGCATTAAGAAACCAGAACCAAAAAAAAAAAAACCAATACGGCAGCTAACAGCAATAAATGGACAAGTTGATCAAAGGAAGGATCTTAAGCAATGGTGAAGATGACAGGCAAAAAAGATCACAAGCTACATGACCAGTTAAACATCATCAATTAGTTACCATCATTTTCTCTACAGTCTGTCGAGTCTCTGAGTCCAGGTCAGAAAGTTTGCTGTTCTCAGGTTCAACTTTTTGGGTATCAATTTCAGGATCACCTTTCACCAGACATTTCCACCATTCCATTTGATCATGCTTGGTCAAAAGAATAGAAATTGCACTCTGATCCTCTGCAAAATAGATTTTAATGTGATGGACATGAGATAACATTGCATCATTTATTTATATGGTAAAGGGTTATTGCACTTCCAAGGATTATCCCTAGTTTCAAGTAGTTAGTTAAGTACCTATGCTCCAATAGCAGTCACCAGGCTTGACAGGCCGAGACAACTCCCCCTGCAATTTTTTGAAAATCATGTATCAGCATAGTCATTACAGAAAATTAACATAAAAATAAAATTATCAAATAGCCACATCATATCATCAAAAAGAAAAATAACTGATGTGGTAGTGTAGAGTGTATCTTCTAATAACAAATTACTTGGAGGGAAGACTTACCTCAATAATTGGAGGCTGGCCTTTGAGTCCAACTTTTATATGGTTCTTCTTAATCTCACAGATGACAAACCTTGATTTGGTTCCATTTGGTACTGGAACATTTACATTGACCTCCTGTAGAGTCTGAGTCCAAGAATACTTCTCCAGATCCATGCCATTACCTTTGTTTGGAACTGTCCAAGTAATGAAACAGGAGAATTAAAGAAAAGAAATAACTAAGATAAAAAATTCAGAACTTCAGATTCCTAGCTCATCAGCAATCAAATATGTATGTACCCAGGGATATTTATTTTGGTTGCCAACTCCGATAAAACACACATAAATCCATGGTTCTTTAGCACAAAAGAAGATTACTTATCCCAAACAACATGCCTGAATGGATGGAGTGGCCTAGTTAACTGGGATAGTAAGAGTGCTCTGGTTTGTTGTTTGGGAGTTTTATCATTGATGGAGTGATACGGTTTAAGAAGAAAACCAAAGCACTCCATACAGTTCAAACCTTCATATTTTCATGACCCCAAATATTGAACCCTAATAAACAACTCTCCTTTTTTTATATTAATATTTAGTAACAAATATTGAACCCTAATAAACACTTATAAGTAGTCATTTATAAATGTAATCTTAATAACCAATAAACTAGCTAGTACCATTCTCAAGCCTGAAAAATTATATAATTTTGTTGGCTTTTATACTTTCAGGTTTCAAACAAAATATTCTTTGAGTATATTAATCTCGTGTGTACAGGTACAATAACTTTTTAACTACAAGGATCAAACAACAATATTTTGGATTTCTTTTTTCAAAAAAAATATTTTTTCTCTAATACTATGCTATTACTTTTAAAAGAGGGTGAGTTTCAGCAACGGTAAAGTTGCTGCCTTGTGACCTGGAGGTCACGACTAAATCCTGGAAACAGCCTCTCACAAAGTGGGGGTAACCGTACATTTACCTCTTAGACCCCACCTTTGGGAGCCTCTGTCCTAGGCCGCCATTTTACCATACTATTACTTTTAAAATAAACAGTACCAAGCATAGACTTTGTTTGATGGTCCAAAACAAAATTATGAAGATTTATAAGCATAAGGGTATGTTTGGTTAGGGGTAAAAATAGAGTGTAAATTTTTATGGATGAGCTCCATATGTAAAGTTATACATGAATCTCATTCATGGAAAATTTACCCCCATTTTATTCCCCAACCAAACATACCCTTTAGGAACTTGGTTCATCAACAATGAAGTGGGGAATAAAACTTAAAGAAAGGCAGCGTTGGAAGTTAAATTTTTACTCTGTCTCACCACATTATTTGTCACCTTGACTTTCAAACAAACAACATATAGGAACTTGGTTCATTCCAATGTTAAAACTAAGAAAGAGTTTTGCTTTGTTACATTCCAAACAGTTCTGTTATGAATCATATTCTCATTCCACTCCATCCGTCCTCTCAAAATCTGCCAAACATATCCTAAGACACTATGACCACCACATTTCTCTGGAAACCGAATCCTATCCATCCAAACGTACACTAACTGTAATTCACAAAAATTTCTCGGGTAAAACCCTATAAACAATCTTTGAAAGATATAGGCTTCACCATATTAGTCCTCCTCCAAATATCATTGTCACCACATCCCTCAGAGATATAAAATGTCACCATAGTGGTGTTTGACATAAAGAACGCAAAAGGATGACAATGATAATGAGAGGACGAATGTAATGATAATTACTCTACTTACATACGTTTATCAAAAAAGAGAAATTGAAAATATTCAATGTCAAAGGCATCACGGTTAGCATGCTTCATCAATGGGCAATACAATCAGCATCCAGAAACACAAATCAAAGGCCATAAAAAAGCCATGGGCAAAACAAACAAACAAAGAAATCGCCTAAAAAAAAATCGCTTTTCACAAACGCAGAGATTGAAAATTCCTATAATTTACCTCTGGCGGCGACGGAATCATCTTTCTTGTCGTGCTCTTTTCTTCTTTCTTCTCTTCCTTCAACCTTTTCTCGGCCTTTTGCTTCTCCTCCTCGGCGGCCTTGAGCTTCTCCTCGTCTTCCCTCTTCTTCTTGCGCTTGTCCTTGGCGGCGCGTAGGAGGGTGGCAATCTCGTTGTCGGCGGTGTCGGTGGCGAAGAAGTCGCATTGCTGGGAGACGAAATCGAAGACTGTCTGCAGAAAAGCCACGGGATTTGAGGGATCGAAGGTGGCACTGAAAGAAGAAGAAGAAGAAGAAGAGTGTGTGTGTTTGTTGTGGTCGTCTTCGTTGAAATCGGAGATGATGGCCATGGCTGAGTGGACTCGGTGCTGACTCACTCACTCGCGAGTTATTGAGCGACCTAGAGAGTTCAAGATTTGAGTGTGAGTGCTGCGTAGGGTTTAAGGAACCAGGAGTGTTATGTCCATATAGGCTATCAAAGGAGAGAGAGAGAGAGAGAGAGAGAGAGAGAGAGACGTGTAGAGAGACCGAGATACACGCGCACGCGAAGTCGTAAGTTCCAGATAATTATCTAACTTTATCTTTTATTTATTCTTATTAGATTTGAATTATGAATTTAATTGATTTGATTTTAAACGCTTTTAAATTTACTTGATTTGCAAGTTCTGTACCCAAAAAAATTGATTTATAAGTTAAATTTTATATTTAAAAATAAAAAATAATATTTGAATTGATTTATTTATTAATTCTCATTGTTTTAAATAGATTAAATGGGAACCTTTTATCAGGAAAATAAAAAAAATAAAATATAGAATAGATTAGGTAGAAGCGTTTGGATTAACTGAAATAGGAACTGGTTTTATTTTATTAGTATTTCAAAACTAAAGATAAGATTTGACGAATGAAATCAACTTTTCTAGAAATGTACAATCATAATATTAAATTCACTATTATTTATTTATATTTTTATATTGAACCCCTTAAAAATTATTAAATTATTAGTTAATTATCATTTTATTATATTTTATTTAAATTTTTATACATTTTTATATATATATTTTTTTATAAATCTGTTAATTGATTTAATAAATTATTAAATTGGTAAATTAGTGATCCAATAACTCAATATCTCAATCAAGTGGATCATTGGTAAAGTTGAAAATTATAGTATTAAGTTCGAGTTTTTTTTTTTTTTGACGTGTTTAAGTTTAAGTTGCTAAGCCTTTTGTTTTTTATTTTTGTGATAACATAAATGTTCAAGTTGTTAAATCTTATCGCGTACACATAAAATTATTTTAAAAAGTTATATTATAAATCAATTATGAATGTCGATATGAATTAAATTCGTTATCCTCAAATAACACAATAACATAAAAATTAAATCCAAAAACAAACCTACAAGATCATGTTCAACAAAATTAAATAATATAAAAATGTTGTTTTCTGTTGAAAGAAAAAAGGTTCTTTATTGCTAAGATAAAAAAGTGAAGATTAAACCCAATAATACTAATTATACCAAAAAAAATTGTAAATAATTGGAGCTATAGCTACATATCTTTAGGGTGCTACATAGTAGGAATTTGTTTTCATAAAGATATTAAATTAATTGCAAAATAATTTACAACTAATCACAAGCCCTGCAGTATTGAAGGAGGATAGACAAACTAACTAGTAATTACTAGTGAAAGTGTAAGTCATTTACTTTTCGAGATGATGAAATCTAATTCAATCCAATCGAAATTAACAACTCGATTTTAAAAAATAAAACTGATTAAAATTGGATATGTTTGAATTAGATTCATTATTCTTTGGGAAAAAAAATCATTAGTTTGAATTGATCATTAAATTTAATTATACTTAAATTTATTAGAATCGGTATAGTAGCACCACTTCACTTAATTTTTAAAGATGAATTACAATGAGTTCTCATATAATTTGATATAGTTATCACACCTAACATTATTCATTTATAAAATTATTGTCAAAGTCAACCAGGTTTACTAAAACCTACTAGCGTTATTGAATTATTGCAAGTGGTTTTTGTTAGCAAAAATTGTCGAGTCATTGTGTTATAATAAAAATAACCACCAAAGCATCAAGGGGTTGTAGCTCATCTGGTAGAGCGCTCGCTTCGCATGCGAGAGGCACGGGGTTCGATTCCCCGCAGCTCCACTTTTTGATAAAACCTTCCTCATTTTGTAATATTAGTTTTGAAAACTCAGAAACGTGGTCAGCCCAACCCAAATTATATAGTGAAACAGTTGCCGGTTGCGCTCTTAGGGCTTTGATTGATTTGGGCTTCACACATACACACAAAGAATCATGTTCAATGTTCATCCTTGGGGTCTACTAGTTTCCTGCATCAGTCCCTTATTTTAACCTTTTTCTGCTTCTTCATTTAGCTGACATGGTCATGGTCCACAGAAATGGTTTATGGGGCCTCCAAGGTCTCGTGTTATGCTTGGGCCTCACAACGATTAATGCACTTTTAAAGTTCTCAACATGCATAACAAAAAGTTTTCTTCAACCCAAAAAAATAGAAAAATATGCTTTCCTCCGGACAACCAATGGTTATCTAAGTCTTTATGCTTTTTCTTTTTTTTTTTCACTCTATATTTGAAATTTTATTCCTATGAAATAAACCTCTGGAAATAAATGCGATGGTTGTCCCCGAGAGATCATGATACCCGTTAGGCATTATGATTGGAAAGTCAAAGAACATCGAGTAAAAGATCAATCACATTGCATGATGTGGATCAGTTCTCATGCATCTCCTTGGAAAGAAGTCCTATGTAAACTTTCCAGTTGAATCGAGCGGACTAACTAGCTAGAGAGATGACTCGGATAGGGACAAGTTTCCCTTGAACCTGAAATGATCCTATTATCATTAAAATCCCTATCAACACATCCTGGTCCCATTGCTAATCGGTATAACTTTGATGTAGAACTAGCCAAAGGAAAACTAGTGAACAATATGGCTGTATGAAGGGGAAAAAATTAAGAGGAAGAATCCACTTTGGTACATAATTGAAAAAGGATTAGTACTTAATTTAATTTTTGTTAATCATAAAACTACAGTATCATGGAGAGAAAGCCATAAGCACAAGGATAAAATTAATAAATAAATAAAGTCATAAGCACAGTGAAGTTTGACACATTAAGTTCTGTTTGATTTCATTTTCAATTTTTAATTTTTTAGTTTTAGATTTTGTGAATTAAATATGAAAATTGAAAATCGCAAATTTCAGTTTTTCAGTTTCATTTTCAATTTTTAGTTTTTCTTCCCATATTCCTAAAATTTGAAAAACTAAATGAAAATTAAAACCTAAATTAAACCAAACCGATCCTAGGCACGTAGAATGACAACATGATCAAAAGCGTCGAGGACACTTGGATTGATATCAATCGAGAGAGCTAGAAGGTGTGTCTCTTCTGCCGTAACACAAGATGAAAATATCATAATCTACCATGAGAAGAATACCAAAACATGGGTTAATGATAAGGTATACATTGAATCAAAGCCAACAAGAGGTTAGGAGGAAGGAAGGGACTGAAGCTATAGGTTAGTCCATTCCTGAGTTTCATTATCCGCACCCTCTTAATTCACGTTATCATTTTTTTTTTTTATGCCAATCCTTTCTTTCTTTACTTTTACTCCATCACTTCAATTAATCATCATTATTCAGTATCAATATCAATGGCTCCTGCTGCTACCAACACCATTCCGTCCTCCTCAGAACCAGCAAAGGTTCATGCATCCGACATTTCAAGCATCAAAGCCTTTGCAGAGTCAAACGGAGCCTCTCCCATCCCTTCCACCTACTACTCCCTCACTGAACCCCGTGATGATGTTGCAGATGAGCTTGCAGCTTCAATCCCAATCATTGACTTCTCTCTCCTCACTTCACATGACCCTCATATCCACGCCGATGCCGTGCAGGAACTCGGCAAGGCCTGTGCTCAATGGGGTTTCTTCATGGTAACTTAGCTTTCTAATCTTAATTAGCTTCTCCTTCCCCGCATAAAGAAATAAGTGTTCACTACTTACTATTACATTCTTTGCTTGTGTATCTTGACATCAGCTAACAAATCATGGAATTCCCGAGAATCTGATGGAGGATGTGATGAAAAAGTCTCACGAATTTCATAATTTGCCGTTGGAGGAAAAGGAGGAGTTTGCAGATAAAGGGCCTTTGACACCCATAAGGCATGGCACTAGCTTCCATCCTCAGGCAGAGAAGGTTCACTATTGGAGAGATTATCTTAAAGTCATGACACTTCCCGAGTTCAATTTCCCTCACAAACCACCAGGTTTCAAGTATGTTCAACACCTCTACACCTCCATTATATTTCACTATTGTTTCATTGGGTCGTTTGTTTATTTAACTCTTTTTCATTTCACTAAAAGAAGAGACATAATATATTATGAATACTAACTGAATAACTTTTTGGTTGGCGCAGGGATCTTGCATTTGAGTATAGCCGAAAGATCAGAGCTGTGACAAGGAATTTGCTTCAAGGAATATCAGAGAGCTTGGGGTTGGAACCCAATTCCATAGTTGAGTCGACAGGTTTTGACTCAGGCTTGCAGATCTTTGCAGTGAACTACTATCCACCATGCTCACAGCCAGACCTTGCTCTTGGGTTGCCCCCACATTCCGATCATGGCCTCCTCACCCTCCTCACTCAAAATGAAATTGGAGGGCTTCAGGTCAAGCATGAAGGCAAATGGGTCAATGTGAATCCCCTACCCAAGTGCCTCATTGTCAACACAGGAGATCAACTTGAGGTCACTCATTTACTCCCACTATTCTAATTGTTGAATGTCAATAGTTAATGTTATGTTATATTAAAAAGTAGATATGGACACAGAATATTTGGTTTAATAAATGTTCACTCTTCCTTAAGTACATAAATAATTAACATTACTCGTTTCTAAACCTTGTAGTCCTTTGTGTGTGTGTGTGTGTGTGTGTGTGTGTGTTATAGGCTGTGAGTAATGGGAGGTACAGAAGTGTCATGCACCGAGCAGTTCTCAACAACCGTGACACTAGGATCAGCCTTGTGCTGGTGAATGGACCCGCGCTTGATAAGGAAATTGGGCCTGCCAAAGAGCTGCTTGAGATAGAAGAACCAATGTTCAAAACCATGAAGTACCAGGACTATTTCGAAGTTCAGCAGAAGACACGATTTGCTGACAAAAGTGGCTTAGAGGAGATTCGCCTTAATTAATAATGCTCAAAACTGATACGAATTCTGTTCTGGCTGGTCCTTTAATTTGAAGAATATTACGTATATGTTATGAGATAATAATGTTCATGTTTTGGTGTGAGACTAGTAGATTGCTCATGTGTGAGAATGTTCCTGTTTGTTGCAAGATGCAAGCAAAATTAACTAGGATGGGAGTATCACATCAAAGTAAATAATAATCAAATTGCAAATGTTCATGCCGGTGACTGGTAATGTTTCTAAATTCTGACTATTGTCGAAATTAATCTCTACCGAGATCCTAGACTAAGCACTTCATGCCATATTAGGAAAACTAATTCACTAAATTAAGGGTTTTAACCAAACTTTCACATTAGTATCATTGTTGCTGGCAGTCCCATAGTGATAGCGGATCGGGGTGCAGTGAAAGTTCGTGGCACGAGGATTGTAGTAAAAACATATGAATAGAATTATTAGAACAAATTAAAGAATTATAATTAATAGTTGAGATGTAATTTATTTAACTTAATATCAACCAGAGTGCTATATAATCAAAATAGAATCTTATCGAAATTGATAACCTTGATCCCACACATAAAATCAGCTGGTATTTCGTCATTATCATCAAATTATTTGGATCATAGATTTGTAATTCTGTGAGTGCTTGTTTTTAAATAGCGAACTCTGGCAAGAGAATTGGTTGGAACATAGAAATTAGACTACACCCAAACTAGGGTCGAGACTTGAGACCCTTGTGTTCATAAACGAACAGGAATCCGTGAATGCAACGTGCACTCTGGCTTCTATTAATAGAAAATTATCTTTCATAAGACAGAAATGAAAACGGTGGAACCAAGAAAATGATGTGAGAATTTGATGGGGTTCTTGATGTTAATGAAGTTTGTTGCATTGAAATTCCAGGAGGAGTAACGCCGACTCGAATATTCAAGACAGGTTCTTGTGCATATAATTTAACTTACAGTATCAAGATGAAAGTTTGCAGCCTAATTTGTCAAACCATATGGGCATAGCCACATTCAGTCAATAGGACTCAATACTCAATAGTCATTGTTTCACTCAATTCCAGGCTTCAAAATCTCCAAAGATTGAATTGTTTTCCAGCTTGGAGAATTATAAAAGTCAAATACGAGGATTGAATTTTCTCCAACATTGCTCTTCTCAGGAAGTTTTATTTGAAATTAAATGTCATTCCCTTTCTTTTCAGTTTTCTGTGACTACGAGGGAGTGGTCTTGGATTTGTTTGGTGGTGCTACTGCTGGAACGTTTGCTCGATTTTTGGTCGAATGCTGGAAAGTTTTGTGGAATCCTGGAGTCTAAAGGAATGGGCCATTTGGTGACTACTAGGCTTGGGCCCAATATTCATATCCATCCAGAACAGAGAGCATCATCCAAGCTACTCCTCTTCAATGTCTTTCCATCCTAACCTCAACTAATAGTAATCCTCAGTCCAAAACAAAGAAAAACTAATAGTAATTCTTTTGTATTTTTCAAGGGAACCAATAGTAATTCACTAATTCTTGTTTGTAGGGAAAACCAACATTAGAGGCGGGCCACAGATAAGTCAGTCATGCACGGCAAGGAACAATGATTAGATATCATGACGATGACAGCCAGAAGAACCCACTCAAGACACTAAGCTTGAACTCACGTACCATTACAAACTTTTCTTGTTCTATTATACCACCACTTACAATTATTTGATTTCGCTGAATTTATTACATGTATGGATATCTATATCTACGATGCCCACAAAATTAGCTAGTAATTATTAATTTAGCATAGGAAAATAAAAACAACTACAAAGAAACAAGAACACTTCCTTCCATTTTACCTCCAGAAGCTGCTACAGAACAAAAATGACAATTTCCATCTTAATTTGGTGGCACAGGCTTTTTTTATTTTTGGTGTTGTTGGGGTGTGTGTGTGTTTTGGTTTTGGTGGACTTTGGTGACAAACTAGATAAAAACTCAGCTGGTGAAGGCATAGCTAAAATGTGACCCAATAATTGTGTCAAATGCACTTAAATGGGCTCAATCCTAATCAAATATGGGCCCAACCTTGTAAGTTTAGGCCAGATTTGAAAAAAGGATGATAAACACTCCTGAAAGCGAAAGGTCTCTTTATTGACAAATGGCTGGCTACAAGCATTACCATTGTCTCCCTTTTGGGTCATAAAGTCATTCATGAATAAAGAATCTTGCACAAAGGGATATGCTAAAACTGTGATAAGGCCCAAAGTCTCCCTTGCATGATTTTATTTAGTTTGGATAGTTATCTAAAATTGAGTATATGTGCAGTATACAAATATGATTTTGTTTTGTTCCATATTAATTAATAAAGAGATATATAAATGATTAGGGAACAGGGAATGGGATATATACAAACGGACTCATTTCTTTGGTATTCAACTGCACATACAAGAAGACTCCTGAAAGTAAGGATATTAGCAACCATTTTTGTGTTGAAACACGAAGTGGCCTTCCAGGCAAGTGTGATCAGGGTTAACAAATAGGTGGCAATAAGCTTATCTCAATCTCGTGATATTCTACTTTCTTTCAATTCTTTGGTCCTCTCGTACACACTACTACTAAAAAGAGTTTTTGTCTGGATATTTACTAGAGGGACAGTACACGAATAACCACTAACATCATGTTAGGCACTCTAGATGAACAACACATGATGGATTTGTTAGGTTGTCATTTGAGCGAAAAGGTGATTCATACACCCCAATGCGACCAATGGTAGTTTGCCTTAGGTCTTCCAAACAAAAATAAAATAAAAATTGTGGTCCCTAATCATCTGGTGCACGAAACATTAAGCAACACCGATATGTAGTGGGTCAAATATTTCTGTGTTTCCTACTTAGTATCCTTTCTTTTCTTATTCTATAAGCCACGGGTTTGGTAATAACTAAAAAGCAAAATTAGCCAGTTTAACCTATAAAGTATTCCACGACCCGCACAAAAGCGTATACACATCATTTTCAGTACCATATATATGAAATGCAAGAACTGTTGCAGAGTCTTGATGATCAAATTATTTGAACTATACATATTTCGAAAAATGTTGTTTGTATGCATTTCACACTGTTAGATTTGGAGGAAAAAATGTTAAAAGAAAAAAACTTGAACTAAAAATTATTCAAGTGGTTTGAACCGTTGATACAATGAGATGTTAAAATAATGAGTTGTATCATTATGTACGTTCAAATAACAGAGCTCTATATATTTTTTTAACAAGTGACTTTAAAGAACAAAAACTAGTACATTTCTGAACTTTTTAATTCACTCAGTGTGTTGGAAATTTTAAAACTCACTAAATAAAAAATTTACTATTTTTAATGTCTTCACGCGTGTGTCTTTAGGGTCCTTCTTACAACAACCAATTATATAAGCTTAATTAAAACTCTCCCACATGCATATGAACTATGACGCACCAAGTAAAGTAGGGTCAATCATACACCAATAATTTTGCTACAATTATAAAGTGGTGGCTAAATGTTTAAAAATATTGCTAAAACATATAAACTTAGCCACACTTATTGAAAAGCTTAAATTCATTGTTACACTTTAAGTGCAAATAGTCACTTTTTATAAATGTGACTAAATTCCTAATGTGATATAGGATGTGATACATTATATTTCATCTAATATACCATAGTCTTCACCTGAAATTCAATAATATCCTCTCCTGAAATGATCTTACTTGTCACCTGAAACGATTAAATGATATGAAAAGTATATCCCGATCCAGGTTCACCTTTCTTGGCGATTTGCAGTACGGTAGGAAATTGGCAAATTAAGCTACTAAAGGTACGTGTGATTATATATATAGATTTATATACTCGCTGAAAGGCGAAAGCCCTATATATACATATATCATGATCAACAAAATTGTGGTTTGTCGGATATTTTAATTATAGATGGCCTTTTTATAGGTCATGACTTTTGTCTTGTGCATGTTCCTGAATCATCTTACGAAATAATTTTAAATCGCTTTTGAATTTTGATTCCTTCTCCTTTTTTCTTCCCTTACTTTCTGAGAGTTTTCAGGATATGATAATGGATTTTGATATGACTAGGCACAAATTAAACCAAAGTTTAAGGGTGTGTTATTCATCCCACCAAACTAAATCCATTTATCTTTTCGAGCATCGAATTTTGTTCCAATCCGAGTCACTATCATCTTTCGTTCTTTCATTTCATTCTATAGTAACATGAATGGGATTCCAAGTCCTTGTTTTGGAAAGGGAAGCAAAGGATAAAGACGTCATAATCATACTTTAAAATAAACTAATCTTATTTTGTATATGTTAAATCTGTAAATAGTTAGTTGCAAGAACGGTGCTATTTATTATTTAGCACCAAAAAGTTAAACAAACCTCTGGCGAATTAATTAGCATGCATAAAATGCAGTTATTGTTTTCTTTTTGATACAATTATCGATTTTAAATGTAGAATGTATTGGGAATCATATCAGAAATCAATGGTAGATATTATTGGTAAGTAGTTTCGCGACAAACAAAAAATAGTCGTATCATTCAAATTTAGGACATAAAAGAAAAATAGTTGGGCTGAAAACAAGATTTCATTACTTACTAAAAAAAAGAATTTCATTTATTTCTTAGAAAAAATTATATATATTTTTCCCTTTTTGAATAAACTCAAAATGTTGGTTTATATTTACTATTTCAATATTAGGCATGAAATGTTAAGTTTTTGGTATTTAAAGTGATAAACGGATGATCACTTTAAGAGAGCTGACCAAATTTGAATATAGATAAAAACTCGTCAACATTCAACTCACTTTTATTGAGTTAAAAAAAGAAATTAATACCAACCTTCTCTTTAGCTGAAAATCGCTGGTGTATTAGAAAAATTCAAACAAAATATCGTGTCCAATTTTATAATGACTTTACATATAGCAACAAGCTGAGTGGGATTTAATTTAGCGTATTTTGCCTGTATGACTTCAGAATTCAGATATAGAAACGGCACAACACTGAATACAAGAAATTTGGATGGACTTATTAATTACTTTTTCCATTCGCACTCTCAATTAGTTATTTTAATTAAAATAATAAGGGTATAGAAGAAAAGTGGAAGACATAATAACAGGGGATCATGGATATTTTAGTGACTAGTCCATCAGATATACAGGCCATAAGACGCTGTATTGACAGTGGTGGTGACCACTGAACCGCCAAATTGTCCTAATTTTATGAGCTTTTGTTTGTCATTTTCTGTTATTGGAGATGGCAGTGTCATTTACATTCGTCTTGCATTCACAGAACTTGCAGATCACTATAAGTCACTTTGCCATTATCATTTATCAGCCACCAACTTAACCGAAGAATTTCATAGGATAATGTTTTGGACAAATCCAGTGCCATGACTGATTGAGCAATTAATAACATAATAGCTGGTATAGTTAACAAAAGCTTCCACCAGCATGTATTTCGTATAGCATGCATGTGGTATTTTTTAAAATCCATGTCAATTATTTTTAAATTTCAAAATGACATTGTTTATTTAAAGAAAATTTGGATTCTTTAAGAGGAAAAAAACAGTTCAATTCAAATCAAGAACACAGTTTTTTTTTTTGTTTTGCCCAATTTTTTTAGCATAACCAGACCAAATTGGGAATCCATCTGCAATCTACTACTCGGAATGATTGACTCGGTCCACTCCTAAAAAACCATGCCTAATTTTTTGTTTGCCTTCTCCTAGTACAAGAAACAAATTAAACACAGCAGACAGAAACAATACCAAATTAGAAAGGATCACCTCCAGCTGGTGGCTTTAACTTTCAATTTCTAAACTTGATACAGAATTGTATTAATTATAGAATATACATTTTCGCGGAGGCTAGAGCTAGATTGTTCTGAATTTGAGATATATGTAGGGAACAATATATGTAGTATTGAGCTCTTTTAAAAGCATAGGCGAGAATATTACATTTTCGTTGATAGTTAAAGATTCCCTAATTTCTAAGTGGGACCCAACCCTACCACTAATTATTGTAATAATTCAGTAATCAAAATCCTTTTACTTAGTAATCATGGTCTGTAAGATGTGGCACCATCATGAAAAAGACACTTAGATGAATTTATAAAAGATTATTTAGAAAAACAATATTTAAAAAAAATGCCTCAATTTTTGTTTTTGAATTATTAACTTTTAAACTTAAAATAATCTAATCCAAACACACACGGTCCTATTTATCACGATTAAAAGAAAATGAAATCTTCCAGTTGCATATTGTAATGGTTCACATTTTGAATGGTGAAAATCTTTATATAGACTTTGATATTTTAAAGGACTAATTGGTGCAGTGATATTTTTAGCCAGATCAAATTAAAGCTTTTGTCTAAAATTTTGTTTATACTGTTGTATAATTTTAATTTAAAATTATCTTTAATAAACTGACAATGATATGGGTGTCGAAATTATTAAATAATCCATCACTACATCATTATAGACAAACATAAGTTATGCAACAAATCATGTGATTGGGCCAAGGAGTAGTACCATGCATGTCTCCTACCGCCATGAAACGTGACACCTGATTGCACATTCTTTTGTTTAATTGCCATTCGTGGCTAATTTGTGTAATATACATATCAATTTCTGTATCAAAATTGCGGTTTTATAAACTGTTCAGACTCACAATCTGTGAGACGTTTATCATTAAAGAAAGAAATATTAAAGAGTTGGATTGACTTACTTTATTTTTTATAATAATTTGTTATGCATGTTAATTTTTATATATATAAATGGTCATACTATTTTATTCAATATTTATTCTTTTTTTTATAAAAAAATAACATTTTTCTAGTTGTGTAATATATTATGTTATTTGGTTTAATTTAGTTATAACAATCGGTATATACTCAGTATGTGTAAATTCAAGACAGTTCTGCCTGGGATCGAACATGATGTTTCGAGATGATGAATACATGGGT
Organism: Dalbergia oliveri; assembly: GCA_030441495.1. Lineage (NCBI taxonomy): Eukaryota > Viridiplantae > Streptophyta > Magnoliopsida > Fabales > Fabaceae > Dalbergia > Dalbergia oliveri. The sequence continues at coordinate 9,018,500 of JAMLFY010000003.1, read as the reverse complement.
CCCAATAAGACCATTACACTATACAGATGGAGTGATGGGTTTCGTCAGTCACAAATTTGGTAGCCAGCTGCATTCCTGCATGTTAATCGAGGCTTCTAAATTGAAAAGGAAATATTAGGCATGTTTGATTTGGGTTTTTAATTTTTATTTTTAGATTTTTAGAATTTATAGAGAAAATATTAAAATTTTGAAAATTGAAAGCTGTTTGTTTTATTAAAATAGTTTTCAGTTTTTCAATTTGTGAAGGAAAAATTGAAAATGAAAATTTTGAGTTTTCATTTTTTTCAGTTTCTTCACAAATTGAAAAATTAAAAATCAAAACTATTTTCAGCAAAACAAATAGACCCTTGTAATTTTTAAAATTTTTAGTTTTTCCTTTATAAATTTTAGAAAACTAAAAATAAAAACTAAAACTGGAAACTAAACCAAACAGGTTTATTCTTTGTGTGAAGAAAAGGATCTAATGAACCGGATAATTCTTCTGTTCCTTTTCCGCCTTACTTCATTTTTTTTAATTAAAATTTGTCATATATTTAAATTATGGGTGGTTGAATAAAAAATATAGATAATATTACAGCTATACACATATCAAAATTTTATTCCTGAACAAATAAAAATTGAGAAAAAGAAAAATGACAAGAGACTGAATCCATTATATATGAAGATTATAATGGGGACTAGTTCCCATAATCTTTTGAAAAACTCACTTATTATTAGTTTTGCTAATTAGTATTCTCTCTATTTCAAAATAATTATAAAAAAATCAAACAATACATATATTATGAAAAATAAAAAATATTTTAATAAATATAAAATATTATATGAGTTAATAAAATTATCTTTCATGGTCATTATTATTCATCATGGTAAATATACCGATTACTTAACTAATATATTTATATTAAGAATTTACACATAAACTCATCCATGAAAATTTATATCATATTTTTACCCCTCTAATCAAACACATCCTAAGGGTATAAGTAAAAGAAAAAGAATACTAATATATAGATTTATACATGGATAAATATTTTTAAATATAAAAAAATCAAAAAATAATAATTATTCTCAAACGGATGATGCACCCTAAAATGGAAAATGTTAGCATCGAGAAAAATGGTATTTTATGTTTTTAAGATAAGGGAGCCACAATAAAACTTTAGAAACTTATGTTCTTTTATAATATTCTTAATCAGTGCAGGACTAGACAGTAGGGACATCAATTAGAAAAACTTTATTGTTATTTTAAAAAACAAAATAATAAGGAGACTTGACGCAATTGACAGCTAGTTGAGTTCTATAAAAAATTGAGTAAGAGATTCGAACCCTTTTATGAGAGCTCTCACCCAAATCTATTATCTGCGGTGCATAACCTGGACAACAAAAAAAATTAAAAAACCCCTACGCACAAGCTAAGTTAGTAAGCGCGCGCTGAGACTGATCATATGCAACGCTAGCTTCTTCCTTCGAGGCTTCTCAATAATGACAATGCTACTGGTCCGATTCAACATATTTTGCGTTTATGCTGAGAGCAGCCCGTGTGACTAACTTATTGATGCAGGTGAAAAATGTTCAATTTTGTATGCATATATATCATCATATTCGTGTCAAGCACAATAAACAGGTCGCAAGTTATAAATAACTGATTTATATAGATTTTATATAAAAACTATATTCTAAAGTAATTAAGAATAGATTAATAACAAAATACAATATATGTTGAGATAAAATAAATGAGTTTAAGAGTGCATTTATTTGAGATTTTAGAGCTCCAAAATCACTTTTATGTCCAAAATAATAATTATTCATATATTTGAATAATTTTTAAAAAATAATCAGAATCTCAAAAAAATTAATTTTTAGCTTTTTTGTAGAAGCTAAAAAAGATGGCTTATGGAGAAAAGTAGTTTTCAGCTTTTTTAATTAAATATAAAATTTAAGTTTCATAATAATTTTTTAAAAAAATTTGAAAAAAACTCACCCTAATTTTGATACATTGATAGTCATCTAATTAAATTATATTATTCTACTTTTATTTTATTTTAAGTAGTGAATATAAAAGCCAATCATTATTGATGATATAAGAATACATGATATGATGACTGTTTAAAGTTTTTATTTTAAATAGTGAATATAAAAGTCAATAATTAGATAGGTTTTTCCTTTGGTATTCTTTTATTTTTAATAATAATGACTAAATTTTTTATTTTTAATATTTTAATAAGTTGAGTTAGTGATATATGTGCCATATTTAAGTTTATAAATATATCGGAGAAAACACCTATTAGACAGCTGTATAACAAATTATACATCATTAACGAATTAAAATTAAACTCATATATTATTATAATTATTATTCAATCTTAGTTTATAAATAATATTTGATGCAAAATGACAAGTACAGCGATGGAGTACAAGAAAGCGGTGTTTACGTATACACGGCATTTCAGTGGGAGTGTGTAACATGCAAGGGCCCAGACACGACTTGCGTTGTCGTGTTCTGAAGTAAACTACGTACGAAGTACAAAATGCGCTCTCTCACTGTTTCAAGGTTTCAAAGACCAAAGTTGAAAGTTGCAACAGCGCCGAGTGGAGAAGGCGACGCGTTGTTTTCGCCATTTATTGTTCAACAATTAAACAAACTTATTTTACCATATTTCCCTTTGCCCCACACAGCTCTGTCGGTGGAATCTCGTTTCCCTGTAGTCCCGTCCTCATCCTCAAGTGTTCCTTTTTTTTTAAGTATTTTTTCCTCTTTTTTTTTTTATTCTCTCCCATGTTTTATACAATTTTATTCATCACTGACAAACATAAAATTACTTAATCACAAAGTGGTACCTTTTTTGCACAAAAAAGTCTTCCATTATTCCTTTTTTTTTAAATAGTTTTGCCATATGCACCAAATTAAATAATGGGTGCATGTTCAGGCAGCCTTCAAATTGGACAGGAGTTTTTTTTTTAATTAGTATGATATTATCCAAAAAATTAATTTAGTATTTATACAATTTTTTTAATATATATATATATATTTATATATATCGTAAAGATATACTTAAATGCTTCATCGTTGAAAAATTTGTCAACTCAACGAAGTCTCTTAGTTTGCTGGCTTATTTATTAATTATCTAAAAATTATAAATTACTTATTTTTCAACTTCTTTTCTTTTGTTCATCAACAAAAACATTGATAATATTTTTCTCTCAAAAATAATTAGTTAAATATAACTATCTCAATTTACAATATTTAATATTTTGAAAATTAGTCTTTTGATAGATAATCATAAGAACTTTCAACAATTATTGTATACGATAAAGGGCGCTAACTTTATTTCTTTTGAATTATCTTTTCAACTAATAATGAAGATCATGTATACATAATTTTAAAAAAATTAAACTGATAACACTTCTAATTAAAACAATAGGCTGCTTCCTTTTTTCGTCGTTGCTGCTTCTTATGGGAAAAAAAAAAGTTTGAACGCTTTTTAGACTTAAACGAGAAGCCTATTTGATTGTACCGAAAAAAGAAGAAGACTTAAAGAGAAAGTTGTAGCAAAACAAAACAACATAATAGAAGTGCTGGAACATTAATCTCGAGGTGTTTAGCACCTCATCTTATTTTTTAATTATATAATTAGAAATTCGATTTCCTCTTACAAAAAAAGAAGCGCATTTCATAGCCAATACTTCCGATAAAATGTACCAAGAAAAAGGTGCTGGAACATTAATTGTACGTTGAAACGTTGAAATCACTTGAAGGGGGAAACGGTCCATTTATTTTTATTTTTTTTTCCTGGAAAAGACGCCTGCCAGTTTTGACTGAGCCAGTAGCTAGCTGTATCTAGTGTAACTAATTCTCCATAACACTGGGGGACCTATAGTGAAAGTGGGAAATAAAAGGAAGAAAATGAACGAGCACCCAAAGATCATGTTTTATAGTTCGCAAGGGATAATTAAGTACCGCACCACACTATTAGTCTACATTGGGTTTGTGTCCGGGGATACAAGTACAGGGGCAGGGATAGTATGTACCTGTATGATGTTTGATAGTAGAGATAAGATATGAGGATGGAAAAAATTTCTATCTCAAAAACAAAATTTTTTTATATTTCTATCTTTTTAAAAATGGGCAGTAGGATAAGGCATGAAGATAAAAATTTCACCTCTTAGGTGCAATATAGGTGGTCGGACCAATAACCTCCAGTCAACACCCTCCAGGGTCTTAACGACCGTTATTCCCTCATCAATCAACGACGCCCGTCATCGGTCAATGCCATCGACGCCCTAAGTCATCTTATGACGCGCTCCCTTGTCAATCAAATACGATAATTGCAATATTTATGCTCTTCTCTCCTATTTTATATTTCTCTCTATTTCTATAAAAAACAATAATCAAACGCTACCTTAAAGAACACGGAAAAGAAAGAAATATTGAAAAAAAAAAAAAAACTGTAATATCTGGCTGGCTAGGACGGTGATCACCTATATATCCGCTTCTGTAACTCTACGCGTGGTTTAAGTGGCGGGCATGGCTGATTATCTTGTTCACTATCGGTCTAATCATGTCTTGTTTGACATCACCATCGTCATTAAATTCTGTGAGCACTTTTGCTCCAATAATGCCTATATATATATATGTCAAGGTACATATAATATTTTGTGTGTTAGTTGGCGTCCTGCGTGCTAGACCTTTGGGCGTTGATCGACATTAAATAATGTCCCATTTTGCTTAATTATAAATTCATACTACTGGCAGTATTTCAATTATGTGTGGATTAAATAAAAGTTGGCCCAATCTTTCAAATCCATTCCACAATTGGCGGGTCAATGACAAGGGTGATGACTATACAAATCGTGATAAACGAAAAATAGAAATTGAGCAAATCATATTGACCGATGTGGTAATAGTCGGTAGTTCATCACTCAAAAAAAAAAAAAACGGTAGAGTAGCCGCTAGTGATCTGATTTGTACAATTACAAATACGGGCATTCCTTCAACATTTGATACTATTTTAACCTCTTTAGCACCTATTAATTTTCAAAACCAAGAAATTATGACCGCATGACTTCATCAAATTAAAGAAAATCAAGGTAATTGAATTTCTTCACGTACGATTTTGACTCTAGGGATTCCAATCCTTAATCAACCTAATTTTTCTACGTACAGATTTAGTCATGTATTTAGTATATAAAAGATATATGTGATATAATTTTGGTATCATAAAGATAGATGTAATATTGAATAAGTTCATGAATTTTTAAATATAGAGGACAAAAATATGTCACATGCACATTTTAAGTATTAAAGTGATATTATGTATGTCATATGTATTTTTTTAGAGATTAAATTCATATATAAAATATTTCAGAAACTTATAAACTAATATCGTTATATCTTTAACTAAAGGTACTAAAATGAAATAAAATTTGTCTAAGGATTAAATTTATCATTTTGTGTATACTTTTGAGGAACTAAATTGATAGTTTTTTTTTTTTCTTTTAGCTACATTCAATAGATCATATATGTCACGTGGCATTTTGGTGTCAACAATTCGTGTAAGCTTAATATTTCGATAAAAGCGTAATGAATAATCATACATAAATATAAGATGAACGTATAAGCAACTGTTGTGTGGGGACCAATGTTATATATATAAGTTAATATGCTTGAAAATTTTAATTTAAAAAAAAATAAAAAAGTTAAACATAACACTCTTTTCATAATCTAAAGCTTATAAAAATAAATGCGTTAACCTTTTAATTAACATTACTTTTAATATAAATGATTAAACAAAATTGTGCAGAAGTCTAGTTTCCCAATAATAAATACTTCAGAAATTTTTTTCACTATAACAATAAACATGATATGTAAAAATTATGGGTATGTTTGGTTTAAGTTTTTAGTTGTCATTTTTAGTTTTTAGAATTTTATGAAGAAGATTCGAAAATTGAATTTTATAGTTTTTACAATTTTCAATATTTGTTTTATAAAATCTAAAAAATAAAAAACTGAAACCAAATAGTCTCTAAATATTTAAAATATTAAAGAAACCTAATAAGGGTATCAAATAAATAAAGTAGAAGCAATAGTAGGTAGAGAAATTTTTGGATACTCTAAAAGCAAGATAATACAATTTCTTTGTTTCATGTAATAAATAACATTATTATATTAAATATGAAGGGATCATAGAACAATAATGACTCATAAAATTAATATGCATTTATAAAATATAATAGAATAAATATTTTTCTTCTTCTTAAAATCCTCAAATATTTCTCTAGTGTGTATGACTATATTTAAAGAAAAAAAAAGGTTGAATTATGTGCATACGTATATTTATATGTAAAAAAAAAAAATAGACAAGACCCAAAATCCATCACTTGCAAACATACTTTCTTACACAAGTCAAACTCTACCCATTGATTTTTCGTGGTCTTTTTCCTTCACTCTCGCTTTATGCCTCTCCATCAAGACCCCGTTTTATTACTTAATCTGCGTGGTCTGCATATCCCCGTATCGATGATGAGTGAGTAAATGGATTTCTGCTTGCCATCTGCCGAGGCCATCCCTCCCGGTGCACAAAAAGGACAACTTTAGTCTCAGAAAACGAACACTTTATAACATATATACTTTCATAAGGCTGCCACGCTGGGTGGTAGGACACATCATTGTTTGTGCAAGAAATTTGGAATTACTAGGAGGCTGCGAGATCAAATTACACCACAGACACACCTTTTCCACCACCCCCTCTCTGTTTTCTTCTGGTTGAAGAAAATGACATAGGATGAAATTCATCGTTCTCCCTTTCGTTCCTTGTAAAATTATTCAAGTATTTTCCTCGAACAGATATTTTATATAAAAAAATGAGTGATAAATTTGCAAGATTATCTTCCATGGTATTATATATGCCTGCCTTCCTTCTTAAAATTCGCAAGCGGTTGACTTCAATATTTGTCGCGTCATTTACTCTAGCTATTCTGTTTCCTTTTTTTTTCTTTTTTTATCTTTGCATACTGCTACGGGGTTCCCCTGCGACCTCAACGTCGGAGAACCAGCCCAACACCCTAATTTTGTACAAGGCGTTAAAAAGTTTAATGAGATGAAATTGAATAGAATTTCATAAGAAAATAATTGAATTCATATGTTTGGAATGAATCAATAAATTGAATAATTGAATTCAATTCATTTATTTGGAATGAGTCAAAAAATGAATGAATTTAATTATTTTTACTATTTGTCCTTCATTAATAAGTTATAAACAAAACATTATATTCAAATAAGGTTATTTCGTATTTTCATTATTAGAATTAAATTCCCACACAAATCACACTCTTTTGTTTGATTTCAATTCTTTAATTTTGTTGGATTTCAATTCATGAAATTCAATTCTTTTACTTAAGTTCTCAAAGCATGAAATTCAATTCAATTTCTTGATGGAATTGAACTCTAGGGGTTTCCAAACGCTTGGTAAGAAGCCACAAACACAAAACGAGTGTGAAATTTAGAATCATCCCAGAAGAACTTCTAGAATCTTCAGAATGTTCTAAAGGCAATTCCTGACTCGCTAAGGATTGCACAATCTTCTAAAATATTAACTTACTAACAGGGGATCTAGGTCTAGTATGACCCTAAGAGTATAAATAGGTGAAATGTTTCCCTAAAAGGCACATTATCTTATTCCATTATTAAAAATAAAAACTTATTGGATCGTTCATTGAATATCAAGTCCTTATAGGTTTCCCTCCAGGCATCGTAATTGCGTTCAACCAACGTTCAAGGATTTACCCTAGTCATAGATAATCTTCTTAGATAACCCCATGCAACACATGTTTCCCTCTTTATTTTGTGGAAAAATAAAATAGCAGTGGATGGTGTTTATATAGTGAAAAGATCAACACAGCAAAACTAATTAAGAATAGTAAAAGAAGGAATGAACGGTGCCTTGCACACATGATATATATAGTGGAAAGTGGAAAGGTGTGGTAACTAGCTAAAATAATAAAATGACAGAAAAGCCACAAAAGGTTGTGTGATGGGAGAAATTTAAACTTCTGACTAGGTGAAAAGGCAAATGATATAGAGCTTTTAAGAAAAATACTTTTTGTACAGATATTATATATAATTTCTTTAGATTTTTTTATACTTTATAAAATTTAAGAGTATAGATAATTTTAAAAATTAAAATTATTCATGACTAAAAATGAGTATGTGCCCTCACTAATTCAAGCTTTTAAAACCTATTAAATTAAAGATCAAATCATAATCATTAGTTATATACATGGGTACCAAGGAAAAATCATATTTTTTATACATTTGATGATAATTAATTTTGTGGATAACATAGATTAATCAAATTTATATTTTCTAAATAAAAAATAATAAAAGTGAAAAGATGACAAGGATGGGATAGGACACTTGGAGAGTTGGAGTTATCTTAGTAGTTAAGACGATCATGCAGTATGTACGTCCGCCTTTTGTTAAAATAAAGTCATAAAGTAATGCAAAAATTGCCTTCACCCATTGGGTCATTCTGTAATAGATTGATAACGATTAAGCCAATAATAGAGAGAGAAACAGAATCACACAAGGGGTGTGGAAACCAAAAAATATTATTTAAATATCTAAAAATTAGATATATGTTCAAATATCTATATAATAATTATTAGATATGATGTTAAATTTTATATATTCTATTTATTATATCATATTTAATAATTATTAAATATATATTTTAATAAATACTTATTTTTTGAGTGTTTAAATATCATAATTAGTGTGTAAAAAGAGTAAAAACTTCAAACTAGCTAGAAGCCCCCGCCCGCGGCCCCCGTTCGTTCCACTCATCCAGTGGGCAGTGGCGGAAGTAGCAGCCAGCTAATTCCCCCGACATCGACTTTACACCAACCAACCAACCTCCCCTCACACTCGCTCCCAAACACACACAAACACACACTCTCTTTCTCTCATTCTCTCCTCTTCAATCCACAACTACCGTCATTTATATAAATCGCATGCTTCATTACCCATTCCTGATCATCATAACAAACAACAAAGCCAAAACCAACTCTCTCTGTCTCTCTCTCTCTCTCACACTCACACACACACACACAACAATGGAGTATGGAAGGCTTGGACCTTCTCAATCCCCTCGCCCCGACGTTACGCCTGTTAATTATAAGACGAGATCCTCTACAAGCAGTAGCAAGAAAATTATCCTGCTCTCGCTTTTGGCCATCGTTCTCATCGTGGCGTCCGCTGTCTCCGCCGTCCTTGTCTTCGCTGTCCGCTCCCGCGCCTCCGGAGACAGCAAAAACGGACCCACGCTCAAGGGGAAGCCGACGCAGGCGATCTCACGCACGTGCAGCAAGACTCGGTTCCCGGCGCTGTGCGTGAACTCGCTCCTCGATTTCCCAGGTTCTACGGCGGCGTCGGAGCAGGACCTCGTCCACATTTCCTTCAACATGACGCTGCAGCACCTCACCAAGGCGCTGTACTCTTCCGCCGCAATCTCCTCCTCCGCCGTGGATCCCGGCGCACGCGCCGCCTACGAGGACTGCCTCGAGCTCCTCGACGACTCCGTCGACGCGCTTGCCCGATCCCTCACCACCGTCGCTCCTAATCCCTCCGCCGCCGCCGGTGGAACCTTCCGGCAGCTCGGATCGTCCTCCGACGACGTGATGACGTGGCTGAGCGCAGCCCTTACTAACCAGGACACGTGCGCGGAGGGGTTCGAAAGCACCTCCGGCGCCGTGAAGGACCAGATGGCGAACAACCTGAAGGACCTGTCCGAGCTGGTGAGCAACTGTTTGGCGATATTCTCGGCGTCTGGCGTCGGCGATGACTTCTCCGGAGTTCCCATACAGAACAGGAGACGGTTGATGGCAATGCGGGAGGAGGAGGAGGAGGAGATTTCCCGAGATGGTTGAATAGGCGAGATAGGAGGTTGTTGAGTTTGCCTGTCTCGGCGATGCAGGCGGATGTTATCGTCTCGAAGGACGGCAACGGCACTGTGAAGACGATCGCCGAGGCCATTAAGAAGGCACCGGAGTATGGTAGCCGCCGCTTCATCATCTACGTAAGGGCAGGAAGGTAAATCCACTCATCTTTTTGTTATCATTAATTTGCTTCTATTAAGGTGTAAATATGCATCCTCCCTTCCCAAATAGTGTCCCGTATCTGGTTTAGATAAGTATTATATATTTAATAATTTATAAAATTTTAAATTTAAATTTATTTTTTTTACATATTAATAAATAATTGGAGGCAGAAAAATAAACGCCATTTATCCATGTAAATATACTTTATTTTTATTTTTAAAATTTAATTTTAATATATTATTTATATAAAAATTTCTTGCATATATAGCTGTTCATGTTTTACTACATGAGTTAAAGTGTTTCATTCCACTATCAAATATTTTAACAGTCTTATAAATATAAAAAATAAGATTAAATGGTAATATAAATTTTTGTACACAACTAATACTAATTTCTGTGTAGTGATTAAAATAAATATTTTAAAAAAATTATAAATTACAAATAAGATATCAATTTAAAGTGGTGGTGTTTTTTATTCTCATACTCTCGTTTACAGCTTCTTGTTTTTCTTAAACTGTGACCACTATTTTGTCAATCGTTTTTGTTCTTTTTATATAGTAATTTTATAGTATGAGTGGACAATTTGAGTGACGGTGCTCAGTTCATTACTTTATATGTATTGTAGCTCGTGAACAGCACACTTTACCTGATAGCGACCTTTATTTTTGTGTAACTGTGAATTGTGGAGTGATGGCTTCTTTGACTTGTTGCGATTAATGATCGTGCATGCACTTACTGGCAACTGTAAACATGTGAATGTAGTATTGTAATGATAACGAGTTTTTTTTTTTATTTTTCTTTTTCCTACAGTAGCATTAGTTAATGCCTGGAAGCCTCTATCCTCGTTAATGGATTTTGACATTAAAAAATTAGTGTCATGATCCTTCCTTATTAAACTAATTAAGCTTTGGGATGTGAAAAACGCCAAATCTATATGCTGTAACTGCTTTAACGAAATATGTAAAGAATGAAGCATGCTGACACAAGAGTCTGCAACATACAAACGCACTAACAACTTTTTTCTGATGCAATTTTCATTAATTTCAGGTACGAAGAGGACAATTTGAAGGTGGGCAGGAAGAAAACCAATGTCATGTTCATAGGAGATGGCAAGGGCAAGACGGTCATCACGGGCGGCAAAAATGTCGGGGAGGATGGAATGACCACATTTCACAGTGCATCCTTCGGTAAACTCCTTTCATTCATCTTTTTGCTTATTACGGTGCTTTTATCTAATTATTATTATTTTACTACAACTGTTTTGGCCTTTTTATTTTATATTTGTTGAAAAAAGAAGAAGAATTAAAAAGTGAAAACTACGAATTGAAAGGTCCAAAAGCATGCATGACACGAGGTAGACTTAGAACAGTACGAGATACACGTGGCCTGTTATTTTAGGCTATCATATTTTAAGATTCCTTGCTGTCTAGTCGTTTGTCCGCTACAAGTCCAAGTGAGTGTTCATTTAGCATGCAAATTTCACTTCAGGATAATAGAAAAATATACCGACTTTTTTTCAACAAAAACATTATAGGTAGAAATTTTTCCTAGGGGTTAAGGGAAAATGAATGGTGGTCTTTGATTAAAAGACCTCCCACTTAGAGGGTATAAGAAATAACTATAATCATTAGGCTATAGTCTCAACTACTATTGGCCCTTCCTTTTTATTTGAAAGAAAAATAGCATTTTGATCTCAGTATACAATATGTCAGTGCATGCATCATATGTATTTTGCATACGTATAATCCCAACCTTTTTAAGAACTCCAAACTTTCTAATTATTAAGTTTGTAATTAAGTGCATTAATAAGTTAGTGAAAGTTGAAGTCATTAGCTAGCTAACTTAGGGGCTATTTCTGATATCTGAACTTCCATGTGATTGGGTAGGTGTGGATAACTGTTTGTGGAGTTTAAAGTAACATGGCTGAACATAGTGTGTGTTATTTTAAAGTTTAATCAAAGTTTGCAAGTGCAGCATTCTTACGCTTTCTCTGCCACCAAATCAAATAATCCACATCTTGACCTTCAATATTCATAAATATTCATTCATCTTATCCTCTATATTGGGATGGCCGGTAAGCCTAACATCAACGGAAGGCTCCAAATTAAAGTAGCAAAACCAACTTATTAAATCGTGTTGGTGGGTCATACAGTGCTTGCCAAATTAATAAACAGTAGTATATTTTTTTCAAGATATATTCTCATCCATCATCAACCAAAAATTAAAAAAAATCCTAAAGACAATATCATTAACAATAGTTCTATGTCACCAACTTAATTATTAATTCATACTTTAATTTACCCTGTTCCGATCCTGTCCCTGCAGCTGCAACTGGCGCTGGCTTCATTGCAAGAGACATGACATTCGAGAACTACGCCGGGCCGGGGAAGCACCAAGCGGTGGCCCTCCGTGTCGGAGCGGACCATGCGGTGGTTTACCGTTGCAACATCATAGGATACCAAGACACATGCTATGTGCACTCAAACCGTCAATTCTACAGAGAATGTGATATCTACGGTACGGTGGACTTCATATTCGGCAACGCTGCAGTGGTTTTCCAAAACTGCAGCCTGCTCTCGGAAGCCTATGGCCCAACAGAAGAACACGGTAACGGCCCAAAACAGAAAAGACCCGAACCAGAACACGGGTATCTCGATCCACAACTGTCGGATCCTAGCCACCCCAGATCTCGAAGCGTCCAAGGGCAGCTTCCCGACATATCTGGGCCGTCCGTGGAAAATGTACGCTAGAACGGTGTACATGATGTCGTACATGGGGGATCACGTGCATCCACGTGGGTGGTTGGAGTGGAACACCAGTTCGTTTGCATTGGACACATTGTACTACGGTGAGTACATGAATTATGGGCCGGGTGCGGCCGTTGGGCAACGGGTAAATTGGGCCGGGTATCGGGTCATAACGTCGACGGTGGAAGCAAGCAGGTTCACGGTGGGCCAATTCATATCGGGCTCGTCGTGGTTACCGTCCACCGGAGTGGCTTTTTCGGCTGGGTTAACAACCTGAATATAAATTCCAGCTGCAACTATACACAAAGGCTCCATTCATAATGCGGCGGACCAACCGGATTCGCTATTATATTTGTATAATTTTTTATTTGTAATTGTACTAGGAAGTTAGTTTTTTGAGGGGCATTCACAATGCTCTTGTTTTTTTAAATGATGATGATAAGAAATATAAGTTGTAAACAGTGTTTAATGTACCCTATAAATCTTATTTTTTGCTGGCCTCATCCAGGTTGTTATAATAAACTTATAATAGTTGAATAGACAAATAAAAAAAAGCTGTACTAGTATTTTCCTTTCATTTGATAAAAATTAAGAAACAGGGGTAATATTATGATTTCAGCAAGCTGATTCTGACTTTTGAGGCCACTTGATTACCAGACCTATGGTCATGCCACATGTAACGCGTTGACTCCGGTGTTTTTTTTTTTTTTGTAATGCATAAAATGACTTGCTGGTTGTTTTTGAGGAGTGCAAGATGAACTAGGAAATGGAAAAGGACAGCTGTTTTTTTGTTTGGTGAGTCAAGTAGAAAAAGGGGCTACTGTTAAGTTAGTTAACAGAAAAATGTTATTTTAACACTAATACAGATGTAAACACTTATAATAATAGTATGATAAAAATGATAAAAAGAGAATAAGTTAAAAAATAAAAATAAAACTCATATATTCTGCAATTAGAATTTTTTGGCATCTGAAAAAAATTAAATATTAGAATAGTGTTGTTTTTTGCTGAGGCCCAACCAACATGCCTCGCACATAATTAGCACTTTGCCAGCGCAGTCGGGGGCTCAGGTACAGAGACAAATGATGTGGTCTTTGACCAAAAATGTGATGTGGTCTTGACAAAAAAAGAAATAATAATAATTTTAATATAATATCTATTAAAAAAATATATATTATTATTTAATCATATATTTATATTTAAAAGACTTTTTAAATATTAGATAATTAATTTAAATATTTTTACTAATGTTACAATATATAATTAGACTTTTTTATCCCACATGAACCTTTTTTTTTCCTTATTTCATCCCATCTCATCTTCTTTCTTATTTCATCTTATTTTCTCTTCAATCAAAGAAAGTGCCATGGTAGTTGTGACATTTCTCACCGGAAGACAAATTGTGAGGAGTACAAGAGAAGGTAAGTAGACCCCTTTCTAAAATAAAAAAATTAAATAATTTTATTTTAATATACTATTAATATAAAAGAATCATATTGATATTTACTAATGTATTGTTATATCACAAAAAGTATTTAACTCTAATATTTGTTCTCTTAAAGTTTCACGTATAATGATATATGATTAAATATTTATGTAAAATTTTTTAATACCTATATTATATGAAGATAAGATTAATCTTATGAAAATACCTATTCTAGTTAGCATTGATTAGAATTCATTTTTACTTCAAAACTTAAATTGCGAATGTAAATGAAATTGAAAAGTTTAAAATGAGGCTGCATTTGACACATCCAATTCTTGTTTAATTTATTTGCATCCGTATAAATTTGCGATGAATCTTTCTATAGACAATATGTAGATAAGACATAAGTTATTAGAATTCGAATTCTCTCCCTTTTAATATGATCATGATATTTAAGATAAAAATTTATATATATTGTATCATAAAAAAAAATTGTTTTCCCGTTTCTTTTAACGTGACAAAAATCAGCATGAGAGGATCATAATCTTAAGATATGTGGATTATAAATAATTGAGTTTTCTATATTCTTCTAATAATTCTCTTAATCCTTAACTAAAAAATATTAAACAAAAATAAATGCATTTAATATCTTATAAACATAAAAGTACTATTCAATACTTCTTTAATTCAGAAATTAAGAGAAGCTAAGTTTAATTTTGATATAATCTTAGTATAATTTCTATTTACAGTTATTTAATCATATATTGATATATACATAAGCAAAATACATTTGACTTTCCTCACTCTACTTCAAAAATCATATATATATATATAGACGTGAGGTTTTAATTGGATAATAGTGTAGAAAAATTTTATATTAACACTATATTTAAATTACACTTTAATTTCTATGCAGTGTTAATGTAAAATAATTTTACATTGACATCACTTAAGCGTAATCACATAAGAAAAAAATGATTTATTTTTGAGATAGTAAATATAAAAGTGAACCATTTTGGTTTATGTAGCAGCACCCAATTAAATATTAATGTAAAACTAGTGTATACAGTGTATAAAAGTTTAAATCTTTAACATAAATTAAGGGAAGAGATTTATAGAATTTTAATTTGTATGCATTGATATAAAGTAAAAATTTCTTACAGAATCATCAAATAATATATATTGATATATTAGAAATGATAGTTAAATTTTTTTTGCCCATTACTCAAATTAAAAACTATATAAATAAAATATTTTATTTAGATTATAATGTGAAAATAGATTGAAATTATTATTATTTTAAATAATTGGGTAAAGTAAACTCAAGGGGTAGCTTTTTGTTTTCTACTCGGCCTTGGATTTCGAGGACTTTGGTTTTATTCGTGCAACTTCCTGGAAACTTCGGTGGAGCATGCATGGCAAGCGACGCCATTTATTAATGGGGCACCAGATAGGACATCTCACATGGGGGTGCACATCGTCATCGATTATTGGTAGTTCCTCAACCATGTTGAGTTCAACCATAGACCTAACTACTCCTCTTTCCATTATTAAGTGATTTATTGGAAAATTGAGATCAATTGATACATTCAAAACCAATATATTTTATTATAATTTGTAATCATATATATCAACTTTTTAGCATATCAATTAATCTTAATTTTTTAATAAGTCACTTATTAGTAGGCGGAGGGAGTATGTTAACAGAAACTGTTCTTTTGGGATAAAGATATTAAAACATGTCTGATTTGCCAAGTTAATCCGTTAAAATTACTATTTTTAATGGATTGGGAAATTTTGAGTTGGAAAAAAAACTTCAACCCACTTAATAAGCTTGGTTTAACACAGGTTTAGGCAGGCCAAGCCTTTTTTTTTCTTTTGAAAAAATCCAAATTTGTTGATTATTACTTATTAAATACTGATTTGGTGATCCTTAGTTATTATCTAAAATCAAACAATGTATAAAACAAAGCCCATAAATTAGACAAGTCCAAAGCGAAGCTGCCTCTAACAAAAAAAAGAATTGTTTTATGAAGGAAAAAAAAAAACCAAAACAACAAAGAGCAATTGAAAAAACACGTCACTACAGTATCCTTGTACTGTGTTGGACCTATTGGTGCTTGGTACATAGTTGATTAGTTTTTATTGAGCATTGAATGGACTTTAAAAAATTAAGTATATATCAATTAAGAAATATTTTTTTAAGTTTTTTATTTAAAAAAGAATCAAACCATCGATTTTTTTTTTTAATTTTTAAAATTTTTAATAGGCTCTCCTACCACTCAAACCGTCCTCAAAAAATTTGATTATTTTAGTTATTATTTTAAGGCTGCGGCTCCATTTTCAATGGGTTTTGATGGAGCGGATATAAACAAAGTGGATCAACTTATTTTGACAACTCTATTTCAGGATATCAATAATAATTGTCTTGAACAGAGACGTGCATTATGAGGCGGCTAAGCAATCTCAATTCTCAACTGTTGGAAATGCTGGAATAAAGGAGGGGGCAGGCGACCAAATTAATTATGATCTCTTTGGACCTTGGCTGTTCATTAATAACATAGTATATAAATATAATTGCTGTCTACCATTTTGCTAGGAAAATGGCAGCGATAAACTTTTAGTTAATATGAATGACGATTTCATGACAACAGAGTAATCAAAGTAAAATAAAATTGTACATGGATAAGCCGGTTTTTCCATTGTTTGTTTGGTGCAATATACTTCTTCCATTTCAATCACAAACAGATCCAAAAATTGTCCAAAAGAGGAGCCTAAAATATTAAATCATAATTATATTATAAAATAACTTTTTAATATATATGAAAAGAGGAAGAAGGGTGGAGCCAAGCCCCTGTAAATTTGTCATTGGCTCCATTTATTCTCTAACAAATGTTCATGTTAGAAAAATTTAGTGTATTTTACAAAACTATTTTTGTGACTTAATTCATATTTCTTTCTTACCATTCTCTCTTTTGATTAATTCCGTCACTTACTCTCACTCCTGTGTATTATAAAATACTAATTTGTTTTAACATTTTTTCACTTATAAAGCTTTGCTATTAAACTACATTTTTTTTTCAACAAATAGCTATCAAATTATGTATGCAAGATTTAAGTTCACATACCTCTATTACCCAAAAAAAAAAAAAAAGATTCACATGGTCGATGATGAAGTGGCTCGACTTGAAATTAATTAATTAAAATTTTTTGCTATTAAGTATATCAAGAGTATTTATTAAGAAACTCAAAGAAGAAAACATTTGATCACAAAAGTAAATTTTTTTAATGTATTGAAAACATTGGAAACTTCAATTATTTTTTTTAATTCCTTGACAAGTGCTTTTTCAAACATTTGGAACAAAATCATTAGCTTTTTTCGCTGCTGTAACAAAATCATTAGTTAAATTCGGTAAATACAGAAACTAGTCATTTAGAAGAAGAAAAATAACGTACCAAAAAAAAAATAAAAAAAATTATATATTTATCTATCTGAATTAAGAATAATCGGATTTCAATCGAGTCATTAATAGATAAATCTAAAACAATAGATCAGTCTATATATTAGATTGGGATCAAGCTAAGTTAAATCCAGCTCATAAACATTCCTAGCACATGTAATGCAACTAACTTGGATTGCATTAAAGAAGGAAATAAAATAGAAAACAATATAAAATTGTATGTTAACTTGATTTTTGTTGTTAAAAGTTAATCTAAAAGTTTGAGGGGAAACTTGATGGTCGAAGGCGACCTAGCTGCAACATTTCCCTGTTTCAAACAGAACCTCACTACGGAACTTTAACGTATTAGGAGAAACACAGCACGGACAGAAAATGGAAGAATTTGTAATGCAAGTACAAAACTTTTATTTGCACGGTTTTGTTCCCTCAAGAAAGGCAAAACATAGAGATGATATTGCACAGGACATCCATAAACATCCCTAGTCAATACACGATTATATTTTCCTTTTGTCAGACATGAAAAAGAACAAAGAGAAGAAGGTGAGTTGATGTTTGCAACACAAGCATCCAATACTTGATTTGAGGTTGAATACAATGCACCATCACTTATCACTGTTTTATATCAATAGTAGTAATAAGTACGTGAACTATGTCCATTCAGTTATGGGAATAGCTCTTCTAAATGAGTATCCATAATCACTGAAACAAGATCAATGAATGCAGCTTCACTCGTTCCAGGAACTGCAGCTTCCTCCGCTTCCTCAACAATCATCTCAATGACAGATTTCTTCTTCAGTGTTTCTCTGCACATGATGCTTCCGATGGCGAAAGGAGTGAGCCCTCTCTCTGCACCCTTCTTAAGAAGCATGGTTGAGATGCGAAAGATACTGGCGCATTGTGGAGGAAGGTCCCATCCGTGAAACTTCAAAAGGTTAATATCTTCTTCAGCATCCAGAGATTTTATGTAGTCAATTGTGTCTGGGGAGTAAGGCTCCTGAGCTTGTGGCCAGTACAGCCAGTCAAAAGTGCAATCTTCAAACTGCCAAAGCAGGGGAACAAACAACATGAAGTCGAAGGAAAAGGAGAGGGTAGCCAAACCTTTAATTATAATTCAAAAATTTATTTTCTTTTAAGAATAGCAACAACAACAAAAAGAGAATTGATAATAACTACTGTTTGATGTTACCACCTTTCCCACCTAGACTAATTACATCCTCACTTGAAGAACCTTGGAGACCAAATTTCAAAGCAGTTCAAGTATGCCACATCAAAAAAAAAAAAAACAAAAAAAGCAGTTCAAGTATGACAGGAAAACAAACTCATAAGCAGATATTTTATAAATATCATCAACAACGGTTGCAAAAATTCAAGGAAGGGAAAACTGACGATGCAGAAATCATAGAAATCAGTTTGAGCTTATTCAAAAGGTTTTGAAGTCTGAATGATAGGCATTGCTGAAAATGATTTTAGTGTTCTTGCAACAAAGAGTATTACCAATTACACTATTACATCAGGGCGAGTAAGCTCGTAGTCTGTATATAAAGCCATGAGATAAAAACTAATAACTAAAATTAAAATCACAAGATATGTAGAGGTGCGGCAAATCAAGACGAGGCAACACCCTACTTCTCAAGCAGTATAAGCCTATGGCAATATGAGCAAGAAATCAACATCTCAGTACAGTTCAAAAGAATATGTAATGAACAAAATACAAATCTGTCAAGTAAATAATGCCGAGAACAGTAGCATATATAAAGCAGAGCCACCAAGAATTTTACTGCACTTGTAGCAGCTATTCTGAAACAGACAAGCATGGTCGCAGTGCTAGAGGACTTACGCTCTGAGGCAAGCAATAACCATGATCAATTGGAATAAGGACAGTTCGACCATCTTCACCATCCCTGGCAACCAAAATGTTCCCAGCATGCCTGTCTGCATTCACCAATCTGATATCCAGCACAGAGATCTTGTGTACCTCTTCCACTGGAAATGCACTAGGGCCCATGTCTTCGCAACTTCCAATATTCCTCATAAACATCTGAAGCGATCCTATTTTAACATTATCAGAGACATTCTTAAAACCTTCAGGATGATAGAAACCTCTATGCAAGCATTTTACCATGACTGTAGGAGGAACTCCAGCAAACCCCGGCTCCTCATTATTATGATATGAGCCAGGTCCTTTCCTAGGATGATCCAGAATGTATGCTGCTACTTCTCTCAATGCACCTTGTCCAACTCTAGTGCCTTTCTTTAACCCTTCACCATCCATAGAGACAGGTAGGCCTCGAGGATTGTTAATTGCCATTGGCTCCTCATCAATAGGCTTGAAAACAGAAACATAATTTGAGCCAGATGAATCTTGCATGAGATAAGCTCCTCCTGATCCCTCTGAAGATCGAACTGGTTTAAAGCCTTTTTCTAAACCATCAGAAGTCATTTTGAGTAGTTCCTGGATCACTAGCGGAACTCTGATATTAGAATTCACAAGAATTGGTTCCAAAAGAAAATCTCTCGTTAATCGGTTCCTCTTCAGCACGTTATTTGTTACAGACACTGACCCTGACTGGTCTGCACCTAAATCTGGCTCCGTATCATCAGTGTATGATGCCTCAATTGATAACTCAAAATCCTTTTCAACTGGTTTAGCCCTCACCTTGGCATCTGATATCCTAACTAAAAAATGAATCACAGCATCTTTGTCCTTACAGATATCCTGAATGAGTCTCTGGTCTTCAAGTGCCTCGCCATCACATGTCAATTCTTGATCCTTGAGATCCAACAACCCTTGCCCTCTCCTTGCAATCTGCTGCTTCACATAGCCCACATTCCTGTTCTTCTCAACATAAAAGCCAAACTCCTTTCCGCACATTGTCCTAACAGTAATAGCTTGAAGATCAGAAAGCCTAAGCACCAAGTGCAACACTTTCCCATCAGCAACACCATAATCGCGAATACAAGAACTGTTGCGAGCCAACTCCTTCCCTTCGAAAACCAGTTTCTGTTTCTTCACAAAAAATCCTTTGAAGGTTTGAATTCTCAGCTTCACTGAAGCAATTGAATCCGTCTCCATGATATGCATAGGAATCACAGATCCACCAACAGTTAGGTAAATCAAAATTGAGTCCCGCAAATGAGGACTAAAAGAGCTGGTAAATTCACCATGGGAGTTAAAAGATTTTTCATGCACCGGAAGTGCCACACAAGCCATTGTCAATTTACAGGTTCAAAACCTTGCTGGTAAACAAGCTATGAACCCTACCAAAAACAGTAAAATTCAAATGCTCCCATCAGAGATTTAACAGGGAAACACAAAAAGGGGGAACCTCAATCCTTCTCTATTTTTACTTTGATTCTCCTTCAGTGATACTGCAAAAGCAGTCCATGCCTGTACCTAAGCAGTAAAAGAAGAAATAGAAGCCTAAAATGTATGTATTGCACTTTCTTTTCAGAAATCAGAGCTCAGAGCCAAACCAAGAGTTTCAGAAAACGAAGCTCAGGAGAAATGAAGATCAGCTGATCAGATATCTCCTTGAATTGATAATATGGTTTTCACATTGCTGTAATGCTTAATCTGTGTTACGGTAAAAGATATGTCCTGCAAACCAGAGTCCAATTACCCTACAAAAAGGAAGAAAATGAAAATCTTTCAGTCGATATCATGGAATTAAAAAAAAAAAAAAAATCTTGTTCTGTTTTTTCAAAAAATCTTAAACCACTTATAAATATGATCATCAGTGTAATGGAAAATGTATCGTTTAATTTCACAGCAAAGAGCACACGTTCAATCGAATCAAGAAAGAAACAGTGCTCTCACGTGACTAATTTTCTTCTTTCAGATCAAACAAAGCAACCGATTAAAGCTGGATGAGCAAAACACTGGAATTCAAAATTTCCATGCATGTTTCGTAGAATCAAAAAATGAAAATCACAAACTCCGAAAAATGAAATCTAAAAAAAAAAACTAATTTAATTTCCGACGACACGTGAAACGAAAGTATCATTTCAATTAAAGCTAGCAAACAGAAAAAAAAAAAATGAGAGATATTTTCCATGATTTCCTTCCTATCACATTCTGACAATAACAAAACTACACTGACAAATGAAAATCCACAAAACGAATCTTACAAGCAAAGGAAATTAGAAGAAGAAAAAAAACAGAAGAAGCTAGAAATGATGGAATTAAATTGAAGGATAAAACTTACAGAAACCGAATAAGAAGCTCAGGTAGGATGGCGATGATAGTAGAAAGTGGAGAAACTAAGCGCCATTCTGCGAATTGTCGTGAATCATTGTTCCTTCCTTCCTTCCTTCCCAGAGTCGGAGAATTCTCCTGAGCTTCCCAATTTTCCGGGAAAGACTTGACTCACTGAGTCAGTGTCGCGTTGCGGTGCGCTCAGAGAAAATCAACGAAGAAAAAGACAGAGAGACAGAGGCAGTGGAAGTGAGAATCACGATTTGGTGGAATGAAAATGACACGTTAAAAGGAACGGGTGGAGCTCTATTTATAGCCAAACCATTGTTTGTCTTGTCGCCTAAGTTTAAAAACATGTTACCATTTTTATGTCATGCCTTTGATTATTATTCGATTCTTGATTAACCTCTTCTCCACGTAATGGAAAAAGTGCGGCCCACTCACGCTTTCGAATTTTGAAACTCAATTACTCTCTTAACCTTTTCCGTTCTCAGCGTTTTAATTAAATTAATTATATAAACGAATTTTCTAGAATATCGTTGGTAGTTTACAATTGGCATATACTGACAATATATAAAGTGTCTTTACACTGTAATAAATTAATTGACAAACTTTCTATTGGATGAAAGTGTAAAGGTCTTTACACTCTCCCATGCCAACTAAACTCTATGGTTAATATAAGAAATATTTATTTATTTATTTACCAACGAAGCTGGATGTAAACCTAAATAAAAATCCGGTCATTTAGGCATTTACTTTATAACCTATCCACCTTCTCTATCTCAACCTTCACCATGGAAGAATTCATAGAAAGAGACGTGAAAAAAATAGAATCTGCAATCAACATTTAAATGCGGATGAGTAAATAATTATATATTAATATATAATAATATATAACTTAAAGTGATTATTGTTAAATTTAAAAGTTGATAAGTTCGGGGATCGGCGAATATTAGTTTACTATTTTACGTGTCTCTTGAAGGCTATTGATACCGTTTTCTTTTAACTTTCCAGTCTGACAAGGTTAATATGGTAATTTAAGAAATTATTAATCTACAGAAAGAAGAAGGATCTCCTATACGTACACCGCCATACGTGCATAAACAGTCGTTACCGCGTTAAGTCTTGTTGACTGAAGCATCCATCGTTTCTTTTTAATGTTGTAATTTCCAGTTCTTTTGAATTTGATTTCATTTTATTATTAATGTAAAGGTTATTATCTTATGCTTGTATTTATTATTTGTAAATTACAGCTGTAACTAAATTAAAAAAAATAAAACTTCTGTTAAAAGTAAAAACTTAATCGTTGTAACAATGTAACCCGTAATGATAAATTAAATAATTTAAAACACTTATTTTAACTTTTTATTATGATATATCTTTTATATAATTTTATTGTTGCACGGTTTATCAAAATTAAGATTAAATTATTTGATTTTTGAAATGTGCTTTTTCAATCATTTGTGAAAAGAAAGGGCACTGGGCTCCGACAAAAGATAACGACGAAAAGCGAACTTGGCCTACAAGGTTATTTTTACGCGATCACACATAAAGTACACCAATAGGTGTTTGCCATATCATAAAGATATATCGAGTCAATTATAAAACTAATACTACCATACCACAATGATGTGTTACTGAAATAATCATAACCATCTAATTTTAATTTAAAATACTTAAAATTTATATAAAAATAAAAAATATGTGATTATAAATATTTTTATAGTATGTATTAAATGTGTTTTAAGAATATATAAATATTTTTCAAAAATTAGTACATATGCTTGGATTCATTAATTATTCAGAGAAATACTTAAGGACGTAAAAGTCATATGAAATAATATATTTAGACACTATAAATTGGGATTAAGAGTATCAAAAAAATATATTCCTATTTTCAGAATATGCCACATATAAACTTTTAATATTTTAATTCATGTATGTTCATTGCTCCTTTTAAGCAGAACAAAGGTCCCCATTAACGTGCCAATTGGCAAAGTGGCCCCAAGCTTGTCGAGACATACGCAACATACAGAATGCTTGTTTACAAAGTATTGGGTCAGAAAAGCTTCATGGTCATAGGAGATCTCAATTTGCAACAAAGGGGGTGTGATTCTTGGATCACTAAGTATTTGCTTTTGATTGACCTCGGATCGCCAATTCTTATACAATCCATGCATTCCCTTACATGTCAATGCTATATGCCTAATAATACTTGTCCCCAGTTAGGGGAATGAATCTCTTAAAAGACTTCAACAGAGCTTGGCATCTAATAAAGTATAGCTTAGTGGTTATTAGTTTTCATCATCAAGCTGCTCTACAAAACTTTAGAGCCGGTTCCGTGCATTCATTCATTCATTATTTTGTCATGATTCTCAAATAGTGTAAATTCGTTACACCAGTAAATAAGGTGGAATTTTTTTGCCTTCTTTCAATTTGTTTTTGTGTTTAACACCACAAGGTGTCCTTACTCTTTAAGATTGTGGGATTAGTCCAAGCTTAAACTTTAGCTTGATCCTTGCACAGGGTACTTCAAGTGAACTTCAGACCCTTGAACTTTTAATTTTGACAGCACAAATGTCATACACTCAATGGTGTAATGTGAATTATATCTTAAACTAATCCAACAGTTCCCTTTGTGAGAACTAAAACAGGGAAAGCGATAGCCTCAAAGCTAAAAACGATTCCTTGTGAGTTGTGATCAGTACACACAATTTTTCAAGTAAACACCCCATAGAAGTTAAATTTATCCCCCTTCTAAAATTTTACAATGTAACACCTCCACACAAAAAAAATTCTAATTCCCACAGAGAGTAGAGAAGGAAGAGCAACATATTTGAAAATTTAGATTACATTAATCTACTGGTAATTCCACCGGCTATAAGATTTAGGCTACTTGGTTCTTGAAGACTTATTGGATAGCCAGAGAAGTGCTTGTTTTTCCTCGGTAATGAAATGGGCCAAATGGCCAATCGCCCAAGAAGCAAAATAGCTAACCCTACCAGGCTAGAAGAAAAAAAACCATTTCTTGGGGTAAAAGAACTTCAGAAACTACTCTGCCCATTCAATAGAGCACAACAATGATTCAATGAAAGATGCATAAACAAGCTGTTATCTCACAGATTCCTTTCTATGAAGTCCCATATCCTCTCTTCCATATAAACCCGATCCCTATGGCGTCGCGGCATGTGACGTTCATCAGGGAAAATTATTAGCTCGTATGGTTTTCCGGCTGCCACAAGAGCATTGACAAGCCTTGCAGTGTGCCTAAAATGTACATTCTCATCAATCATGCCATGCACAAGTAACAACCGCCCTTTCAACTTGTGCACATGGTTCATAACAGAGCCACTTTCATATCCTGATTGGTTTTCAGATGGCAACCCCATGTACTTCTCTGTGTAAAATGTGTCATATCCATCCCATGAAGTGACTGGGGCACCAGCCACAGCGCACTTGAAGAAATCTGGGAATCTTGACAGGGTCATAGCTGAGAGGTACCCGCCATAGCTCCACCCATACAACCCAATGTGGCCAGCTTTGGCAAGCCCTTGTTTGACAAGCCATTCCGCTCCGGTTAGCTGATCGTCAGCATCGATTTGACCAAGTTCGCACTTTAAACAGCTTTCGAACTTCAACCCCCGTCTAGCAGTTCCTCTGTTGTCTAACTGTAAGCAAGAAAAACATAATTAACTTTGGAAGGATGAACTCAACATATAGTCATATATTAGAAAACTCATAAAGGAAGAGGCATAAGCCAGATGCTAAATGTCCAAAAAAAAAAAAATTAAGCAAATTCTTTCAATTAAAAAGCTTTATAAGAATTTGGAACATTAGAGCACTGCAAACAATTGATCATACTAATGAAATATCACTATCACATGGAAGGGTGAATCCGTGAATAGATGGATTGCACATCT
Source organism: Dalbergia oliveri (assembly GCA_030441495.1). Taxonomy (NCBI): domain Eukaryota; kingdom Viridiplantae; phylum Streptophyta; class Magnoliopsida; order Fabales; family Fabaceae; genus Dalbergia; species Dalbergia oliveri. Next base: position 8,992,656 of record JAMLFY010000003.1, on the reverse strand, counting down.
CTATTGCATAACTATCAATATCTTCAGGCAAAGATTTTAGTACTTTTAACTTAACCATGTCTAATACACCAGGCTTTATAGATTAGACAAATTCAAAATAGTTTACCCATGTCCACCCTGTATGAGTTCCGTCAAGGAGCTAAGTGATAAAAACCAAAAAGCAAGATACATTAAAATTGAAAGCAAGCCAAAAACCAAAAGGTGGACCATAATCATGTAGAATTCAGGGAACTGACCTTCCAAACTAAGATGCCTTGGCTTCTCAAATATTGCGCTCTCAGGTCAACTGTACTAAGCCAAGAGTTACAAACAAGCTGCACACTTGGACCACCATAAACATTGATCATAGTTTTGTAAGGTGGAGGTCCAAATCTTGAGACATCAGGCTTATATAGAGCTCCATACAATGTAGTGCCATCATTAGCCTGTATTTCAATAATTTCTGGTGGCTCAAGTTGAAGCCTTTTGAAACTTGGAATTGTAAATGACTGTTCATACAAAGGCCTGATTATGCTTCCATCCTCTAAGGAACAAAGTAACACCCTAGGAGGAGAACCAAGGGAGTCATGGATATCAACAAAGCTTCGCATATGATGATCAAGGACAACAATGTGCTTCCCCTTGCTATGTGTAAGCCTGACAGGGACCTGAAGTGGTTGAATTCCATCAACAAAAAGTTTAGCGCAATATAAGTTGGACTCCAGAGGACCATCCACGGTCCCAGTGAAATATACTAGACCTGTAGCCTCATTCACACCAGCTACTTGTTCAACCAACCATTCACCTTCAGTGATGGGTCCTAAACAAGTCCCATTTGAATCATGAAGATAAAGATGTCTAAATCCTGTTTTCTCACTAGCCCAGATAAATCCACCTGAAAACTTGGTAACTCCTTTATCAAGAGGTGTGAAACAGTCATGTGCATTGATCCAAGCATTGTTTTCTTCCACCAACATAGTTTTCCTTTGGCCTGTTCTAATATCAAACTTAAGGATCTTTATTTTAGTGTGCTGCCTGTTCAACACCTGAGCAGTCAGAATGTTTCCATGCATCCAGTTGACTCTGGCCAAATATTCCTCTTCGTTGTTTTGCCGTTCCACACCCCCACAGAGAAGGTCCATCCAAGTGATGGAGCCTCCCGCTACCGAAACAACCCCTAGGCGCACTTTAACATTTGAAGCTCCCGCAAAAGGATAAGGATGGTCTTCCTGTGCATCTAAACCAACTGAGCTCTTACCTTGGTGCATGATTCTAAAAAGTGGTATTTCAGAGGAATCTACTTCAGTGAAAGCTATATATTTACTATCCAGTGACCACCAATATCCAGTTTTCCTATCCATCTCTTCCTGCAAAGAGAAAACTACATGTTATTGTTAAAGATATAAACCATTTTGGGCCACCACCTAACAGCTTAACTTTTATGAGAGTTGGTTCTTACTTCTGGACACCAAAAAATCTGAGGTAAATGTTAGTCAAAATAACACAATGATACAGTAAATAATCCCATCATTTTAGAACCCAATTATTTCCCAACTTGCCCAGTCAAGGACTACTTGGTACAAGGAATATAATGCACCCAGTTTAGTTTAAAGATGTACATAAAGAAGATATAATTGAAGAAATCTCACCTGAGCTATATATTCAGCAAGCCCATGAGTCTGCAACAAACAAACCCAGTGTCAGATTTCCAAAGACAGACTATCAAAAAGCACAAAAAAGTAGTTTTTTTTTTTACCAAAGTCCATACTAAAAACTGTATGCAAATAAAATGAACAAGTACAAGCCAAAAACCCTATTGGATAATCATGAGTAGTTTGACTCTTTAAAGTTCCAAACTTAACCCAGTCCAGCTTTGTTCTCATAACTAAGAAAAGAAGAACCTCAGAATCCTACTAGATAATGTACACTGAAGAGAACCAACACTGAACTTCCATTAGCCAGGCCACTGATAACATGGACCAAGCTTGCCAAATTCAGACTTCACAATAGAAATAAAAACTAATGATAGATAAAATAGGATATCTCCAGCTGGTTTGTATTAAATGGACCTTGGCATATTTTGAATAGACACATGTTACAAATTATCTAATCTTTTAATGGTTAAAAACTATACATATTTTAAGAGATTTTAGCTAGAAAGGTTACATGATTCAGTCAGGTGACTAATAAGATCGATAAACTGTTTCCCATAGAATTGAAATGCATTAAGTTACTCTAGTGTGATAAGACCAACCAACTACTAAACTTACCAAACCATTTCCCTCTGCACCATGGGTCAGCTGCTTTGATTCATTAGTCAAGAGATTCAGAACATGCAACTCAGAGCCTCTTACATAAGCAAGCATTGACCCATCTGGGGACAGATGTGGGTCAATAATGGGTGAGCCTGATATACTCGGAACCTTGAGCTCTGCTTTTGAATGGGAAATATCATGGATATAAATCTGTTCATGGGGAAAAGGCAACAATGGTAAGAAACTTGACTATTTGAAGTAATAATCAATACAAAAATACAAAAGGGAATAACAAAAAAATATAATTCCAATGCACACCTACACAACAAAATGCAACAAATACATACAGTTAATTATAACATGGATATATATATATATATATATATATAGAGAGAGAGAGAGAGAGAGAGGTATAAACAAGACTCCTATGCTACATGACAATAGCATAAGTGTAGTCAATATCAAGAAGGTAAATGTTTTTGAAAAAATGAAAAGGTTAGTAAATAACTGCAGAAGCCCCTTTCAACTATGTCAGACAATAGCTTGAAAACATAGGTCGCCATCTACTAGAATATAAAGAACCAGCATTTGAAGCTTCAAGTATTTTATTCGTACAGAACATCTTAATATTGAGTATAGACAGTTTGTGCCAAGCAAAGGCTTAAGGCATTATAAAGGGAGTGGCATGGCACTTAGAAAGTGATAACATTCTTGGTGATACTGTTGCAGTAATATGTACCTACCTATGGTGCAACCAATATTCAAAAAGCCTATTACCACTTCTCTTCTGACTAGAAACATAACATTTAAAGCAATCCCTATCAAACATTTATGACAAAATAAAGCTATAATTTTTGAAGGCAGAGGAACAAACCCCAGCAGGCAATGGCACCATGAATGCTTTTCTTTTTGAGCTAGTCTTTACCCATTCATACCGTGTCACTCCTAACCCACGCTCCCTCAATCTCTCCCTCCTCAACTTTTCTTCTGGAGAAATATTACTCTCATCAAGTCCACCATCAGGGGGACTGAATAACAATTCTTGTTTGTTGGTCTTCAAATCATAAGCAAAAATCTTTCTATTCAATGTATGATCAGGACTAAATAAATAAGAGATTAAGCTATCATTGGGACTGAAACTTATTGAAGTTGGCGATACATATCCAGGCAATGGGTATTGTACAATCTCTTCAACGGGGAAAAAGATGCTATCATCAAAATTTTGCACATCATTAGAGTCTGTCATAGGCATTTTGGGAGACGGTGATCTTGGGCGCTTTGGATTCCTCTTCTCATTCATCAACTGATTGCATTACAAGTGCACCAATGGCTATAAGATTGAACTGCAATGAAGCATGAATATTAGAGCATTCCTCAGTAGAGAGAGAGAGAGGAAAAAAAAAAGACATAACTTTTACCACAGAAACAACAATAAGCACATTATTAACATTTACACGAATGTTCAAAAGAAAAGGAGTTTTCAATAGTAAATTGTGAATAGCTCTTTTACAATTGAACTTGACTGAATGTATTTGTAAAACCGAAATTGCAGGGTTTTGATTTTATCTTCTCCCTAAACTTTATGGGAGAGGACATAACTTTATCAGAAACTGTATCTATATAGTAAACCCAAAAAGAATCTGAAGTTTTATTCAAAAGGGGAAACAAAAAGCCAAAACTAAAAAAAAGAACCACAGAAAGCAAAAAAGTTCCCCTTGATAGAGACTAGCACATATCAATTTAAACAAACCTTAAGTCTGAGCTTCTAGGTATGTGATTAACTTAATGCAGCATAACTAAAAAAGAGAGGAATAGAGCTTACACACCAACTGGTCCAAGCAAGCTATACAAAATGAAGCAAGCAACAAATCAACCCGAAAGGGCACAAGTTTTTGGCTTATGTGGTTTCCAATTTCATCTCACCAAAAATTAAAAAAAAAAGGAAGATTAAATGCACAAACAAAACCCCATTTCATAGGCTCCTATGATTTTAATACAAACAAGTCAGCAAGGATGAGCTCACTGGAAAGAACCATAAAGAACACTGAGTTTATCTATCTATCCAGTGCAACTGGATCCGATCCCAAACAATTAATTAATGGAAGTAATAAAACCCTCCCCACCATAACAAAAAGCATTGATTTTTGAATTGACAAAGAGCAATTAAAGCTAACCCAGTTTCATTATCACAAGGGTTATGATAATTAGAAGAAGATGGTCAGGATCTACCATTAAAACGAAGAAGAAATGGTTAATTGAAAATGGATTCTTAAGATACAGTGGAGAGAGAGAGAGAGATAAAAGAGAAAGAGAATTTGATAGAGAATCAGAATTTATACATATAGATTGGATTGGATTGGATTCACGAAAACTCTGAACTTTGGAGAAGAAAAAGAGAGAGATATACAGAGAGAGAAGAAGAAGACGAGGAAGAAATAGAGAGCACAAAACAAATCAAATCAAATCAAATCAAGTATGTTCAGTTTGGTGGCTTTGTTGAACTGTGAATCTGATTTCGGGATAGATAGGGGAAACAAAACAAATGTAGAAGGAAACTTGCTGAATTCATTTTATATTATTCATTTATTTTTTATTATTGTGTAATAAGTGATAACATTAAAGTTGTTGATTTTATCCAAAATGAAGGCGAAAAAGAGAAAGGGGAATAAAGAAACACTGGATACAAAAGATTAGATAACAATTAATAGCAAAAGGATATTCAGTACTATATTTCTCTCTCATCACTTGAATTCTAGTTCCACTGGGTATCATTTTTTCTTTACACTGTTGGTAGATAAATAATATCATATAATTGTATTGGTAATTTAAAATTGATTTACCAGGAGTGAAAAATAAAAACCACGCCACTAATTGACTATCTAATTTTATGAGGAATTAATTACTTACCATTGAACTAAATTTAAAAGTAAAGCCGTGTTAATTATGATTTTGTTGCATTTGCATTTGGTTCTGTAATAATAGTGTATTTGCGTAAAACTTCTAATATAATTAAGACATAAAATGCATGAATATTATATATATATATTAAATAATTTTTTTTTTCTAGTAAAAAATCCTCATTGAATAAAAACATGATTCATTGATTCTGTAAAAGAATCTTAGCTGTCAATAGATTATAGCTAAATTTTCCTAATGTTATATAATAAGCTTACAAACAAATATATATACTATGTATATGTAACACTTTAAAATTGAAATTTAAAATAAAGTTTTATTTTATAATAATTTCACCTAAAAAATCTTAAGTAAATCTTAAATACCTCATAATAATATTGATACGGCCAATAAATACATTTATTATTTATTTTTTCTACAGTAAAATAGTCAAATTAAAATGTATACCTTATGTAGGAATATGTAGGGACATTTAGTTAAAATTTAAACATGAAATGCTCAAAAGTTCAACATTCTTAAGGTTGAAATTTGATCGCAATATGTCAGAATTTTTCATTTGATAATTCACTTATTTAATTCAATCAATCCAATTTGGCATGGGGAACAAACCAATATAAGAAATATGAAGCATAACTGCTTAAGCAATATACGGAGTACTGTTTTTTTTTTTTTTTGGGTGTAAAGCAGCATACTGGTTTGGTTTATCCTAGAAATCTAGAATAACCAATTCATGTGTAATTAATTATTAGCAAAAAGAGATTTGACGTAGGGTTCAAATTAATAAAGGATTTACGGAGAAACACGTGTGAGGTTAAAATATATAACTCAAATATACATGTATTTAATAGGAGAATATTTCTTAAAAAATATAAAATATCTCGTGTTTATATTTTTCTTTCGATTTCTCATTTTTATGTACGTAATTAGGGTGTTCATAACCTTTGACCTCAATCTGGGTTTTAACCCATTACGAGTCTTCTGAAATTTGAAATTTGATCCGATATATTTTTTGAACGTTCAATCATATGTAAGGTTAACTTACTGACGCGAAGTCAAATAATTTCTTAAGGGCGTTTGTTTCAAGGTTTGAAATTAGGTTCTTAAATTATATTCTTAGGAATGATATTCCGAGTAATATTATTTTCAGGTATATTTAAAAAATTATTTGTTTAGTATTAAATATTTTAGATTATTTGTTAAGATTCTCATAAATAAATTTAAAACTTGTTTGTTTATAATCTATATTCCTAAGAATATATGTCATAATTTTTAAAATACCCTTAACATAATCATAAATAGAGAAAAAAATCAACTAATTGAGGGATGATTTAGTAATTGTGTTTAATAATTGTGATTCTCAACTCATAAGAATTTTTTTCACCACACTTCAACTTTGGGATGAAATTTCATTAAATTATAGAAAAATATTTTTTATGGAATAATTAATACCCAAAAATTTTTAGTAAAACTTATAACAAATATAGATACACAACATTCTCAACTATCTATTCCTAAATAATTAAATATACCTTGAAACAAAGCCCGTAAGATATATATATTTTTATAATAATTTATAAACAATTATAAGATTTTAAAGTTCAATTAATATATTTTACACAACTTAATGTTATTTCTATATTGATATGATTTATTTTGAAATTTATGTTGTAAAATATTTCTAAAATTTTGTTTTTTACTAATAAAATTTTATAACTTTACTATGTATAATATCTAAATTTCCATATATTGTTCAAATGTTAATTCACCTATATAATCGAGTTATTATTAAGTTAGATTTGAATTTCAAAAATTGAAGAAATCTAAAAATCAGCAGAAGTTTTATCCAACTTAACCCTTATAAATCAGGCTGATTTATAAACAATTTTCATCATAAACTACGAGATATACATAAAATAAATAATCATGTAATAACGAAATTCAATCTCATTTCAATGATAACGAAATCCCCTTTCGTGAAGCATTTTTCTAATAACATTAAACATTGAACTTGTATATAATATCATAAGGTTACAATATTTTATCGCACTACGAGGATTGGTCAATAAGTTAAGTTCGCTCTCAAAGAGGCTCCTAATCTGGGCGTGGGTCTAAAAAATTAAAACTATATATTAAAGAGACTATATAACACAAGAATTAAAACAATCATGCCACGATGATCGATTCATGCCATGTGTAGGAGAGAAGAGACGTTACAGTCTTGCAGAGTTTTAGTGTTAGACAGGAAAATTCTTACATCCTCTTAAGCATTGTAACGTGCAATTGTTATATGATATGATATAATAATTTGTTTGACAATTCAATCAAAAAAATAATTTGTTTGACAAATGTCAATATCATCCATTAATTGTAGTAGTTATCCATCGACTGCAGCCTCTGCGCTCTGCAACTTACGTGCAAAATTTGATCATTAAGCAATTGATGATTTTTATTTTTGGTCAACAGCGATTGAAGATTTGATGAACTGTTAAAGCAAGAATTAGCCTTTTTTTACTTTTCAGAATGGATTAGATTTGGACTCTGATATGATTAGAGAGCTATGGGCTGGACCATTTGGACTACGGTGTTTGAAATTAATATCCCCTGTATGGATTGGTTACTCAGGCCAACAAAAATCTTATATATGCATGCGTAGTAATCACTCGAAAGTATTTTCCACACGTTCGCCAAGAGTTCTTTTTTTGAAGTTCTCCTAAAAAAAAAAAAAGTTTATGCGTAAATATTTATTTTTGTTGATTTTATATTTATGAATCATTTTAATTTTTTTAAAATAAGTCAATTTAATCACTAACATTACAAAATATAAGTTATATTAGTCCCTTAATCCATTTTTATTTAACATTTCATCAATTAAATGATAATAGATAATCTTAAATAATACTTTGACATACCATATGTCATCTAAATTATAATAAAATTTAAAATGATTTATTTTGATATCTAAAATTACACAAAATGAATAATTTAGATATTCATTTAAAGTCATAAAATGACTTATTTTATGTAATTTTGAACACTAAAATAAGTTTTTTTAAACTTTGTCCTATTTCATATTACGCATCTGTATTAAGGTATCACTTAATATTATATGTCATTATTTAATTGACAAAATGTTATATAAAAGTTCGATGAATGACTAACTTGACTCATTTTAAAAATCAACAACTAAAATCATATATAGTTTTTAGAATCAGATCGATGATCAACTTGATCAATGTATTGAATCATTAGTTCACCAATTAGATCTGGAACCAGTTCATTCAACCAGATATAGTTAAATTAATATATAAAAATATAATTTAATACAACCAAATATATTATATATATTAAAAGTGACACGTAATAACATAAGCACGTGGCTATCGTAGCGGTTAATCTCTTTTATGTAGGCCATTATCAATTTGTAATTAAATTAAAACCGGCCCTAAGTTTTTCACATTTGAATTTAACATTAATGTAAAAGGTTTGGTCAGCCACAATTCATTCTCTCTGCTAGCATTTTAATATTGAAAGAAAATATAAATTCAAGTGAAAATAGGATAAATTGTCATGAAACTTACCCCTCATTCTACCAGAAATACCCTTAATATTAAAAATTTGAATTCTAAGATCATTATTTTGCTAAGATTATGAGAGTAATAGAAAAAAATTATAAAAAAATAAAAAGATATATTCATGCATGCTTTAAACATAAGAAACACATACCCACAAAGATGAACAATTCACTGTCATGAGTTATCTCTTAAAAAAAAAAAAAATTATTAGGTAGACGTAAATAGCTAATTTTATATCAAGTTTAACACCTCCCTCTCTCTCTTACGAAAAATTAATAATGCTAGGAGGTAGAAACCTAAGTTAAAAACGTAAGGCAAAAATTATGACTAAGTTAGCATTTTTTTTATTCCTTCATTTATCATAAAAGATTACATTTATAATAGTGTAAAGAATTCTAGATCCTTCCAAATTACTAACACCTCAATTATCTCTTTATACATGTCACCATCCTATACTCCTTTTAAAATATACCTAAATAATATTCTACCAAGTACCATAACATTCTCACTCGAATGGTTCTTTTGTATTTGAAGAGTGAATGAATGCCTCTTTTATATTTAACACTCACTACACATATGACTAGGGAATCATGCCGGTTATACAGTATACACATATACAAGGGAAAAATTGACCCCTAGCCATTTTCCCTGCATATGCAATAGAGACAGTTCTGGAATCTGGAGCTCTGAATTAAACATTCCATGTTAAGAGAGGACAATGAAGCTACAGTCTATATTAATCAAGAGCAGCTGTTGGAGAGAAAAGATGCACGGACATACTGATAGGATTTATAGTTATTCAAACAGTTGTGCAAAGGTCACCCTATCTCCTCTCGAAATTCTCAAAACTCTTCACAACAGGCAAAAAGGCTGAATCACACAGTCTAATCACCTCTCATATGTACATGAAACTATACAAGCTAGCCTTTCACTAAAATGGCAATCCAAGTGAACAATATTGTAGCCTAAAGATATCACTATAAGTACAGGTTTGGCACCAGAGAAAAAGCTCACTTGTTAGCTGAGCATTTGCAAAACCAAGTCCAAGAAGTTTTGCTCTCAACTAAAGAAGACATTGTGTGGATATCCTTGTTACTGGCACCACACCGCAGGATATGTCATCTCTTAACAGTAACAGTATCAGGAGACAAAGATGGCATCCTCGATGAAGAAAAAAGTGAAACCTCATATATCTGAGTCTTCAACATCTGCTCTTACGACAAAACTTGGAAATGCTAAGGTGATATCCCTGCAAAATGGAGACGAAACATGCATGAAAAGAAACTCAGTCATCAAAACCATACATGTGTAATGTCACAAGTGAACCAATCTTCTCTGAATTTTCAGTTACCCAAAAAGTAAGGTTAATTGGGAAGAGCTTATACTGACTTTAAATATGGTAGAGTCATGTTCTTTATCAAGGATGGATGTTTAGACACAAATTCTTTCCACTCATCTGGATCGATCTTTCCATCACCTTTTGCATCAGCGTCAGTAAAAGTCTGTGGAAGAGGGTATATAACTTTAGGAACACTAATTTCAAGTAACTCTTAAAAGTGGTAAAGTATAAAATTTTATGAACCTTATCTACAATGGTTTCAACAATATCATCTGAAAGAACAAGATCTGACTCGTGTAGAAGTGCCAATACCATCACCTTCAACTGCACATAAACCATTACTTTAAGCAATGCAAGCAAAAAGTAAACCAAAATATATAACTGGCGAGTACATACATGGATTAGATTGGAGGAACGAGAGCATAACATTGATATTGCTTAAAGAATCACTAGAACAGATTTCAAAAAAAAAAAATCAGCAGTTAATAGTAGTTTGATCAAGGAAATGGAAGAAAACCATACCTCTTCCCGTTCAATATACCCAGTCTGCTTCAGATCATATAACCTAAAAGCAACTGCAAAATCAGGATAAAGTATCTGGTGGGTGACTAAAATACCATGAATGCAATGGAACAAAAAGCCATTATATATAATCCTTGCAGATAGTAAATTGAGGAGAAAATATCAACATGAAATTAAATATTTATGTAGGGGAATCAATCTTACATGCAATCTTGTCTTCTGAAGGTGCATTTGGGTGAAATACACCCAATGATCGAACAAACTCCCCAAACTCAATGACCCCATTTCGCTTAAGGTCAAACAAATCAAAAATCTATAAAGGAGAAACAAAAGTGAGTGTGAGTTAGAATAAGGCAGTAGTGCAAAGACATGTCAAAAGAAGCTATACAACTAATCGTATAACAAGATCTGACATCAGCTAAAAAGAATTCACTGAAAAGTAAACATCCTCAACAACTACTGATATGATAAGCTATAACTCGTCTCCAAGAACATGAACAAGATTATTAAAGAATCCCAAACCATAGAGCATGGATCAGATTTACAAACCCTGTCTGCAAACAGATTTCTCTTGTTTTTATTCCTGAAGAGTGCCAGCTGGAATTCTTCCTGGGTGTAAAAAGGATCGTGTAGTTAATTATCTAATATCATAGTACCAAACTCGGGGACATCTCATCTAAACAGAAGTCATGTAAAAATAGTAATACTTAACTCACCTTGTGAATAAGACCATCCTCAATAATTGAATTGCTCAGCTTCTTATAAAGCTCATATAAGGCCTCCACTTCACTAACGGTAACTGTGAAGACAAAGGAAAATAAAATCTCTTTTAACTACATGTAGAAATTGAGCTAACGAAAATGTCCAAATTTGGCTTAAGAGGACCCTACAGACACTGATACAAAGTGAAAGCCAACAAAGGCTCCTGAATCATGTATTGTAAAGATTAGCAGAACTCACAAGCATGCTAAGCTATCACTTTTACAGTTCACTAAATTCGAAATGGAATGCCATAAAATGATTAGCAAAGGGACCAAGATGTTTCTTAGCTGATGACAAAGCAAACTTTTAACGGCACAGCTGCAAGAGTTTACCAGTTTAGTAATGATGGATACTCACAAGGTGTCACAGAAGCAAGAACAGTGGGATCCTCATAACCTGGTACTTCGGTGGCTCTCTTTGAATGATAGCAGCCCATTAAGTAGAACCACTAAGTTCACTTCCAGATTTCTTTAAAAACCTATTGATTCATCCCAATGAATCCACTGGGACAAACGTGGTGCTTGAATATCAGAAAAAATATGGAGTTTCAATCACAATCAACAAGAAGGCTGCAAATAATTATTAATACAAGAGTCTCTACACAGCCAACTTCAGGATATTGAAAATTCACCTTTTTTTTTTTTGAGAATTGGCACAAAACACAGTATAATGATATCAATTTACCACATCGAACTTGAAAAAACAAATGAACAATTCAGTCACAGATAAGTGGCATAAAGCACACTAGGATTCGAGCAGAATCAATGACTACCAGAGGTCTACGTCATTTCGCCATCACCCTATATGCATCGATCACATTAATTAGTATCAAAATAAGCCAAAGCAACATGCAGCCTTGAGACACACATTTTGCTCAAAGCCAGCGGAGCCTGTCATTAAGCACTGAATAACAAATTAGAATCGAATCGGTGTTTATCCATAGGGACCATACGGCTCACAATATTTTACTCTCTCTAGTTTTCAAACATCAAATAAGTCAAAGCAGATCAAGTAAGAAAAATGTAGTGTCTCCCTGTATGTATACTGTGGAAAATTCCATAAGGCAAGACAATTTTGATGACCGAAACAAACTCGGTGGACGGTCACGTCTTTTATTTTTCCTATTCATAAGAAAGAAAAATTACTCGGCTAATGAAGACACAATAATTGTACTATAGTCTAAACAACGGCGAAGGCTATGGTACACCTGTTCAAGTCAGGTGTACCACACACCAATTAATCTGATAGCTGATATTTGATGGTCTGTACTCTGTACACTATTTATCTAGGGTGTATCATAAGTTTTTTTCACTCTCTCAAATCCACCCCTTCCTCCTCACCGTGAACACGGCAGCACCCCGCCCTCGACTCCGGCCATCATCCGACCACGACCACTGCCCTTCGACAGGAACCTCGAAATTTCCAGATCCGCGCACCCTACAGAGCGGCCGGTCCTGGAGCGTGGTACACCTGCCGGAACCTCCTCTCAAATTTCTAGATCCTTCATGGCAGTGGCGTGAGAGGATCATCCGCAGCGTGATGCGGCAGCGTTGTCGAAGAGAAGCGTGTGGTGAACCAATGCTCCGCCGCGAGGCACCTCCGCATCCAGCTGCCGGTGGAAGACCTCTACACCTTGGTATACATCACCTCCGACGAGGATTCCCACGCATAACAAATTATGATGAATTTCTTTCAGGTTTCCAGTTCATATAACAGTTCTGGAAAGACATAAATCATACTGTTGAAGAGAAATGAAAGTGTAATGCTTTGCTGTTTGGTTTTACATTAAACATGTTTCGTGATGATAGAAAAATCAATACAAAAATTAACTGCACATAGTATTGGTCTTTTAATTCTAATTTTAGGGAATTAGTTTTTAGTTGTTCTCTAATGTAAAGATTTGGACTGTAAATGTGTAACCGTTGCTTGATTTGGTCTGATAGTGGGGAAGGAGATGGATGAGAGAGGGAGGGGCAGAAAAAATTTTATGATGCACCATACATAATTAACACATGGATGGACACTCAAATTTTGGCCAATAAATAACCTGATGTGTGATACTCCCTACTTGGTAAGGAGCTTTGCAAAATTTGCCCTAAAAACATATAAAACGGAAAAACCAGTGTTATTACTAGCACAGAACTACTTGCATAATTGCATATCTTTTCATACTGATTTTAACCTGACTCGCCTAAATTCAATTGATATTTGATGGCCCGAATTCATTACAAAATACTTTTCAAATGAAAAGTGTATACATATATATATAAAAAGCAAGGAACCTACTACAGTGGCCTAATGACACACCAGTTAGTACAGGCTCAACAGTATGGCCACGTTACCCTTGATGATCAACCAACCAGTTATGAACACACCGAATAAATTATAGCAGCTTAAACAACATTTGTATTTAAAGAAGAAAAGAATTATGGTCATTAATATATATAATTCACGGGGAATCCAAGAATCTTGAAAGGAGAAGAAAATATCCTACCCCATAAAAGCCTTAATACGCACAAATTGAGCAAGCTTAGGTGAGCAGATCCTGCCTCCCCTGTTTGCTTTATAAAAGGGTATCAGACACTTTAATTTTATGGACTTCAAGCTGTCCATGATGGAAACATGCTTTCAAAATAATAGCAATATTTTATTGTCCAGACAAATAATTATAGATTATTGACAAGAGCAGTGATACATTCACAGTAAAATATAACAATAATTTTACGCTTTTTACTTTATTATTCTTAAATAAAATAATAATTTTTAGTCACCTCACCCACTTATTATTTTCAATAATAATAAAATGAGAAATATAAGATTATTGTTTTACTGTGAACCTGTTATTTTTCTATTAACAATGACAATAAAGTGGGAGACGCTGGATCTGTAGATCGCAAGAGCCGCTAGAGTAATTGCAAAGTCTGACTCGTTAATTTAGTTCATTGAATTCCCATGTGTATCTGGGCCTTTTTCGGCTAAAGGTAAGAAAAAAAATCACAACACTCGAGGAAAAATTAAATGACCTTCACCATCATTCACAAGTGGTAGCATTCACAAGTGGTAGCAAAGTTCAGTTCAAATTTTCAACTTTCTATGGTCAAGCAAACTTATGTACAATAAATAATATTATTATTTATACTTATAATTGATAGGATATTGTGTTAATATATTATTATTTATTTTTGTATAAGATATGAAACTTAAATTAAATAAGATGTATAATCAATCTAAAAATAAATAAAATTTTGTTGATATAATATATTACATATTATGAATAAAAATAATATTTTTATATACTAAAAGATCAATAAAAAAGTTATCAGGAAAAAAAAGGTCAATAAAATAATTTGCTAAATATCCGGTTAATTCTGAGGCAGGAACAGCAGAAAAACCGGCATTAGATTTCACTCGTGTATTTTCATATGACAAGCAAAAAATTAGAGACGATTTGGTTTGATTTTCAGTTTTTAATTTTAATTTTTATGAAAAATATATAAAAAATTTAAAAATTATAATTTTTAATTATTTATTTATAAAATCCTAAAAACTTAAAAATTAAGATTGAAAATCAAAAATAGAAAAGTGAAACCAAACGCACTCTAAATTGTAATTAATGATAAAGTCCTTGAGTTGTTCGAATCTACCACGATTCATTGACAACTCAGCGTAAAGCATGTAGGGGGGTTCGGAAGAATCTAGAACCGATTAAGCACACCCTCAAGATCGTAATCCATTATTATACTTAACTACTTAAGTAACATCAAAATGGTTTTGTTTCTTGAAGAAACCTCAAATGTGGATTCCCATATAAATCCAAGTCACATTTTGTTCTTGATAAGACGAAGAGACAACAAGGACAATCTGTGTTCAGCGAAGAGAACAAGAAAGAACAGGCGGAGATGCTGAAATATTGAAACGGATGAACTAAGTGATTGATACCGATGAAAGCGCATAGATATACATACGGAGGCATAACATGCAAGTTCTTGAGTTTTGTGCGGAAGTGATAACTGACCTGATCGGAAGGGATGGTTGATGATATGTTAGACCTTAGCACCAAGCCTAATCTCCTTGAAGCAAGATATATGGCATAATCTCTCTGTTCTATATATATATGTTAAAAATGAAAAAGAAAAAAGAAAACAGCAAGATATATTGTTAAATAAAATATCTCAGCATTCTCAGATAGAGGACTGGAGACGGGGATGGGGATAGCGTAAGGAGTGATTGTTGTTTATTAATTAATATAGCAATAATATAATGCAACGGAGGTATAGCTATATAAAGAAACGTTTTCGGCTCGTGTGCCTGCAGTTCGCAGTTTGTATTGCGTATTGCATATATATATTTATAATCAAATGAACCATTGGAAGAACCAAGAAGAAGCAATAACGGTGGCGGAAATTTTTGAAACTTTCTTCCATCAATTCCAGCCGTCCCCACCCCCACAGTGTCGTCATTCGTCCTCACCCTCCCAGTTTACAATTTTTA
This sequence comes from Dalbergia oliveri, assembly GCA_030441495.1. Lineage (NCBI taxonomy): Eukaryota > Viridiplantae > Streptophyta > Magnoliopsida > Fabales > Fabaceae > Dalbergia > Dalbergia oliveri. Next base: position 8,976,820 of record JAMLFY010000003.1, on the reverse strand, counting down.
TATAACACATGGTTAAATACACCAAAATAGTAAAATTAATATAATTAAGTACCCAACTACAACATATTATTCCTCCTTGTCCATTGTTGTTGTAATTGGCCTTTCTTGGTAAGCCGTTTGTGAGTTCAAGACATCGCTTACACCTTATTCTTTTTCTTTATTATATGTCAAAACTAAATTGAAAAACAAATATAGGGCCCTTTCACGATTATCTAAAATTTCTCATAAATAATAAAATTAAAATAAAACTTGATGCATTGGACTTTAAAGGATAAGGGTAATGATATTTTGAACACCAAAAAGTAGATGTTATTTAGACATCTATTTATTTTATAATTATTGAATATGATAATGATCTCCATTTATTCTTAACACCTATTATATTTAATAGTTATAAAACACTTACTTTTTAATGTCAAAATATTATTACTACGAAAAAAGGGAAGAGGCAATGCGAGTAATTTTCACAAGAGGGGTTCGTTGTCGTTGACGTTGCCTTTCAACATGTATACGTGCAGTGGGGACCTATGGACTCGTGTTAGGCCCAGCTTAGCTTTCCCCCACAACTGTATGTGTGCTAATTTTTTTCTTTTCTTCTTTTTAATTAGATTGGTAAATTTAAACCTAAGACCTCCTCATGTTCCCTGCCAAATCCCTCACCATAACTATATGTGTGGCAGTTTTGAAAACCTCAATATTATATCACACTAATTATATCATATTAATTTGGCAATTTTACCGAAATAAAATGAAAAAAAATATTATATACGAAAGTGTCACATTTTGAACTTTATATACACATCTACACTCTTTTTTTATATTAGGGAAATCGATTAACTTGCAAGTGATTTTAAAAAGTGTAAACCTAAGAAATCGGTTAAGAGTTAACCTCTTTTTGACCATTTTTGTTTTAACTGAAATCGGTAAACTATTAGGTGATTTCCGTGCAAATTGCACCTGCGAGAAATTGGTCAACTATTAACCGATTCTGACATAGAAATCACCCAATTGTTGACTGATTTCCTTGCTACTGATTTCTAGACCGCCTCTCACAATGACTCTTGTCTTCTCTGTGTCTATATAGACTCACACATTTTAGCTTCTCTGTGTGTGAGGATAGTGAAAGGCAAAATGTTGTAAAATTAAGAGATCAAGTCTTGTGAGATTTTGAGGAAGAAATGGCAGGAAGAGGCTATATTCGTGTGCACTATAATTGTGAAATAGTGCAAAATACACAAGATGGGGTAAAGTTCTCATTTTGAACTTTATATACACATCTACACTCTTTTTTTATATTAGGAAAATCGATTAACTTGCAGGTGATTTTAAAAAGTGTAAACCCAAAGAAATCGGTTAAGAGTTAACCTCTTTTTGACCATTTTTGTTTTAACTGAAATCGGTAAACTATTAGGTGATTTCTGTGCAAATTGCACCTGCAGAAATTGGTCAACTATTAACCGATTTATGATATAGAAATCACCCAATTGTTGACCGATTTCCTTGCTAATTATCTTCTAGATCCGCTCTCACAATGACTCTTGCCTTCTCTGTGTCTATATAGACTCACACATTTTAGCTTCTCTGTGTGTGAGGATAGTGAGAGGCAAAATGCTGTAAAATTAAGAGATCAAGTCTTGTGAGATTTTGAGGAATAAATGGCAGGAAGAGGCTATATTCATGTACACTATAATTGTGAAATAGTGCAAAATACACAAGATAGGGTAAAGTTCCGTTGTCCAAATCCAATACCTGTGCATGTTTGTTCGTCCATGATTATTTGTGAGCTTCATGAGAAAATCCTTCACAAGTTACGGCAAGAACAAGCAAACTGTAATAACCTAGTTTTCAATAAAAAGGTTAAAAAAAAATTTTTCGAACCTAGAAAGGTGTTGGTTACCCTTTCTGTCATTTGGATCCTAAATTTTTATAAGTCTGACACGCCCTTAGAGGGCTATATAATATAATCATTTTCCTGGACCAAAAGTCCTAATTATTCCTTAGAAAAAATGAGTTAAAGAATAATTTTTAATGAATTTTATGAAACCTTTAACCATTCGGTTTTAGTCCATAAGTTTGTAAAATCGTAAGAATTTTCAATTTGAACTAAAATCCAAAAATTAGATTTTGATTTGTTGGGATTTTGATTTTTCTAATATTTTATTTGAATCCAAATGAGGGGTGTTTTCTTATTTACATTTATGTTTTAAAGTTAATGGAAAGAAAACAAATGTAAATATTCTGGTGAGCGCACTTGGAGTTAGGGAATAGTAAGGCGTGTAGGATGTGTTTTGGTGCTCCTGCGAGCACCGCGCTCAATAGAAATATAAAAACCCTCATTTCTGGTTCAACTATTTCACACGACTCCACCCCCTCCTCCAGGAGAAATACGAAATTCTCACCTCCCAACTCCATTTCTTCACTATTTTCTTAATCAAACTCCATTTCTTTTCAATTTCTTCAAGTTTAACTTGGATTCTTCATCTTCTAAACTTCAAGGTATATTATTTTAGTGGGTTTCCTTCCTTATTCCTTCAATCCCCCATGTTCTTGGGATTTTAGCCTTGTGTTCTCATGGTTCTCATGACATGAAGCTCTTCTACCATTACTAGACTTAAGATTGAGTTAGTTAAAGATTTTAGAGGTTAATCTAGCGTCTTATGATTGTTATAGCAAATATCAATGTCATTCTTGCTTCCCATGTGCTGCGATGTGGTTTCTATAGATTTTATCCCTCCAGGTGAGTGGGTTTGCATTTGTGACTTCTATGTTCTTCATTAGAGCTATTTTCAGAAAAATATGATTTATTACTTGGTTTAGAGATTATTGTATAAGGATTTGAAGATTTCTGTTGATTACTATGTTTTAGAATTCCTAGTTTAGAGCATGAACCATATTTTAAATAAAACTCATGGGACCATGTTTGTCATGATGATTTTATATAGAATTGGTGATTTATGTAATTGCTAGAAGCTTTTGTGGGTATTTCAATGGATTTTGGAATTGATTTATGTATATGTCACGACCCGATTCCGGCATTACCGACACATGAGAAATCACATTCTCACGTCAGCCTTAGGATCCGTTACTGCCTCTATATGCATACTCGTTTTTGAAATCCATGAAGTATAGAAAACTTAACTTTTCTACATGCAAATCACTTATTCTCTAGAATCAAAATAATCGTGTTGAAAACTCATGCTCTGTTCATAAAAGTCTATTTAAAACATAATGTCACTTTCTCTAGGTCAATCATTTATTTTCTAAATCAAAATAATCATTTCTAAAATCTCATAATGTCCTTTCAGGACAAAATCGTTCATATCATTGTAATAACACTGAAATACATTTTAAAGTTCTATCATGATATGCTGAATGCAACAACCCATACCCTAGGTCCGGAACCCTGCACGCACCGGAGCTCTCTAAACATTCGAAGTGCTTCACTCTGGTGAAGCTTACTATCTGACACTTTACTATGGATGTGTAGGATTGGCTCCACCTCTTATCTGAAAATGAGATAAATAAAAGGGGTGAGTTTTGATACCAAAACTCAGGAGTGAGCCCTCACCTGAAACCCCCTTCATGGGACATCAAAGAGCAATAAATAAAATAAATCATAATAATATTAAAAGTACTTGAAAATCTTATACAATTACATGTCTCTATATAAATATATTTTCGAATCATCCTTTCATGAAATCAATAAAAGTAATTTCTTTAATTCATTTTCTTGTCTACAATCACCTTTCCCCTCTTACACATTTATATACTTTCTCCAATTCAAAAGTGATTTCCTTTATTCACTTTCATTCTAAAATCATATAAGCTTAAAACCATAAACTCTTTTATACTTTCTAATGACTACTTTATTAATTCAAAATTCATTTCATTAACTAACTTTCGTACCCGGTATAAATTAAACTCATAATAACATAGCTTCTAGAGAAACAAAAATCTCTCTCTGGTTACGCACAATATTTGTGACGTAACAAAACTCTGAATATAAATCTCTGGTCATTGTGTGACAATAATGGGCACCTAACTAGGTCCCTTCTCTGAATACTCTGCCTGGCATACTTGGTACCAAGGTTAGCTTTACCTGCGTTAACAAATAGCCTGTCTCTATAGCTACTGAAATTAATCTGAAACTTCTTAAAACCATTTTATTCTCTAGAGTTCTGAATCTCTATAACTTTAAAGTTTGACCTTAGCATAACTGATTAGGAAACCATACTTAGTGATTTCAAGTCCAGAATATGTATCCGTCACCGTCTAGTTACACGAAGATTCATGCTCTAAAATCCTTTTATGTCTGAATCTCTATATCATTCCTTATTAACAATAAACTTGTTATATTCTGAAACTTGCGTCCATTCATTCTAACAGTCTAACCTTAGCATAACTGTGGAACCATGTCCAAGGAATCACCCTTTGTGGACATTGAGATTCCAAATCTCCACAGAGTATGTAGCCGCCAACTGTTCTGAATCTCTTGGGAACTCACACTCTAAAACTCTTTTATTGATTATCAAAAACATCATTCAATCATCAAAACTCTTTAAATTTAAACTATTAACTTGTTAAACAAAGTTCCAACCATAGACTTGGAAAATTCAATATCATATTCTGAAATCATATAGTTTAAACCATCATTTCAGTCCTTTTGCTCTAAACCTCGTATCTAGATATAAAACTATATCATCAACATAAACCAGTTCAGAAATCCAGGAAAATAATCATAAAATCCTCTAATAGGTACACATATAATCAATTCTACATAGAATTAGTTCAACAACCATGGTCCCATGAGTTTTGTCTAAAACCTGTTTCATGCTCTAAAACCAGGAGTTCTAAACATAGAATTTAACAGTAAAATTCAAATCCTCATACAGGAATTCTCTAAATCAAGCAGGAAATCATAATTTTCATGAAAAGAACTCTAATGCATAACATAGAAGTCACAGGTGTGAACCCACTCACCTAGAGGGTAGAAAAGGTAGAAACCACACTAACGGATCTTTGGAAAGTGAAAATGACACCTCTATCTGTCATGGAAGCAGGAGAACTCTAAGTTAACCTCTAAACCACAAGAACCCCTTTCTAACAAGGTGGAAAGCTTTTCTCCCTTGAGAAGCATGGAAACCACCCATAACTCCAAAGAACTTGAAGAAAATGAAGCAAAACCAAGAGAACATCGTACCTTTAAACTTTAGAGATGACAGATTCGTAATTAAACTTGAAAAAATGGAAGACAATGGAGTTTGGATGGTGAAAATGGGTTAGGAACTGAGATTTTTATGTGAGGGAGGGAGAGAACCATTTTTGAGTGTTCTGACGCCGAAATGAGATTTTTATGCTCTCTGTTGACCGCCTGGGCGGTCTTAAAGCTCTCCAGAACCTTCAGGATCGACTATGCTCTCTGTTGACCGCCTGGGCGGTCTTCAGAAGCTTTAGACACCGACTTTGCTCTCTCGACCGCCTGGGCGATTTCAGAAGCTCAGACACCGACTTCACTTTATGTTAACCGCCTGGGCGTCACATGACCGCCTTGCGGTCTAGAAGCTCCAGAGACTCTAATATTGGTATGTATTGGACTATACTATTCCACCACTCCATAAGTTAATCATTTATTTTCTTTCCATTAAGTTTAAAACATAAATGTAAATAAGGGAATACCCCCCATTTGAATTCAAATAAAATATTAGAAAAATCAAAATCCCAACACATCAAAACCTCATTTTTGGGTTTTAGTTCAAATTCGGAAAATCTTACGATTTCGTAACTTGGAGGCTAAAAATGGAATACTTAAGGGTTTCATAAAATTCGTTAAAAATCACTCTTCAACTCATTTTTCTCTAGGGAACAATTACCGGACTTTTGGTCCCAAGAAAATGGCTCTATCATATAGCCTTCCAAGGGCGTGAGGTCAGACTTAGTGAAATTTAGGACCCAGAATGACAGAAAGGGTAATTAACACCCTTCTTAGTTCAATTTTTTTTTTCAATCTTTTCATTTAAAACCAGGGTATTTTTATTTAAAACTAGGGTATTACAGGATATGTTATAGATTTATAACTATATATGCTTGTTATAATGATTTTATAGAGAATTGATGATGTATACAATTGTTAAAGGATTTTGTGATTGTTTCAAAGGATTTTGGAACTAGTTTATTTACATAATATAGTTTGAACTAGATATGCAATTTAGAGATGAGAATAGAATTTTGATTGTAGGCTTTGCTATTTGAAGCATGATATTGGATTTTCTAATTTGTGACAAGCTGGACAGATTAAAATATGTTTTAGAGCTTGAATCATCATGAGATTCAGAATAGTTGACCGTACATACTCTGGAGGTATGGAATCACAATGTCTACAAAAGGTGATCCCTCAAGCATGATTCCATTGGCACAGTTATGCTAAGGTTAAACTTTAGAATTAAATAGATTTAGAGCTCATGGAACAGAAGGGGTTTTAAGGGTTTTCAGATTCAATTACAATAGCTATAGAAACTTGCGTTAACGGTAGTAAATCCGTTAACCTTGGTACCAAGTATGCCCAGGCTAGAGTATTCAGAAGGAACCTAGTTAGGTGCCCATTATTGTCATGCTGTGACCATAGATTTATATTTAGAGTTTTGTTACGTCACAAATATTGTGCGTAACCAGAGATTTCGTTTTTAGGAGCTAGGCTAATATGAGCTTATATGATTTCAGACACGTAAGTGAATTGAGAAAATTGCTTTTGAGTTGATAAAGTGATAATTTGAATATATAAATAAATGGATGTACACTTGATTGCATAAAACTTTTTAGTATTATTAATGTTGTTATGATTCCATGCATACTTCCTTAACATCCCATGAAAGGGGGTTACCTGGGATTCACTATTAGTTTGCACCAAACTCACCCCTCTCCTTTGTCTTATTCCACAGATAGCTGAGATTCGCTCACCACCATCCTCTGGAGTGCCAGATTTTCAACGTGAGCTTCACTTGGGTGAAGTGTTGTAGGTTTGTCTAGAGTGCTCCAGAATAGATATAGGCAGGATTCTGAACTATAGAGCACGTTTATGTTTTTGCATATTGTAATACTATTTTGGGGTGTATTGAGAAGTTTAGTACTTACGGATATTTCATATCAGTAGCTTTATGCATATATGTTTTGTATGACGATTTACATACTGTAGGGTTTGAATTATGAAATGTCAGCTTAGACTAGTATGGTTAATAAACAGGAGATTTGGATGTAGAAAATAAAACTATATTTTCAATAGATTTTTATGAATAGGAGCATGCATGTAGAGCATTACAGTTATTAGGCTTACGTGAAAGATTTCTCACGTGCCATTCACGTGGTTAGTCGTGACACAAACAATGCAAATGTTGTATCAACTGCCATTGTTGGTAAGGCAAAGTGCGTTATGCTTTACAAGTTGCTTGATTCAAACTGATGATGACATTGAGATGATGTTCAATTGTCATGCTTGATTTCCCGTTTTTAGTGTTATGGAGGTATTCGTAGTTCTTGAAGACTTAAACTTAAGCCCTAGGGATCTGATTATCCAGGCATTTATTGAAGAGTCATTATTCCAGCGTTCTCCAACATTAGCAATGTCAAATGCAATGCAGAATGAAATTGTTATGCCTCAAAATGAGAATGACTTTATAGGTGGCCAAAGCTTTGAAATGAATATTGGCAGTGATTTGGCCCAAATTGGACCAAATCCGAGTTATGATGAAATTTGTAATGAGGAGGACTCCATAGAGGATCCAAATGAAGGTAATAACTCAAACTCCTTTTATTACACTTTAATAGTTGTAATATTTTATATTTTAGTATATGATTTGAATTGTAGATTTGATAAAATAAATTTTAATATGCTGCCATATCTTATTTTTTATATTATTTAACTTTTACGCTCTTAATTAAATGGTGTTTAGTATTGGAAAACTTTGTATAAACTATTAAATATACTTTAAATTTTATAGAGTTGTTCGAAGATGAGATAGATGAGGAGGTAATGCTTTTTACCTAGGGCCAACTTTTACAACCCAAACTCAAACACAATTTGAAGGGCAACAATTCCCAAACAAAGAATCCGTACTACTTGGAGGAAAAAACTATAGCATCCAAAAAGGAGCTGAGTACAAATTATGTTGTCAGAATCACGTGAAATATTAGGGCAATGCAAACACTTTGGGAAAGGGTGTAATTGGAGCATTCGTGTTATATATCGACGAAGAAAGGACTGTTGGGAGATTAAGAAGTATAACGGGAACATACTTATTTGTTTGCCGGAATTTTGCAAAAACACTCTAAGTTGGATATTCACGTCATCGCTACTAGCATCCAGTCTATAGTTGAAATTGATCCAACAGTTCCAATCAGGACATTGGAGGCCTTAGTTTATTCAAAGTATGAATTCCAGATTTCATACAGGAAAGCATGACTTACTAAGCAAAAGGCCATTGCCCGGATTTATGGTGATTGGAAGAAGTCATACAATGAGCTTTCGAAATGGCTACTGGCTTTGCAGTCATTTATGTCAATACAAGCATTGAAATTTCAACTCCATCTTATTATGTTGGTGATTTGGTTGACCGTAGCGTGTCATGTTTCACCGTCTATTTTGGATATTCCCACCATGTATAGAGGGGTTTAAACATTACAAGCATTTTGTGACTGTCGATGAAACTATAATACCCTAGTTTTAAATAGAAATGTTAGAAAAAAAATTTCGAACCAAGAAAGATACTAGTTACCCTTATCTATTCCAAGTCTTGAATTTCACTAAGTCTGATCCTACATCCCTTCGAAGGCTATATAATATAATCACTTTTTGGGACCAAAAATCTTAATTGTTTCCAAAAGGAAAATAAGTTAAAGAACGTTTTTTAATAAATTTTATGAAACTTTTAACCATTCTGAGGAAGCAATTTGGGAAGCTAAAGAAGCTATGACAAATCAAGTATCCATACCTTTTTCCACCTCAGGATATGTTGTTTAGATTTGGGGACCTAATCTCTTTTAAGGGGTGTAGTATGTAATACTCTAAATATAGAATTTATTAGTATCTAATTATTATTACTATTATTATTAATTGGTAAACATTTTATTAATATTATAATGTATTATCATTTTAATAATATTATTTTCAGAAAACGAGATGCACGGTTTTAAGTTTTATTAATACTATAACGTATTATCATTTTAATAATTTTTTTTTAGAAAACGAGACGCATCTGGTAAGTTTTATTAATATTATGACATATTATCATTTTAATATTATTAATGCGTTGCACAATAGATCGTTTTGATAATATTATAACGTATTATCATTTTAATATTATTAACGCGTTGAACGATAGATCATTTTAACAATATTTTAACATATTATCGTTTTTAATAATATTACACGAGATACACGATTGGCATTTTAATATTATTATTACTATCATTATTATATATATTATAATGAAACTCACGTTGCACAAGGCACACGGATTTTCATTAATTATTATTATGTATATACATATATATAAGTAACGAGAACACGTATAATAACGAAAGCACATTGGAGTTAAACTGTGCGTGGTAGGATGCACATCGTTTTGGTTTTTATTTTATACTTCTAATATATTTTTAGCACATCATAATACTCTCAAATATTTCTCTAAGTACCCTAACCGCTCAATGATATTTTCCTAGAAAGAAAAAATATGGTTTCTCTCAATTTTCTTTGATTGATCCCTTCCGTTACCATGTCATTCTTGCTTCCAGAGTCAAGTTATTATTGGAAGCGTACTCCGACTATTAACTGTGAGTGGGTTTAAGCTCGTGGCCATACTTTTGATCATTATTAGTATTTTCTCAACATTATATAAATTGTTTATGAAATTCTAAAATGACTTATGCCAAATATTTACTTCCATGGATTACGTCAATTTTCAGAAAATTATTATTTTTCATGTTATCATGAAAATCTTATTTTAAAAAGCTCATAAGACTATATTTGATACCTTGCATGTTATAGAATATTTTTCCAGTTTAGGAAATTATGAGACCTCAGGTTAATGTTTATAGCATAAACATTGATTATCATATTTTTAGACTATGGATTTCCTATTATGATTATAGAACATCAGTGACGATTTATTGAAAGTGTCAATAAATATGATTCATAACAATTGTCAGATACATACTCTGGAGGCTTCTAAAATTACTATGTCTACAAGCTGGTGGTCCCTTGGCATCATTTTAGAACCTTAGTTATGTTAAGTCTAGATTATTAGAATTATATAAATTTAAAACTTTCAGATTTATTCAGTTTATGTACAAGTTATTTTTTAGTAATTAGTGAGAAATAGGCTTAGTTAAGGAAATATCGTTAACTCTGGACCAGTGTAGAGAACTAGCTCACCCATAATAAGGAATTCAGTGTGGTGTCCAATTATGGGACCTAGTTAAGTATCCATTTGATTAGTTATTCCCTTAGGTTTAGCTATTCATATTATCTAAATGAAGCTCATGAAATATGATTTGATTGAGAGTATTTTTCTGTCCCATATAAACAATTCATGTGATGAAAAATTTTATTCACTACTATTTTATATTCCGTTGCATTAATTTGATGTTTTTCAGCACGTCAATGTGCACTGTTGTAATCGATGTCATCTTCTTCCCATGGTAGCGTGTTAGGTTTCATTATATTCAAATTTGTTTGTTAGTTTCCATCTGCTATAATATTATATATGAAAATTGTTGCGTTTTGATTAAAATCAAAGAAAATTGATCTTCCTCCTTTGTTGCATATTCCCGCTGGATCAAAAGCCTCTGCAGTTCATTTAGATTACAGGGATCATTTTTAATATTGATGAATTCAGTAAAATGTTAATATATAATGATGTATCTCTTGAAGCAATTTAAAATGATGAGACGTGGAATGGCGCTCTCGCTAGTTATTTTATACAACTGCTGTGGATTCACAGCCCATATCCTGAGCCTCAGCTCATGTCATATTATATACACTGAAAGAAAAGAAGGTTGCTATTGCAGCTCTCTCTTTCCTCGGCCTCCCTCAACTTTTTAAAGAGGAATGAAGTGGGTCTCATCGCATGCACTGACTCATCATATATATCCTCTTATGGTTATTTATTGGGATGAATTTTTGTGAGTTGGTGGACGCTCGTGTTCTATACACATCATTAATTTGTGGAGGTGCTTGCTGATAAAATATGGGTCATTAATTTGTCTTTGACATTTTAGCTATGCGTCTATATGGCTGTCAGTGTATTGATGTGTTCTACGACATGGACTTGGTCTTTCAATGTATGGCGCTTTGGTTTTATGGAGCCTACTATGCCTGCAAAAGAGTAGTTATTAGTTCAAGTTGTGTATCATTCCATTTTTTACCACCCAGCGGTATATATATATATAGAGAGAGAGATTTGACGAATATGCTTATGCTGTTTTATTTGTGTAGTGCGATGCAAAATTATTTATGTTTTTTGGGTACATGAGCAAAATTATTTATGTTGTGATACGTATGTTTTGAAATAGTATAATTTTTGTTAGTTGGAATAATATGTTTAGCTTGTATTTTATCAAGTGATTGGTGCAATATCCATTCATTCTAAAGATATTACTAGAAATTTAGATAATTAAATATGACATTTAACATTATGCTAGTTAAATATAAATAAAGTATTCTGATAAAAGTATTTAACATTAAGGTTTACAAATCAATCTATCATATAACACATAAAAAGCTTGAATACATTATTTAAACATAACTCTAAATGCTCATAAAACTTGAAAGATTTCCTTTTAGTTTCTTTCGGCATTACTTAACTAATTTGAAACCACCAAAAATAGGATGAGAACTGAAAAAATTCTTAAGAGAGAATGAATATTTCAAAAACATTTGAGCTATGGTGGTTCAAACCACATCTACATGAAAAATATACATAGTCACATATCTTTTTAAGAATATAATCAGAATATCATAGCATAAATAGAATGCACTAGATAAAGCATGTTATACAAAGCTTATTCAGATTATCATCTTTTTGCATTAATTTTTCATTTTTCTTTGTCTTGTCTCATATATAGTCGAAGGCATATGCTCTTAGGAAATTCCCATTATTGGTGTTATTCTCTTTAACATCGTGATGACAAAGTGAGACATTTACACTACACTAACCAAAGGAGATAACATAAAAGGAACTTACATCTTTGTCTCTTTGCCTTTTGCGATTAGCAGCAAAGCTTAAATATATTTCTCTTCATTATTATTTTATATAGTTGCATAGATTCAAAATATGAGATGCAAAAATCTTTAAGTGATAACTAGAAATAGAACTTAAATAACTAAGAGCCAACATGAATCTTCGAATATTATAAATAAATTCTTTAAAATAAAACTTAAAATTAAGTAGTGAAATAAATGGAATATAATGTATAAAATATAGTTAATGTATAATTAAACTTAAAAATAAATAAAATGTATAAATATTCAAGTAGTGTAGGCTTGACAACTCAAAATAATATAAATCATTATCTGACCTTATCAATAATTAGTAACTTAGTAAAAGATAACTTGAAATATAAAGGAACAGTAAAGTAAAGTGATAGTGAAAAAATGATTTGAATACAAAGAAATAATAATTCAAAAGATATGGAAGTCAATTAGAAAGATAAATAATTGCATAATCTTGAAGATAAATCAGCAATACATAAGATAGCTAATACAGCCATAAATTTACTCATAAGACTATGTAAATGAAGAAATAAACAAGTTATTTTTTGAAATCTTTTATATGAAATTTCTCTAAATCTCCTAAACTTTTATGAGATTTCTCTATAACTATACACTTAAAAATTACACACATAAAACTAAAATTTTGAAAAGAATTAGACAATGTAACCATGATTTAAAAAGACTCATTTCCTACTTTAAAATTATTGTAGAAATAACATAATAATCTCACAATCACTCAGGAATTCACGATCACTCCTTATTCACTTTTCCTCTTTTCCTTCCACATTAATCTCTTTCAAGAATGCTCAAAGCTCTACACTTGAAATTCTTCTTCACATCATCTCTTTATATAGAGGTTCTAATCTTGACCATGAAAACTTGAGCGCAAGCACTTGGCCACCAAATTTTAAAACCTGATTACCAAGGAAAATAAATATATATTATTATATTACTATAGATTATATTTCAAAGATTATATATATGTGTGTATGTGTGTGTGTGTTGAAATGTTACTATAAAATGAGTGATAATTTAATTTATAAATTAATATTTAATTCTTTGATAAATTTTTATTAGGCTATTCTACACTAATCAACTCAAATAACTAATAAGAATATGATAAATTACTCTATAAAATATTTTATAGAGAAGAGGATGCTATAATTGTTTGTATTATTATTTTTGTTTTTATAAGAAGACTATTACCAAATGGTTTAAACAAGTGTTTACCAATTGTATGTTATGTATATTGGTCTTACTTAACTCCTAAAATGAATCAAGATGACCTACTATAACTCTGACATTGATATTATTGTCTATTGAGTTACACGAGTTGAGTAAATTAACAAATCTTAACCAAATAAAAAAATAGTGTGACCTAACTAATTTTAGTTTTTGAAGATATTTCAATAAAATATCCTGTTTTCGAGATCATATTCTAATGCACAAAGACAAAAAAGTTGTTTACATTTCAGAGCACTGCAGCAGCAAGCAGTGCAAGTCAAATGGATGAGATAGATGAAGGAAAGGCATTTAGATCCAAAGCTACCATCCATCGCGCAAGACTAGCAAAAGTAGCAAGTAGCAACAATAGCACATTATTTAGCCGGAGCCAATCCAATAACCCGCAAAATATAGTCAGAAAGATAGCAAAAATAACCCGGAATGTTTCTGCAACCTTGCTCCAGCCCAAACGGGCACCACGGAAACAGCGGGAGTACCACATACATGATTACAAACTAATTAGGGCATCGTTATTTCAAACACCTAAAAATTAGGATCCAATTAAAACACTCACTTTATTATCATTGAATATGATTGATGAGTGAAAAAAATAGGGACTACCATTATATTTAGTGGTGTTCTAATTAGATACTCATTTATAGATACTGAAATAATATTTTTGAACAAATTATATATATTCCCACTGCTGCCCGTGTCTCATCAACTTTTATCGTAAGAAATGAGTGTTTTCCACGATTCACAATTTTTTACGTGCATTTTTTCCTTTCATTGTAGGGTTGAAATAAATCTTAATAATTATCAAGAAAGGTTTGTAAATATTTCAACAATCACTTAATTTCAAACTTACTTTTCTTGGAAATATTTTTTTTGACAATTATTAAATGTAAAAAAAAAATCTAAAGTATAGTTATTATCCATATTTATAAATAAGTGTCAATATAAATATTTTTTTTCAACACTTATTAATGAATGTCAAAAATAAATTATAAAAAATATTCATTTTTCTAACAATATTTAATAAACATAATTGGGCCAAATCCTTGAGGATAATAGATGTGTCGCATTATCTATCTATCTATATATATATATATATATATATATATATATATATGTAAACTTCACTACATATGCAATTAATGCTAATGCTAATTGTAGTTATTGAGTAAGTCATTATATTTTATAATTAAAATTTTACTTTTATTTGTAATATTACAACTTACTACACTATGAAATTGATATTTTAATTTGTGGTGATTCACTATAATTTTTACTAAAAAATCACTATAATTTCCAAATTCAAGTAAAAATAAAAATATTAATATATATATTCAAATATTAATCACTTTAATTATATATATATCAAATATTAAAATTTAAATAATCACTTTAATTACATGAATCAAATAGTAATTTAATTTTAAGATATAATTAAAATTTACTCTAATTCCCACAAAGAAAAAAGAATACTCTAATTTATAACTATTGCACATCATTCAAATAGTAATAATGTTAATCTTTTATCTTCTGATAAAAAAAAAATCTTTTATCTTTCAACTTCAATTAAAATTTACTCTAATTCCCCCAAAGAAAAAAGAATACTCTAATTTGTAAGTATTACACATCATTCAGATAGTAACAATGTTAATCTTTTATCTTTTTGCAAATCACTATAATTTCCAAATTCAAGTAAAATAACAATATTAATATATATATATATATATATTCAAATATTAAAATTTAAATAATCACTTTAATTACATGACTCAAATAGTAATTTAATTTTCAGATACAATTAAAATTTACTCTGATTCCCACAAAGAAAAAAGAATACTCTAATTTGTAACTATTGCACATCATTCAAATAGTAAAAATATTAATCTTTTATCTTTTTGCTACAATTAAAATTTACTCTAATTCCCACTAAGAAAAAAAAATACTCTAATTTATAACTGCTGCACATCATTCAAATAGTAACAATGTTAATCTTTTATCTTTAAATATAACTTGATTATATTAAAATTTAAATACTTACTTCAATATGTTAGTTCATGATAACTTAAATTTTGTTATTTGAATTTTAAGAAATAATCTACTTAATCTTTTAAAAAATATAAAATTTAATAATTTGTAACTATTGCACATCATTCAAATAGTGACAATGTTAATCCTTAATCTTTAAATATAACTAGATTATATTAAAATTTAAATACTTACTTCAATATGTTAGCTCATGATAACTTAATTTTTGTTATTTTAGTTTTAAGAAATAATCTACTTAATCGTTTAAAAAATATAAAATTTAATTTAAAGCACAATAAAAATTTTTTCTTATAAAAAAATTAATGCTAATACTAATTGTAGTTATTAAGTCATATTTTATAATTGAAATTTTACTTTAATTTGTAATATTACAACTTACTACATTATGCAATTGACATTATATATATATAAAGCTAGCACTCAAAACCATTCATTTTAATGTATATTACAAGATTAATTTGAAGAAACAATAATGAAACTTAATTTCACATTATAATGTAGCGTACCAGTCTAATTAGTAGGTAATTGATTACTAATAACAACATATCGAAACATTCCAAAACGTGTGGACAACCTCTATGCCCAAACATGTTTGCATAGGTTTGAGGGAGTTTTGATGATGCAGAATATGAAGAAGGAAGGGTGTTTGACCGATTTATTAATTTTGAAATTGAAATACAATAAGTAAGCAATTTCATAGGAGTAACGTATTGGTTTTGCACATTTATTGCAATTGTATTTGGAATTGAAATCAATTATCAATTTATCCCTTCATTTCTATATATGCTTATTCTTACATGAGATTTTGCACATACATGCATAGGGTTACAGGTGTATACAATGTAGTCTTACATGGGGAAACAATTGCAGATACAAGGAAAAGGTTGGGGGGATTGTGTAGTTGAGGAGTTATGTTTGGTGTGTATGCCTTAACCTCTGTTTTGGTTGTTGGCATTGATAATTATCAAAAAGAAATTTCTATATATGCTTGGAAATGTTGGGTCTAGCTAGAATGTGATTGCTTGATGCATGTTTGACATGGTCAGCTTTTATATTTAGTATGTGGCTTAGGGCATATGATGTTAGAGGGATATGAAACTGCGATGAAGTTGTAGTGAGATAGCCCCAAAATATAACCCCAAAACAGTTGTCGTATAATGACGTAATTTGAATATCAAAGCTGGTTATACTCTTTCATTTTTCTTCTCTATTAGCTATATTGTATTCTTTGTATTGTGAATAGGTTTGACATTTTTTTTTTATTTATTGCTCCCTCTCTTTGGGTGGTTAGTATGTTTATTACCTATAGAAAAATAGCTTCTTTGCTTTTAGCCCTTGATTTTATATTTTATTGGTTTTCATTTCCATATTATTATATTTTTTATTTTGTTTTAATTAAACCAATTATATATATGGTAAATAAATTTTTTCTATAGTTGATTAAATAAAATAAAATAAGTCATTTTCTATAATTTTAGATATAGAATATAAAATTTGTAATTTGTTAAAGACAATCATTTTACATTACTTAATATTTTTATATATACCATGTATAGTATTATATTTTAATTTACTGCTTAAATATGACAGTAAGCATCAAAAATCATTTAAAAATATTTTCCCACTTAAATTAGTATTATTTTATGTTCACTTAAATTAAATTTATTTTTGCTATCATTGTCAAACCTTCTGATAAATATTATAGATATGATTTATATTAGTTTATAAATGAACTTTGAGAAATTATAAGGTATGACACATATTAGTTTATAGATGAGTTTTGAGAAAAATGTTATGAAAGTTTATACTTTCAAGAAGCCATATCATCCCAAAGAAAAAAGATTTAGATGTTTGATGAATTAGATTGTAACAGTGATTTTAAAATTGAATTACTAAATCTATTGTAATGAATATTTTCCAAGTTTGTGCAAACAATGATGTTATCTCATTTAAAGTGATATTACTTTTTAATGTTATGCATTATTTTTTTTTTCATTTTTACCTATTCAAATTCTCAAACAATATTTCTATTAAATTATAAAACTTTTAAAAAAATTATTTCATGATGTGCACTGAACTACATCTAGAAAATACAACAGTCTCATTATTAAAAATATAAATATAATTATCATTATAAGACTAATTAACTTAACACTAATTATTAAAACTAAATTTTATCAAATAATAAAACTAAATCTCATTATTATATTTAGTTATATTTTATATTCATAAAATTATGAATTTTATTAATACAATATATTATTAGTACATTTTAAAAATTTTTAACTTTCCTATTTGATATAATTTTAAAATGTTTTAATTAAGATTATTTTTTTAAGTTTTAACATTAAATACATATTTTATTTCTTAATTAAATTATCACATTTTATTTTTATTCTATCAAAAAAATATAGTTTATCAGCAAATCAAAATTAAGCATCACAATATAATACTAATTAATATAACTAATGATTAAAATACAATTTTATAATTATATTTAGTTCTATTTTATATTCATAAAATTGTGAATTTCATTAATACCTTTTGTTAGTATAGTATTTTATATTTCCCTTTTTTAATCTAATCTACAAATGTTTCCATTTTATAAATTTTTTAAATTAAATAATCTTTTGTTTCTTAATTATTCTAGGAAATATAGTTGATGAGTTAGAAAAATCAAAATTAAGCACAACATAATAATAAAAATTACTAAATTTAATTCTATAATAATGTAAATAATTAATGGTCAATAAACATTTTTTAAAAGCACTTATCTCTCGAATAATTTTAAAATAAGTAGAAACATGAATACTTTTTCATTCAATTTTTTAAGAAAGATACAAACAAATAAATAAAAATACTTTTAAGTACTTATTATCAAAATAAAATATTATTTCTCTTCTAATAATCATAATCAAACGGGTTTATAGCGAACAATAATTACATAAAAAATAAAAAAAAATTTATTGTGTCTAATTTAAATTATTATCAAAGATTCTTTTAAATTTATTTTTAGTAAATTAACTATCACAAATTATTAATAAATCTGTGCAATGCACGAGTATAATTTCTAGTGCTAGTTAAATTTTAACTATAACAAATCATAGCCAGCACCCTAGCTATTAGCAGAGCAGGGGCGGTGCCTAGTGCACTGAGGGAGCCTTCGGATACGTGCTCAAATTTGTTTAGAAGCTGATATTTTAGTCGCCATCCTTCTCTGATTATTATTTTTCGAATTTTAGACCTTTCCAATATTTATTTAGTATAAAGTAAACCACGTACGTGATCCATACTTATAAGGGGCAAATCGTGAAAAAAAAAAAACACTTGGGATATGTTTCATACCCATGAGTAATTGGACTATAATTGGCATAATCTTTGGGTTATATTTGGCTAGGGATAAAAATATAATGTCAATTTTCATAAAATGAGCTTTATATGTAAAATTATAAATAAATTTTTTTATAAAAAATTATTTTTATTTTTACTCATCAACCAAATATACATAACTTAGCCTCAAAGTTCATAAATAACACCCGATGCTTTGTCTGCAACTATGCATGGATTTGCATGGTTGACACGCAACATAAAGCGGAATGAAAAACAACCTCTCAATATCTATTTATTTTTTAATTTGTGTTAGATTGAATTGATTTTATTGGAATTGGCAATGCAGCACAGAACTATTATTGCAGACAAAGTGTATCCATAATGTGATATTATTGCTTGCATAGATTTGACTTTCATACAGTCGAAGGTTGTAAAGAAGAAATTAAACGAAGAGTACGCTCATTCACGATATTGAAACTCTTCGCGTGATTCACGTTACGCTATTGAAATTGAACAATCCAGTTTTGCTAAAATTAAAGCCACGTAAACCGATGATGACTCCACATCCCACGCTTTCAATTATGGGATTTTTTACATAAATAAAATAAACTAAATAACATACCCATTTATATATATATATATATATATATATATATATTTTTATATAAATAGCTTGTATATTATGATTATAATCGACTTCATTACAAAGTAGAAATATTATAATAGATTTCTAATATTATAATTGACCAATAAAGTTGATTATAGTAGATTTTTGTTTAATACAAAATATTATAATAAATTTCTAAATATAGTTATAATACTTCTCAATGCGTTTTAAAAAGATCAATTATAATATATATATAAAATATAGAAAAATAATACATATTACAATATATTAAATTACCAAGTGTACCTCACAACTAATATATTAAATTATTTTAAACTAAATAAATTAAATTGTTAAGATAATAAACTAAGTAAAACAATATACTAATCTGGTGTGCTAGTCTTCCTACAATGTAATCAATTTCATTCAACCGATAGATATTGTATAGTTCACATCAATGAATTAAAACAGTATTACTTCCGGGTTTTTAATACGTTCAACGCAAAACTAAATTCAATTACCAGCGAGGCAGCGATAAAAGTATCTAATGAAGACATTTTTAGCATGGGACGGCTTTGGAGTCCACCTCATTATGAAAAGAGTTGGTTTGCAGTCAATTCTCACCAGTTTGATCACCAATTTCATGTGTATGTTAAGTACAGTTTCAAATCTCGCAAAGATTATTCGGCTTTTCAAAAAGCAAATCCATTGAATTAACATCAATGAAAGGTCGTATCTTGGACCTTACCAAAATTGTGATTTTCTTTACTAAATTTGTTTAATGGTGGATTCTCACTTGTGCCAGTCAATGAACATTTGCTTATGTGATAATATATGGGCACAACATGTGTCTCAAATTCTTCCACATATCATCAATCATCTCCTCCGTCCTTTGCCACCATCATTAAATTAATTTCACCATCAAATGGAGCTACTCATCTATTTTTAAGCATGGTTCTTTGCCGACAAAGTTTGAGATCATCAGATCCTCACTCCTTGCTTTTGGCATGATCATCAATGCTTGTGAAAATTGGAACTTTGTTATGTGGGGTGTTGGGATTCAATGTGGGTGTTAGTTTTTGTTGTTGCCATAAACTTTGCTTCATTATTGTGGATTTTACAAGGTCTATTATGCTGTGTTTTATAGTGGTTGAGCTTTGTTATAAGTATTGGATAGTCAAGGATGGAAGGGGTGAAAGAGGCCATATAGGGAGGAGGTGGGCAGTGCAAATGGCTTCGCGTGCTCAAAGGAAGAGCACATTGGTGGTGGGACCCCGACACTTGATGACTCAGGTGAATGAAGAGGTGGCACTTACGACCAAGTTTCATGGCACTAACTATTTCTTATGATGGAATGGTTGCGACAATTCACGACTCGTGATAATTTCCCTATCGACGGCTAGGATGAAGGAGTGAATTAGAGTTTAGCAACCTATTTTGATTTATCTAACCATATTTACAAAATGTTGCTAAAAGCAATTGTAGGGAAGATATTGACCCATAATTGTATAGGAGTAGTCACCTTGTTTTATAGCTCATCAATTGAAGTGCTAACCTATAAATCATCACCTGTTATCCAAATTTCTTTGTAGAGGAAGTTAAACATGGATCCGTAACATACATGCAAGAAAAAGAAAAGTTTTGCTAGTTGCCATATATATATATTTTGGTATGGGGACTTTTAAATGTAATGAGTAAATATGGATCTTGATTCCTAAATATGTAATGTTAATTTAATTATTCAACATTTTATATTAAATAAGTATTTAAAATTTAAATCATGACATTATATTAGTTTTTGATATTAAATAAATTATTAAATAAAATGGTATATCATTTTAGTTCTTTTAAAAATAATTCAATATCACCCACTGGTTAATCAAATGGGATAAGGCCTTAGGCTCCTTAAGCAATGTCCAGGGTTCAAATCTTGAAGTTATGAATGGAGCAAACGATTGAGTTTGTTATATAGTATTAGTTTTAATCGACCCGAATACTGAAGGTTTCACAAAAAAAGTAATTCAATATCCAAAAGGTCTTTAAATACTCACACTTTAGCAAAAAGAAAATCAAATACATGTCATGTCTTTTTTACCCAAGAAATAAAATGATGTCACATTTTAATTTCTGGGACCTATTTAATGTCAAAATATGAATACTAATATAAAGTCATAGTTTAGTTTACTTTCAAAAACTTATTTAATAAAAAATCTTTCCAAATGTAACATATATTTTTTGGAAACCAAAATGTATGTTTTACTCTATAAAATTAACAAAACTCCTCAACAAGAGAATAGCAATTATGAACTTGTTTGGGCATTATTATTTTAATATTTTTTTAAATTACCTTTATAATTTTTTGTATGTTTAGGTAAATTTTCTTGGAAAGAATTGCTTGAAAAATGTAAAAATATCATTTTTCAAAAAAATTGAAAATATTTTTTACAACATAGAAAAGCATTGTAAGGATAATTTTTTGATATTACATGAAATATAAATTAATTTTATATTCAAATATAAAATATATTTTTCATTTTTACTTTTGACATTTTACTTAATTTTTTTTGAAAACAATAATCATCCAAACGACCCAACTAGCCAACAATTCATATCCAAATTTTTTTATATAAATTTGAAAATAATAACGAAAAAAATTATATATTTGTTAGGTAAAAACTTCACTTCAGCTGTTGTAATGTCACATGACGGAAAATCAACATATTATAATGTTGAAAAATATGCTGTCATTTTTCACTTTATTTGGTCTTGCATCAATCAATGTTGAATAATACAGTCATTTTTACTTCTTTTATTATTATTATTATTATTTATTGCATCAATCAACAACAATTACATACATCGGTGAGATACTAATTTATCCTCCTTTTAATTGCCATATGAAATGATTAACTTATCCAATTTTTTAAAATATGAAAGATCAATTTAATACTTTTAAATTTTGATGCACTAATATATCCTCCTATATATTTATGAGCAACTAATTTGAGTATTTATTCTTTAAAAAACTTTCACTTTAGGCATATTTAAAATTTTATGTAGAGTTGTATCAGAAAATAAAAATTATGGAGAGAGTCAAATATTTTTAGTGATGATACATGATAATATATAATTAAAAATTTATGTCAATTGGCGGACGTAATTTACAACCAGGTTTGTCAAGTTGAATCCGTTAATGTCAATGATCGATAACAAAATAATGTTATTGGCAATTAAATTGTATATCAAGAGCAGAAATGACGTAAAAAGGAGAAAAAAAAGCATATTATTTGGTGACAAATAATAGAGCTAAAACTTTGTATATTTCTCTTTAATGATATTCATTTTTAATATATATTTCGATCATTCAATGTATATCTTAAAATCAAAATAACATTATTCGACAAACAAAAAATTGTATAAATGCAAGTTGAATCGCATCCGCGTTGGTGTAATCTCCTTTTCTTTATTAAAAAAAATCGTTGTTCTAATCTCTTTTCCTTTATATTTTGTCTTTATAAAAAGACTTTTCCTGGTTTAAAGGGCAGAAATATACGTTTTGCTTGAAGATTCAGCTGCTATTGTATAGTTCACATCAATGAATAAAAAACAGTATTACTTCCGGGTTTTTAATACGTTTAATGCAAAACTAAATTCAATTACTAGCGAGGCAGCGATATAAGTATCTAATAAATACATTTTTAGCATGGGACGGCTTTGGAGTCCACCTCATTATGGAAAGAGTTGGTTTGCGGTCAATTCTCACCCTGCCTCCCCATTGAAATAAACACTACATAATTACATTATTATTTGTAATAGAGTCGATTTTATGTATATCGATATTCTACGCTGTGAAGTGATGTATGAAAGCTACGGAACAAAATATAGATAGAATTAAAAAAGAGGATATTAGACTTCATTTGGTGACGCCACTTTACAGGATAAATGCTCCGTGCTAGGGAAATATCTATATTTGGTTACGATAAAATAAATACAATTGCATGCATGTTAATTAGCTGGACATAAGCTAGCTTGGAGTTAGGTGGCTAAATAAATACATAATCTGCAAGTTTTAATTTTTTAGACGTTTTTCTAGAGTCCAAATTGACTTCTACGTATTTAATTATTATGACATCGGTAAGTTGATAAGTTCCACCGATTCATTAGTCAGCTTCTCTACTTGTTCATTTCGAAACAGGCATTTGTCCATTCCATCTCTTTCATAAATGTCCCCTTCATTTTATTTATACTGCATTGAAAGATAAGCGATCTGGTAAATGTCCCCTTCATTTTATTTATACTGCATTGAAGGATAAGCGATCAAATTGCACACAGACCATGAGACCATCTCATAACAGGACAAATATGATATTTTGCATGCATAGTATAATAAGCGAAAAAAGGTGGTAGCGTTTTCACCAGTATACCGGCACGAGATTGTATTTAATTATTCAAGTTTCTGCCTTTTCTGGGGCTATATTGCGGGATATTTTGTGCAATTATTGATAGAAAGAGAGAATCTGAATTTTCTTAGACGCACCAAAATGGAAAGAGAGAGAGAGGTCAACGGTAGTTTATTTTTCTTTAAATGTGTTTTTTATTTTTGAAAATATAATTTTAATTTTAGTCATTTTTTTAAAAGAAAATTGATTTTAGTTCTTATTGCTTTAAGTATAGTTCTTATAAATACTAAATAATATACGTTATACTTAGAAATATTGAAAAAAATTGGATTCAATACTTATAAATACTTTAACAATTTGCTTTTACTCCTTATAATTATCACCACGTAACAATTGAGTAGATGCAATAGAAACTAAAATCAAAAAATTTACAAAATATTTGGATCTAAACCATTTTTTTTATATAAGGATCAAAAAAATCACTATATTTTTAGGACAAGAAATATATTTAAATCTTGTCTTTTTCAAAGATGCTAGAGTTTTAAAAGAGATGTGTATCTCCCATCTTTTTATTTGTTAAAACTTGAATATAGATTTCAATGGGGATTGACGCACTTGTTCTTTCACTCATGGCTTTGATTCATTAACGAGTCATTTGAAAGTATTTTGTAGGTGCTCGATGAAACTAAAAATGTCCTCGATGATAACCTTTCGCTAGGCCTAATATTTAAGGGCCACAAGAGAAAAGAATATGAATGAGTAAAAAAGTAGAGTCTAATTACAATCAATTAATCACTTTTGTTTTTTCGATTCCGAAGGCTAGGGTTCACTCTTTTTTTGTTTTGGTCTGGCTTCTTCATTGTTTTTGTTGCCAAGGTTCACCTTTTTTGGGTTTTTTGGTGAGAATGGCCGAGGTTCACTCCACCACTCATTCACTGCATCCACACAAAATAATGGACCAATAGGCATGCGTAGCCGGCAACGGGCCCATTAGTTTTTTAGTCAAATCGGCCCAATAGTTTCAACAAGACATTCTTGAAGCACAGCACCAGATTGAGCCCAAACCGGTTGTATAGTTGAAAGACAATTGGGCCTGACGTATGGGCAAGACCCCATCCTACACGTTAGCCCTCACCGGGGATGAATGCTTAACATAATCTGTCCCTTGCACAGCACAGGCGCATCTTCGAAACCAAACACACCCAATTCATTCATCATCCTCTAAACCCTCTCTGAACCCTATCTTTGTTTTGGTATGGTTTTTTCATCTCTCTGAGATTCAGACCTCCCTCCATTGCACCACACAGCAAACCATGGCTCTCTCTAAAGCCACCTTCTTAACCCACCTGAGAACCGTCGCTAACCCCCACAGGCACCGCCGCCCGCCCCCCTCCACGGTGTCCCTCCGCCTCCTCTCCTTCTCGTCCCCGGAGGAAGCCGCCGCAGAGCGCGGCCGCCGCAAGCGCCAGCTCCGCATCGAGCCTCCTCTCTCCGCCTTTAACCGCACCCAACAACAACAAAACCAGCAGACTCCCCCAAGTCCCAGTCCCCTCCGTACTACCTGAACCCCAACAACCCGAAGCTGCCGGAACACGTGTCCGCACTTTGCGGTAACCGTCTCAACCTCCATAACAGAATCTTGACCCTCATCCGCGAAAACGACCTCGACGAGGCCGCCCTCTACACGCGCCACTCCATCTACTCCAACTGCCGCCCAACGATCTTCACCATCAACGCTGTCCTCACCGCCCTCCTCCGCCAGTCCCGCTACTCCGACCTCCTCTCCCTCCACCGCTTCATCACCCAGGCCGGCGTCGTGCCCAACATCATCACTCACAACCTCGTCTTCCAGACCTACCTCGATTGCCGCAAGCCCGACACCGCATTGGAACACTACAAGCAGTTCCTCAACGATGCCCCCATGAACCCTTCCCCCACCACCTACAGCATCCTCATCAAGGGCTTGGTCGATAACGGTAAGCTCGAGCGTGCATTGGAGATCAAGAACGAAATGGATTCGAGGGGTTTTGCCCCTGATCCTCTTGTGTACCACTACTTGATGTTGGGGCATTCTAGGAATTCTGATTCGGAGGGTGTGATTGCGCTTTATGAGGATTTGAAGGGGAAATTGGGTGGTGTTGTGGAGGATGGTGTTGTGTTTGGGAGCTTGATGAAGGGCTATTTTTTGAAGGGGATGGAGAAGGAGGCAATGGAGTGCTATGAGGAGGCTGTTGGGGATGGTTCCAAGGTGAAGATGAGTGCTGTTGCTTATAATTCGGTGCTGGATGCGTTGAGAAGAATGGGAAGTTTGATGAGGCGGAGAGGCTCTTTGATAGGATGAGGAGGGAGCACAATCCGCCGCCGAGGCTCGTGGTGAATCTTGGGAGCTTTAATGTGATGGTGGATGGGTATTGTGCTCATGGAAGGTTTAAGGAGGCGATTGAGGCTTTCAGAAAGATGGGGAGTATAGGTGCAGCCCAGATACTTTGTCGTTTAACAATTTGATTGAGCAGTTGTGTGAGAATGGGATGCTTGTGGAGGCTGAGGAGGTTTATGGAGAAATGGAGGGGAAGGGGGTGCACCCTGATGAGTTCACTTATGGCTTGTTGATGGATACTTGCTTCAAGGAGAGTAGGCCTGATGATGCGGCCGGGTACTTTAGGAAGATGGTGGATTCAGGGCTTCGGCCGAACTTGGCCGTTTACAATAGGCTGGTTGATGGATTGGTGAAAGTTGGGAAGATCAATGAGGCGAAGGCTTTCTTTGACCTCATGGTGAAGAAGCTCAAGATGGATGTTGCTAGCTATCAGTTCATGATGAAGGTGCTGAGCGATGCAGGGAGGTTGGATGAGGTGCTTCAGATTGTTGATACGTTGTTGGATGACAATGGGGTTGATTTTGATGAGGAGTTCCGGGAGTTTGTTAAGGGGGAGTTGAGGAAGGAAGGGAGAGAAGAGGACTTGACCAAACTGATGGAGGAGAAGGAAAGGCTGAAAGCTGAAGCTAAGGCAAAGGAGGCCGAGGCGCCGAAGCTGCTAAAAGAAGTGCAAGAGCTGCAGTTGCTTCTTTGCTTCCATCCAAGTTGTTTGGGAATAAGGATGCGGAATCGGAGGCTAAACCAGAGGGTGAAATTCAAGAGAGCAATGATGCAAATGGTGCTGAATCAGAGTTGGCAGGGAGAACAGCTGAAGCCGAGGGTTCGGGTGATGGGAAGGCTAAAAGTGAGAGCGCAGGTGAACAGATAACTGCTTGAAGCGGCAACTTCGTGAGGCTTGGATGAGGAAGTGTAATGTCTGCGTTTCTCTGTCAAAATAGTTTGGAATCATAAACTTATGTCACCAACTTTTCTAATCATTACAGATGTAATTAAATTATTGGAAAGGATTATGCAATCTATTGAATTTCTCATTTTACAGTTTCGTATTATTGTTCAAACCGTGCTGAAACTTCCAATTATTCTTCCCTGATACTGTGGAACCTTTGGATTTGTGACGTTTTATTTTTGTCTAGAAACAACGAATAATGTTTCTCTGCAAATGATGATATAGGCTTTCTTAAATTGCAAGTGAAGCAACATTGACTTTGGGCTAGACAAGCATAAGACTATGATACCAGCTCGGAAGACAGATGAAGCAACTTAAATAAGTTACCCGTGGTGGCTTGTGAACATTACATTATGGTGCTTCACAGATCTTACAATTCAACGTATCTTATACGTGACGTTATACATAATTACAAGTGTAGTGATGCAGGAACCAATGAACCATAGTTCTTATGGGATTTTCACTTCTAATTTAATTTGAATTTTACAGTAATGCAATAGGGTTGATGGCAAGTGTCCAACAAAGTTAACTCCACAGCTCAGACCAAGTAACTTAAATTCCATTTCCAGTGTCAGATTCTGATCAAGGGAATTTTAAAGGGAGAAGAAAAAAATCTTGTTTATTACACAGCTTAAGAAAACTGCAAATTTCAAAGCCACCTTAGGGCCTTAATCTATTACAACATGCAGAAAGTCGGTTTAAATACAGATCTCAGAAGAGGGTCCAAAACACAAAAACGTGACAAGTGCCCTTCAAGTAACATGTCAGCTACATAGATTTGGTATGCACACTCCACCATCTGGATTCTGTTGTTCCTTCCATATTCTTCCCGTGACTCTGAGCTTCAGCTCCTTCCTATCCCCACCAGAGAAAAATAGTGCCATATTTCGTTGAATAATGAGACCATCATGACTATCCCTGACTTTACGGTGGCTATCGCGAACACTTCGTGGTACCCTCCCAAATGAGTTTCCTGCCATTGGCACCTACCTCTAGGCTATAGCTATAGTTCCGAGCCTCGTTCTCATCACCCATAAAACGAAGAAATGCCATGTAAACTGGAGCCATGCCAAGCTGGAAAGCTTCAAAATGAAGGCAGAAGTACTGGCCAAAACAATGAAATACCTATCACAGAAAAATATAAGTTGGCAAACAGAAGAATCAGATGCAGTGAGGAGTAAATACTAGATTAGACTACATCTGTAACTAGATGGTTAATCAACATAAAGCTGTCCTCTGCTTTATTCGTCAACATTACAAAAATGAAAATGAAATTTATTGAGCTACTCTCATGATGATACAAGGTGTGTATAGTTGTAGTAGAGAATATCAGATTTTGTATTCCTATAGCAATAAGACAAAAAGATGTGACCCTTACTGTGAGCATCCAGGTTGCATTCTCTACTTCACGGGGATTAGATTTCACATATCTATGGTTGAATGTGCATCCTGTGTGCATGTCCACCTTATGATCATCCCTCAAATGAGCAACAAGGAAAGGAATATCCCCAACAACAGAACACTCTGATCCAGCATAAGGACAGCTATATGGCCTAAAATTGCATACTGTCTCATGCTTAAGCTTGCTGTAGTATGGAAAAATTTCTGGGCATCCAAGGGAGTAGTACTTGCAAGGTAAGTCAAGTGATTCAGCTACCTTCTCCAGTGCCAGACACCTAATATCTCCAAGCTCTTGTCTACAAGTGGGACATCGGTTGTGCACCCTTGTTTTGCACGTGGAACATAGTGTGTGGCCGTTGTGGCACTGCAAAGAAGCTAATTGTTACATTTTCTCTCGCATTTTAGCCAATACACACTTTTTGCAGCTTGAATCATGACAAGATCAAACTTATGCAGGTCTCAAATGAAGAAATTGACACGAGGTGGAGAATCTATATAGCTAACCTTTTAAAGATACGAAGACTTACATTGAATTAATCACTTTCAACATTATCAATAAATTTCAATCAAGAGAATGCATGTAAACTCAAACTAACATGGCTTATGTTCTGAACATTTTAAAGTAGGCAGTAATCC
The DNA here is from genome assembly GCA_030441495.1 of Dalbergia oliveri. Classification (NCBI taxonomy): domain Eukaryota; kingdom Viridiplantae; phylum Streptophyta; class Magnoliopsida; order Fabales; family Fabaceae; genus Dalbergia; species Dalbergia oliveri. The sequence goes on along the minus strand of JAMLFY010000003.1, from coordinate 8,947,576 downwards.
TGCAACTCTGAAACAAATACAATCCGAAGCATTTTTCACAAGATAATATCAAATCTTTGTATTTGATACAATTTTGGCACTTGCTAAAACCAAGTACATAGCTCTTCAAAGAAGAATATGCAAATAATCCTAAAATCAAACCTACCTCAAATTGCACCAAGCAGCTTTCCCTTGCCAAATGCATAAAAGAAAAGTGAAATTAAATTTTTGCAACATAGTAAATTCCTCTTCTTCACACCTTACTCCCACGAATTGCAAGTGTTGTCATAATTCCACAACCATCATCCAAGAGTCACCAATTCCAAATTTCCAATCAAAACCATACATGCACCTTGATTTACAATTACAATGCTTTCCTCATATGACCAAAATTCAAACGCCAAAACCAAATCTAAGGGGTCCTCATCGCCCAAGTCCCCAACCCCCCAGAGAAAGCCAACAAAAATTCAGAATCTGCTCAAGCAAATGGCTCAATCCCACCCCAGAGCCATCAAAATTACAAAATTTACCTTAAAAAAAAAGCCGTATACAAAACAAGGCAAATGAGAATAAAAAAATGGTGGAAGAACCAACCAACCTGATGGATTGGCGGATACATTGAATTGGTGCATACAGGGCATTCCAGCAACTCGTGGACGCTGGTTGCCGGAGCAATGGCCGTGGTACCCACCGAATTATTGTTGTTATTGGTGCGAGGCTTTGTGGAAGGAAACTCAGAGTGATGGTGAGGGTGGATCTCATCCTCATCCATGCCATCCGAAGATGACACGCACTCAATGCTGTCCAAGTCCATCAACACACCAAAACCTTCCCACCACTGAAGGAAAAGAAGAAAATGGAAAAAGGAGAAACACCCAGTAATCAAAATTGGATTTTTAGCCAAATTAATTACCTGGGCATTTCCCTTTTTTCTTTTTTAACCTTCTATTCCTTCAATCCTCTTTGTTCTTCTCTCCTATTTTTTCTTCCTTTTTTCCCTTTGATTTGCCGGAAAATTCACCAAGGAAAAGAAGAGGAGGAGAATAAAGAGAAGGAAGAAGCAGATGGATATGGAACAAACAATAAATGTGTGAATGGGTGGATTCCGACAAACCAAACTCCTTTCTGGGGAAGAACAGGTTCTTTTCTTCGGTGTCTATCTCTTTCTCTCTCTACCGAGGTTCAAGTTTGCGTCGTGTGTGGGGAGAGAGAGAGAGGAAGGAGGACCGTTAAATTTCAGAAATTAGATGATGCGGGCATCAATCCAACGGTAACTAAATCTGCTTTGTTTACCAAACAAAAATCATCTACTTTTATTGTTGTTTTTTCAAGTTAAACCAAAAGTGGCAAGTTTATTGAGGAGGAGGAAAAATTATTTGATTTTGATACTTTTGTCTTTTTTATTATTATTATTATTGTTATTAATAGAAGCAACTATCATTATGTTGGTAGTCTACTTGATTTTTATGCATTCTTACTTAATAATCTCCCCGAGCAAATAGTATTTAGGTAACTCACAAGTTATGTCTTTTTTTATTCTACCAAAAAAAGTTTGGTTTTTCATGTTTTGATGACAGCACAAAAGTCTCATCATAGAATCTAAGTAATTCACTTTGGTGCACCATTCACTTTTACGTATATTGTTCTAAAATAAGGTTAGGAAACAAAATAAAACAAAAAATATATTGTCGATGTTGCACCTAATTAAAGTTGTTCTATGTTGCAGGTTAATTAATAATAGAATTAGTATTGTTAATAATTTTGAACTGTAACAAATCGTCCAACGCTTCTTAATATGGAAGAGCCAGACGAGATATCTTATTCGCGTAGATGCAAGGCCGTAATCACAGCAAGAAACTCCAACTCAATAAGCCACCACATGGAAACTGACATGACCAAAATGAGGCAACTGTATTAAGCTTCTCTATTCTATACTATTATGGAGCATTAACATCATCAGAGACAAAGACTTGGGCACAAACGATAGTTGTTAATTGGTTTTGGTTCCATTTTCACCACTTTCCTTTGGATACACGGGGATTGGCCTGCTAGGTACTATGTTTCATAATTGATATTGCAACAACAGCAAATCCCAATATTAGAAAAGAAGAACCATAAGTGTATCCCCATCACGGTGATGCAACATATATAGGAAGAAATTAATAACGACTTTTTATTTACAAAAAAAAATTCAATTCTAAGAAAAAAATTATTCTTACCTAAAATCAGAACATATTTTCGTGCTCAAGATCACTCACTAATTAAAAAAAATTAAATTCAGATTCAAATTCTGAAGAAAAATACCAATCGATTGAAACAAAGTCATATAACTCACTGGCTTTATTTAAAATTAGGAGGATGTACTACATTGTTTTAATGAGCCTGGCCATAATTTCATTCATCAAATGCAAGTATAGGAGATATACAAAACGTGCTGGCTTAAGCTAAGCTTTTGTCCAATAAAACATTAAAATTAAGCCATCAAATTTATTATGGCCATAATTTATGCCCATAGGGTAGGGTACGCCCACTAATTATATGCACCACTAGATGAACCCATGTAAAAGGAATCATGAACTTTTCAAAGCACTCATCAATAGAATGCCCCAACAGGAAAAAAAAAAATATATCATCATATTCATGTTTCATTAAGAGAAATACTTAGGTACAGCAAGAAAAACACTTGTTCTAATTCATTTATTAATTAATATACAAATTTTACAAGTCATTATTATCTCCTATTTTCCTTATATTTTTAATGTAATAGTTGATTTGTCAATCAATAAATAGAATAAAGTAAATATTTTGTTACTCTAAAGCACTTAAAGCATTGAACCTATTGGCCGATACTCTATATTCAATAGGTTATGTTGAAAGCAGTAGTAGGCCAAAATCTAGGAGCAAAACCAGGGAATTCCTGAACGGCACACAGTTTTGGATCCATCTATGGTGCCCAAAACTTGCATACATGAGTCAGGTATTTGTACACTTAAAAAGAGGTATGGGCCTATGGGGCATTTAGCTTACCTTACTTTGATTTATGGGAGGGACCTTAGAAACTATCTGATATTACATTGACTTAGACCCAAACCACATGGGGAAATCTGAATCTAACCCTCTATATTATTCAACAAATGTATCAACTTGTTATGTACAAAGATAAATACAATAAACATCAGCGATGGATTACATGCTCGCAACAATGGAAGAAAGTTCTGTCTCTGCTTCGTGATCTCCACCCAGTCTCTCCATGGACTATGTGCAGAACAAAGCATGATTAGGGAATAGTTTGATAAAAGAAGCAATGAGAGAATTTTTGCCATCTCAAATGATGCATACCTCTGAATCATTCTTTTGTGCTGAAAGATAACGATCCAATGCACCCTTACCATAAAGGATCTTTGCCCCTTGCCCACGCCCCTCACATCCAACAGCCTCTTCATCAACAACAGCAGCATCTATAATATCATCGCCTGTTCTTATATCAGGAACCTGCAATAAACGGTTAAACAAACTGAGCAATATAATCTATACAGTTCAGGATAATGTACATTTCAACTAGCCAAAGTCCTAATAAACAGAGGTAACGAGGCTGCAATCATCACTCGTGAGTTGTGGCTCATCATGGAACCCTTCTTACAACCACAACTACAGAAAGGGAAAGGAGGGGGACAATGGAGGATATATAGTCTGAAACAATCAAGTGATCAGTTTCTCGGACATCAATTGATTCTGAACAAAGACCATTCAAGGACTATCACGAGCCAACCAAATGAATAAGATAATAAGATACAAATTTTGTGGTAACGCACTGCTTCACATATCAGCAACAGTGGTGAACCTGATGAAAAGCCTAGTTTTGATAGACCACTGCCCAAAAAGAGAGGTTAACACACACATTGGTGGGCGTTAACCACTAAGAATCAAGACAAGTGCTCAGATCTTCAATGTCATAAACCCTCTTTGATCCCAAGGCAACACCTGCCCTCCATATCATACACTAGGTGCAAATATTAGCATACCTCATACATGGCATCTACCAACACACTCTCTAATATTGACCGTAAGCCTCGAGCACCTGTATTTTTAGATATTGCTTTTCTAGCAATTGATCTTAGAGCATTTTCTGTAAAATGCAGCTTTACCTGAGAAAAAAAGTACATGTCAATTTGTTGTTAGAACAACCAGCCCAATAATGTCTATGATTAAGCATTCAAAATGTAAAGGAGCAACCAGTTCCCTCATTCCTTAAATCTACATTGAGCAAGCTAGAAATAAGTTTGTCTTAGTCTATAAGTGGAAGGCATATAGACCTACTGCCTTAAGGTTTTGGATCAACAATGTAAAGTTAGGCTCACTATTGTATTTGTGGTTTCTAACACTTAAATCACAGGATAGAAACTTACCCATTCATTTGGAACATCATCTTGTATTGCTTCCCTAGAGCATTCTTTGGCTCTGTGAGGACCTATAGAACATATTAAGAGATAGCAAAGAAAGTTTGAGAAGCATTGATGGAACTAGGTAGCCGAACGGAATGACTAGTAAAGTTTTAAAACAAAGCGCTTTAAAAGACATAATTCAAGTAAACAACACAATTTAACTGGCTGAAAAGGGTAATAAGAAATTTGATACAATGCTAGATCAGTCAATACTTCTGCTCATGAAAATGCCAATCGTTATGACTTTCTCGCCATCATTCATTCAATTATTTAATCAATCAGTAGGTAATTGATCCACTACATCATTACTAGTGAACACATACAAATGAGAAAAGCATTACAGGCACAACTTTTCTTTTGAGTGACCAAGCTCAAGGTTACTTAAATATAGCCTACCTGAATGAGTTGATTTTCGGTTAAAGCTGACAAACTGACAAGGATAGGAAACCGCCCAACAAATTCAGGTATTAAACCATACGCAATAAGATCACTACTTTCGACCTGCCAAAAATAACCATTTTGAGTGAAACAAATATCCAACTTGAATCTGGTTGGTTAGTAAAAACCAGCATCTTCACAAGAGTCTTCACATGTAACCTACAGTTTCTAATAATGATGATGCAACATTGGCATCTGTTACACGGCTAGTCCTCATGCTTGCACGTACAGGTGCCCCAAATCCAATAGAAGAATCTTGACGCCTGGAAGGAAATCAAAAGAGTTACTAGTTACACAAACACTGCACACTCAATATTATTAATATCATTAATATTGAATTTTCAGGATTTGTGCAACCTTTCTGAGATTGTTTTCTCTAAGTCAACAAAGGCTCCTCCACAAATGAAAAGTATGTTCTTTGTGTCAATCTGTGAAGAGACACAGATGGCACAGCAGTTATAAATAAATTGAAAACTGCAGACAACTCTTTGCAGTATAGAAGGATACCAGAAATGAAATTCAACTTTTAAAATGCACAGATTCATAAACTAAAATAAAAGCAAAAATAAAAACTGGGAAAAAAATGGAAAAGGAAACTAGAAAGATCAGTCAAGTTTTCTTAAAGGTTTAAAACAAATAAATACTTTAATACTGAAATGTGATTGTACCCATGCATCAGTGCCATGATCATATCTGCTAGTCCCTACAAGTATATAATACCTAATATTGAAAGGCAAAAAGATCAATGTAAGCATACCTGAATACTGTCACCTCTAGGATGCTTCCGAGCTCCCTTCTCAGGAAGATTGACGACCTTCATTGGAAATAATGCTACGGTTCAAGATACATGAATTGATAGAAATACAGAAACAGGGAAAAAAAAAACCAGGGGCTTCAACCATCTTTGACTTTGTTGTTTAAACATCATGTTAGCCACAGTTTCATGTAACCAAAAACTCCACTAGCATGAAGAGATGGTCACAATACAAAAAGAACTAACCGTTCCCTCAAGCATCTTCAATAATGCCTGCTGAACACCTTCACCCGAGACATCTCTGCTGATATTAAGGCTCTCAGCCTGAAATATAAAGAGTAGATGCAGGAAGCTGCAGAAAAATATTTGGTTTTGGATTTGAAGAAAGAAAGGGAAACAAAAGCATAGCAAAAGGGGAACCTTTTTGGTAATCTTGTCAACTTCATCAATGTAAACAATGCCTCGCTGTGCAGCTTCTACATTATAATCTGCAACCTGCACATAAATGTATGCAATGCTGATTCAGATGCTATGTTCATTAGCTTATGTTTTCATCAAACTGCAGGTAGTCCCATGACTTCATGAAACTTGAAAGAAACACCAATAGTTTAAACAACCATAAATCATTAAAAAAACAATATTTCAATTAAAAACTGATGCAAGTGGATAGATGAAAATAATTTCCATATACCAATAACAAAGGAAGTTTAACAATAGCATGGGTGAGTACAAGTCAACACTAATGCTATGTTCAAATAATAAAAACATAAGAATTGAACCCCTATTTTCTTCCCAAGAGTGAATCACAAGTCAAGTCTTTTAACCTTGGTCTATGCTCCACAAATAAGTAGATCTGAAACCCACTTCCATTGGACAAGGATTTAAAACATTAAAAGCAAGTAGATATTATTCTAATTTTCTTGATAAATCTACAGTTTTTGTTCAAATACTAAAAGCTAGTCTTCAAAGATTGGACATGGAGTCACTAGTATTGTTCAAGCTGTATGACAAATCCCCAAATTACTATGATGTATGAATAACATAGTTGCTGCTTGTGAGAGTATTTACCACGAGGAGCTTGTATAATATGGACTCCACATCTTCTCCAACATAACCTGCCTGCACAGAGGTGGAGGTGCAGTTAGTTAGACTTGTAACACAAACACATAAAAAATTACCAAGAGGCAATGGAGCAAAAATTAACATGAAAATGTTAAAAGAATGCAAAAGGATGTAATTTATTCATGTCTTCTAATCACAGGAGAAAAGGAAAGAAAATGATTCTGAAAGTAGCTTCAGTGCATTGTCAAATTTGACAAGAGGAAATGTATCTGATATATCTCTCAATTTTTGTGTTTAGAGTTTGCATAAATTGTCTACACAATTTTAGAACATAAGATTGTAGGATAGCATCCATATGCCCATTTCTATTCTTTGGCTAAAATATTACAACCTTCTAGACCCTTGGCTCAAACTTGAAGGGGAAGGAACTGCTATCAGACCCACAGGGAGCTTTACACGTATTTCAAAAGAAACCTACAAACATAAAAAAAAAAAAAAAAACCTCTCCCTACCCTTCTTTTTGTTGGAGATGACAAATTAAGAAAACATGAATAAATCATACAAACTTGCCTGAGTGAGCGTAGTTGCATCTGCAATAACAAAGGGTACATTTACAAACCGTGCCAAGGTTTTGGCAAGTAATGTCTTCCCTGTCCTTGAGATGGCATCAAAGAATAACAAGTTAGACTAGTAAGCAAGAGTAACATTACATTAACAATTTTTCAAATAAATGAAGATGGAAAAAGCAAAGGCCCCACATTTAGTTGTTGACTCCATTTATATCATTAAAAGATTATTTAACAGTGGAATTTGTAACCAATGGACCCAGCACAAAATTGTAGTAGTACATTAGCGCAGCTAAATCAAACTAGACCAACCCAAAAATGATGATACAGAACCATAAGAATACAGGCACTCAAAAACACTTAAACAGAAGGTAGATGCAAAAACTGGTTTACCTGATCCTGTTGGCCCCATCAGAAGGATATTGCTTTTCTCAAGCTCAACTGTATCATCCTCAGCAGCATCGGCTTCACCACTGCTGTAACCTCCTGCAGGCCTAACATTCCCAATAGTATGAACATGTGAAAAAGCAGCATCAGACAAACAACTAACAAAAGAGTTAAACAGAAGCAAAAACACTACTACTCCTCCACACTGAAGTAATAATATACCAACCACTTGGGTGAAGATTCATGAAATATCCTCTTATAGTGATTATAAACTGCCACAGAAAGCACCTGCAAAATGCAACCAAGGTAGCAAAATCCACATCAATCTCAGTCCAGTCATTCAAAAATCATTGCAATAGGAAGCTTTCTATTGTAAACTGTCTACAACCCACAAAACAAGCTTATCCAAACACAAAACAATGGGCAAAGAGAAAAATTCCACCTTCTTGGCCCTCTCTTGGCCAATAACAAACTTGTCAAGCCCCTTGCAAATCTCCTTTGGCGTCGGAAAACTACTCCCCAGATTAGACCCACCCCAGCATCCATCCTTCGAATCTGGCGACCCCAATCGCCGGAACTCGCCGCACCACCACCACCACCGCCACCGCCAGCATCAAAATTGGAATTTCCTGTCCGGACGACAATCCCGCCGCCAGACCACAACTCAGGGCCTGGGGGTCCCCATGGGAGGCGACAAGGTCGTAGGGGGGGTGGGGCAGAACGGTGGCACTTTGGAGGGAGATGGGCTTGAAGGAGGTGAAGTGGTAGGGGGTGTGCTTGGTTGTTGCTGGCGGAAGAGAGGAATGGGAGATAGGGATGGTGCGACCCGCGTGCATGTGGCTGAACAGGAAGCTCCTCAAGTGGCAGAACGTGAGGGTCGCAGCTTCCCTGTAACTGTGAGGCTTCGATCGAAACGCTGCTGCTGCAGCTGCGGCTGCGGCGGCCATAGAATGGAATTAAGGAGGGTGGGTCGGTTATATGGAATCAGTGGTTGAAGAGTTAGGATTATTGTTGTTGCTGTTGTTGAGGGTGGTGGGAATCGGTGATGGTCATGGCATAGGGGGTGAGTGAATAAATGAAGAAAGGTGGTGTCAGATATTTTTTATTGCGGAAGAAGAAGATGTTGATGGGGTTTGTATGTGTGTATGTATCCGCAAAATGAATTGGAATTGGAATTTGAAAGGAAGAGAAGAGAAGAACCTGATATTTAATTAATTATTTATTTTTGTGTGTGTCAGTGTTTGTGTGAGAGAGTGGATCAGCGACTGTGCCGTACTTTTGCTCATTGCGGGAACAAACATTGTTCTTGCTTTGTTTGCCTGTTGTTTGTTCCGAGTAATGTTGGCTGCCCAGTAAAATTATACAATAAATTTATATTAATACTTATAATATTTTTTGACCTTTTTATAGTAAAGAATATTAATGTATTAAAAGATAAAAAAAAGTATTATAAGTATTGGTGTAAGGTATAAGGTAATTGTATAATAACATTGTACACAAAATATTATTTGTCTACTGATGATCTTGAAAATACTAAGGCTGTCACTGGAACGCAAAAAATGAAGGGAAAGGTATGGAATGGAATGGTGAGTTTCAAATTTTGTGTTTGATATTGTTTTGTTAAGGGTGTATTACAAGTCATTTTCTCTTCCTTCCTCTCCAAAATCTAACTTACAAACATATCCTAAGGATAAAGAAACAATACCATTTTAGTGAACCTCAAAAGAAGGTTAAGTCTAAAAATTTAATCTCTCCTTATTATTTTTCTTTTTTATTCTCAAAATTTTTAAAACTCTAAGTACATGAAAAATAAACTAACAAAGTAAAACAGTAAAAATGGAAAATAAAAATTATACACATTTACATTCTATTCCTTTACATTATAACTCACAAACAAGAATAGAATCTTCATCCCCTTCTCTTATTAAACTTCCAAACAACATGATGACTTACAAATAGCCATTCTATTCCACTTTTATCTATTCCATTTCATTAATGATCATTTCCTTCCATCAACTATGAAACTATTAATCATAGTCTAACGCCACGTTTACTGCTACTTCTCCCACCTCAAAATTTTGTTAAGTTTTTTTTCATGGATTTAATTAGAATGCACTCACAATGTAAATTTTTTTTTACATATTTACCAATTATATAATGACATATTAGTAAATATACTTTCCATCGATACTAGTTAAAAAGTCATACGAAATGAGAGATTTGATTGAATTATAATGTAAAATTCTTTCACATTGCATTAAACTTAAACTCATTTTTCATTAAGGAACTTTTGTTAGGTTTAATTTAACCCAACAAAACTTGACTAAGATGTGTTTAATTCGCGTAAAAAAGGGTGGGTTTGATACTTGATAGTTTTTTTTTTTTTTTTCAAAGAAACTTAAATTCTAAAATAATGATTCTCACAGCAGCTATATAATTTTCTGGCTAAAATTTAAAGATTCATTTTAACTGCATATCTTGTGTAAATCACCCCTTAAATTTAAAAATTGTCTAAAATATTCCTTTAAAGTTTTTATATTATGGTAATAATCCGCTTTATTAACATTCCGACAAGTGAATTGTAGCATATTCATTTTGCATATGATCATTTCACAGTCAAGCTGGATTTCATTCCCAAATGCCTATTTCCCTTTGCCATGTCAAGCTTTATTTTGTGTCAAAGAACAAGCACCTACAATTTGAATGATGTCAACCGATAATAGATGATTTCATATGAAAAATTTATATGAACTATGTGTGAAACCTTAAAAAATGATAATAATCAATGGTAAAAATTAACACATAAGACTGGTTCCTTCAATCTTCTGTGAATTAATGGGTTAGAATTTCAAGTCGATAGGAGGTTACAAAAAATGTTGGTTTCGAATCATCACCACTCTCTAATTACCTGTCGCAACTTTCTTAGTAATGAAATTGGCCCAAACAAAATTTTAAATTAGCACACAAAGATTGATATCGTGAATCCTAAGAAGCCTAGCATAACAGGAATTATGCTCGCGATGAGGATTGTTGCTTTCACTAGTTAGAATTGGCAATATAGTCTAGCATATTGCAATGCTGGATTCATGCAGCGGTTGAAAAGGGGCCAACTTTTGCTTGCTATTAGCACAAACTACGAAGTTCTAGAATGGAACATATATCCAACCTAGACGCTATTTCATATATTTTATCTGTTATAAACCTATCCTTTAGTCGTTCACAAATTCATCCTTTACTTTTTTGGGTAAATCAAATGCCATTCTATCTCTCCTATAAACTGTAACATCGTCGAAGAATTCTTTTTTCCACTTCAAATGATTCAGCTGTAACATCCTTCAGTACAGATGAGCATTCTGAGCTAATTGATATACAAGGAATCAAGAAACTGGTTCTGCTAGCCTATAGGGGGATATATGCCTTGTCTTGAAAAGGTAATCATGCATTGCTACTAACAGGCTGGTAAATTTGATGCCAGTGAATATCTGATCTGATTTTTCTTCACAGCAGAACTTGAAGAGACATGAAGCCTTAGCTTCGAAAACAATTTGTCAGTTTTTCTATCCAAAATTCATCTTCCAATTTAAGAAATCAGAATGAAAGATTCTTCTTCCAGAGCCAGATTACTAGATGGTGAGCTACAACCTACAAGCTCAAGTACAATTGCTATTGCCACAGGCCTAATTTCATCATCTTGATGTGAATCTGTCAGGAGTGGTCTGAACCTGAAAGTGTCATAAGATTAAAGTGGTGAATTATATCACAATTCAAAACTACAATTTAAAAGCCATCTTACTAAAAATGCTCCCATCATTTGAACAACTATGCGAGCCAGATATTGCAATAAACTTGCAGGAAATGTGAGATAAGCATGCATCAATAAGAGACTCTTTTTGCCGATTAACAGTCAATACCCCACTATCCACAAAACAAAATTACCTCAGAGAGCAAAGAACTTTAGGCTCTTAATAATAGAATGAATTCTTAAGAGATTTGAAGTAATTTAAACCATTCTAACACAAACAAAGCAACTTAGATAATGTTAAAACAACATATTAATAAATAAAATATCATATTTCATACTTTCAAACTACATTCAAGGTTCTATAAATAACCGAAGATTAAAATTCTAGCTTCCCAGCAGAAGGTTACCTGAGTTGCAAGTGATGAGCTTTGTGCCAAAAACTTAATAAACTCATTCTTCTTTTTTTCAAAATTGAACTTTACCACGTCCAACAAAGTCTGTTCCCTTTTTAATTCCTCCAGAATTTTTTCCTTCTTCCATTTCATATCCTTCATTTGCTTCTCCATTTCGAGGTGGTTATCAAGCCCCATCAATCTTTCTGGTCTGGGGAATCTCACATCCACATCTTCCCTGCATCAAACCCCAAAAGGAAATACTTAGTTATGGCAATTAACAGGTACGCACAGACTATTCAAATTCACATATTTGATGAGTTAATTCTTGTGGAAACAGATCACAAGTCACAACAAACTGCATGCTGATATTCCAAATGAAGCAGATTCTTTAAAAAGGATTTTAAAACTGATTTGAAACACATAAATCAGTTCTTCATCAGTAATCACACAAATTATATCGAAGCAGCAACCTACAAACCCTTAAATTGACAAAGTTCAATGATTATCTATTGAGGTTCAATTTTGCAAGACATGTCTAGAGCCTAGACTACCATAATTCATATCATGTGAGTTTCTATACCAACTCAAGTAAGAGAACAAGATAATTGACACTGTTAGACCCTATCATGGATAGCATTATTCTCATTAACTACAATTAATCCAGCTGAACCATACTTGAGTTATTGAAGAGATTTCCACAGGTTACAATTTGAAGAAAGACTACTCTGCAATTAATATATTCTGCATTTTTATATAAATGGAGAATAACAAAGTTATTCCCATTTCAAGGATGTTAAAAGTTTCAACCAGTCAAATAATGTTCAAAAGAGTTTCAAGAAGGGATTAGGCATAATGTTTAACTCAATAAATCTGTCATTCAACCCCATACCTATTGCCCAAGTAAAATACACCACAACTCCTAACAATTCCTCCATCTAAAGAGAGCGCTCCATCACTTATGCATGGAAGTGCTTGTATCATTTCTGCTCTAGTCTTATATACCTGTATACGAGAGAAGAGATTATAAAACAGAGTTTCTCTGAGGCCATAACCACTGGGAGTTACACAAAATAGGTTTGAGCTGTCTATCTTGATCATATTCACTGCAAATCCCAGAAATCCAGCTGGACACTGCCCATTGGGTAATCTTGGGTTTATAATGTCCAGCTTCCGCTGCAGGTCATCAACCACATGTTTACCAGCATAAGGCCTAAAAGAAGAGATGAAAAAGGTTATAAAAACACTAATTTATCCATAGCCATGTATGAAGGGAAAAAGAAAAAAAATGACTTTGTAGTCATGCCTCAGAGATTCAAGACATATCACTGGAAATCGGCCATCCAAAGCCCTTCCAATAGAAGCACCCAGTCCATGAAGACCACTCCTCTTGTTTATCCAGCCATCTTTATCATATACTTCAAGAGCTTTAACTCCTTCACAAGTTCTACAAACAATGGCCAGCATAGTCTCCACTCCTAGATACTCTGAGAAAAGTCTGCATTCCAAATAAGTACAGTGAAACTACCTGCATGCATGCTTAAATATTCATAGAAAGTAGCAATACAGAGAAATAAGTTATAACTGCACTATATCTGGTTTCAAGAGACATCGAGACTGAAGAAACAGGAGAGACTATCACAAGTTGGTATAACTGCACTATATCACAAGCCAAAAGTAAATATCTATGGCAAATTTACCTGCTCAGGTTGTCATCCTCAACTTGGCCCAGCATGGCAACAATACCCACAACATCCTTTGTCAATGGAAGCTGAGAAGCCTGAGTTCCATGACGAGTCTTGATCTGGCACAAAATACCCGCAGCAGATTTTTCATGCTTCAGTATCTGTTTATTTACCTCTTCAACACTCATAGAGAGGGGACTGCCCCCATGATCAATCTTGGGCATACTTGAAGACTCTGATTTCCCAAGAGTAACTACGAACAGACAAAAAAAATATATAAATGACACTTACTCTTGATTCTTAGAGACTTAATACAGAAAAGGGAATAAGCGAGCATAGAGAAACAAAGTTTTAACAATTAGCAAACAAATACACTAGATATATGCACCACAACTTTTAGCCTTTACATACCATAAGTTGTAATATCAACACAACACCCCATAGACAATAAAACTAAAATCTTAATGTAAAAATAAACATGTGAAACTAGAGCAACCTTCAGAATCCTCTGGTGACCAAAAACTACATCACTGACATCTTACCATGCTGTCTTATGAATACATACCTTGTGATGGCATACTCTACATCACTGACATCTTACCATGCTGTCTTATGAATACATACCTTGTGATGGCATACAACAATATGAAAGCTTACAACATTGATTAAGTTATGCACCTTACAAACAGGGGCGAGTTCTTATATGGGGAGCTTTAAGTTTGGGACCACATGGTCCTAGCTATTATTATAATGAAATAATGAAATGAAAACATTACCTTTTATTCCTAACTCTTTTCTTTTTTCTTTTTTTAATTTCAATCTCTGTACTCCTATTTTTCCTCTCACTGGTGCCCCCACCCTTGCAACCCCCTCCCCAAGAACAGTGATTGTTGTAGTCGACAATGTTAATATGTTTCCCATTTTCTACTTTGTCTTCCCAATTACTGATTGCAGTGATCATAACTCCATAAGCTAATTTTAAAAAAAAAAAATCATTAGATCTATTGCATTTAAGGAGCAATTACTAGAGATCAAACTTCAAGTTCAACATCGTCCCTGCATCTCCCTCCTCTAATACCAACACCATTAGTTTTGTGGCCAGCCAACTTCCTCAGCCCTACACATCACCAGCATATCCATCCTCTGCCACCAATGCCTCAACACCGGCACCACCAACAAAAGCATCCCTTACAATAACAAGAATCACCCACAAAATCCCACAACAGATCATACTCATAACACTTACAATACCATTCATGGTTAAGAAAAATCTCAGAATACAAACTAATCCGAGCCAGAACAATAAGGAATAACTATAAATGAAAAACCTTTCAAAACAAAAAAATCTCCAAATCACCACCCGCACCCACACGACTGAATGAACACAGGCACACTCAGGCGCGCACCCAGACAAAGACCCAAACCCACCCAGATGCAGGATCGAACACAGTTAGCAACCTATAACAACAACCACAACCTTGATGGCAGTGGCACCATTTCGTCAGCATCTATTGTTGAGGTGCGGACATGCAACAGGCGATCGGGGCAGAACGGGGAAGGTACCCGGGCTTATGCAGCGAACAGGGAGGGGAGCAGTTATTGGAGAAGATGAAGAAGCCAGGTCATTATCCGCGATGGTGCAGGTTAGTTGTTTGGGGAGGAAAGGGAGAAATGGGTGGGGGGGCACAGGTTGTGGCAAAGTTGTGGCAAAGGAAGTAAAATGGATAAATTATCTATAAAAATATTTTTTTTGTAAATATTAAAATATAAATACATAGTTTAATTACATTTGATTTCAACCATTAGATTCCATTTTTAGTGGGTTAGATTTAGTGGCCATATGGTCACAAAGAAGTGAAGCCCCACTTAAGAACTCGCCTAAAAACAGGATCATGATTCATGACTATTCTGATAAAGTAATAAATAACTTCTCATCCACTTTCCAAACAAAGATAGAAACAATGCCTTAAAAAACAATAACAAATGTACCTTGCAAATGAAGAATGGAATCATCCAATTTGCTTGTTTCAGTATTCAAACGATTTAGGTTGTCCTCATGCTGCTTAATTTTCATCCCTAACGTCTGTAGATCATCTTGTAGTTTCTGCAAGTATTTCACAGGTATAAGGTAAGTCTGTATAAACCATCATCACTCAATTGAAATCCCTAGAGGTAACAGAACAGCATGTTGCCATAAAATAAGATGAATTTTTTTTTTCATAGAAGATGACACTAATTGATGAACAAACAATTAGTAGAGGGAAAAAAAATCATCCTTTTCTGTTGATAAAAATAATAACCACATGGTAAAAGTAAAACAATATAAATTGAGTTATGTTGCAAATAGTAAACCCACAAAAGGCATACAAACAATTGTAATTGGTTTTTTTCATTTTTCTTCTATTAGTTGAAAAACTGTGAAGTGCTATCTCTAAGCGCCACACCATTTGTACTCACCAATCATACAAACTTTTTCGTCCTAAATAGCACAGTTCATATAAATTATACACAACCTGGGAATGTCGAATGATGGATTCTGCATGTTGAAATCCTCCATTTTGTGCATCATCATGAGCACTGGCATAGTTTTCATTCAAATTCACTGGCACCACTGCCGAAGACCCTTGGATGGATAGCGCATTTGCATGAGCTGAATGCTGCACAAATAGAACTTATTCACATATACAAACACGGATAACTCTTGCATGTACTCAAAAAAAAATTCATTACTACTTCAGCAGGTAGACAGCCCACAAGTTGCTGGACCACCCCAAATGAAGGAATATTACTGTCTTAGCCCTGTGTTGAATTAGAGAGGGATGAGGGAGTTTAACCCCAATAGGCTTAGGCTAAATATGTAAAAAAAAAAAAATTGTCGGCCCAGTGCAGAGACTTCAACCTGATGGGGCCTAGAAATAGTAGATGTACATAGCCTTACTTCCGCTATAGAGAGGCTGTTTCAGGATTAGAACCAGTGACCTGAGTCACAAGGTAGCAACCCTGTTACGCCAAGGCTCACCCTCTCCGCTAAGGCTAAATATGTACATTTTTTAAAAAAATCAATTAACTTTCTGCATCGTTCTATTCTTTCTTTTATTAGACATATAAGTAATGGAGCAATGCAAGTGTGTTTTTCCCTGTGTACCAATGAATTTCAACTGAATGTAAGGCAGTTAACTCAAAATTGCATAAGCCAAAAAGCAATCTACCAGGGGTACCACTGTCACCAAACAAATGCAAAGGTTATCATGACTCGTGAAAAAATAATCTTGAATTTCTAGCAGCATATTATGGACTGAGTTTTTTAAGTGTTAATTTAAACTATTATCCATACTATTAATAAAGAAGATTCACTTTTGTAACTATTATTTTTTTGTAACTGTCTCCTAACTCAATTTAATTTTATTTTGAAGTCCAAGAATTCAGATCTTCCCAAATTTTCTCCTTTCCCACTCAATTCTTCTTTTGGGAAAAAAAAATAATAATAATAACTACCTCACCTTAAGCCATTTACAAAATATATATATATATATAAAATAAAATTCAACAATTTATTATTATGGAAATATTTAGTTTTATTAATATTTAAAAGATAAAAAATGTGGCTTGACTGGCACCCTAGTGATAGATAAATATCTAACATTCTAGAACAAGAAGCCATCAATTTTATACATGCATTTTAGGTCGCATGTGATGTTAATCCTATCGCTAGTTCCAATCCAAGGAAATAAAGCTGCTATTTGATTTTTCATCGTCTTGTGAGCAGACCCTAAAATTAATCTGCAAAAAAACGGAGTGATTAAAAGCGACATTGTCGAACAAAATTCCTTCTATCATCAAATTTCTGAGCCCTTCCAAAATCTAAAAGAAACTATCGAAACAACGAGATTTCTCTTCGTGTAACCCATAGAGTTGTCGGGAAAAAAGAGATTCACGGTACAAAAAAAAAATGACGAAGAGTAGCAATAAATTGTAGAGTGAGAGAGTGGTTTTGATTTTTTTTTTTTGGGAGATTATGAGGAAGCAAAGAAAAGAGGGAAAATTGGGTGAGAATGTAGATGTCGAGAAAGGAAGAGACCTACCTGGTTGGGAGCGGGTGGCGGAAACATGACTCCGGAGTTAACTCGGGCGAGTTGGAGTGGTCAGTGACTCGGTGATGACTGATGAGTGCGCGGAATCTGAATTTTCGTTTGAGAAGCAAGATGAAATGAAATGGTGCGTGCGGTGCGGAGAGAAAATGCAACGCACGCTAATCTTTGTTTGTGGGCTCGATTTTTTTCTTGGACCATGTCAGTAATTAATTTGGGCCTACTTTTGGCCCGGCTTAATATTTGGGCCTTACGTTTCCGGTTTTCTGCGTGTCGTACATAAATTGTATTTGGGTAACCATGAAGCCCGTAAAAATGACATTTCAATTTTCCTTTGTTTGACAGGTACCACTGTTGCATGTTGACCAAACAAATAAAAATCATCTTTCCTGCATCACCATGAGTCTAGACATTTATTTTAATGTTTAATCAAGACACGAAATTGGAGAGTTGCTTCAATTATCTTTTGACTTATGGCTCTTTACGAGTCTAGATGAAACGTTACTAAGCTCCAACATATACTATATAACAGTAGTGCGTTTTCTCATGGAAAATGGGAAAATATCTAGTAGTGCGGTTTAGTAATAGCAATTAGTCATTTGCTAAGAGCATGTGTTATGTGAATTAGAGAATATTGTTGAAATGTCAAGAGTGTTTGATGAGCATGCATATGAGAAACCACAGTAGTCATCTATCTGTGATATTTATTAGATGAAGCTACTTTAACAATACTGGACCTAACACGTATTTATTTATTTCTCCTGTCTTTGTCTGAGTGTATGTTAGCTGACGAGCATATTATGTATTTTTTTTTTTTCTTGCCTCCTTTCACTCGGGGAAAAACAACCTTACGTAATTAATTAATTGGGTTGTGTTACCAGTACTTGCACCTTAAAAAAAGTGAAAAATGTAAGAAACAACCGAATTAATCAAATCATTGTAGTGCCAAAAAAATGATAAATTTAAGTAGTTGAATTGAATGTCTAGCTTTTTGTCGTTAACGTTGAAAAGTAATTAGTTTTATTTTCACTTCGTTCTGTCATGTTGTAACAGTTATATCCGACCGTATACACACGCATAACCTGGAGTGGGAGTGAAGCAATTTTTTTCAGTAGACTTTTGCCTGCTCTCCAAATCTTAGATAACACATGTTATTAAACGTAATTGACAATAGATAGATAATGTACTAAGAGGATATCTCCACATGGATTATTCAAGCAAGATTGTGAAAGCCAATTGGATATTAATGACTCGAGTAGTTTATTAGAGATATAATGCTTTTGTTTAAGATATATTTGAGTGTTTTGATTCGTGTTGATACAATAATTTTTCTAAGAGACAAATATACAAAAATGGAATTTTATGACCACATAAATAGGACTATAACAGAACAGGATATAACTGAAATGGAGGTTAGAGCTTGTTGGCTTATAAATTCTTTCATGCAAAGTCAACCATAGGTCCGTGTTCCCGTTGTGTTACGTTGGGTCACTGAGCTAGGCTCCAACCCATCCAATTGTAATTAATAAAGCAGTGCAATGTGACACACACACACACACACACACACACACACACACACATATATATATATATATATATATATATTTATTTATTTATTTATTTATATGATGAAAGCTGCATCTCGCCAAACTTAATTATAGCCATTCAAATGCATGAAAAAAGAGGGCACACAAATAAGACTACTCGCCTTCCTAATGCACCCTTTTTACCTTGCTCGCCTTCCTAACGCACCCTTTTTACCTTGCTCGCCTTAGTCTGGCTCCCTTTCAATGCAAGCAAGCAGTAAGCTATCTTTCAAGCCAAAGCCTTTTTCTTTCATGGTCAATAAACTTATCAGTTTCTTTTTTCTTTTTCTATCTACCACAGCCACAACTACCAAAAGGGCGGCTATGCCTACTACAGCTATAAAGAAACATTCACATATCACACCTCAACAAGAGGAAGGTAGATTATGTGGAAATGTTTTTGAGTTCAATGTACTAAGTGTGAAATTGACTGCATGAGTGACCAATTTACATGTATGTTGTGAATTCATTAGAATCATTCTCTCCTATCAGCCCCAAGACCTCCAAACTAAAGAGGAAAAAAACAAGACTGTATGCGAAAGCTTTATCTACGTGCCACGTCACACAAAATGTTTGGTTAGTTATAAGAGGGAGGTAGTCTGTTTTAGCTAAAGTTGGCAAGAATGAATTTGGCCCTTTGGTTTTTCGATAAAGGAGAAGAGAAAATCTTATGAGTGGTGGTAATAATGGGAGGGAAGTCGCGTGTCTAGCTGATACCTCATGTACTTAAGGCATGATACATCATTTACAACCAATGTGATTTAGAATAATATTAGGTGTATAATAAAGTTGTATAAAAATCTTATAACAATACTTACAATGTTATTTGTTTTTTTGTGAGAATGGATATTGATACATTAAGAGACAAAAAAAAAGTATTGGTGTAGAATTGTTGTACAACTTTATTATAAATAAAATATTATTCATGTGACTTATGGTACCTATAATGGCTTACACTAAAACAAGGTTTATAACTCAAAATATTATCCATCACAGAAGGTGCCAATTTAAATAGGGTAGAGTTAATAAATTACATTTGGTTCATTTAAGTGATGATATGACATTTTTTTATTTACAAGATTCGAACTTGTAACCATGTTTAAAGGGAACAAATATCAAATCACTTAAACCAACCAAACGTTGGTAACATGGCTTATATATATATATATATATATGTCATAAGTGAGGATGAAGAAAAAATGGTGTTAAAGGAACACTAGCAGGTATGGAAGCCTAGAAAATAAATTCCTGTTACATTGGATCGATTTCCACAATCACATGATCCAGATCCTCTAGTATCTGTCTCTTTTCCGCTTAATCAAATGGGTAAACTCTTATTAAAAAAAAAAAGGGTAAACTAGATGTGATTTGCACCTTAATACCATATATATGACAAAAGTCACAGTCACTTGTGTGGTGGTAAGGCAGTGGGACCAGTTAATTGAAGATGCAAAGAATTGACCTGCTAGCGTACAAAGCGTGCGAGCGAGGGCTCAAGCTCGTGAGCCGGATCACATGAGGAGCTAAGGAAAATTCGTCATTTTTTCGGTGCATATATTTAGTTTAATTGTGTTGTTCTGTTTCTATCACTACAGGGCATTCAGCTTAATGAAATGTATTGAGTGCGAGACTAAAACAGTGATTTTTTTTTTTTAAATTAAACAGGTTATAACGTTTCAAGAATCATATATTCTAATTTTCAATTGTCAACATATCAACCTACTCCTCTGAATTATAGCATTTGAATATTGATTAAAATAGCTTCCCAAAATTCAAGCAGCATGCCTATATGGCAACTTCTAGGTGATTCTATTTAGGATATATATGTTTGGTTGGAGGATAAAATTAGACATAAAAATTACATGAATCAGTTTTATGTGTTATGTTAACATGAAACTAATTCATATAATTTTTACCTTTATTTTTACTCCTTAATCAAACACACCCTTATGGGTAATGAAATCAGAAAAAAGAGCTTGATTTGGGAAAGTTACTCTTAAGTTCCAAATTCGTATAAAAATTAAGCTGGGAACATGTACCTTTAATTTTATGCGATTGGGGACTAGTTGCCACCAACTGGAACTTAACTCCAAATAGTTAGATAAATACAAGTTCTGATAGAGATTGTGTTCAAACTGTCTATGAAAGAAACAAAAATCAATTGTTGTTTGGCCTACACACTTGCCTTGTAAAAAGCATATTAATTTTACCTCTATAATAAAAAATTATATATAAAAAAAATAAGGTTCTATCTATTATCCCTTTTAATAGATATGTAAAGCTTCTATTAAATGAGTTGTTATTGGATAGGTCGGTATAGAAATTAATCTCTTGGACTCTTAATGGTTTTCAAGCTCCTTGTTTAATACTCAGACTGGAGGTTGGAGGGCTTATGAACCAATAAAGAAACATCTCAATCCTGACTATGATCTCCACCTCGGGCACACTTTTCCCTTTTTATCACCTCTTAATTAAGATCATGATTACCGCTCTCTATCAAGATTATGATTTCCACCCCATCCCTTGATCATCGTCCTCAGTTCTGGCGCTCTTGGCCCTAGCTATTTATACCCTCATGGAAGGGAAGCCACATAATTTGATTCCTAATCTAACGGGCCTATTGTGTATAAGAAGAATTTTAAAGTAAGAAATATTCACTTTTACTATAATGAAATGAATCATAATCATGACTCCATAAATGATTTAAGAGTGAAGTATTTCTTATTTTCTCATTTTAAAAACAAATTCAATCTTAAAATAAATTTTCCAAACACACACATATAAATATATATAAAGTTTAAATGTAATGCATTGATAATATGAAAAAAAATTTATGTTGTTAATTTTTCTACTTACAAGACTATTCAACTAATGAAGATGAAAGTCAATTATATTTAATGATTTAAAAATATATAATTAAATAACAATATAAAAATCAATATCAGTGCATCCAAATTATAACATCTCAAATCTATAAGAGTATAAGAGAATCCAAGAGGCTAAGAAGAAAAACCTACGTCTATGAACTCTACATTTTGAAGGGATTACTCACGTTTTTGCAGTAATGCCCTAACTTCACTTTAAAAAAAATCTAAGAGGCCATTAGTATTGTATTCGTCTCTTTCAAAATATACGTCCAGTTTCAGACTTCATATTTCAAAATATTTGTCAATTTCACATTTTAATAAAGAATGAATTTGCTATTCTAATACTACTCTTAATTAATTTTATATTTTCAAAACATGTCATCTAATATCAACCTTAAACATTGTGTTGTATTAATTAATATCTAGGAATATATTAGTTCATTCACTATATTTTACTTTATTATTAATATTATTATTATCTTTCTTAATATTAATATTTGGTCAAAATTGATGATAAATAATATTTATATGTTATTGGAGAACATTTAATGCGTATTTAGGAATAACGATTACTATTCAATCATAATTTAAAATATTTAAAACTCATATAAAAATAAAAAAAATATGTAATTATGGATATTCGTGAGCACACATCAAATATGCTTCGAGAGTATCTAAAATTTTCTCTAAAATGGACAGATACTTTAATAGGGTTTAATAGCAGTGGAGTATTAGGCATTGGGCTACGTGTGTATCATGCTGCGTATCCCCGAACATCCGTGAACCTGATAAATACTAGCGGCGATAGAGCGGGATTACACTTGCTATTCTACTCTCTCTCCTCTTTCTCTCTCCACTCTGCATCACAATTCACAACTCTCTCGGACTCTGCTAAATCACCAAACAACAACATTGCTCATCCTGTATACTACGGCTATGAATCTCAAATATGCCACACAACACACCTGACACTCCAGTCCCTTGCCTTCTGCACCTGCAGCAGGTTTGTTTCATCGATCTCCCATTTTGCTTGTACCCCCGAAATTTGGCACGGCAGCACTAGATTCTGTTGTCTTTGTTACTAGCTAGCTATATACGTAATGCAACGCGTCCAAGAGAGGTTTTAGGTCTGTTAAATTAGGCTTAAAAGGTTTTAACAAATAAGTTTTCGAGGTTTAGTTTCTGACATGTGTGAACTGAATTTGTGATGCATACATGAATATAATGGTGGTGATGATGATATTGATGCATGTGCGTATTGTGTAAGAAGCAGATCGTTTGATGGTGTAGATGGGGAAGAAAGGAGGCAGCTGGTTCTCATCCGTGAAGAAAGTTTTCAAGTCATCTTCTAAGGACCCGCCGCTTCCACCTGCGAAGAAGGTGATGGATGATCCATTATTCATTCCCCTGTTCTCTCCTTTCTTCATTCCGTTGTCTTCCTTCCTAAAGTATTATTGTTATTACGTGCTGTCTTACAATTTCCTCTCTCTTTCTCTTTTGTTTTTTCTTGATTGTCAAATTGTCAGGACCAATTAATTGCGTTTGTTTTTATTCCCCTTCTTCTAAATTCGTTTCCTGAATCAGAATTTTTTTCTTTTTGATCCCAAAGCATCATCATCTCATGCATGAATATCTCTTGTCTTTTCTTTTTGTATCTTGGGACCAGTTTACTTATTCGTCGACTTCTATTTGGCTCCTAGAAGATTTACAGAGAATTTAGTCATCAAAAGAATCATGATATCAATTTGATCCCATATGATAACTGACAAGAATGGAGTCCAAGTAGTATTATTCCCTGGGCGGCCCAATTTGATTATATTTGGAAACTAAAATTATCAGTTGAGGTCTAATAATTAATCTATAGTAAACTAAAATAATGATTAGAAGATTAACTTAGTGATTTACTCTTTATTTAAAACACTGTTGTTTGCTTTTTTAAAAATAAAAATTATCTTGTCTTTTTCATTTTTCTAATCATTTTTTTAGTCGTAAAATTATATTTCCAACTGGTAAAACTCGAGGCTAATCAAGGGATATGTTATTTTAATACATACATTTTTTTTACAACTTTAACTATGCATTATATCATTAGTCTCCGATTACATTGAGGTTCTTGAATTAGTTAGCATCCTTTCCTCAAATCCCAACAACCAAAGCAGAGCAGAAAATGCATACCTGCAGTTAGCAATGCCATCATCGCATTCTACCTTACACATTAAAGGCAAATATAGCTCCTTCATAACTGTAGCAAGTGACCTTCTTAGTTGTTGTTGTTGTCTTTTCTGCAACCCCATAAAGGATGAGCTGCCTAGCACTTAGGACCATCAACCCAATACAGTATGTAATTATGTGTGTATATGGTCCCTATATCATGTGACCATGTACCAAATAATTTTGATACGATTTGTGTCATATAGTTATCATTCCACCTAACCCATCACATCATTCATCTTGATCATCATGTGCTTCCTATGCTAGATCCCCATCATCTTAAACAAATTAAATACATATACATCCTATTTGATATTTTTTAACTCTCTGATTATCCAAATGATTGCTAATTAGGAGCTGATCAATGTTGTGCTTTTGACAATTTTCAGAAGGAGAGCGAAGAAAAGTGGCAGCATGAAACACCAGAGGTGGTGTCTTTTGAGCATTTTCCTGCAGAGAGTTCTCCTGATATAACCAATGAGGGAAGCACCACATCAACCCCATTGAATGAAGACAAAAATCATGCCATTGCCTTTGCAGCTGCAACCGCTGCAGCCGCCGAGGCTGCGGTGGCAGCTGCTCAAGCAGCCGCTAGAGTTGTGAGATTGGCAGGCTATGGACGCCACTCTACGGAGGAAAGGGCTGCAACTCTCATTCAATCATACTACAGAGGCTACCTTGTAAGGCCTTTGGCCCTTTGTCTTTCTCATACTAACTTCCGTAATTAGTCTAATCTTTTTCGTGAAGTTATTTAACATATCATAATTCATTGGTTGGCTATGGTCCTTAATGCACCCACTCTCAAAAGTTTTACTGTTACATGTGTTTAATATGCATGAATGGCATTCGCAGTACTATTTGATCACCTTTATATTCTTCAGACATTCAATTTTACATTTATGGGGCATTGTATATTGTTATATAGGTAAACTTACACAGAAAATATTTATATTCACACTGTACGGAGTAGCTCAAGTGGCCTCCTTTATCAACAGATATTAATGTCTTTGCTTCTATGTAGGTTCTAGTCCTGCTTGTTTTGTCGCCTTTACAGCACATTGCAAGCGTGTTATTTTAGTGTGGCAGAGCAATATTCTTTGAATGCTTTGACTATCCATTCTAATAATCATAATAATTATGTAGCAATTATTATTTAGAACTTTAAAGTTTAACTAATTGCTGCCCAAGTAAGTAAGGCCAAAATTATATTTGATAGGGTATTGGGTGTTGATTTTGTGTATAGGCTCGACGGGCACTGCGTGCATTGAAGGGATTAGTGAGGCTGCAAGCACTTGTGAGGGGACACAATGTACGCAAGCAAGCGCAGATGACAATGCGGTGCATGCAAGCATTAGTCCGAGTGCAGGCAAGAGTAAGAGCTCGCAGACTCCAGTTAACTCACGACAAGCTTCAGAGGACAGTAGAGCAGAAGCAGGAGCAAATACAACAAATTGAACAACAGCAACAACAGCCTAAGCCTATAAGCCCTATCACAAAGTTAGACACCGATGGTTGGGACAACAGGCGCCATGGTAGCCAGAAAATTAAGGAAAATGATTTGAGGAAACATGAAGCTTCAATGAAGAGAGAAAGAGCTCTTGCTTACGCTTTCAACTGCCAGGTTATTCATTTTTACATTGGAATAACATTATTATATTTATATATATGTTACTTGCACAAAAAATGATCCAATTCCTGCAGAGGGAAACCCCACATCCACATGCACATGAGGAACGAATGGAATTGCATATGAGTGATGTAAACGCAAGACAAGAATCATTACCCAATTAAAAGAAAGAAACATTTTCATTACTAAGCATATGTGTACATACATCATTTTGTTTGCATGCAGCAACTGCAGAAGCAATATTTGCATATGGATCCAAATGGAAATGGCGATGACATTGGAATGTATGCCTATGCCAGTGAGCATGAGAGAGCCCAATTGGATTGGAACTGGTTGGAACGTTGGATGTCATCACAGTCACAACATCATGTTAGGCCACGTGAAGCCACCTACATGACTCTTGCTACTGCTGCTGCTACTACTACAGCTACTACCACCACTGATGACATGTCAGAAGAAAAGACTGTTGAAATGGACATGGCTGGGCCTCCGGACCCCAACATGGGCCTCATGGGCCAAGACTACCTTGATTCAAGCCCAATATCCAAACACCACCAGCGACACCACAGTGGAGGAGGTGTACCTAGCTATATGGCCCCGACCAAGTCTGCAAAGGCCAAGGTTCGGAGTCATGGCCAACTTAATAAGCAACGGGCTTTATATGGGCCTAACTGGAACTCCTCAACCAGGAGAAGTTATGCTATTGGGTTGGGCTGTGACTCATCTAGCTCTGGTGGGGTCACTGCAACTTACCAGTTTCCAAAGAGCCCAAGCCCAAAGATAAATGGGATTCGCCTCCAATCTAGACGGATTTCTGGTGGCAGCCCAGACAATGTTGGCGTTGAGGATTGGGCACTTCCCCTTGGAGCCCACGGTTGGACTTGATTAATTTGTGTATTTTAATAATTTTAAATATCATGTGTTCTGAACCAAAAAAAAGAAAAAAAAGTAGCATGTGTTTGTGTGGTCTGAACTTCGGTCATTGGCATGTGTGCATTGGTATTTATGTCAGTTTAATAATGTACCTAATGTCATAAACAACAAAATTTGAGATTGTGTAACTTAAAAGGGGGGAAAAATAACCAAAAAAAAAGAGGAGGGGGGAGGGTCAAAAGAAAGAGGTTGTAAAGTAGGAAGCCCACTTTATGTTATGTTTCGCTTGTAAGAAATTGTTTGGCTTTTTTTCTATTTAAAATGTAACATTATGAAACACTCGTGTACAATATTTGTGCAACGGGAGTGGCAATATACTGAGAGTGAGAGACATCTTTCTTTATATGTAGTTCATGGTTTAGGTGCTTTAATTAATGTATGCAAACATGTTCCTAATCCTAGGTTAGGTTTTGTAATAGTTGGTGCATGCAGTGGCAAACTGTGCAAAAAATAGTTTGTTAGAGTCATGGGTGAACCAACCCCTGGTTTTCTCTTCCACATTTTGTAATTATAGACTTTTATCCTTTGATTTAATGAAGCTATCTTTCAGTTAAAACAGAGAAAAAACATATTAGTGCAACGGGATTTCAAATTTCTGCTATAACAAAAGGGTTTTGAAGAATAAATCACCTTCCGTTCGTAAAACAACCAATTTCATCATCATGGAAGACACACATACATATATCTGGCAACAGGAATCTATGTATCAAAGGAATACTACAAATCACAAGGGATGGTATACTTACGGTTCACCTTATCCTTTAATTATGTTATCGTTACATATATATATCAAAATTTTATTAAGGAGACATAAAAATCACAGGGAAAAGAGGATTGGAGATTTGATTCCCAATAGAAGAACCAAAATTGCACAAAGGTACTAGAATGACGAGAATCTAACATTGTGTTGATTAGAAGCTGAGGAGTCACGGCATGATTGGGTTAAAGTTAGACCATCTAGTAACATCGTAACAGTAATACATGGAATGGGAATCCCATTCCCATGCAGCTGTGTTTGTACCTTAACTAAGCTCATGGGGTTGTTCTCAGATTTGGCGGATTTTGTGGATCTGGTACAACGTACCCCGCCCTCCCCCGCTTTTCTTTTTCTATTTTAATCTTTCCAAATCTAACTCAGCTGTCACGCCACTCATGTGTATTGTGTTGTGTTGTGTGCGCTCTCCTCTCCCCTGCTTCTTCTTTTTGGTCGCACTGTCTTCTTTTCTTTTTCCCTTCACGATCCTTTTCCTCCTACATTGGACTACGTGTCCCTCTCTTTCTCTCTCTCTGTCCTTTCCAACACGCATGATGGACTCTCTCGAACTTGCTCCTCCTCTTCTTCTTCTTCTGCACAAACCTTCTGCATCGCCACCAACTCAACCCAATAGTAGTTTAGCATTCGTAAGGCAAGTGCAACCGGGTGTTTTTCCTTCTTCTCTGCTGAAGAGAGCAGCTAAGAATGGCAAGTTGCGTCTCACCCGATCATTTTCCAGCGACCCTGAAAGTGGGGTTGGTGCTGCAGGGCCCTTTCCTTATAAAGACAATGAAGAAGACAACGAACAAGAAGAAGGCCACCATCACCCCAATCCCCCTAGTAAACAACAAACGAGTCTTGTGCTTTCCAGAGAGATTGATGATTTTGGCTTTCTTGTCGGCTTTCGCTTGATTCCCGACTCTGGTGCGTTCTTTCTTTGCATTCCCCTTGTTTACAATTGATGCTCTCGTGGCATATCTGCACTAGCTTCATTATCCACATGTGTATTGGTTCGTATGCATGTATTCGAAAACCTTGCTATGTGCTATGCTTCCTCTTATATTTTGTTTTCTTCATTGAATTAGAAATCTCAAATTTGGTATATATGTATATCTTGAAAGCTGTATTATACTGGTGGCGTGGAATGATCACGCATTCATCAAATTTTGGAGGATGCTATGATTTTGATTAGTGAGGAGTTGACGAGTATGGTATGCAGGGACCATGACAGAAGATGTTAGAACTAGTGATGAAGTTGAGACACCTGAGGCTGAGGGTGTGGAAGAAGAGAAACCTCGGACTAGAGTGTCCTATAATATTGTTTTTGTTACTGCTGAAGCTGCCCCGTATTCGAAGACTGGTGGTCTTGGAGATGTCTGTGGTTCTTTGCCAATAGCACTGGCGGCTCGCGGACACCGTGTTATGGTTGTCTCCCCAGATACATACATGGTACCTCTGAGGATCTTAAATTATCTGGTGCAGTTGATATGGATTGCTGCACCAAAATTTATTGCTTTGGAGGTGTTCAAGAAGTTGGCTTTTTCCATGAGTATAGGCAAGGTGTTGATTGGGTGAGAACTTCTCGGATTTTTTTGCAGTCATTTGCTATTATTGTGTTGTTCAAAACCATATAATTTCTTACACCTTAGCGTTTACTTCGATTCCATGTTGATGGTACTTATTACTACCTCGTTGCTTAGGTATTTGTGGATCACCCCTCATACCATAGATCAGGGAATCCATATGGGGACAAGTATGGGACTTTTGGGGATAATCAGGTACAATCCGGATAATTCTAGCATTGATGCTAGATTAGTATTCTGCTTCCAATTTTTATTCATAAATAATGATAAATTTCCTTCTCATTTGGTTTTACAGTTTCGGTTCACTTTACTTTGCCATGCAGCGTGTGAAGCCCCATTGGTGCTTCCATTGGGAGGGTTCACTTATGGAGAAAAATGTTTATTCCTCATTAACGATTGGCATGCCAGCCTTGTTCCAGTGTATGCATGCTTACCTTCATCCACTCTTTTAATAATCCCCCTCCTCTTTCTTTCCCAATGAAGTGATACAATCTATGCCCCCAAACAAAGCATAACATCTTCCATTTGCTACTTATGATGGAAACTTTACATTTTCTTTTTCTTTCAAGTATTATTATTATCATTATGCTTCATTGCAGTATGTTGTTTTGCACATTTGAAGCTTCTTGTGATTTATCTTTGAGGTGATATTACTGTCTTACTAAGGATGAGTACTGCTACTTCAACTTTGGTGCAGACTTTTGGCTTCGAAGTATCGTCCACATGGGATTTATAAGGATGCACGTAGTATATTAGTGATACATAACATTGTACATCAGGTAAATTATTTCAGTTTTTAAGTGGTTTTCTTATTTTGTTTGAAGTGTTACTAAGAACAGCAGGAATAACATTATGCTTTGATCTATATGCGTTCTTAACATGAGCTTTCAAGCTTCTACAGCAGAACTAGGGGTCTCTGTTAGTTCTATTTTATGCTTTTCACTTAGATGCCTTCTGCTTGGCTGCCTTTAATTGACAATTACTAAGTCACATTCTAGAAATTAGACAGAGGGATCTTATCTTGAAAGGCTATGATAATAGGAATTGCATTTTTTGAAAGCTGAAAACCTTATACTTTTATTTTGAAGTTTATTCCAACAACCAAGCAATCAATCACTATCCTGCAAGGTGGGATTTAGTTTAAAGTTTATAAATGTATAAAATATAATCGTCTTGGCCGTGGTCGCATCAAAACGCATGATTTGAACATGATAGGCTGGGCTGTGCATGCATATCAAGGAGGTTCATCAGTGTTGGTGACATGGTGGATGGTCTTGCAAAATCAAATTGTCTTTGATTTGTGATACCAAAAATAGGATGCATGATGCTAAATGTAATTTACTAGTTTATGCTAATTCAAGAGGTTTCAGGTGAAACTTTTAGTAATAACCTGCAGGGTTAGTTATGATAAATTCTTAGATGGTTTATTTCATGTCTTTAGGTCATTTAGTCTTTTTATATCAGCAAACAAGCTTATGAAACTATATGTTAGGGAGTGGAACCTGCAATTACATATGGTAATTTGGGGATACCTCCAGAATGGCATGGAGCACTGGAATGGGTGTTCCCTAATTGGGCAAGGATGCATGCTCTTGACACGGGCGAAGCTGTCAATTTTTTAAAAGGTGCCATTGTCACAGCTGATCGGATAGTAACAGTAAGCAAGGTCATAATACTGCACATCATATATTTTGCTTCCTGCTGTTTTATAATTCAAACCTGGGGTATTTGTTTGTTGGTCAATATTCTTTGTTCATATTCAGTATTTATTTTGTAAATATCATTGCTTGCCTTGAGGCTAAAGCTTGCATTACTTTGTTAAAATAACTGTGGTGTCATAACTATTTTTGTACTAGATAAGTGTCTTGTATTTGATTCTGTAACAATATGCAATGCCTAAAAATCTGCCTCCCTTTTCCAGGGCTATTCCTGGGAGATTACAACTAGTGAAGGTGGATATGGTCTACATGAGCTATTGAGCAGTCGAAAGCATTCTCAATGGTATTTTTATCTAATGTTTTTCTTCTCATAGCTTGCACTTTCAAGCGTATACTGTGAAATGTTTATTTATGGGTGTCATCAATGAAGTTTTAGATTATATTTTATGCGTTTAAGCTCAATGTTGATATTGGAGTTTGACTACATTATGGTTTTCACCCATAAAAGTAGGTTGACTTGAAGGCACTAAACTTACCAAACTAATCAACAGGGTGAATAACTGATTTAGCTTGTCTTGTTACTCATTGAAACTTGTGGTTTTCGCAATTAAACAATCATTGCATGTATAAGAATAATTTAGACTCAGTTATGAATCACATCCTATTTGAAGGCAGTATTGCATTTGTACGGGATGCAACTGTAAATAATTAGAATTAAAAAAATGAAATACTATTGTGATTAGAAGTTTAATAATGAATTGGATTCATATCTCTATATCTATTTGCAATGATTTTTTCTTTGAAAAATGCATAGCGTCCTGCACTTCTTTTTGCTGCCTAATAGAATAAGATGCTTCAGTATTTGTTCATTTGTCTTCTAATCCTATTTTTGTTGTAGAATCTATTGAACTTGTCATGATATTGGTTTGTATTATCTAAACAAAACTTTCAAAATCCCTCTAATTTATGTTCAAATCACAGCCCAATGTGTTTTCATAAATTCAGTAGCAGAGAAATTGTTATTTTCCAAATGATCATTACCAAGTCCAAAAGATTCTTTTGTGTTTATTTTTTTGTTTTTGGAAGCATCCCTAACACAGTTATGTGAGTTGATATATGGAAAAGCAAAATAAGGAACTATATTGTTAATTCTTCACTGGATGATGTGTCTTGAAGCTCAAACTTGTAACAGGTTTTGTTATTGAATAGGGATCATAAATGGAATTGATGTTACTGAATGGAACCCATCTTCTGATGAGCATATTGCTTGCAACTATTCTGCTGATGACCTCTCTGGGAAGGTAGCTTTAGTATTTCCCTTCGTCACCCCCCCCCCCACAAAACACAAAAACACACACCCCACCAAAAAAAAACTTTTGCTGAACCTATCTTACCTCAAATTTTGTGTAAAGGTCAAATGCAAGGTTGCTTTGCAGAAGGAATTGGGTCTTCCAGTGAGGCCTGATTGTCCGTTGGTAAGTTTTTGTTATCTGCTACATAAAATTCTTATTCACTGTTTCTATTGTTGACTGTAGCTGAAACTTGTAGATTGGATTCATTGGAAGACTAGACTACCAGAAAGGTATTGACCTGATTCGCATGGCTACTCCAGAGCTCATGGAAGATGATGTTCAGTTTGTAAGTGATTTTGTAAATTAGTTCTTCGCACACATCTGCTCTGCCACATAATTAAATTCATGGTGTGGTGGTACCTATATGTAGACCATGTTAAATGTTTGCTGGTAGGGTATAAAATTTATCTTGAGAAACTGTAGAAGCTGCCAAATAAAATTTTAAATATCTTGATACGTAGTTAGTTACCACAAAAAAAGGTTCCATATGATTGATCATCTTTGCAAATGCAACTTCTTTCCTTGCATGAATAATTACATTTGAGAATATAATTGAGGCCCCTCAAATTCTTATGTGCAAGTAATTATTTCTGATGAATGTGTTGTATTGTATTTGTGGCCTTCATATTGGGTCAACAGTCTCTAGTTATTTTTCCATATTTCAGGTAATGCTTGGTTTGGAAACCCTAGTTATGTTTCCACATTTCAGGTAATGCTTGGATCAGGAAATCCTGTATACGAAGACTGGATGAGAGCAACAGAGGCTGCTTATAGAGATAGATTTCGGGGTTGGGTTGGATTTAATGTTCCAATATCTCATAAAATCACTGCAGGGTAATCCAAAGTTCATAAATCCTTTCTACAACAATTGTTGAGTCATTTAAAATTTTGGCAATTATGCTTTGATATTTCTGAATGAATCATGCTTCTTACTGTATTCTTGTTATGATCAGCTGTGATATACTATTAATGCCATCCACGTTCGAGCCTTGTGGACTAAATCAGTTGTATGCAATGAGATATGGAACTATACCAGTGGTTCATCACACTGGGGGGCTGAGAGTAAGTCAAGAAAGTGTTAGTGATCGACTAGTTCAATATGATTCTCTGCCTTGATGCCTTTATCTTTGTTCTTTCACAGGATACTGTTCAAAATTTTAATCCATATGTTGAAGAAAGCAGTGAACAAGGCACAGGGTATGTTGTTCATGAGCTTGGATTTTTTCCTTCTTCTGTTATTTTATTTGGAAAAATTCATTGCCATTTTTCTTCATAAACCTTGCAACTATATGGTCTGAGTTAAACTAGCATAAAATGGAAAATGGAACCTGTTCAAGATATTTAAATTTGTTTCTGTGAACAAGGAATTTAGAGATCTTCCAGTGTTTGATTAGACAGAATTTAAACTTGTAGAGTAATGAATGTATGACTAAGCAATCAATTAACTTCCCACAAACCAGTGCCGAGCCTCAATAAAAGGTGACAGCCAGCATGTAATTTTTTCAATCATCATAAATATGCATAAAAAGCACAGATTAAGTGGTTGTAATGCTGGCTTGGATTTTTGATACAGTTGCAGTATTATGAAATGTGAATGTGCTTATTTGAATTTGTTTGACATTGTTTTGAACTTTACTAACAGGTGGACGTTTTCTCCACTCACAAAGGAGAGCATGTTAACCGTAAGCTTGATTTACATGCATGTCATTTCCTGTTCATTCAAACTTAATTTTATTTTATGTATAAGCATGTTATGATTGCATCTTAACATTCCAATCTAGAAAGTTCTTTCTATGCTGTTTTCTTCTGCAAATTGATGTGGAACTTTCTGGTCTATATGCCTTGTCAATTATCGAAAAGGTTGCTATATGAGTTTGTGGTTGTGAAAGCTATGACTGTCATGTCTTTCTTTTTCAATTTTATTATTACTATTATTATTATGTTTGTGTATGGGAGAGGGGTCCCCTCTCCAGATAGAAAACAAGTTATAGACTAATAATATGGGTAAGCATAACTTCTATCAAGACCTCTCTTCAGTCATGGCCTCCCATTGATTATTTCTTTATAAAGTTGAAAAATGATCCATTTGACCCCAAGAAATTCCTCAGGATTTTGATACACAACCTCATCATCATTTTTGTGTTGCAAACCTTGCAAGTCACTAATGTTTTAAGGGATCTGCACCAATCTCATTTATTTATTAATTTGTCATAGTTGTTGTCGTGGTGGCTTTTTTGTTAAATTTAATTTTGACAGGCTTTGAGATATGCCATACAAACATACAATGAACACAAGTCTTCTTGGGAGGGCTTGATGAGAAGAGGCATGACAAGAGACTACACATGGGTGAATGCTGCCAGCCAATACGAGCAAGTCATTGAGTGGGCATTCATGGATCCACCTTATTGCTGAAAGCAGAGATGAACATATGTTAGCGCAAAAAATATCAACACTAGATTTTTCTTTCAATATCCAAGCTACTAATTATGAGGATTTTCATGTTCATAATTATCATAATTCATAGCCCACTTATAACATGAAGAAAGCTTTTTTTCTTTTTTTGTTTAGCCTTTGTCATTGGAGTCCACCACTTTGGTGTAATTTTACTATATTATACACAATTTTGTTGCCTTGGCGAATTTCTTATAAAATGATTGAAAGTGAAACTCCACATTTTTTGTAAGTATGCTAGTACTATTTTTAATGGGTGCCTACTGCCATGAATGTGCCGGTGAATGGCTTCCATGCCTGTGATATGCCTATGCTGCAGTTGGTAACATCAGCAAATCAAGAGGTGACAGGTGATGCTGGCCACGTTTCATTTGCGACTATAATAGATGGACATGTGTCAAGTGTCAGCTTCCTTTATTTTTTTTTCTGTTCTAGATTTTTTTTAATGAGTTATTTTTTACTATTTAATATTCTATAAGAATTCGATTTTTTCGAATTCCTTTATATGAACGGTATGATATGTCTAAAAGGTGATGGAGAATAATTTAGGCTTTTTGTTTGGTGTTTTCTTTTAAAATAACTGGAAAAATGATATAAAAAAGAAAAAAAATTATTTGTGAAAAGAAAAAGTGGAACCCAGACAAAAATAAAATTTATTAGTAAAAGATTTAAATATTAAAAATAACTGAAATAAAAATTTAAAAATAAAATACAATTAAAAAAGGATCACTACAAACAATTACAAACAGGATTAAAAAAAATAAAAATTTAAATAAAAAATTTAAATAATTTAAATTCAACAAAATAAAAAAGTAATACGAAAGTAAAAATAAAAAAACACTGTTCATTACGTGTAATTTGGTTAAACCGAATTTTTAAAAAAATAAATAAAAAAGGAGTGATACTGTTCATTAAAAAAATTATAAAACAAAAAAGTTAAAAGGAAAAATAAAAACAATACTGTACACATAAAAGAATTCGGAAAATGAATTTTTTTAAAACAATTTACAAAAACAAAAGACAACTACACTGTTCATATAAAGGAATTCGAAAAATTGAATTCTTATAGAATATTAAATAGTAAAAAAAATTCAAATTTAAAAAAATCTAAAACAAAAAAAAAAAAAAGAAACTGACACTTGACACATATCTATCTATTATAAATTGCTTAGCAAAATAAAATATTGCCCACCACACCACCTATCACCTTCTAATTTGCTAGTGTTACCAACTGCAGTGTAAACATATCACAGACATGAAAGTTTGCACATTCATGGCAACATGCACCTTTTTAATGCCGTTCAAAGATTTTTACGGCAAATGAGAAAAGGACGAATGGCAAATTTCGATGCATTTTTTATTGCTTTTGTACTATTGGAAAGGATTCTGCTAATAAAAAAACAAAAAAAGGAAAGGATTCTAGAACCAGTCATGTGCCATATGTAATTCAGCTTGCATCATGCGAGAATGTGTATATATGACTATAAGAGTAGTGAAATGATGAGAACGGTGCTATTAGTAAAAAAAATATATAAATATATACATATAATTAATTATAATATAAATAAATATATTAAATTATTAATATTAACATAATCAATAAAAAAAATATTTATAGATTTATAAAAATAAATATAATCTATATAAAATTTCTCTAATCTTTACCTCACAATATTACAAAGCATTTGAAAATAATATTTGTTAGTGATCAACGAGATTTATGGTGGATCTTAATGAAGATAAAAGAAATAAAGAATAACAACCCAATAATTTTTGTTAGTTCTCTTTAATTATTTTTTTTATTTTTGCTCTGTACTTCCATAAGATATCAATATTTAAGTTTTAAAAAAAAACTTAAAAAAAAACTTGTCCAACTGTCTGATTTAAGTTTTTCATTTTCTTGATTTTGACTCTCCCAATTTTTAGTTTTAACCGATCAATGATCAATTTCCAATCAAACTGATCAGACCAACTGATCCTGTCCGATTTCTCTTCCATTATTGATAGTGGCCGACACAATTTGCAAGCTGCATCTTGTTTGGAGCTGGTACTCTGCCCTCTCCCTTCTGCACATTTGCACTTGAACACGTTATTTTAGAATATGAAAAAAATTATAGATCACAAATCTCTATGTACACTTTCCTGTTTAATTTTATTAAACACACGATAATGATTCTTATTAAACACAATTTTATAAAATACAGATGTCAATAAAGCATTTTTGAATATATAAGTAATTTTAGAGAAGTAATCCCAATAAAAAGACTATATATTTTTTTTTTCTCATCATATCTACTGCCAACAACAATAACTATCTGTTTGATATATGGAGCTTTTTAAGGGTAAATCTATAACCATAAAATTCTTTTTATACACATCATCAGAATGAAATTTTCTTTAATGATTAAGAAGTTCAACTAGTCACCAACTATACTAGACATTGTTGCTAAATGCCATACAATTTCAGATCCTTGAAATTGAACAAAACTAATTTGTAAACGAATAAATAATTCAAAATTCTAAGAATATCTTAAAGATTTTACGAAAAAAAGATACCTTGCATATCATATATAAATTTAATTCCAACTGTCATTTCTTTTTTTCATCTCCTTTAATATTTCTCCACTATAATTTGCTTTATGAGGTTCTAAGTTCTAACAAATGGAGTGTTTAAGCAATTGACATACAGCATGTTTGGTCTTTTGTTGGCATTATTTATAATTGATTCTGAATCTTTAAAATTGATTCCGTCCATTTTTTATGTTATTTGGTTTCTACACTTTAAAATCAATTCTTATCTCTAGAATTGATTATGAGGGGAGTGAAAAATTTTTATTTTCTATTAAAATCAATTCTAAAAAATTACAAAATATAAATGATTTTATTTTAAAATTAATTTTAATTAAATCAATTATGACAATGAAAAAATCATGAAACTACGGGTGCTCGACTTCAATGCAAGTTTGCTGCCTATTGTTGTCATGCTGCCCGTTCATATTATTTATTCCACTACTTCGTGGGCCTTGTGCATCGCATTGATGGCAACTTTCATTCCGAGAAGTCAGCAGAGACTTGTCACAGGTAGGGATGGAATAGGCCAGGGCCTTAGCCTGGGCTGCGGGCCTTTATTAAAAATTAAGTCCAGGCTTAAGTCTACTTTAAAGCCTATTCACCTTAATAGGTCAGGCTTATGCTTAATCCAAAGCCTCTTAAGCCCATCAAGCGGGTTAAGATTTTGTACATTTTAATATTAAGTTTACAAAAGTATCAAAGTATGGACTTGAGCCCTCATTCTTTGATTGAGCACAAAGGCGAAACTACCACTAGTCCACCACGAGGATGTGTTATTATTGTGCATGATATTTACTTTTATAAGCTTGTTTTCTCGTTTTTTAAATTCAAAAAATAAAAACCCTAAATTTCAATGACCCTTTTCTTTTTCTCAGTGCCGCGCTTAACCTTCATTCTCTTGCTTCATTTCATTCGCTTCTAACAAAAAAGAAGCTCACCCACATTCTCTTACGAAAACAACCATACTCTTAGTTTTACCATCTTTCTAGTTCAAATTTTCTTCTAGCCACCATCTCTCTCTTCTTTCCCTCATCCCGCCGACCTCCGTCGTTTATGACCACCACTCAATGCGTCAGAGCGCCGCCCTTGCCAGATTGTCGCTCACTAGAGCCGTGCCATTGCTGCCTTGCTGTTACTCTTATTTCCAACTTTTTTTCACTTCAACAAAGTACAGACTGTATTTGTTTTAGAATCCACTCACTTCAATTTTGCCTAGCCATTTCAACAATCTCGATTTCAGATTTGTATCCATTTTTTTGTTTAATATGATTTTATTTTTGTTTTTTAAACTTATAGCTGAGTTGTTAATTTATTGTGAATTAGATCTTTAGTTTTGATCTTTCACTAAAGGTACCTTAGATTATTGAACTAATGTTCTGTCATGTTTGATTTCATCCCATTGATTATTAAAAAAAAATTACATGTTATTTGATTTTCAATTTTATCATTCACAGTTTCACACACATTCAAATGATTCTGGAAAGGGTTTAACATAGAATATTTTGAAAAAAATAAAAATAAAAAACTTGTTTGCAATGAAAATTTTTACATGATACATAAACGGGCTATAAGCTTCAGGCCAAGACTTTTGAATAAGCTAGGCTTAGGCTTAAAAGAATGCCTGACAGGCCATAGGCCATAAAAGATAACTCAGCCTTAAAGCGAAAAGCCCTCCACCCTTAGTCACAGGTCTAGAAAATATCTTTATGGAATAAATTCTCAAATTGATCATGAAAAAAATAAATTAACATTGAGGTTTCTCATAATTAAAAAATGATACTATAAATCCTCGATTTACTTGCAATTTATAGGAGTATGATATGTCATTTAAATGTTGATATGGATCATCTATATGGCACCCCTTGATTCCCAATCATCATCTAGTATTAAAACACATCATTTTATTTTTACAAATTCTTCCCCAAATATCCTAGTTATTTGAGTTCAACCCCAAATCCCCAAAACCTTCTCCTCAACCCAATAAAGTGTTACCGTCGACGGCAAATTACTTAATCAGGAGCTTATCATAATTCCAACTTTAGGAAAATTGATGCACCGAGGATTAAGCGTGGTTTGGTCACTAGAATTCCATGGCAGATGCTCGAGCTTTCGCTCACAAGAACAACGAGATCGAAGAGGAAAAGAGAGAATAATGGATCTAGTTGCAAAATGGTTCCTTCCAATATGAGTTTTTCAGCTTTCAGGAACTAATGAATTCTCCTCAGGGAATCGAGGCTCTAGTTCAATCTTGGTTCCTTAGGTTTTGGCAAGAGCAACCGATGAGGATCTCCGTCACTCTGAACAGTGGAAACATATCAATGGCGGTTTGTTCAAAGCTTCTAGCACCAAAAAGATCATCGTTTGATAGTTCCGGAGCGTCTCCGCGAGGAGTGGCAAATAGTAAAGGGCAATTTTCTTCTTTGATTTGCATATCCGTCCACCTTCAAAATGCCCGAAGCTAAATTAAGTAAAGCATAGTATGTAAAGTTTAGGCCCTCAACTTCCTTAAACTTTCAAAAGAAGGACCAACAAACATTTAGTGCTTTTTTGGGTTAATTGAATGTATCCTTACACTGATTGACCCGTTTTGATTTGAGTGTGATGAATGTGAATGGCACAATGAGAAGGGAAAGATGAACAACAATGTGGTTTGTGAAAAAAAAAAGTGTTTGACTTCTTTTACCTACTTAATCTTCATATTTATCATGTTCTTTTTTTTTAATATATGAACTTAAATTCTTTGAAGTGAGGGTTCTCTAAATATACCTCAAAATCTAAAGTTATCAATAAGAAACTAGCAACAATTATCAAAGAAATGGGTCAAACCTAATATCTTTAATTTTAGGATTAACATCCGTTAAACTTATGATAGTGATTCAATTCAGTCTTTCATTTGTATTAGCGTTTTGTTTTCTGAAGATGATAATATCTTTGCAAAATGGCTATAAAACCTTGCAATTTCCTCACATTAGCTCATTGGCATTCCATGTGCCAATCGTTACCAAATTGCTTTTGTGGGAAGGGAATACTTGCAAGAAGAAGGGAGAAGAAGAAAGTTGTAGGGGAGGGATGTTCTACAGGTAGGTTGAGAAGAAGGTTTTGGAGATTTGGGGTTGAACTGCAAATAACTAGAATACGTGGGGAAGAATTTGCAAAAAAAAAATGATGTGTTTTAATACTCTGATTATCGAAAATTAGCTGCCACATAGGTCCATGTCAGCATTTAATTGACACATTATACCTTATCAGGTTACAAATAAATCAGCCTAATGTCCTATTTTTGTAATTATGAGGGATCTAGGATTAATTTATTTTTATCAGGGACTAATTTGGGAATTTATTCTATCTTTATGACTCTTGATAATTACTTATACTTTTGAATTAATTTATTAAAATTTTAATTTTAATAATATTCTAGTAACTATATATCATCATAAAAATCCTCCTATAAACCTTTCTATACGTCAAATATAGTAAAAGGTACATGTAATTCATGCCTTTAAATTACAAGTGAATCTATAGTCTAATGATAAATTCTTGTATATCTCTATGAGTTGTAGGAGGTTGCGAGTTTGAGTTCTATCCCTACCCCATCCCCTAATATATTTGCTAAAAAATTATTCATGCCTTTAAATCTTAAAGAATAATTAAAACTTCATTTGGTATATAAGAGGATTAATTGGAAGATGTAAAAGTAGGATGCATCATTTTTTCTTAATATACTTGTGGTTAACATTCATTTCACTGATGGATTAATACACCATCAATATCAAAAGATATTGACTCTTATAAGTAATATTCTAGAAGTTATATATATATAGTATATAATTGTATGAAAATGTCGTAACATTAAATACTTCTTATAAATGTTAAGATACTAAATACTTAATTTTATGATTTAATACCTTTTTCATTTTGAATAATTAATAAAATAAAAAGAGTGCTAAATGGATCAAATATGGTCTCCAATTTGAATCAATGTATTTAATAGATTATTACTAGATTTAATTTTGATAGAAAAACTTCTCTAAAGTTTTATTCTTAAAGTGAGAAAGGAAGGGTGAATGTATCTTTATATCGCTTCGTTGCTATGATTGCAAATTTACAGTCTATTTTATTAATATAAGCATAGGCATATCTTTACTTTCTCAGACAAACTATGGGCCTCGTCTAATTTCGATACTAGAAGAATTTTGTTCCAATTATTTAATTGCATGTCATCGCACTGCTAATAGAACTTATGTATGCTACCGATTTTACAAACAAATATTTTTTAAGAATAACTATAATAAATAAATGAGATATATTGCCTTTATCTTATTGTTATCGTTGTCGTATTTACAACACGATAAAGTAAATGTTCTATTATATGGCATTTATAACCGATGCAGCCTCTTATTTTATATGTGATTATAGATATAGATTTATTTAATGTATCAATTCAAAACGTCGATAAACGATAGCGGATGCACTACTTTGTACTATGCAGGACAGAGGTGTATAAGGGACAGTTTAGGAGGGGTTAAATAAAATCTAAACCCAACCTAATTTTTATACCTGATTAATTTTTAAAATTTAAACTCAACTCAATAATGATTTGATTATGTCCTGAATCATATAGGGAACAACATTCAAACAATATACAGGAATTTATATATTGTATATAGTAAAGTTATAAAATTTTACAAATAAGAAATAAAATTTTAGCGATATTTTATAATATAAGTTTCAAATAAACCATATCAATGTAGAAATAACATCAAGTTATACAAAATATATTAATTAAACTTTAAAATCTTATACT
The DNA here is from genome assembly GCA_030441495.1 of Dalbergia oliveri. NCBI lineage: Eukaryota > Viridiplantae > Streptophyta > Magnoliopsida > Fabales > Fabaceae > Dalbergia > Dalbergia oliveri. The sequence goes on along the minus strand of JAMLFY010000003.1, from coordinate 8,905,644 downwards.
TTTTTATAAATTATTATAAAAATATATATTTCTTAAGGGATTATTTGGTTTTGCCAAGAGGCCTATATGACCTTAATCCTTTAAAATATCGGTGAAATTTAAGGCCAAACCCATTAGTGAGTTTGGTTTGATTGAATTAGAGACGAACGATGAACACCTAATACAAGATAGGATAGTATAGGATTTGAAGGAATAAAAAAAGAAGTGAAATTACATGTGCAATTGATTATGACTTTTAGCTGGTGAAAAAGCTTGATCCAAACTTATATAAGGATAAAAAAAGCAAAACAGCATACCAAAAAAAAAAAAAAAGCAAAACAGTTTGTCGTATGTCTATTACTTGACCCACATTGGGCATGGCCTAACTTGTGCTATTTCATGAGGCATATTTAGTTATAAAGGTCAAACTTTAACCTTTTTAAAAAGTCCTTTTAAGTTGTTATAATGCTAATTAACCTTAATACGTTTGTCTATTTAATTAAATAATATATAATATATTATTGTTCGGGGTTCATAGACTTGTATGTAATGTAATAATTATTTGATTTTTAATCTTATAGACTTGTGTTCTTGACTTATTTTAAGTTAGATGTCTCTATTGATTTATTTAATAGTAAATTGATTGGCTTATTCAAATATTTTGTTGCAATACAAATTTTTTAAATAAGTTTTCAAGTAACTAAACTTTTGATAAGTTTTTATATACCTTTTGATAAGATTCAATTAGCTAAAGTTTTAAAAGGTTTAAGTGTATTCTTAGCATGAGCAAGTGCATATTTATAGCTACATTTTTTTCAAACATAATGGTTATGGTTATCCAAAAAAATAAGTTTTAAAATTTTATGATGAGTCTCAAGTATTAAAGATATAAAAACTCATCTTTTCAAGATATTTTTTTCTTCATTTGCTTCTTTAATCATTGTTCTTGAGGCATTGATCAAGAAAATTCAAAATAATTTTATTCAATGATATTTGTTATGTTAGCAAAAGAGTTTGACCGTCACATTTTTTTAAAGGCTCACATTAATAGCATGTGTTTGAATGAACTTATGAAAATTAATCGCATACAAAAACATAAACTTTAAAAAAATAAAGGAAAAAACTATTTCGAAATAATTCATAACCATATTTAGTTACTTCTTAACTGTGTCGGGCAACATAGTAATTCTAGGCAATCTAGAATGAATGTAGTTTTGGTACATTACAATGATTGTAGTTAAAACAACTAACTGATCCTCCAACAAAGATTAGCCAAATAAGCAATTTTGTGAGGTTCACGTAAAATCTAAAAATGATATTTATTTCGTTAAATTTTATATACCGTTTAAAATTCTATATAAGAATTAAAACTTCAATAAATAATTTCAATTTCAAAATGATCGAAATAAACAGTCCTTTATTATAACTCCAAATATGATTAACATCATAACAGTTTCTGCTTCCCCTGATTAAAAAGTCCAGATAGCACACAAAAAGTAAGAAGACATACATGAGGAATAGCAATAAATGAAGCAATTAATTAAGCTAAGCAACAAAAATTAAATTGACTACTAGCAATAACGAGGGAGGGACAGAGAGAGAGAGAGAGAGAGAGAGAGAAGGGGGGAATTGAAAGAGGACAATTTATCGGAAAATACAAGAAAACGACAAAGGACAGTTGGCTGCCCGCTCCGCAGCCACTCCATTTCCCATTCCCCCTTTTCCTCTCCTCTTTCCCCCAAACCAAACAGACTCCGATTTCTCTCTTCCTTTCTTTCTTTCTTTTTTCTTTTCAGCTCCAATTTTCCACCCCAAATCCCAAATCAAATAAAATCAAATCAAATCCCTCTACTTACCAAAAAAATCAAATCCCTCCACTCCAAAAACCCTAAATCCAGCACAATGATCAAGAATTCCAGGGGAAGAAGAAGAAGAAGACCAACACCACCATCCTTGAACCACCCAATCCCCTCCTCCTGATCCCTTCACGCTGGCCACGCAACCAATTCCAATGCCAGCTCCTCCTCCACCATTCAATTCCAACCACAGCATCTGAAATCAAAACCAAAAATCAAAATCATCCCCTCGCAATTCCAATCCCGAATCCAATGGTGCCGAATCCAGAGGTGATCCAGTACGCGTGCATTGCGAGATCAACCACCATCCTGGCCCACCACCGCGCCTCCTCCGCCGACCCAAACATCGAAACCCTGGCCTCCCAATGCATCGCGGAGGCACCTCCCAACCATTCCCTCTTCTCCCACACCCTCAAACACCGCACCTACACCTTCCTCATCGACTCTCCCTTCCTCTTCTTCGCCATCTTCGACAACCACCACCTCCTCAAGCCCCTCCAGCTCCGCTTCCTCCACCGCCTCCGCTCCTCCTCCCGCTCCTTCCTCCATCCTCATTCCGATCACCACGACCTCGCCCCCCTCTGTTTCCAGTCCCAATTCGACTCCATTTTCAAGGACGCCCTCGATTTCGATTCGGGATCTAACGACGCCGTTTTGAGGAACCCTAGCACCGATTCGAAAGGGAAGAGGTCGATGTCGACGGTGCCGCTGCTCGCGAAGCCCCCCGCCGCCGAGGGGCTGTTGCTGTTGAAGAAGAAGAAGAGGGCGGTGGAGGCCAACGGAGGAGTCGACGGGAAAGACGGCGGTGGAATGCCGGAGAACAAGGTGAACGTGTGCGGCGGCGGCGACGAGGTTAATGGTTTTTGCAGCGGCGGAAGGGATTTCTCGGTGGCAGTGGCGAAGGGGGGCTTGGTCAACGATCGGCACCAGAAGGCGAAGCATATATGGAAGAAGCATGTGTGGGTGGTGCTGCTATTGGATTTGTTCATTTGCGCGGTCTTGTTCGTGATTTGGTTGTGGGTTTGCAGCGGTTTCAAGTGCATGGCCTATTGAATATCAAAGAAAAAAGAAAAACGCAGATAAAAATGGAACCTCTGTTGACCATAATATATTTTTCTTTCGGTTTTTGTCCCTTCTTTTTTTGAGGGAGGGATTATGAGCTTCTTTGTTTTTTATCTGCAGTTTGAGGAACCGTGAAAATGCGGAAGCGGAGAGGTACACACGTACATGTTCCTGTTGTAAATTTGGGGAGAGATATGTATATTGGTAATTTGGGGGAGGGGGTTTGGTTTCGGTTTGATTCTTCAGCTTCCTTTTTTTATTTCCGTTTGGAAATTTCCCTCCTTTTCTTGATGGGAATTTGCGTATGAAGAAGATCTTGTGAAGGAGTTGTTACACAAGTCCTTGGGCTGATCATGTTTTTTCTGGTCTCTGAGTCATGTGTGAGATCAGATCTGCTCTCAATTGTGCAAAGTTTACAGATTCAAGATGTTGACCATAATATATTTTTCTACTGATTAAACATTGTTGTTACTACTTTTTATCTTCCTTTAAAGGGATTTACATTTACTTCTATTCGTAGTCCATGGATTGGTTTGATTATGCGGATTGTTGACAAAGGTTGGTACTTGTTCTCTCTTCTGGTCAATTGTACTTGAATGAATGAGTTGGATTTTTGTCATTTGGTTGCTCGACGTAATAATGATACCATTTAACTTGAATACTTGTTTCCGAGAATGCAGAGTGATTGAGTGACCTGCGGCAGTGCCTCGATGTGTTCTCATCATATCATATATATTTGGGTCAGAACTTTGGTCTGTGTTGAGGAAGTATGGTGTTTAAGAGATGAACTTCAATGGAGATGAACTGGAAGGTGTTAAAGCTATGAGAGGAATTGAATTTCAAAAACATTGTTTTTTTGTTAGTTTTGCAAGTCATGGAAGATGTTTAATCTAAGTTATCATGTATACTTAACAATTAGTTATCTTTTTGGTTTGTTTATCAAATTACATGTCATAATGCATGTTATTCAAAAAATTATTTTTGAAGACTAATGCCATTATTAATTACGTAAATCAGTATTTTTTTTGAATTGTTGAACTATGTCGATTTGATGTTACACAAATCTTTTTATTTTCTATCAAACTATATCTTAATTTTGTATGTTCTTGACAAATTAAATCATAATTACATTACATCGTTATAGTTCATAGTTCATGTGTATAACATGTTATTAAAATAATTATATTACGGGTTACTACACTAGTTCTCAGTCAAATGAAAGTCATCCCCCACCAGCATAGGAATCAATACTTGTCAATTTTGTCATAGGGTTAACTTTTTCTGCTGAGTGAAGTGCTATAAAATAGTACAGAATGGATTCTTTAGGGGTTTTTTGTTACATGATAAGATTATATAGTAAGACATAAATACAAATATTTAAATAAAAGTTCATAATAACCCTTGTGGAGTTTATTTATAGAATTCAATTTTTGAAGCATATTATCCAATCAAAATTTTTCTTTTATTTAACTTTTTAAGTAATGAAAATAAAAATTAACAATATTTACTAATATGACATTATATGATTGGATGATTATGTATATTATTATACTAAGATTAAAATTAAATCCTTATTTATAATTGTTGTCTTTTTTCTTTTTTTTTTTCATATGACTTAACTAAAAACCACATAAAAAGGTTCAATTTCGGGTCAAAAGATGAGCTGTCTTTGGAATAAGGGAAATGCATGTTCGCCGCTACAAAGTTATTCTCTATGGCATCTGAAAAAGGTTGCCATTTGGATTTTTTTCCTCCTTTTAGTTTTGGCATTCGACCGTATATTTTATTGGTTCAATTTCAACATCTAGTGAAAATCTAGAGTTATGTCCCATTGGGCACTGAATATATTGGGTTGGGCAGAAAAGAAAAGAATATGCAACTTTCATGGTGAATCACTATGTAGAAGGAATCTTGAGTAGGAATTTGAAAGTGGGTTCCCCTCTCTTTACTCCTCAGATAAGGAAAAGAAACTAGTCACTTCTGTTGGTCTTTAAGGTCGGTGGGGGTGGGGTCAATCGGAGTGGCAATTTTTCATGCCTTTTATTATTGTGCTGGCCTGGCATATTGATGTGGCAACTACGAAGTACCCTTTTATGCAATCTCTTTTTTTTCAGGTTGGTCTGTTGTCGGCAAACAAGTTCTGGTTCAGGGAGCCAGCACATGCTGCAGCGAGCACGTTGATTGAAGGCATCCCCAACGCTTGGTTGATCGAGTACTTTATACATGGTCTTTAACTATGTGTGATTTTTGAGATAACAATTATAATTTTTTTTTTGGTTGATGTATTGTATACGTGATTAAATGATTATATTGATAGCATATTGAAATTAAATTCTTTTTTTTAATTAGTATTTTTCTCAGATTACTATGAAGACATCACATATGGTGCGCGAATAACGAGTTAAAATCCATTGTGCAATGATGAAAGAAAGGAAGAGACGTCCTTGTAATTCCAGCAGTCTATATTGAATGAGAAGATAAGATTATGCAAGCTTGTAGCATCTATATGAAGAAAGGGTAGCACTAGCATACCATATCTACGCCTAAGTCAATTAGAGATGTTCCGTTAGTTTGGGCTTAGCACCCTCATCACCAACTGATAGAAACCTAGCAACTCGATCAGCTTTCTAATCCATGCCAATTGTATTCTGTCTGCAGTCTACAGTTCAATTGTTTACGAGGATTGTTTGCCAGGGGTATCGCATGGAGGGCTTTACAAACACAAGATCAAATATATGGAAGAATCTAAAACTATTTACACTTCGGACTAGTATTATTAGTGTATTTTATTCTTCTTTCCTTTTTTTCCTTCCTACTTAGTTACATAATACAGATATGGGGGCTGGGACTAAATTTAAGGCCCATTCTTAGTGACTGATAAGGCCCATTCTTAGTGACTGATGCATGTTTTCTTTTTGGTGTGATGATACATAGTTTTCTTTTGATACATCGGTTTTTGGGACAAGAGTCGGAGACTGAAGCTTTTTAATTGGGCCTAAATCGTTTTATTGATGGATGAAAGCCCATACACCCTAGGAAAGATTATAGATCCTGGCAGACAGTATTCCACGACTGGACCCAAAAAAAAAAAGAAGCTGAGAGCCCATTTTGTTTGTTATATTGATGATATTGAAGTGGCGAAATCATATTCTGGATCTTTCTTTCTTTCTTTCTCTGAGTTGAATTTGCCTTGCAACAAGGAAAATGGAGGAGATGACGTTGCCGGGGCTGTTCGAGCAAGCCCGCAAGATCCACGCCTCCGTAACTGACTCTGGGGCCGCTGATCAGGTACGGTAGAACCACGCCTATGGTACTTGTGCGCGCGTGGTGGGTGATTTTTGTGTGTGATGTGATGGATTGATTGTGTTGTGTGCAGGAGGTTGTGAAGAAGGGGTGTTCGGCGCTGCACAAGTGCGAGGACATGGTGAATAAGCTTGGTTTGTTCTCCCCAACGAGACCAAAGACGATATCTCCACCGCCAATCTCAAGTATATTCTGGTTGCTACTACTACTACCACCTCTACCTCAGTCACCTCTTCTTTGTTTAATTACTACTACTTCAATTAAGATTGGAGGAACACTTGTTTTCTGTGCTATCTGTACCTACAAAATTGTTGTTATTATTTTAATCGCTGAATTGATTTCCCATAAGATTGTGGTTTTGAATTGTGTTTTGGACGGTTGGTATGTTGCACGTGTAGGATTTACCTTGAACTTGAATCTACATTAACGTCACTCGAAAACCACATACCTGCTAGGATTTGTAGTGGATTTTCTAATGGAACAAATTTGTTCATGCAAACGGTTTTTTCACCACTGTGTTCTGCTCGACATCACTTTAAACTGGTACTATGCATCCCTCCCATTCCTCAGTCCCAAAATTAGTTCAACTGAGTATAAGGATATATATTCATGGTAAAGCTGGACACAAGCACCATCCATGGAATGTTCGTTTTATCTATTTTAGCTTTTTTCTGATTATTGAATATAACTGTTGAGTTCAATTTTTTTTTTTTCACTATTTCATTAATCTCATGTGATAATTCCCTCAGGTGCCATTTTATCTTGCTGAGTTGACGGAAAAAATAGCACAGGATGACAGGTTACAGATTTTAACGGCTTCCCAGGCAAAACTAAAGGTAAGAGCCGCTGATCTACAAAGGAACCCTGCTTACCTAATAATAATTATAATAATAATAAAACAAAAACAAACAGCTGATTTAACATTGCATAATTCTCATTAAAACTTTAATTATATTCATTTTAATTAACTCCCTCTGCTTGAATCTTAATAACAGAATAACTTTTTGTAGGAATTTATCTCTTTTTGTGAGGCAATGGAGCTGGTGCCAAAAGAGGAGTTAGAATTTTATATGCAGGGAGCACCAAAATCTGTTGCTGATCAGAGGGCCAGGAAGGTTTGGCTTTCATTCCCCCCAAAAAAAAAAAAAAGTATTTCATGTTTTCTGTAGAACTCAGGTACTGTAACTTTGTATTTTTAATTTGTAACCCTGCTTTTCCTATATTCCCTTGGAAATGGAAATTGGACAAGCAAATTTGAATGAATAGCATCATAAATGCTCAAAATTAATTTTGTAAATAATTGGTATCCTGTTGTGAAGATTGCTAGATTCAAACGTCAGAGAGCTGCAGAATCAAAGTTGTTGGAAATAAAAGAGCGAAAAGAACGGCGAGGGCGTTCTACTAGAGCAGCTGCGCTTTCGACCCCTGTCAAGGCAGGAGAGGAAGAAGTATTGGATGACGATGGGGAAGAAGAAAGAGAGGTGTGTGAGTCTTGGTGTGCCTTGTATTTTTGCGCAATGCTGCTATTATTCTTTTACATGCCTGCTTTATATTGTGAACCCATGGCATGTTTGCATCTCTTAATCTCTCTTTTTATGTGATTGATTTAAGTTTCTTTAAATTGGCTTACAGTGCAGTTATTTCAAAATCTTTTGTATAAACTGCATGGTTCTGATTTGTGTGAACATATCTGCTCACTGTAACATTGATTTTTTGTTCTCTCTTGCTTTTTGTGGCAGGCTTGGAATACTACCATATCTTTGGCAATCTGTAAGGTTGGCGTCATACTGATGCAGCAGTTTTATTTGTTGAAAGTTGGAACTTCTATTTCAATTGTTCTCATCTCATGTTTATCTTGCCATGTTCAGGCATTGGATCTGCTAGAAACGTTAAAGAAAGAGGAAGAGTTGTTGTCTGCTGTAAAGGAAAGACTATCCGAGGTGGAGGTAGTAAAATGTTTGGCGTGTGCTACTTAGTAGAGATATTTATACCTTGTCTGTTATTGCCACTGTTTTATTTTGATAGTGTTACACTGGAAAACTTATTACTCCAAGGGCATGTTTGGTTGCGGAGAAGTGGGGGTAAATTTTCCATGGATGAGATTCATGTGCAGTGGTGAACCCAGAAATTTTGGAAGAGGGGGGCCAAATTATTTAACATTAATAATATAAAATAAAATAAAATAAATTGCCATACAAAAAGTATAAAATGAGTCCCTATATAGTATTTTTCACACAAATTATTGGTAAATTAGAGTTTATTTCATAATTTATTCTCTTTTTCTCTTAACAAAAGAGTCAATAATTTTCTTCTTAAACATCTTGTAGGCTCAACATAAAAAAATATGCGTATCAATGTATTATTTAACATCAAAATAAAGTATCATAAATAGTAAACTAGTAAGTAGAAACTCCACTAAGTGGATAAAATGAGTTAATAAAAGAAAAATCTTGAAAAGTATATTATAAAAACATTTATATGTTTCATACTTTTATATCATATGTGATAAAATGAGTTAATAAAAAAAAATCTTGAAAAGTATATTATAAAAACATTTATATGTTTCATACTTTTATATCATATGTGCTACTATATCAAAATACTTTTATTATTTATTATGTATACTATGTATAGAGATGACTGAATTTTTTAGGGGTCATAATATAAAATATACATATAATTATACAACAAATGTGCAGAATTTGAGGGATCGTCACACCCTGGTCCCCTCCGTCCACCTCTGTTCATGTGTAAATTTACACATAAAGCTCATCCACGAAAATTACGCATTATTTTTACCTCCTAACCAAACACATCCTAAGAAGTGTAGTTGGGTTAAAAGTAAAATCTTGAAGAACTGTTCTAAAGTAGCAGAAATTACTTAACTGCGTTAAGGCATCGTAGCATAACTCTGGAATTTCAGGGTTTGTGGTGTACATAATTTAATCTATTTGACATGTATTTCAAAGAGGACAGGGAAATTATAATTTGGTGCAAGCTAACATCTAGTTTTATTTTGTTGTTTTTGTTGATTTCTCCTTGTTTTAGGATGGAGACAAGGAGTTCTCTAGGGAGGGTCTTGATGAACGTGCCAAGAAAGCAGAAGCTTGGCATCGCAATGCTGCAGTTCGTGCACAGTATACTAAACCATCACTGCCAATCACATGTGCCACTTTTGCTCAAGATGTTCTAGAAGGAAGAGCTAATGCTTCACAGGCACATGAACACAAACACCAACCACTGATATTTGGACCAGCCAGCCTTGTAAATGGAAGCTTAACAAACGAGAGGGAAAGAATGGCTGCTCAGGTCTTCCAACCTAGTCATAGGTACATATTTATCCCTTTTATACCAATAAATTGTACATTTAGCCTGGCTAATGAGTAATGAAGAGCTCATGAATAAACAGGGTGGAACTAGGAATTTTCGAGGAGGGGGCCAAATTAGTTAACATATATAATATAAAATAAAACAAAAGTAAGTGTCGTATAGAAAGCATAAAATGAGTCAATAGGTTTTTATCCAAATTATTGATAGACTAAAGTTTATTTCATTATCTATGCTCTCTTCTCTTAAAAATGAGTCAATCGTTTTTTTCTTAGGCACAGTACAACGTAAAAAATAATGTGTATCAATGTATCATTTAACATTAAAATAGAGCATCATAAATAACTAACCAGGAAGTAACAACTCCACTATGTGAATAAAAATGTTAATAAGAGAAAAATCCTAAAAAAATATTTTGGAGACATTTATATGTTTTATGCTTCCATATTATTCATGCTATTACACCAAGAGACTTTTGTTATTTGTAATGTGTACTATGTATAAAGGTGGTTAATTTTTCTACGGGGAGCCATAATACCAAAAATATAGATAATTATGTAACAAAAGTGTGGGGGAAACCATGGCAACCCCTGGCCCCCTCTTGGCTTCACCTCTGTGAATAAGGAAATATAAAAAATGTTTAAAACAGACTATGCCTGAAAGGAAATGAAGATGCTTTTCTTTGCAGTTTTGTTCTATTGCTTAGGAAGGATAGAGGATTAGTACTTAGTAGTACCAATAGATGATTGAAATCCTGGAGATGGTTAGAACTTAGAAATTTGCTTATAAACAAGTCTTATGGGAACCTAGTTTAGGCTAAGGATGGAGCTTTATCTACATCCCGGTTAAAATTGTCTCAGTTTTTTGAGTCGCTAAATATTTTGTGGAAGGTTGCCAACGATGAGCATTGAGGAAGCTGGGCTTAAAGAAATGGAAATAATGAATAAGTGGCAAGAGAGAAATGCCAGACTCATGGAAGAAGCCAGTTCATCTTGGTACAAGGATAGTAAGCCAAGGAGGCCGGGAGAAGACGATGACGACGAAGATGATGATGTCGCCCAGGAGAGAGTGCGAGCATGGGATGACTGGAAGGATGATAATCCGCGGGTGCAGGAAATAAGAAACTTACCCCGACAGGGTAAGTAAGACCAGGTTTATCTGTGTCATCTATTCTTCCATGGCTAAAGAATAGCGGCGCTATGACAAATCTCTGATTGAGTGGTTGTAATGATATCCCATAACCTATAGCTGCTTTGGTTAAGATTATATGTATACCAGGTAGGTTCTTCATTTGATTGCATGTCATGTACATATTCTTGGAGTGCAAGCAGGGCCCTCCCCTGCTTTCTATCTCTGCACGGATTTTTGTCGACATAACTTGTTTTGCGATTTGCTTATATGAGAGCTATTTAACCAATGTGACCAGGGTTGATAATTCATTGGACGAATGGTGCCTTTTTATTACTTATTTTGGTATTATTAGCAATTACTTTAACAGTAGTTGCCCTTTTTTATATTAACTTTGGAATTTAATTTTAATGCACTGTTAATGTAAAATTTTTACATTGACATCCAATTATATTTTACTATATCAGTAAATATAGCTAAGTTTTTTTTCCAATTACTTTAAAAGTCATATAAATGGAAAGATTTGATTGAATGTTAATGTAAAATTTTTTACACTCTTAGGCATACAAATTAAATCCATTAACTTTTGATCACCTAAATTTAATTAGGAGCAGCAATTTAGATCAGAAGCAATGGATAAGTAAATTTTATTAGTGTGACAATTTTGAAATTTAAATTTGTCTTTGTAAGCAAAATTTGAAGATGCAGTTTATTTTTAACTGCAAAATATTATTATATTTATTTTTAATTGCTGATTAAATTTTACATTCTCTGAATATTTTAAATATTAAATATTTAGTTTCTCCTTTAAATCAACTTTTATTTTTTTAAACATGTAGGGTGTGTTTGAATTGGCTTTGGAGCCCACCAAACCTCAGCTTAGTTTCTTGAAAGTAGCACCAAAGTTGTTTGAGCGTGTTTACCGTGAAAAATTTCCATGTTGCTTTCGAGTTTTGAGATCTAAACCCAATTTTGGCTAAAGCAACTTTAAGTTGGTTTCACTATCACTGTTTTCACGTTAAGATTATTTTAATGGTTTTTTAAAATCATCTTTCAATTTTATCCTTGACATTGTAAGTACAAAATTTCTTTTTGGTGACACTAACTTTATAATATATAACATTTTCAGTAATTTTACACATCAAAAGTGATTTTAATCAATATTATCCAAGCAATATTTATTTTGTCAAATTCACTTTTAAAATAAAGTTTTTCAAACACAAATCACGTTATATTAAACTCACTTTTGATTAAAATTAATTTTGTAAAATCACGTTAGATTCAAAATTAAGTTTGCAAATTCTAATCTAATCACACGTGGTCTTCCATATTTCTTCTCACTACATTGAAGGACCATTATCAATGATGATACGCTGAGCCCTACTGAAATTCAGAAAGTTATTGACTTATTGTTTGGTCTACACATGGGCTATGCACAACACACACTGCTACTATTCATTTAAGTCTTTAACATTGACGGGTAGATGTTGTGCTTCAATCATTAATTTGGATAAAATCAAACTGTGCCAACCCAAGATTTGACGTAAGATTTGTTTATCAATTTTTAGGGGTAAAAATCTTTTCATTTTCCAAAGCAATCATCTGATGTATGATTTTTATATATTTTTTACGCTAATTATACACTTTTACAATTTCCCTTATTTTTTATGTAATATTTTTGCTCAAAGAGGGATATATGTTAGTTCTAAGACAAAAGAATGACTAGTAGTGACAGTTGAATTTAGGATAAATAACAAGAAGCATTTTCACATATTTTTATTTTAATATGGCACTCCACTTCTAAATATGTGATGGATATCAGTATTGACCCTATTAATTAATTTTTTATTATTAAAAAATAATAAAATATAACTAATAATTATTATATAATGTTTATAATTTTAAAAGAAAATACCCTTTTATTAATACTTATATATATTATTTTTACAAAGTAAAATATATGTTGCTTATAATAATATAAAATATTAATATATTTTTATATTCAATTTAATTTTTAAAATTGTACCATATCAAGAGAATAAATTATTAATAGCAGTAATACATTATGATAATTGTTTTTTAAAAATAAAAATTACTTATTTTCTCAGCTTTTAATTTTACAATATTAATGTTTATAAAAATAAAAACCATTTGTTAATATCATATACAAACATAAATCACAAATAAAATAGCAAGAAGAATTACTATAAAAAATATATATTAATCTTCTAAAATTAATAGTTGAGAAAATATATAATTTTATTTTTACAAAAAAAAATTACTATAAGTTAATAATAATAGATTTAATTAATAAGTTTAATTTTACTATACTAATAGTATAATTTTTTTATAATTTATCTAATTATATATTATCATATCTGTAAAATAAATTTACTCTTATTCTATTATTTCAAAAGTCATGCATATGAGGGAACTTAATTGGACAAAAATATAAAAAAATTACATTGTAAATGCATTTAATTTAAATCTATTATTAATAGTCATAATAATTTATAATAATAATTTTCTTTAAAAATAAAAAATATGTATTTTTTCAGCTATTAATTTTAGAATATTCATACATATTTTATTATAGTAAAACCACAAGATTCTTCTTGTTATGTTATATGTGATTTATTTTTATGTACGATATTAACACAATTTTTTTACACACACCAATAATCTAAAATTAAAAACCTAGAAAATACATAAGTTTTATTTTTATAAAATAATTACTACAATTTATTACTATCATTAATAATTTATTCTCTTAATCTAGTAAAATTTTAAAAATTAAATTGAATATATAAAATATAATATTTTATATTATTACAAGCCACGTATATTTTATTTTGTAAAAATATTATATATAAATGAGAGTTATATTTTACCTTTTTTGTAATAATAAAAAATTAGTTAATAGGGTTATTATTGTCATATCCATTATATATTTAGGGTGGAATATAATATTATTAGAATAAGAATAAGATGAAATGCTTTTTTTTTACACTCTTATTAATTTAAAATTTTAATAAATATAAGAAAGCACACTAAATACTGAATCACACCTTTTTCTTTTTGTGTGTGTATATATATATATATTTCCAAGCATCAAGTTTAGAAATGTGAATCTCATTTATATATTCAGTTTTAAAGGACGCCATAGTGAAAGATAATAATAACTTGTACTTGCACCCATCACCGATGCAACATTGCAGTCTGTGATAACTGAGATATCAATTTGCAAGGGACCCAGAATAAACATAATCGAAAATTCGAGATGCGTGATGGGAACACAACCTAAGAATTTCTTCGATTCAGGTTACAAATTTTCCACACTTCGTTGTCATACTCTCAACCTCAATTAGCTGGATAAATATCTAATGCTATTGGACACCACTCCAATCTCCTTATATCCTTTGAATTTCAAGAACATATATACAACCAGTACATAGTATCTAGTACTAGTACAATTTATGGGAGATTGCACGGAATGTCATCAGAATTTGAAGCCGGCTTTTTCTGAATTAGCATTCCCATGATAGATCTTTCATTTTGGAAATTACGAAATCTTCGCTGATAATATATATTTTTAATATTAATAATTAATTAAATATTATGTTTGATGTACTTTTAAAACGATTATAAAATTACATATTATTATTCACCATTGAATATAGAGGAAGCTCCATTAATTACTAGGTGGGACCAAAGGAGAGAAGAAAAAGCTGATGAAAATATGTTCGCGTTCCATGATCTTAAAACTCCTACCTAGAACTAGAAGGCTAGAATCTGAGAAAATACGTCTTAATCAAGTGAGTTAAGTTACACTCATGAGACTAGAAAATATCTAATAATGTAGTTTTTGCTACTACCCTGGCATTCATAATTTAGTTTGATGTTGTATAGCTTTTCCTCAACAGCTTCCACCTTTTACATGTCTCAAATCTAAAAAGGAAACGAATTGAAAAGAGCCTAGACCTTTGATAGATGGGGAATGTATCATCACTTTTAACACCTTAATTATTTTTTGCAAGTATGCAAACGGATAGGTACTTGTACTGAATGCAAGACATTTTTTGCCCCACAAGAAGTTGTGTTTTTGTGATTTAATTCCCTTAGTGCCAATAGCAAGAAGCTGAGATGCTGGCATTGGTGGATACCACAAGACATTGTAATTAAAGTTCAAAATTCAAAATTGGGTTTTTCATATGTGAACTTGTGAAGGTATTATACATGGATGCAAACAAACAATTCCCTGGTAACCGTAGATATTAATTTATGGACAAGATAACGTGGTCCAAGGGGAAGAAGTCACTGAATTTGGTTGTCTGTATATTGATTTTGTTATACTAAGCTGCCAATCATGAAAGTGACCAATTTGTCAAAATGGGCATACCACGTTACTAAGCAGTCAGTGCTTGTTCCAAAGTTGTATACGTATACAAAAGAAGGAAAACAGAAAGATGTACTTTATGTAACTGCTTTCATGCACTTTCAAATATGTACCCAGAGTCATTTTTTTTATGTTGAAAGGCTAGTCTTATTATAATATATTTTACTATCATTATTATTAAATCTTGTTCAGATATAATTTAATACAGGATTGTCCTTTGGTGTTATTCTAGACATCACCACACAGGTAAGCAACTCATTATGTACAATATTCTATAACCAAATTGACTCAAGATATTTATTCTTTTTCTCTCGTCAGTAATGGTGACAAGCTCCCAGGAATCTAGTGCTTTTGCTTGCTAAAATGGTTAAGACCTGAGCCCCAGAGAAAGCAGTGGAGGGGTTGGCTGGTGGTGTGGTAGGAGGAGAAGAGAGGAAATAAAAATAAAAAGAAAAGAGAAGAAAGGAAGGAGCATGTGGGGCTAAATAGACCAGTCCCTTCACTGAAAACCAGGGAACAAACTTCATAGCTTTTTCTCTCTATTCTGTGTAGAGTACAAGCCTTTTCAATCGAATGTGCAGTGCTACACGTGTAGCCAACCATCTTTTCTGCATTTCATGGACGTTCATAGATAGATAGATGATACCTTTCACATCAGTTACATGAGCTTTGCTGTTTGGTGTGACTGGTGGAGTTAACTTGTCCATTGGAAAACTTTCTGTAATCCTAGTTGCAGTTCCTCTCTCACTGGCTTCTTTATCTCTTGGATGTGAGTTGCATCAGGAAAACAAGTGTAAGTTGTTGAATGTTGTTTTAAGGAAACTATTGCTTTATTCACATAGTGCACCCATCATTTTCAATGGGGTGCTTGCTGCTTCTCAATTATTGTACTGTCAAAAATGTCCATCATTATTGAATCATTAGTGATCTATTTTGTCAAATGTGGGTCTGTGTTTTCCCCCGTTTGTGTGGTCTGAGTCATGTGAGTTTTAGTGTAGTGTTGGACTTAATAGTTTATTAGAGTTTGTTTCTCTTTTGGTTTTCAGTTGCAGAGAGGCAAGGAAAACACCAATCTCACGGTAATGGGAGAGAATGAATTTTCTGTCTTGGATAAATTTGGGTATGACAAGAAGAGTGACACTGATAGCATGTATCCCATGTATTTTGGTGTTTCTTGTGCATTATTTGCCCTCCAAGCCCTTACAAAACCACATGTTGAAGTTGAAAGATGGCCTGAGATTCGTGACAGCATACTCCAAGGAAGTGCACAGCTTTTGGGGTTGATTGTGTGGAAGGTCCAGAATGGGGTGCTAAATGGGGAGACTGCAATCTCCTCTGCAAGCTCAGAAGTGCTGAGAGGGAAGTAGAGAATCTGAAGAAGATGAGACATGAGGATGCCAAAGCCAATGAGAAAGTTGTGGGGATCTTTGCTGCACAGGAGCAAAGCTGGTTGAGTGAAAGGAGGAAGCTGCGGCAGATGATTGCTGCTCTAATGAATGAGCTGAGAGTCTTTGAGAAGAACAAGGATGCTGCTGTTTCTGAATTGAGCCAGAAATTGAACGAAATGGAGGCTGTGGTGGAGTCTAGGGACAAGGTGATTCAAGAAGAGGAGCAGAAGAGGAAGGAGCTAGAGGAAAATCTGGCCAAAGCTGAAAGGGAGGCAGAAGAATTGAGAGAATCTGCTAGGCTTGAAGCTCAGGAGTACTCTTCTGATCTCAGGAAGCACAAAACTGCTTTCATTGAGCTGGTGTCAAACCAAAGGCAGCTTGAGGCTGAACTGGTCGAGCACTCAAGCAAGTGGATGCTATAAAGCAGGAGCTTGGTTCAGTGCTGGAGAAGAAGGAGGAGTCAGAATTGGTGGCCCAGAAGCTGTCCATTGAGGTTGCAAGGTTGCACAAGGATTTGGAGCAGAAGGACAAGATTTTGTCAGCAATGTTGAGGAGATCTAAGATTGATACTGCAGAAAAGCAGATGCTGTTAAAGGAGGTTAAATTGTCAAAGGCTAAGAGGAAGCAAGCCGAGCAGGATTCAGAAAGGTGGAGGGCAGTTTCAGAAGGAAAACATGACAGACATTCCCTAAAAAGCATGTTGGTGAACCTGAGTTCAAGGATGGATGTTTTCCCTGGTGCTAAAGGTGTGCAGTCTAGTTCAATAGGTTCTTCACACATTGCAAAAGAACCAGATCATTTTTCACCCTTTTCTGATGAATACTTGCCACTAAGAAATGAAGACTTATGTAAGATTACAGAATTCTTCAAACTTGTATCTAGTTTATTGGTTTGTAGTTAATGCGCAAAGTTCAATAGCTAGAGCTTGTTTTTGTCTTGACCCTTTTCCCATGTTTTGTCTATAGCCATTCCTGCCAACGCTAAGCGTTTGGAAGATTGGATGAGAGCTGAGGCAGAAAGATATGCAGCTCTGATTGAACAAAGGCATCATTTGGAGCTAGATGCTTTTGCAGAACAGCTGCGAGTGAAAGATGAGAAATTAGAGGCATTTCGCTGGCAGTTGTTGAGAATGGAGTTAAAAACAAAGCAGCTGCAATCGCATGTGGAGGGACTGGTCAAGGATGTTACACAACTAAGACATGACAAGATGAAATTGGAGACCTTACTGTTGGAGAGAGAAGAAGAACTAAATTCCCTGAAAGAGAAATTTTCATCACAAATGAGGTCATTTAACTGCTTTAGAAATAACTCAAATTTGCATCCACAATCTTCAGAATTAGCTCAGGATGTTGTATGGTCCAAGGCCAAGGTTGTCAAGAGAAAAACAGGTGAAAAAGAGCAAGAAGTGATGGAAACTTCGATTGAAGTAGATTGTGAAAAGGAAGTACAGCCCATGCCCCATGATCAGTTTAATAATGCTAATTCAGTAGTTCAATCTCCAGAAAATGTTATTGAAGAAGAAAAGAATGTTTCTAGGGAGGAAAGTCCTATGCAAAATCAAAGTCCCAATCAAGTAGAAGTTGATACTGCTGAAAAGATAGCATCTACCAGGCAGCCCTGTAGTGAGACAAAACAGTCCCTATGGAAGATGGATCTTCATGCTCTTGGAGTCTCCTACAAGATCAAGAGGCTGAAGCAGCAACTAGTTCTTGTTGAAAGATTGACTGGAAGGCAGGTCAGTGATGAACGCAAAGAAATTGGTGATGATAGCAAAGTTGGTATGAAAGCATATCTGTCCTTGACTGCTTTGCTGAATAAACAAGTTGGAAGATACCAATCCCTCCAAGAAAAGACTGATGATCTTTGCAAACGGATGGTAAGCATCATTTCTAGTTCTATGTAGTTTTACTAGTTTTTGGTTTTGACACCATAGTCCCTGATAATACGCATCCCAACAATCATGTAGTTATCAAGTATTAGTCTTCTTTCTAATATTGGGTAAACACTAGAATTAGTACTCCAAATGATATACATGATAACGATATATAGTTATTCCTCTAAAGCTTTTGGACTCAATTTGGTTACTCAATATTTAAAATTGGCACCAATTTAGTTGTTAAATTCGTAGCTATTTTATACACTGTTATAACAAATCTTTGAATAACTAATTTGATATCAATAATTGATACTATAATATGGAGCAATGTTGCTTAACTGTTATCTAAATGCCGGTATGCAACTTCATTTGGCATTGCAAATCTGAGCATCATCAGTAAACCATTTCTTGCACTTCATTTCAGCATGAGAATGACCTCTATGCGAACCGTGGAGACATGAATGCTTCAAGAGCAAAGGAGAAAACATCAACACTGGAGCACTTCCTAGAGGAGACATTCCAGTTACAAAGATACATAGTTGCAACAGGACAGAAGTTGATGGAAATTCAATCCAAGATTGTATCTGGATTCGTTGGAGTGGCAGAAGAGATGGAGAGAAGTGCAGGCATCGACATCAAGCGCTTTGCTGACAGTATTAGGAATCTGTTCCAGGAAGTCCAAAGAGGTCTAGAAGTTAGGACAGCAAGAATTATTGGAGACCTTGAGGGAACACTAGCTCGTGAAGGAATGATATGTTTGAGGAGGTAGACTTGGAAATTCGATTTTCTGAGGTCAAATGGCCTTTATTTGTCTATAGCTTAATGATTACTATAGTTAAATAACATCAATATGTGTAAATGGAGGTCAGAAAAATTTCCAATGGAATTGAGATTCATAAGATTTTTCCTGTCTCCTTCATTGACTTGAAGTAACTGATGGACCCACCATAGTGTATATCAAGGTGAGGTGACATAGCAATGTATCATTTCCCTTTAGAGAGAGGATGGTAATTGCCCGTTAAGATTTTTCTTACTACTATTGCTCCCCAACACTTCATAGTTCATATATTTCCCTTGTTTTAGAGCATTATATAATTTGCTTTTTATTTGGTTGGATAAATAAAAGTGAAAGGTAAAGAATAGAATAAAAATCTAATTAAAAAATAATTTCATAAAATAAGAATATCATAAAAAAGTAGAGTACTCATTTTTTATGTTTTAAATATAGAATACTCCTCTTTTCCTAGAAAAAAAAATAGAGTACTCTATATTTCAACATTATAACAAGAAGGGCCATTATAGACCAAAGAATAAATGGGTTATTTTATTTCTATGAATAATCTATGGTTAAAGAAATAAAAAGATTTGGGCACTATATGTAAAATATGAGGCACTATCACTGTGCGACAAGAAAGAAAAGATTTGTTGAATCCTACATTGAGAAGTTATAGCTAGCTTATAACCTTTTTTCACATCCTTTTTTGGTTACAGATGAAAGTAAGGCAAATAAAGAAAGCCAACATACTTTAACCATGTAAATATCCACTCCTTAAAGTATCCCCATGCAAGTTATGCAATAAAAGGGTAGGAGGTGTTTGCTAAAATCTAACAAAATCATCATTGCACTACCCAATTTAGTCATACCATCAGACACAAATTAATCTCACGCACCCATAAGACAAACGCACAATCCAATCCCTCGCCAATAAATAAACAACCTCTGTGAGAACAGGAGCACAGGCATGATGCTTGGTCCAAGAGTTAATTGTAAACAAAGTAATGGCATGGAGTGAATCACTCTCACACCACACTAAACAATAGGTCTTCTCCCAAACTATTTCAAGCCCAACTCTAATCGCCATGAATTCCACAAACAAAACAGAATTCACTCTAATGAATCCAGAGACCCTTCAATCCACAGCTCATTGGAGTCATGTAGGACCCCTCTAAACCCTGGACACACCGCATTGGCAACCCTACAACAACTACCATTTGTATTCACCTTCACTTCTCCCTTTGCGGCGAACCCAGTGCACTTCATGTGGAATCGCATTTTGGTGCTGACCTTAAGACAAATGCGTTCGAATGGATTGAATATCCACAATAAACAATGCTAACACATTATCTACACTCCATAATGACAACTCAAAAATTTGCTTATTACGCCAACACCAAACCCACCACAAGTAACCGCAAAGGGTAGATTAAAGGAGAATCGCAATATTTATTCACCCACTCGAATAAAGAAAGAGTGAAGAAATGTGGATCTTGATCAAAGCCTAGGGCAAGCCAAACAACCCTGAGTGATAGCAGTTGCAAAGGCAATGGAGAATGTCTTCCTCCCTAAGGCCACAATGCGCACAATCTGGCACAGGGGCAACATGCCTAAGAAACCTAAACTTGGCAGTGGGGAGCTAAGTGATACAATTGCCAAATCAAAATCTTGAACTTTTAGGAACCCTCAATTTTCAAATCCACAGCCAAGACCCGCCAATATCCTTTAGAGGCCAATCACTACTTAACCACTTGTAACCACTGGTAGCTATTCACCATTGCCCTAGCCACTTCCAAGCTTCATCGCACTCACCCCTGACAGGAGACAAAGATCAGCTAGTAAGCAACGAGCTTCTTCAAGTAAAGGAGTATAAATATTATTAAAATGCCATTGTTCATCCCTCCACAGGTTACGAATACGGAGCTTTGTATGTGAAATATGGACGTAATCCACCATACTGGCTGGCTACCCCCATCCAACCAATAGTCAAACCATAAGGAGACATTCTCCGAATCAATAGAGAATTGAAACTCATCCTTTAGCCTGTCAACAGCTTTATAAATCTCTCTCCATATATAGGACCAAGATGCATGTGGTACCTTTTTCACGTCTAATCACACATTAGCTGAGACTAGACTATGTGGAAGCTTTTTATGTTTTGTTTATCAAATATTTCAGTTTATGATTAGTAGAAGATGATGCCATGATGGCATAGCAAGTTCTCTCATCTCTTGCGCGTCAGTGAATTTTCTCTGTTTCCTTATCTGGCATTGCAAGTTGCAAATTAGGAGATAAACATAAATAAAAGCAAGAACAGCAAAAGTGAAAGTACCAATCTGTCTTCTCCATATAATAATGCCATTGCTTTTATCTATTTGGGTCGTGACAGTGCGACGCAGTACATTATGTCTCAATAATACAATATACTTTTTTTTTGGGTCTGATAATAGAATTTACTTCTAATCTTTCCCTTTATTGCATATTGAGCCACTATCGGTTGAACGAAACCCTTGAAACTGTCGTTATGGGCTTGAAGACCATTCAACTTTCCTAAAGGAAGCAATTCATACCAGACCAAAAAAAAAGCAATTCTTCATGACCCCAAAAAGAAAAAAAAAACCACAACAAAAATAATAATATTAGCCAGACCAAAAAAATAGTTTATTATAAGGATCCTGTTAAAAATAATTATTAAATACTTTGAAACTTTATTTTATAAAAATTATTTTATATAATTATGCTTTTTTAATTTAATAAAATATAGAACAAAAACAAACAAGCGAGAGATTGTCTTCATGAATTAAAATCTAATTAAGCTCTAATCTCATATTCTAAAGCCTAATTAAATTAGAATTGGAGTAGTAATTAGAGATTTAGATAGTTAATATGAGGTTATAGGTCCAAATCTCAAAGTACTTGAAAATTTAATGTACCCAAAAAACTTAATTAAACTATTCACTGCTTTAATATATAAGGAAGAATAAATAAATAAATACATTAGTTATGTCAAACAAATGATAAAATTATATTCAATTTTATTAATTTATTCATCAAATTTAGCACTATTTTGCTTTAATTTTTTAAAACTGCAGAAATATTTTTAATAGAAGTAGGAAAAAAAATACCATTTTCTGAAAAATTGTTTCAAGAAGATATGATGTTAACTTTTTATTTAGTAAAAATTTAAAAAAAAAGCTTAATATAAGGTGTCAAACATTTCCTAATTTTGAATGGACGCGAACCACATCAGTTGACCTACCGTTCCTTTTGCCCAAATTAATACTGCAGATCCAACACCAGTTTCTTTCTTTCTTTCTTTTATTTTCCCATTTTTTTTCATGTTTAACTGTTTAGGTGGCTTATATTCCTATGTAGATTTCCGCAATTTGCTATACAATAAGCCTGTACGCATACTGATGTGCGTTAACTGTGTCTATTTGGTGGTGTCAATTCTTTGGCCACCCTGCTATAATTATAAAGCACCATTCTGAGTCGGTGGCGATGCAATGCCCTGTATTTTTGTTTATATATATATATATTTTTTGTGTCAATATTTTCTATTTTTTGGGTATCATGTTTTATGTCTCTGTTTTATCAACGCACTAGACAGGAAAGAAGAAGCATTAATTATTGTAAGACAAAACGAAAGGAAAAGCACACAAGAAAAGAAAATTTCACACGCAATTTATTAATTAAATGTGGTGGATGTTTTCTATCCGTGGTTCAAATTTAGTATATTTGGTCTTTTCCGCTAGCTTTATGTATAGGCATTGTCACAATTTTATTTCGAGAAAAAATTTAGCTGAAAGTTGAAACTTTAAGATGTATAGCACCAGTTAAAAACAAGCACAACAACAGTTGCGTGTAGTTTGTATCAATAGTTTTGTTTTTCGGTACAGTGTATATAGACACAGAATTGATTTGTAACTAATAAAAACATTAATGACATTTTTAATAACTATGATAAATATATAGTGAAATAACTAATAATAAGTGTAATATCCTTTCACTTGATTCAATAGTAAAAGAACTATTTTTTTAGATATTAATACACGTGATCTTTTGTATATTTTTTTCACAAACAAAATCACAAGTAATATAATTAAAATCTCTATTTAATTGTAGGCGATTCGTCATATGTCCTGATAATATGTGAAAAACAGTGTAGCAACAATAGCAGTGTTTCATTTCGTGGATTGTTTCAAGTTAACCTGACTTGCATTTGGCTCGTCCTTTTTTTTTGGTTAATTTGTTTCTGATAATGTACTTGTAGTTAGCTGAATACTTAATGAGATTGTCATATGCCAAATTAGGTTTATTTTTCTCTATGGTGATGAAAATCAGAAAATGTTATAAAGGATCCCATTGTTCAGTACCTGCAACTCTGCAAGTGCCCCATTCCTCTACCATTTTAAGGGAACTTTGAAGTAGCGTTTCCTCATACATATGAACATGAGGAAAACACAAAAAGGAGAAAAAAGTAAGTGTAGTTTAAAAAAAACAATTATGAGGTTTTCACGATTCCTAAATATGTATGTTAATGAGTTTTATAACTATACCAGAAAGTCTCGTTGTTGTGATTTGTAGAAAATATTTTTATTATTATTTCTCACACTTTTTTTCTTTTGGTCATGTTATTTCTCACACTTATGAAGCACTAAAATGAATGCATCTATTATATGCTTTGCGATTTTATATATATATAAAGCTGAGGATTCTCAAAACAGATGAGGGGAATCCTTAAACATGGCAAAATTACTTTTCCATTAGAATTGAAGTTTTTTGTGTTGGGAACCTCAAACATGCATGTGCTGGTATATATATAAGAATCTTTTTAAGACGTGAGCATCCACAGAGACAATGATCATGATATGGGCTCTTGTCACCATGAATCATGGCTATGTATGTTCCCTATCTCTGCAACAAGGCTATACTAGAAGTAGTTGTGGATGGGTTCTCGCAATTAAGTTTTCTGGAAAGTGAAAGATGCATGTTATTTAGCCTTCGATTTATACCTGTCACGAAGGAAGCCTTGAATTTGGTATCCAACTGTTTAATTCCCACGTAGAATAATGGTTACATATATAGTAATTTGAGTAATCTTTCCCTTATGATATATAGTTAATTAGTGTTTTATGATTTAAGTAAATCTCTAAAGTTGGGGAGTGGAAATTCACTATATATTCATTGCATTACCTAGCTACCTGATTTCAATTTTCAATATGTGGCACGCATTTGTTCTGATTGGCTTTTTCCTAGTTTAGGTGATGAACCAGCGATGCTTTAACACACACAGAAAAGGAAACAAAAGTCAGCCCGAGAATGGCTAAATCCAGAGACTTCGGTACCTTTTCCAAAAGTTGAGATTAATTGAATTTGTACATGCAGAGGGTAAGAGTTTAGGTTAAAGAATGATTGGACAGAGAAGTGTTATGTGTACAACATAAACCTACAATATTTTTACACTATTGTTTTAGGGGGTTCGATGATCTCTGTTTCGAGCTGAAAGAACTTGAGCGTCACAACATTAAGCACTATGCTGGGTACTCTCCTTGCTCAGTGTGTATTACACACTTGTGTGCACTTTCTTTCTTGTCTCTTGCTTCTTTTTCACTCCACTCCCTTCCCTACATTCTCTGTATGTTTATCAAGGAAGGAAAATTGACCTAACATCAAATCGATTAAGGTATTAGTTTAAAGATTTAGAGGTTAACTTTAATATAAATTCAACCGAAATATAATATATATATATATATATATATATATGATTAATTAGAATATAAATAAATATATTAAATTATTAATATTAACATAATTAACAAAAAATATTTATAAGCCTATAAAAATAAATATAATCTATATAAAATTTCTCTAGCCTTAACCTCATAACACGTTAAAAAGTATTTTAAAATAATATTTATTAGTGAACAAGTATTTATCGTGAGGCTTTAATGACAAAAGAGAATAACAACTCAATAATTTTTGTTTTGCCCTTCTTTAGTTCTATTTTTTCTTTGTTTTTGCTCTATAATTGCCATAAGATATAATATTTAAGCTTTGAAAAATATTTTAAAAATTAAACCTGCCATCTTTATTTATTGATTTTTCCAATTTTCCCTGGTTTGACCAATTTTGACCATTTTGACTTCTCAATTTTGACTTTAGAAAGGATTGTTAAAGTTTAACCAGCTTTCCTTTTCTCTTACATGGTATTTATATGGTCTATTTTCCCTGTCTTCTTACCGCTCCACTGTATGTCCACTTGCCCTCGTGTTAATTCAAATGTCTATTCTCCATTCCTTCAAGCCGTGCACCCTATAGTGACTTTCTACGTGTCGCGCATCCATTGGGGTCCTCCAGTGGTGCGAGGCGGTGATGGGTCAATGTAACCATTGTGTGGGAATATATTATTATACTTTATCAGTTACCTTCATCTGTCATGTTTCAGTTCCACATCTATCGACCTTGTCGTATAACCATTTTGCTTTACTTTTTTTGCTCTCCAAATCTGCCTAACCCTCCAACTACCCAAACATCACATCTTTTCTGCTTAATCATTTGTTCTCTATTTTGTATAAGGCCCCAAAACAACTATATATATATAAAAGAAGATAGATAAAATTGTGAAGCCCAAAGTGAAAGAAAATTGAAAATTGAGATTTATAATTTTTAATATTTTTTTATTAAATCTGAAAAACTAAAAATAAAAATTAAAAATTAAAAATTTAAACCAAATGCCCTGCAAGATTTTGGAATTAACACCTCAAATATAAACAGTGTTAATATATTTATATTTATCTTTTCTTATCTTTCAAGTAATTGACTGTGACACGCTTTCTTACTTCATTGACCGGATAATGTACCAATTTTGTCAGCCATTGAATTCTAAGTACACAACAGCTTTCAAATGCGTAAAGAACTAGTTACGTTTCTAAAGCTCATAGTTAGATACATTAAACAGTGGAAAGATTGCATTCACTAGTGGACACAAAAGGAACAAACGTAACATGCTATATTGTTAGTATTGCATGAAAAGCATATCATAATGTGAGCACCATCAATTTTATTAACGATTATTCATTCTAGTGTCGTGTTGTATTTAGTTTTAAGATATACAAATCGATCTTCCACCTCGTTGTAAAAGCAGAAAATAATACTACTAAACAACAAAGGGAGAGAAAAAGGCCTAGTGTTAGTGCATCAGATTTCTATCATCATTTTCCTTTTGTTCTCTTTTTAGTTTTTCAGAGTTGGAACTTTTTTTTTTTTTGTTGACTGGAATTTTGTCTACGACTCTAACCTTCCTTTGCGTCGGGATACTGACAGGTCTCTTCATGTGCTTTTATTGATCTTTTTCCTCTGAATTTCGAAGTTTATTCATCACGCATTTAAATTATTGAGAAAATGACCTCAAAAGAATATCAAAGGACAAGTATTAACAATTTCAAAACAGCTTTACAACCGGGCGAGTGGATATAATTTACATATAATAATTATTCTATTTCTTTCTTTCAATCACTTTTTTAATTTTTATTTGATCATAATGGTGCATTCTTTTTCTTTGACTCTGGCACTCATCTAATTGTGATTCTTTTTCACCAGCGCGTGTTATTACAAATAATTGTAGTTTACATGCTTGTTAGGAATATAGAAGGTTGTTAATGTTAACTTTTTAAAAACTAAAATTGACGTAAAAGGTGAAAAATTTATGAATTTAATTTTGATGTATTTTTATTGTTAAATATATAATTTTATACAGTTTACTATCAAAAACATATTTGATTTCATACTGATTATTTTTAAAATCATAAATGATATTTTAACAACACTATAAGATGTAATTGATGAACAGTAACAAGAATTATATAGTGATAAAACGTTAAAATTTAACTCAACTTTTTATTTAAAAATTTCCTCGTTTAATTTTTCTTAGAAAATTGTATAATCAGTTAACCACATCAATAGATTTTATTACTACTATAATGAAATGTTTTCACTCGTTAATAATCTTTAGGCGAGGTATGTTACCAAAACTTCCTGCAATTCATTCATCCCAAAAAAGGTGAAAAATCCCACGCATACCACCAGTATTCTACTCTCACCAATTTGGAATGATGATTATGCGTAGCTCACACATTATTATTATTATTATCTGAAAGACACATGTGTAACCTCGTGATGCATCTAGAAAAATAATAAATTGGGTTAAATGTAATTAACCCCACCGAATTTTAGGAGGGGTGCATTTTAACCCTACACTTTTAACTTGACACCCTGTAATTTTCAAAAAGTGTCACACGCATTTTCTATTAATTCCCATTAAATTTTTTCGTTAAAATACTCAATCACATGCATAATTTTGTGAAAAAAATACCCTTATTTTATGTTCCCAATTATGACCCCCAAAAATCCAATTCTTATTCCCCAACTCCAGATGTGCCTCTACCAATGATGAAAAAACAAGCTTCATTAACCTGCATAACCCAACCACCGTAACCTTTACACACCCCAAACTATCGCCTAGAATCACACTCTCAAAACCATAACCTCACCAGATTAGAACTCCAGCCAAACCATCTCACAATCACAAACACTTTTTCATTTTAAAAAAACCAAACAAAATACAAAGGGAAGTCTATCTGCCAACATCCACAGACCTGCCGCGTCGTTGTCGTCCTCCGCCACTCCAGCCACCACCGCGTCAACGCTGCTCTTCATCACATCGCGAAGCCGCCGTCCTTGATGTCGTTGGGGCTGTCGTCAATGATGAGTAGGGTGGAGAGGGTTGGGGGCTGGGAGCTAGCGGCGGCGGCGAAGGATGGTGGTGGGTGGTGGCAGAGGGAAGTGGTTGGGATTGGGAAGTAGTTGGTGTGGGTTGAAGAAGAAAGGAAGGGAGTGCATAAGAATAAGTTTGGCCTTAGATTCTTGTTGTGATAAAGATGCAAAGAGAGACAACAATGTGCAAGTCAAGGATGAAGTTGCAGAAAGGGAGAGGCAGATCTGGAGTCGGGGAAAAATATGGTTTTGGGGTTAGTAATTGGAAAAATAAGAAGAATATTTTTGTCCATAAGATATGCACGTGACTGACACATGGTATTTTAATGGAAAAATTTAACAGGAATTAATAGAGAATGCATTTTGTACTGTTTGAAGAATATAGAATATCAAATTACACCTTTTAAAAAGTTAAAGGTTAAAATGCACTCACCTCAAAGGTGAGGGGTCAGATACATTTAACCCTAATAAATTCTGTACATTTTCATCAATTCTACACGTCAACATAAAAATGTAGTGTATCATAAAAACATACGAATTTTGTGTGTACAACCCAGGTACTTTGCTATTTCCCATTTATGAACATTAACTTGTTGAAAGGGATCGCAATGTGTGAATAAAACTATTAAATAGTTGTGTGGAAATATATAATCGTAAGAAATAAAGAAATGATTATTTCGCCTTTGATTTTACCACTTGGTTGTTGCAACCGCCGCACACGAAGAAAAAGGAATGAGGGTTACGGTGGCGGGTGGTCGTTTTCCAACAAAAGAAAGATGATTAATTTTTGGTTTTATATGAATGATTTATTATTATAAGGTTACCTTCTAAATGGGGCAGAGTGGGACTCCACTCATTTCCTTTTCGCATTCTTTTTCATCTCTTCCACAGCTAACAAGAGGCCCTAATTTTATTCGTTATTATTTCAATATTTAAAAATAAATATTTAATTAAAATATAATAGTGAAATCAATTTTTTTCACTCCTATTATATTTAAAAATGATAAAATAAATATCTTAATTTAATATCCACTTTTAAATATTAAAATAGTTATTCCCAATTTTATCTCTTCTTTTTCGTCACTGCGACTTTTCAAAGGTCCTAATTGCACTTGTTTCAGTTATAGTAGTGTGCGACTATAAAACCACAATTCAATTCACATTCATTCACCACCCTCTCTCTCTCTCTCTCTCTCTCTCTCTCTCTCAGACTCATTGACACATTAATTCCCTTCTCTATAAAATCACATACACCCACTTCACTTACTCATCATAAAGTGAACATTGCCACTGTGTGTGTGTGCTTCATGATGGAGTCGCACTCATACAAGCACCATCACGTTCACGAACCAAACTACTCATCACCAACAACCACAAGGCTCTCCCTGTTGATCTCGCGACCGAGCACGCCGCCGGAGGATCCCCTTCCGCCGCCACAGACGGCGGTGTCGGTGCCTTTCGAGTGGGAGGAAGCACCTGGGAAGCCAAGGAAGTGCCACACCCAATCAGAGCCCAAGAACAACGACGACAATAGAACCTTGGAGCTACCTCCGAGGTTGTTATTTCTGGAGGCCAGCAACATGGAGGGGGCTTCTCCTACGACGGTGTTGGCTGGGCCTTACGTGGGCCGGGCCATGTCATTCACGTCCTCCTATAGGACTCCCAGGGAGTATCGGGTTTCCAATTTTGGGTCCGCCAGGTGGGGCAGTTCCAGGAAGATCACCGAGGAGGGCCCTGAGGGCAGTTTCGACTTTTCAGGCCATGGCACTCCTAAGCCTGAGCCTAAGCCTAATGTGAAGATAGCAAGAAGACACAGCTCCTTGAGCCTCCCGCACCAGTCAAAGGGAAGCTCACATTTTTGGGTAAGTGTATGTCTAATTGATATAATTAGTCTCAAGTTTCTTTCTCTTCAACACACGGTTGTTGATGCATGAACAAATTAAAATCAGTGACTCCACACATACTTCACTAAATGTCTATTCTCCATGTATAATTCTTTAAGTTGAAAACTAAAGTATCCTGAAAATATTGTTATTGCTGACAACAGTTGTTATCTGTGTATTTGTTTTTTATGTTTCATGGACATTACTATGATACGAGTCTATAGGGAGGTAGGTGAATTAAAAAATAATTACTTATCATTTCTATTAGTTACCAAACATGCACAATTATGTTTCCCCAGCAGGCTCTGTGTGTGTTTTATTTTATTTTATTTTTTTCCTGCTATAACTTTTCTGGGCTATATATTTTAGATAGTTCAAATATATCTGCTATATGAAATTTAGTGTTAGTATATAATTCCTCGAAAGGATGATGATAATTTTGATATATAGTAATGATATGACATTCCATCCTTTCGAAATTATACATGGATACAATAATTTCGAATTTAATTTGTATATATATATATCTCCAATCCATCTCCTCTTTTAATTTCCTTATACACGTGGACAATTTATTTTTCTATAGATCCTCGCATATTGTCTGAATCATGCATAATGCATACCAGATATTAGGCACGCATTATAAAAGGCATATAGATTAATAAGTAACAGAAGTGTTATTTCAACGTGTTTTACAGTTGGATTTGATAGGTTAATTGAAGAAATAGAGACTATTATTGTATTTAATGATAATAAATTATATGTTTCAAGAAATATTTATTTTTTAATATTGAAATAATATTTTTAAATATAATGTTTGATAAAAAATATGTATTTATAAAAGGTTAATATTGCTTTTTTTTTTATCATTTACTTGCTGGCGAAAGGACTACACTTGCGGTTATGATGAGACAATTTTTCCTTACTTTTTGTGCATAAAGAATATATAAACACTGAGTCTCAAAAGGCAGCCACGTTTGGGTACCGAAAAGCTGGACGTTCACTTCATGGCCAGAGAAAAAAGCACCGACTGCCGTAATAATAATTTTTTTATTGATTTATTGATGATTCGGCTATATTTTGATGTCTTATCGGGTAATAATTTTGGTAACTGCAGACAAGCATTTATGAAAGCTTTAAGCATATGGTCCCATGGAGACGCAGGCAAGAAAAGCACAGAAAATGGGCTTCAAATTTGACACCGTTTGATCTTTCATCCGTTATGCGTCGTAATGGTTGTGGTCTCTCATGTCATCACCGCATTCGAAATTTCGAATTGTGCATACGGTCTCAGGCTCAGCTCAAAAGTATTGTATTTTTTTTTATTGTAATATCTAAAGTATTGTATTTACTTTATAGCAAATTATAAATTAAATGTAAACAAATGCAGATCTTTGAAAGTAAGATACATAACTGTATAAGGTGTAGTTGTTTTCCAACTGCAGGGGTCCTTATTCACCTTCACCGTATCAATGGGATTTTGTACAGGAGGAATATATTTACTTTTTAATTAGTTATTAGTAAGATTTGGTGGTGCATATTACTTCAAAAAGATAATACTTGTTTCATACGCATAAATTTTTCTTCTCTAATGATTTCTCTTGAATATGATCTGCCTCTTGAATGTCATTATGTCACAGATAATGTAAACGATCCAAAAAGTTAAACAAGTAGTTTATACTCCATAAAACCCAATGTTGAATTGTCTGATTATTAACTAATTCTAATAGTTGAATGCGTAAGTGAATTATATTTATACGAAAAAAAAATTTAAATCTTGGAAAAAAATACAATTATTGATTGAAGGGCGTCTTAGTTATAATTTATAAATAAGTTAATAGTGCCTATGCAATCACTTACAAATAAGTTCAAACGTTAGGTTTTACATTTCAGAAAAAATTATAAATTATTTTATTTATGTTTCAAAATTATATTTTTAAGCTAATGAAAAGCCTTAGTTATATTATACAATTATATTCTGGTTTGTCTTTTGTTAAAAAAATATATATTATGCAGTGATAAGCCAGTTTCTTATCTTCTAGTAGTATAAAATGACTTATAGTAGCGTTAAATTTAATTCAAAATGTTTAATGATTATTTTTGTGACATAAGTACTAAAATAATGTTTTAATTATTTATTTTTTATGAATTTAATTTACTACACTTAATACTATATAGAAAAACTTCTTTCAATCCTTTCGCTTTTACGGTTAGCATCATTGAATTAAATAACATACCCGGGTCAACATGGGCCCTTTCACCGGCAATTAAAGCTAAGACAAAACTTCGCAGCGAAAGTGGAAAAAAAAAAAATACCAAGAACCAAAACTAACAGATAGAGACTTTAAGGAGAAAAACGAAAACCAGTATGTAACTCTACTTGACATCCGGAGGAAAAATTATTTTGTTATGGAGATTATGTGAAAGAATAACAATAATATAGAATTTGGGAGAAAATTACACCTATTATGATGTGTTAAATATCACATAATGTGAGCTTATGGACACACAAAAATGGCTACTAACTTTGAACTGTACATGTATAAGGGGAATGAATATTGTATTTTATTGATTGGGAATTGGAGTACAATATATACACATACGTTACCAATAGAATTCCTATAAAGTAGAATCTATTGACTTAGCTGATACTAAAGTAAAGATTACTAGAGTAACAAAATTACAAAATTGAAGAGCAATCTGACTAAAAAGAATTGACTTATTCAAAGTATTATGATTTTGTTATACGCCCCCTCAAGATGAAGTCTCCATTGAGAACTTTAATCTTGGCTCTCAAATTTTCAAATTTTGAAAGAGGAAGGGGCTTGGTCATGAGGTCCGCAAGTTGATCTTGAGTGGAGACATGAGCAACGCGGAGAGCACCAGCTTGAACTTGCTCTCTAACAAAGTGGAAATCAAGAGATATGTGCTTCATTTTAGAGTGAAAAATTGGATTTGAACATAAATATGTAGCTCCAATGTTATCACGAGTAAAATTGGCTTGACTGATTGAGTGACTTGTAGTTCAATGAGAAGGTTTTGGAGCCACAATTTAGAAGTCCTAGGCAGTGCCCAGACTGCTTCAGTGGAGGATCTAGCAACTGTTCTCTGTTTCTTGGAGCTCCATGAAATTGGATTGCCACCAAGAAATATTATATAAGCTAAAGTAAAAGTGTCGTCATCTGCATTGCCACCCAATCCGCATTAGAATAAGTGACAAGATTGAAGGACCTGGTTCTGCTAAGGTGAATACCAAAGTTGATAGTGGACTTTAGATATCTCAATAACCGTTTGAGATGCTGAAGATGATGCACAGTTGGCTTATGCATGAATTGAGACAATTTGTTAATAGAAAATGATAAGTCTGGCCTAGTTAGATTCAAGTCCTGTAAGGCACCTAGAACTCTTCGATAATAAGTAGCATTCTTCAGAAGATCCATCATGAAGTTGAAGTCTGGCAGGAGAAGAAAGTGGAGTTGGAGATGGCTTTGCACCTGCCATGTCAAACCTTTCAAGGATGTCTCTGATGAATTTATGTTGAGAAAGAAGAGACCACCGTGATGAGGAATAAGCTCAATCCCAAGAAAATAATGAGGTCTGCCCAAGTTTTCAGAGAAAATCGATTTGATAAAGCCTTCATGAAATCATTAAGAAACTGATCATTGTTACCAGTTATTAAAAGGTCATCAACATATGCCAGAAAATATGCAAGTGTACCACAATTGGAGTAAATAAACAGTGATGGATCACTCTTGCTAGTTTCAAAGCCATATGAAGTGATGAAATTTTTAAGCTCTTGATGCCAAGCTCGTGGAGCTTGTCTTAGACCATAGATGGCTTTATTGAGTTTGCAGACATAATTAGGATGGAGATTGTGCTTAAAGCCAGGTGGTTGATCCATGAACACGTCTTCAGTTAAAATTCCTTGAAGAAAAGCATTGTTGACATCTAATTGGTGCATGGACCATGAGTGACTCAAGGCAAGAGTGAGGATAATTTTAACTGTTTGAGGTCAAACTCCAGGGGCAAAGGTATCATGAAAATCTATCCCTGTTAGTTGAGTAAAGCCTTTTGCAACTAATCTAGCCATGTACCTAGAAATGGAACTATCAGGATTTCTTTTGATGCGAAACAACCACCTGCAACCAACCACATTTTGAGTATTAGACCTTGGCATAAGTGACCAAGTACCATTTCGGATCAAGGCATCGAATTCTTCTTCCATAGCTTGGCGCCAATGAGCATGTCTCATGGCCTCTCTCATATTAGATGGTTCAAGATTTTTTGGGATAGGATGTTTGGTGGCAGCAAAAATTCTTTTGGGTTTGAAGATGTTGTTTTGAGATCTAGTTACCATTGAATGTTTGCGATTGGATGTGTGAGAAGGTGCTGGAATTGTAGTAGGTGTAAAAGGTAATGAAGAAGGTTGGTGAGGGGAATTACCTGGTAAAGGAGGTGAAGGGCAGAGGTTCTCAGAAAGGAAGCATTGGAATGTGTCTCAGGGGAAGGTATGCTATACGTAGAGGTGGATGCAGGTATTGGTGGTTGTAGGTGCAGGAAAATTGGTTGTTGTGTAAGTTGCTGAAGAGGCAAGATTGTAGGTGTGGAAGTTGAGATTGGGAGATGATAAGGTTGCGAAGGGTGTTCAATGGAGGAAGAACTAGAAGAATTTGTTCCTGCAAAAATTAAGAAAGGGTAAGGAAAATGATCATCGAAGAAGAGAACATGCTGGAGATGTAGAGTTTGTTGGAGATGGGTTCAAGACACAAGTATGCATGTTGAGATGTAGAATAGCCTACAAAGATGCATGGAAAAGATCGTGACTCTAACTTGTGTTTTGTGTAAGGCTTTAACCAAGGAAAACATAAACGCCAAATGAATGTAAATGTAAATGATTTGGACTAGAGTGAAACATGATTTCAAATGGAGATTGCATTTGAACATTAGGAGTTAGCATGCGATTAATGAGATATGATGCCTGTTGACATGCATATGACCAAAATGTAAATGGAAGTTTGGAGTGATGCATGAGAGCACGTGCATTCTCAACAATGTGACGATGTCTGTTCTGCTTGTGCATTGTATTCTGGTGTGTGCGGTGTGTAGTGAAATGGGATATGCCATGTTCAGAGAGAAAAAGAACATAGTTTGAGGAATTCTCCTCCATTGTTAGAATAAAGAGAGATAATTGGCAAATTAAAAAAATTTTCCGCAACGGCCTTGAATTGAGGAAAAATAGGAAACATCAGATTTATTCTTTAAAGGGTACAACCAAATGTATTTCGAGAAATGATCTACAAAAATCAAGTAATAGAGAAAACCATCTATAGACCTAGTTGGAGCAAGACCCCATACATCAGAGAAAATTATTTCAAGTGGCCTAGAACTAGATATTGTAGATCTTGAAAAAGGTAGCTTATGACTCTTGGAGTTGAGCAAGAAACACATGGTTGAACTGTGCCAGTTTTTATTTGATCCTGAGATGCCAAATGATTGAAAATGCGAGTAGAAGGATGTCCTAATATGTGATGCCAAGTGGATGCAGTGGATGTGATGAAGGCTGTTGGTTGTGGTGTGGATGGAAGGTGATAGAGACCATTCCTATGCTGTCCTTTGATGAGAGGAGCTCCCGTTTTCAGATCCTTCAACACAAAGTAATTAGAGACAAATTCAATGGAAATTGGGTTAGTTTGGCAAAGTTGAGAGATAGAGATTAATCAGAGAAATAGAGGGAACATGAAGGACATTAGAGAGGGTAAGTGGTTATGCTGAAGTAGGAATAGAAATTTTACCAATATAAGAGATAGGTATGGCATTACCATCACCAACAATGACTTGATCTGTGCCATTATATGGTGTAGTCAAATGAAGCTGATCCAGATCATTTGTAATGTGGTGACTTGCACCGAGTCCAAAATCCAATCTGAGTTAGGAGCAGGAGGTGCAACATGGGTATGATGAGCTGTATGCCTAAGTCCTTGCTTTGAATGGCCACGGATCCTAGCAAACCTTGGCTGTGTGGCCAGGTTTTTCACAAAACTGACAAATAATTCTTTTGGATTTTCCAGGTGAAGTAGTGCGAGGGCCTAAACTCGAGTTTTGATGAGAATGAATATGGCCCTTGGATTGATAGTGCCTTCCACGATGGACAGCATGGGTAGTGATGATTCCAGTCTCTCAAAGGCGTGTCACGTCTTTGAAGATAGGTTTCATGATCCGTAAGGAGTGCATGTAGCTCGTCAAGGCTAAGAAAGTTTTCACGAGCACGATAGCTCCTGAGACTTCTTTGAATTCATCGCTTAAGCCATTCAAGGTATGAATGACAAGGTCATCATCATCAACGGAGCATCAATGAGCGCTAGTTGGTTAGCAATGGACTTGATGCGCATGAGATACTCAGAAATTGACTGAGATCCCTTTGTAGATCTAAAGAGACTATCCTTGAGATTAAGGATACGTGGTCTGGTCCTGGTACCAAAGGTCTTGAGTAAGACATCCCAAGCCTGTTTTGAAGTCTGGACATTTCCAAGCATTGTGGTAAGGTTCTGATCTCCAGAAGTGATGATGGAATGAAGAATAAGTTGGTCTTGGTGACACCAATAGTTGTAGTCAATGTGACTAGTAGGGACAAGTGATGGTTCCATTGACGAAACCAAGCAAGTCATAACCAATGAGGAGAGCAGACATTTGCACCTTCCATGCGGAGTAATTGGAGTTGTTAAGTTTGATAGGGTGATTAGCATTGAAGGCAACAATAGCTTTGGGACCAATAGGGTTGGGATTGGGGTTGGGTTCATTGGCAATAGTGGTAGTAATAGAAGAGGTGTTATTTGAGGAAGACATGGTTAGTGGATCGTAAGGTTAAGCAAGAAGCTCCTGATACCATATAAGGGGAATGAATATTGTATTTTATTGATTGGGAATTGGAGTACAATATATACACATACGCTGCCAACAGAATTCCTATAAAGTAGAATCTATTGACTTAGCTAATACTAAGTAACAGATTACTGAGTGACAGAATTACAAAATTGAAGAGCAATATGATCTAAACAGAATTGACTTATTCAAAGTATTATGATGCCTGTTATAACATGTAGGCTTGTGAAGGGAGGAATCTCTACTCTCAGTGCGTCAGCTGAAACAATCTCTCCACGCGTAAGGTCTTCAAAAGTCTCGCATGGTGTGAGACTTCTGCATTGTTCCGTTAGCAGCGCCACACGTCACGCCCTGAAAATCTCGCATAGTAAGAGATTTTTCACGTACACATCCAATCGCATAGAGTGCCATGACACACAAAAGTCTTGCAATAAACCTTGTAGGTAGCGTGCACTCATGTCAGTAACATGACAAGAAACCTGGGCTTGTAACTGGCATGCTAAAGGATGTGAAACAACGAAAGGAAGAGTGAACAAAGAATAGTGAGGTTATTGTGCTTTTTTCTTCTTAGGTAAGGAGTGTCACTAGTGAGATAATGTTTAGTGTTCAAAAAAAAAAGAAAAAAAAACATTGAAGAGGGAAAATGGTTATTGATAACATAGCAATTTCATGTGAATATATATGAGTGAGAGTTCGTCAAAATATTGTAAGTTAATTTTTATTTTTTGGATTAGTAAGTAGGAATATAATAAGCTTTATTTGATTTTTATTTATTACGTATTGGAATTCATTGAACTCACTCTGTCCCTTATATTCTAATTTTTTTAATAAAAAAATATTGAAAATTAGTTGAAAGGATTTTAGAATTATATAAGGAACCATTCTATTATTTTATTATTAGATAATGCAAAAATTATTATTTGCTATAGGAAAGGGAATTGTGGAAGCTCTGTCACTTATTCATGGAACCACCTCCAGTGTAGATATATGAGCATCTACAACAAGTTGGTTTTCAGCACATTGTGTGGATTTACCAAATGGGGGTAAACAAATATCTTATGAGCGCATTAGTTGAAAGATGGAGGCTGGAAACACACACATTTCGCTTTCCTTGTGAGGAATGCTTAGTGACACTAGAGGAATGTCGCGATTGTGCATGGGTTTCGTATTGAAGGTTTACCGAAGAAATCATTACTAAAATAAGACAAAGGCAAACTAA
Organism: Dalbergia oliveri; assembly: GCA_030441495.1. Lineage (NCBI taxonomy): Eukaryota > Viridiplantae > Streptophyta > Magnoliopsida > Fabales > Fabaceae > Dalbergia > Dalbergia oliveri. Next base: position 8,867,798 of record JAMLFY010000003.1, on the reverse strand, counting down.
CAAGCTATTACAAACAACAGAAGAAATCATTACTAAAATAACACGAAGGGAAACTAACAAGCTATTACAAACAAGATTCTAGAGAAATCATTACTAAAATACCATGTTTCTTACATTTAGTGATTAATATTTTGTGTCCTCTTTAAAATAGATGCATCAAAATACCAATGCTCCTAAAATAAAGATTGCTACATTTAAATATAGGAGACTCCAAGTTCATTTAACTAGTACTTATGTATTTGCTTTTTTTTGCTTATTTTTTTGATTGACTTTTTTGCGTATTTATATTTACTCCGATAAGATGAGAGCATTATAAACGGAAACAAGCAGAGCATCATATCGTATATAGATACAAATGTCAAAGCCAACAGTCTAGTAGAACCAAGATTATTTTTCAGGGGTCAATAGAATCGTAAAGTCACTATTGCAGTGTTTTAGTTGACCCGTTAATTTCTCGCAGAAATTCTGTAGCTTGGTTGCATGGTTCAAATGTTCTAGCGTCACAAGCAAGACCCACATTTCTACGCCGTTCGCCATTCGCCGTTCGGTCCATTGTGACTAACGAGTCTATGCATGCAAGCAAAAGCAATTATCTCTCCCTTGCTTGCTTTCTGAGAGCAGTTGCGCGCCTTGTTTGACAAAGAGACATATATGTATGCCTACTCGTTGAAGAACATAGCTTTCGCTATTTCGTTTGACCAATTAATAAATACTTATGCAGTTGCACGCTAATAATTGTATTAGCTGGTTTCCAAAATGTAAGAAACTTGTTCATGTTACAGTAATTAATTAATTAATTAATAATACTTGGAAGGAAGCCCATTCATTGCACCGCTAGTATGATAGAGAAATAAAAAAAATGATACTGTGATGGGGCTGCCTACCTGTCTGTCATTATCCCTTGTTGAATTCTCACCTCCTGGGAAGATTCTGTTTCATTTTCATTCTTCTCAGAGAAATAGCTGATACTAATTATGAGATTAACAAATAGAGTACTTATCTACGCTGCAGTAAATAATGAATGGTATAAAATTCTGACCTTAATTGTGTATTTTAATACTATATATCCTATTATACTTGCGTTTGTGTCGTCAAACAAGCTTAAATGTTTCAAACTAACGTATCAGACAAACATCGACATAATTATTAATTAAGCACTCACGGACCAATCCTAGTATGTTAATAAAATATTTTACATCGATCAAGATTCAATTAAATTGCATGTCAAGTGCTAACAACACAGCACCCTTGGGCCTTGGGCCTCGCGCCCGAGGGTAGAAACATTACTCAAAGTTAACAGTTCCCAGCCTTTTTTTCTTTTGAGTTTCCTCAGCTCAAACACGCCCCAAATAATAGCGGGTCCGATCATATTAAAGCCCAATTTTCTTTTGATATTTATTAATATCATCACCTAATCTTATAAATTGATAATAGGGGAAACAAACTTAACACTAAAAATATAAGAGACTACAAGCCAAAAACCAAATGACCTATATTTATAAAAAAATATATATATGTATTTAAATAGGAGAACAAGGTGTCGAACAAACATAATCTAATATGTTTACTATTTAGTGTATTCGTTTTTAAATTTTTTAAAGCGAATACCAAATCAAAATTTTGCACAGTTAAAATTAAAAAATATTGACAGCATATTGAAACATATGCCTCTTTGCATTGTCGGCTAATCATCTAATCGCGTCATTTTTATAACCAAGGGCAAGCACTTTCAAGAAATATCTTAAGCAATTGGTTCCATGGAGCCTCCATATGCAGCAAAATAACCTAGACATAGTCACATTGGGTCTCTGTGTTACTAATTACTCAATAATATTATTTCAACATCTATTTTGCTTTCCAGACACCTATTCTATAATCACTAAGATTGTGATTTCCAGTTATCACTCATCTATCTCATCCAACGATGATGAAATGTTGACTAATATGATCAAAAGTGGTGTTGAAATAACATTATTGGTAACCATTTGTCCATATTAGAACACAAATGGAAATTTATGTATTACATTGAACCTTAAAAATGGATGTATTCAGTTATTGTGAATTGATTCTACCTTATCTCTTACGCTTCAGAATTGGAACAAGAAGTTAGATCCAGAAGAATTAAACCTAACCCAAGTCAATTCTGAAAAGTATTACCAATTGTTCTTGCTTCCCTTATCGAGGCAAAACGTGTTAAGAGATGGAAATATTACTACGCAACTCAAAATAGCAATGAGAAGGAAATTTCATCGCAGTTTCCGATCTGCAGCTAGCAATTAATTGACGAGGTCAATATGGAATCACCCTTTTCTACAGAAAACACTTCATTGAAATCCTGCCTCACTAGACTTGCAAAAAAAGGCAAGCATTGTGGTCAAAGTAGCTTTTCTATTCTATAGAACAGGACTAATATTATCTACCAATTAGTCATTTGTAGTGAACTTTCCCTAAATTTCCTTTACTGTAATCTGCAAAATTCAAGGCAATGGCCATCAGGGTCAAGCTTGAAGTGCCAAATATCTTCTCCTCTTGTAATTAGCTTTAAAACAAGCTTGCCTCAGCTTCTTGGTTTCTTCGGTGAGTTCCATCCCCGGTAGTTTCTCCAACATCTTCTGATGTTCCTCCAACATAGCAACCTCGTTTGACAAACCCATCTCCTACAACACGGTAACAAATACACTTTCAACCACTGAACACACTACTATATCACAAACAATTAAATGTCACAAAATCAATTTTATCATCTCGAAATCATCGCCATCCAAAAGGGTACAAAATTTAAACAACTAGAAACATATTTCCCCGTGTGGGGTCCTACCTAGTCCTACAATTGTTTAATGTTGTTTACTATTGACTTAGACGAATTCTTTGAATAACTAATGAATAATATATAAGGAGAATGTTGGTATTTTCAGATTATTGGAATGTGTGTGTGGGGCAGAGAATAACGTAGTCATATCAAAACCAGAATACGATACCTTGACATTGTCGATGAGTAACTTCAGGCTCTTGAGTTTTCTGTGAGGCCACCGCATGATGTTGAGTTCCCTGCACCTTTTCTTCAACAGGGTCAGTCCCACGTTCATTTCTTTTGCTGCTTCTGTTATTGGAACACCAAAATGCTTCTTTATCTCATCGAAGCCCAATTCACTCGTTCTCTTCTTCCTGCATCCCCTCCTTGAAACTTCTTGAATCTGTTCCTCTGTCTCTTGTTTGATGCAAGTTAGAGACCTGCTTTCAATCTTCATGGAAGCCTCCTCAAGATCATAGTTGAAACCCTCAGTAGTAGGCAAAACAATGCTGAGAGGCTTTTGGTCCACCACGAAATTTTCATCCAGTGGTGGGAGGTTGAAGTCGTTGAAGCTGAAGGTCTCGAGTTCTGGGAACTCGTCGAAGCAAAGTTGCTTGTTTTGGTATGGGAACGGTGGTGCCCAATCAAACTCAAAGAAATCGGGCTCTAATGGTGAAACGTCCATGATTCTGCGCAGCATTGAAAAAACAGAGAGTAATGAATAAAAAATGGAAAAAGAAAGAAACAAATCATTACACGAGACAAGACAAGAAAAACAAGAGGAAGGGATTCCTCGGAAATCGACCTCGAAAGTGGCAAGGAGAATGTTCCTTAAATCATTATAGGAAAACCTTTTTCTAGGTGGTTAAGAAACCATGAACTCATGATTGTTGTAACAGAAAAAACAAACTTGGTAACGAACAAACAAGAAATGTAACGACTTTGCAAGTGAACAAAAGCAATGCAACAGTGAAGTGAAATGTTAAACCTGACATACTGGTCATCGGTTATTTGAGGAGAGGAGGAGAACCAGTTGGAGTTGAGTCCATGAGGAGGAATATTGTCGTCAATGTTGGGCAAAGCATGTTCCTTGGAGAAGTCCATATCTGTGTGATGGAGACAGAGTTAAGAGACTTGGCAATATTGGTGTGACAGTGAAAGTCCGAGGAAGTTGAGGATAAGAGCGTGTGTGTGTTGAGGGACTTACGATTAAGAAGAAGAAAACAAATGGGGGTTACGATTTTGCAGAGGAAAGTGTTGGTTTAATGTGACATTGAATTGTGCAACCTATTGAATGGCAAGGATAGACGGGGGGCTGCATCATAATCATATACATTTGATTTTGCATTAACGGGTGATTAACTCATTAATTAAGTGGGTGTTACCAACGAGGGTAATTCATTCATCCATCTGCATCACATACATATGCATATGCATATGCATGCCCATCTAAATCTACCAGGCCTTACATGCCCATGTTCATTATCTATCCACTAAACACGAACCCTGTTAGTCTGTTACCCAATAACACAAATGAAAACAATCTTTTTCCACGATTCAAACAGGGAATGAACAGAGTTGAAATCCAACCAGTTTTTTTTTTGTCTTTGTCATGATTTAATGTTGATACATTGAACCATCGTAAATTCCCTTTTTTTTTAATTGAGTTATTGTGAATTATGGGGCAATGGCAAAACGTTAGGCAGCACTTTGATGTACATGTGTTATGTCTTTTTTAGTACATTACATGTGTTATGTTTAAGTCTTAATAATTAGGCCAAATTAAATTCAAATTTACTCGTGTATTATTGACTGGATTGATTGGACAAGGTTTCTCCCTGGATAAAATTATCAAATTAAATTTATATTTATTAGGAAGAAAGTGGGTTACGTAAATTACTAGTACAGTGAATTGCACTCGTTTATTATTATAATGCAATGCGATCTAGTCCCAGAACAGAAAAGAAAAATGGAAAATTAATTAATGTAGACAAAGATATAATGAAGAGCGTTACAGAGTTCCCAAGGCCTACCAAGAGTGCGCCATTTATCAGCGATAACTTCATGTGTGTAACAGTTTCACCTTGGAAGTCCCAACATACAAAATTCAATCTTCAAGATCAGATCAGACTATCTTACAAGATAATCGACAACCCCATTCCATATGCTTCTCTGCAATCCATTTTACCACCATGAGCTGACATATATCTCTCGTGCCTGTATGTATATCAGTTTTGCCACTATAATGTTTATCTATCTTAAATTAAATAGGTGCCTATTATTGATCTCTAATTTCTAACGCACTAGAAAGCATGCATCCCCATATTACTTTTGACGTTCTGTCAAAGATTAACTTGATAGCACTTTCCAGAGAGTGATCCCAATTACTCCCATACAATGTCCATTAGTGTTTTTATTAGCCTTAAGAGTTAACCCGTAGTTATGTATTTTGGTTGAAATGATAACCGCTCTTAGGTTATAGCATTTGTTATGAGCATTATTATTCTAACATAAAAAATAGATATTCAATTACTTATTTTTGGATGATGAAATAATATTTGTTATTAGAATTAAAATTAACAGCAAGCATGCAGATTATCGTCATGAGTAACAATACTATTTCATAACAGTACAATTAAAAAAAGCAAAAGAAAGAATGAGCCTGTTGCCTGGCTTAGTGCTAGCTCCTTCGGTATAATTTTGGCAAGGTAGTACAAAAGCAAAAGTGCATTAAGGAAGACACAATTTCACATTTTCGATCAGCAAAAGTTAAAGCAAACAGGCTTTGTCAATTACTACCTCTCGATTCACAGAGTCTGTCCAGTGTCCTCATTGTCGGTGTGCGAAGGCCTCACCACTTCTCCTATCCGAGGTGGTGGTGACTCCCTCGCTCGCTCTCTCTTCTTCTTTGCTTTCTTTTTAATTTCTTTGTCCTTTTATTGAAGGCGCACAGCGCCACTCTCTTGTCATCTTGTTTCCAGCTTTTGGTCAGTACAGTGTGGCTGTCGTCTGAGGTTTTTGCCCACTTGAGTTGAGGTGTAGTCATTTGCATACTTCAGGTCTCCTCTTAGTGCAAATAATGTATCTCATGCTCTACTTTCAGTGTTGAATATTGGAAGGTCAAAAATGGTAGTCCAGGAAATATATATGCTTAACTTCTATCCACCAACGTGAACAAAAAATGAACGCAGAAGCAAGGAAATATAGCTTTACTACTCACTGGGGTTTGGGATCAAAATCCCGTTAAAGCATGCCAATTGCAGAGGCACCCAAGCATACTATTTCCAGCGTTCGAGGAGAATGAACGGGCTTTTGATGTTGTAAACGCCAATCCAAACACACTCACCCACTTCCCATAAAACACGGTGATTATCAGATGTCATAATAAGTTTTAATAATTATTTTTCAAGGTTAAAATGTCAATTTTTAAATATAATTCCTTTATTATTACATTCAACTTTTATTGGTAGAATCCTTCTTTTTTTTAAATATAATTGGCCTATCCAATTTTACTCATCTGAAGAGCAAAAATACCTTCTAGCTTACTATGACTAAAAATAATTTGGGATGGTTTAAAATTAAGTTGGTTCACACGAAAAAACAAGGAACACAATAGATGGTTGGTGGAACGAAAGACGTACGGTAGAGGCATAGCGACAAATGAGAGTGTGCAATTGAAAAGGGATTAGGAAGAATGTAATGTAAATGTAAATAAGGGCAATGAGAAATGAGTGTGAGTGCTTCCTTCGTTTTTTCTTTTGTAGAGACAGAAGAGAGAGTTGGGAGTTCAGCTTTTGTTGTCTGCTGGCGACTGCAGTGCAGACTGCTGGACTGTCAAGACGATCACAAAAACATGAGCAACCTCTCTCGTCTATTGCCATTTTTTTGTTTATTTTCTGGGCACAACGCTAGCTGCTATCGCCTTTGTAGTTCACCACTCCTCCATCATGACCCGTACACGCCACGCTCCAATAGGATCAGTGCAGTACATTATCTTTCTACAGTTGCCGTGCCAATCAAGATTGTCCTTATTCGTAAGATTAACACCTTCATTAATTAATAAAGTCTAAGTTCAACTTTTGATGGTGGATTAAGCTATTGTTAGTTTTCGCCCTTTTTTTTAAAATTTGTTTGGTCGTGTGTTAACGGGTTGTGTTTTGTTGTTTCAAACTATTCAAGTAAATTAAATGTCTCCTCAATAAATTTTAACACATGTATAGTAATAATATTATTCATGATCTTTTATTTAATTAATTTTTTTTCATCTACCCATAATTTGAGTATATGACAAAACTTACTTGAAAGGAAAATGAGTGGTAAAAAGAGATGAGATAAAAGAATACAATCCCGACTATTTTACCTTTTTAATATTAAACTTTATACAATACTACACTGCTACACCTAAAAATAACTGAATTTAAAAGTTCAAACTTCAAACTCAACAAATTAAATTACCTTATTAATTCAAAAGCAAACTGAATACTCCATCTTCAAACTTTAATTTTCAAATTACATAATAATCTTAATTCAAATTAATTTAGAAAAATGAATTTGTTTTGCTTTCAAATGGGTTGGGCCATGTACTTGTTTTTTCTCCAGTATAAACTTAAATCACATTGGGCTCATTTTAACAGCCCAACGATGGCAATATGGGTCATAACTCATAAAGGAATATCCAAATCAGACCAAAAATTAAAAGCAACATCCAAACAAAAGTTTTCGAAAGTTATTATTATTGAGTAGCTTATAAGTTAAACTTAGAAGCAGAGCAGTAGAGCAGCATGAGCATGTGGCACACTGGTCTGTTTTTTGTTGGTTTGTTAAGGCAGGACTCACTCAGTAATCGCGTGCTTCTCAACGGCTGGCGTGGCCGTATAACAGCAAGCGGTGGTGGAACCGTATAAAATTTATATGATTCATTTGTGCCTAATGCTAAATACAGCAACCTATTTTTGCAATTTTTTAATATAAAATTTAAAACTGGGCTGCACTGTACAGCCCATCTAAGTTTTCTTTTTCTTTTTTTTTTTTGTTTTGGTAAAGTTGAATACTTGGAATATTTATTTAAGTGTTAGGAATAATGTACAAGTCAGCATTAAGAAGTACAGGTACATATTATACACAACTAGTTATTAAGTTTTGAATTAATTCCCAATTTAAAAATTGAGTATCCATTTGTCAGTAAGAAGTCCTTAAACACGCAAGTTGTTGTAAATGATAACGTGTTCTATAGTATTTAGTATTTACTTCGAAAACATGGGAGCATTTTTATTTACCATTATTATTCAGGTTCTTTCTTTTGTCTGCATTATTCAGGTTCAACATGTGTTACTTTTTTCTTTGTTGTGTAACATGTGGTTTTTGTTTATTATAGAATTTTAGTCAAATTACATAATAGAGGAGGAAGTATATAATAAATTTTTAGGATGATATTTCAAAAGTAGAATGTGAGCACTCTCTTGCATGTCTTGACTTGAGTCGTAGTAGCTTTTCTTTTTTAAAAAACCTTTTTACATTCATTTCCTGTCATACTAGTTATTGCATGTGGAATGATTAATTTAATTAACACGTATTATTTTGTATTATAGCCGTCAACCTCATTCACTTTGGACAAACAGGCGTCAGAAACGCCAAAAAGGTAATAAAAGTAAAACCTTGGTTTACTAGTACTCCCTTTTGAAAAATCAAACATGCCAATCCAAAATTTAAAAGAGAAAAAATTTTGAAATGAAAAGACCAATGTGGCCATGGTCCATGAGGTGAGAATGATGAGGAGAGGTGGGGTTGGCCTGGCCGCCACCACTGACCAATTTTCTGTTTACTAAAGCAGGGTGGACTAATTTCTTCCCTATTTTATTATCATTAATTAATAATTATAATAAATTATAAATTATTATTATTATTTGAGAATGAGATATTTAAAAAACCAAATAAAAATTCCACCGGATTCTTCTGCCAATATTCAGACGTGCTCTCCTCTCCTTTGAGGACTGTGTTGTGTGTGTGTGTCTGTCTCTCTACACCTCAAATTGTAGCTGTTGGAAATTTAGAGCTGTCCCTTTTACACACTGCTTTGGTCAAAAAACCCAACACCAAACCGTTTTGGTTAGTGAGTGAGTGTTTGAGTTTGACATTTGGTTCCACATGGGAAGTGGGTTTCACACTTCCATCTTGTTGCAAACTAATCCCAGCTGAGAGCACAACAAATTCAGTGGAAAGTGTAAAAAGGACTACCAGGTTGGTTTCTTCATTTTTCCTTGCATACCCTTCACCCAATTTGTTATCTTTGCTGCTTAAAGTAGACAACTTGATGGTTTGTGAATTGCTATTGGCCTTTGGGAGCTGTCAGGAGAAGAGTTTAATGGATGGAACATGGGAAAGTAACCGCCTTCACTTAACCCAATTCTACTTCCCTGTTGTTTTGTTTTGTATACATTTTTTTCCTTCAATTTTTGATGTTTTTAAGGATTTGGGTCGGGTTTGCTTTTGAGTTTTGAGGGTTAATTTGAAATTTAATGCAATTTTGAGTATTGGTGAAGATTCAGATAAAGTGATGGAATTCTGCTGTTCAGTTCAATTTTTTTGTCTAGTATAGTTGCAGAATTGTCTCATAGTAAACTATGTTATATGCTGCTGATTTCATTAAAGCACTCTAATGAATGCTGATATATGCTTTTTCAGACAGCTATTATGTAAGATAATCAGCTTTTGGTATCTTATTAGTTGTTAGAGAAGAAGCTGTCTCCTACTTTATCCCTCTTCTAACTACGGCTTTTGTCAGTGTATATTCTATCAAGGGCTTTTGGTTTTAACAACCTTGTTCTAAAAGGTTTATGATCTTGGTTTTAATCTGCTTCTTTTTCTTTGATAGTTCCTTTTTTTTCCTCCTTTTCTTTAATCGTCCAACTTGAATTTGAATTTACAGTCATTTTTTCCCTTATTGATAAGGTCGTCATTCTTCCACTATCTTCATTCATGGGGAAGGTCACAACTTCTGCAACACAGCCTGTATCCCAAGAGGCTTCCACTTATGACGAAGTTTTTATGCAGCAGAGCTTGCTCTTTGATGATAGTCTGAAGGTACTTTTGATCCTGTGCTTCCTTTTTATTTGGCAAATTCGTTTCTTAGACCGCAACTCTGATGACTCAAGCTGTTGTTTTCACTGTTAAGATTGCATCTGTTGCTTTTTTTTATAATAGAATCCATAATCAAGTGGACTCTAGAATATGTGTTTTGTTAATTATTTGTAATTCTTTGCATCTCTGCTCTTAGGATTTGAAAAATCTGAGATCACAATTATACTCAGCAGCTGAGTATTTTGAACTTTCATACAGCAATGATGACCAAAAACAAATGTGAGTTACTTTCTGAGTGCTGGTCCAATTTATGCTGGTGTTGTTGTATCCTTTATTCCCATCTTTATTTTGTTTTCTCTTTCGGTGTTATGTTTGCAGAGTGGTAGAAACATTGAAGGATTATGCCATCAAAGCACTTGTGAATACAGTGGACCATTTAGGTTCTGTGACCTACAAAGTGAATGACTTGTTGGATGAGAAGGTTGTCGAAGTTTCTGGAGCAGAGCTACGTGTATCTTGTATTGAGCAGGTGTGCATAATCATCTCATTTAGCTTCAGATGAAGTAAGTCCATCAAAGGAATGCTCAAAGTAATTGCTAAGGATGAAAAATTTATTCATCACTATCTTATATTATTGGAATCATCAACCTGACTTTGTTGCTTTGAGATGATGAGAATTGAGATTTTATAGGCATTCTTAAAATCATTATTGTGTGCTCTTCTCCTTTGTTGAATAATAGGATCCAGGATAATTTATCAAATGTCTTGTTACTGGGAAGGAAAAAAACTTAAAAATGATTGCCATGCTGATATCAAGACATGTATTCATGTTGGGTAGTCCTTGGACACATTTGGATACTCTAAGCTGACTTCCTTCCATTATTTTTGTACCAATACAAGTAAGATACTGCAATGACTAGGTAAAGGATAGATTTTTTCTTTTTTGTGGGTCTACAAGTAATTGATAGAATTTGATTGGTTCTTCAATAACTAATATTGACTTTTGAAAGATTTATGTCTGTCCTTTAACTTTGGATTTGCGCTTATATATTATCTTATATTAATTTTATATGCTGTATTTTAGCTGTGTTGTGTCCTATAAATTTTAGAATTTGCTGTATCCTCTTGTTGGTATCATGTCATATCTATGGTTTCTAGTCTAGTTATCTAGATTTTACTACTGCTGTGTTGTACCTCATCAAAGGGAACTGTCTCCCAAGAGTTCTCTGCATTACATACTTATTGGAGTAATTTGAATCCATTTATCCAAAAACTGAATAACAAGAAAAGGAAAGGGAAAGTTCTGCAGCCACAGCACAGTTCTAGGTCTTAATTGAATTACTATTGGAAGTTCCATTTGCTACTTTGCTTTAATTTCAGGACACGATGGCCATACATTACCAACCCCACCTGGTAGGATAAGGCTTGGTTGATGTTTGTTGTATTAACAAATGAACTTGAATATCTAGAAAAATATGTTCTTATTCTTTAGCAAGCATAACACCACCTTTTAGAGAGTAAAGCGAATTTACTGCATCAGATAATGGTATCAATATAAAACTAATGGTACTATCTTCTTTAGGCTGATGGCTGATATTGATGCCCATAGTGTATCTATGCCTGACTATGTTATCTGCATCTTACATATAAATTGAGTCAAAGGCTTGCTTGGACAATACCCTGGTATTTATGCTGTTTAGTGCTTTCTTACGGTAACTGGTCACATTAATTCAAAGCATAGTTTTGCATCTACAGTTGTGGCTTTGAAGACTGCCCCTTCTTGATATTATTGAAGTTGAATTACGGAAGTGAAAATTTGTGAAGATGACTAACTTATTTTCCCCACATAACATGATACATTAGAGAATAAAGACGTGCCAAGATTATATGGATCATGAGGGGCGTACCCAACAGTCATTGGTGATCAGTACTCCAAAATATCATAAGCGTTATATCTTGCCAGGCAAGTATATATGACATTCTCTTCAAAACTATCTTCGTATGTTGCTTGCTTTCCTTTTCCTTTTCCATTTCCATAATATTTTTATCGTAGTAGTTATTAGAAAGCATGTCTATGATGTTAAATGATTACATTCCCTTAATTCATAAGTTCAGTTGGGGAGACCATGAATGGTGCCAACCGCACAAAATCAAGATATGCTGGGTGCAACCTAGATGAAGAAGATGACTGGCATCACTTCAAGAATGGTATCTCTTTCTACTATCTAATATTTTAATTCGACTCTTCTAGGGGCTGACCTTAAATATAAACTTATATTCCTTTCATTCTGATTGTGTCCCGAAGCTGTACGCGCTACAATTAGAGAAACGCCAACATCTACAGCAAGGTAACTACAAATTCTGCATATTATTATGCAATTAAGTTGGTGATACTCATCTAAGTTTCCTGAACTTCACTATGACTCAATGAGGATCTTGATACAATTCTTTATTTTGATGCGGCAGAGGGCTTTCCCCATCACCTTCTATACGAACTCAGAGACCTGGAGCTTTTTCATTCACCTCAACCATGCCAAGAAAAGGTTTAGGTTGTATACACATTGATATTATTATAAAATATCCTAGAGTTCATGTTACTGTTGTCTCTCTTAATTCATTCCTCACATTTCTCTGTCATTTTTACATAATGGCTGAAGATATAATTCTTCTTGTTATTCATATTTACAATTGTTTTACGTGTAATGTAGATAAGCGTTCAGTTTCACCGCATAGATTCCCACTTTTACGAACTGGGTCTCGGTCAAGTAGGCCTACAACACCAAAGACCAGCAGACCAACTACTCCAAACCCAATCAGACCAACCACACCAAATCCTTCTAATGCAAGACAAAGGGTAAGTAGAAGGACATTGTTTCCTCACCAATTGCAATAAGATGAGTGACATGAATGATAGTTGTATGCTCACTTGCTCAGTACAATACCAATAAATTCTCTAGTTTCTTTAACTGTATCTCCATTTATGTTTCTACCAGTATCCTTCTGAGCCACGCAAATCAGCTTCAATGCGATTACCTGCTGAAAGAGACAATGGCAAAGACATAGAACAGTACCCCAGTAAAAGTAAACGTCTTCTGAAGGCCTTGCTAAGTAGGCGCAAGTCTAAGAAGGATGACATGCTATATACGTACCTGGATGAGTACTGATGCATTAAATATCTATAGAAAGCAAGGGAAATATGTCATACAAGCTTGGAGACAACTCAATTTTGCAAGCTAGTTTTACCAATTTGGTTTGATAGGCTGCACTTCTTTTCACTTCAGATGAAGATTTATACGATTATTGTTCTTTTTCCATATTTTAATTAATGTATGCTCCCAAAATTACCTTGTGTGATAGTGTAATATTTGAACCTTTATTTTTAACGGTGGATCATGTTATATATGTATTCAAGTAAATTTGGCTTTATTTCTCCTTCCTTTTGTGTTATAATTAGGGAAAAAGAAGAGAAAAGAAAAGAAAAGACATTCAAGGTGCCTGCATCACAATGAATTACATATCTTGGATTTGGGGTTTTCCCCATCGAAATATGATGAGTATAAATCACTCGAATAATAATGAGTTTTCCAAAGGGAAACCGTGTGTTATTTTTTTCAAGGGTACTGCAATGTCCTATTTTTTTTCTTTTTAATAAAACACAAAAAATCACTATATCCTTGTCAACTAATAGCATTTTTCAAATATAAAAAGCAATAAGTCTCTATATCCTTGTCAATTCTCATAATTTCTTGCACCTAATGAATGTCGATCAAGTCAGATTCGAAATCAGAAACATATGGCCAACTACTTAAAGCTGCTGTCATTTTCTTCCTAAATACTCTAGAAGCCCCTCTTTTTTTTTGTTTTTCTTTCAAAGAAAGAAGTAAATGTAATTTTTCAGTGCTTTATACCAAAGCTATATTTTACAGCGTTAATTCTAGTTTAGCCCAACTCTTGAGAGATTAAGAAATTTAGGTACAGCTCACAAGTTGGAACTAATACTAACAAAATCCAAAAACCAAACCACTCACAATACTTTCAATTTTCTTTTTTGGGTAACAGATGCAATATTTACAATTAAGTAGAGTTCGTATGAGAAGATGAAATAGACATACCATGCAACACATAATCAAATAAAATTGGGCACATGATGAGCTACTGTACATGGTCAAACAAAGCTACAAAAATGATGTCAACGTATATTACACTTCTTTGCTCAAGATTAAGTTGACTCCAGAATGAATAAACTTAGACAGTGTGCATATTTAACTTATAAGATTTTAGAAACAAAATTACAGTAAACTTTTTGTACTATAGAAACGAGTTGGGCTAATGTAACATACCCAATCAAGACTAATTTTTAAAATGAAGTCCAATCTAAATACCTTCAAGCCCGGAAGTCTAGTCTAATTTACTTGCTTGAATTTTGAAAGAATATAAATTTTTCAATAATTTTGCCATATCAATAAGTAAAACTTTGTTACACCATTTTAAAACAGTTGTCTAGCTTGTACATCAATACAAGAGGTCCATGAGAATTCTTAAAATCCATGGAAGTGAGAAGTACAAATGAACTGTTCAAAGCCTAATAGGAGATATGTATAACGGTTGAAGTAACATTACACATTGAACAATCAAACAAGTAAAAGACAAGTGGATGTCACAACTCCACTGCTGGTCCAAATTCTTCAATTGTTTTTGTGGCTAGTGTAAGGACATCTACAAAAGCACTAAACGATGCTCGAAGAAATCTGGCTTCTGTTGCCTCAAAGTGCCTGAAAGAGAAGGAAAAGTACCATTACTTGTGCAGACTGCAGAGTCCTTGAAGCACAATTAACTAATGACAATAGAAAATTTGTTAGGGAAAAAAAAAGACAGAAAAACTTTAGGCATTCTCATCGCAACAATTCATGATTGTTCCATGGCAGTTAATCCAACAAACATGATCTCGCGTTTACAATAAAAGCATTTTCATCAGCAAAAATGGTGACTGAAGATTGATTACAGAAATATGCTCCACCTTAATTTTCGAAACAATTTATTTTTGTTGGAAAACATGGCAGATAGTCGACAAATGATACAACTCAGAAATTGGGATTTTACTGTAAGTGTGTAACAAACTATTCGTTAATCACATATCTAACTAATCAATAACAACTCATCTAATCATTAAAAACTAATAATCAACTAAGTACATGTGGTAATAATTTGAAATCTCACTTCCTCTTAGAACATTAACTGAACGACAATTATTCCAGTTAAACAGGAATGGATACACCACTCATGAGATATTATCATACAATCATTCAAAAAATATTGATACTCTGAATAATAGCATAGAGACTACAGAAGATACTCACACTGAAAGCTTTCCATTAGCCACTGCCATGAGTCGTTTCACTTTGTCTGGTTGCAACTGCAGCATACATGAAATTGAATTAGAAACTTGTTGAGAAACCATTGATTAAACAATGAAGATGTCAAATCTTCGGAAAATCACCTCCTTATCAACAGCTAAGGCTGTGTATACAATGGAAGCATTTTCTTCATGTTCAAAATCCACTTCCAAGTCACTGTAATTGTCATTTCATATTTTAATTCAGACTTGTTCATAGCAATTTCGGTGCGAAAAGGAAACATTTCATAGCAAGCTTTTCTCAAGGTCGTGATTGATCAAACCAGAGACAAGAGTACATGGGAACAACATGATTTTCCTTTTTTTTTTTTTAATGAACTGTCAGTGGTTCATATACAAACTCATACACTTTTAAAGAGCATTATTATTATTATTTCAGAAGGTCATCACTGTTTTCTAAATATTTATCATAAGTTGGTGAATGCAAATTCAAATAACAAGCTAGTCACTTGTACACGCTACAACACTATAAATAGAGATGAAATATTGAAGGCTATATAGGCATAACATTCTGAAAACAACTTGAAAAGCTGAAACACCAAAGAAAGGTGCAAGCTAAGACCCCAGAAATAGCATAAGGTAAAGAAAAGGAGTCAAAAATCAAAACTTGGGGTGACAACACGGATACAAGTAAACCACCAGAAGCACAGAGAAAATCAACGCACCATGATTTGATGCTTGGAAATAGCATAAAACAATACAAATAGAATATACACTACAATTTTTTTTTTAAAAAAAACATAACTTGATAATCAAGACCCATACCCATAATAATAATATATAATAATTACAGAAAAAGTGGGAAAGAGAGTAACCAGCTGAATTGCCATTGGGATTTAACGTCTTCTGCTGTGGCAGCCATGTCTGATGGCTAATTCTAACAGCGGAGAAGGGTTTTGAGTGGCACACACCAAGCTCACAGATATTGGGCTATGTTGCTTGCTTTGGGTTCGGACTTGTTCCACTAGTTTGGCCCAATTCTTGGAAACAAAAAACAATGGACAAAGCCCATGCTCTTTCACAACATTTTTGTTTACTCATATCAATCCAAAAATAGTCAGACCCAAAAAAAGTCCAAATACAATGGCCTCAACCCAAATTTTGGTCGTAGAAAAGAAAAGGAAAAAAGAAATCAAACTAGTTACCACCCCGAACATGTCACAGAAGACATGAAAAAAATGAAAAAAAGAAGACTTTCTTTCGTTTGGTGTTTTTCTTGCGGCCTTTTCACCTGATCATGGCCTTTTCTGTTTGTTAAAATCTAGAATACTGTAAATACCGGAATATTTTTGTGGAATGCATGACAGGTGTTTTTTTTTTTTTTTAAATAGTGACTTTTAGATTGACGCACAAAGAAAATTCAGAAGGGTAGGTTTTAAAAATAATTGACATGAGTTGTTTTGCTGTTTTACCTAAGCCTAAATAAGGACATGTTTGTTTTCTAGTTTTCAGTTTTAATTTTTAGCTTTTTATGTTTCGGATTTTATAAAAAAATACTAAAAATTTTAAAACTAAATTTTAGTTTCAGTTTTGCCTTCACAAATTTCTAAAACTGAAAATGAAAATTGAAAAATAGAAACTGAAACCAAACAGATCTTAAATTAGTCTGGAGAATAATCTGAATTTTGCTCTTGCTTTAAGTGAAGTTTCTTCTATATCTCAAAGATAGATATGGATCAGATGTTAACAGACATGGAGATAAGGCTTTATGAAAAAAAAAAAAGCGAAAAAATGAAGAAGACTAGTACATGAACTTGCCACCAAGTCATAAACCTATTTTCAATAAAGGCTAAAGATGTTACACGTTATTGTAACAATAAATGAAGTCAAAATATAAGTGCCAAGTCATGTTCTTTGACTTGTTCATAAACACGTTGCATTAGGTAGTAGCTATCTTTATAATAAGTGTGTAGCTTGTCTTGTCAGAAACATATTATGTGATTATAACTATTATTGTCCTGTTTGACTGTAGCTATTATTGTCCTAAGTGTTCTAGTCAATAGGATTATTACAAAGTAGCTATTATTGTAGTTATAGCTAGTCTTAGCACCTTGCAAGCAACATAACATCATAATCATTATGACTTGAGACTCTATGTTATCATAGACTTGAAGATGTGTCATATAAAATAGTAGTATCAGAAGTGTCACCGATAGTCTTCCTTTGTTTATAAAAAGAAAGCTCCATGATATTGTATGATCATCTGAAGCTTGCAATAAAAAATCCCTTTGTGTGTTATAAACTCACTATGTCTTACTAAACACTTTTCTCTTCTTGAAAGTTAGATCTCACATATATAATATACTGATCTGATATAAGAAAAAGGAGAATAACAAACTATATGAGATATAGAGTATGCTCTTCACTTCCCTCTATAAGAGGATCCTATGTATCAGAAATATAAAGATCTATTATTATTGGTCTCTATTATTTTAGATATATAATTTTTATGAGTAACTGGAACTTGAAAGTAGGCTTAAATGTTGATGCCAAAATATTCACCCTCCCAAAGTAAGAACTATATGTTTAGAATGGTAGAGCTTCTGACACACTAAAAAAAATACATAAAAAATCTCACCATAGAATACAACAATTGACACTTGAAAGTTGAACATAGATTATACATATCTAATAGTCGCAGTCTTTATACATAGTGCCTACCTTAATACATACAACTTCTGGGGGCAGAAATTGAAATATAAACCATAGATAACACCATATATACACTTCTTTTGAATCTTATCAGCACATCAGAACTGAACTGAAAACTCCAGAGAGCATGAACATAACCACATGAGCAGTGACGGATAAATTAGATCCCTGGTAATAAGGCCCGAATACCGGTGGTTCCATCGAGAAGCAAATGAGTAGTGTTAGTCAATATGTCAAGCAAGACATCATATATCATCATTTTATAATGAAGGAAACATCCAACCCATGGTCCAACCAAGAAGCAAACCAGCACCAGCAAGGCCTAGTCCCACTGCAAAAGCAACAGCACATTTTCTAATCCCACACTTTTTGTTACTAGTTTTCCTCTTCCCAGCTCTGCCATGACCATTCTTAAGCTGCATTTCCCTGAAGGGTAAGGCTGCTGGAATGAGATTTAGCAAAGGCTGGTTTTTGTTTCGGAGTTGAAGGCAGAGGTTCTCGAGTTGCAGCATGTGGAACCATTGCTTGTAAGCAAAGAGTTGCGAAGCCTGTCTCAGAAAGAGACTCAGGAGATGCTCCTTCTCATTGTAGGCTTGCTGTGCTGCTTTTTCAGCCTCTCTTGCTCTTGTTTGAGAATGACACAATGCTTCCAACAGCTCAGACATGCTACTGTTTTCAGAATTTATTTGGTGATCCTCGTTGCTTGAACTAGAATCTTTGCTCTGGCTGGAACTGAATATATTGAGAGCATGGTTTGATAATAAATTGAGCTTAGCAATTAGCATAATCATGACAACACTAAAAGAAGTCACCAAGGAAGTGTTTGATATGTAATATCCCTATATATATTTTCATTGGTCAGGAATTCAATACATCTGTCTAGTACAAAAAGTAAATGTAACTTAAATTCCCACGAAACTGTAGCATCTGTGCAACTACATTGCAATTTATGACTTCAGCACAACTCCTGTGAATACGAAACACGCATGTCTAAAATATGAGGGAGTCTTAAGCGATGCAGTTATACAAAATGCAACCTAATGGTCTCAAATTAGGATGATGTATGAGAGTAATGTTTAAAAATCAGCAAGTGCATGCTATTAAGTTATGACAACTCTAATCCTATCAGGGAACTCACCACAGACATATTTCAACTGGTCAGTGACAGGAAGAAGCATCATTGCCACTCCTAAATGTTGAAAAAAAAAAAAAAAAGCTTTGAAACTCGCCCAAACTAGTAGTTATGAAGAGGTTTCCTAAATGAAGAAACATAGCTCGTTTGGGTATATAATGGACTATGGGCACAGTAAAAACATATAAGCTATAAAACACAGAGCTCTATGTCATGGGAACTGTGGAAGGTTTGGCACATGAGTTAATCTTAATCATCTTCTTCAGTCCCCATTAAATAGCATTGAAAAAAGCAATTAATGTACTTAGCACCTTTAAATATCAACCGTAAACCATAGTCAATCTTAACGACTGACTAGGCACATCAATACTTTAAACATGAAAAAACAACAACCTTTTTCCTCAATATATTGACCATGATGATGAAGATCAAAAAGAAAAAAACTTAAAATGTAAAAATTGTAAAGTACCCTCTACAGCATTACCTGAAATGCATGTTTGAATCCTGAAATGAATAACCAGATGTGGGTGTTCCAGATGTACAACTATCGACATTGAAAGAGCCAATCTTGGCTTTCAGGTTTAAAGATGATGGTGGAGTCTTGTCATGGTCAAAATCTTTTGTGTAGAGGGGTTTCTGCCTAAAATGCTTAGTCTGGGGCTGAGGGAGATCGCAATTCTCAATATGCTCAAGTGACTTCTGAGCAACCAAGGAAGCCACCTCATCTTTTCCGGCATTGCGCCACCAAGGCCCAGTTTTCTCTGCTCTCATCAAATGAGATTCCAAATCAGATGATGTCATTTTACCCTTTTCAGAGACCACAAAATTGCCAATATCACAGTCCAATAAATGACCATCTGTAAAACATAATTCCTCCTGATCTTTCTTCTTCGGAGTTAAATTTAAATCGCTATTCAGTGAAGCCCCACTTTTTGGCATTCTGGTATTGTTTTTCAAACATGTAGTAGGAGGGACATACCATGGCTGTTCTACAGCTACATTAGCACTTCCAACATAAGAAAGAACATCAAAGTCATCGATAGATTGATCTTCCCCAACTTTGACATTGTCACCAATAAATCCTGCATAAACAGCACTAAGCTCAGGCTCCCAGGAATTTAGATGCTGACTTGTATAATTTGCTTTGCCCCCTAGGTTGCTTTTCACATGTGGCCAACATTTCATGTCTGGTAACCTGTCAAAATTTGGAGTATGTGGTGTGCAACCAGAGTTGGCAAGAATATGATCATCAATACAATTGTTAGGTGCCAAATCAGATTCTAAATTTTTTGAAATCGATGATGGGTGATCAGAAGAATTTGGGGGTGTCCTGAAATCTTGGCCTAAACAATTAGGTGCATAAGTAGCCCTCCCTTCTGCTGATGCCATTTTGTCTTGTTCTTTTCTCAACCACCTATTTTAAGAAGCAACATTTGATTGATGGAGCGGGCATCTGCCACATCAGTGAGATATAAACTCAACATATCAGACTCATGCTAAGCGATTGCAAACCAAAATCTTGATGAAATGTTAATCCCAAATCACCAACACAAACAGATTAATAAGCAAAAGGCAACGGTTGCAAGACAAACAAATTACCTTAATAGACATATGAAAGCAAAAGGAATAAAGGAAAAGTAAGTCCACCAGCTCCAAATTTCCGTAGCTCCCTCAAAAACTGTTATTGGATATAAATTGGTGATCATATTTGTTAATAGACGATTTTTTTCCCTAAATTCCTAATTAATATTTAATAACAACATTTCATTTTTTTCTTTCCCTACATATAGGCCAATACTAACACAAGGAACATTAGATCCTCATCATGAAACACGAGGACAAGCAGGAATGCCAGTCCAAAAGGTCAAGTGCCTCAAAAACAAAAAGATCCATCCTGGTACTAATGACAGTAACAAATACAAAGGCAAACTTTCTTTGCCTTTTTTGCCCAGCAAGAATTAAGTTGCAAGCACATAATCACTAATCATGACAAATAATTGTCAACACATCATGGACTAGCATCATAAGAGCCCAAAACCAATATACTACTTTTAGCGACTAATATATAGCCAATGCAGCCACGAGTCAAAAGAAAAACTTTGGGTGGCTATAGCAACACAAGGAGCATGTCCATTTTGGATGTGCAGAATTCAGATTAGAAATTCAGAGTGTTTGTTGTTTGGAAGAGAGTGAGTGGATCAGAGAAAACATCCCCAGAAGTCAACTTTCACGATTTGTGTTGCCAGTTACAACCATAATTCATGAAACTGCCAAGCCCCATAAAACGAATGCAAAGAAAGAGCACCGTTTGGAACAAGTTTCAACAAGAAGTTACAGAGAAATTAAACTTGAAAATACGAAGGTTCAGGCTCCGGAAACAGCAGGACCATATAGGTGAGATCACAGAGAAGCAAACAAGGATATTATTTATTCGATGATAGGAAGGAAAGGGAACAGAGAGAGAAAGATAGAAGACTTGCCTTTGCTTAAGATCTGAAAAGCACCATTCTTGAAACTGAATGAAACTATCATTGAGAGAGAGAGTATCTTTTTGTTTATGTTTCTTGGTCCTTCCTTCTTACTTGTTACACCGAAACATGTCAGAATTAGTGTGTACACGTGTACAAGTGAATCCTCCGAGAGTGCAACAGCACGTAACATTTCTCTCTCCCCCCCCCTATATTTTTGCTTTCTATTTTGGCTGAGAGACGTGTATTCTTTTTTTCTCCATTGAAAATTTTGCTATCATTAATGTTTAGTCAACTTATTTACTTACTTTTCTTGCTTAAAAGATTCACATCCAATCCATTCATTTAATTAGTTACCCGTCACTCTCATTTTAGGACTTTAATTGTGTCAAGATGTGGTGTGATAACACTATCATTATGGTTGATTATCCAATCTAATGGAATTGAGATATTTTCCTATATTTCCTCCCCTTATTCTTTAAGCATACTATTTCGTATGCTTCAAGAGTAAATTTAGAAAAATTCAAACTAAAATAAAATCAGCTAAGCCACTAGAATTGAGGCTAATGATGAAAAATTTAGATAATCTATCATGAAATCATATGTTGAAATCTCATTGTCTTTTAGATATATCAAAAAATAAATTGAAAAAAAATTGAGATCTTTGGCCAATGGAGTAATTCTGATATGATAGTATGTATTCTGATGGGTGGCTTTCATGGAGTGCAAACTGGTCCGCGGGAACCGTGAAATATGCCCTTTAGGCTCACAAAGAAATAGCACCATGCTTACACATGGAAACATTTGGAGAAATGTTTCAAGAATGAAGGAAGAATAAAAATGGCAAAACATCACATTATACCCCTTTATTGATGTACCATCTGCTTATACTTCTTCCTAAGCAGAGACAACCTTCTCTGAAGGGGAAGCTTTTCATCTCTTCTACCTAGTTTATCCAAATAGAATACAATTTTTTTCAAGGTAATTAAAACCTCCTCACTCTCATATCCAAATTCTTTCTCTTGGATATCCAGAATCCTTCGAAGTTGCTTAAGCAACTCACTGTCATCCTTATCAAGTCTGGTTTGAATAGACACCAAACAGTCCAAAGCCTCCCCTGCCATGCACAATATATGATGAAAATTAGTTTCAGACAAGAAAAAGTTTTCACTTCCTTTAAATATAAAACCATTCAAGTGTCTATACTTCTTAACTTAAGTTTTTGGGAAAGATGGTTTCATGACAACTTTCTTCTGAGTAAGAATCTGATTAATGCAATCATCAGCAAAGTGCAACCCAACTGAATTGTCAGATTAAAAACTGTCCTGATTATATCCAACAATCTTCTTGTAAAACTCGAGTGTGACCAGTTTTTTTCTTTTGGGAGGAAAGGAAGAACTTACCAACAGGAAGAGAGTCTTCTCCAAATGCCTTCTCGCGGATGCGCAAAGCCTCCAGGGCAAATTTCTCTGCTTCTTCATCTTGTTTCAAGTGGTAGAGTGTGACTGCAAGGTGCAACATAGGAAAGCTGATGGACTGGTCATCAGTTCCCTTCTGCTTTGTCATGATTTCTAAACTTCTTCTCAACAAGTGCTCAGCCTCCGCATAATACTTTGACCGTGAATATGAAGTTGCAAGATTAATCATGTGTGTTACTAAGCCGGGATGCACCTTTCCTTTGTACCTCTCAGTGATCAATAAGCACTCTTCTAACAACTCTCTGCCTTCTTGTCCTCTTAAAATTAAGCAACAGAAACCACAACCAGTGTCAAGTTACCATAGGTACAATGCCTGAATTATTAATCATTGTTTTTTGCTTCCTGTTTTCTTTCTTTAAAGATGAGTAAGGTACCACTTTAAGTTGTCTGGATTTATGCTTAAATGCCGATAAGATAGTAAAACCTTTCATTCCAAATACCAAGGTTACAAAGATGCTTACCTCCCAACAGCATGAAGTAATTCAGCTAGATCTACCCTCATTTTTTCCATGATGCTGTCATCCGGAGACAGGTAATTGGAATCTTTCATGACCTGAAGAGCACGTTTATACAAATCAATTGCTTCATCTGACTTCCCTGCAAATTATATCGCATATCAATCCGTGCCAAAAGATCGAAGCCCAAAATTAAAAGGAATTAGAAAAGAAGATATTAGTGGCTGTACTAGGACACCATTCAAAAAATAAATCACCAGAGTGATTTCCATCATCGTTCTTCTGCATGATAAAAGACCCATCATGCATCATGCTTGAAAGAAATTTTAACCCACATTCATGTTAACTATAAAAAACGAAACCACAATAAAAAGGGAAGATAAAACAAAGAAAGAATGGACAAAGCAAAGAGCAATATGTAAACAGAAATGAAGATGGATGAGTAATGTTGAAAACTTACCTTGAGCACACTTCACTTGGGCTAGGGAACTCATGGCCATTCCAATTCTTCCATCATTTTGTCCATATAACTTTGTGTATATGTTTAGAACCCTAGAAAACAACACAAATAAAAGTAAACATACAAGAAACCAGAGCCACTAATGCACTGGATCAGAAAGGGAACAAATAAAAAGTAGGAATCCTAACCTAGTGAAATGAGGTTCTGCATCATTGACTCTTCTTTCTTTCAGTAAAAGATTACCAAGACCAAGTAAAGGTACAACCAAATCCTTACTTTTGGTGCCTCTATTTGATTCCAAAAGAGTTATCACATGCTGGTATTTCTCTATGGCTTTTGTTGCTTTTCCAATAGAACCAAGAACTTTTGCCATAGCCAAACTGGGTGTGACAAGAAAAGTGCTATCCCTACCTAAAAGAAGAAATTATATTGAGAAAACCAGAGTTTTGAAAAACAGAACAACAATTAAAAGCTGTTTTGCTTAACAACAGATCGTTTCCACTTGAGGCATCTGTAGATGAAATAATGTCAAAGGTAGCTTCTAACTAGACATGTACAAATAGAAAAGTGGCAAGAAAATATCTCCATTTTTTAACAAACAGATTAGCAAATCGACACAAACACAACCATCCATCTGGTTGATTACTTAATTAGTAAATAAAACTAACATTACTAGCCACAAAATGGACTCACCGTAGGTCTTCTCCATAATGTAGAAAGCCCTTTGATATGTGTCCAATGATTTTTCAAAGTTGCTCAATGTTGCATACATACTTCCCATATGCATAAGTATCGAAGCTAAATGTGGTGCATCATCCTTCAAATTGTCAACCACTCCTTTCATCTAGCCATTAATGAAATATATCAATGGACACCATAGAGAAAAGGGAGTAAGACACTAATAGGTTTTATAGGGAATAACAACTGAAATAGGTATGCAACTGTATGCCTTTAGCAATAGATATATGATTCCTACAGTAATGTGGGACTTGTAATCATTGGTAACTATTTGTACACAAATCAAGATAATTATGAGCAAAACTACTTCAGTATAAGACAACATGTCATACTATAGAAAGTTCCAAACTGGAAAGGTGGCAACACTCTGCCTTGTGCAAGAAAACATGGTTGTCAATGTCAATGACTGCAGATATTTTGACTGCATATAATTTTGGTCACTATTTATTGATTCAAGACTAAAACCATGATAAATTTGATACATAAAACCAGCACCTCAGTACTGTAAAAGGTGGTACTATTACCATCTCATAAAAGGTGTAGAATATTGATGATGTTAGATAAAATTATATACTGACAAATACACAAGTGGGAAAAAGGAGGGGGAGGGGGAGGGGAGCGATAACAAAGAGAATATACCACATTCAACAAAGAACCAACAAAATTTAAGTCTCCAACAGCCACATAACCCAGTGCTATGATGTCCAGAATTGCAGCTTCTTCTATGCCTTTAGTGCCAGCATTCAGCCGATCTTTCACCACCTCATAATTTGCATCAAGCAGGTCAGTGGCATCTTTTTTGTTTCCCATCCTAATCATTCTTTTCACTTCACCAAATAACTCTTCCAGCTCTCTCTCAAAATCGTTTATTCTGTGGAACAAATAACTTGCAGAGTCAACTGACATTATCAATAAGATAATTAACAACTTTAGCCATAATGATTAAATAGAGATGCTTTATTGTTAGAGGATAAAATTCTGATACATTGGTCTGAAAATTTCAGGCAGAAAATGGATTCAGAAATACTTGGAAAATGCAACAGCCATAACTAGTACAAGAAAGGAAGAAATCAATAATCAATAATTCATTAACACTTTAACCAAGTCTCACCTCTGATAGTCATTTGGAGACGAAAAACCTGAATAAGCATCACCGTGTGAGCCTGTCTCACCAAATTCCAATGACTCAACTGAAGATCTTGAGAGGCAGAACCGACCAATAGTCCTAACGGGTATAATGTAAAGCTTTCTATTGTAATTCTTCTTTTGATTACAAAATGAGAAGCACGTTATGGTTTTCAACTCACATGGCGACAACATATGCAGAAGCTCTTTGGTTGTCCTAAATAATAGATAGCAAAGGAAAATAGACAAAGCCGTCACAAATTATTGCAATTAGAGATATGCTATAAAAATAAACACTTGACATGACATCTAAAATGCAATATGCATAACCGGAAACAGTTGTTTGCACTCACAGATTAAATACGCACAAAGCTTAGTCCAAGATTTGCTTCTAAATTAAAACAATTTCCACCCTCATCTATATACATAACATGAGTTGAGTTCCACCTGATTAATATATCATAACTTTTCAAATATGATCACATATGGTGGTTTCAGTCCATGAACAAGACGGTTAAATTTTTTATGATACTGTAAAATCATCAGAATAAGACTAACCCACACAAACTCAAATCCTTAAAGAAGCAAGTACAAGCACAAAGAACACAAAAGAGACACGTGAAATTTAAGGCAGGTAAGAGAGAGAGAGAGAGAGAGAGAGAGCATTGAACCTGAACGCAGTGAAAGAGGGCGAGGGAGCAAGAAATGAAGCTTCCATTGTACAACGAAACCTCGTCTTAGTCTTAGGATAACATCAAGCATCAGCAATTACTAGAGCGCACACACAACAACAGCATAGTACATAAACTGAAACCAACAAACCAAGTTCCATTACATTAAAAACAACAGAACGAAACGGATAGTGTGCGGCTTTGTGACCCTTTTTTTTTGTCAGGGCTTTGTGACTGTTGTTGTCAACTGTTTTGGACCTCAGCATGGGCTTAGACCGGTACACATCTCGCTGAGCCCACTAAGTGAATTAAAAAATAAGCCTAATTTAGGTCTATAACTTAATTTAACAACCCAATTATATCCATGACCAAAAACCCCAAAATTTTTTATTATCAGTGTGTTGCTAAAAAAAAAGATACCAAAAAAAAGGCTAAAACCAGTTTTCTTTCTTTATGTTTTTTTTGGGTCAACAAATATAGATTTTCTTAACACCTACCTTACTTTACTTTCCATTTCACTTTTCATTTTAGTTTTTAGCTTTTATTTTTATAAAGAAATCCTGAAAATTTTGAAAACTAAAGTGTTTTAGTTTTTAGTTTTTATTTTTATTTTTTAAATTTTATTAAGAAAATAAAATTCTAAAACTACAAATTTCAGTTTTCAGTTTTCATTTCCAATTTCAATTTTTTTTTCAAAACTAAAATAAGAAAGCTTATACAAAAAAAAGACTAAAACTTCAAGTTAGTTTCTCATGTTTATAATGAGCAACAATCCCTCATTTAGAAATCTCATATTAGTCTCAAATTTTATAAAAGGAAAGTTATCCTCTAAAAATGTCATATAAACTGTGTTAACTTATACATAATATTAACTTGTTTACATGTACTGTTAACCTTCATGGTGGGTCTTAACTTATTTCACTTCTCTAAATGAACTAGTTTAGACCTTTTTTTTCTGATATCTCTATTGAAAAGAAAGATTTTGACTTTAAGGTATTTGTTCCTGATAGAAGGAGAAATTAGACAAGTTATGACGTACCTGAAAATTAATAGTACACGTAAAGAGTTAATAATAATAGATATTTTTAACAATTCAATAACAATTTAAAGTAAGGACTAACTTGTCCCCTTTATAAAATTTGATTGACTATATGAAATTTTTTAACCTCGAAGGACTAACTTGAGATTTTAATCTAAAAAATGAAAAGTTAATCACTCTTATATCAATCACTTCCATTATGACTCCCCTTACATGAGACAGCCTGTAAAGTTAAAAAGTGAGAATTAATTACTCTTGTATCAATACTTCTATTATTATGTATGTATGGGTCACCTTAAATAATTCAATAAGAAAGGAACATAACACAATGACAGAATATAGCACCTACTAATATCACCCCGTGCCAACTTCAGCACCGTGTAACATCCTGAATAAAACTTTACACTCACCATAAACTGTTACATTTTTGCAACTACAAATATCACCCCGTGCCAAGTTCAGCACGCATATTTTACTCAAGTGTCGATTTCCGACTTTTGCTTACTGAATAGTGATGGAAATTGTGCTTCATCTTTGGTTTTCAAGGTATAAAGAATCAACAAAATCAACGCACGAGCTAAATATAAATATATGATAATGATTTGTTAATAAGGAACGTGTTAGCCGTTGCTGCTGCGGGAAAGTGTTCGATGGAAACCAAGTGGTTTGAGAATAAAACTAAAAAATCAAAAAACTTGATTCATTTCGAGAAAAAACTTTCTGATAGCTTACTCATAAAAAACGTCGTCAACCAGGAAAACACAATCAAGGGCAGTCAACAATTGCTCCCTGCACTTCCTGAAAAATACTAACAAAACAACTAACGAAGAAGAAGCTCCCTTAGTACAACATTTACAGAGGAATGCTTCTCTAATCTCTCACATTAAAAATTCCAACTCCTGTCGGCAGCAATCTTGTAAACATATGGAAAACCCATCAGAGCATGGAACAAAATGCCCCAGGCACTACAACAATGGCACTAAGTCACTAACCCCTTTGTCTAACCAGCTTTCGGTATCTCCATTACTTAAGGGCCATCTTCTTGTGCTGTAAACGGGTGAAAACAAAAATAAATGTCAGTTCAAATTTACACCAGTCACCAAGACATGGGCTTCAAGAACCAGGAAGACTAATGCTTGCATGAGTATAAACATAGCCACACGCAACACATTGAGAGAAAACTTACTGCTCAAAATAAATCCTTGGAGCAAGCTTTGGGCTCTCTCTGCCTGCTCTGGAGTACCAGATATCTGAATAATCTTATGTGTCGCATCTGGTCTATCCTCTACAAGCGTTACATTGGCTCCTGACAACTGCTCCCATCAAAACATAAGTGAAAACACACGACTTTCGATCCAAATTAAAATAGTACTATAATGATAATAATTTCCAGAATCTATTCTGAGACTAACATAAACAATTATGGGAGTTATTAAGGATTTTGCTTTTCATTCTTGAAGTTGAAACATGACATAAAAATACATTAAGTATAGTCCACAAACAATCTGGAGGAGGAACAACCCAAAAAACTCATTGATCATTAAAAAGGTTCTGTCATTCTTGTTCTAAAAGCAATTAAATTGCTCACAGAATAGGAGGATAAAATGCTCCACAATGATGGCTGGGGGAAGATAAGAATGTATCAGTGTGACACTATTTTACGAACACCTTGGTATAAGAGTTGTCTGTTTTAGCATTTTCCATTACAAATATCTAAGTGAGGCGCTGAAAGATCTAACCACAGATACCTCACTTATCTGTGCAAGCTTGCTTTTGGATTTTGCTATAAGCTTTGGAGCTGCATAATCCGGTATAACAACTTCAAGTGTACTCCTCGTGACAAGAGGCACAGCAATCCTAAACCCAATTACAAAATGGGAAAAATCACATATACATTAGAAAGGGGTAGAGAAAGGGAGAAAGAAAACAGCATCCAAAAGTTGCCACATCAACATAATGAAGAAAGGGATGACTGGATGAGATATTGGCAAATCACTCAACACTAAGACACAACACCATATCATGGAATGAGGTTGGGACCACTTACCTATTTAAACCACTCGGCACATCATCACGACGGTCACTTTCCTTCTGCTTTCCTGTCTCAGTGCTAGATCCTCCAATTTCCTACCAAAAAAAAAAAGATTAAGGCTTATTTTTCAAGCTATCAGTTCTTTTATATATCTGAGATAGTAACCTGTACCTAAATAGCCATTGCAAAATAATATTCCTTATTTTTTTTTTGAGAAACCACTTGGTCCTCATTCATTGGATAATATGCTACGGATTCACATGATCACTTGGTCTATCAACAGTAACAGACAAATTCCTTCTTTTATGACACACCATAACTCAATACAGACCCAGAATGGGAATATACAGTACGAGACAACCCCCCTTTTCCCCCAACAAAGAAAAAAACCACAAAAACACTGTTGAGATGAAAGTTTCTCTGGTATTATACAGTGAAAGAGAATTTCAGTGTAGACAAGAGATATATACTTAAGATGGCTAACAAATCTCCCAAACACCAATCATTTAAATGACAGATAAGTAAAGATGCGGTAATGTTAAAGATAAAATGGCATTTTCTCATTGGGCCAAAAAAACACCTTTGATGGAAGGGATGCCGCTGCAGTCTGCACATTCTGAAAAGATGTAGGAGTTTCGGGAACTGGAACTATATTATTAGAAGAAGAAGCCTCCACACCAGGTAAGGGGGCTGATGGTGGTAATGTATCTCTTTGAAAGAAGTCCCTATACAAGTAACTTCTTAATCTTGATGTCACCTCAACAACAGCATCTCGGGCTGCTTTTATCTCTCCCACAATCTGTAGAGGCAATAGAGGAGCAAATAAGAAATGTACAAAGCATAATTTGAATGCTGACCAAGGTATAGTTTGGGATCCTCTGTACCATTTATTGGAAATTTCAAAATAAAAAGGCCAATGAAACCCTTACACACTTGGGTTTTTAGAATTAGTTGGCACAAATGTGGTACATATGCACTGAGTATGATGCTTTGAGAAATAAGATCTATCATCATTATAAAGTTCAACATTTATCATTTGCTCGTTCAGACAGCAGACTACATTTACCAAAAGGAATATACTAGAATGTTTATATTTGGGCAAGCAGTAGGTAAAATCACAAACCTGTACCAGCTCATCAGATTTTGCAACACAGAGAGGTAGTTCTTCTCTAGGCAGAATTTGAATATTAGCACCAGTCAACCTCCTTATTTCTGATAGTGATGCATCTTTTCCATCTAAGCATTCAATATCACTAGATGGGACAACAAGCCTAGTGGTTATGGTGTTCTCCTTATCTAGAACGAGATCGACAATACGAGTTTGTATGTGCAACAAAGCTTCCTGAGCTGGGAACAGCTCGTCATCAGGACCCTTAAGTACATGATAAGAACAGTTAGAATTTTAACAATATAGCATTCATTGTGTCAATGACAAAAACATGTTGAACTGCATTTAAAAGAGTGAAGTTACAACTACTCAAGCAGGAAGAGTACTATCCCTAAAACACGTATAACTTGAACTAGTGACCTAAAAGATTTTGCACCAGTTATGCACACTACGGACAGAGACTGAGAGAACAACAGAAGGAAAATACCTCCTCAGAAGTAATGATGATTATCTGTTCATCTGAACCACCAATGGGATCAGTGACCTTGACATCTACACCAACTTCATTTTGAAGGAACTCTACAATTCCATCTGATTCCCCAAACGCGATCAACTTTCGCAACTGGACAAAGTATGCGGAAAACAAGTTCCTCCCCATACAAAGGCTGTGCATCGTCAGTCAAAGGAGCAGCCCCCGGCTCCATTGCATAACCTAATGAGGGTGGTTATTGTTTCTCACATTAGTGTTAGACACTCGTGATCCAAAAGCAGGCCCGTCCACAGCTGATCTTCGAGACCCACCAGTCACGTGAGGAATATAATCATCATCAGGAGCAAAAAAACGCTCAGGTGAATGTCCGCGCCCATGGAAATGACCGCGGTCGCGATGCTGGCTCTCCCTTAACCGCGACGAAATAATTACTAGAGCATTTTTTACAGCATTTACGTCACCTACAACCTGCACACAATATCATATAATTAATAGCTTTCAGTTTAAATACCTTATTAAATAAGTTAAAATTGCAGGTAAATCACATTAGATCTTTAGAATGACCATGCATCACAAAGCATCTCAATAATTTCATTATCACTAGATCAGTAGGTCAAATCAACAACCAGCAAAAGAGAGAACCCTAAAAAAATTTTATACTCCAATCAGTACCGTCTGCTCCCGTTCGCAATTAAAGGATTAAATTCAAGGAAAAACTGCTAAACAATTGCATTCTTGATGTGATCAAGTTCAACCAGATCAATACAGATGCACAAGATCCACCACTAAATTAAAAGCAATTACAAATAACTTCAAACATGCATCACAAAACCCTGAACTTTTTGAGTTTCATCAGTGGTTGGTGGTGTTATGAAAAATGTGAGCCTCATTGTGGAGTATATGGACTATGGGAAAGCTCAATTTGCAGAACGGAAGATAATGAATGTGGTTTGTTAAACGCTGCACTCTTACGTTTACTTAATTCTCCCTTAAATAGTTTAAGGTTTCATCTGAATTCATTAATAGTTTATGAAACGGTAAACTATTTAAGGGAGAATTAAGTAAACATAAGAGTGAAGCGTTTAACAAACCACATTCATTTATCTTCCGTTCTGCAAATTCGAGCTTTTCCCCATTGTCCATATACTCCACAATGATGCTCACATTTTTTCGTAACACCACCAACCACCAATGAAACTAAAAAAAGTTCAGGTTTTTTATTTTTCTGAACATGCATGCAATTCAATAAAGCACCAAAATGTTAAAAAAAGGGTTCCAAGTTTTTTGTTCTTCGTTTTTTTTTTGGCACCTGAACAATCTCTTCAGACATGGAAACACAACGGGGTAGATTGTGATCCCTAGGGAGTATCCTAATTTGTGTCTTTGTTTCCATCCTCATTTGTTCAATAATCTTCCCTCCTTTCCCCAACAAACACCCTACATGCATTCTCGACACCACCAACCTCGTCGCCACGCGGTTATTTCCGCCGCCGCCGCCGCCTCTTCCTCCGCCACCGCCGTACTCCTCATCCTCCTCCCCGACCCCGAACGCGGCGTCGCTCTCGAGGATCCTGTCGTGAATCATGAGCAGCGCCTCCTGCGCCGGCGAGAACGACGGCATTCTCCCCTCGGGGTCGCGGCGGCGTGTGTCGGAAATCTCGATGATCCGCTCCTCGTCGCCGGGGATCAGCTCGTGCACGTTGATCCACGCGCCGGTGCGTTGCCGTATCGTCTTTATTATGCTGCCGGACTTCCCGATCACGCCACCGGCCTTCAGGTCGTGGCAGAGAATGCGGTAGCTGGTGGTCACCGTCACCGGCGAAGAGTCCTGTGCCGCCTTAGGGTGGCGTCCTCCGCCTCCGCCGCCACGGTGACGGTGGTTGGCAGCGGCGTTGTAGTGGTGGTTATATCTTGGCTTGGTCCTCGCAAGGGTATCGGAATCATAGTCCTGGTCGTAATAGTAGTTCCTCTTAGATCTAGACCTGTCCATGAAAGTTCTAGAACTTTGGATTCGAGTTCAGATTATTGGAGAATTTGAAGAGTTCCGAGTTTCTAATGGGCTTCTTGGATTTCACAGTGAGAGCCCAGGCATTGTTGTTTGTTTGATGAGAAGTTGGAGTCAGCGTGGTTTGAGTGAGTTGATGAGTTCTTTGTTCATTGATAGCACAGAAATGTAAGGTCGCAGTGAAAGTGAAACCCTAGAGAAGTTTGGGGGTATTCTTTCGCTCAGTAGAGCAGCAAGATGAACGAACCAACCAAGTATGCGTGTGTTTTTGTGGGCTGTGTGTGTGGGGTATATTTAATTCTACTAATATAATATAATAAATAAATGAATGGTCTAGTGTGCAAGTATAGTGTTTTGTGGTTGTTGCAAATTGCAATGGGTGCCACTCGTGACTCGACTTTGCAGTCAAGGTCCAATTTAAGCAGCCAATGCCATACATACATAAAAATACATGCATTCATTTTTTAACATTATCGTTAATTTTTCAAACTAGATTTGATGAAGCGATAAGGCGTTTCAAATTCTTTTAATAATTCTTTAAATTGGGAATATGAGACTCGAAAGGGGGTGCAGTAGATAAATCGTCTTTTTTGGGGCAAAGATAGGTGTTTCATTCTTGGAAACCAAAAGAAAAAAAATGAGTGACATGGGGAAATCTCTAAGGACAACAAGAAATAAGGAAGTGAGATATCCCAAATAAATAAACAGAGTCAAAAAATATAAGAGAGAGATCAATTAATGAGGGAAAAGAAAAGGGTATTGTGTCTTGAATTCTTAAGCAAGTGAGAGACTAAGAGAGTAAATATCTTGAGATCTCATAGCCTTGTGTTTGAACATTCTCTCATTCTTGACGATCCAAATCTTTGGAGGCTAAAAGCCACTATCATTGGGTCCATCCAAGGAGAACTTTGCAAAGATGGGGGGACCTTCGCAGTTCCGGCCACCACCTCCAAAAGGGCACCAAGGGAGAGTTCCAATTTTGCTAAATATTAATTACTCGTAACCATTTTTTCAAAAAAAAATATAATTAATATTTATAAACTCACTAAAAAAATTAATTTTACTTTTACATTGTCTTTCAACCATATTTTTTCCTATTTATATAAGACTTTAAGGTTGATTCCAACCTAGACCGTTTGAGCTTTAAACCATTTTGGTCGAGGTAATATTATATTGTAAAGAGTTTTGACAATAATCATTTTACCCTCACTTTACTCTCTCTCCCCATCCTATACGAAACGCAAATCTTCTTCCCACTGTGGCAGAATGACAATATCGCAAATAAATTATACCTCTCAATAATTCTCATTGAATCAAGTAAATCATCCATTTTCTTTGCTAATTTTCTTGAACAATTTAGCTATCAACACCTCAGATGCCCCATAACACGATACTCCATAAGTGGTTCCATGTCAAACACCAAGCAAAGCAAAACCCTAAAATTCAAAAGTTGAAAAAAATGAATGCAAAAGCTTGTTTATTGTGCATATATTTGTTGAGTGAGCAGAAGTGCACAATGTCCATGTATCGAAAGAAGACAAATGGGACGGTAGGGTAGTGGCCGAGGGACGATGAGGAGATGGCCGAGGGACGATTGGGTAGTGGCAGAGGGCACTAGGTCGATAGTCGGGGGAGGGAAGGGCGGCGTTAAGAAAGATGAAATTTTGTTAAAAGACATAAGGTAAAAATGGCAAATCATACCATTTGCTTTTTTAAAATGTTAGATTATTTTCAAATTATTTCTCATATAATAAAATAACTAAATTTTAGCCATCCATTCATATTTCTATGGTTGGGATTCAAGGATTATTTTGGTCCAAAACTCAAACTCCCCACCTACTACCTAAGTATTAGTCAAACTTTAAAGGTTACGTGTGGTTTTGAACTAAAAACATTTATTGGTGCGACAATGTATTATTGAATATGTGTGTTTTTTTTCTTCTATAAAAATAATATATTAAAATTAAATTCTTATAAAAATTTATACTTTTTAAAGTAATTTTACAATTTATAAAAATTTGAATTTTTTATATAAAGAATAAAATTTAAAAATAAATGAGAATTTAATTTAAATATTTTGCCAATGTAAAAAAAATTACATTATCATCTAATCAAATTATTATTTTTGCATAACTTTTTAAATAGAGTACTTGAAAGTCAAGTGTCAATCATGTATGCTTATGCAACAATATATAATTAAATGAAAAGATAAATTTTTTTATATTAATAATATATAAAATAAATATAAATAAATACATTTAAAATTAAATGAAGTGGTAAGGAACTTTTCAAAAGGAAAACATATTTCAAATTAGGAAATAGATCCTCTCACATGAGATTTTCACATGATTTTATCATACTTGATTTTTCACCATTAATTTTTGAAGTAAAACCCAGACATAACATGTGATATAAAAGAATTAATGATGAAATATCACACATAATAAAGTGATGTAAAAATCTTATATGAGATGATTTATTCATGTCAACTTATTGAGAAATAACTGTTATAACAAAAATTACACAACTTTTTTAGTATTAGAGTTGAAATCTTTGATGAAAATTATTCTTGTGATCATTTCATATAAAGTGAACCATAAAGGGGCCAAACCATTGAAAATACCTCCAAATTACATAATCTAAGTTCTATAGTGATTACATAAAAAATATTTTTATTGATAATTTTTTATGTGAAAAAAAATATTTATGAAGAAGTTCAAACAACACTTATAAATAAAAAAAATTCAAATTGAATGTACTAGATTTATTGAAATGATTTTTGGCCTCAAATAAAAAAAATAAACTATATTTTGTTATAATCAGTTTTATATATTAAAAAATTAATATTAAGTAATACTCTATATATTTTATACTAAACGTTTGACATTAATATATATTATTTTATCGCACAAACCCCTGATTTGGTATTCAAAAGAATTATCGAATATTGATTTATTTTTTTGAAATATTTATTTTCATTTTAATTTATTCTAAACATTAAATCCGTGAAGAAATCACTAATTGTTGATTGATGTGTTATGTAATAATGTATCACATTATGGGATGACGCAATACAGTTATATATCAAGATTAGCCCCAAATTGATCATTGTAAAAGTTCCAGAATATCAACTAAGTTCTCATAAGAAATTTGTTAAAAAATTAATTGATCAAATTGTTGTATTGCAACTATTTTGAAAGTCAATTTGGGATTTGTTTGCATAGATATTATGATATATCATCACATAATGTAACATATCAAACATGAGAACAATATTATGACTAAATTTAAATTGAAATCCCCTTTTTACGACAAAATTAATGTTACTAATATTTTAATAATCAAATTGATGTCTTTGCATCTCTTTTACGATTTGTTGTTTATAAAGAAAATATATGGGATGAAGGAATTATTGAATAAGGAAAATATCATTTCTTCTCGCTTATTTATGCAAAAAATCACGAAGAGTGAAAATTTACTTCTGCTTTTATAAGAAAAATACTGAAAATTTTAAAAATTATAAATTTTAATTTTTAATATTTTCTTCATAAAATCTAAAAAATTAAAAATAAAAATTATAAACTGAAAAGTGAAACCAAACGTACCTTTCATTACTAGTTTTCAGTTTTCGTATAAGTTTAACGGATTAGAAGACAGCTGAATGAGATTTTAAATTCGGGTTTAATAATTATTTCTGACTAAATAAACAAAAAGTGAGTAGCGCACAGTTTGTATTTTAATTCGAATGGGCCTGCATCAGCAACCTTATTGACATTTTGGTTATACGTGTTAAAATAGAAATCACTCGCGTCTTTGTAACGTGGCGCATGTGTATAAGAGATGAATGAAAATTTACTTACTCGAACTTCAATCCCAGCACTAATTATCTGTAATCGAAAAAAGGATTTTAAAAGAAGAATCATATTTTTACCAAAAGCATTAAGCTGAGAGAAAAACTTTAACCACATTTTGAAAACGTGGTTAAGTGCAATACAAAATGTTGCTAAGCCCCTCACCTCCTTCCCAAGTTCTAACAATTCATTGAGGCTGATCCATGAAGCTCTGTCTCCGTCATCACCAACAGGTAATCGGCCGCCATCTTTTTTTCGTTTTTTGGTCTGCAAGCGTCAGCCATCATTGTGTTCCTAAATTATCGGGCGAGCTTCACCGGAAAGCTAGCCTCTTCCCGATCAACCAGCCATGGCCCCACGCGTTCCTCCCGTTTCGATCTTTGCCCTATCCTTCTTTTTCACGGCGAAACCTTGTCGGTGCTCCAGTTGCCATCATAGGTCGCTGGCGAGGGGCAAAACGTGTGCGCCAGGGCACCGCCGCCGCCGTCGTGCCCCGTCAAGTGCTTCAGGGCGGACCCGGTTTGCGGTGTGGACGGTGTGACCTACTGGTGCGGCTGCGCGGAAGCTGCGTGCGCCGGCGCCAAAGTTGCCAAATTAGAGTTTCTTGAAGTGGGGAATGGGGTTCGACACCTCTCTCTGGGCAAGCTCTGCTTCTTGTGCATATCGTGTGGCTCATTGTGCTGGGTTTCTCTATTTTGTTTGGTCTTCTAATTAATGATTCTGTTTTTTTTTTAAGCCTGTTTTCATTACGAGGGTTCAAATGTTTCCTAGCTGAAGCAACTATAGGGTTTTTCTCATTCATGGATTTGCGTCTTTGGATGCCATAAAAAAATGGAGAAAGAGGAGTTCTGGGGCAGAGACATATGAGCTAGTCTCGAGGGGAGTGTGGGTTTTGCTGGAGAAGGAGAGGAGATTGCGTAGGGACAAGAGCATTGTGGAGAGGAGCAGAGAAGCTGTGGGGCTCAGCCACATTTTTCATTGCATTTAACAACACTTTTGAAATGTGGTTAAATGCTAACATCACCCCAGCAGCCACCTATAAAATTAGGACATATATTTAAACTCATCAAACACCTAAAAAAGATTTTTATAGATCATCCATCGCTACAATAAATTTAATTACTTGATAACATTACATATAGATAATTAATTGTTGCGATGACTATGATAGTTTGTTAGTTCATTGTTAAGTATATTTAGTCAATAACTTTTAAAAGAAACGGCCATTGATAAGCAGTTGAAATTATTAATTAAGTTTAATTTGAATATGTGAAAAATAATTTTATAAAAATATTCAATTATATATTATTACATTAATAGTATTTAATTAAATCATCTATTAACTATAAAGTGTTACAAATAAAAGCGTGATTGATTAATATAATAAAAATAACTTCACATTGGAATTACATGAAGATTAAACACTTCTTTATTAACAGTAAATGGTTATGTGGCTAAATGTGTTTGATACTTGATTAATTTGGTCTATGTAAAATTTTATTCATGCATCTTTTTAAACTTATTTATAGTATTGTTCTTGTTTGGATTCGAGTTATTTGTTTTGGAGACTTTCTGTGTACTTAAAAAACGGTGAAATTATAATTATTTTAATAATTGTTATTGGGTATAAGTGATTTTGTTAAAGTCAATTCATATTTAGATATATTAGTTGAAAAGTGATTTTTCCAAAAAAAAAATTGAAATGTGATTTAAAATAATGTATTTGTTTGAATTATTTAGAAATAATTGCTTTTATATGATCAATTACTAAAAAAAAAAAAAAATACAATATGAATGTTTTGGAAACTTATGAATAGTGGACTTAAATACAAACATTAGAGATACAAACCCGTTTTGTGGTGTTAAATCCTATAGAAAAATACAAAATTTCTGGACCTCCAAAAAAATGTGAAAAGAGAGAGAAGACAAAAATTTAATATTTTTATCTTTCAATAATACCCCTATATATATTTATTATTTATGTCTTTATCTTTTGCTTCATTGCCCATGAATTTCTTATCTCAGGATAACGCTACCTTACGGTTATTATGAGAAGATTGAAAATAAAATATTATTTGAGCATGCAAAAAATGACATTTACATATATTTTATTACTGTTAAATGTGATGATGATTATCACCCATTCTATCAATATATCACATTTAACAATAATAAAATATACATCAAAATATACACTCGCCTTTTAGATCTTCAAAAAAACGTTACTCTTAAAAATAATACAAACAAGGTGATCAAATAGTGACCAAAGTGATTACAAATTACAGTCACTGTTCTAACCACAGTGACAGTGGTATATTTTCAATTTCAGATAAGGCGAACAGTACAAAGAGTACACAGAAGGCTCTGAACTCAACGGCGAATCCATGGCTATCCGCCTCAACCCTCTTACTCTACCTTCCGCTTTACCTTCCGCTTTACCAGTAATTTTCCCCTTTATCCTATCCTATTAATCAATCAATCAATCTCTGTATGCATGTTTTCCCGCGCAATGCTCCGAATCAAGAGTTTCATTTCAACTCTTTATTTTCTGAAACAGTTACTTCCAATACCAAATCATTAGTGACATTTTTTTTTTTCCCTGCAGAAGATAGAGTTTAGGGCAGGAAATTCGTGGAGCCCGAGCTTTTCTGTTTGCTCACAGGTACAAGAAATCACAACAAATTTCAATCTTGCTCGATTTTCCGCAACGTAACTGGACTTGTTTATGCGTTTCGTTTTGCAAGATGATGCCCCAAATGCGAAAAGGCGGTCATGGACGCCGAATCTGGAAGCGAAGAAAATTGGTATTCTTCTTTATTGCAATCTTGCCTTTTCTTTTTCCGATCTTTTATTTATTTTTTTTCACTTTTTCTTGCAATCTTGGTTTATTATTTTTTTTCCTTTTTATGCTTGCATCTTAACTGTTTGTCTAAATTCCCAAATAACCCCAAAAAAAAAATAAAAAAGAAAATGGTTTTGCGTGCCATTTTTGCTGTATATGTGGGTCAGCATCACACCTCCAGAAACAAAAGTGGTTGCTTTGTTGTACTTGCTGCCCAGTTTAGAAAGTTTGCTGGGATTATCATTTCATGTTCAGGGAGTAAGGATTTTTTTTATTTCTATTTTTTTTTGTTTTCTGAATATGTAAATGCTGATTGTGGGGCTATTGTTGAGCATAGTAATGGAATGGTTAGTTGTGAAGTGTTTTAATTTCTTTTGCTTCAGGGGTTAGGATTGCAGGCTGGGGT
Source organism: Dalbergia oliveri (assembly GCA_030441495.1). Classification (NCBI taxonomy): domain Eukaryota; kingdom Viridiplantae; phylum Streptophyta; class Magnoliopsida; order Fabales; family Fabaceae; genus Dalbergia; species Dalbergia oliveri. The sequence goes on along the minus strand of JAMLFY010000003.1, from coordinate 8,827,565 downwards.
AAGTTGTATTGGTGGTTATCTTGTGCATTAGCCTTAATCGGAAGAGTTTTTGCTTTGTGGGGAACATCCAAAATCAGGAAATTTTATTTCCTTACAAAACGTATACGCACTGTTGTGAATTTTCTGGAAAGGAAGGGTTGTAGTTGAGCATTCTAAACTTTATTAGTTGCAAGGGGAATAGAGGTTTCAGAACTTAGTGGTACTATCATAGACATATTTATGGGATTGTAGAATTTGAAAATAAACTGGAAAAGTAAAACTGAAATAGAACTTGGTTGCACATCTTCCCACATTGGTATAAAACCTTAATAGATACTGGTTGTCTGCTGACTCTTGATGCATTCAGTAAAGGGGACCACTATGCACATTAAGGTACTACAGTCGTTTTCATTATTTTTTTCTGATTATAGAATGAATACACAAAATGCTGTGATGATGAATTATGGTATCCATGATTCATGCCACAACCCTTCTAATGTCATGTGATTAGTACCCATTAACCTGAATGGTTAAGCAAAAATTCGTTTTACTGCAGACCAAAAAGGATGAATATTTGCCCTACAAGATGGAGCGTATTCCTTTTCTGGAGGAGCAGGTGAGGATGATAAAGGAGCAGGGAAAGGTCTTGACGATGGACATATACAGGTTGTTGTTATCAGAAGACAATCAGTTTGATTTTGTGAATGAGATAGCAGCTGAGGCCAATTCTTATGTTGAGAGCAACATGGATGAGTATGGAGGTGAGAAGAAGGCCATTCTTCATGTCTTGAGCAACCGAATGAATGATCTCTGATTTTCCCGGCCAGAGGCATATGCTGAGTCTGATCCCTTCAAACCTGGCCCTGATTATTTGAAAGAAGAATTTACATAAAGTTCAGATCAAATGTTATACTGATTCTGAGATCTTGAACTAGGGATGAAACATTACATCGTTGCTTCACCTAGCAAAATTGATGTTTTATCTATGTTAGCTGCTGTTGTTTGTATGTATGCAGTTAAAGTTATCTTGAAACTGGAACTAAAATGAAGGTATTTTGCTACTTATCAATAAAGCAATGCAAAGAAGTTGAAAATTAATTACAACTCGCAAATTAACCGAGTGGGGACACTATTAACTGGAATTTCCCAGATGCGAGTAGTGAAAGAACAACTGCGCAAGTAAGCTGTTCTATTTTTATTTTTTTCAATATTTTCTAGTGTCCGACGCACGTGCCTGATATTTTATTTTTTAATATCATGGTTTGATAAAAGATTTTAAACTAGACCTCCTTTGCTATAAGGATAGGATTTTTATCTAACAAATTCTTTTAGGGTAATGATTAGGGAGTTGAAAAAGGTCATTTTAATGTTAGGAAGAAGGGTTTTTATATTTTCAAAGCTAAGTAGCCGATCAAAATTCTTGAAATTTATTTTTATTGAAATCCTTGATAAGTGTCTTTTTGGTTAGCAATATCCATTTAATTATACGTTAATACCTATCCTAATTTGCCAACTAAGCATAAACCCTTTTTACTTCATGTAACAGCACAAGCCATGATATTATCATCTTGAACTTCTCCCGTTTAGTATTTTTGTACTGAATTAGTACTAGGAGTCTAATATTTTTGTACTGAACTTATACTGGGAGTCTAATATTTTTCCGCCACATAATAGTGGCCTTTTTTGGTTTAGTCTTGGATTCAAACGCCACCTATCTTGTGGACCCTCCACTATAAGACAAACGTTATCTGATCCGAACCACAACCATGCATTATGTAGAAAAACAGGCATTCAAGTTTGACCCGACCCCTCAAAGTGCATATCGGTGGGTAAACAATAAAACATTACATGCTTCAAGTCTAGTTCCAACATACCTGGCCAGTGGCCATTGTAACTTGGAGCCTAACCAGCCAAGTAGGTCTAGAAGCAGTGACACAGTGTCCTCGTCCTCTATTTTGCCACATCAGTTTCTAGGTGGGGTCCAGAATGACACATTCATTAAGGTTAATGGTCTAAAAGCTTGTGGAGAATCTCATCCCATCAGAGAATCCAATCCGTTAAAGCAGTTAGAGGCTTCTATTAACTCACTTATCCCACAAAACCAAAACCACAAAAACTCTCAGCTTTAGCTTCAGATTCCCTTCCTTCACTTCAAGGCTTTCAATGGCCTTGTCAAGCCCACAGATACAAAGGTTCCTCTTAGCCAAGCTCCATAGCCGTTCCACCTCCAAGAATAACAACCACAGAAACAGCTTTACTATTACATGCAGTAGCCGATGCTACTCTGCCATAGCCATTGATGCCCCATCGTCTTTGGCTGAGGTGCCTGGCGTAAGATGGGGTTCCATAGCTTTGCAGGGTCCACGCGAGGAGATGGAGGATGATATCATTGTTCGCCCTGATGGCCTTGATGGGTTCTCTTTTGCAGCTGTTTTTGATGGCCATGGAGGGTTCTTCTGTGGAGTTCCTCAGGTCCTTCACAGCTTCTTTGCTAGCCTATTTTTGTATCCATTTTATCCCATAATAGGGTATTACATTTATTTTATTGTGTTGGCATGATTGCGTGAAAAGGCTTCCCAATAAAGTTTAATATAGTTACTTGCATAGGATTCAAAATGTTTAATTAATTGTGTTGTTGAGAATTATAGTAACTGACTTTGCAGTTTGTAAATCACACACCTTAGTATTTCCAGCAGTTTAACTCTTTCCACTCCCATCAAAACTTCATTTAGAGTTCATCCACCTTTGCAGTCAATACTCATCCTTCCTTGTGCTGTGAGGATATGTGATTTATTTTGGTTCTGCATAGATTGTAGCAAATGAATTATTATTCTCTGCATAATCTGAGTTGTTGATTTATGTGCCAAGTGCAAACTACAGGGATGAGCTGTACAGGGAGTGTCTTGAAGCCTTGCAAGGTGGGTTGCTATTAGTTGAGAAAGACTTCAAAGCCATTAAAGAAGCATTAGAGGAGGCATTTCTCAAAGCTGACATGAAGTTGTTAAAATGGTAAGCCAATATGCTGGTCTACCATGGATAGTCTCCCCAGAATGCATCTAATTGTACAGTTTCCATATGATTTTAGATTTGGTATGATTGCATTGAAGGTTTAGACAGTATTTCCTTTTTAAAGGCTTGAAAATAAAGGAGAGGAGGACGAATCAGGTGCTACAGCAACTGCAATGTTCATAGGAGATGATCAGCTGCTCATTTCACATATTGGTGACTCATCTGTGGTATGAATTTCAATCCTTATTGTGGCCCCAGATGTTACATGTCCAGCTTTTGCTGGAAAAGATGTACTTCTTTACATACTTTTCTCTTTCGAAGAAGAAAATGTCTTCTTAATTGCATGACTTCTATTTACGCTCATTTGTATTTGCAGGTTATATCTAGAGGTGGAAAAGCAGAAGTGCTGACTAGTCCTCACAGACCATATGGGAGCAACAAGATTTCTCTTCAAGAAATCAAAAGAATCAGAGAAGCAGGTGGATGGGTGTGTTTTCCTTGTTCCTTTACTATGTTTACATACATACCCTTTGATAATCTTTGCTAGTCAATATATATATCAATATAAGCCATATAATGAAATTAAAAATCTAATTTGAAAATTGTGACAAATTTGGGTGAGATCTAACTTGATGTTTTACGGAGCATATAAACATTTGTTCTTTCCTAGTTTTATTATTAATGTATTGTGGTTTGTTGGTTGAAGAAACAACAAATGCAGCTTCTTCCCACCATAGCCTGTCATGTGAAAAGAAATTGGTCATTTTTGGGATTTTATTGATATTTATTTTTCTTTTTCAGGCTCAGTTTATAGTTTAAATTATAATTTGATTGAAGATAATTGTTTCAATTAAGCTGGCAAAGGTTCCTTTCTTATAATTTATGAAGGGTCTAACTCAATGATAGGAGTCTCCTGTAATGGGCCACCTTTTTGTTCCTTTTTTTTTTTTTTTCATTTTTTCAAATTGAAGGCACTCACCATTCTTTGTAAATAAAAGCCCATTTCATGGCTGATGATAACTCAAATGTATGTTGTCTATAGATTGTCAATGGTAGAATTTGTGGAGACATTGCTGTATCCCGTGCATTTGGGGATGTGCGATTCAAAACAAAGAAGAATGAGTACCACTCTAATCTCTGCATTATTCCTTCTTATATAAAGGATTTATGCATTCTTTTCAATAATGGTTTACTACTGGTAAGTGTTTCCTAAGGTTTATCTACCTTTTGCTGTGAAAAGGATGCTGCAAAAAGGAGCTCAGGAAGGGAGATGGTCAGAAAAATTTATTTCTCGGTAGGCAATCTTATGTGTAGCTCAATCATTTTTTTTTACATTAGCAAAGAGAAAGGATACAAATTGTTTTGCCATTATTTGTATCTGGAAACAATATAGACTACTAGCAAGAAAAAGGAACAAAAAATGACAATTGGCATTGATACCATTAGCATGGCAGAAAGTCTTAATTATACTTTTATATCCCTTGAAAGTCATGATTCCTTGAGTAAGAATGGTTCAAAGCTTCATTTTGGTTGTCAAATGATGAGAATAAGTAGGGTTGCCACTTTCCATTAACTTATGTTGTTTACAATAACATTCAAATTGACTTTGATAAAATTTCCTTATTATATTGAATTGATGATGTTTTCTTGTGACCCAGTGTACAGCTCAACAGTGACTTGGTTGTTGCATACCCTGATATTTATCAATTAGCTCTTGGTTCCGATGCAGAGTTCATAATCTTAGCATCTGATGGCTTATGGGATTATATCAGCAGGTCTATCACACAATCCTTCGACTCATTTCTGCTACATTTCCTTTTTATTCTTTTCCCGGTTATTCAGAAATTTACCTCCACATTCTTGTGTTGCTACCATTGCAGCTCAGATGCAGTTTCCTTGGTGAGGGAACAACTAAGGCAACATGGAAACAGTCAGGTATGCATAATGCATTTCAATCAAGGCTAATGCGTTAATACATATGTGTGTTCAATAAGCCATCAAACATGCAGCAATAATTTTTTGCTTTTTGTTGTTTCAGCTGGCCTGCGAAGCACTTGCACGAGCAGCTCTGGTAAGTTTTAACAAACAATGTGGCAGTTGTTATCATGAGATTGCTATATTGGCACTTAATAGTTACAGTAATATATAACTATATACTCTGCAGGACCGACGTACACAGGATAATGTCAGCATTGTAATTGCTGATTTAGGGTATGTATTTTCTTATTTATGGATGACTTATTAAGTTCTGATTATTGGCCAATGTAAAAGTAAAACTGGAGCAAGCCATATAGTAAAATTCATGATATAGAAGTATGGATTGTTCTGTTCCAACTTCCAATCATCGGAGTTTACAAGGAAGTGTTTAGTACTAATTGGTTTAAACTTTAAACTTTAAAGCATGTAGAAAATTAAATAAGTTGAATCTAGTGCAGAAGTGCTGTGCTATTTCTCTATCAGATACTTAAATCAGTTATTTGTTAATCCAATTATATGAATTTTTTTTCATTAATTATCTTGTGTCTTGTATTGAGTGCTTTCAGGCGGACAGATTGGCAGAATGTGCCATTGCAGCAACAAAATGTTATATTTGAGATGGTCCAAGCCCTTGCTACCATCGGTATTGTGTCTGTTGGAATTTGGTTTTCATCACAGCTTTTTTTATAGATTCATAAAGTACCAGTCATGTATATAAACAGACATATACTTCGAAACTTCCTGCCTGAGTAATCTAATTACACGTTTCACATCGTAGAATCTATTGGGTTTAGGACACTTAAGGAATTGTATTTGTTTCTTTAGGGGTTCAATTTATATTTGATTCCAAAATTCAGTTATTCTTTTTTACGTATTGCCCCTTAAAATATAGAAATCATTACCTGCTACTTCTGTTTGCCGTTATTCCTCTTTTGGGTCTAAACTACTAGTATTTATGGTTTAATGGACTTTAATTAATTTTGCTGGAGCATGGTCGGCCCACGATGAAGTAAAACCTTGATGCGCTAGTTTTTTCGTATGTCTATCAGACTCAAATCTCAAGACCTTAAGAAAAATAAGTACCAAACTACTTGAACCGACTAAACTCTTTGATTGACTTTTTTCATTTTTCTTTCTCAAATAATGTGAAAAAATGGTTCACAATGTCCTGATTGTAATTTTAAAAATTAGATTATACATCCGAATGAGGGTGGACTTCAATAAAGTAGTGAAGTGCATAAGAAAATGTACTGTTTAAGCACATTTTATGAAATTTTGTGGGGAAAAAAATGATTTGTCCATCTTACAATCATGCCACTTAAGTCAGGTATCAAAAGTCAGTCAGTATCATTCTTTTTACACCATAAAACTATTTCAAACTTACTAATGAATAGTTTGGTACTGGATTTGGTTATCATGAGGCAGTTGAACACTTGGAGGGCCAAAAGATATATGTATACCTGCTTTGACTTTTGAAATTATCTCTACCAGCACATCTATCTATGCCCCTCAAATGGTATATGACCAAAACTATTAACTAACAAAGCTTGGCTACAAGGCATAACATACCAGAAAACTGGATTTTTAATTTGTCTTCTAACTTCTAAATTGGATTCAATTTTAGTGGAAGGTTGCTCTACTATCATTCCATTGGATACTCGCACAATTAAGTAAATTGTTGAAGGAATTGGCATCATTGCAAAATCCAAATGGATTGTTTCTGGCTTCTCATGATAACTGAGATTTGAGGCTTTCAATATGTTAGGCAAGCAGGACAAATTAACTTTAAAAGGAAAAAATAAAAATAAAAAAAAACTCCATTTGAAGGCAACATTAAGGAAGATAAAGTCAGATGTCACTTTCAATCTTTACCACAAAAAATGCCTTTGCTGAAGACCTGAATTATTAGGCACATCAGGAATTGGAAACGGTATGTCAGCCACAGGAATTGGAAAGCCGAATTTAACTTTCTTTGACGTTGACATGTGTCAACTTAACACTGTATTACTGTTTCTATATATTGAATCAGAAGGAAAACTGTAGAAGCGTACCGAAATAGTAAATATTAGTGTTATATGGTAAGTATAGTAGACTAGAAGTTACCTTCTTTTATTCATTGACATTGAATTTTAGTGAGTCACAAATATAAAGTGAACATTCTGTTTGAGATTGCCATATTTTAAGCACCTGCTTAGGAAACTTACAAGGGGAATGCATTAGGAATCGACAAGTATGGGAGTGTGAGTGAACAAGTTGAATTGGGAAAATGTGGATCAAGGCATAATATAATTAAAAATACCCAAAGACCTAATGCTATAAAATTTTGGGGTGTTAAGTGCAGTGGTCTCGTTTTGCCCATAGAAAAACTACTTAGCCATCAGTTTAGCCCCTTGTTTTTTAAAACTGTGCATGAATTAAGTGTGCATGAATTAGTGTGCCTGCAATTAACTTAAACATGTGAATTGTGTAAGCAAAATATCCATCAAGAACATGCTGCATACTGCATGTTCTCAAATCTTTTAGCCATTTAATCATGTAAAAGTTTAAGAAAAAATAAATGAAAGAATTTCTGTATGTTTAATGATCCACTTTACATTGCATAGCAAAGCTATTACCCTGCACTAAAGGATTATTGTCGGATAGTGTAGTTAAATATTTACTTTGGTGCCTGGTTAGAAAGTTGTTAACTGTTTACTTTGGCACAAATCTTTGCTGCTATTTTTTTCTGTCTTTCTTTCCCTTGGGGATAGTAGTGTCCCTTGATTTTATGAGATAGCAACAAAGTTCATCTTCTTTTTCAGTAGTGAACTCAGACGCAAGTTTTCTCCCATTAAGAAGACAAGTCACACTCATTAATGCCCTTAACAGGATTGCAAGGTGGAAAACAAATGGTAGGACTTTATTCTCAATTACCCCACTTAATGTTCCATTCATAAGCAACATCTGGTGTACATATATCTAATAAAATATCATACTTTATTTACTCATAAGTCATAACACACATAAGTAGTAGCTCCGGCCGTCTATAATTATATCATGTCTCCTCAAACATGAACAAAACATTTAGAGAGAGAGAGAGAAGGGGGTTGGGGGGGGGGAGGGGGACAAAGGTTATAGGTTAATTTTATATCATTAGGTGTATTCAAGGGCCCTTGCCAGGTTTCTTTGAGTGCTTTGGGTTCGGTCCTGCTTCATCATAATCCAACACAAAATCATGGGCAAATAGCTTCCTTGAGTTGATCTTGATACCCCCATCCTTCAATCAAAGCCAAAAGGTAAAGCATTTGTCAGTTAAAAGAGCAACATCTACGGACATCAAATAATGAGTTGATACATTCTTATTGCATATTGTTGTGGAAACCATAAGTTACATTAGTAAAACCAAGCATCTATATTTGCCTCAATGTTGCTTCACATGGATATTTATCTAAAGTATTCTGGCTTACAAGGTCAATTCTTATGCCATTAAAAATAAGAGAGATAGAAGAGATAGTAGGGTACCTTATAAAGTAAGTGATGAGTAGGATGCATGCTATCCCTGAAGCCTTCATCATCCAAGCCTATTATAAGGAAAATTGTCGTGTCACATTTCTGCACCAATTTAAAATCTGCAAAGATTACATTCACTTATATAAAGAACTTGCTCACCTGAAGATAAGGGAATGAGGACCAAGAGAATAATTAGAAAGAAAGTCTTGATCTTGAGAGCCATGGCAAGTGGCAAGTATGCAGGAAAGAATGGTTCCTCTCTCAGTTATGAGTAGCTCTAGATTGGAACCAAAAACATGAATATACGTGCCTTGGCAGGGAAGTGCAGGGAGGGAGCACCCCTTTTTAAATGTGGCTTGGAGAGAGCTGTTGTCATGGTGTACCCCACCCAATAGCAACATAGTGATGATGAAATGCAATAACTTCTAGGCTTTAGCCCATAGAACTTAAGTCAACTGCACTATTGAATATGACTATATAATTCTATATCAACAAAAGAGAAACAGGGAAATTGTTTGCATGTGGACAATACTTACATTTCCCTGCATGGCTCAAAATCAGCTAACCACTTATAGCTTTGTCCACCTTTTCATAAGTCAAACCTACTTTAATTCTAAACTTCCATGATCAAGTAATAAGTTGCACCATTGGCACATAATTTATCGTATGTGCTTGTCCATTTCCTATTTTAATTCCATGTTGCCATATGGTTCAAATTTCTAATGACCATCTTAATTAGCTTCAACACGAAAACCCCATGTTCACATGGAATTAGGTAGTGAAAGCTGCTAAAACCTTCTCGTAGATATCGATTTTTTTCCGTGGTACCAATCACCACTTCAGTGGAATGGTGCTTTTGATCCCTATATTTCGGCTTTGGTCACTTTCTTTAGTCAATGGATGGAGACAGATATAGAGAGTGGGCTACAGATGAATTCAAATAGAAAGCAACAAGAGAGTTGAATGTGGAATTTTCCTTAGTGCGTGCACTAGCAAAAAGAAGGAGGGGGAAACAACATTAATAGTTTAATCCTTCATTAAAGCAAATAAATGTTTGCTTAATCATCCTCTAGGAGACAATAATTTGTGTTGGTAATGATGGTCAAAAAGGACTAGTTAAACTTACCAGCACTCATCTGTTTTTGGCAATGGTATTCACGTTGTTGGGAACAGAAGGCTAGTAGGCCTTACAAGCAAAACATATAAGCTAACACATATTCCCAAGTACGTATGTAGCATCCTTACAAGCACTATACATAAATCTCCAACAAAAAGTTCCTTTGGTGTTAAACTTAAAAGTGATTTAAGTGATATACCATCACCTTATCAGTATGCACAATTGCACATATTCGTTGTCCATATAATGAAGATTCTTACAGGCACATAGATAGATATCTTCAATTTGCCTATAACTTTACGTGCATATCTGTATATATTTGCCTTTATATGCAACCCTTATTCTCAATAAGTCCTTATATTAATCCTTAGGGGGGGTGGTATAGCTATGCTCATGCCAACAAAAGGGAATAAACCATGTCTGTTCGAAAGGCAAAAACCAAAACAATTAATAAACAATACAGCACACACACACAGAGGATTCTTTTTACAATTTTTTTTTTGGTAAAAGGGGCTTGACTTCTACCATATAGAATTGTGAGCATGAATGCAGTGTCGGCATGTGCGCTTAGTTGGAGTAAACAAAGGGTGCAATTGTATTTTGTGTACTATTGCATATGATGAGCAGTACTTATCCACACAAGTACATCACATTTTGTGTGTGACACTGTTCTCTGAAAGCTGGAACTCAAAGAGCCAAGCAGTGAGTGAGGACTGCATTTGGTCACTACATAGATGAAAGTGTTAGTGGAGATGCTGTTCATTTTGGATACTTACTGTGATTTCGTTTTTGCATTTGTCCCAAACTAGTATATTTGATCATATATATTAGAAATTGGAAATGTATGTACGAATGTGTTCTTTCCAATGAGTGGTGACATATCGTATAGTCGAAGACCCCAGATTCTAATAATTATTAATTTCACGTAGAAGATTGATAGCCATAAATATTATATTTTTTTTTAATAAAAATAGAATGAGAATAGAAGCAAGAAACAAGAAATGAGAACGGCGAATCTCATTCACATCCAAACCACTGCTTTATGAGATATGCATACATTGGTGGCAGTCAGATCACAAAAGATCACTAGCACTTTCACTGAACTAATTTAAAAGTAAGAAAGTTACCAACATTTGATCCCTTCTCCATTAAAACTCGAATTGTATAGTATAGAACATGGCAAAACCTAACTTATCATTTTTCTTCCTTGAACTGACTTTATTATGCCCACTTGGTAGTAAGACAGTATACGTACGTAGTACTATACTAATAAGATGGCTTTTCGGGGGTCTCATGGGACAAAAATACAGTTTTCAGTCGACATTCTTCTTTCTTATTCTTATTACTTGACTAGTTACTATACTTTTGGGGGATTCGGAATTTAAACCATATCATGGGAAAGCAAGCATTTAAGATTTGACTGAGTTGTCCTTGTTTGGGTTTCGAACGTGTATTTCCTCAGAGATAACTTTGAAGTTAACTTCTGATGTAATTTACACTTTACATAGAATAGGTCATATTTGTATACAGTAGTACTAAATCTTTAGCGTTAATTAAAAGGATCTTTTTGAAGTTCCTTTTCCCAGTATAAAATTTACTTCTTGGGCTCACAAGTTACTTAATTTTCTCAATCCTGCCATGGAGCTGACTTGAATGTGCTTTTACCGATGACCGATCAGAGACCAAAAAGTTCCTTGTATATATATATATATATATATAGAGGATAAAAATTTTCAAAGATAAATTTTAAACAAAACATTCAAATTTTATTCACAAAAATTTTCATTTCATTTTTACCCTTCAATTAAACATAGCTTATCTGTTATGTTTGTGAGTTTTTTTTTTCATTTAAAGATAAAGCATTAAAACTTTCATGATAGATTTCCACATTTCTCAAAAAAAATTGAATGAAAAAAAATCTTTTCAAAAGTCATATCTAAACATACAACAACCTTCTTCTGTTTTAGGATTTAATTTAACAGATTATGTAAAGAAATTTTATCCAGACATCCAATTATATAATATCATTAACAAATGTTATTAGCTCCCACAACCTACTTGAAAAAAGTCATGCTAATAAAAACATTTAATTAGATGATAGTGTAAATCTCTTGTACACTACAAGTATATTAAAGTAAAACTC